>CM077521.1:0-1381704 GCA_039654895.1 Mongoloraphidia duomilia | reverse complement strand
AATTAATTTTTCAGAAATTTCTCAAAAATAGTACAAAGAGGGGGGTCTTCTTACTTTTGGCATTTTTAAGAAAACTCAAAAATCTCTCAAATGCTGTTTATATCTTTAAATATAAAAGTGCGGGCGATTTAAGTCGATTCAGCGTTATTTTTTCTATAAATAAACTTAATATCAAACGAATCGGGTCGAATTAATTTTTCAAAAATTTCCGAAAATAGTACAAAGAGGGGGGTCTTCTTACTTTTGGCATTTTTAAGAAAACTCAAAAATCTCTCAAATGCTGTTTATATCTTTGAATATAAAAGTGCGGGCTATTTAAGTCGATTCAGCGTTATTTTTTCTATAAATAAACTTAATATCAGACGAATCGGGTCGAATTAATTTTTCAAAAATTTCTCAAAAATAGTACAAAAAGGGGGGTCTTCTTACTTTTGGCATTTTTAAGAAAACTCAAAAATCTCTCAAATGCTGTTTATATCTTTGAATATAAAAGTGCGGGCTATTTAAGTCGATTCAGCGTTATTTTTTCTATAAATAAACTTAATATCAGACGAATCGGGTCGAATTAATTTTTCAAAAATTTCTCAAAAATAGTACAAAGAGGGGGGTCTTCTTACTTTTGGCATTTTTAAGAAAACTCAAAAATCTCTCAAATGCTGTTTATATCTTTGAATATAAAAGTGCGGGCTATTTAAGTCGATTCAGCGTTATTTTTTCTATAAATAAACTTAATATCAGACGAATCGGGTCGAATTAATTTTTCAAAAATTTCTCAAAAATAGTACAAAGAGGGGGGTCTTCTTACTTTTGGCATTTTTAAGAAAACTCAAAAATCTCTCAAATGCTGTTTATATCTTTAAATATAAAAGTGCGGGCTATTTAAGTCGATTCAGCATTATTTTTTCTATAAATAAACTTAATATCAAACGAATCGGGTCGAATTAATTTTTCAAAAATTTCCGAAAATAGTACAAAGAGGGGGGTCTTCTTACTTTTGGCATTTTTAAGAAAACTCAAAAATCTCTCAAATGCTGTTTATATCTTTGAATATAAAAGTGCGGGCTATTTAAGTCGATTCAGCGTTATTTTTTCTATAAATAAACTTAATATCAAACGAATCGGGTCGAATTAATTTTTCAAAAATTTCCGAAAATAGTACAAAGAGGGGGGTCTTCTTACTTTTGGCATTTTTAAGAAAACTCAAAAATCTCTCAAATGCTGTTTATATCTTTGAATATAAAAGTGCGGGTTGTAGAAGTCGATTCAGCGTTATTTTTTCTATAAATAAACTTAATATCAAACGAATCGGGTCGAATTAATTTTTCAAAAATTTCCGAAAATAGTACAAAGAGGGGGGTCTTCTTACTTTTGGCATTTTTAAGAAAACTCAAAAATCTCTCAAATGCTGTTTATTAATATAAAAGTGCGGGCTATTTAAGTCGATTCAGCGTTATTTTTTCTATAAATAAACTTAATATCAAACGAATCGGGTCAAATTAATTTTTCAAAAATTTCCGAAAATAGTACAAAGAGGGGGGTCTTCTTACTTTTGGCATTTTTAAGAAAACTCAAAAATCTCTCAAATTCTGTTTATATCTTTGAATATAAAAGTGCGGGCTATTTAAGTCGATTCAGCGTTATTTTTTCTATAAATAAACTTAATATCAGACGAATCGGGTCGAATTAATTTTTCAAAAATTTCTCAAAAATAGTACAAAGAGGGGGGTCTTCTTACTTTTGGCATTTTTAAGAAAACTCAAAAATCTCTCAAATGCTGTTTATATCTTTAAATATAAAAGTGCGGGCTATTTAAGTCGATTCAGCGTTATTTTTTCTATAAATAAACTTAATATCAAACGAATCGGGTCGAATTAATTTTTCAAAAATTTCCGAAAATAATACAAAGAGGGGGGTCTTCTTACTTTTGGCATTTTTAAGAAAACTCAAAAATCTCTCAAATGCTGTTTATATCTTTGAATATAAAAGTGCGGGCTATTTAAGTCGATTCAGCGTTATTTTTTCTATAAATAAACTTAATATCAAACGAATCGGGTCGAATTAATTTTTCAAAAATTTCCGAAAATAGTACAAAGCTGGTCTTCTTACTTTTGGCATTTTTAAGAAAACTCAAAAATCTCTCAAATGCTGTTTATATCTTTGAATATAAAAGTGCGGGTTGTTGAAGTCGATTCAGCGTTATTTTTTCTATAAATAAACTTAATATCAAACGAATCGGGTCGAATTAATTTTTCAAAAATTTCCGAAAATAGTACAAAGAGGGGGGTCTTCTTACTTTTGGCATTTTTAAGAAAACTCAAAAATCTCTCAAATGCTGTTTATTAATATAAAAGTGCGGGCTATTTAAGTCGATTCAGCGTTATTTTTTCTATAAATAAACTTAATATCAAACGAATCGGGTCGAATTAATTTTTCAAAAATTTCCGAAAATAGTACAAAGAGGGGGGTCTTCTTACTTTTGGCATTTTTAAGAAAACTCAAAAATCTCTCAAATTCTGTTTATATCTTTGAATATAAAAGTTTTAAGTTCTATGTCAAAAAAAAAACGCATCGTCGCCCTCGGTTAATCACATAACAGAGTAACACTACACACATTATATAACAGAAATGTTCGATTGAACAGGAATTGTTACAGGATGGCAAAATCACGATCGAGGAATTCAAGGAAGCCGTACAGCAGACGTGCGTCGGTCGCCGCTACGAAGACTTTCCACAGGCCATGAAGATGTTCATCGATTCGAATTTCAAAATGGTCGATCTCAACGACGATGGCGTCATCGGACCGGACGAGTATCGTTTCAACTGCATAACGAAGTTTGCGATTGATGATATCGAAATTGTCAACGAGGCGTTCGATAACTTATTAAGTGTAAGTAACACAATTTGTCAGGAACGAGGAGGGCGCATCGACAAATCTTTAAATCATTTTAGTATATCGTCGGTGATACGAGAGGACAGCTTGGTGTAACGGTTAGCATGCTGGCCTTCGCATCAAGCTGTCGTTGGTTCGAATCCCACCTCTGCTCATGGATGTTTTGCGATGTCGTTTAATTTAATTCAATGTAATTAGAAAGGACAGTGTGGTGTAGTTAGCATAGCCGACCTTTGGATCACATTGTCGTGGGTTCGAATCCCACCTCTGCTCAAGGATGTTTTAACTTATTTTAGTATAACTCATTTTAATATATCGTCGGTGATACGAGAAGACAACTTGGTGTAACGGTTAGCCATGCTAGCCTTCGCATCAAGCCGACATCAAGCTGTCGTAGGTTCGAATCCCACCTGTGCTCATGGATGTTTTGCGATGTCGTTTAATTTAATTCAATGTAATTAGAGAGGACAGTGTAGTGTAACGGTTAGCATAGCCGACCTTTGGATCACATTGTCGTGGGTTCGAATCCCAACTCCGCTCATGGATGTTTTGTGATGTCAATTAGTTTTAAGGAAGTTGTTATTTAATGTAATTAAGACGCTAATGACCTAAGTTGTCGACGCGTCTATAATCTACAATAAATAAAAAAATAATTAGACGCTAATGACCTTAGTTGTCAAGCGTCTGTAATGCAATTGACACTTTTACCAGCTCTCGGGCTAGAACCCCGCGAACTGGGGACTTGAAATAGAGGAACCATAGCAACGCCATGTAAACTACAGCATTGCTACACCCCAGTCTTCTTAATTGCACTTTTTTGCTATTTTGTTTCAGGACGATGACCGACGCAGGG
Organism: Mongoloraphidia duomilia; assembly: GCA_039654895.1. Classification (NCBI taxonomy): domain Eukaryota; kingdom Metazoa; phylum Arthropoda; class Insecta; order Raphidioptera; family Raphidiidae; genus Mongoloraphidia; species Mongoloraphidia duomilia. The sequence goes on along the minus strand of CM077521.1, from coordinate 1,377,961 downwards.
GTGGTTTAACATTATCGCGTTATCAAGAACTGTATGCTGAGTTTTTGGGTAATCCCGATGATTCTTGCCCAGCTGTGTATCTCTTCGGACCATTAGCTGAGTTTTTCGATCCATTAGATCAAGCGTGACTGATGTAATTTTTTAAGATATTTGATATTCAGAAACCAAAATTGAGAATTACTGTTTATTACGGTCGAAATTTTTTATTGATTTTGACAGTGCGATGAAATAAAGAAAAAAAAATTCGACTGATGACCAGTCCTATACTTCCCACCTAGTAAATATTCGCAAAAAATAAACACTCTTTTTTTTATTCTTTGACTAGGCCCAAATAACCTTAGCTGTTGGTGGTCTTTAAAACACAATTTAATTTTTATTCTTTGAAAAAAGCATGGCCCTCTTTTTTGTTTGGTGATCTATTGATGGCTAGCTTAATATAGCAAAAATCATGGTTACCTTGATTTACGTACAATTTTTATTTTTTTTAGTAAAATATTTTTTTTCTCGAAAACTATACATTTTAGAGAAAAAAAATATTTACATTTTTTTCATATTATAACATCTAGAATTCATTTATATTTTTTTTTACCTATGTTAATACGTGACATTGAGGACGTTTTTTTGAATATCTCAGGATCCACTGAACCGATTTGACTCAAAATCTAATCAGATCTAAGTTAAAGGCTGATAAACACAATAGAACAATCGGCATGCCCGTATGTTGTTCCGTTCTTAAGATATCGAAGGCGAAAAATTGACCACATACACACACACACACACACACACATACACACATACACACATACACACACACATACAGACATCAGTCAGAAAATGATCTTAAACGATTGCTAGGGTCTCAAAACGTGAAAATCTGTTAAAATCTCGAAATATTGTTTTCGGACTGAATCCATTACTTCTCTACCATAGTAGAGGTGGGAAGTAAAAATCTGAGCAGAAAAGTCCTTAGACATATTTTAATCCAATGTACTGTTAATTTAATTAGAACCCGGTTACTCTTGGAATTGAGACACTGACGTCATCACGCCCTCACTTAGCAACGGACTGTCTGCTTGACAACCGTTACTCTCTCTGCTGCTCTCTAATGGTTTTTACCATAGACGGCGTGTATGAGTTCAAGTATGGGACCCATACTTGAACTCAAACACCGAGTCGTCATCACTCGACAACGTCTGTTCTGGTCTCCACCCTTGTTCCGGTCTCCACCCTTGTTCCAGTCTCCATCCTTGTTCAGGTCTCCACCCTTGTTCAGGTCTCCACCCTTGTTCCGGTCACCACCCTTGTTCAGGTCTCCACCCTTGTTCCGGTCACCACCCTTGTTCCGGTCTCCACCCTTATTACTGTCTCCACCCTTGTTCCGGTCTCCACCCTTGTTCCTGTCACCACCCTTGTTCCGGTCACCACCCTTGTTCCGGTCTCCACCCTTATTACTGTCTCCACCCTTGTTCCGGTCTCCACCCTTGTTCCTGTCTCCAACCTTGTTCCGGTCTCCACCCTTGTTCCGGTCTCCACCCATACTATGGGTGGAGACCGGAACAATAGCCGTTGTCGAGTGATGACGTCTCGGTGTCATGCTTACGGTATTGTGTACAATTATCACCAATAAGTTGAACGGAATACAAAAAAATGTTAATAAGCCACGCTTACTCCCCCACTTATTGGTGATAATTACGATACATCGAATCAAAAAATGTCAAACGCTTTTCGCTGCTCAGAACTTTATTCCCTATTTCACTGTACTGTTCGTAAATGATCGATCTGGGACACCCTGTATGTATCAGTAGCGTTTCCACTTTTCAATACGCGTTTTGTATGTTTATTTTAATAATAATACTAATAAACTGTAATTCTTCAATATGTAACATAAATTTTTTTCAATAATATAAAATCTATGTTAAAGCAGAATCATAACATAAATATTTGACTGGAGAATTTTAAATATTTTTGAAACAAAAATCCCGAATTTATTTTATGTTTAAAGCAGGGGTGAATTTATCAATATGCTAAGTAGGCCCACGAGCCAAAGCAAAACTCTTTCGAGGGGTGAACAATTTTAAATGGAAGTTAAAAATGGCACACTCATGATATAAAATTCTCGGAATGACGTTACTTTATGATTTTTGTAAAATTGCTGTCAAAAATAGGGTTTCCTAGGCATATAATATGACCCATGTATCAATTTGGTACCGTTCATGCCGATTCTTTGTTTAGTCCATTGCAAACACCCAGTTCCCAGGCTTTATCTGAGAAGTGGTGAAATTATCGATTGAATTTTCGATTTGTCAGTTCGGTACTAATAAATCAATGTGTTAATAACAAAAATAAAGATAGTTACTTCTTACCACAACAGTTTTATTGATGGATGTACATTTCGAAAGCTATGCTTTCATCTTCAGCTTACACTATACATATATAGTGCTTGCTGAAGATGAAAGCATAGCTTTCGAAATGTACATCCATCAATAAAACTGTTATTGATGGATGTACGTTTCGAAAGCTATGCTTTCATCTTCAGCAAACACTATACATAATGAGTGTTTGCTGAAGATGAAAGCATAGCTTTCGAAATGTACATCCATCAATAAAACTGTTATTGACGGATGTACATTTCGAAAGCTATGCTTTCACCTTCAGCAAACACTATACATGTATAGTGTTTGCTGAAGATGAAAGCATAGCTTTCGATATGTACATCCATCAATAAAACTGTTGTGGTATGAAGTAACTATCTTTATTTTTGTTTTTATTCCAACCACAGTGCTCATATATTTTTATTTTACAATGTGTTAATTTTGGAAATTTTTTTGCAATTCGTTTAAAAGAAAACCTCTTTTTTCCTTTGCTGCCCAATGTCGGCGCCAGGCTATGTGTGGTAGAAGAGGACAAAAGAGAACTTAACTAGACTGCGACTCAGGGGCGTAGCTATACCGCCGTATCAGCCGTATCAATGATACGGGGCCCCCGAGCTACAGAGGCCCCGATCTTGTGTAAACAAAAATTCGTAAAATGTTATCCACAATCTCATTTGAACTCTTAGGCCGTATTTCCCGGAAAAAAAATCTGTAAATCAGTTGACCCTGCAGGCCATCCCTGGAACTTCCCGCTATTTTAAAGCGCTTTGAGTTCGAAGCACTTGATAATATACCCAAAAGTAGATTTTTGAGCTCTTTGAGCTCAAAAATCTGAAAATTTGCTGATAACAACACTATTTTAATTTTTTAAAAGCTATAACTCTTGAACGCGTTGTTCGATTTTGATATTTAAAACGGCATTCGACGCAGGTTTTTAAGCTCTAAAAATATTGTAAGAGGTAGAAAATTGATTGGTTAAGAAATCTCGAAGTTATTTTGAAAAAACACTTTTTTCGAAATCTGTTGACTACGATATCTCTCGAACGTGTTTACCGATTTCGATCCGCTTAGCGGCATTCGACGCAGTTTTCTGAGGAGAAGAACTGGTTAGATTGTGAAATCAATCGGTACAATATTCTAGAAGTTCTTATGCAAAAACATCGTTTTAACAACTTTTTTTTTCTGTTTCTTTGGAATTTCTCAAAATCTATGGGGCCGAATCGGTTCAAATTTTCAGGAAATCTAAGTTCAGTGGAACCCTTTCGAATGCCGCAAATCGCGATTCAATCGGTCAAGCCGTTCAAAAGTTATGAGAGGTTTACATACACACACAGAGAGACATACTGACATCATCGTAAAAATAGTCAGAATAGCTTCCTAGGATCACAAAACGTCTAGATCTGATGAAAACTCGATTTTCGAAAATCGGGGTGAAATCAATAACGTCCCTATTTTTGAAAATTTTCAATTTTCTTAGCGGGAAGTTAAAAATCCGTCTAGGAATCCATAGGAAATTCAATGCCCTAAACGATTTTTTTGTCCTATCTCGATAACTTCAGACATTTTTAAATTATAAGCATCTAAGTCCAAGCGAATTGAATGAAAAATTGCCAAATAGAAGAAACAAACTAATTTTGAAATAAATTTAAATGCTTATAATTTGAACATTTTTCAAGTTATCGACATAGGACAATACACATCGTTTCGGGCATTAAATTTCCTATGGATTCCTAGACGAATTTTTTTTTATTCGGTATGGAAGGTACTCGAAACGGGTGTTAAAAAAACACTTAACTCTGTGATGATTTCAACTAGGATATATTTTATAGGATTGAGTTGATGTGAAAATATATAAAAAAAATATTTTTACTTTTATTTTTACTTTTTAATATATTATTTTGTTGTATTTGTAATAACTACATATTATTATGATAGTAAGAAAACAAACACAATACATTAACTGAAAGAATTATTGCATTTTTATTTATTAACGAATACCTACAGATATAAGATAATTATTATCACCAATTTAGAAGCGCTGGATTACTGTACAATAAGTTCTTGGTGACATCTGATGGCTTTTTTTAATCTAAGAAGAAATATTTGTTTTTAGTTGCACCTTACGATACTTCCGTGAAGATAAGAAAAATAGTTGACTTTTTTTCAAATAAGTTATTAGTCCCACCTATTAGCAAACTCATGAACTAGAAAAATGGCCAAGAAATACCTTTTCAGGTTTCGAGTAGGCCACCAGGGTACCTATTGTGTAACTCGTTTTTAGTGATTTCACTCATATGAGATTGCTCACGCGATTGTGTATTTTCACACAAGTGAAAAGTGAACTTTTTTACGTGACATTATTCACCATCGAATTTGCCAGTGAAACGTGAAATAAGAGTGAGACAGAGAATAAATTGAAAAAGGACACATATAAAAATACCTTAACATGACAGCTTTGTTCTTATAGATAGATAATAAAAGAAATGCAATAAACGATAATACAAAATTTTGAAATATCTTAATTTTTTAAACATAATTATAGGCAAAGACACATTATGAATTTATATATTTATTTATAATAAGTACATAAATTTGAAAATAAATTTCTCTTTAATTTTTTGAACATAATTATACGCAAAGACACATTATGAATATATAATATAAGATCGATAAATTAAATTACAAAGTTCACTTTATTTATATACTTCATCAATTTTTGATTCTCCTTATGTCCATTGTTATTTATCTGTCAAACACCGCATAATATAACCTCATATCCGTATTAATTTGTATTTTTAAAGTGAAAATATCCAACAAAAAATAAAATCCCTACTTTGTGGCCAAGTGATTTCACGAGTGAATTCATAAGTTACACAATCGAGTGTAAATTCTCACGTGAAATGAAAATGTGAAAATGAACATATTGTACCTATTGTGTAACTCGTTTTTAGTGATTTCACTCATATGAGATTGCTCACGCGATTGTGTATTTTCACACAAGTGAAAAGTGAACTTTTTCACGTGACATTATTCACCATCGAATTTGTCAGTGAAATGTGAAATAAGAGTGAGACAGAGAATAAATTGAAAAAGGACACATATAAAAATACCGTAACATGACAGCTTTGTTCTTATAGATAGATAATAAAAGAAATGCAATAAACGATAATACAAAATTTTGAAATATCTTAATTTTTTAAACATAATATAGGCAAAGACACATTATGAATTTGAAAATAAATTTCTCTTCAATTTTTTAAACATAATTATACGCAAAAACACATGAATATATAATATATAAGATCGATAAATTAAATTAAAAAGTTCACTTTATTTATATACTTCATCAATTTTTGATTCTCTTTACGTTCATTGTTATTTATCTGTCAAACACCGCATAATATAACCTCATATCCGCATTAATTTGTATTTTTAAAGTGAAAATATCCAACAAAAAATAAAATCCCTACTTTGTGGCCTAGTGATTTCACGAGTGAATCCATATGTTACACAATTGAGTGAAAATTTTCACATGACATGAAAATGTGAAAATGAACACATTCACAAAAGTTACACAATAGCTCTCCCAATCCTTAAATTTTAAAAATTTCTTCGCCGTAAATGAACAAATATTTTTCACATTAAAGATTTAGGAGTAGGCCATCAGAAACACAAAGAGGTATTTTTTGTGAGTCAGTATTACTGATTTTTAATTCACAAGGTCGCCGCTAGATGGCACTAATTCCTTTCAAGAAAAATTTAAACAACTGAACGTTTTTTTTTTATTTGAAGAGAAAAACGATACAATGTATTACAATATGTGTGTCAATTAATATGGGTAAGTTAGTCTAAATAGTATTATTATGTATAATACAATAGGTTATAACTTGTCAATTTTTGCAACTGCCTAGGGTGGCAAATTTCTAAATCCGGGCCTGGATAAAATCAAAGACATTTTGTCCGAATGAATTTCAACATTTTATTCAGATGGAACATCTCGGAATCCCGCCATGCTTTTTCACTTTAATAGAAAAGGTCAATCCCATCAAAAATATTCTTGTAAAGAAAAAAAAAAGCCAAGTTTCGCAACACTTTCGCCGTAAAAAGTTTTGAGATCCCGAAAAGTACCAAGTCAGCCATTCTATTACCTTTGACTATGAAGTTAGCAAATTACTCGATAGTTGTCTTAAAGCTACACAGGTAAAATAAAAAATAATTTATAAATAATATTTTATGACTGTAAACTTGTAGTACCTTTTGAACTTGGCAATCACATAGCATTAGCCGGATATATGATACCGTGCGATAAAGTTTTAATAAAAACAATATCTCATCACAGTGCACCTATGCCACGTGATTGCCAAGTTCAAAAGGTACTACAAGTTTACAGTCATAAAATATTATTTATAAATTATTCTTTATTTTACCTGTGTAGTTTTAAGACAACTATCGAGTAATTTGCTAACTTCATAGTCAAAGGTAATAGAATGGCTGACTTGGTACTTTTCGGGATCTCAAAACTTTTTACGGCGAAAGTGTTGCCAGACTTGGCTTTTTTTTTCTTTACAAGAATATTTTTGATGGGATCTCAGTTCTTTTTGTAAGGTTGGAAAGGGAAAATCACAAATATTTGAATTTTCTCGTTACTTGTACGTGAAACCCAGCCCGCATACCAAATTTCAGCTTTCTCTGACTAAGGACCTATAGAAATCTGCAACACCCCCTTTTAGGGGTTGGAGGGGAAAGATCACACATGTTTGAATTTCCTCGTTACTTGTTCGCGAAACCTAGCCTGCATAGCAAATTTCAGCTTTCTCTGACTGCGGACTTAGCCTATAATAATAGAAATATGCACCACCCCCTTTTAGGGGTTGGAGGGGGAAAAACATAGATTTGTTTATTTTCTCGTTACTTGTACGCGAAGCTCAGCCTGCATACCAAATTTCAGCTTTCTCTGACTAAGGATCTATAGAAATCTGCAACACCCCCTTTTAGGGGTTGGAGGGGGAAGATCACACATGTTTGAATTTCCTCGTTACTTGTACGTGAAACCTAGCCTGCATATCAAATTTCAGCTTTCTCTGACTACGGACTTAGCCTATAATAATACAAATATGCACCACCCCCTTTTAGGGGTTGGAGGGGGAAAAACACAGATATTGGAATTTTCTCGTTACTTGTACGTGAAACCCAGCCTGGATACCAAATTTCAGCTTTCTAGGACTACTGGAAGTGCCTTAGCTTTTTGATGATCGCTATGTCAGTGAGTGAGTGAGTGATGACAAAATAGACAATTTTGAGGGTTGAAATTTTCTGAACTATATCTATTAGAAACTTGTAATTTGGGGAATTAGTTAAGACCGTTAGGTACAATCTCTAGCGAAATTTTCAGCCTTCTGCTTGCATTTGTAACAGAGATATAGAAAGTTGAAAAGTGCCTTGAGTTGCTTCGAGAAAAGGTATAAATACACGGTAGCGGCCGTCTGTTGTTTGCTCGACTTGGCGGGGGCCACTGCCGTGGCCCCAGATCCATGGGCGCTGCTAACTTTCGAAAATAAAACTCACAGTAACCATGGTATATAATAATTAATTTAAAAAAAACGGTTGAATGAAAAGTTATAAACGTCTCTGATACTACTACTGGCGACATCGGACGAAAGTTATTATAAGCTACTAGTTTAGAAATTCAACCGTTTCAAGGAGGTATATTATGATCTTCAATTATTACGTCACTTTATTTTGACATTGGCCATTTTAAAATGGGAATTTAGTATAGTTGCAACTTCATTGTATTATAAAAAATAATAATAAACAGAAAAGTCATCAATGAAATTATGACAATTTTTCTGTAGAAAATTGTCAATTCAAAAATATAAATTGTGATTTGTGTGCTTATACTAATTTAAGTAATTATTTTTTTTTAGACAGGTTATAATTTTAATATATAGATACCGAAATATATTAATCATTATTTTTGTTTAAGTAAAACAACAATGTATTCAAGTTTTAATGGGGAATTTCGGAGAAAGCCTGAACAAAATTTGTCAGGTGCCAGTAGCAAATTAAGTCGACATGATATTATTCAAAGAGCGCATTTAGAAAGACAAAAAAGAGAAGTAAGTGGCAGTGTCATTTTTTACATTATTTCCTTACGCGTTTGTTTTGAAAATGAATCATTCGAAATATATTTTTCGCAAATATAAACAGGATAATCATTTATCATGTAAATAACAAATATAATATTACAAAAAAAAATATTTTTTTTTTGTGAAGGAAATCCAGGGTCAACACAAAGGAAATTTGCATGATACAGATTTCTTGTCGAGTAATTTTCATTTCGTTTTGAATGACCTCGAAAAAATAAAAAATTAACTGGTTAGCCAGTACAGCTAGATGAAATTACTCAAAACCAAATTCGTAGATGCCGTAACAGATATGGGCAGCTTATGATCCGTAGAATCTTATCCAGCCCAGAAATATATTAGAAAACGATTTATTTACTGGTTAACAGAGTCTTAAAACTAATACGGAACTTTTGTTATGCAGTTATTTTTCAAATGTAAAATTTGGTGGCTGTCGTAATATTTATCGTTATTAATTTATTTAAATTTCGTTATTCAGGAACAACGATTGAGATTACGTAGTGCTATAAGAGTTCAAGCGTATGTGAGAAGTTTTCAAGCAAGACAACAATTCAAAAAATTGCAACGCGACTACTTCGATGAACTGGAGCGAAATTTTAAACCAAATGGAAACTTAGATGAAATATTGTGTACTTTTTTATTTTTTTATAATAGAAGTATTGACCATGCCAAATTGGTAAGACATTTTCTCTGAATATAATTCAACACAACATCGTCTGGCTCTTACGAAACTTGTTGACGATAATAGAGTGTTTTTTTAATCAAATTACTAGTTTTTACCCGCGGTTTCGTTCGCGGTAATGTTAGTTTTGACAGAAACCGGATCATAGCCAGATAAAAAAGTACACTGTACTTTAAACTTGGGGGGCTTGAGAATAGCCGAGCGTGCAGCAATGCCGGTGTTTACATGGCGTTGCTATGGTTCCTCTATTACAAGTTCCCGGGTTCTAGCCCGAGAGCTGGTAAAAGTGTCAATTGGATTTTCAATTTATTATTAAAAACAAAAAATAATGAATTGAAAATATGAATTGGTGCTAGGCCCAAATAACCTTAGCTGTTGGTGGTCTTTAAAAACACAATTAAACTTGGGTACCACTTAATAGTGTACCATGTTTCAATAAAGAATCCGATTGAGTCGTTCTCGAGTGATGCTAGCACAGACAGACAAAAATTCTAGAAATGCGTTTTCCCGTCTAGGTGTCAGACAAAATAGTGAAAAAACGTGCAACAAATAAAATTAGTAAAAGATCGTGTAAGATAGAGAGAAAGGAGACTAATCTCAGCAGACCGCAGTGCGGAGCGCTTGACCCGAAAATCGATGCCGATGATGATTCTTAAAAGCCCCGAACCACGTGCATTCCTCTGCATGTAGCCAACGGCAACGTGATATTGTTTACTGTCAGTTGACCTAATTGATTATTTTTAAATTGGTTTTTTTCTATTTTGCAAAAAACAGTAATTACGATTGTGCTGCAACCGAAGATGTAGAACTGCTTCTATAGTTTTATAATGACGTCACAGCTGTCTAAAAATATTAACATGACATACATGATACAAAACACAAACTATGGCGTAGCTATGGTAGTTAGCGTCACACATTTTTTGTAACGCATCATTTTATCCCATATATACCGCCGGAAAAGACGTAGTGTACATCAAAAGCATTATTCAAATTGCTCAGTTACTCAGTCTACTTAAGGTCTTCAGATGTTTTATGGTTTCAGCGCCTCTACCGCCGGAATAGAAACCCTTATTAACCTCACTTTTTGGACAATGGCGAATGCTTGGAGAATGATTAGTTTCTTTTCTCTCTATCCTCTATTATATTTAAAGTATATACTGATTAAATAGTTTCCATGTGGGCAGAGCAAAATCTGTGACGGTGATTGTATTTTGTTTCAGGTGTGGATTTGTCAGAATATTCTGAAACAAAAAAATAATATATTACAGTCACTGTCAAAAAATATGGTGTGGCGATATAGAATGCAACGTTTACTGAATATCTGCGTCGATGCGTTGGACACAAAACATAACAACGCTATAATATTAAGGATTCTAGATGTATTTTTATCGATTAAAGAAGATAATTTAAAAAGCGTTAATTTGACCGATTTGAAATGGCTAACGATAATAGAAAAGTTCTTTAGATTTTTGACATTGAATGGATATTTTAATAAGATGCGCTCATTTTTGGATCAATCGTTTAGTTTCGAATCGAACCCGACGCTGAGTAATGAAATTGTTAGTTTTTTATTAAGGCCGATACAATTAATCGAACAAGTAGATAACGATGAATATTCCGATTTAATATTCGAACATTTTTGTAAACATCTACTCAGCCGACAGTTTTCCGATCCTATAAAAGAAGTTTTTATAACGAAACTGACGGAAGCTGATTTTTCTCGTGATAAATTTTATAAATATCTAGTCGAAAATCAGACCAAAATCGAGTTTTCTACGTTTTTATTCTATTGTATTTTGAAATTAATATCAGGTAAACGATTTTTTGTATCATCGATTTCGAAAATTTATTAAAAAATAGATTCGAAAGCACATGACACAAAATAAAATGATCAAAAAACTATTTGGAAAATTATAATGTAAAAATTTCGCAAATTTTTTTCTAACCTTTCTGTAAATATTAAATTTTCTTTTATTCTTTATAATAAATATTCTTTTGTTTATTTAATAATCTTCTTTTTTGAGGACGAAACAGGTGATTTGAATTTCTGTCATGTCTCTGAATCTGTTTTTTAAATTTATTTTTCAGTATTTTCATTTTTTTTTTTGATAAACATTTTACTTACAGTTGAGTCGAGTAATAAAAAAGACATTATAACACCTAATTTAATCAAATCTCTCGCTTTGTTGAGCGACAATATACGCAAAAGATCAAAATTTGAGTCCCAACCTTTAAACGACGACGACGAATGGGATATGAAAGACAACGATGTCGATATGATGTCCAATGACGAAGACGTAGTGCTCCACGAATCCATCGTGATGCTGGACAACGAAATACTGGTCCAAAATATAATGCGCAGCTTGGATGACATAGACGATTCAGCAATCATTAATTATCTAGGCTTATTGTGTTTTAATATGTTGATGAGAGAAGAAGACGCGGTACAGAAACATAAGTAAGTCATTTGATTATAGTTATAGGATCTATGTCTTCATTTTCAGGATAGAGTAATTTAAAAAAAGGGTGTGGGTCTCAGGACCCCCGACAGATGTGAAACATCAAAGAAAACGTTATTGAACTCGGTGATATTCTCTATGTAGTAGTATATATTTTTCAAAAGCAGCAACTAACTGTTATGCTGACGTAATCTTATATACTGCACTGTAACACGCGGTTGCGGCGTTTGAGCACGCCTGAGCCAGAAACGCAACTAAATACACAGCGAAGTATCTATATTACATACCTAAACGTGTGTACATATACTTTTGCTTTACAGTACGTTCATATGTATACTCTCTCTCTCTCTTCCCGGGCGCCCGAGCGCGCGGAAGCCGAGAGAGAGAGTGCCGCAGTGGTAGGGAGAACAGCAGCGAAGGAGCAGACCATAAATTTCGTTGCATATTTCCCCTCACGCGGCTGTTCACAGCCCGACATAAGTTGTTTCACATCAAAAATACATTCCAACAGCGTCACAGACCTACAGCTTACAACAAAATAAATAGATAAATACGGTCCAGTACGTTTGCAAAATTTGAAATTCTCCCGACCGACCAATCACAACTCATGAAACAAAGGAACACGAACTGATCACGCACACAGGTCACTCTATCTTGAAAATGAGTACACCATAGTGTTATCCTCAAAACCTATCGAAGAGGCACGTTGCCTGGCTTAAATCTAATTTTTAACGGGGGAATTATTTTTTTTTAGGTTACTGTACATGTTAGCATTTAAGCCACAATTTTTGCGCTCACTGTGGGGCGCGGAAGATAATCGAAGGTTGCTCGACGGTTTGTTACGAGGGACGCACATATTGAACGATACGTTGATGGAAACGTGTCGAGTAGGAGGCACTGTACAAACGGCGTGCAGACTCACCGCGTTTTGTGAATTATTTAATTTGTTGCTAACTACATTGCACGATGATGAATTTTCGAAAGGCGATCTAGGCAAGTTTCGTATTCATTTAAATAATGTGTCAGTGTTTTATTTGTAATTAGATGTGCCGTCCGGCTTTGCCCGGTTACGAATTAACTGTCGTAATCTCAGTTATTCGAGTTCTGCTACTGCACCATAGATGGCACTCTGTGGAATTTTATCGCAAAAGCTTCTTTACTAGACCTCGCGCGGCGAAAGATGAAGCCACCGCGTCATAGTAACGTGAATGCATTGCGCCCGCCTTCTAGCTTGCTATTGGCTGTTTTGGAGATCCATGAGCGGTTTGCCAAAATTGTACCTAACGTCATAAAACCCAATGTGCAGTTTTGTGTACACGGCACTGTCTGCGGGCAAGCAGGCGTTCACTAGCATATTATTGATGACGTGCCTGGCTTCATCTTTCACCGCGGGCACTCTACCATATGTATTACCTGTAGACCAACGGCTTCACGAAATTTAATACGTACATCCCTGGTCATCATCATATCGTCTGAACCGTTTGCGATATCACGATGAAACAAATTAAGTTGGTCTCAGGGTTACTATCTATGACCTTAATTTCATGTCAATTGCTGTATTATTCAAGTGTGCAAGCTTTCACGGCCGGCATTGTTCCAAGTCTTCATGGTTTCCGAGCTTGTAGGCTGTGGTCCGGTGGTATTTCTACCTGACGTTTCGTCTACCGCAGTTGTAGACGAAACGTCAGGTAGAAATACCACCGGACTACGGCCTACAAGCCCGGAAACCATGAAGACTTGCTGTATTATTGTTTGATTTGTATTTTAGACAGCGATACCGGTAAAACGGCCGGTAAAAGCATGCCATTCAGTCTGAACGAACTGGTAAATATTTCCAGTTTTATGAAACAATTGGCTGTCGGACTTGTGGAACTTACTGTAACCACGCCGAGAGTGACGCCTAGGACGTCGTATATGAAACATACACTGCAAGAAAGTTAGTAGTATTATATATTTTGTGTATGAAATCATTATATTTAAAAACAAGCCGTGAGGTGGGTCGTTTATTAGGACTAAAGTGCGACCCTTGAGGTCCACACGACGAACTTCCCAGTTTGATAAATATTTAATAATAATAATTAAATTAGATATTACACAGAAAAGTAATCATTTCAATCATTAAAACATTAATAATTTAAAAAAAAAAAAAAAAAAAACGGCTGAACCGATTTTTATAAAATTTATGTCGGATCAAAATGACGTTAACACGCCTCGATTGACACCCTTACGAAGTCGATATAATTTTTTATTCGCGAGATATTGTGTAAAATCTACTTTTTTGGAGGTTATTTGGTTAAGAAAAAAGAACGGCTGAACCGATTTTGAAAAAATTTCTTTCAGATCATATTTACGTTAATACGCGTCGATTGGCACCCTAACGTAGTCGATATCATTTTTCGTTCTCGAGATTTCGTCTTTGAAAGAAATGTACACATACGTACGTACGTACGTACACACACACACACACACACAGACATCTTTCTAAAAGTAGTGTAAAAATAGTGTAGTGACCTTGAAACATAAAATTTTTTTTTCCTTTTTGATTTCGATTTTCGGACCCATTACAATAACTTCCAGTGGGAAGTTAATAGTTTTTACCCGCGACGTAACTAGCGTTAATGCCGGTTATAGTGAAAGTCCAATCAAAATCGGCTCAGTAATTTTTTAGTTAACCGGGAACAAACAGATAAGACGGACAAAAAATCAAAAAATGATTAATTCGCTCAAGTATCCTATATTCTATCAACTAATACATCTAATAAAAATTTTTAAACAAACACTTGAAAAATTCTACACATTTATTAATCTCAACGATCGTTTCAGGTTCCTAACCCATCATCAGGAGTTTACATTAAAACTGTAAACTCCTGATGATGGGTTAGGAGATTAATAAATGTGTAGAATTTTTCAAGTGTTTGTTTATTAATTTTTATTCAATCATGTTCTACCAAGTGCCTAGCGATAATTCTATAGAATTTATAATACATCTAAGTCGTAATTTCGTTGAAAAGTTAATTACAAAGTTACACTGTTATGTCCTCTGTTGTCGAACGTCTATAATCTATAAATATCTGGATGACCGAGCTTTGCGCGGATGAGTTCAAAAAAAATAGTACTTAAAGTTCCCATTTCATCAAAATCGTTAGTCGTTTTTAAGAAAAAAAATTACATACCTATAAGTAGATAATATTATTATACGTCGTACTACATAACGTATGTACCTACATATTTTCAAATAATTACTGGTAATTTTAATAAGTTAAAGATTGACTGTCAGAGTAATTTGACATAAATAATGAAAATAGTTTGTTTTTTCCAAAGCCTACTCACCATACGACACTGTTTTATAACGTTAAAAAAACTGTTTTTTAAAATGATAAAATCGATAAGAAAACGAATTTTTCCAGGGATGAGACCTAGCTAGATCGATTTTTTGCCCCCCAAAACCCCTTTTCAGTAAATTTCATCCAAATCGTTAGGGCCGTTTTCGAGAAAATATTTATATAGGTACATATATACAAGATTTGCTCGTTTAATAATATAGGGATATCTATCTGTTGCTGAATCTACAGTATTTATTTATTTGTACTGATTAGACTTCTTGTTTTACAGATGACAAAAACATGAAATTTTGGTTGGCTTTGTATAAAAGTTGTCTAAAATTAATTACAAACCTTTATCAAAAAGACTCTAGAATACAGTTTTGTAACGAGAACTTTTGGTCGAAAAATACGAGTATTAGTTTTACGACTGATTATCATAGAATCGATCAGATCGCAAAGGTTTACGTGCAAGTTCAATGTAAGAATTTTTGGATAACTATTTTCATGATGAGTTTTTAGAGCGAACTACACGGGCGGATTTTCCGCGGCGTTTCTAACGCGGCAGATTGCACGTCCAAATCGAAATCGTGCCTACAAACAGGCAAAACTAGACGAACGGAATATATGTCGCGTTTTTTTAAATTCCGCCGGCGTGAGCCAGTTCAACGCTTCTGAAATCGTCACAGCACGCTAGAAACGAAAAACATTGTTTAGTGCGGGGCAAACTAGACGAGGCGACGGATCACCAACGAATGTACAGTCTGGGTGAAAAATTTGTTTTGAAATACCCTGTTGATAATCTGTCTCTTAAAATTTGATGGACCCACCAATGTCGTTTTGTTAACACGCTAGAAACGAAAAACATTGTTTAGTGCGGGGCAAACTAGATGAGGCGACGGATCACCGATGAATGTACAATATGGGTAAAAAATATGTGTGTGGAAAAATCCTGTTGTTAGTCTGTCTCTTAAAATTGGATGGACCTACCAACTTCGTTTTTTCCTTCCGTTCTTAAATAATAAATGTGTACATACAACAGCAGCGCAACCTAACACAGCGGGGTCCATTTTGTAACTAGCAAAAAGTTGTATTGTTTTCGTGGATGTACTCGTCGGAAAAAACTCTTTCTGTTTTCATACGTAAAATTTAGCGGATATCTCGTCGCGAAAAACGCGCCGTTGAAAATATATCCGTGTAGTTTCGCTCTTAGTCTCTTTTTATTATGTTTTAAAATGTTTTTGTAGCTGACGATACCCCACCTTTAACGACGGGAGAAGCGCGAATTTTGAAAATTCTTCACGATCTTCCGTTCCTTGTACCGTTTAGTTCACGATTGTTGCTTTTTAAAGCATTAATCATGCACGTAAGACAACAGCATCAGGATCCGGAGAGAGCAGCTTTCCTCATGGGACCGAGTATCGGTATTTCTGTGCGTCGGTCTCATATCTACGAAGATGCTTACCTCAAACTACAAGGTTCGTCTTTTAATATTTAAAATAAACAAATATATTTTTGTAATATCTGCATTGAAAGTTACATACTTGTTTTCGGAGACGAAAGTTGACTTTTTCATGCCAATGACGTAAAATAAAAGTCGCGCATGCTCAGATCAAAATTAAAGTGTTTTCATTCCTTGGGATGATTGTAAACTATATCTGACAGTTCACCTTAACCTACAAATTAATGGTGTTTTTATTTGTTTGTTAATGTTGTTCTTTCGGTGCACCTATTTCAAAAAGTACTGTGTGCTACTCGGGCGAGCGTGTAGCAATGCTGTTGTTTACATGGTGTCGCTATGGTTCCTCTATTACAAGTCCCCAGTTCCCGGGTTCTATCCCGAGAGCTGGTAAAAGTATCAATTGGATTTTCAATTTATTATTAAAAAAAAAATAATGAATTGAAAATATTGAATTGGTGCTAGGCCCAAATAACCTTAGCTGTTGGTGGTCTTTAAAAACACAAGTTACTCGGCGTTTGCAAACTTTACACTCGTCGCAAACGCCCTAGTAACGCAGTGTACTGTCTCGTTAAACTACTAAACTGAAATTCATTCGACAAAATAGAAAACTAAAGTTAACTGGTATTTTTTATCATAGATGCCGATCTTAGACAGAAGTTACGGGTACAGTTCGTAAACGCTGCAGGATTAGAAGAACCCGGAATAGACGGTGGCGGAATTCTTCGAGAATTTCTATGCGATCTATTAACGACTTGTTTCGATCCGAATCGAGGCTATTTCAAATTGAACAAAGAAAATTTACTGTATCCGAATCCAAATGTCCATAGATTGGTTGAAAACTACACCAGACATTATTATTTTATCGGCAAAATGCTAGGAAAAGTACGTTATTTCAGTACCTATTGTAGTGTTTTTCTGTGCATCGTTGAACATTCTTTTTTTTTTTACAGGCGCTGTATGAAAATATTCTAGTTGAACTGCCGTTGGCAGAATTCTTTTTAACTAAATTAGTTTCGCAGAAATTCGATGTCGATTTCCATTATTTAGCTTCTTTAGATCAAGATATGTACAGAAATATGTTGTTTTTGAAGAATTACGATGGAAATTTCGAAGATCTCGGTTTAGATTTTACAATAGCGAATGAAGAACTAGGCGAAACTCAGGTAAGTCGAACTGTTCGCTGCGTACACAGAACTTAGTAGCATTATTGGGATCCGTTAAATGGGTGGAGCTTAAAAAACATAGCGCAGACGGGGGGAAATTTCATATACGGGGTACACTTTTGCGTGTAATTTTCCGATTTTCAAAGTGATAAGAAATGATAAATATAAGTGCAATTTGCGATTGGGCCGGTACGAATCTTAAACAAAGGAATTTCGTTGAAGGAGAACGGTTTCTCAAAGCTGGACATATTATCAAATGTGTGAAAAAACAAGATAACTGAGCTGTCAAAAGTAGTAATCTTTACACAATATTGCTTAAAAACATCAAAATTAAAAGAAAATCTCCACGAAATTAATCATCCGTTCAATGCTTCTTTAAGGCAGGGTTAGGTGAATAATGTAAACACATAACTGCAACATAATATGTTATATTGTAATAAGTAGGTAAGTTACTAACCTCAATATATTTGTATACAAAGTTAGCCCTATAAATTTGTCAATCATCAAATGATTTTACTATTGTAGTACAGTATGATAATAAGTACATCTTATTATTAATATAAAATATTTTTTTAATTCATAAATACAGTTTTTACACATTTCATTAGAAAATAATTCGCTGTAAAGTAAGTTTTACAAGGCCAATAACTGACAATGTTTAATGCCATGATATTAGAAAACGTCGCGAATTCAATTTTCGATAAAACTTTTTGCTTATTTTACTTGTTTTATTTTTGTAATAAACAATTTCACGATACATTTGCACTGTTAGCATGTACATTTTTCCCTTGTTTTGAGTACAATTTTCTGCCACCAGATGTCATATGCTCATTTGACAGATCCCAATAGCGCGGTAAATTATCCATGTATCTTTTTTACCTGGATTGCGCGCGCATAGTGTGTACACAGATGATCCAGTAACTAGCATGCACCTAGTGAATAATCTTTATGGAATTACCAACAGTTTACCAAAATATAAGCGACTCGAAATATTTTTTTTCAAGGTTGATGAATTAAAACCAAATGGTGCAAACGTAATGGTTACGAGTACAAATAAAATTGAATACATACATTTATTAGCCGATTATAAAATGAACAAACAAGTCCGTCAACAATGTTTGGCATTTAAACAGGGCTTGCACAGCGTACTGGATCTATCGTATTTGCAGATATTCTCAAATAAAGAATTACAGCTCATAATATCCGGAGCTGACTATGAAATCGATATACAAGATTTGAAAGAGCACACAAGCTATTCAGGTATTAAATTATTTTTAACACGCTTTTATTAGCTTCACTTGTATGTTTGCTTGTCAGTTTGTAACCGACTTCTTTGAACTTGATTTTGACCAACTTTGAACGGTCAGATTTAGTTTAAACGTTGTCGACTTATCAAGGACCGACTACAATACAATAATTCAATAAGTTTGTCCCATTATCCCGACCAGGATCTCCAGGACTAAAAAGCAAAAATAAATTATAATAAAAAAAACTAAAAAACACGCTTTAATGAACTAAAAAGTAAAAAATAATTAATTTTATTATAAAAAAGCGTGGGGTAGTATGAAAATATGATACAAAGCACCCCACGCTTTTTTACAGTAAAATTAATTATTTTTTACTTTTTAGTTCATTAAAGCGTGTTTTTTAGTTTTTTTAAATTATAATTTATTAACTTTAAGTATTTTAATGCATAAACAAAAGGTCATGCCATCTCAGAATCATTCAACTATTCCTCAAGTTTTTGTTTTGTTATGTAATTGATTGTGCAAACAAAAGATTGCTAATTTTGCGACATACTACTGTTTCATTTTGTTGGTTATAAATTGCAAATATTAAATATGTACAAGTTTTGTGTACGAATTTTAAAACTTTCGCAATTTCTAGGTGAACATACGGCAGAACATCCAACAATTAAAGCATTCTGGGAAATTTTAGAAGGTTTTACGAGCCTGCAAAAACGTCAGCTATTAAAATTTGTTACCAGTTGCAGTCGACCGCCTTTGTTAGGCTTCAAAGTAAGTTTATTTCGTTTCTAACCACATTTTTGTTCGTTTGTTTTTCTTAAAGTTTTTGAAGTTATACTTCTTTTGGCACGTTATGAAAAAATGATGAGAGTGAATTTTTACGATGCGCGCGCATCGCGTCACGAAAATTTAACAGGATGAAGTTGCAGCATTAATGATTTCCATAGTTACCATATAAATAAATTCACTCCAGTCCTTTTATTATTTTATGTTTCAATAAATTATTTGCTTGCAAGTTAGCCAAAGAAACTTTTAACGCGCGTACAAAGTACACGCATCCATTTTGTTTTTTTTTTAGGAATTACAGCCATCTTTTTGTATTCAATTGTCAGATGCAAGAGACAGATTACCGAGTGCTAGTACATGTATGAACCTATTAAAAATACCTCAAATTAGTGACCCGGAAATTCTTAAAGAAAGGCTTCTATATGCAATTAGCCAAAGTGCTGGTTTCGAACTTAGTTAAGAAAAAAAAAAAGAAAGTCGTCGATACTAATAGTGATTCTAATTTGTTAATGAATTTTATATCTGGCGAGCAGATTTTAAAACAGATATGTTGTTTCATTTCCATTTCAAAACACTAAATTAAAAATGTATTATTTAGTGAGGGCTACTAGACTTTTTCCGTCACCTGATGGCGCCACAAATGAGGTATCTGTACTGTTTTTATACATCATTTGACGGCTAAATCGCAGTTTTGTATTTATTTAATTATTTATGACGAATAAAAAAAAAAAGGTAGCTCTCATTGATGAAGTGTATTATTCAAATTTTCTTTTTTAAATATTTTAAGTTGACTTCATTGAACTTTTTCATGTGGGGTTTCAAAATAGAAAAGAATTAATTTTTAAACTGACTCTTTATTTTAAATTCTACGATCTTTCATAACTTCAGCGCAAGTTAGCGCAACTGTCTGACCGAAATATTAGTTTGTTTAAAATATACCAATTGTACTACAGTGCTATCTAGTGTTTGTTTAAGAAACACCATGTCAACTTTAACTGCTTGTATTTGTTAAATATGAACAAAAAACATATTCGAAACATTTCAATTAAAAAAAATTTTCTGATCGGCTATCAAGCGATGACTTTGCAGACACCTTAATATGTTCAAAAAAACGATCAATTTAAAATATTACGTTTATTTGCATACTAATTCACAATACATTATGCGCCTCGATAGGTTTAAATTTACTAAGAAATAAACTGGACTTGAACTTGAGTTGCAAACATAAGCGCGATAATTTTAGTTACAAATCTGTCATCTTATACAAACTCGAACATTATTTTTATTTCTGAAAGTTGTCACCTTGACACAAATAATAATTTATTAAACACGGAAAGAACGAAATTAGCGTGCATTATGCATAAAATAAATATGAACTTCGGAGTTCGAACGAATGTTCTGTTTTGTGAAAAAGAATTAAGTAAACGTGAAATATTCAGCCCTTTTTTATATTTTCTAATGTTAATTTATATACAGAATTTTCTATGCACTTATTTTTTTTCGATTTATAAAAAATCTTAGCATCTTTGCATTGTCAATAAAGACGACAAAATTTTTAAATAAGATACATTTAATACAGTAATTATCTAAATTTTAATGTTGATTAAATTTAGTTTTAATTTCTATTATTACTAATGGTTAGTTTCCTGCGTTAGATGCACATACATTCATCGACAAATAGAACGAGAGAAATATACGCTAATTACCTAATTTGTTGAGCGTCTATAATCTACAAAGAGAAATATAATTGGTTAAGAGTCGACAGATTTGAGTATGTGCGTTCAACATAGGATACTACTGATGACTAAGTAATAAGATGACTGAGTAAATTAAGGAAACATTAATTTGATTTTTAGAATAATAGATAAATCTGATGACTTTATTTAGTGAAATTTTAATTTTTTTTTGTATATATTGTAATATATCTGCGTAATTAATATTATTACATTTATAATTGTATTAGCAGATAGAATTTAAATAAATAAATTTACTTTATAGAAATTATCTATAAATTCAATAAAATTATTGTTTTTTTCCTTTGGGACAGTTTTTTTGACAGATTAAGATTAAACCTTTGACTATATAACTATAGACTATCAACGCTAACCTTTGGATCCTAAGACCTATCGTCACGCAGTTAAATTTTTTTAATTTGCTAGAGTCGCTATGGAAACGTCATGTAAACAATCGTAACAACGCAACGGTTGGTACCACTGAAATAGAGTAATACTGGAATGTGCACTGACGCGTTGCTAGCGAGCCGAAACAAACAGACCTAAGAGGGCCACCTGCCTTTGTTGCACAGTATATTATTGACTGTAGTGGAACAAGGACAGGTGGCCCTTTTAACTATGACGTTTGTCTTTACTCGCTTTCCACACGCAGAGTGGTATAGGCGGTGCACATTCCAGCATTTCTGTATTTCAGTGGTTGGTACTTACAACTTTTTTACTCGTGTTGACATTAATTTTTTATACATTTTTCGACGACTTGCTTTTGAGTATGGAGGGTAGAGTTAAGGAGAACACTCTCATATGGGGGAACAGTTGCAAAAGTGTCCAGCTGTAAGCTGTAAATAACAGTTCCAAATCTCTCCAGAATGGCGCTAAAATAGCAAGAGAGTATGAAATGAACTTAGCAGTTATTGACTGAGTGAAGTGCGCTGAATTGAAAAATTTAATATTTTTGATGACTAGAGTAGTTATAACAAAACTGCAGTAACAAAACCTCAACTGTTTGCGTAGTCCAAAAGTTCAAAATAATTTTGTAAATATAACCTAAAATAACTACTGTCAGATAGCGTGGACGGTGATTTAATTTTCATGATCTGTTTTACATCAAAAATTTCAGTTTTTGAATAATTTTTATTAGAGAATTCTACTGTTGAAGAAATTTAAAAAATTATTATGTGGAACTTTTATAAAAAAATGAAAAGAATATAATTGATTGACAAATTCTAAGTATTTGCAGGTGTTTTAAATTTTGCGTTTGTAATTTTTTATAAATGCAATCATTGTTAAAAAATTAAATAATTTTTCAGGCGTTTATTTATATTGGGATTATCTTTATTTACTATTTTATGCATAATTAGAAGTTTACCAATGATATTTGACATAACATTAATTATAATATATCACTGTTTTTCTATTTTCGGTTTTTCTTTTGAAAAGTGCGCCATTTAAAAGCGAAAATTTGCTTTCCTTCTTTACTTCTCTGTCCTACTCTAGTATTATTTGGCGCATCTATGGACCTCTACCCTCCATAGGCGCATCCTTTAAAATTTACACTCTTGCTATTGTGGCGCCACCAATTTATCGCCTTTTGACGGACGCTTTTTCATATGCAGAGAGAGTTCTCCTTACCTCTACACTCCATACTTTTGAGTATCAATGCGAACACGTTCGTTTGAAATCAAAAAAAGAGATGTCTATTTCTATATGTATGGTCTAAGGATAGAATTCGTAATTGTCTATCCTCCTGATTCACAAGATGAATCACTTTTAACCAGGGCCCGCCAGCCTTATGACGTCAACTGGTTGATTACAATTTTATGCTATATTGTGAACAGAGATGGCGCTGTTACAATAATACTTCATTTTTAAACTGCATAGTTGGTAGTATAGATATCATTTTTGACAACTGCACCTGTCTACCGGTGAAAATTTAAATTTGATGTGTCATGTGATGTCAGTAGTAGACGTGGGTCGTTACGTTATTTTCAAGAAACGTAACGAAACCAGTGACTTGGTCGGCGTCACCTGTTTCAAAACTAGTGATTTTTGTAACTAGTTATTTTTATTCAGCTACTGTGATTGCTTGCATAAATACCTCCACCAGTTACCAACTATACAGTTACACACGAAACGAGACGAAACTAAAATACATTAAATCACTATCTATAAGTGTTTGTAGCTATACACTGTGCGTTTTCGGGTTACTTCGGATTTATTCATGTCACTGTCACCCGCTCTCGCTTAGTAACGCATTTGCAAAAATCACTACTTGTAATGTAAATCGAAACTAGTGATTCGGTTACATACCGCGTAGCTAGTTATTGTAACTAGTGACGTGAAATAACGACCACGTCTAGTCAGTAGTGTCGTTATTCCGTTGACACCTGTGTTAGAAGATACGGTTTTTGATAAAAATATATATATTTGTTATTAATAAAAAAATGGTTCGGTGCAATGTGAAAGGACGCAATAGAAAATCAGAAAAAGATACAGATCATTCTTTTTATAGCCAAATGGTGTTTTAATGTAAGTAAATTATACTTTAAATATATTAGGTATAGTAAGGTTAGAATTAGATCCCGTTTTACTAAACTTCGAAAATTTACTTGAAAATTTAACTTAACATTCGTCATTCTCATTACACCTTGCTTAATATTGCTGTTTTTGTTATAAATAACCAATGTTTACTTAAATAAATTATTATCCTTTAAAATTTTATGTTGGTTAATGATCATTTTGTACAATTCATAATTATTTATACTCAATATATCTGGTGATGTGCCATTTCTTTTCTTATTTAAGTATATAAAAAGGAGACGTGATAATATAAATGTAATAAATTGATTTATAAATTTATTATATAGACGCCAAAAATGGATAGAGTTTGCTGAGTACGAGGGACCTTCAAATAATGTACGAATATGTTCGGATCATTTGAAAAGGCAGTATTTAAGAAAAAACACGCCACCAAAACGACTATTAGTCCCAAAAGCATTGCCTACTGTATGTCCAGCTAGTAGAACAATGGAGACTTGAAAAGTTGTGCCAATGACCAAGAAACAATTATTGAATATTATTATTATTTTTGTATACCTAGTTACTAAGCAAATAAAAAAGTCATATCGAGCTGCAAAATACAATAAACACGTTTTTTCATTAAAATTCTCATTTTACTTATTTAATCACGGAATACTTAAAAGTAATTGTAATTTATTTATCAGTTTGAATTTAATGCCACAGGAGAAATGCGTCATTCGCATTTCTTAAAATAGAGCGCATTTCGATTCAAATTAGATAAATGGTTACAATTAGTTTTATATTCAAATAATTAACACACACATATATTAATATATATATTAACCTATATATATATATTTTAACCCTATATATATATATTAAGCCTATATATATATATATGAACGGTTTGTGTCCTCACTTAATAGGGTTCCCGGGTGAACAGAGATGGCGCAAAGCGTGTTCAAAACTTATAACGGAGCTTCGCGTTCTCTACTTTTATGTATTCCGTGCTTTTAACTAACTTCAAGTCACAGCTTCAACTGTTCAGTTTGAAAAACATGAAAAAAGTCGTTAAGTCAAGGGGAGTCAAGCACAAACTATAAGTTCGGTTTTTCAGTAGTTTTTCGTTGAAAAGTTACAATTTTCCGATATTTTAAACAATAGTGTATTTGGTAACTAAAGCATAAAAGTGTGTGCCGAATTCAAGTTAATTTTTAGACCATTGACGAGATACTCTGTTTTGTGATTTGTTTTTGTTAGTTCGTAGTCACAAAATGAGTTCTTCAAAGAAAGAGAAAAACCAGCAAATTCAAGTATTTGCGAGAGTGAGGTATATATTTAGTCGTTTTAACAGTGAATTTCACTTAAGACGGGTTTTCTTTACCGTGTAATTATGGAAAACACAGCATTAGAGAACCATCGTTTTGTCCATTGGCAGTTAAAACTTACTGTAAATTAGCATATTACACTAAAGTGACCAGATCCTGGATATCAAAAAGCGGGACAAGATCTCTAAAAACCCGCCGCAGGCAACCGGCGGGTTCCACGCCCAAAAATCCTTTTTTGGGTTTGGATTTTGGCCTATCAAAACCTAGAAATTCTACGTTTTGATAACCCAAAAAACGTAGAAATGATGAAATTTTATATTGCGTCAAGTGAAATTTGATGTATTCCATAATGCAATTTGAGTTTGACAACTGATCGTTGTTTTCTTTTATCAGACCTATTAACAAACAAGAAAAAGATGCGAGGTCTCACGTTGTAGTAGAAGTACCTAACGATAAAGAAGTCAATGTCAAATTGCAGCCAAACGAAAAATTGAGTAAAAAATTTACATTCGACAAAGTTTTTGGTCCCAATTCTAAGCAGGTAATTTTTTACACACTCAACTTTTAGTTAGGTACCATCGTGCATTATTATTACTGTTCGTATTAGAAAATTAACGTTTTTATTTTAATGTTTTCTTAGCTTGATGTATACAGTGCCGTTGTTAAGCCTCTCGTCGCGGAAGTTTTGGCCGGGTACAATTGTACAGTTTTTGCATACGGACAGACTGGCACAGGCAAAACATTCACAATGGCTGGAGGCTCAGGAGATCTCAACAGTTCATGGCACAGTGTAAGTTCTGACATTCTAACATAAGCTCCGACTTAATTCCCTTTAACTGTGCAAAAAAGTGTAAATCGATGCGTGTCTCTCTTTTAGGATCCGGACGTAGGAATCATACCCCGTGCCTTAAGCCAACTTTTTGATGAGCTACGAGTATCTCAAATGGAACATACAGTACGAGTTTCGTACTTGGAGTTGTATAACGAAGAGCTGTTTGATTTGTTATCGTTGACCGACGACTCAAAAATAAGACTCTACGAAGATAGTGCAAAGAAAGGATCGGTAATTGTGCACGGGCTTGAGGAAGTAACTGTACATACAAAAAGTGAAGTTTTTAGAATCTTGGAGAAGGGCTCTTTGAAACGACAAACGGCCGCTACTTTAATGAACGCCCAATCTAGGTAAATACAGATCGACTTATTGGGATTTGACATGAAAGGGGTGGCCTAATCGAGAAACCACATTTTGCTACACTTTTATTTTCTTCCACCAGATGTCAGAGCGTCAAGTGTCAAATCCATAAATATATTAAAGGAAAACTTTTTTCTAATTTTTTATTGATGATTCTTGACTGAAGTAATTTGGTTATCCCGTAATAATATATTTTTATTGTGAATTTCAGTCGATCTCACACAGTTTTCTCTATAACTGTACACATTAAGGAAGCAAATATGGAGGGCGGAGACGACTTGTTGAAAACCGGAAAACTGAATTTAGTCGATTTAGCTGGAAGCGAGAATATTGGCCGGTCAGGAGCCATTGACAAGAGAGCTCGTGAAGCGGGAAACATCAATCAATCGCTCTTAACTCTCGGAAGAGTTATTACAGCTTTGGTCGAGCGGGCACCACACGTTCCGTACCGTGAATCGAAACTGACACGTCTGTTGCAAGAATCTCTCGGAGGTTTGTAAAAACAAAAGGCACTGTGTTTTGTTTATTGCTTAAACAGATCGTAATATAATTTGTTTGTAACAGGTCGCACTAAAACATCGATTATTGCAACTGTTTCTCCAGCTCATTGCAATCTTGAAGAAACTTTAAGTACATTGGACTACGCTTATAGAGCAAAGAACATTACCAATCGGCCGGAAATTAATCAGAAATTTACTAAAGCTGCATTGCTCAAACAGTATACGGAGCAAATAGAAAGTCTAAAGAGAGATCTCGAGGCCAATCGACGTGGAAACGGAGTCTATTTAGATTATGAGAACTATGAACATTTGATGAGAGATCAGGAGGAGAAACTCTATCAGATCAACGCTTTAAAAGAAGAATTGGAGAAGACCGAGGTAAGAAAAATAGTAAACATCTGTCTTTCCGAAAGGGACCTGGGCCCTGGGCGCCGATTTTACAGGGGACACAATATTAAATTTCAAGAAACTCAGGTCATCGCTAAAACAGCCGCATACTTTCAAAGAAAACACCGAGAAGCATTAGAAATTAATCATGAAACATCCGAACAACATTAATAGCGACAAAGGGTACAACACTAATCCAATCTGGCAGCCGATTTTACCTATAAACCATTGAGATCCTACCAATCCTCCTAGGTGGAAAACAGTAATGAGATCCTACCAACCCTCCTAGGTGAAGAATACTAATGACAGAAACTACTAGGCATAAATACAGAGACAACCGACCGAGTCCCTCAAATTCAGATCAATCTTAAAAAAGTGAACTGCAACATTCACGAAACGTCGGTACAAATTACCACAGGTATAAATTACCAACACACGATTGTAAGCCGAAGAACCAGTATAATAAAATGTATCAAACACATCGTGGAAGTCTCAAATGTACTAATTACTCTAACAATATCTTATTTTAGAGGGATGTCAAATTAATGCTACGCCCCGGGTGCAATTTTTTCCTCGCATGGTCCTGCTTTTCGAATAAGTCGATGCTTATTCAGTTTTGAGCGTCGCAATCACCGTTCTTGCATTACGATTTACGCTTTCTACGCATAATCTAACACAACTACTGCGTAATAACCGTGTAGACATTTCGAATGTGTATGTATGTTGGATTCGAAATGAGAACGGAGCCTATAGAGGAATAAATTAACGCATTTTATCTACCGTTCTTCCAAAGCAAAAATTTAT
The DNA here is from genome assembly GCA_039654895.1 of Mongoloraphidia duomilia. Lineage (NCBI taxonomy): Eukaryota > Metazoa > Arthropoda > Insecta > Raphidioptera > Raphidiidae > Mongoloraphidia > Mongoloraphidia duomilia. Next base: position 1,349,866 of record CM077521.1, on the reverse strand, counting down.
ATTTTTCAAAGATAGAATGAGAATTCATAATCTGACTAAAACCAGTGTAAGCAATCCCAAAACCTGTTTTTCTATTTTCAGAGTATATGCCAACAGTTACACGTCGAATTAATGGAAGAAAAACAAAAGCTAGAAATGACGACCGAAAAGTTGACTGAAACGAGTAGTAAATTAACACATACGATAACAAAGTTGTCTGAAACAAAAATGGAATGCAACGAAAAACAGCATCTAATCGAAAAACATTTTGAAACAGAACAAAAGCTAGGGAAGCAAGCTAAAACCCTGTTGTCCGTCGCCGACACTTTATCTAATGATACGACTAAATTACACGATAGTCTGTTTCGAAGGAAGGTGGTGGAACAGAACAACGCCGAAAAAGCCTTGAAGTTTCAGAATGATTTTCAGTCCGGCGTTGAGAATATGATCGAACGCGTTGAACAGTTCGTAATCAACAGCAAAACAAGTAACGAAGCTATTTCGGATCAAATAACAGACGCGTTCAAATCGGTCGACGGTCATTTGAACGAAATGCATCGGGTAGTAAACGACACAATAACGCCGGCTTTTGATCAAATCACAATGTTACTACAGAGTATTGACGCACAAACAACAAGTTTAAAGTAAGTAAGGTTCGAATCCCGAAAGCTTTTAATATTTTATTTTTGAAATGAAAACTTCCTTAGACGCATTACGCACCTTTTGCGTGGGTACTGAAATAACGTGAAGCGTTCGCAAATAACCGTAAGAATTCGCAACCTGACCGTAAGAATTCGCAATATACTTATATCATAAAAACGGCCGTCTACACACTCCCACTCATAGCGCAGTTGGTTATGTCTTGGCGTTCTATGCATTGGAACCTGGGTTCGAGACCTGATGGCAGTGTAGAATTTTTGGCGTTTTTTTTTTCTTCTAAATTCTACATGATTTTTATTTATATATTTTTTTATTTTTGTCATATTCTTTCTTTGACAAAATTATAATTTTTTTGAAACCAAGGTGGAATTAATTGAAAATACAATTTTAGTAATAAATTATTTTTAGTTCATAAATGCGCTATAATAGATGACACCAAAAATTAGAAAATCTGAAGTTTTCACTTCTGTCGTGTTGAATCGCTCAGTAAAAAAATCGCGTTCAGTTACTAAGGTCGAAACTTTTCTGTGGGTTCAGTAAATTCATAACACGAATTCCATATAGACGCTATAATATCTTAGTTGTCGAGCGTGTATAATCTAATTTAATCTAGAAAGTTCCATGTTATAAACAAAAAAATTCGATTTTTTAATTTTTCTTTTCAGCGGCGTCTCAGAAGAAATTCGCGACGTAACGCAAAACAGCATTAAAGAAAAATTGGAGACTATTCAAAATTTCTTATCGAACAATTTGAAATTGACATTCGAATCTTTTGTGAAAAACACCGAAGAAAGGGTAACAATGTACACTACCGTTTTAAGCGATTTTAACCAACACCTTCATAAAAATACCAACAACGTGTACCGACATGCCGATAATATGAGAGCCGATTTAGCCTCGTTCCAACAATCGATTAACGATAACCATGTCGTCCAGGAAACTCGACTGTCGAAATTAAACAGTAATATTTCTCAAATTGAAGAACTGTGTTGTTTATTGAAAAACGAAACGGCCACCATATTAGAAAATAATAAAACGTTTAAAGAAGATTTAACGGAGAAAATCGATATGCAAATTTCTGACGCCGATGAATTCGTTCAAGATTATTATGATTTCAAAATGGGCTTTAAAAATTCTATGAACGCACATATTGAACAAGTGAGATCTTTATTATATTCTACACTAGCTTTAAAGCTTCGCTCGCATTGATGTTTTTTTTTACTTCCCACCTCTACTATGGTAGGGAAGTAATGGATTTAGTCCGAAAAAAATATTTCGAGATTTTAACAGATTTTCACGTTTTGAGACCCTGGCAACCGTTTAAGATCATTTTCTGACTGATGTCTGTATGTGTGTTTTCGCCTTTGATATCGTAAAAACGGAACAACATACGGCCATGCCGATTGTTCTATTGTGTTTATCAGCCTTTAACTTAGATCTGATTAGATTTTGAGTCAAATCGGTTCAGTGGATCCTGAGATATTAAAAAAAACGTTCTCAATGTTACGCATTAACATAGGTTAAAAAAAATAAAAATGAATTCTAGATGTTATAATATGAAAAAAATGTAAATATTTTTTTTCTCTAAAATGTACAGTTTTCGAGAGAAAAAATATTTTACTAAAAAAATAAAAATTGTAAAGGTAACCTTGATTTTTGCTATATTAAGCTAGCCATCAGTAGATCACTAAACAAAAAAGAGGACCATGCTTTTTTTTCAAAGAATAAAAAAAGAGTGTTTATTTTTTGCAAATATTTACTAGGTGGGAAGTATAGAACTGGTAATCAGTCTAATTTTTTTTTTTTGCTATTGCTCAGCTACCTTTAGTAGATCCGCGATTATAATTGAATAGCCTATTCCCTAATGCAATGTTTTTCAAGGGTCGCGACTCCCAGAGAGGTCGCAAAGTCTTGCTTGAGGAGTCGCGGTCGAAAGCCACGTAAAAAGTTGGAAAACACTGCCCTAGTGTATAAAAACCATTATAGTGAAAGTCCGATCCAAATCGATTCAGTAGTTTTTTTAGTTTACTCGCAGCAAATAGACAAATAGAAATTCTGAAAAAGACTATTTCAGTTTAGGCATCTTATAAACTGTACGTCTAAGGCGAAATTTCGTTAAAAATTACATTATTACAAAGTTATGATTTTATTTATTACAGCTGATGTCCGGCGAAAGGAAATTACAAGAAACCGAAACGAAAATAATCAATGAAACTGTCAAAACGCGGGAAGATGTCGACGACGTCATAGAAAAAAATAATATTATCACATCGAAAACGGACTGTTACGACACAAAAACGTCGGATTTTGCAGGACATTTAAAAGAATCGTTAAAGAGACACCAAGAAACTATTGTATCTCTACCGTCGTGTCACGGAAAAATACTAGAAAATGCACGAGGGGCAGACGGAATTTTCGAGTCCGACTTGAAAGCTAAAGTTTCGAAACAGATCGAAACAAACGAAAACTTTGCAATGTGTATTAACAACGATTTGACAGACAATACGTGCCGAGTGCAAGATTATGTCACCAAAGATTTTGCCAAATATGAACCGAGCGGCTCCACACCCGACAAAAGACAATTGAGTTATCCGAAATTCCTTGCCGCGACGTCACCTCATTCACGGATATTGGAACGCTACCGTGCATCTTTTGAAAGTAACACAGACGAAGAACCGGAAATCGTTCCTATTTCGGTGCCCCTCGTTACTGCTGTAGAAGTCGTCGATTTAACAAGTACGCCTAATGGTCAGCTTGTGAAATCGGCGTCGACGAACGATATAGTGACGTTAATAAGTGCTGAAGACAATACAAAAGAAAATGAGGTAAGATTATCGCTTATAACTAGAGTCCGAAAATGAATTTTTCAGCTAAAGCCGGACTTCAGTTTTTTTTTTGATGTGAAACATCTTATGTCGGGCTGTGAAGGGAAATATGCAACGAAATGTTTGGTCCACTCCTTCGCTGCTGTTCTCCCCACCACTGCGGCACTGGCTCAGGCATGCACTGTAGCACACGCGGTGTTACAGTGCAGTATATAGGATTACGTCAGCATAACGATTATTTGCTGCTTTTGAGAGTGCGTATAAATATGACACGAGGCGAGGCTCTGTCTTAATCTTACAGTAGGTGCCAATTGTTACTATGCTAGAAAATGAAACAGAAAATTCTACAGTTTCAATTGTTGCATGCGATGATAATGAATAAATTAAAATTTTATGGTAAAAAAAATATATACTACTACATAGAGAATATCATCGAGTTCAATAACGTTTTCTTTGATGTTTCACAACTGTCGGGGGTCCCAAGACCCACACCCTTTTTTTTTCACATTCGACGGAAGCTGAAGGAACTGTTTCAGTTCAAGATAAAGCGTTTATTTTTGACAAATCACGATTTATTTGGTGCCAAAATAGGCGTTGGCAAAATTTTTGAATTGTTTTTTTCTGAAACTGATTATTTGATGGGACTCCTTAATGGCCGCTTTTGGGAACGTGTTCGATATAACGACGTTGGGGCTCATCAGATGAAATACTTTTTCACTTACCGATATGTAGAATATAGACGCTCGACAGCTGAGGTCATCAGCGGCTTAATGATATGATCCCGATATTGTATCTGCAAAAAGCGTTCTATACATCTGAGATGCCCCAGTATCATTATGGTCGGTATCAGCGATGATATATCGTTGTGTCGGCCAATGATGAACGCTTATATTTTTGAGTGCGAGTGATAATTGTAATTTTTTTCCTACAGTTAAACAGCAAACTTCATCGATCAGCCACAGAAACAAAAATCGGATTGGGGCCGGAATCAAAATTACCGAGAAGTAGAGCTGTGCTTCGAGTTAAAAATGAATAGGATTTATATTTAATGTTTTTATAATTTGACAGTTAATTTTTTTATGCAATATTATATAACCAGGTTTTAGCCCGAGAGCGGCTGGTAAAGGTGCCAATTGGATTTTCAATTTATTTTTAAAAAAATAATAGATCGAAAATATTAATTGGTACTTGGCTCAAATGGCCTAACAAATATATATATATGAATTATGTTATGATGACTGTGGAGTGTTTTTCGATTAACAAGTTGAATTATTTAGCATGGAAAAAAATATATTTTTTATTCAAATTGAAATTATAAGAACTAACCGTTAATGCTTTTGATTTTTTATTACATTTAGAATTCCTAATTTATTATAAAATCGGATAAAGCATTAAGAATTGCACGATTTTAGAAACTCCACAATCTAATAGCTTCTGTCATATTATGTAAATTAAGTTTTTAATTTGCTACTGTGTTCTTCATTGTAAGTATAATAAAGTATTTTTATATTAAAGGCAACAATTTGTTTAATAATATTAATTATAACAATGCGTTTATTTTATCTCCTTATCTTTTCTCCATCCTTGTGTTTTCCAATTTCTATGTTTTATAACGAAATATTTAGAAACAACGACGCTATGAAAAATGAAAATTTTATATCGAAAAAGAAGGTAGACAAAGTGATCAAAAACAGGAGAAAACAAGCCGGGAGGTGGGTCGTTTATTAGGACTAAAGTGCGACCCTTGAGGTCCACACGACGAACTTCCCAGTTTGATAAATATTTAATAATAATAATTAAATTAGATATTACACAGAAAAGTAATCATTTTAATCATTAAAACATAATTTTTATTTATTTTTAACAATAATTAAAAAAAACGGCTGAACCGATTTTTATAAAATTTATGTCGGATCAAAATGACGTTAACACGCCTTGATTGACACCCTTACGAAGTCGATATAATTTTTTATTCGCGAGATATTGTGTAAAATCTACTTTTTTGGAGGTTATTTGGTTAAGAAAAAAGAACGGCTGAACCGATTTTGAAAAAATTTCTTTCAGATCATATTTACATTAATACGCGTCGATTGGCACCCTAACGTAGTCGATATCATTTTTCATTCTCGAGATTTCGTCTTAGAAAGAAATGGACACATACATACGTACACACACAGACATCTTTCTAAAAGTAGTGTAAAAATAGTGTAGTGACCTTGAAATATAAAAATTTTTTTTCCTTTTTGATTTCGATTTTCGGACCCATTACAATAACTTCCAATGGGAAGTTAATAAAATACATGAAAAACTGATTCTAGTGGCCACTAGTGCTATCTAATGAAGAAAAGCTAAAGTATAAAAATGGATTTATGAATAAAATTCTTTGTGACATCTAGTATAATTTTACGAACCCTATTTTAATAAAGAAAATAGCCAATAGATACCAATGCTAACTAATTTCAAATAATCATTAAATTCTTCTTAAGAAATTAATAATGATGATATTATTTTGATAATTAATAAAATTTGCATAACAAGATGATAATTTCTTACTAAACAACCATATTTTATACAATATATGTTTATTTTTAAATCAAAACTGTCTTGCCAATGCCATAGGCGTGCCCCAAGTGGAATACTATGTATTGTCTGAAAATAGCATAGTATTTTAATTCAAAATTAGTATTCTTTTTAATTATTTCTACTTTGGTTTTTAATTTAAAATTCGCAATAAAAATATCAATACAAAAAATCGCATAATAAAGATTTTCTGAATAAATGAAAAAAAATCGAAGTAGTCTAGCAGCATTGTCAATTGATTTTTTAAAGCACGCCAATCGCCAGCTGTCCGAATTTTAACGTAAATTTTGCCGGTTGTATGACGAGATTTTTGTAAGATCATTTTAAATCATAAAATCGAATAAAAAATGTTGCCGGACAATCGGAGTACATCGTTTACGTTTCATAGAAATATTTTTAGTTCTTCGCCAAAAGAATTAAGTCATAAAAATTTGCGACAGAAGTTGGAAAATCGTTTTGACAATTATGGCAGTGATGACGAAAAAGAAAATGTTACGGAACGAAATGTATTAAGAAGTATTACAAGTTTATCGAACCTCTCTGAAACTAAAAAAGTGTTTCGTACAGGTGCTGAAAAAATATCTAAAACGTTAAACACGGTCAAAATTAAACTGGATACCATATCACAGGTAAAAATCTTTCAGCGTTTTTGACCCTGAACTTTTCTGCACCGAATTAATTATCGTTTGCTATCAGATGTTGATAACAGAGGACAGATTTAAGTGCACAAAAGTACAATAACGCTATTATATAAACGTCAACATTTCTTTTAAAACTGTTCCTCTATTACAAGTCCCCAGTTCCCGGGTTCTAGCCCGAGAGCTGGTAAAAGTGTCAATTGGATTTTCAGTTTATTATTAAAAAAAAAATAATGAATTAAAAATATGAATTGGTGCCAGGCCCAAATAACCTCAGCTGTTGGTGGTCTTTAAAACACAATTTACAATTTCTTTTAAAACTTTTAGAAATTTCGTATTTCAACAAAACGAAGAGCAATTTTAGAAGAAGGTCCATCGACCCCATCTTGTAATACACCAGTGTCTCGATCTCGACAAGTTTTGGGTCGAACACCGACAAAATTATACAGCCCTTTCGGTATCGAAACACCGATAAAGAAATCTCCATCGGAAGGTAAAGAAAACATGCCTTTTTCGAATCTATCGAACAAAATGAATTTGTCAAAAACTAAACATTTATCAAGTCGACTTCGTAAGGAAAAGTCACAAGGAAAGTGTTTTCCTGACCAAGAATCATCAGGTGACTTTATATTTTTTAGAAAATAAATTTACAAAATTCGCATTTGTAAAATTATTGATGTTTATGCTTCACGACTTAAGTATGGCAAAAAATTCACTGAGGATCAAATTATCATATTCCAAAATGTGCTTCATATCTTATACTGAACCAGGTGTCCTAACAAAGATTTACTGAACGCTCGTTCACTGTTCAGTCTCCCGTTACTAAATAGCTTAAAACTTCCTCAAATATCCAGGTGTGCAAGCTTTCACGGCCGGCATTGTTCCAAGTCTTCATGGTTTCCGGGCTTGTAGACCGTGGTCCGGTGGTATTTCTACCTGACGTTTCGTCTACAACTGCGGTAGACATTCTCAAAGGCGATGTGGCACTGCGCAGTTGACCAATTACAGAGAGACGGACTACGACCGAACAGAGAACACACTGGTACTAAGCATGAAAGAAGGGAGGACACCAGTCACTGACATACTGACCTGTGAGCCGCCAAGGAGGACACTTCGACCGCTGCCACATCGCCTTTGAGAATGTCTACCGCAGTTGTAGATGAAACGTCAGGTAGAAATACCACCGGACCACGGCCTACAAGTCCGGAAACCATGAAGACTTCCCCAAATATTTTCTCTACCTATTTGTGGAAACCGCATATAAATCGGTTTTCGATTTTATCGCATTAAGACAGACAGACAGACATTGCCTTTTATGTATGTATGAGTTTAAAACTCTGGTAAATTATAGTTTCGGTTCTTTTTTTTTTGTCTAAATGAAATCGAAATAATTTTTTATCGAAAATCTTTTAATTTTAATTCTTACATTTCTGAAATATCAGTACTTTGCTCAAGGATTATCCTGCTATAAACTCAATTCAGCTCAATAATTTAAAACTTTTTCGGAAAAATGCTACATAATATACAAAAATCTCAACCAAATCGGTTCTATAGTTTTCTGGTTATAAGCAAAAATTTTTCTTTTGCGTGGATCAGATTTTTGATTATTTTAAAATACAAGATTTTTTAGGACAACTGGTAACTAGATTAAACAGCAAAATATAGTAATAAGTTGCTTTGCTAAAATTATGATCAAAATAAATAATGATAAACAATAATAAAATATCAGGAAGCGAACATAAAAATCATTATGTTAAATATTTAGCGAGTTACGCTTTTGAAAATGTACGGTGAACGATTACCGTATTGTATTTTTTTTTTCATTGCGTTGCTAGCATTATATTAAATGACAATAATAACTACAATATCAAAAGATTTACAATATTAGTTTTGTTAATAAAGCGTTGATGTAAAACAAACGAAGGACGCAATATTACACAATAAAGTAGGTGTTTTTGTTGGCAAATTCTAAACTGCTAAAGCACTTGTCGGCAATACAGAGCTCTTCGGACATAGCTATGTGTTTGTGGGTCAAATTCTCGGACTGTTTGAACTTGGTTTTGGCAGTTTTAAGTTCCTAGAACTGATAGAACTATGTTTGAAATGTTCGAAAATTTGACCCACAAACATACAGTTGTGTCCAAAGAGTTCTGTATTGCCGACAAGCGTTTTAGCAGTTCAGAACTTGCCAACAAAGCTATTATTGCATTGGTATGAATGAAATAAGGCAGAGAATCTTCTGTTACATTGAGCCATTTTCCTGAGTAGTTCTTTCAATTATTCACGTGAGGCAGCACTTGTGGTAGGTACAAACATTATTTATTTCCTATTATCACTAAAATGACACGACACTAATGGGGAATAAATAATGTTTGTCCCTACTACAAGTGCTGCCTCTCGTGGATAACCGAAAGATTTACTCTCAGGAAAATGGTTCATTACGCCTGTAAGATCATGTATAATAAATTTGCTGCCCATTGGCTCTTACCTTTTTCCACCTGCAATCGTAGTTTTTGACGATTCACAAATATATCGTTGGTGTCGCCTTTTTAAGGAACCTGAAATCAAAAAATCAAACAAAAACCGATAACTACAAAGTTTATTTCATAATTTTCATCTAAATTAAAACCGGTGAATCGATATAGACTCAGAAAAATAATAAATTAAAATTCTGACAAGATTTTAGTTACTCTTTTAATATATTTACTATTTCAGAACTAAATTCTAAACACAGTTAGTCCCTTCTTCAGAGCCTAAAATAATAATAATTTAAATTTCTATTACAATTACTTAATATTTCAAAATTAAATCAGCTTCTTTATCGGAACGTGGTGATACAATAAAAATTTATTTTGATATTTAGTTGTAATACGTAAATTTTAACGGAAAATTTTCTGCTTTAGATCCCCTAAATCCACCGCTGGGCCTAATTATTTAAAATACTTCACTTTTTGTTTTTTGTATTGGTTTTATCATTCTTTTATTTATAAAATTGAAATGTCCGCAGTGATGACTGTTTAATTATAAAAAAGGAGATAATCGATATCGCTCTTTTTCAGTTTTATTATAAATACTTTTTGACATTTTTATACAACATATTAATGTTGACAATCAAAATAAGGGTAGTTTTTTAAAAGAACTACAAATTATTTATTGATAAAATACTTCAGTATTGCATTACACTTAATTTAGCATATCACATATTTTAATTTTAGTCACATATTTGTAAACATATGTACAAGTTTTTTGATATATCGTATTTTTTATTAATATATTTATACTCCATTTTTGTAATCCCACCTCAAATTGTTAATAAAATAAATGTTTTACGTGTAATTTGTCTTTTATTTTATTACTTCAGCATGCAAATTCTATAGACATTTAGGTCAAAAGAGGGCAGTGTAGCCTAGTGGATAGCGTACTTGGCACCAGTCTCTAGACTTAGACTGTCGTCGGTTCAAATCCCGCCTGCGCTCATGGATGTTTTGTGATATTATTTAGTTTTAAGTTGTTATTTAATGTAATTTAAGACGCTAATGACCTAAGTCAGGGGTCGGCAACCTGCGGCTTTTATGATGTCAAGATGCGGCTCTCCAGTTCCATGCGCAAATATTAATAATTAATTTTCAAAACTCATAAAAAATATTATACTGCAAAAAAACTTTAAACAGGATAAAAACACTCAACAGTGAGAATAGGTGGCTCTTTAAAAACTGGGAAATTTTGTAAATTGTAACTTTTGGCTCTTCCGTCTCAAAAGGTTGCCGACCCTTGACCTAAGTTGTCGACGCATCTATAATAAATAAATTTAGATCAAAAATATAAATGAATGTTGTTGATGGAAGATTAACGGAAGGAAAAATCGTAACTGGGATACGGTAGCCTTTGTTTATGATAAATTAATAACAAGACTAAACAATCTTATAACTATTTTTATTTTTTATTAATCAACAAATAAAACATTTATAAATAAAAAAGTCCATTTCTAAAAGAATAAAAGAAAAATGAGAATTCCATTTTACAAACCTAATTGTGTGCTTTTAGCAGATGGCATTTTATTTGTCCTCACAGTTAAATAATGTTTCAATATTTATGGCTCCAATGGCACCTGAAATCAACGTTTGTAGATTGAATATCTAGTTGCGTAATGAGGCATATTACTGACGAGTAATGACAGTATATTAAAACGAGTTTCACACGAGTCATAATATTACGCACGAGATATACAGTATGTTAACAGGTAAGCTGCACATAGGGAAATTAGCATTGGGAAAAAATAAACGGATCAGAGTGAGCCATGACACATAATGCACGTATTTATATAGAGTTGCTATGGTTATTTTAGTGTTATTATTTTAATTTCAATTATTTTTATTTTAATTGCCGTTTAAATGTCAAGTAAAATAAAAATAATTGAAACTAAAATAAAAACACTGACAAAACCATAGCAACTCTATATAAATACGTGCATTATGAGTCATGGCTCACGCTGATCCATTCATTTTTTTCCCAATGCTAATTTGCCTATGTGCAGCTTACCTGTTTACATACTGTATACCAGTGCCATACCCCCTATAAAATAGCTGCTTTTCTCTTCATTTTCAGTATTTTCAAAATTTTTTGACAGTTCATTTGTGTCACCAACTTCACTCCTATAGTAGGCCGAGGCACGCACAGGAGTATGTAATAGCGGGCGTATCAGGGCGAATAAACATAAATCACTATGGAAATTGTTTGCTTTCTCACACAAGTGTGGGAAAAATACATTACCATACACCAGCCTATCAAAAGTCACTTTACACACATATACGTAAAGCAGCTATTTTATAGTGGGTATGGCAAAAAAACTATTTCGATAATAATAATTGAGCATCGCAAGAACAAACAATCTCACCTTTTCAATAGACAGTGATTTGTTTTTTGGTTTCCCTCGAATCAACGCATAACAAATGAGAGTCATGGCCATTACAAGTAAAAAATAACTTGTATGAACCAAATGCAAATTAATTAACGATCTATCATTCTAAAAAAAAAACAATTTAAATGTACATTAAATTTGTTCACACATACTACAGATGCTAACACTGTTAGCGAGACAAGTTGAGAAAAAAATGGTTGTGTGCTTATGACCACACGACAGAAGTAAAAACTTCAGATTTTCTAATTTTTGGTGTCATCTATTATAGCGCATTTATGAACTAAAAATAATTTATTACTAAAATTGTATTTTTAATTAATTCCACCTTGATTTAAAAAAAAATATAATTATTGTCAAAGAAAGAATATAACAAAAATAAAAAAATATAAATAATTCAATTTATTATTAAAAAAATAATAATGAATTGAAAATATGAATTGTTGCTAGGCCCAAATAACCTTAGCTGTTGGTGGTCTTTAAAACACACAACTGGGAAGATCAAGGTAACTAATGCAACGAGAAAAGATTAAAAAGCCAATACAATGGATTAATGCTATTATGTAATTATAAAATATGTTTAGAACTCACTTGACGATTATTTCAAAAAATCGTCACTAACGTCATAAATCACAATTATTATAGTCCCAGTGCAGACAAACAACTGTCGTTGGTTAGTTTTGATCACATGATCACTCAGAAGAATTTGTTTTGATCTTTTGTTGTCGCATAAAGTAACTGATTTTTAATAATTATTAATTAATTCAACAATGAATTTAATCCACAAGGCATCCATTAGGTAGTGAATAGTATTTCTTAACATATCAGGCAGCATATTATGCCATCATGATTATTAAACGTCAAACGATTGTTTGACGTTTAACAATCATGATGGCATAATAATATGCTGACTGATATGTTAAGAAATACTATTCACTACCTAGTCACAGTTTAGAGAATACTGTGACCTAGTGGATGCCTTGTGGATTAAATTCATTGTTGAATTAATTAATAATTATTATATTGTTGTCCACAATTACCTAACTCATACATTGTTAACTGATTTTTAGGTTAGTTATTTTTTTGTTTTGTTTTGACACTTACGACAGTAAGAAGCAGTGCGTTATGAGGATTAGCTTTGTAAGTCATACGAGCTACTGTGCCGTCTCGGCACCATTCGTCCACTCTTTCACCGAGAGCCAGTGGACTGGATCGAGTTATAACCGACGCTCCATAACCCTACAAAATACATTTTTTGATAACATTTTATAACGAAGAGTCTCTTGAAAGAAACAATACTAACTTGTACAGGCAAATTGAGAGAGCAAGATGGCAACATATTTCCTGCCGGTAAAAGTGATCGAGGGCCGGTGAAAGTTACGCACACTTCTTGTTGACTTGCATTTTGTAAGATGCTGAACGAAACGCCAAGGTTGACGTCTGATATTTCCGACGAGTCGCAAAGACTCTGCCATCCTAAAAACGAAGACTAATTTACCATCGTATTAAGACCATTGTTTTCAATCAATGTCATGAAAGGAAGATTATTATAGTAGATTGTATATCTAGATGTGTTATGGGGTCTGTTACTGACGAGTGATGACAGTATGTAAGAGCGAGCGATAGCGAATTTTCAGTCACACGTGTCATAATACTATTACGTACGAGATACGCAATGATTGTAAACTATATCTGACAGTTCGACTAACCTACAATATCCGTTTACGGTGTTTTTTTGATGTTGTTCTATATTACAAAAAATAGTATGTGTTACTCGAACGAAATTGGCGACTGCGACTCGTGTGATTGCTGCCCCCCTCGCTGGGCTCTGGCGAGCAAACGCCACCCTCATTGCAATCGACAATTTTCTGCCCTTATAACACAATGTACTATCTAAACACTGAGGTAAAGGGTATAGAGGCGCTATGTCGTATACAACTGCTTATATAAAGTTGAAGCCAGGTCTGACGTTACAGGGGACAACAAACATGGCGGCCAAACATGGGATGGATTGAAAGATTTTTTCGTTGGAGAGCAGCCAATTATATAATTGTTTCGAAACATATTGGAAAAAATCATTTTACCAACCAGTGGTCACAGTCAGGATTCTAACCTGAACCTTTCCACTTTCGCGGCGGAATGAGCTTACAATACTCAACTGTGACAAGATTGCTAAATTAATATTCTCCTTATATGCTTCAGAATCAATAGATTTTCACTACATGCGAGTGTCAATTCATATCTGCTAATTCAATAGCTATGATATGAAGTGAATCCTCGTACCAGCGAGAGCCCAACATGAAAGTGAAAATTATTTCGAACACCCTTTAATGGGATATATTAATTACATACCTAGATATATCAATGCTATAAATGGTATTACCACATAATATTCTAGAAACAATCATATCTTGTAGACATCGTACGATAATCTACTTATTAGATATATACATAAAACACGGTATAGAAATCAACCAACGAGTTGATTTTCTTTAAGATGGATTAGGGAATATTATTCTCTTCTTACATATAAAATGTATGAACAGAATAAATATGACGAGAGGCTTCACTTTTAAATGCTTGTAGCGCCTCCATACATTTTATCTCAGTGTATCTATTAGATAAAAACGCTACAAATTAACAAACCTGTGAGAGGCAACAACCCCTGCACATACGAAACATTGTGAAGTAATCCTTTTAAGTCAAGCTCGGCTGTGACAGTGATAGACACGTTGCCCCAACTAGCGACATCTGTATTATCACTTATTGATGGAATGAAATTATGTGAACTGTTCCACGATGCGAGAGGAATGTCAGTTGATTGAAGACATAGCTCTTTTGAGCCTAAGAAGCTTAAAAATAGATTCCAATCCTAAAAAAAGTATCTTAACTAACTCATTGCTATCATGATAAAATTATTGTACAGCGTCTAATATACAATTTATGTTAAATCAGACGTTGGACGCTGAAATAAAATGGTTCCCGATGTTGTAGAAAAATAATCAGATGCTCAATTAAAGGACCTTGAACTGTAAAATATCACAAACGTCACACAAATCAATTAAGACTTTTTTCAGTCGATTTTTAGCAAAATATGACCAAACTTCGGAAAAATGTTTGTTTTGTCATACATATATCCAATTTTAAAATGAAATATAGCGCCTAGCCAATTTGCATTTTCTATAGCGTAAATCTGTGACCAGGCCAGCTGGGCGCACTCCGATAAATAATCCAATGATCACCGAATGAAATTAGAACAAATGGTCTTCAATCAATAAAACTAGTTGTAAATAAATTTTTAAAAAAGTTATTGTTGTTTATTTTATGCAGACTCTAGACTAAAATAACCAAACAATTTTTGCCTATTTTTCATTAACTATGAAGAATTGATTGACCGATTTTGTTTATTATTTTTAAAGATATACTTACGGTGTGAGCATCGCTATTTTGTATTTTAGCTTGATGTCCAACTAAGTATGCTAATGTTAAGGTAGTCAATGCAAACGCCGTCAAACACAATGTAAAGACAACAAGCGGAGGTCTTGTTGTGGCAAATCCTCTTATACCGACAACTGAAGTCCCAAAAACCATTATGACAATTTCGTTACATCGAAATCTAAACAAAAGTAAACAATATACAAACATTTGTTTGTTACATAGTATTTTGTCAGTTAGATTCTAACCTAAACGTCAAACTAAATTCGTTAAATTCATTACTTACGCAAAATTCTCTCAACATATTTTAAAGCTGAATAGTTCAAAGTTTAATCAGAAACAAACTGTGGATAATATTTTGTTCGTCACATATGAATTTTTTACAGCTTATCCTTATTCAAAAGAACCACAGAACGTCAAGTTACAAATATGCATATTATTTATGTTACATACCTACATAGATGTCACCACTTACTAGCATTATTTTGACATTATTAAAATAATTCTTTGGAAACTATAAAAGCAGATTTTACAAGAAATCTCTAATTTTACGTCTAAAAATCTTTAAAAATACATGTAAATCACATATAAACTGAAAATATTAGTTTTAATTTTAGGCACAGATTATGCAACTCAATTACTTTGATGAATAGCGGGTTGCCTGCCTTAACTTCCATGTTTATATTATTTTAAAATATTTAAAAAAATATTATGAGGGTTTTATGCAATTTAATCTATAGAAATAAATATTAATATAAATTACTATACTTTTTTAGACTGTAATTTAGTTTCTTTAGTTATTCTGAAATAAAATAAAAATTATAACAAACAATCAAAGTGAAAGATTGTCTTATCTATAGTTAATGAATTTTTGTCAATGTCATCAAAATGCTCTTTGATGTACAAAATATCAAATTAATTCTGTAAAGAAAATAGAATCGCTCCATTATTTCATATATTTTGCTGTCAATCACACGCAGAGATAAAAAAGAATGCGTAATAAACATACTTATTTGAAAGTAACAAAAACAAATAATTTTAAAATCCAATAGTCAGTTTAACTACCTATTTGTTTATATTAATTTATTAGTATTTTAAACAATAAATTATAAGAATATCTACTATGAATTTCTTATATTTTAAATATTATATTACGTTGTTTTTTGCTTTATTTTCTGTATGCAAATCAGAAATCCAATCATTTATTATTGATTATTATTTACAAAATAATTATGTGTCACAAGTTGTCATTTTATCTTGCTGGAATTTTAATGGTAGGCATATTATTTTCTTTGATTTTTTAATAGTTATTAATTTAATATTATAATATCTGGGTGCCGAGCTTTGCTCGGATGAGTTCAATAAAAATAGCACTTGTATGCTGTGAGATATTATTTTCTCAGAATATTATTCCGAAACGAATTTATTTCTGAAACATAATTTAAAATAATTGTTTCTGTTAAATATTTTAACTACCTATGTGTATTTTTAAGCGTAAAAACTAAGTATCAACTTGAATCAAGCATTTTTTCCTGTAAATATTATTTAGGTCGCCATTTGCAAATCTACCGCCGTTATTGTTTTGATGACTGAAGAACTCGCAAAAACCGATTTTCATAGATTGAATATCTTGTAAAAATGTTCGAATCAGATGAAATTTTGCTCGCCCGTTGCCATTTTAACAATCCAATTTTAAGCATTGATACCAAATATCAACTTTATCGAAGTACTTTTTCTCTGTGATGTCATCTTAACAACTTCCAGTAAATTTCAAATATTTTTTTTGCATAGGTACCTACTAAAAAACTCACAAAAATCGATTCTTTTAATAACAAACGTCAGACTATAACCTGCGCAAAACTTTTTTTGCATGTATCTTCACCATAGTTTTTAAAAATCGATGTGTTTTTACACAGACCCGCGGCGCCAGAAGTGCGGCCCTTCGGGCCGCCGTTTTGTTATTATTTACATATTGTGCAAGACACTTCTTATATTAGTGTTCAATTACAATTTTAACACTTGTGATATATTATATAAAATCTATGTAAAAATGGACTTTGAATCAATCTGACTTTAATTGAGCGAGTTATAATAAATAAAAAACACCTTTTTTTTAATTGCTCCCCTCTGGAACCAAAATTCCTACCTAGATCGATTTCTCGCCCCGAAAAATCCCCATTCTGTAAATTTTATCAGAATCGTTAGTCGTTTTTGAGAAAAAAAGGTCTAGGTAAGATTATACGTCATACTACATTTAACGTACTGACCTATACATATTTTATATAGGTAATATAAAAATAACATACCTATTTATTTAAATTTTATCTAAAACTACTTACATAATTATGTTTAGATTTTATTTTTGCTATTTTTTTACTTTTCAAATAATTACTGATTATTTTAATAAGTTAAAGATTGACTGTCAGATTTGACATAAATAATGAAAATAGTTTGTTTTTTCCAAAGCCTACTCACAATACGACACTGTTTTATGACGTTAAAAAAACTGTTTTTTAAAATGATAAAATCGATAAGAAAACGAATTTTTCCAGGGATGAGACCTAGCTAAATCGATTTTTTGCCCCCCGAAACCCCTTTTCGGTAAATTTGATCAAAATCGTTAGAGCCGTTTTCGAGAAAATATTTATATAGATACATAGAAACATATATACAAGATTTACTCGTTTAATAATATAGGGATAGGGATTATTATAATAAAAAATATTTTCTTTTTATATTATTTTGTGAATATAACATCTATGAGTAGTATAATAACGTGCGTGCTAGTATATCCGGTATGGTCTAGTGGCTAGGATACCTGGCTCTCACCCAGGAGGCTCGGGTTCGATTCCCGGTACCGGAATTTCTTTTTATTTTCAGTTTTAATTTTTTTTGCTTTATAAATAAATAATATAAAATCAATTTTCTAGAAAACGCAATGCTATCGAAACAGTTATCAAATTACGGAATAAGAAATTCTGTAACAAATTATTCATCTCAAAATTTTCTAAAATCTGTATCAGATTTGTCTAATAATAATATTGGTATAATTATACTGACTTCTTGCAATAAATGGAACAACGTTTTGTCTACGGTAAGTTGTTAAATAGAAAAAGTCATGAGGTGTCGTGGGACCCGACAGAATCTATGCTTCTTACCCATTGTATAAATACGCGCTTCACAGCCAATGAGGTGCGTTGTATCTCCGCGTTCATGTCTTTAAAAAATTGTGTTTCAAAGACCACCAACAGCTAAGGTTATACGGGCCTAGCACCAATTCATATTTTCAATTCATTATTTTTTTTTTTTTGAAAATCCAATTGATATTTTTACCAGCTCTCGGGCTAGAACCCGGGAACTTGTAATAGAGGAACCATAGAAACGCCATATAAAGCGTTCGTGTCGTTTTTTTATATTTTACGTCTCCTATGCCAAACAGGGCCGCAGCAAGGAAATCTTGCGCCTGGGGCCAACATTTCAATTTGCGCCCCCCCCCCCCAATAAAATTCAAAAAATGCATGATACAAGATTTTTATAAGATATTCCAACACAACCAATTGAAAAACATAAAAAATGTTCTCTAATCGACTCCAACTCGCACTTTTAGTTTCAAAGATATATAAACAGCATCTGAGAGATTTTTGAGTTTTCTTAAAAATGCCAAAAGTAAGAAGACCCCCCCCTCTTTGCACAAATTTGCGAAATTTTTGAAAAATAAATTCGACCTGATTCGATTGATATTAAGTCAATTTATAGAAAAAATAGCGCTGAATCGACTCCAACAACTCGCACTTTTAGTTTCAAAGATATAACCAGCTTCTGAGAGATATTTGAGTTTTTTTTTAAAATGCCAAAAGTAAGAAGACCATCCTCTTTGTACAAATTTGCGAAATTTTTGAATAATAAATTCGACCTGATTCGATTGATATTAAGTCAATTTATAGAAAAAATAGCGCTGAATTGACTCCAACAACTCGCACTTTTAGTTATATAATATATTTCTATAGAAATTATCGCCAAATTCGTTAGCCGTTTCTGACTCATTGAAGATCGTAAATAATTTTTTATGAGCTTCGGTTTACTGAAGTAGTGGTTACGGGAATTGTTAAAAAAATTCTATATGCTATTCCCATGTTTGAATAGCTTTCCACTAAACCCAAGTCATGAATTGTAGTACTCTAAATATGACATTTTATTAATATTTTCATTTAATGATTCAAGCATTTGCTTTGCGCTTGCTACTTTTGTAATATTAAATACGTAATGTGAAATACAAATTAATAATAAGTGTTATATTTCTTTCTTTAGTCCTATTTGCAAAAGTATTATTATTTATTGTATATTTTATATTTGTCGAATTGTAATTAGCCTGGCAAAAATCATTGTCGTTTTTCATGTCAAAAAATACAGCGTCTTTGGCGCCCCTTGCTTAATGCGCCCGGGGCCGTCGCCCCCTCCGCCCTACCCTTACTGCGGCCCTGATGCCAAACGTGCGTTGAGAAGCATAGTTTCAAAAATAATCTTGAAAAAAACAAAATTGTTTTCTTCAGGCATCATCTGCAAACTTCTACACTGCTAAATATAAATGGTTAATATTAAAAATTGACAAAGAAAATAAAAGCGTATTAAATAAAGATATTACTGACGTTTTTAGTAATTTAAATATCAATATTGAGTCCGAAATTACTTTAGCCGTTTTAAAAAATTCGAAAATTGATTTATATGAAATATACAAAACCGAACACAAAAATGGACTGCTTACGATAAAACATATCGGTTTTTGGAAAAATGCTTTGTCGATTAAAAATAAACGATCAAAATATGAAAGAAGAAAAAATATGGACGGTGTTACAATCCGTATTGCAGTTATGGTAATTTTAAAACATACCTTTTCGGTCCGATTTTCCACTTCTCTATTTTTCTAGTTTCTTTACTATTTCACTGTAGGTACACTTTTCACACACTGATTATTACTTCGGAGTATTGGGAGTAATCAATTATTTTTATTCGAGTAATCATTATAGCGACAGCGACGGATTTTCTTAAGTGTCTACGTAGTACGTAAGGCAAAATAATCTCAACAATACCTGTATAAGCGTTCTCCATTTGAGAAAAAAAGGCGCCAGCTCCCCGTCTATTACTATACAGGGTGTCCCAAAAAGAATGGGACATAAAATAACAGCTGAATCCTTACAAAAAATATTGCGATAGACCCCAACATGTCTATTCCGAAAGTCGATATTAAAAGAGATACAGGGCAGATACAGGGTGTCAAAGTTTAATTTTTATTTTTATCACTATAACGCGGCATTTTAATAAGAAACACTGAATTTTTAAATAAAATTGTCAAAATTACCATGATAACGCCGCGCCGGCGTTTTCAAAGCCACCTATGTTCATTTTCAAAATTTGCCATTTAAAACCACATTGCATCGATTACTTTAAGTGCAGATATCTTGGAAAAGGTTACTCTTAGCCACTTTTACAAAGTATACCTTTTTTACGTAAAAATGACGGAAAAATCAATTTTTTGATTCATAAAAATAGTAGGAGTGCGTACAAAAAAGTTATGACTATTTGAATGAGTGAAAAGGTGTGTAAGTGGCGCCCCCTACAAGTAAGAGCCATACCAAGGTCAGATTTGAATTTCTCATGTAAAAAAATCCCCATATACCAAATTTCATTAAAATGTCTAAATTATTTTAAAAGTTATTTAAGAAAATCAAAAATAAAAATTAAACTTTGACACCCTGTATCTCTTTTAATATCAACTTTCGGAATAGACAAGTTGGGGTCTATCGCAATATTTTTTTGTAAGGAATCAGCTGTTAATTTATGTCCAATTCTTTTTGGGACACCCTGTATAAAGCATTTTCATTTTAGCAAAGTTATCCCACTTCTACTTTCAGGACATAGACAGCGAAAATACTAAATCAATCGAACAATATCTGCAAAACAGAATCGCTACAAATCATGCTACTCTGATTCAAAAATTTAATTTTGCTCTTTTGAAACAATTACGGGATATACATAATTTTACGTACGTGTTTATTTACTGAAAATTTAAACCCGAATTAAAAATAATTTTGAATTTATTTTGCAGGTTAAAATTAATTAATGTAAATTCCGGTAACAAATCAGTTGCATCGCTTTCAAAAAAACTTTTAATAAATGGCGTCATAGACATAAGCACTTTGTCAGTATTTATAGACGCTGAAAACTTTCAATCAATCAATTTTTTCATGCCAACTTGGCCATACAGGTTTGAAAACACAAAACTTAAAACAATCGCTTGGTTTGCGCATGCGTCGTACAGTTTTCACTGACAAAAAAATGTACATTAAAATTATATTTTTATTTTAGAACATGTTTCATATTACGGAGCCCGTCATCGTATGGTAATTTCTTCTTGAATCCATTTTTAATAAGTACCTGGTATTTTTATATAGCGTTGTTGATTTTGATATTTGTTACGATGGTTTTAACTTATTGGTTCGATAAGAAACTAGATAAAACACACGAATTGAATTTTGAACCTACGTTCGGTTTGTGGAGCGCCTCTGCAATTGTGCTGTTTGGATCTATTTGCCAGAAAGGTAAAAACTGACAAACAAAAGAATATACAAGCAGTAACTTTCGTTCACTTGTTTCGCAAACGGAAGGTCACACTTTAAAATTTATTTGAAACGTACGTTAAAGGACGAATTCTCTTCAACGCGTAATTTTTCGAAATGAACGTTACGTTTAAAGTTTATACCCACAATTTCAAACTTCAGTATTTCAGAAAAAGATTATAATATCGAACAGTACATATCATACTTTTTTTGGATTAGTTAAACCTAAAATCGAAAACCCCTCAGATTATACAAGGTGATTCTGTAATGAGTACCATAAATGATACAGGATGTACCTACTGTCAAAATAATACGAAAACCAAGAATAACTTTTTTTCCAAAAGTGCTTCCCTAACAAGATACAGGGTGTTAAAGGGTCGATTTGGAGAACACTTTTTTGATCGTATCTTTTAACTGGGTTGAACAATTTAATTCATTTTAGGTAGACATCTACTACATAATAAGGACCGTAAACGGACAAAATTTTGTTGCATTTGAACAACCCAGTGGCGTAGAATTGGGGGTCATGTGACACTTTTTCCCCCCAAACAAAGTTGCTGTTGGGTTTTTTCCATTTTTCTTTGTTTTTTTTAGTATTATTGGTTCAAATACAACAAAAAAGGTACACTTGTTTCATTTGCCCAGAAGCGTCCGTTTCCGAGATATTCTGACTTGCGTGTCACTATGTGAAATACCAGGCTGCAAAGTTATCACAGAAAAAGTTTTATTAACAAACAAATAAAATACTTAAAGTCGAATACATCTAGGTAATAAAGTTTAATTAACAAAAAAATAAAAATTAGTAAAAATAAAATTAAAGTAAGTTTTCAAAGTGTCCTCCCTTGGAACATGACCCCCAATTCTACGCCACTGGGTTGTTCAAATGCAACAAAATTTTGTCCGTTTACGGTCCTTATTATGTAGTAGATGTCTACCAAAAATGAATTAAATTGTTCAACCCAGTTAAAAGATACGATCAAATAAGTGTTCTCCAAATCGACCCTTTAACACCCTGTATCTTGTTAGGGAAGCACTTTTGGAAAAAAAGTTATTCTTGGTTTTCGTATTATTTTGACAGTAGGTACATCCTGTATCATTTATGGTACTCATTACAGAATCACCTTGTATAAGCTACGATACTAAACTCTTCAAAATAAATTTACAGATACCACTCTTATTCCACGCCATCTTTCCGGATGTATAATTTTCATTGTTTCACTTCTGTGCACTTTTATTATTTACAATTATTATACATCAATAATGGTGGCGTTGTTTCTTATTCAAACTCCAGCTACGATAACAACATACGAACAACTTGCACACCACAATTTTATACTTGGATACGATGAGAATACGTACAACGATACTAGCTACATATTTACAGTACGTAAAAGAAAGCCACTAAATGGCGCTGCTTAGTGTCAGCATAACACACTATTGTTTCTACCATGATTTTATCCGCTAACGACAGATAGCGCACTGTTTGAAATTGAAATAGTTTACCCGAATACCGCGCTTACTGAAGCAAATATAAGTGTATTTAATAACAATATTTCGTCAACAGTACCTACACGTTCTGCCATCTTTCGTTCGCGAATGAAGTCTCTAGATACAGTAGTTGAATGTATGCACAGTAACGCCATCTGTGTTGTAACATCGAACTATAATATTATAAAAAATATTTGTAGACCGATAAAGAGCTCCATAATGTTTACATAAAAAATATCCATCGTTTCAAAAACATGGATGCATGGGAAGCTACACAATTAATAAAAAATGAAGGTTTTGTTTATTACACCGATCCTGTACTGGTATACAAGTTTATGGAACAAATTTATAACCCGATCGATATATGCAAACTGACCGAAATACCAGCTATTAAGCCTACAATGTTATCATTAATGATGTCTAACGATTCACCATACGCAGAATTTTTTACAATCAGGTATGACATTTAAATGACATCAAGTAACGTATATCTTACTAGTTACTAAATCTAGTCACTTTATACCTTACTTGCCAGTGGCGCTATCTGGTGGTAGAAAAAAGGCTGGTAGCTCTCATCCACTAGAGCGAATACCAAGATAACCTTGAGCGAATACAGAAAAAATACTGCTTTTGTTTTCAGTTTTCGCAAGTTATTCGATGTCGGCATTGTAATAAACGAATTAAGTCACTGGTATCCACGGAAACCAAAATGTCAGTCCACAAACGTAGATTTAACCATGGTCGGTACTGATCAAGCAAAACCCGCCTTCTATATTTACATATTCGGTCTACTTTTATCTTTATTATTACTGTTTATTGAAAGCAAATTATTGTCTAAATTATTTAACAAATATGTTCAACGCAATCCAATAATTCACATAAAATAAATCTTCATCATAGCCATTTTATTTTATTAATGACGCGTAATTATTATATTCTAACTATTCACCCTGTAAACAAAGCTGCGAGTTCACAGTATCCGGTTACGAGTGTGTTAATTGACAGTTTCGATTTTACGGTGTATTTGCCCAGCACAATCTTTTTTAAGTATTTAATTCCTCAATTACTTATTTATCGATATTACGAGTGTTTACCCTTAGAAGTACCGCTTTATAAAATATACTTTGTTTATCATAAACATATTGTATGTTACAATATTTATTGATTATCGCAATAATAATAATATACAAACAAAAACAAGGCAAAAACAATATAAACTTACAAAATAAATTCCATGGCGCATAGTTTTTAGAGTTGGCACAACACTGCAACCATTTCAAAATCCGAACTAAACTTGATTATTACACGGATATTTGTCAGTTTATTTTTAAAACACTTTTAATTAATAAAGAAAATTGAGTATTTATAGCATGGAGAAAAAAAACACCTTATATTCTACTCTTATAGAATTGTTTTGAAAATAAAAACAGTATATTATGTATTGACTTTAAAAAATAATAAATGACTTTAACAAGAATATTGATTATTAATTTTTTTTAGGTTATAAAACTGATTTTGTTTTGGTACACTGATTTAAAAGGACTTTATAATGGAACCTCAAAAAACAATTTTCAATTTACAGAATTCACATTGAAATATTTTTAATGGTACGAAATAATTTCAAAACTATCAAATTAACTTGTGCACAATTTGAAAAGACTTTTGTTACATAACAATTTTCAATCTGAAATCTTTTAAACTTTTAATTTTATTAACAAAAATATATTATGACACATTGTAAGGTCCCACTGATTAAACAAAATAATAATTTGAATAATTATTGAACGTCTTTTTCAGATATGTTCATTTGTCTATTTTGATTTTTTTGTTTTTAATTCATTAGTCACTTCATAATCAGACTTTCATAACTTAATATTGGTAAAAAACAATTGTTTGAACTAGAGTTCGTTATATAATTTTGTTTTACTGGTTTTACATAACCTGGCTGATTTTTGAAATATGACCTTGTCTGTGTCTAGTGGCATTATGCTGAACTTAACAACGCGCGTAATTTTAAAATTGAGCCAGTTTGACAGGCAATTTCATTGCGACCCTAAAGTAAAAACAAATGGACATACCTTTAGCTGACGTTTTCTTCTGAAATAAATTAAACCTTTCTTCAAAGGTATAGGACATGACACAAATTTGGATTTCACTCAAATATTGCTCTTGAAATATTAATTGTTGTTTATAGGTCAAGTGTTACCAACGTAACATAAAAAGCAACAATGAAGCAAATACAGCAGGGGAATTTTCGAAAGTTGCCAAGTATTTTGACTCGTCAGTCATAAAAATAAATATTTCCCATCGTCCGCCATGAAAAGTTACCTGTGAAACCGTTTTCTTTTTGTTGCTGTACTAATTGTCATTTGGTATTGATAAAAAAAGAGTGTCTATGGGACAGTAGAAAAACTGTATACTTTTTTTTGTTTTCAATCGATCCCCATTAGATCCTGTAGAACAAGCAAAACTACAGTTTATAAAGGCATCCGTAACATCTACAGATAACGCCACAGGTAATATGTAAAGAATACACAGTCGTTCCGTCATTTAGATTAAAAGATAACCTCAAACATTATCGAAAAAATATAATCATAGTTCACAGTCTGATTCTTTTGTGATGTAATTGTGACTTTGAAGAAATTTTGCGATGCATTTTTTAACACTATTCTTATCTAAAAAAAAAGAAAAAAGAATGCAAATAATGCACATGTTATTTTTAAGAAACCAGACGCAAAAATACTCACCGGAGCACCCTTTGCTGAGTAATTTATGCGACATATTTCGTGCCGTCAATTTGAAAAGTTCTTTCGAAGCAAACCTTTGCTTTTCATATGCAGGCGTTAACAAATTGACAACCAAAAGAGCTATTTGTTTTTTCAAAACCTGCTGTTCAATTGTTTCTAAAAAAAACAAAAGAACATTTTCAATAATAAGTATTTAAAAACAAATGAAACAAATCAACACATACCTTTTTTAACGGTTTCAATTTTAGTATCACTTTTAGGTTTTACATTTTTTGAACTTAAATTTTCATTATTTTCTTTTTTAACATCTATAGTAGTGTCTTCATCGTCTCCAAACAATTCTTTAATTTTCTCTTTTTTAACTTTCTTTTCGACCGGAGCACGATTCGACACTGTTTCTTTATTTTTATCGCTATTCTTGCTTTGATCAAGTTTACTGTCATTTTTGACATTTGTATCTTTTGTTCTTTTTTCAACCTGACGCGATTTACTAACAGACGTTAACGAGTCGCTTTTGGTTTTTTTATTGTTATCGTTCTTGTCAACTTCACAGATATCGGATTTTTCTTTTTTATTTGAACAATCGCTTAATTCTTCAGAGTCAATATTTTCAGATTTTACTTCAGTAGTTCTGTTTGACCAAACACGTTCAGTATCACCTATTTTGTCTTTTCTTTCGCTTAAACTTTTTTTTTTCATTTCAGTACTGCTTTCCAAATTTTTATTTCCTTTAACATCACTTTCTTCAAATTCCATTTTTATGTTTCCAGTCTTATTTTTTACATCGCCTTTTCTTTCTTTCTTCTGTCGTTCTTCTGTTTTGGTTTTCTTGGTGGCATTACTAACCAGCTCTTCTTCATCGCAACCAAACAAATCACTTATTAAACGTTTGGTATTTTTTTTGCTTTGATTATCGTTAGAATTACTTTTGTCTTTTTGGTTTTTATTGCTATTGTTTTTGCTTAAAAACGTATCTAACCTCTGCTGTTTTGAGTCGACTTTCATTTTTTCGTCCGAATTTTTCATTTTGATTTCTTCTAACATTGACTTAGCACTTTTGAAACTTGTATTATAAACCTCACTCGCTTTCTTAAATCCATCGGATATCGACGTACCGGTTTTCGATCCATCGGTTATCGGTACACCGGCTTTCGATCCATCGGTTATCGGTGCACCGGCTTTCGATCCATCGGTTATCGGCGCACCGGTTTTCAATCCATCGGTTATCAGCGCACTGGTCTTCGATCCATCCGTTATCGGCATACTGGTCAACGAATTCGAGTCGGCACTCGATTCAGAATTATTCAAATCAGTGAATAAATTTTTAAGGTAACTTCCTCCATTTTTTGTCAATTGTTTTGCCAGCAATTCATGAAGCGTTATGCATCTTTTTATTGACGAAACCTATAATATGTTGTACTTAAGAAACATTCAATATTTTTTGTGTATGGATCGGCAACCAAACTACATAGGTGAGCTACTAAGCTACTGAAGATCTACTTCAATTGAAATTGAGCGTCTATAATTCACAATATCATCTACCTAGTTAACCCCATCTCTAATTTTATTACTAAATTTAATATACTTCGAGTGTTTCGGCCATATACATATTACCACTGCTGATAGATCAAAAATCGTGAATCCAACATACGTGCGGGTACATATTTCTGTCTTTTTTTATGGGGGCTCAGCTGGCAGGTTCCTGATTGGCTACTTCCATAGACAAAGACAGAATTTTTAAAAGAGAGCAGGTATACTATTGACCAATGGGGCACTGAGATTTTACGTAAATGGTTCCATGACATATTTCTTTGTCTTTATATATTACGTTTCAAGTGTTGTTTATACTTCAGTTCATGGAATACTTCAGTTGATAGTGATATTATTATGCCCAAAAAGATCCGAAACCTGTGTTTACTTCTTATATCACTATGAATTTCAAGGAATATGAGTAAAAAAACTGTTTTTAACAAATTAAACTAGGTTATGTTATAATGACAACAGCTGTCAAGCGTTTTGTTTACATTTTGTTCAAAATGAAAGATATCTTTATTTCACCATTTTGTTCAGATGGAACGTCCGTACATCGACCAATGACATCATCGGAATAAATGCGGAATAACTTCGTCAAAAGAGACAGATATATTTTTGCTCTCTTTGTGGACTTCACTCACCGCACATTGAGTAGATGGACAATGCGTGGTATATAATTTAAAGTATATGGTTTCGGCTGATAAATTTCATGATAGCTTAAATTCAGAGCCAAATCGGCCTAGATATACTGCAAATTTGATTTAACCATTCTTGCGTGATTCCCAAATGGACATAATTACAATTTTGTTTATGGAACAAAATTTTAACCTATCTTTTGTTTACCAAAAGTGATAACAAAATCAAGTGTCAAACAAAAATAATTTAAATACCTGTTTAGCAACTGATGATCTATAAATTGCAAGCACCGTAGACGACGTAAAGCACCTATACTCTAAATCGACAGCGCAATGTTCAATATCTTCTTTATCGATGTCACGTAAAGTAATATCGGCATCCTTATACGTATTGTAGTTATCTTTCAAAGCCGTTATTAGAGTGTCTAGATATTTCTCTCGAGTTTCGATGGTCAGATTCGACACTTTCTGACTAGTGGATTCGGCAGCCCTAACTCGAGCGTATTTTGCTGACTGCTTCTCATCTGACTGTTTATCTGATTTTATCTACAAAAAAATTAATCAAAGCAATGTCCAATAATCAAATCTGTTTTACAAGTAAATAACAACTACCTGATTGAAGCCTTTACGAAGAGCAAATTGGTTTTTGATAAAATGTTCCATTTCTTTTTTGGTGCGCTTATCGCTCTCGCCATCAGAATTACTACTATCATTTTGATAGTCTTCAACATACCTAAAAAAATACATTAAAACTTTACGCACGCGTATTACAACTTGTAATTGCGCGCGCAGCTACATAACCTATCTTTTTTTATTGGCTTCTGCGCTTAATTGTATAATTAGCCACATCCAATTAACGTATTTACAACTTTCGATAAACACCGGCAAGATTACGCATCGTCGGGATTGGATGTGAAATCTCAGAGCGTTAAAAACGTAGTATGTGGGGGCGCCGGGCGCTTTATAAAACTTGCCAAAATAATTCATATAAATATATATTTATAGTGAACATGAAAAATACTCAAATTATTGAAATATAATAAAACATCTCATTTCATATTATCAACAGATGATAATCAAAAGACATTAGTATGTGATCCGATAACCGGTATAACTGTACTGACCTTTTCTGTCCAAGTCTACCGCCCTCGTAGAGTTCTGAACTATCGATAACGTCTGCCGGATTAAATCTGTAATTAACTGCCGATTTATGATAAGCTTCAACGAGCTTCTCGACAGCTTTGGGATCTTTACAAACATCACACTGAGAGTTGCATTTCGGAAGTGAATCACCAAAAAACTTAGCAAATAATCCATGTCGACACGAGCTGGAAACAAAGTTAACACTTAAAAGCAAATCGTGTATAAAACAATACACTGTCGCGTTAACACAGACATTATGTTTTTCATCTGAAACATATACACAAACCTTGGAGTTTCACAGTAGTCGACAATTTTCATGAAGCTTTGCTTTTCCACTTCGGCTTGTTTGCGTCTGGATTCGTCTTTCGCTTTCAAACTTTGCTGATCGAGATGAAAATTAACGGCGTTTCGATCGGATCGTGCGTAATAAATACGGCAATGTGCCGGCAGGCCGTCTCGGCCAGCGCGACCCGATTCTTGATAATAAGCTGCGACATTCGATGCGATACCCCAATGAATAACAAATCTGAATTGAAAACAAAAAGTCGTGTTTTTTTCAAGGTCAAATACGGTTTAGTATATTGTGCATCTAGCGGCGTAATAAGGTATATTCCTGACGAGTAGTGACTGTCACACGAGTCATAATATCATTACGCATAAGATATACAGGATGGCCCAAGTTATAGTAGCAATAATTCACCATTCGATGGTCCATCGAAAAATAAGTAGACATGCATAATTTTATTTTTTTCCAAAACGCTTCCTAAGGGAGATACAGCCCTTCAAAGTCCAGTTTTAAAAATCAATACTGACAAGTGTCACAAATTATCTCAAAACCAAGTATCACCTACTTTGTTGGTTATTTTCATAAGTTATTTATTTGTTGTTTTTAATTTAATTAATGAATTATTTATTTAAATTCGTCAAACAGTAAAAAGTTTACAATTGTTGTACAAGATTCCAGACCTATTATTTTCATAGGTGGCTATTTTAGAAGTGTTCTAAACTTTCAACTCTAATTATCTCGTAAACGAAGCCTCAAATCGAAATTTTGCAAGAGTGACTCTTTTTTTCTAAATTGAACAGGGAATTCGAAAAAAATGTTATTCTTTAAAAATATCCAGTGGCGCAGAAAATAGGGCGGGAAAAGTGAAACAACCCCCCCGTATCTACGCCACTTGGCAATTTTGACAAAAGTTACTTACGTCAAGTAATGAGTATCTATTGCATAAATACTTGTACCAAATTTGGTCAAAAACGCATTATGACCTGAGAGTTAGGACAAAAAAAAGAATTTTAAAACTGAACTTTGAAGGGGTGTATTTCCCTTAGGAAGCGTTTTGGAAAAAAATAAAATTATGCATGTCGACTTATTTTTCGATGGACCATCGAATGGTGAATTATTGCTACTATAACCTGGTCCACCCTGTATATGGTATAAAATAGCTGCTTTTCACTTCGTTTTCAGTATTCTCAAAAATTTTTGACAGTTTATTTTGTACTTCACTTCTACAGTAGGTCGAGAGGCACACCGGCTTGCCGAAAGTCACTTTACATGGATGTAAAGCAACTATTTTATTGTGGGTATGGCAAAAAATTATAGCTTCTTGTCGCAACATTATAAGAAACTGTGACGACAGAATAGAATAGAAATTTATCAGTTTTGTAATTACCGAACTGTTGCCTTGTCGACTCCCATTCCGAAACTGTTTGTGGCACAAATGACACTGACGTCGCCTTTCTGCCAACCGTCCTGCCTCTGATGTCTTTCCGATTCGTTTAAACCTGCATGGTAACTGGCAGCACTCACACCTCGCATCGTAAGTTGATTTGCAATTTCTCCGGTAGCGATACGTGTTCGACAATAAATTATACCACAGCCTCTTTGTTCCTATTCAGTATAGAACAATGAATTATTAACGCTTGACAACTGCAGTCATAACCGTCTAATGCAAATGTTCGAGTCCTTTCTTAGACAAACTCGCCTTTCGGCTTTTTCAAAATTTACTTGTACTCTAGAAAACACGGACTACAGAAAATACGCAACTGTTTACTTTTTTTTAACCGACTTCAAAAAAAGGAGGTGGTTCTCAATTCGGTTGTATTTTTTTTATGTTTATCTCATAACTCAGTCATTTATAAACTGATTTTGAAAATTTTTTTTTTATTTGGAAGGATACACTTTCAGATTGGTCCCATAGAAATTTCATCAAAATCGGTTCAGTAGTTTGGCTGATTTTAATAAAAGTGAGTAACGGCGTGTGATTTTCTACGGTAAATGTCACTTTTTGACATATCAGACAGCGTAAGAAAGTCGGTTTAATAAAAGTGAGTAACGGCGTGTGATTCTTTTAAGGTAAATGTCACTTTTTGACACTAAAAAGTAAAAAATAAAAAACTTTTTAACAAAAAAAAAACCTCCTTCAAAAAACCACTAAAAGAGGAAAATAATGAAATTTTGAGGTCTGTGCCAATTTAATAAAATATGAAGTTGGTTAAAAAGAAGATATTAATCACTATACTATATTTTTTAACCGACTTCATATTTTATTAAATTGGCACAGACCTCAAAATTTCATTATTTTCCTCTTTTTAGTGGTTTTTTGAAGGAGGTTTTTTTTTGTGAGAAAGTTTTTTATTTGTGAAGTGATTCCAGTGACAGATCTGAACAAAAGAACAGACGCAGAAACTAAACAGTTGAACTTATTAAATAAAGACAACTCTATTTACCTTCGTTTTATCTTTATCTGGATCCAGGTCCAAACAATTTTCAACAAATTCCTTCAAATCGTCAAATGAATTTTGCATCACGTCTTGAAAAGCAACGTCATAAAACAAATTCGAGCGAAAGCAGCTGTTTTTAAAAACACCGCAATTTGCATTTAATTTGAGTATTTTAAAAATATCATTTTTAACCTAAAAAATCACGTCAGTTGTAGAGAACTAATAAACAAAATTTAAAAAAAAGTGGTAATAATTAAACGAACTGCTTGACTAGCTGTAGCTGTAAGTACGATCCACGGAATTTTTCCAGCAAAATTTTTGTAATATCCCAGTTTTGTATAATCGGGTCTGAAATCGTGTCCCCACTGGGACACGCAATGCGCTTCATCGATCACGAAATACGATACTCGATCCATTTCTAATAACCTGTTGAATAGTTCCTAGAAAAAACAATAAAGTATAAAAAATTCCTAGAAGAAAAATTGACAACATGATTATTTTATGGGTTTGTTTGTCAAAAACTACTGAATCGATTAAAAAAAATTTCATTAACCAATTAAAAACTGTGTCTCCAACGCTATGCAAAATTCACAGATTTCGCAATCCTTGCAACCATCGAGGACATTGGAAATGATAACAGCATATATGAAACATAATTAACTGTTTATTATACACACAATATTTATCAATGCACTGTTTAGTTTTGTCAGGAATAACCCTATTATTCTTCTGTTATATACGCGTTCACTTTTGCTTGATTACTTAACTTTTAAATGGATTTTTCTACAGTATTTATTAACATTTGCTCAAAAATAACACCGCAGATCGGCGCAAATACCTCTCAATTAACTAGACATGATATAAAACACATTTCGAAAAAATTGCACTTGTTCAATTTTGAATGATTGCTCCTTACTTGATCGCGACACCGTTGTCTTTTGGCCTTGAACGAAAACTCGTAACTCTGTCCCCATATACGAACATAAACCTTTCCAATGTTAAAAAGGTTGGAGATCACAGCTATAAGGTCTTTATTATTTTTATTTTTTTTTTTTAATATATCAAGAT
Source organism: Mongoloraphidia duomilia (assembly GCA_039654895.1). NCBI lineage: Eukaryota > Metazoa > Arthropoda > Insecta > Raphidioptera > Raphidiidae > Mongoloraphidia > Mongoloraphidia duomilia. The sequence goes on along the minus strand of CM077521.1, from coordinate 1,316,882 downwards.
TTAAAATCTTTACCTTAAAAGTAGATGTGGCTGCCTGTTCAGGCGTAATATACAATAGCCTAGTCTTGAGAGGTTTCGAATCTTTATCATTTTTTTCAAAAAGTTTAGTCTGAATTAAACCATCTTTATCTTTCTTTTCTTTTTCATATTTTGAAAATTTTATTGAGCCGCTAGTCAAATCATCTATGAGGAGTCTTCGGTCACTATCCGATGTCTTAGAGTTTATCGTTTCTGCCTTTATTCCTAGGGCTCTCAAATGATCTATCTGATCCTGTTATAAAACAACAAAATAACGGATTAACAAAAGCACGCGCAATTAATTTATCGACCTTGTTACTTACCTTGATTAAGGCCAAAAGTGGTGATATTACAACTGCTAATTTTGTCTCATACACAGCTGCCGGTAACTGATAACACAGGGACTTCCCAGATCCAGTTGGCATAGATATAAAAGTATCTCTATCTCCTAAAATTAAAGTGCATTATCAAAACCCGAACTTTGAAGAGCTTTCTAAAGCTTAAAATACTCACTTTTGCATATCGATAGAATGGCATTTCTCTGTAAATCTGATTTGAAGTTTTCGTGGCCAAATTGCGTTTTCAAAACACTCAAAATGAGTTCCTCTGATGCTGGCATATTTACAATTTTCAATCACAATTTTTAACAGTTTACTAATTTAATAACTTTTCCAGTAGTTACACAACGAGTTCATTGTCACACGCGGACTTGACTTTTCACATAAATATCAAACAACATACACTTATAATGTGTCAATTTTGTCTTTAAATCAAGTACATAACCTTTATGACACCCATTTTACTTTAAACGTCAAAATATGCGTCCATACGCTTTTACCTACACCTATCGTACAATAGTCGAACTAAGCGTGTTTAAGAAAATACTTAGCTCTATGGTGTTCAATGACATGGGCGTATCAAATTATTTTTTCTTAAATACGTAACAATATTAAGTGTTCACTGAGGTACAAAAATAAAATAAAAGCGATTTTTGTACTTTTTTATTAACTACAATAAATACTGCTAACATTGTTAAAAATTATATATATATTTTTCAGTTACTTTATAATATAAGGCAACTTTGTGTTAAAAAAATTGTACAATAAAAAAATTACAGTTAATATTACAATAATATTGTAAGAATAATTAAACGTACAATGAAAATGTTATTGTAACAACAAAATGTATTAACCTCTGAATTTTTGTTATTAGTAATTCTATATTAAATCATGAAAATCTACCAATTACGACATTCACTTTTCTACTAAATTCAAAAAACCAAATGTAACTGGTTGAGTTCTTGTATTGCAATTGTTTAATTCAAAAAGAAAAAAATTTTCTAATTGAAAAAGAAAACAACAATATTTGTAACCGGAACTGCACAATAGTGCCTCAATCAAATAAACATACTTTTTGTTACAATTTTGTAAAAAGTAAAAATGAAGCTTCGAGAAAACTGCAACATTTTTTTGTAATTATTACGTAAAACAAAGTCTTAAATTGGTAGTTAATGACAATCCAAGAACAGAAAAAACAAATGCACTAATATCGGAACATTTTCCTCACCGTTTTTATTAATAAAATGGTAACTGCAAAGGCTGCAGAAAAAATGAAATAATACAAAAAAGTGTACATATACAACCTTTTAACTACCCGAAAAATTATTATAATAAAATAGGCACACTTTTTTACATGAAAAAAAAAATGACTAGACATTACATGGTAAACAAAATATATCAAAATGGAATCTCCCTTTCTCTCTCTTTGGTCCTAAATGAACTGCCTTTACAAAAAAAATAATGAAGGTAAAATTCGCTTTTTATTTCTTATTCGGTGCTCCAATTTTCGAATTCGTTCGACGTCTATGCGATTTTTTTTCTTAAAACAAATTTATACATCAATTAAACAACTCTGAACGCTATGTTATGACTGATAATGTGAAGAAAAAGACGATCGAATGATCTCGATAATAAAAGCCTCAACATTTTAACCTAAAAATACATTCTATTTTCCATTTATGTATTTCACGTTTGTACTTTTCAATATTTGATAGTTTTTATTCAAAAAAATGTAAAGGAACTGAAAAGTTATAGTTTTAAACGCTGATGGAAATTCAGGTTGATAAATTCAACTGTCAAAATAAAACAATGTAGCATCACAGACATCATTAATTATGGGACAAGTTCCTTTCAACTTTTTCGAAAAACGCAGCTGTATAAATAAAAACAACCTTTGTCTGAACACATTAAAATTTCAACTCAACCTAAATACAAAACAAAATTATACAAATCTACAAAATACCGGTAAAATGAAAACATCTGTACTTTGACTACAGTGCCATCTAACGACCTTGCTACTAAATATTATGCAAGGCTGTGAATCAGTGCATTCAACTGTTTTATTACTATCAACACGAACAAATTTACGCATGCGTGTAACTGTACACTATAATATTATGCAATCAAAAATATATCATATTAAATAGGTATTTGAAAAACAAAATTTAACAAAAAAAATCGTTACGAAACAGTGACTAGTACGAACTAAAAATGGTAACCGAAACAAAAATTAAATACCTTTAAGTTACAACCATAACAAAAAAAAAAGGGTTCAACAAGACAAAGTATCTGATATTTTAAGTGCTACGATACGCTCAAATAGTGGTAGATTTCTTTACTATTAATTATTTGATTTTCTATGGCATCAAAAAAATTATAGAAGTTCAAATGTTTCCATCTTATCGTTTGTTTATTTATACACTATTTTACATACGAGATCGCATTCATGCTGTTCTTAGTACATTAACCTTCAAAACTTAAATTATTTTTCACGTCATTATCTAGAATGTAGGTAACTAAACAATTGAGTCTAGCTAAAGAAGAGATCTCAAAAAATGGCAATTTTCATTACAGCAGTCAAACTTGTTAAAAGTACAAAAAAAATTAATTGTGCGATCGCAACAGCACCTAGATTTATATTTAAGTAGAAAGCAATATGGCTACATAATTGATTAGATTTTGTCATGCAAACAAAACAAACGCGATATTGTTTTGTTAAAATAACCTTATTGCGATAGAACGTTATTATTACAATTATTGATTTTTTAATATTAATAATAATAAATTCTCGGGAACTTGGATAAAAATAAGTTGATGCTAAATTTTCAAAATTTGCAACGTTTCGTTGGTTTATTTTCTAACTTCTTCAGGCAATTTACAGAAATACAATTAATTAATCAATCAATTAATTAATTGTATTTCTGTAGATTGCCTGAAGAAGTTGGAAAATAAACCAACGAAACGTTGCAAATTTTGAAAATTTAGCATCAACTTATTTTTATCCAAGTTCCCGAGAATTTATTATTATTAATATTAAATCAACATGGATGCGACTCAACACATGGATTGATTTTTTACTTGTCGAGAATAACTACAGAGTACCAAACAATTAACGTGTAATTATCAGGCATTGAACAGTTATTTGTTAACGTTTAAAAATCGAATAGCGATTAGCAAAATTAAAGAGTTTCGTCGTCCATACAATAAAATAATGAATAGCAAATGTGTCCGTAACTATGACCAGCAAGAACGGATCGTACCAGTCTATAAATATGTATAAATGCAAGGCCGAAGGTATACGTGGAGTGTAGCGATTAGAACTCAAGGCGGTGGATGTTGAAGTGCAAGTCCGAGCCTATGCTGAATGTGATCGAACCTCTCCATATACTGGGAGATCATCGTCGGTGCACGGAGCGGTGATAGTGACTGACTACAGAACAATTCAAAATTGTGTTAGGAAATTCGCGCAATAACAGGGTTTGGAAGAAAAATTAAGGTTAGGTATAGAACACTCAAACGGCGTTTTCAAATCTACCGACCCTGACACCGGCACGACATCAACAAAGCACCGACACTGACACGCCAGCAGAATTTTATGTTTACATTGCCGGCAGTGTCGTTCGAGCGGGCGAGAAATATTAAAAAAATTTATATTATTTTAACAGTAAAAAATGCATAACTAAATAAAATTGTTTAAAAATCTGCGACGATACGAGTGGATTGACTCCTCATCGCCGACATGTCGGCGTCTGTAACGACACAATACCGATATGTCGCTGAGTGTGAAAGAATTCTCAATTTCAAGTCTTCATGGTTTCCGGGCTTGCAGGCCGTGGTCGCCTTTGAGAATGTCTACTGCAGTTGTAGACGAAACGTCAGGTAGAAATACCACCGGACCACGGCCTACAAGCCCGGAAACCATGAAGACTTGGAACAATGCCGGCCGTGAAAGCTTGCACACTTGGATAATTCTCAATTTTTCACGAGATTTGCGTCCACCGGCATCGTTATCGTTGGCGTGCCGGCGTCGTATCGGCAAGTGTGAAAACGCCTAAAGGTACGTGCAGTACGCAGCTGGGATTCTAGATGGTAGCATGTATGGTAGATGGTGGCTGAAATTATAAGCGCTTATAGGTTTGCACAACGAAGCTTTGATACTAGCATTGATGCTTAAGTCGCGTTTGAAATGTCAGATAGCGAAGACGAATATTTGTGTTCTTCTGCTACAAAGTGGTATATTTTAAATACAAATTTGGGTAGGAGCTATCATGTCCACCCTATTAATAGAAAACGATCTAAACATGGAGAAAATCATCATTTATACCCAGAATTAAAATTTTACCCAAACCGGTTTTTTGAATATTTACGTATGGAACCTAACACTTTTAAATACGTCTTAGAAAAAACTCAAAACAAATTAAATAAAAACTGGCAACATTTCACTTATTAAACTAGTCACATCCATTGCGTAACTTGTAACGAGCCATTTGACATTTGTCACACGTTGACTGCAGTAGTCAGCGCGCTGAAAGAATGGTGAGATACATTCTTGTATCTAGCAGCTCTTGTAACAGCGCTTATACCTGCTACACTCACTGCTTCGTTGTGTACGCTCGCATATATAACAATGCATTAATTTAAGCAAGTCCTGCTATGATCTACGCTACCATCTAGAATCCCAGCTCCATGATACTGCACGTACCTTAAATCTGTAGTGGATGCAGATGATTACTTTCACTTGAGTTGGGTTTTCCGCATTCACTTATTGGTACTCGACAGCGCAAAGCTAATTTTGGTGATTTTATTGCGCTATTTATAAATCGTGTATGAAGAAATTCGCGCAATGCAAACACGTGTTATAGCAGAAGAAATTATAGTATAAATTCTAGTTCAATTGGAAATGTATAAATACTTAACTATTTTTAAGTAGGTTATTCGAATTTTTTTTAACAGCACGGATCATCATGTTTTTAACATTTTACAAAGACGATTACCTGTTATACTGGGCTAAATTATAATCCCATTTTATGCCCCCAGCATCTCTCGAGGGCGGAGACGTTCCGTACCACTGCCCGCTCGTACTCGGTATATTTGAGGCCAGCCGGGGACTTTGCACTGAAATATTGTTCGCTCATATCAATAATCAAACCACATACAATGTTAAAGCTACGAGTTTATGTGTGTGCGGTCGAAATGTTCTCCTTGGCGGCCAAGGAGGACACTTCGACCGCTGCCACATCGCCTTTGAGAATGTCTACCACAGTTGTAGACGAAACGTCAGGTAGAAATACCACCGGACCACGGCCTACAAGCCCGGAAACCATGAAGACTTGGAATAATGCCGGCCGTGAAAGTTTGCACACCTGGATAAAACTTGTTTTGTACACACTATGAACTGCCCACAGACCGAGGCGGTTATATAGCTGGCGCCTCTAGCGATCAAGTTTGGTAGTGCCCATCCTCATTGCAGAGTACTGCTTTATTCATGTTTATAAAAATCAATTTGACAATAGTTTCGAAATGATGATTTTATTTCGTGTAATTTACATTATTTATTCGATATATTTCTAAGTAACCGAGCAAACTTACCTGGTATCGGTTCCGGTAGAGGATTTGTCGCTATAGGTTGATGCGACCACGCGCGCCCCCCTACTCTGACACCCGTCCGCCATCGGCGCACCATAAACCGCATTCGGTGGACAGCTATCACAGCCGATACAACAGACCTATTACAACAGTACATAATTAATTTTTCTAAAAAACATTTATCTCGAAGTATTTCACTCAATTCACGTTTAAATTCGTGTTTGAGATTCAATCGAAGGCCTATCGTTCGCGAAAAGTATAGTTTTAGTTGAATATATTTGTGGGACACACGCTTTTTTACACGTAATTTCACTTAAAACAGCGAATAGCGTGGAATTAGCATGTTTTATTGTTAGCCATAACCTCACTTACATTGCGACGCAGAATAGACCTTTTCACGACTTGTTACGCGCAAGCGCCGTCGCCATGGTTATGATCGCGGCTTTCAGAAGTTTCGTACACTTTTTGACGCAATGACTAAGTCAGAAACGTTTTCCAATGTTAATTTAGATGAAAATGTTACTGACGGTGCTAAATTAGTGCACAAAACAGTGGAAGAACATATATTTGTGCTAAATTGGGACGGTGGTTGAAGTGCCACGGCCGGAAAACTGGTGGAAGTAAACGAAAATTGGTTGAAAGGTTAGAATCCTACCTGTCATATATTGTTTATCGTAAAAAGTTTATCTTCAAAAGTACTCAAATATTTTTCTAGGGTGTTGTACCACTTCTTTAAATAATATTTCTTATTTAATTACTATTTACTTTTTTCAAAATCAATCACTTGCCATATTCTATCAGTATGACAAGCCTCTGAAAAACATGGCGGAATTGGGCACATGCGCAGAAAAAAAGATAATTAAAAGATCTATACGTGATTATTACCAGAGATATATATCTCTATGGAGTGTGACATTATTAATTATAAACTTACATAAAAATAATATGCGGAGTTTTGACTTACTTGAATTTCTTCCTTTTATTCATTACGTTGTTGTTAGTTCCACGAGTATAATCGGTTAATTTAGGCACATGGTTTGAACTTAATTCATAACTAGCTAGGATCGATAATAAATAACGTTTTTGAAATGTCAACGCCTTGCGGTAACTTTCGGCTCTTAAATATTTTCCGAACAAGTGATTCGTCTACAACACAAAAACAATATATTGAAAGATTTCTTTTAAAAATAAACATCAATAATTTTTTATGAACTATCCTAACAAAGTTAATAAAGAAATATTTGATTTCCATTATTGCGCTACATGTATCTTTTGTTTCTATGATTCTATTGTTTTTTTAAAGATTTTAAATTCTCTGAATAAAAACTTTACCCGTTCTTCTATTTCGTTGTCGTTAACAGCGTTCGAACGAATTTGCGTTTTCTGCTGATCTTCCAGGTGTCTTATTCGTTCCTGCAATGTCTTTCTCTCATCGGTGAGCTGCGCCAACGTATCAGCCATTCTTTTGTTTTCCTTCATGTGATCTCCTAATAAATTCTTCAATTCCTAAAACCAATTGATTTTTAGTTTAGATGTTGCATATAGAAAAACAGAAAAACCTTAAAAGATCCTTTTATAAGAAACTGGACAAATGCCAGAAAAGGATACAAATACTTTTGAACTTTTTATCTCTCCAATCAGAAGTTTTCCTTCGATGAACGAACTAATCATAGAAGAGACCATATACATATTACCCTATACTGCTGATAGATCAAAAATCGTGAAGCCAACATACGTGCGGATATATATTTCTGTCTTTTTTTATGGGGGCTCAGCTGGCAGGTTCCTGATTGGCTACTTCCATAGACAAAGACAGAATTTTTAAAAGAGAGCAGGTATACTATTGACCACTGGGCACTGGGACACTGAGGTTTTACGTCAATGGCATCCATGACATATTTCTTTGTCTTTATATATTACGTTTCAAGTGTTGTTTATACTTCAGTTCATGGAATACTTCAGTTGATAGTGATATTATTATGCCCAAAAAGATCCGAAACCTGTGTTTACTTCTTATATCACTATGAATTTCAAGGAATATGAGTAAAAAAACTGTTTTTAACAAAATTAAACTAGGTTACGTTATAATGACAACAGATGTCAAGCGTTTTGTTTACATTTTGTTCGAAATGAAAGATATCTTTATTTCAACATTTTGTTCAGATGGAACGTCCGTACATCGACCAATGACATCATCGGAATAAATGCGGAATTATTTCGTCAAAAGAGACACTGATATATTTTTGCTCTCTTTGTGGACTTCACTCACCGCACATTCAGTAAATGGACAATGCGTGGTATATAATTTAAAGTATAATATGTTGCTATCCCATGTGTTTAGTCTCTTACTAAAATGTCTCTACTGTTAGTCGATCAATAAAAAAATACCTGTATTTTTTGTAAAAATTCCTCCGGTACCGGCATATTCATGTGTGCATCTTTTCCCTGCTGAATTAAATCAATCAATTCCATTTCTTTTTCATTTGCTGATATCAACTTTCGTCTTAATTCTTCGATTTGTGTTTTCATGGCGCGATTCTCCACATCAAGATCATTCTAAAAAAATCAAAACAAATGAATTCAAGTTAAAGAGAGAGATACAAGAAATGTTACACCGTACAGACTAATAGCGCTTTCAGCTGGTATGCACTAATGGCACGTAGTTTTGCACGAGTGTAACACTAGCACCGTGTCAGGGCTGAGTAGTGCACACGCTCTTCGTGTAGGCCATTACTCTCGCTGTCATGTTGCACTTTCTTTACTTTACACGATCTCCCTGCGACGGTGGTAAAAGTGTAACTCTGAAGATTACACTGGCGTCCCACCGCCGCCCAGCCAAACACAATACACTGTAGCATTGCGCTCTACACTGACCAGTCGAACACGGTTCTTGGTGAAAGTTTACACTAGTGCGGCCTAGTGTAACAAAGTGTAACCAGCTGAAGACGCTATAAGTGCCTATAACTATAATCGCGTGTAGACATTGGTAAAGTACAAAACAGTATCAAATCAAATTTAAATTGTAAATTGTATTTTAAAGACCACCAACAGCTAAGGTTATTTGGGCCTAGCACCAATTCATATTTTCAATTCATTATTTTTTTTTTTTTTTTTTAATAATAAATTGAAAATCTAATTGACACTTTTACCAGCTCTCGGGCTAGAACTCGGGAACTGGGGACTTGTAATAGAGGAACCATAGCAACGCCATGTAAACAACAGCGCCGCTACACTCTCGGCTATTCTCAAGCCCAGTATCAGTATCAAATCAATATTCAATTTAACAGAAGTATATTTTTGGCCATACCCACTATAAAATAGCTACTTTACATGCGTGTAATGGAAAAAAAAAAATTGTGTTTTAAAGACCACCAACAGCTAAGGTTATTTGGGCCTAGTACCAATTCATATTTTCAATTCATTATTTTTTTTGTAAATAAATTGAAAATCCAATTGACACTTTTACTAGCTCTCGGGCTAGAACCCGGGAACTGGGTACTTGTAATAAATTGTGTTTTAAAGACCACCAACAGCTAAGGTTATTTGGGCCTAGCACCAATTCATATTTTCAATTCATTATTTTTTTTTTTAATAATAAATTGAAAATCCAATTAACACTTTTACCAGCTTTCGGGCTAGAACCCGGAAACTGGGGGCTTGTAATAAATTGTGTTTTAAAGACCACCAACAGCTAAGATTATTTGGGCCTAGCACCAATTCATATTTTCAATTCATTATTTTTTTTTTAATAATAAATTGAAAATCCAATTGACACTTTTACCAGCTCTCGGGCTAGAACCCGGAAATTTGTAATAGAGGAACCATAGCAACGCCATGTAAACAACAGCATTGCTACACGCTCGGCCATTCTTAAGCCCTGCGTGTAATGGAATGGGCCAGTTAATAGGCGGGTGTGTTGAGTGTTTTCAAAACACACTAGTGTGGTAAACGAAGATTTTCCATAGTGATTTATGTTCATTTACTGATCTCCAAGAATGTTGCTGGAACCTTTGGTGTGAATATAATAAAAAACAGAATTAACCACAAACACCAAACCATAGTAATTTAATACTCGACGTACGTTTCGCCAACCAAGTTGGCATCATCAGGAGATGATTAAAACCTGATGATGCCAACTTGGTTGCTGATCTGTAAAAATTTTGGAAAATACTGAAAATGAAAAAGTAGCTATTTTATAGTGAGTATGGCAAAAAATACCATATATTTCTCATGCTTAATGATATTATGACCCATGTGACTGTTAAAACTCGATAAATCGCTCGTTTTAACATACTGTCACTACTCGTTAGTAATATAGCTCATTACGACACTAGAAATACAATCTACTATAAATATCTTACGAGAAGAAGTCTTGAATTGTCCGATTCTCGACTTTTTTGCGCCAATATTTCTTTCTGATTCTTCATTTCATTCTTAAATTCTTTCTCATTTTTTTCAGCACTTTCTAATCGTTTGCATAATTTTTTTATTGCGTTCTTTTGTAACGCTAACTGTTCGTTAGATAATAACAAATCTCTGTTAAACTGTTCGCTTTCGATACGCACTTTTTCAAGATCCGTTTTCAACCTTCCGTTTTCTTCAATGACGCTTTCCATTTGATGTAAGTCGTTCAACAATCGATCTGGTGATTTAACAGCCGAATAACGGTCCAATTCCTGTTGCAGTTTTTCTCTTTCGCTAATAAAACCTTTTAATTGGTTGTCTCGCAAACCAAGTTCGGTTTGCATTTTAACGAATTCGTTTTTGAGTTGGTTATTTTCAGCGATCATCTTTTCTAACTCGTTTTCGCTCTTCAAAGCGACTTCTAACCTCAAACGCAAAGATTCCATTATATTCGCAGACAGCAAATGTTCCTTACTCAACTCTTCATCGTCATTTTCTATTTGCCCTTTCAATTGTTTACAAAGTTCTTGTTCTTTAAGCAATTTCAGTTTAACTTCTTCGATTTCTTTAACAAGCATATGTTTAGTTTGTTCGGAATCAGCTTTCTCCTTTTCCAATTGTCGTATTTTCTCATTCAACTCGTTTAGTTTTGCATCAGACGATTCGCTTCCCGGATTAGAAGCGGTCAATTTATCGTTCGACGGCGGCACTTCTATATTAAAATTATCGACCTTTTGTAATTTTTCTTTTCTTAAATCTAACGATAGATTGTCTTCACTTTCGATAGCATTCAATATATTCGAATCCAACATGGCCGAATAATCCAATTCGCGTCTAACTTGTCCAGCGATATCGTCTATCGACGCTTCTCTAGTCCGTAAACTGCTGTCACTAACGTTCGATAATGTAATTCTAAGACTGTTGACTTCATCTTGCAGCGAATGATTCAAACGCTGTTCCTCTTTCAATTTTTTCGTCAAATCGACAATGTTACCAGTTTCTTGCATTTTGTTTTGAATCGTTTCCAATGCAATATGCAAACTCTTACAGTCCTCGCTCATTTGTTTTATTATTTTATCTTTTTCTTTTAAATATTCTTGCAAGTGCGTTATTTCACGCTGCAACTCGTTTACTTCAGCGTTTTTCTTTAATAAACTTTCTTCATTCTCGCGCAATTGTTTTACGTACTTATCGGTCATCGATTGATACGATCCATCACTAAAATCTTTTAACCGATTCTGTAAAACAGTTAATTCATCTTGATATTTATTGATATCTTCGTTTAATATTTCAATTTCGCATTCTCGATCGTTGACTTTTTCTACGAGCATTTTAATTTTCGACGATTCTTGACCGTTATTATTCGCACTTCTCTTGTTTAATTCATTTATAGTCAATTCTTGTTCAGTTAGTTTGTTTTTCACAACCTCGAGTTCTTTAACGTAATTTTCAATTTGTGCGTTTTTATTTTCTAAATCTTTAACTAATTTCTCGTTAAATTCCGTTTTTTCTAACAACTGACTTTCAGCAGATTTTAAATAATCTTGTATACATTCCAATTCACTTGTTTTATTTTCGTATTTTTCATTTAATTCTTTAACGGTTTTATTTAACGCTTCTAATTTTTCAGCAAAAGCCGATTCAGCGCCGTTATTCATCGACAGTTCTTTGAGTTTCAATTCTAAACGTTGAATTTCAGTCGTTTTTTCAGCTATCGAGGTTTGAAATTCAACGAGTTGTGACTCTAACTCAATGACCTGCTTCTGCAAATCTTGTTTTTCTTTAACTACATTTACGTACACATCATCTCTTCTGACAATATCGTCTCGTAAAATATCGAGTTGTTTCGTCTTTTCCGACAATTCCAATCCGCATTCGTCCAAATCAGTTTTTAATTTAATTTCATTAATTTTCATGCTTTCGAACTGCTCTTGCAACTTTTGTTTCTCTCGATCAAAAATACCAATTTTCTCTTGTAAAGTAATAATTTCCTTTTCAAGATTCGGCAAGATGCTCAACTGTTCTTCAAAGTTATCAATCATTGCGTCTTTCTGATGCACTTCTTGTTTAAGATCATCGATTTCTTTTTTTAAATTGACGAATAACGGACTGTCTTCGAAATGAACACGTTTCCCGGACGTCGATTTTGAAGAATGGTTCGATTCGAAAGATTTCGGTTCCGCAAAATGGATCGTCGACAATTCCGGCGGAGGTAAGAAAGAATCGCCTTGTCCTTTTTCAATATTGACTCTATGGAAACCCGATCTATCCAGAGAATGCAAGCTTTGCGGAGTCGCTGCTTCCCTTCGCATCACGTCGGTTTCTCCAAACTCCGTAAAAGAAATGACATCGCTCAAAGTTCTGGCACTGTTTCGTCCATCCGATTGTTCTTTAAAACTATCACTAATTTGTTTCAACAACTCGTCATCCATATTCAACGACGAATAAAATTCTAATTTTTTATCAAGTTTTTCTACCGTATTTTGTAATTTATCGATATCAGAATTTTTTTCAGTTATCAACTTGTCCATCAACTCTGGCAAATTTTTCAAAGTCTCGTTCTCACTCTCTAACCGTTGTTTCTCAGCAACTAATTTATTTATTTCACTTTGTAATTTAAACATAACCTCTTTTTCGCTATCCGAAGCAGAACTCAGCTCTTTTTCAGTATCTTTTAAACGATCTTTTGTTTTTTCTAACGTGTTTATCAACTGTTTTATTTGTTTATCTCGAGCGCTAATTGTATCTTTAAGGCCTCTAATTTCATTCTCTTGGTCGTATATTTTGTTTTCGAGTGACATATTCGATTGTTTTGTAACCGTTTGCACCAAACGTCTCTGTTCTTCCAAACGCATTTGGAGAGTTGTTATTTCCGTGAGCTGTTCCGATAACCGTTCTTGCAAAGCATCTCGTTCCAGCTGAATTTCCTGAAATGATAAAAATTGAAAACATTACAAAACAAGCCGTGAGGTGGGTCGTTTATTAGGACTAAAGTGCAACCCTTGAGGTCCACACGACGAACTTCCCAGTTTGATAAATATTTAATAATAATAATTAAATTAGATATTACACAGAAAAGTAATCATTTTAATCATTAAAACATAATTATTATTTTTTTTTAACAATAATTAAAAAAAAAAAAAAACGGCTGAACCGATTTTTATAAGATTTATGTCGGATCAAAATGACGTTAACACGCCTCGATTGACACCCTTACGAAGTCGATATAATTTTTTATTCGCGAGATATTGTGTAAAATCTACTTTTTTGAAGTCTATTTGGTTAAGAAAAAAGAACGACTGAACCGATTTTGAAAAAATTTCATTCAGAACATATTTACGTTAATACGCGTCGATTGACACCCTAACGTAGTCGATATCATTAGTGTATTTGCCATAATATGGCACATACACTATTGGCGTCGGTCGGATGGCGGGACCTAGGGGTCGGACCAAAATTTCTCGACGTTTCATAGCCTCCTGAACAATTTGGCACCATTTTTGAAAATGTTTATATATATATGTATGTATACAGTGTGTCCACAGACTCATCCTCAACATGGGGATCTCCGTTGTTATGGGAGATAGAGACTTGGTTAAATGAGACAAAATGTGCAGAATCTCCAGTACTACTACTCTGCGTAGTCAAACTTTCCATATTTTGCTTGGTTCGCGACCGACAGTTGAAAAACGATATTTACCCATTTTCGTTTTTTGTTTATAACTCGCTTATTATGTAAGTTAGAAAAAAAATATTTTCACTTTCTTAAGGCCCTTTTTTATGAAGATTTCAAATCTTTTTTCATATTTTTATTTACTTTTATAGTTTTAGAGATACTTGTATTAACTTTGTTTTTTTAAATACACGTCAAAGATGGCCATGACACCATTCGAAAGAGATTTTATTTCTCTTTAATTTGATATGAGGGTTGATGGATTTATTTTCAAAAATAACAGAGTTATACATAAAAAACTGATTTTTAATAGTAGGCTATGCTAAATTAATTGATAAAACAACAGAAGGCTTAGCAAACAGTTGAAATTCGCATTGCCTTAGTAAACGGCTGTTTTGTTTTAGCTGTCAAAGTGTAGTTTGTTGCTAATTTGTCAGTTTACTAAGTGATTTATTAAATTTACTTTTGTTATCATGGAACCATTTTGTAACAATGAATAATTTGATATGTTATCTTGTTACATTCTATGTCACAAAAATTCGACCAGAGCTGCAGAAATGTACTTCGATCAATATCCAGAACGAAAAAAACCTCATTCGTCTATTTACAGAAACTTACGAGTAAATTTAATAAACTATGGATCATTAAAAAAGTTGTTTACTAAGTCAACGCGAATAAGTGAAGAAGACAAAACTACTATTTTACGATCAACTGTTGAAAATCGCTTATTATTGTAACAAAATGGTTCCATGATAACAAAAGTAAATTTAATAAATCACTTAGTAAACTGACAAATTAGCAACAAACTACACTTTGACAGCCAAAACAAAACAGCCGTTTACTAAGCCAACGCGAATTTCAACTGTTTCCTAAGCCTTCTGTTGTTTTATCAATTAATGTATAGCATAGCCTACTATTAAAAATCAGTGTTTTACGTATAACTCTGTTATTTTTGAAAATAAATCCATCAACCCTCATATCAAATTAAAGAGAAAAAAAATCTCTTTCGAATGGTGTCATGGCCATCTTTGACGTGTATTTAAAAAAACAAAGTTAATACAAGTATCTCTAAAACTATAAAAGTAAATAAAAATATGAAAGGAGATTTGAAATCTTCATAAAAAAGGGCCTTAAGAAAGTGAAAATATTTTTTTTCTTACTTACTTAATAAGCGAGTTATAAACAAAAAACGAAAATGGGTATATCTCGTTTTTCAACTGTCGGTCGCGAACCAAGCAAAATATGGAAAGTTTGACTACGCAGGGTAGTAGTACTGGAGATTCTGCACATTTTGTCTCATTTAACCAAATCTCTATCTCCCATAACAACGGAGATCCCCATGTTGAGGATGAGTCTGTGGACACACTGTATATATATATATTTATATATATATATATATATATGTGTGTACACGATAACTCTCGACAGACTTAATCGATTGAAACGAAATTTGGTACACACATTGGAACCCATCACCGCAAGAAGCCTATTTAAAATGGGCCCGATCGGACCATTTTCAGGGTTGTATTTAGGGGTTCCAAAAAGTTTTTGGGCCCAAAAATACCGAAAAATTTGTCAGAATCGTTTCAAAATTGAAATTTAACTTTTTAGTAAAGATTAAAATGTGCTGCTAAAATTTTAATAAAATCGGCTTGACAGGACCGGACTTTCAAATTTTATGAAAACATTAGTTTGTTGATACGGATTTACTTATGGAAGGGTGTATTTAATTGCGTGTACTGATAAAATCCATGTCTAATATTGAAATTTAGAAAAATTTAATTATTTTAAGGGACGTATTAAGGGGTTAAATTTTTTATTTTGTCAAAAAACAAACTTAAGTTCACATAATAATGCCACAATGCCTGATGTATTAGCAAATACACTATATTGTCGGCAGGGTTTGGCACTGCGACCCGAGTTTTTTTTTTTCATTCTCGAGATTTCGTCTTAGAAAGAAATGGACACATACGTACACACACACACACACACACACAGGCATCTTTCTAAAAATAGTGTAGTGACCTTGAAACATAAAAATTTGTTATACATTTTGATTTCGATTTTCGGACCCATTACAATAACTTCCAATGGGAAGTTAACAATACGCAAGAAATATTTTAGAAACAAAAATGCGTTCCTAATATAAATTTACAAAATAAACTACAAATAAAGGAACTACATGCACAAAAATTATGAATATTCTATCCAGCGAAAAACATTGGCAAGATAGACAAATGAGCGTCGTACAGGTTACATCTGTATTTAAAATTTGATACTAGGTGCGTTTGGTATCAAGGTGTAGTGTAAAAAGTGTAAGCACTTTTGACACTATTACGTTTGTTATACAAAAGTGTAAAATAACTGATCTGTTTGTTATTTCAGTGTGGGACTAAAAGTGTAACAACTATTAGTCCTGACTTTTGAGCAGGTGCACGTAGTGTAGTGTAGGTCACGTGATATATGTCTGAATTGACAATCGCTTTGACAGATTTGATACTTTTTTCGTAATCAATTTTTTACATTTTTTGTCTCTTAAAAATGAATGAGCTTCAAAATGTAATGGTACAAGATAAATATGGCAGTGAGTTTAACATTTTTACGACCAAAAAAAACTGTAAAAACTAGAAATAATGAACTCAGCCAATCTGTCATTAATTTATTTTGTAATGCGCATGTACAATCTACTCAGAATGTACACTAGCCCGTTTGTTACAAGTGTACATTTAGTTCACACTTTTGGTGAACTTTTTACACTTTTCAGTGAAAAATTATCTACACTACACTACACTACACCTTGATACCAAACGCACCTATTAAAACATAACCTCACCTCACACTGACGTTTAATACTATCGACGTGCATTTCAAGGTCTTTGATTCGTTTGTACGCGGCATCTTCGAGCCTCGAATGACGCTGAACAGCGTTCGAAATTCTGCTGACCAAATCGGCAGGATGTGTGGACGGATTGGCTGGTTCGGTCGAGCGTTTGCCGCGCTTTTCGGCGACCGAAACGTCTTCGGACGGCGAACTGCAGCTGACAGTACTTATCCCAGCGTGAATTTGTTCCAAATCTTTAGTTTGCTTATTGATCGAGGCTTCAATTTCAAGTAACTGTAAAAAACAACGTGATGAACATGTCAAAAAATAATCATATAGTTCACAATCTTTCCAAGGGAGTATGTCACAGTTAGAGCAGAGCAGTAAGACAATATAATAGACATAGAAATCTAGGGACGTAGTACAAGCGAGTGCTGTATGAGCAATTGAGCATGCGGAAAGATGCGGCCAATAGAACGTGGGCACTAGGGTGGGTCAAAAAAATCAATTATTTTTTTTTACAAGTGACACGGAAAAATGGGTTGCTAGACACCTTAAAAAAATTCTCACCAAATATGAGCTCTTAATTTTAATAGGAAGATCCTCCGCATCACAGTTTTTTATTTTTTTCTCAGTCCAATAGAAAAAAATTCATACCTCATCATTAATTGATTGTACAGAAAAATGTTTTAAGAGAGTTTTGTAGGAAATTTAATGCTCTACAAAAAAGGTATCTTATATTTTTTCCGCAAACCTCGCCATTTGAAAGATATTGAAGATTTATAATAGTCATTTATTGTCGAGTTATAAAATTCATAAACAAAAATGAAATTTGTCTTAAAATAATCAAACTTAAATCTTCAATATCTTTCAAATGGTGAGGTTTGCGGAAAAAATATAAGATACCTTTTTTGTAGAGCATTAAATTTCCTACAAAATTCTCTTAAAACATTTTTCTGTACAATCAATTAATGATGAGGTATGAATTTTTTTCTATTGGACTGAGAAAAAAATAAAAAACTGTGATGCGGAGGATCTTTCTATTAAAATTAAGAGCTCATATTTGGTGAGAATTGTTTTAAGGTGTCTAGCAACCCATTTTTCCGTGTCACTTGTAAAAAAAAAATAATTGATTTTTTTGACCCACCCTAGTGGGCACATGCATAGATGTCCATAAGACAGGCATGCACCCTCTTCTGAATGGCTCCCTCCCCCCGTCTAAAGTGGTACTTTATATCCTGTCCCTATAGATTCCTATGTCCATGGACAATACATAAATAGATATTATAATCATGCAATGCATCATGGTAATTGTATGAAGTTGTGGCGCTATCATTAGTGTGTCAAAAAAACTAAACAGTCAATAGTGGTGCCGCCTATTGTTAATTTTTTTAATCAAAATAATTTATACCTGTGCACGGGTCTGGTGTAACAAAACACAGAATAATATCTATTTATATATTACCTTAGAGAGCCATGACAACAGAATTAAGCTGTTTTCCCCCAATTAACTCTATCATTGAATATTCTATTACCTGAAAGATTTTTTCGTTGGAGAGCAGCCAATTATATAATTGTTTCGAAACATATAGGAAAAAATCATTTTACCAACCAGTGGTCACAATCAGGATTCTAACCTGAAACTTTCCACTTTCACGGCGGAATGAGCTTACAATACTCAATCGTGACAAGATTGCTAAACTAATATTCTCCATATATGCTTCAGAATCAATAGATTTTTCACTACATGCGAGCGTCAAAAATCTATTGATTCTGAAGCATATATGGAGAATATTAGTTTAGCAATCTTGTCACGATTGAGTATTGTAAGCTCATTCCGCCGCGAAAGTGGAAAGTTTCAGGTTAGAATCCTGATTGTGACCACTGGTTGGTAAAATGATTTTTTCCTATATGTTTCGAAACAATTATATAATTGGCTGCTCTCCAACGAAAAAATCTTTCAATTGCATTTCAGCCGTATAAAAAAACTATTATTATTCTATTACCTGTACTTGAATTTGTTGCAAATTATCGACGGTTCCAAATACTCTCCACTGCGTCAACTCATGTTCTAAATGAATAACATGCTCGGTTAATTGTTCGTTATCAGGAGCACTTTTGAGCGAATCGAGTTCATGCGTCAGTTCCTCGTTGTTGTGCGTTTGCTCTTTCAGAACAGTCTGCAATTGGACAATCTGCCTTTGCAATTTCTGTTCGGACTCCGTTTTGGCCTTGACTTGACTTTCGAGATCTCCGATAATATCCCTCAAGATCAATATTTTATCAACGGCTTCTTTCAGTTCTGCTTCCACATCTTGTTTATGTGCGTCGGCTTCGGCCATCATCGCTGACATTTCACGCATCTGCTGTTCCAGTTGTTCCACCTAAAAAATTAACCGTTGATAAAACTCCTAGTTATTTCATTAAATTATTTAACCAATTAGGAAGTTTCTCTTTTTTATTTTTACTTCCCATCTCTATTATGGTAGGAAAGTAATGGATTTAGTCCGAAAAAAATATTACGAGATTTTAACAGATCTTCACGTTTGAGACCCTAGTAATCGTTTAAGATCATTTTCTGACTGATGTCTGTATGTGTGTGTATGTGGTTAATTTTTCGCCTTCGATATTGTAAAAACGGAACAACATACGGCCATGCTGATTGTTCTATTGTGTTTATCAGCCTTTAACTTAGATCTGATTAGATTTTGAGTCAAATCGGTTCAGTGGATCCTGAGATATTAAAAAAAAACGTTCTCAATGTCACGTATTAACATAGTATTTTCGTCCAATGGAAACTTCATAATTACCGTAACTAGGGATAACAACGATACCATGATAGCGTCGATACTTTTCTTTCGATTACAATAATACTTGACATCAATAGCATAAAGACAATCAATAATGCAAAATATGTATATTAGATTAACTATGTCATTTTACGATATATTATTTCAATGAAACGATTATTAAAATTAGCAACTAACTAAATATTGATAAATTAAATACGAAAAATTGAATCTCCTTGTATCTCTGGTAAATATATTATTATTAAATCGAAATTAAGTACATGTCAATAAAAATTCAGAGAAAAATAAATAAAAAATCATTGCAAAATGATACAAAAAAAAATGTTAGTAAAATGAATATTGTGGACTTACATCGTTAATAATGCGCCGGTTAACCATTACCTGTGAAACATGCATTAAAGCGTTAGTGCAGACTACAAAACATCAATAAATACATGAAAAAGTGCGCAAATATATAGACAAAAAAAATGTATACATTTACTAGGACATCTAGGGCAAGCCAATTAACACGTTGACTACGGTTCTTACCCCCAGAGTCAAGTAACCGTCCCTAATTGAAGTGAAAACTTCCTTAGGCGCGATAGGCACTCTTTGCCTGGGTACTGAAAAAAAGTGAAGCGTTCGCAACTACTTCCGTAAGAATTCGCAACATACTTATATCATAAAAACGGCCGTCTACACACTTCCACCCATAGCGCAGTTGGTTACGTCTTTGCGTTCTATGCATAGGAACCTGGGTTCGACACCTGATGGCAGCGTAGAATATTTGGCGTTTTTTTTTCTAAATTCTACATGATATTTATTTATATATATATATTTTTTATTTTTGTTATATTCTTTCTTTGACAATAATTATAATTTTTTTTAAACCAAGGTGGAATTAATTAAAAATACAATTTTAGTATTTTAGTAATAAATTATTTTTAGTTCATAAATGCGCTATAATAGATGACACCAAAAATTAGAAAATCTGAAGTTTTCACTTCTGTCGTGTGGTCATTAACACACCTATTTTTTTTATGCACGGGACTCATTTTCATTAGCTATGTTCCAACCTGCTATAAACGATCACAAGTTTGGTTGGAACGCATTCTATCCACTGCGCATGAGCGTGACAGTAATATTACGGTATTCAGAGTGGTTGGAACAAAGCTATTATAATATATTATATTATAATTCTGTACAGGGCCCGTCATTTTCTTACCATTTGTGTTATAATAACGTTACGAGTTACACATTATTGTTAGATTACAAATAGGACAAAATTTTTTCGTAGCTCCCATAACTAAACCGACATAATCCCAGAACAAAACCAACATTACAGCTGTCTAGTTTACAGCAACCATCACTTTAATATTGGAATGCATTCTTGACGCCGGGGTCAAGAGCTGTCAATAAAACATGCTTCGTCACTTGACCGGCCAGAGACAAGAACCGTACAAAACTTATGTTTTAGAAAAATAGCTCCCGTGGTCAACGTGTTAAGGTTAGAATTCTTGGGTCTCAGTCAAAATAAAATAAAGATTTTAGTTTGAAGATCAGTTGATAAATACTTCGAAAAAAAATTTGAAGCTTTCTTGATCCAATAAATAAATTGGATCGAGAGGGCTTCAAAGTTTTTTTCAACTAAAATAATACACAGAAAGCAGCTTTGTCGTTTCAGCCTTAGAGGTAAATCTATAATTACAAAGGAAACTGTAATCGAGAACCAAAAACTTTTTTTTTATATCTTATTTATCGAGTGATCTTTCCCATAAATATCAGCTAATATGTTATATTCTCAAGGCCTATATAATTACGTAAAAAATATTAGTACTAACGTCTCTCAAAGGAACTTATTGATAGATAGTTATTATAAATTATAGACGCTCGACAACAGAGGTAATAAGCGTCTGAGGAGTTTATGGACTGAGTACCATGAAGTCAATTATTAAAAACAAACTTCTATCAATAAGATACATTTTCTAATATTAGTATAAATTTTCTATTAAACCAGATCAAATTTACATCAATATAAATAAATTGAGGTTAAATTTACAGTCAGCTGTTAGGCGGTAGCCATTAAATAAATAGCTGCGTTGCACCTATCCAATATACAAGCAGAACAAATGTTTTAAAAAAGACAAAGTCAATTAGTATAAATTTTCTATTAAACCAGATCAAATTTATATCAATATAAATAAATTGAGGTTAAATTTACAGTCAGCTGTTAGGCGGTAGCCATTAAATAAATAGCTGCGTTGCACCTATCCAATATACAAGCTGAACAAATGTTTTCAAAAAGACAAAGTCAATTTAGTTTATTTGCATGCACAACATTCATTCACCAATGGTAACAAATTACCTCGCTAGCAATACGTTGTGCGGCAGCGCACTCCCTTTCTCGTTGGTTCAACTGTTGGCGTAATGTCTCAAGCTCGCGCTGTGCCTCATCTCGTTCCGATTCCCGTTCGGTTGCCTGCTCCTCCAAAAAATGTACCGTCGCTCGCAATTTCTTATCGGCAGCCTCCACCTGGCATTTAAAGCGTCGCGTTACAACCACCGTTACGTGCAAAACCCAACCGACCACATCCGGTTAATTATTACTAGAGCATGTAAAAGACATGCGCTGTCAGAACCCGCCGATTAATCTGAGGTCCAGTGTCACCCAGAAAAATGGGTAAATCGCAACTCCCCCAGCTTTTGAGCACCCCTTCGTATTTTACTTCAAGGCTACAGTAATTTTATACTGTACCTTAAAACTTGCTATCGAATTATCTTCATTTATTTTCGTTTATCAACTTTCTTTTGTTACGTCATACGAAAAACTTTGTGAAATGTACGCATTCTGTAGCCTTCACGTGTTTTATATGCTCTAGTAATACAGTAAAATCCGACCCGATGATTATAACCTTATTTCAAATCATAAATCACGAGTTTTTTATCCACGAATCGGTCCCAAACTTCGAAACCTTTGTTTATTTAAATCGTTAGAACGAGCCGATTCACGATTTTAAAAATGATAGATGAGTAATTAAAAATAAAAATGGTGAACTTTTCAACTTAAAAAATTAATTGTGAAATTAATTATCTGTGATTGTTCTTTTTTGTTACGGAAAAATTTGTTAGATTATTTTTACGTTAGTAAATAAAAACGAATTTAATGATTATTCAGAAAGAAAGCAAGTCAACCACATACCATTATAACTACAAGCCGAAAATTTGACACATTAATAAAAATTGATGCAAAAAAGATGTACCTATTGCGCAATTAACTTAAGTTATGTAAAATAAACAAAAGAATGTTGTTAGTTACATAATTCCATCGTGTTCTTTATTTTTGTTCTAAATTTACACATTGCGCAAAAATAAAACTCTTTTCACAGCTCATATACTTTGACCAACAAAAGAACGTCGGTCGAGAGAGAAAAAAGAGAGGGGGAAGAGGGAGAGAAAGGAAGGGAGAGGAAGGGAGGGAGAGAGAGAGGAGGAGAGAGAGGGAGAGAGAGAGGGAGGGAGAGAGAGAGAGAGAGGGAGAGAGAGAGAGAGGGAGATAGAGAGGGAGAGATTGTATATTGAGCGTCTATGATCTACAATCTTTCTTTCTCTTGACCGGTGTTCTTTTTTGAAGAGGAATTGAACCAAAATCTCCTGATGATGCTAACATTGTGAGCGAAACGTACGTCGAAAAAAAAGTGTTTTGTGGTTATTTTTTAATAGTCAGTGTAAAAATAGTATCAAAACAAAATTCGATCTATGTGTAAATTTACCACGGATAAAGTAACAAGCAAAAAGCCAAGCAAAAAAAAAAAAAAACAAAAACAATTTTGAACCCCATTTGATTTGCGTCAAAAAATATGAAATTACCTTTTGACAGCAAATCCTTTGAATGATTTGAAGAATTACCTAATGATGAAAAAAAAACACAAAAAGAAAATAAAAATAAAATAATTAAAATATATATAATAAATACATATTAAATTAGAAAAATAAATCCATTCATGAAAAACTTAACACACTCCTAAATAATAAAATTAATATTAACTACCATGCCAAATAAATAAATAAGACTCATTAAATTGTTTAATGTTGAAAAATGTAGTTTTTTTTGTTTTACAATACTAACCTTGTTTAAAAAATTTAAATCCAAGTTGTTAAAAAAAATTGTTACGCAAACGTAAACATTATTTAGCAATGAGTTTTAATCACTAAAGACTCAATACTATAAGAATGACACCGAGACGTCATCACTCGACAACGGCTATTGTTCCGTAAAAGCGAAACGGTTCCAAAAATAGAAAATACACGCCGTCTATGGTAAAAACTATTAGAGAGCAGCGGAGAGGGTAACGGTTGTCAAGCAGACAGTCCGTCGCTAAGTGAGGAGGGCTGTGTTCTACCACCAGTAGGCTGATGACATCACTGTGTCATTCTAAGAATAATCGGGCTATAAAAACCATTAGAGAGCAGCGGAGAGGGTAACGGTTGTCAACCAGACAGTCCGTTGCTAAGTGGGGGCGGTGCTTTACCGCCAATAGGCTGTTGACGTTACAGTGTCATTCTAAGAGTAATCGGGATATAAAAACTATTAGAGAACAGCAGAGAGGGCAACGGTTGTCAAGCAGACAGTCCGTCGCTAGGTGAGGAGGGCTGTGCTTTGCCGCCAATAGACTGTTGACGTTACAGTATCATTCTAGGAGTAATCGGGCTATAAAAACCATTAGAGAACAGCAGAGAGGGCAATGGTTGTCAAGCAGACAGTCTGTCGATAGGTGAGGAGGACTGTGATTTGCCGCCAGTAGACTGATGACGTCACTGTGTTATTCTGCAAGTAATCGGGCTATAGATGGCAGTAACCTAACCTGTATGTACACATCTCTAGTTACTAGAAGTTTCAATAAATTAACTCACTTCTTTACGCAATTAGTTATCGGATGACGATGTAACTTATTAACTTTCTATGTTTTCTCGATAAATCTGACTGAGTCAAGGTCAATATAAACCAAAACAGTAAACGGAAAACTATAAAATTTAAAAATAAAATAAAAAAAAAAAAAAAAACACTACAAAACAAACGAAATCCAAAATGTGTACCTGAGACTGAAGATCTAGTATATCCTTCTGCGCATCGTCCTGTGCTTTGTGACCAGCTCGCCACAGCACGTCGATTAATGTCATCAGCTCATTGTGGTCGCAGCTGCTGCCTCCATCAGAGAGGATCAGACGAGCATGTTCCAATGCTTGGACTAATGTTTCCCGTGGGGATTCTAAAATGACACACAACTGTAAGGAATTTGAAGGTCACTTGCGCAGCATGCATGCGCAAATGGGTTTGACCCATGTATTTTTTTTATCGGCGGCTTTTATGAATTTAAGGCTATCAAATTTTTTTCGGAATGTTTAGACTCGGAAAGGCCTTACAACTGTCAAGCGTCAAGAAGCGTGTTTTTGTTACCTCATACGTTCAAATATTTATAATGTTATTGTTACAAATTATTTTTTGCTGTAAAATTAATAACTAATTACGGAATTTGACATTACAATGACAACGATGTCTCAGCCATATTTCGCTAAATGAATGGAGCGCATCTTCTGATTGACCCTTTAATTTACTGTAAAATTAAATTATTTTAAAAAGAAGTGATAAACGCTTCAAAATTCCTACCGAAAATAGATATATTTTTACACCTAGAGTACAATGACATCCGTAAAAAAAACAACCACTTTCAATATAGTGGGTCAATCCCATCAAGTTTTACATTTTGACGATTAAAGGTACGTGCAGTACGCAGCTGGGATTCTAGATAGCATGCATGGTAGATGGTGGCTGAAATTATAAGCGCTTATAGGTTTTCACAACGAAGCTTTGATACTAGCATTGATACAAACTTAAGTCGCGTTTGAAATGTCAGATAGCTAACACGAATATTTGTGTTCTTCTGCTACAAAGTGGTATATTTTAAATACAAATTTGGGTAGGAGCTATCATGTCCACCCTATTAATAGAAAACGATCTAAACATGGCGAATTTCATCATTTATACCAAGAATTAAAATTTTACCCAAACCGATTTTTTGAATATTTACGTATGGAACCTAACACTTTTAAATACGTCTTAGAAAAAACTCAAAACAAATTAAATAAAAACTGGCAAAATTTCACTTATTAAACTAGTCACATCCATTGCGAAACTTGTAACGGCCATTTGACAGTTGTCACACGTTGATTGTAGTAGTCAGCGCGCTGAAAGAATGGTGAGATACATTTTTGTATCTAGCAGCTCTTGTAACAGCGCTTATACCTGCTACACTCACTGCTTCGTTGTGTACGCTCGCATATATAACAATGCATTAATTTAAGTAAGCCTTGCAATGATCTACGCTACCATCTAGAATCCCAGCTCCATACTACACGTACCTTTAGTTGTGCTAGATGGAGGATTATAGAAACTCGACAACTGAGGTTGTTAGCTTCTAATTTAAGTTGTGTTACGAGTGTACAATTTATATTACCTATTACAACCATGGCCGATAAACCGCTCTCTCCATAACCTTCCGTAATAATTTCTTTCGGACTATTCCCATTAATCAGTTCCACAATTTTTTGTTTAGCTATATCGAGTTCTTCTGTTAAATTGTTTTGTTTTGCAATCAGCCCAGTCAACTGTTCTTCCAAGCTATCCCGATCACTTTCCAAATTTTTTATGATATTTTTATTTTCCGACAATTCTAAACTAAGTTCATTTTTCATTTTTATTTCGTTTTTCAACTGTCTCGTTAACAATGATACTTTATCGTTACCGATAGCCGATTCAGAAACCGAAATATCCGATTTCATCGTTTCATCTAAAGCTTTTTGGGCGCTCTGTTTGACAGTTGCACTTAAAGTTAAAATGGACGATGCCTCAGATTTTAATCGTTTCAAACAATTCGTAAGTTCGTTACGAAAATCAGAAGATAAGTCTATTGAGTCTTCATACAATTCCGAAAACGTATTTTCATTAAACTTCGTCATAATCTTTGAAATATCTGGAGCAAAATGTACTCTATTAATTTTAGAAATTTGAGATTCATTTTGTTTTTCCGACTCAACACTCGACAGTGTATCGTTTAAATTTGTTTTATCGGTATCGAATCCGTATTTCACTAATTCTTCTACTAACGTCGCATTTAATTCATCTTCGCACGATGAAAAATATGTTATTAATTCTCCGATTACTTGACGTAACGAATTCGTCATTTTCTTCAAACAATCTCTGCAAAAAACGTCATGATTAATTTCTGCACTACATAACCTCAATTTTCCCTACTTTACCGATCAAGTCAAGTAATGTCAAGGAACTAGTTTACCAGCCTTGGAATAATGTGCGTATTTATTACGACTGAATGCTAAGATAATATCACATGACAGGAGGTTATGTCACATAACCGTTGGAATTTCGTTTTGTGACATAACCTCAACTAGTTAACCAGCCTTGGAATATAATGTGCGTATTTATTACGATTGAATGCTAAGACATCACATGACAGTTGAGGTTATGTCACATAACCGTTGGAATTTCGTTTTGTGACATAACCTCAACTGTCGTGATATTATCTTAGCATTGTCGTAATAAATACGCATATTATTTCAAGGTTGGTAAACTAGTTTACCAGCTTTGGATTAATGTACGTATTTATTACGATTGAATGCTAAGACATCACATGACAGTTGAGGTTATGTCACATAACCGTTGGAATTTTGTTTTGTGACATAACCTCAACTATCATGTGATATTATCTTAGCATTCAGTCGTAATAAATACGCACATTATTTCAAGGTTGGTAAACTAGTTTACCAGTTTTGAATTAATATGCGTATTTATTACGATTGAATCAGAGATAATTTGAATGCTAAGATAATAATCACATGATAGTTGAGGTTATGTCACATAACCGCTGGAATTTTGTTTTGTGACGTCACATACATACCTTTCTTTAAAAACTAGTTCCAGGTCGCTGTTTTCAGTCGAACTTTGCGATTCCAAATCTTTACTTCTACGATTCTGTCTCTCAGCTGAACGAACGATATACCTTTCGTGATCTTCTTTAAGTTTGGCTATTTCAGCAGAATGTTTTTCTTTCAGTTCAGTCATTTCAGATTCGTAACGTCTAGTAAAAATGTCTCGCAGTTGAAGCAATTCGCTCGGCCACACTTTATCTTCGCCGTTATTTTCAATTAACGTCTAGATATTAAATTTATTGTTATTTGCAATGAATAAAAATTAATTTGTAGTAATAAATAACAATTGAAAAGTATATGTTTTTTTAAGTACAAAAATAGTAGTGAATCAATTATTAGTAAGAACTATTTATAAATTTTTATATACCTACAGAAAAAGTGATAAAAATTCTGACAATTATCAAAACACACATATTACCCAGTGCAACCACACAACGGTTTTAAAAAGGAACCGTACTGGGATCCAGTTAAAAATTTCGTCTCGAAAAAAATGGAAAAAATTAAATTGTGTTTTAAAGACCACCAACAGCTAAGGTTATTTGGGCCTAGCACCAATTTATATTTTCAATTCATTATTTTTTTTTAATAATAAATTGAAAATCCAATTGACACTTTTACCAGCTCTCGCGCTAGAACCCGGGAACTGGGGACTTGTAATAGAGGAACCATAGCAACGCCATGTAAACAACAGCATTGCTAGACGCTCGGCCATTCTCAAGCCCGAAAAAAATGGAATTTCCATAACTAATCAAAACAACTGTTCGCCAAATTTTTGACAGATTATTTTGACAGATTATTTTGAAATCCGAAAGTAGATTAAATTTGAAAAATGATTTTTTACAGATTTCCTTTCTTCTTTATTCGCCACTGTACTGCAGTTTTAGATGTAAATTATAGACTTTTGATGCTTCTAATAGTTGCCAGTAATAGTAGATTGTATATCTAGATGCGTAATGGACTATCTTACGACGAGTGATGACAGTATGTAAAAACGAGCGATATTGAGTTTTTGCAGGAGTTGTAATACCATTACGTACGAGATATACATGGTATTTTTTGCCATACCCACTACAAAATACCTACTTTTCACTTCATTTTCGAAAAATTTCGACAGTTCATTTGCGTCGCCGTCTTTACTTCTACAGTATGCGGTGAAGTTCGTGAGTAAGTAATGGCAGGCGCACGCAGGCGTATTGAGTGAATAAACAGAATTTGCTATGGCAACCGTTTACTTACCGACCTAGTGCGGTAAATAAAACACTTTCCGCACACCTGCCTGTTAAATGACTCATTAAAGGCCGCTATACATACATCGAAAGTAGCTATTTTGTAGTGTACCCACTACAAAATAGCTACTTTCGATGTATGTATAGCGGCCTTTAATGAGTCATTTAACAGGCAGGTGTGCGGAAAGTGTTTTACTTACTGCACTAGGTCGGTAAGTAAACGGTTGCCATAGCAAATTCTGTTTATTCGCTCTATACGCCGGCGTGCGCCTGTCATTACTTACTCACGAACTTCACCGCATACTGTAGAAGTAAAGACGGCGACGCAAATGAACTGTCGAAATTTTTCGAAAATGAAGTGAAAAGTAGGTATTTTGTAGTGGGTATGGCAAAAATTCATTTTTTTAGGTTAAGTAAGTTACAAACAACTTCTCGTTTAGTGAAATAACACATAAAACAAATGAGTAAAACGCAGAATACTGTTGTAAGCAATATAAGAGAAAGGTGAATTATTAATTTATAATTATTTTTAATTTGAAAAGTGCCCTTCCAAATGATAGCAGGCACGCCAATGGCTATGTCATTAGATTATCAGCTCTATTTATTTATTTCTGTACAATGTATATAATAATAATTGTTATTGACATATTAAGATGGTATCATTTTTAATAAATAATTTATTGCAAATATTATTATAAATTGTAAAATTATAGATACAGAAATAAATAAAAGTCCGTCACCAAATGTGCTAAACATGAATTAGATAATATTCAAAATGTATTTTTGCAATTGGGTTTTTAAATGAATTTTTTTTTTTACTTAAATGGAAGGACCACATACAAGTTTTATAGCAAAACTGTTTTTATTTATTTTTTTGCTTACTAATTAAAAAGTTATATTTAAATAAAAATTAATTTTTAAACTCAGTTCCGATAACGCGCCGAAAGAATCCGAACGCGTGTGACGTCATTATGTTATCTATGGTCTTTGTATCCATGGTTACCAAGTTAAAAATTTATTATTTTTGATAGTATGTGTAATACATATACACAAATACCAACAAATGCAGACACATTTTAACATAACGACGTCACAAACATTCCTGGCGCGTTTTGAAGTCACGTGATATTTTTTAAATTTTTATACATTTTAATTAATTTTTAGTAATTTATCTATAGCTTTAAAAAAAATTTTCTTTTCGATTTTCAATATTATTTATGTTAAATTATTAGAAAAAATTAAAAAATTAATAATTTTTTTTAAACTTAAATACCTAATTAAAAGAATCATGAAACTGTTGAAAAATATTTTTTATGGTTCAAGAATACTGGAATAAACAAAAACCTATCAGTTAATACAAACTAAATTCAGCTGTTTACAAGTATTTTTAGTTTTTGAGACTGACAATAACCTCGACTTGTCTGGACTCGCACTAACTTGTAAAAAATCGAGATCTAGATAACAATAAAACACAATCGAAAACAACAACAGAATGACGGAAGTTTTGTTTGGTACCTGAATTTGCGTTTCGAGTGCAGCGAGGATATCATGCTTAGCTAGCTCCACCTGTTCATGCAAGCGACGTTCGTAGCTCAGTACTACCTCAGCTAGCTCTTCCTCGCTCGCACTGCCCTACACATAGATTGTTAAACACACGTGTCACCAAATATGAAAAAATAATTTTCACGTCTCTACTGAAAATTCGATTTTCGGTGCCTGTTTAGCGGGTTGAAAAAATTGAGAGTTTTAACCCTAATTGGGATCCGTCAAATGGGTGGAGCTTAAAAAACATGGCGTAAAGGGGGGGGGGGGATTTTATATACGGGGTATACTTTTGCATGCAATTTTGTGATTTTCGAAGTGATAAGAAATAATAAATATAAGTGCAATTTGCAATTGGGCCGGTACGAATCCTAAACAAAGGAATTTCGTTGAAGGAGAACGGATTCTCAAAGCCGGACATATTATCAAATGTGTGAAAAAAAAACAAGATAACTGAGCTGTCAAAAATAGTAATCTTTACGGCATATTGCTTAAAAACATCAAAATTAAAAGAAAATCTCCACGATATTAATCATCCGTTCAATGCTTCTTTTAGGCAGGGTTAGGTCAATAATGTAAACACATAACTGCAACATAATATGTTATATTGTAATAAGTAGGTAGGTTGGTAACCTCAAAATATTTGTATACAAAGTTAGTCCTATAAATTTGTCAATCATCAAATGATTTTACTATTGTAGTACGGTATGATAATAAGTACATCTTATTATTAATATAAAATATTTTTTTAATTCATAAATACAGTTTTTCCACATTTCATTACAAAATAATTCGCTGTAAAGTAAGTTTTACAAGGCAATAACTGACAGTGTTTAATGCCACGATATTAGAAAACGTCGCGAATTCCATTTTCGATACATTTTTGTTTATTTTACTTGTTTTATATTTGTAATAAACAATTTCACGGTAAATTTGCACTGTTAGCATGTAAAATTTTCCCTCGTTTTGAGTACAATTTTGTGCCACCAGATGTCATATGCTCATTTGACGGATCACAATAGGGTTGAAACTTTTTAGTTATCGGTTTTCTCCGTTTTTTAACGTTGTTAAGAGAGAAATAGAGCGATTGAGTCGCGCCAACTTCAATTCGCATATACAGATTGCATCAAATTAAAGGTGTACATTAGCGTTCTGTGTGTACGACAGAGATCGATATATAAAACAATAAGTAAGAATGAGATAAATGATCGCTAATTATTACAGTGGGTTAGTATACTCGAAAACGTCAAAATGACAGACATAGTCCCACATAAATTGCACATTCCGAAAATATTCCCCCGGAGTTCCATCCCGAAAATATTCCCCCAGAGTTTCATCCCGAAAATATTCCCCTGAGTTTTACCCGAAAATATTCCCCCGGAGTTTCATCCCGAAAATATTTCACCGGAGTTTTATCCCGAAAATATTCCCCCGGAGTTTTATCCCGAAAATATTCCCCAGGAGTTTTTACCCGAAAATATTCCCCAGGAGTTTTATCTCGAAAATATTCCCCCGGAGTTTTATCCCGAAAATATTCCTGACAGATTTAATACTTTTGCGGCTTTCTTGCGCGCCCAAATTGCAGGTATCTCAAATCGAATTGACAAAAGAGTTGTGAAAAATACTCATTACTCGGAACGAAACACAGCGAATGCAACGCGTGTGATGTGCTGCCCTCGTTCCTCGGACAGCAAACTTAACACCAGTTGCAAGCGCTGTGTTTCGTCCCTTGTAATGCAATATACTGTTACAGGGCAGACATTGCTGCAGATTAAAAAAAAATAAACCAAGTACAAAGAAAACACAAAAAAAAAACAGTAATCCTGAAAGTAAATGCATTGTGTTACAAGGGCAGAAAACTAGCGATTGCGAACGAGGGTGATGTTTGCTCGTCAGAGCGCAGCGAGGGCGGTAATCACACGGGTCGCAATCGCTAATTTTGGCCGAGTAACACACAGCACTTTTTGTAATAAGTGCACTGAAAGAGCGACACTAAAAACGTACAAAAACACCGTATTGTAGGTTAGGCGAACTGTCAGATATAGTTCACTATTATTGCATACGATGGCGCCACTGTCGCTCTACTTTTGATCTGCGCATGCGCGATTTTTATTTTACGTCACTGGAATGCAAAAGCCAACTTTCGTCCCCGAAAACAAGTATGTAATTCAATTACATACATGAGAACGGAATTATTCCACAGGATAATCTAGTGGCTAATAAGAAGATCCAGACTATTTGCTGACTAGATCCAGTAAAAAGGGGAAGCAAAAAAAATCTTATAGGATGGGGTGCATCTTTTGGGCCAATCTAGGATCACCCTTAATTATTCTAATCTTTAATGTACTTTTAAATAAGGTATTTCGCTTAAATATCAAAGCTGGGTCGAAAACGATATCACAAAATATCCATGAGCAGAGGTGGAATTCGAACCCACGAGTCTGATCCAAAGGTCAGCACGCTGACCATTACACCGCACTGTCCTCTTAATGTACTTTTCAATGCACGTTTTACAAAAACCGTATTTTTATTAGTCATTTTAATGTTGCATAACATGGTTTGCACAGAGCGAAAATCAGAGTCAACAATCATGGTGGAATCCACCATGGTCAACAATGACCTTAAAATGTGGCCATATAAGTTTGTTTTTTATTGACGTAAGAACAATCTGAGATCGTAGACAAACTAACATTAGATTTTCACAGAAAAAACAAAATGATAGGCTTACAAAAAATAGTACATTGTGCCACAAGGGAGGAAAGTGCTACATTTCCTCCCGCGTATAAAATTGCCATCCGAGCCGAAGGCGAGGGTGGCAAATACGCGGGAGGAGATGTAGTAATTTCCTCCCGTGTTGCGCATACTATTTTTTCTCCTGCCAGGCCTAAAGTTCGCAAAATTGAAAAAAAAATTATTAAAATTATTATTTTTATTTTATTTTATTATTAAAATTATTAAAAAATAATTTTAAAGGAAATAATTTTAATGTGTAGGAGACAGAAGTAGGTGCGTGAGAGCCGGCATAAGTACTATTGCGCACGCGCACTTGTCCGTACCACGGGAATAAAGAGCGACTTTGTTCCCGCTTGGCAGGGACGAAAGTACGAACTTTCGGCCTAGGTAGGAGAAAAAATAACGTTTTAATCGATTAAACATTTCTTAAACAAGGTCGATTTAAAACTCAAAAATTATTCTTTTATGAGAAATTTCAAGGTCAAACGTAGATTTTCTGTTAACAATTTGTGAAGCCCAGACTGCTTCAAATTGTATTGAAACTGCCCGTGTGGACGCGCGTTATGCTTTTTAAAAAACAAATTTAAAAACAAAAGAAACAAAAACAACCTCCACCGCAACCCATAGTTCTTCCTGCCAAATCATGATTAAAAAAAATTTCAATTATGCCAAAATGTACTTTTCAAGCGAAAAACAGCATAGCAATTTTGAAACCAAAAAAACTATTATATTAATTTTGATTATAGAAAACAGAAATAATGATAAATTAGTATATGATTTGAGTGCCTTGTGCTAAACAGTCAAAGCTGTGAATTTACACATTGTCAGAGTACACCGTTTGAAATGCACATATTTGTGCGCCATTTTCATATGCAATCAATTTAATTTTTATGACACATTTCTAGAGTGTTAGGTCTCCAAGTAACTATATGAATAATAAGAAGTATTAGAAATACTTAAGATAAATAATAGTTTTATACGGCTGAAATGCAATTGAAAAATTTTTCGTTGGAAAGCAGCCAATTATATAATTGTTTCGAAACATATTGGAGAAATTCACAGATTTCGCAATCCTTGTAACCATCGAGGACATTGGAAATGATAACAGCATATATGAAACATAATTAACTGTTTATTATACACACAATATTTATCAATGCACTGTTTAGTTTTGTCAGGAATAACCCTATTATTCTTCTGTTATATACGCGTTCACTTTTGCTTGATTACTTAACTTTTAAATGGATTTTTCTACAGTATTTATTAACATTTGCTCAAAAATAACACCGCAGATCGTCGCAAATACCTGTCAATTAACTAGACATGATATAAAACACATTTCGAAAAAATTGCACTTGTTCAATTTTGCATGATTGCTCCTCACTTGATCGCGACACCGTTGTCTTTTGGCCTTGAACGAAAACTCGTAACTCTGCCCCCATATACGAACATAAACATTTCCAATGTTAAAAATCATTTTACCAACCAGTGGTCACAGTCAGGATTCTAACCTGAACCTTTCCACTTTCGCGGCGGAAGAGCTTACACATTAATGTTGGGCTCTCGCTGGTACGAGGATTCACTTCATATCATAGCTATTGAATTAGCATATATGAATTGACACTCGCATGTAGTGAAAATCTATTGATTCTGAAGCATATAAGGAGAATATTAAATTAGCAATCACGTCACGGTTGAGTATTGTAAGCTCATTCCGCCGCGAAAGTGGAAAGGTTCAGGTTAGAATTCTGACTGTGACCACTGGTTGGTAAAATGATTTTTTCCAATATGTTTCGAAACAATTATACAATTGGCTGCTTTCCAACGAAAAATTTTTCAATTAGAAATACCTTGTATTTCTAATACTTCTTATTATTAATTTTTATCACAGAGAGATGACACAATCGGTACCAGTTGTGTGTAATCTGACAGCTTTGTACATAATCCTTTAAACTAAATCACTATAACAAACGAAAAACAAAACACTTACAGGTTCAGCCTGTGGCAGCAGCAGCTGTTCCGTCTTCAGGGATACCAACTCATTCTTCAAACTCTCAATCTGTTCAACATATTTATTTTCCAAAGACTGCATCACTGTGTCATTGTTAGACATGATGAATTCAACTTTGCTCTCGTAATCGTTTCTCAGTTCATCTATTTCCGATTTATGTTTTGTTTCCAGTTCCGATTTGAGCGAATCTAATTGTTCTTGGTGTCGTCTCGAAGGAGATTTGTGCGTGTCTCTATTGCGCGGGGATGGACTGTCACCCCCTGGACCGATAGTCGGCAGGGCCGGTGGACCTGAGAAAAGGACGTCTGAAGCCAATTCACTCTCCGAACATGAACTGCTTCCGGACAGTCTACGACTTTGCTGACTGAACACTTCTTCGGAGTAACTAAAATAAATTATTAAAAAAAATGTATTTCGGATTCCACAATAATAGGGATGAAGGCCGGATCTGGATCCAGTATCCGGCACAAGATTTGTGCCACGATTGGTTCAGGGTCCGGTATCCGGTTTTTGATGTGAAACATCTTATGTCGGGCTGTGAACAGCCGCGTGAAGGGAAATATGCAACGAAATGTTTGGTCCGCTCCTTCGCTGCTGTTCTCCCCACCACTGCGGCACTCTCTCTCTCTCGGCTTCCGCGCGCTCGGGCACGCAACCGCGTGTGTTACAGTGCAGTATATAGGATTACGTCAGCATAACAGTTAGTTGCTGCTTTTGAAAAAATATATACTACTACATAGAGAATACCACCGAGTTCAATAACGTTTTCTTTGATGTTTCACATCTGTCGGGGGTCCCGAGACCCACACCCTTTTTTTATAAGGAGAACTTCTCCCTTAAGGATGGAGGTTGGATCTGGAGCCGGTATCCAGACATTTTTCCGGAACCAGATCTAGTTCCAGTATCCGAACTTTTGAAAGAAGAACTTTCCACAATAGTTGTTAATTCCTGGAATCGTTAGTATAGTCAGGGGAAAAATATGTAATGAAACGTGTAGCATTTGTTTTTGGATCTGAATAAATGAGCCATTTTCCTGAGAGTAGTTCTTTGAATTATCCACGAGAGGCAGCACTTGTGGTAGGGACAAACACTATTTATTCCTCATAATAATAATAATAATAATAATGATTTTATTTGCTTTGCCATAGATATGGATACAAATCGTCCTTAATTATTGAATGAGCTCATTAAAAACTCAGACAGTCATGTTAAAAAAATCGTCTATTTTATAGAAGGAATGTTCAATTAAATATATTTTTAAATGTTTTTTGAAATTGTGTAATTTATTATGTGTTGTAATAGATTGGGGTAATTTATTAAATATTTTTATTCCTAGAGTGTTGGGTGATTTTTGTGCAATTTTTAGCCGTGTGTAAGGAATTCTAAGTGCATGTTTTGCTCGCGTGTTTATGTCATGAATGTCTGAGTTTCTAACGAGCTCATTACAATTCTTAAAAATATGGATTGACAATTCATAAATATAAATTGATGCCACAGTTAAAATTTTTAATTTTTTAAACAAATCTCTGCACGATGTTCGATGCGACACTCCACCAATACATCTGATAATCTTCTTTTGGCAAACAAACACATCATTTGCCTGGGAAGATATACCCCAAAAGCAAATTGTGTATTTTAATCTTGAATACACTTGCGCATAATAGAAGTTCAATAGTTGTTGTGTTGTTAACACTTCTTTTAAATTTTTAAACATATAGTAATAACAGTTCATTTTAGAGATTAGGTTTTTACAGTGAATCTTGAAATTCAAATTCTGATCTACATTTAGACCCAAAAATTTGGTAGATTCAGCTCTTGTAATGATACTGCTATTAATATTTATTTTAATGTCTAAATTACCTCTATGTTGATAGTTGTGGAAACGTATATAATTTGTTTTCTCACTATTCAAGTATAGCGAGTTTGTTTTAAACCACTCAGCAAGTTTAGCAAGATTATCATTACATTTTTGTTCTAAATTTTTAGAACATTTATCAGATATAATCAGTGAAGTGTCATCAGCAAACAACGTGACAGAGATATTATCTTGCAGATGCAATTCTAAATCGTTGACATATAAAATAAATAGAACAGGACCTAGGACTGAGCCCTGTGGAACACCTATATTGACATTTAAGATATCTGACGAGATATTACGGTTGTACATATTAGCATCAGTATGTCTTATACCTACATATTGTTGACGATCTTTTAAAAAGGAACTCAACCAATTTAATGGAACTCCACGGATTCCATACAGATGCAATTTATAAAGCAGATTATCGATGTTCACACAGTCGAATGCCTTACTGAGATCGCAAAATATCCCAGCAGGGCACTCATTCTGTTCGAGAGAATCAATGACCGAATCATAGAAAGAACCTATAGCCGAAGATGTCGAGCTATTTGTTCTAAAACCAAATTGTTTTTTTGAAAGTATATGGAACTTGTCAAGAAAAGATTGTAGTCTTAACAAATAACAATACTCAAATATTTTTGAAAAAACCGATGAAATTGCAATGGGTCTATAATTATCCATAATCTGTTCATTATTCCTTTTAAAAATCGGTATCACTTTATTACATCGCAAGGACTCCGGAAAGCAGCCCTTCTCAAAAGAGAAATTTATTAGAAATGTCAACGGTTCCAGAATTGCAGCTGCAACTTTCTTTACAATAAAATTTGGTACATCGTCAGGTCCACAAGAATTTTTGTTTTTAATTTTAATATTAATAATATTTAAAACTTCTTCTAATAAAAAAGGTTGCAAGTAGAAACTATGTAACTGGAACTTGATTTCTCCATTTGAATTAGCAACATTGTTTGTTGGAGAAAGATTTTTAATTACTTTGAGAGGAGCATTTTTAAAAAAATTATTAAAAGAGTTAGCAATTACATGAGGATCATCAAGAGAAGTACCTTCAGTATTAATGGATATGTTTTTGTTTATTTTTATTTTATTACTTAAAGTATTAATTACGCTCCATGCCGTTTTCATTTGGTTATCGGAATTTAAAATTTTACGTTGGTAAAATACTTTTTTTGTGCTAGCTATCAACATAGCATGTTTATTTTTGGCTATACGATAATCCTGAGCTAACTGAGGGTATTTGCTCTTTAATAAAAACAAGTCTCTTAAATTTTTACTCGATAGTTTAATATTGTTGTCAACCCAATCCTTATTATTTAGTTTTTTTAAAATTTTCCGTAGTGGAAAATTTATATTAAATAAATTTAAAAATTTGTTATAAAAATTATTAAAAGCTAAGTCAAAATCTAGTTCGTTATAAACGGAAGTCCACTTTTCATTATTTAAGTCACGTATAAATTGCGCGACAGCATCAGGGCAAAAATCTCTTTTCATATATTGTGCTGATTTACTATTATGAATGTCAGATATTTTTATCAAAATTGTATTATGATCAGAAATATAATTTTGTTTAACAATAATTGGCATAGAGGTATTCTTACCAACAAAAACATGATCTAATATATACTGACCCCGCGTAGGCGCTGTAACAATGTCTTCAAGACCATAGCTAGAGACAATGTTGGCTAGCATTGTAAAGTTTTTGTTATCCCTTGAAGGATCCATGTTAAAGTCACCAACCAAAATTATAGAAACATGTGGCTTAAAAACATATTCTAGTACTTCAATTAGTTTATCAAAAAATAAATCAAATGCAACACTCGGTGATTTATAGCAGACGAGTAAAATTGTAGTTTTGTTCAAACTGTCTTTGTAGGTAAGGCCACATATTTCAATATGTTTTTCAACACAGAACTGGGCAAGATTCAGAGGGGAAGAATTTATATCAGACCGACACCAAATTCCGACACCTCCGCCCCTATACTCGGTTCTGGAAAAACTATTAACCAATTTGAAGTTAGGTATATGCACCGAACCAACAGAATGTGAACGTGTCCACGTTTCGGTAAAGCACAAAAATTTTAAACTGCTTTTTCTTAGATATTCAATGGATATACTGTTGACTTTTTCACTGGTAAGCATTTGGCAATTGAGCACAAGAAGATCATAAGTAATATTATGATTATTTAAGTTGCAGCTGATTTCTTGGGTTTCGGATGAAAAAACCGCGACACGTACGTACCATACGGCCATACTTCAGGTTGCATAGCTTTCTCAACTTTCTCAATTAGTGTTGTGTCTAGGGCATGCAAATATTCGGATGTTTCAGGTATTCGAATATTCGCTCAAATTTTAGCCAATATTCGAATATATTCGAATATATTCGAATAATTGGTAAAAATAATAAAGACACTGGAACTTCAATAAATGACTTTTAATTATTTAAAATCAACACGCCTACTGCACGTCCATAAATCCAATCAATATTTTAACAACAAAAGCAGCTTACTTCTAATTAAAAAGAGATCAAATAATCATTTTTACTTTACTTAGTTACGTAAAAATTCAGATCAAATCAACTAAATATTAGAGCGCACATAGCTTCCGAGAACCATAGTGTTGTGTCATTTTAAGGGTATAACATAATTATTAAATTAATTAAATAATTAAGTTATACCACTAAGATGACAAGACACTAATGGGGAATAAATAATGTTCGTCTCTCGTGGATAACTGAAATAAGTATTCCTTGGAAAATGGTTCATTAAAGCAATAAATAATTTAGTTATCCTGAACCTAGATGTTTATGATATTATAGAAGGTCAAAATAACAAAAACAGTTGTGACATCTAACGGTAAATCACGAAACTAATCTTTAACAGATGAAGTTCTCAGTGACATTAACATAACCTAAGTTTATAATAATACATACTGTTTTTCCATATCGGCACATTTCTGTTCAAAATAAGTTCGCAACTCTTCCATTTCTTGTGAATGTTTCGCGTCTAATTCTTGCCGAAGCTCCATAATTTCGGTCGAGCCGCATTTAACGCTCGACAACAGTTCTCGAAGCCTCGCAATTTCAGTATTGTGTTCAGTTTTTTCATTTTCAAATTTATCGAGAAGAATTTTTGTTTCGGCTGCATGCGACGATTTGATTCTGGATATTTGCTGCGATATGTAAATATTTAGAGCCATTTTTAAATTTTCGAACGCATTTGACTGACTCGGATCTAAAATCTGTTCGATTTTATTCAATTCCGTATTTAAATCTACAATGTTTTCTGGATTTTTCTCAATTTCTATTGCGTCAAGACTCGTTTCTTTATTAGCACCGTCAACGGAGTCTTGTTTAATGGAGGCATTTGATTTATTGTTGTCCCATTTTTGTATATTTACACTTGTTTCCGCTAATTTTGAACGTAGGTTTGCGATTTCCGCAGCAAAATGTTCCGTTTGCTTCTGTAGCTGTTCGCGAGTAAATAAAGATTGTTCAAGAGACTGTGTTAATTGCTGAATCAATTCATCACGCTGAACCAACGCGCTCTGATATTCCATAAACTGGAACAATTAAAAACAAATGCACACACTTATGAATGGTGATTTATAACGACTGTAAAAAAGACAGGCAGTGGTGTTTCCTTAAATTTTTATCTACCGGTTCGCTAACATTTTATAAGTCAGATTATTTGAAACAAATGTAAAATCAATTTGTATTTATTTCAAACTCCAAAGACTATAACAAAAAATTCGACTGATGACCAGTCCTATACTTCCCACCTAGTAAATATTTGCAAAAAATAAACACACTTTTTTTATTCTTTGAAAAAAGCATGGCCCTCTTTTTTGTTTGGTGATCTACTGATGGCTAGTAATATAGCAAAAATCATGGTTACCTTGATTTACGTACAATTTTCCTTTTTTAGTAAAATATTTTTTTTCTCGAAAACTATACATTTTAGAGAAAAAAAATATTTACATTTTTTTCATATTATAACATCTAAAACTCATTTATATTTTTTTTACCTATGTTAATACGTGACATTGAGAACGTTTTTTTTAATATCTCAGGATCCACTGAACCGATTTGACTCAAAATCTAATCAGATCTAAGTTAAAGGCTGATAAACACAATAGAACATTTGGCATGGCCGTATG
Organism: Mongoloraphidia duomilia; assembly: GCA_039654895.1. NCBI lineage: Eukaryota > Metazoa > Arthropoda > Insecta > Raphidioptera > Raphidiidae > Mongoloraphidia > Mongoloraphidia duomilia. The sequence continues at coordinate 1,275,712 of CM077521.1, read as the reverse complement.
TTGTTCCGTTTTTATGATATCGAAAGCAAAAAATTGACCACATACACACACACACACATACATACAGACATCAGTCAGAAAATGATCTTAAACGATTGCTAGGGTCTCAAAACGTAAAGATCTGTTAAAAACTCGAAATATTTTTTTCGAACTAAATCCATTACTTCCCTACCATAGTAGAGGTGGGAAGTAAAAACCTTACAATCATACATTACTATCAAAGCAATGAAAAATTGAAAATTGCAATTTTCGTTGAAATAATCAATATTTAAACTACAAAAGGCTCCAAATTGCCAACTCATTGTGAGACTATTTAGGAACGGCTTTTTTACGAATCACCTCAATCCCGAGCGCCCGGGCTATTTCGCAAAATTTTATCTACCGGTTCGCTCGAACCGGTTTGAACCGACTAGGAAACACTACTGAAAACAGGTCAACGGGGAGGTGATTTTAAATATAAAAATCTATGCACTCAATATGTGTCCTATATGCTATATTTACGGAATTATGACTATTCACACGATTTTTGTATTTCATTTGCTAACGTTAGATAGCGCAGCATGTACTGTTTAAGAAGAAACAGTTTACCGATTTACTATTTGCTGTGTATCTATTTATTTATGTTACAATTTGTGTAGCGATGCTGTTGTTTACATGGCGTTGCTATGGTTCCTCTATTACAAGTCCCCAGTTCTCGGGTTCTAGCTCAAGAGCTGGTAAAAGTGTCAATTGGATTTTCAATTTATTATTGAAAAAAAAAAAATAATAAATTGAAAATATGAATTGGTGGTAGGCCCAAATAACCTTAGCTGTTGGTGGTCTTTAAAACACAATTTATTTTTTTTACAATGTAACGCGCCTGTGTTAAACACGTCCAATCAAATAGTAAGCTGCACATTTTTTTGTTTTTCTAACAATACATGTGATGCCATCTAACGTTGGCAGACGAAGTCACCATACAAACAACTGAACGAAATTTATGCTATTGTTTGTCAAGCGTCTTTATTTTACAATCACTCACTCTGATAATTAACAAATATTACTGCCCTTAATTGATTTATAATTTTACCTTATTTTGATATTCTTCAGCTAACGCCTTATATTCTGTTGTTGTTGTACCTAAACTCATTGTTGAAAAATTACTGGACATTTCTTTCAGAGCGTCTACTTCAGCTGATAACGCTGCTAAAGCAGTTTCTTTATTGGCTAACTGTTCTTCTAAATCTTTTATTCTATTTCTCGTTTTATTTGTATTTTCAGCACCACTTTTACTATTCGGAGACACGATCTCCAATGATTTCGCATCGTTTCCAAACGTATCGTTTAGACTTTGTACTTTGCTTTTAGGCGATAAACTATGCGTCCTCGCTACTTCTAACAAATCTTTTATTTGTACACTCTCGACTGAAGTATTAACGGGCGCATTGTCCGGTTCTAAAGATTTCTTTTCACCGGACTCCGAATTCTCACGTTTTTCGAGATCCATATTTTCCATGTAATTCGATAATTCTAATTCGTGCAAGGAACGATCATTTTCACTGTTAGTCAAACTACCAATTTCAATATTTTCTGTCAGACTTGACGAAGAAGCTGGCTCCGAATCCTTCTGTGCGGCCACGCCAAGTTCTTTTTGAGGTGTAGAATCTGACTGTTCATTTTTATTTTCCGGTAGTAAAGGCGGTGTAACTGACACTTGGAATGAAAAATCACTCAGCGTGCTTGAATTCTCACTATTATCTCTTGGTGATCTATCCGATCTCGCTTCCTTCTTCCGTTTCGTTTTTTTGTCAACATTACACTGGAACATTTATATTAGATCAAAAGAAGTTATTTTAAAAAATACGAAAATAGTTACTTCCTTTAACATAAAAAAAGAACACAAGACACATATATTCAAGTGTACTATTTCGAGACTAAAAATAAACAAATTAAAACGTCATAAAAGGTTATGATACCAACAAACAAAGAAATATGAAATCTAACCGTGTTTTGTTGGATATTTTCAGAAACATTTTTATCCATTTTTTCTACTTTTGTTATGGTCACGATATTTTACTAAACAAACTGTTTAACACCATCATTTAAAGACATTTTCAATGAAAATTAATCACAAAAATAAAAACTGTCAACTTTTTATTTCTTTGACAATTAAAGCACCTAGCGAAATCACATCGAACTAAAGTTAATAGGGGAAAAATGGTGGACAGGCGGGAAGTGGGAACAACTTGTATAGCTCTATAGTTTAGAATGACAGATTATGTTTTTTTTATTCTTTAGTTAATTTTATTATTTACTTTAATTTTAAAATTAAGACTAAAACCAATATTAATTTTGAAATATTTAATTTTTGAAAATACCTCATTTTATTTCTTCTTACGATTGAAGTATTGTTTTTCTGCAGTTCAGTTTTGTGCTGCAATTGTATGGAGGAAAGTAGGGCAAAGTATATACTGAATTTGTAAAATGTAATATATTCTTTATTATTCGAAATGGAAATAAGCGAAAATAATATAAATTCAAACTTAATCTGCAGAACATGTTTGCTAGAGAAAAGTGAAATGAAAATGCTTTTTGAAGCAGCAGTTGCAGATATGTTGATGGCATGCACGTCCGTTAAGGTAAATGTCAAACATGTTTGTTGTACTCAAAAAAGCCTTTTTTAACAACGTTTATGTAAAATTTAACAGGTGAAAATTAACGACGGGTTTCCTGAATTGATATGCTCCGACTGTGCAAATCTATTAACTTCCTTTTATTCATTTAAAAAGCAATGCGAGAAATCTGATGAAATTTTACACAAACTGTCATTATTGAGAGACGAAAAACCCATAAGTGAATCACAAGAAGAACAAATTGAAGAAACCGATGGCGATATTTTAATACAACAAGAAATATGTTTGAAGTCTGATTCAGACCAGAATAATGGCAATAATACCGACTCAGAATCTGATACTGATGACCCGAAACAGGAGTTTGATTTTCAAGAAGAGAAAAGAGGAGCATCTGATAACGACCAACAACAATTCAGATGCGAAACGTGTAATAAAATTTTAAGATCGGCATTTTCGCTGTATCGACATATGCAAACTCACAGCGCCTCGAGAGAATTTTCTCATATATGTAGCATTTGTGATAAGGGTTTTTACGAGAAAGGTAATCTAATAAAACATATGCGACGGCACGGAGGCAACAAAACTCACAAATGCACTGAATGTTCGAAAAGTTACTATGAACTGAGCGGTCTAGCGAATCATATGAAAAAACACAAACACGTTGATCCAGTGGTTTGTGAAGTCTGTAGGCAACCATTTATGCTTCAGGCACAGTTAGATATGCACATGAAGACGCATATTACGGGTAAGAGTTAGACTTTTGCTAAATCCTATCCAGAATCCTTGAGAATAGCCGAGCGTTTAGCAATGCTGTTGTTTACATGGCGTTGCTATGGTTCCTCTATTACAAGTCTCCAGTTCCCGGGTTCTAGCCCGAGAACTGGTAAAAGTGTCAATTGGATTTTCAATTTATTATTAAAAAAAAAATAATGAATTGAAAATATGAATTGGTGCTAGGCCCAAATAACCTTAGCTGTTGGTGGTCTTTAAAACACAATTATTCCAAAATCCTAATTACTCAAAGCAGAAGAACTGATACTCAAAACTAATTGGGTTTTTAAATGAATTTTTTTTTTACTTAAATGAAAGACCCATACAAATTTTATAGCAAAACTGTTTTTATTTAATTTTTTTGCTTACTAATTAAAAAGTTATATTTAAATAAAAATTAATTTTTAAACTCAGTTCCGATAACGCGCCAAAAGAATCCGAACGCGTGTGACGTCATTATGTTATCTATGGTCTTTGTATCCATGGTTACCAAGTTAAAAATTTATTATTTTTGATAGTTATGTGGAATACATATACACAAATACCAACATATGCAGACACATTTTAACATAACGACGTCACAAACATTCCTGGCGCGTTTTGAAGTCACGTGATATTTTTTAAATTTTTATGCATTTTAATTAATTTTTAGTAATTTATCTATAGCTTTAAAAAATGTTTTCTTTTCGATTTTCAATATTATTTATGTTAAATTATTAGAAAAAATTAAAAATTTTTTTTTGAACTTAAATACCTAATTGTATTTGACATTACTAATCCATTCATTGAAATAGAGTATCCACTAGCGCCGCCGTATTGAAGGTAAAATACTAAAAATGAGTCATGCGCGCATGCGCCTAAACTGATTGCTAAATTACAACATTAACGTCGTCGTCCATAAGTAACAAACCGTTGCGCCTGCGTAAACGTCAGTTATTTAGTGTGCGGCTTTCTTTTTAGACGCGAGCATGTCATTATTTCAGTCCACAGATTAGGGAGAAACCAGCTATCCAGTTATAGAAATCAGTAACTGTTACGTAATTCTTTTGTTTTGTACTTCATTTGTTTTAAAACCACGCAAATCTTTATAGGTAAAACTCACGTTTGTAAACAGTGCAATAAAGCGTTTTCTCAACGTTATTTGTTGAAACGACACATGCGAACACATTCCGGAGAACAACCTTATCAATGTACGATGTGCGATAAAGCGTTTAAACAATCGACTACATTGGAAATGCACGTCCGTAAACATCTCGGCATGGAGAAGAAAGTTATTTGCAACGTATGCGGAATGTCGTTTGTCAACATCAAAATGCATATGATGAAGCATACGACCGAAAGGCCGCATAAGTGTTCGGTATGTGGCAAAGGTTTGCGGACGACGGTACATCTCAGGGAGCATATGAGAAAACATACCGGAGAGAAACGTGTAGCAAATGTTTTGTGTATGGTGTGTGGGAAAAAATTTCTGGACACTACTAAACTAAAGGTTTGTTTCTTTATTTATTTATTTATTGTAGATTATAGACGCGTCGACATCTCAGGTCATTAGAGTCTTTCAACTACACTAAATAACAACTGTCTTGAAATTAAATAACATCACAAAACATCCATGAGCGCAGGTGGGATTCAAACCCACGACAGTCTAGTCTAGAGACTGCGGAACCAAATACGCTATCCACTAGGCTACACTGCCCCTTCGTTTCTTTAATTTTACCATTTGGCCCATGGAGGATAGAGAGAAAGGAGACTGATCTTGACAAAGGGGTGTCGATTTCTGATTTGGTAACGTAATTGTCTTAGCTGCTGTCAGTGCAAAGAAGTGAAATCGCAATATTTTTTGTTACGTTTTCAAAAGTACGCGCGTGTTTTCACTACACTCACTTCCATTGTTTTGGCTAAATATGGCGTCTTACTCATAGAAATATCATAGATAGAATATCTGGATGACCGAGCTTTGCTCGGATGAGTTCAAAAAAAATTGTACTTAAAGTTCCCATTTCATCAAAATCGTTAGTCGTTTTTAAGAAAAAAAATTACATACCTATAAGTAGATAATATTATTATACATCATACTACATAACGTATGTACCTACATATTTTCAAATAATTACTGATTATTTTAATAAGTTAAAGATTGACTGTCAGAGTAATTTGACATAAATAATGAAAATAGCTTGTTTTTTCCAAAGCCTACGCACCATACGACACTGTTTTGTAACGTTAAAAAAACTGTTTTTTAAAATGATAAAATCGATAAGAAAACGAATTTTTCCAGGGATGAGACCTAGCTAGATCGATTTTTTGCCTCCCAAAACCCCTTTTCAGTAAATTTCATCCAAATCGTTAGGGCCGTTTTCGAGAAAATATTTATATAGGTACATATACAGGGTGTATCACAGAAAACCGAACATAGGGAAAACTCCATTGTGCAAATTAGTTAGGATCAACGATTACTTTGGCCACATATGAGAATGGGTACCATGGTAACGCTGACTAACCATTATTTAATAACAATAATAGCTAATAATGAATAATTAGAAAAATCAGTTAAAATAAATTCTTCAATATTAAATGAATTTATTTTTATTAATGAAACAATTTTTTATTAAGAAAATATTTTTTTAACTAATAATTAAACAAAACAAACAGTTAAAATAAAAAATTAAAGCAAATGTTCAAATAAACCTCCATTTTGAATTAAGCAGTGGCTTAATCGGTTACAAAAACTTTGTCTCACTTTATCTAACATTACAGGAGTCATATTGAAACATACTTCGACGATTTTGTCTTTAAGTTCATCCAGATTTTGTCAAATGAACAGCAATATGCATTTGTTACTGTATACGTACACCATGGTAACGACCTCTGAATAGAGGGCAAAGCAATCTCTGATCTTAACTAATTTGTACTGTGTACTTTTCCCTATGTTCGGTTTTCTGTGATACACCCTGTATACAAGATTTGCTCGTTTAATAATATAGGGACAGGGAAGTCACCTAATGAATTGGTGTGGATACAAAAGATAAAGATGGAGAAAGAACAGTTCTATCTTTTTCTATCACAAATACATAACCATGATTACAATACCTACTACAAATTTTTAAATTCACAAATGCGTCAGAAGACAAGGAAAAGAGAACTGCTGCGTTTTCTATCTCTCTTTTCCAAGGTAACACTGTTACTTACAGTTGTGCCTATGGCTCCCCTACTCTATCTATGATATCTCGATGATATTTTCAATACACTCCCTTCCATTGTACTGGCTAAATATGGCGTCTTACTAGAGCAAATCTACATCAATTCAACTCCGTCAATTGGTTTCATGTTTTTAATTTTTTTTTCCATATGCATCAGCTATTCAGTTAGTAAGTACAGAGATCAGTGCCCGGTTACCCACTCTACTTGGAGTCTTATTTATAACTTCGGCGCCTCTACCATCGCGGAACCCTTATTTTCCTTTTCAGACAACGGCGAATGCATGGAAGTCTCGTTTTTCTCAATCCTCTCCCCCAGGGGGAATGAAATGTAGTTGTTCTCGCAATTGCATTCCAATGTTCTTTGGGAATTGGCGTTCCCGGGAGTCCGAGCTCGTACCAATCGGTTTGTGTATGCCGGCTGACAGATTCTAATACACAAATGGATTACTAATTGTTGTGTTGAAGACGCTAATGACCTGAGTTGTCGACGCGTCTATAATCTACAATAATAATAATAATTCTCTCAGACGGCCGTATTCATAGTTAACCCTTAAGTAGTAAGGAACACTTACTCAAATCGAATATACGTTTCATAGTCAAAATTGACGTCTGTAAGGGCCCTTACATCACCCTCACCTTAAGGGTGGGTAGTTCAACCCTCCATAATTTGACCATTCATAAAAACAAATGATTTAAACACCCGCATGTTTTTTCAGGTTCACATGAGACTTCATACTGGAGAACGACCGTTTATGTGTAATCAATGCGGTAAAGGATTCATAATGTCGCATGCACTTACCGTCCACATGCGATCGCATACAAATGAGAAACCGTATGTTTGCTCTATATGCGATAAACAGTTCAAAGAAAGCTCTACGCTTAGGGTACATTTCCGTACACACACAGGTGAAAAGCCTTATCGTTGCACCGACTGCGGTAAAGCGTTTACGCAATCCGGTGCGCTAAAAACGCATAGAAAAGTACATTTACATTCGTAGTATTCAGCTGTTAAAAAATAAAATCGAAACTTTTGTACCTATTTGTAAATAAAATGAGGACGACACCATAGTTTGGGAACTACCGAAGTTCGGTCGGCTGTCATATGAAATAATGCAATTCAAGATTAAAAAATGGTCAGTGGAAGCAAACAAAAATAAAACTCGACTGGCAAAATGTCATGAATAAGGCCTATGAAAGCAGTACAGTAGAATTCGGATAGAAAACAAGGGACGACATTATGTCGTATTAACTGGACGACTCACAAAGCGAACGCATAATACATACAGGGTGTTTCATAATATATGCGCAGGACTTCAGGATGTGAAAGCTCGTCCAAAAATATGAAAAAAAGTTTCTATTAACTTACCCTCTAAAATGTATCATTTTAGAGATACAGGGTGTTGAAATTAAAAAAAAAATTCGTTTTTTGCGAATATCTCCGGAACCGTTTATCGTACAGAAAACAGTTTTGTAAGCATTTTCTACTCATAATAAGCTATGTTTTGTGTGGAATTTTTTTTTTAAGTCATAATTGGTGAAGGTTTTGAAGGGGTAGTGGGTGTTTTTATGGTGCATTTTAGAGGGTAAGTTAATAGAAACTTTTTTTCATATTTTTGGACGAGCTATCACATCCTGAAGTCCTGCGCATATATTATGAAACACCCTGTATATGAAACCTAACTTGGGTTTGCATTTACGTCGCTAAAAACGGTTAGTCGTTATAAACGAAATCGTAATAGACAGACTACTATATTGACAGCTGATTCTGTTTGACTTAGTAACGCAAGATAGCGCAGCTGCAGGTAATAAAAACATTTGCAAGAATTAGATAACAGTGTATAAACATCTCGAAATCACAGGACAATACCGTATCTTGCATTATTTGCATTAAAAAAGATTACATATTTGTAATTTTTATATTGTACATTTTTTATTGTGACAAATATTAATTATACCAGTGTAATTTTTGTATTATTATTTACCAGTTTTACTGCAATGTAAGTATTTATTTTTATAAAATAAATAAATTACTTTTACTGAATCTTTTTATGCAACCACATTTTGTTTAACGTTAACAAAAATATTTTAGTGCCAATAATTTACAGATTATTTTATGATTACGATTACTGAATCTTTAAACTAGTGATGTAACGAATGTCAAGTTTTAGACATTCGCGAATTCGAATATTCGGTTTTCAAATCTGGCGCCATTTGTCTAAGGCTAAAATTTGGCAGCTGATTGGTCGCGCGCACACATTTGTAGTGTAGATATAATTTCAAGGTTACTTTAGCGAAAAAACATAATTAGCCATTTTCCTGAAAGTAGTTTCTTCAATTATCCACGAGAGGCAGCACTTGTGGTAGGTACAAACATTATTTATTCCCCATTAGTATCGTGTCGTTCTAGTGGCATAACTTAATTATTAAATTAAATACGTCATTAGAATGACACGACACTAATGGAGAATAAATAATGTTTGTACCTACCACAAGTACTGCCTCTCGTGGATAATTGAAGGACTACTCTCAGGAAAATGGCTCATTGTTATTTTTTAAAAAAGTAAGAAAAAACTTTTTTAATAAAGATGCTACGAAATTAATATTTTTTTTGTTTTATTTAATATCATTTTCACATTAATAAAAAATATATGATTTTTTTTCTGATATTTGCATGAATTTTGCGAATGCAAATGTCAAAAAATATGCGAATATTCGTTACATCACTACTTTAAACCTAACTCGTATGGTATTGGAAAAAGTGGAAATTTACTAAAACCAATATTTTTATTATCATTTTAAATACATTTTTTAATAATTTTAAATCAATGTGCAATCAACATTACGGTGATATCAGCTATATTACATTATAACATTTTTTTCCTTATAAAACAAATTACTTTTATTCAGATGTGAAATACTGAGAGAAAATTAAATTCCTATTAAAAAAAACATTTTGGAAATAATACAAATTTTAGATTTTTTCTCGTCGCACAGTACATATACTGATCTTTTGTTTGTTATCCGCTTACCTTACTTTTGTATAAATGTTATTCGTACCAAAATAGCCTACTGTCCGCCATTTTCTATTCAATAATGGAGATGGGCACATGAGAAACGTAATATAGATGGCAGCAGGTTTATAGCCACCTAAGTTAATTGGTTCATACAAAACGTGCGAGAAATCAAGTTTTTCCCTTCTGATAGCATGCACCACTTCTTTTCAATTCCGGATATTTTGGAAATACGAAACATATAGATGATTTGAACATTGGTAAGCACAACACATCTGCATTGTCAACGATTTATTGGGCTTGAGAATAGCCGAGCGTGTAGCAATGCTGTTGTTTACATGTGGTGCGTTCCACTTGGCGATCGCAACGCCTACAACGACCAAACGTAATAAGCGCGGCCATAAGGCGCGAGCGTAGTGGGCGAAATGGTCGCCAAGTAGAATGCACCAATGGCGTTGCTATGGTTCCTCTATTACAAGTTCCCGGGTTCTAGCCCGAAAGCTGGTATAAAAGTGTCAATTGGATTTTCAATTTATTATTAAAAAAAAAATAATGAATTGAAAATATGAATTGGTGCTAGGCCCAAATAACCTTAGCTGTTGGTGGTCTTTAAAAAACACACACAATTCAACGATTTATTATTTTAAACAAACTTATTCTGTACACACTGTACTATGGACTGCCCACAGACCGAGGTGGTTATATAGCTTGCGCCCCTAGCGATCAAGTTTAGCACTGCCCATCTCCAATGTCCGCAAAACCTTGTAAAGGACGATACACAAATTACATGTACAAATGTTATTTAACCTCAAAAATTTGAGTTGAAAAATCAATTAATCACTATAAATTGTATTCATATTTCATAAATTTTTTTAAATGAAAAAAGTACAGTATTAATAACACAACTTTTTTTTTGAATAAAAATAAATTACAGATAAAATCTGATGCACAAAACAAACACTGCGTACCGTTTTTGCTTACATTCCTTAATTAAAATTACCTTTTTAAATAAATTGAAAGCCCTAAATTATTTACAATACACTTTTAACATATTTCCACCTGAATAAAAACAATTTTTACCAGATTCATTTTACAATAATATTACGAGAGCTGTACATTGTTTTTTAAAGAACTCTTTGGTAATATAAAAATGTTATTATAACCTCACTTCGTGAATGACAAACTAAACAAGAAATGAACATCGCTATTAATAAGACGAGAACTTTTCCATCGAAGTTTCAACATGGCTATAACTTATAGGGAAGAGCAAATCTCAACTTAAAAGTCGACAAAGAATATTTACGAAAAACGTTTTAATAAACTAGTTGACAATAAGCCATTTTCCTGAGAGTAGTTCTTTTAAGTATCCACGAGATGCAGCACTTGTGGTAGGGACAAACACTATATTTTATTCCCCATTAATGTCCTGTCATTTTAGTGGTATAGCTTAATTGTATAATAATTATTTTAAATCCCTATATTATTAAACGAGCAAATCTTGTATATATGTACCTATATAAATATTTTCTCGAAAACGGCTCTAACGATTTTGATCAAATTTGCCGAAAAGGGGTTTCAGGGGGCAAAAAATCGATCTAGCTAGGTCTCATCCCTGGAAAAATTCGTTTTCTTATCGATTTTATCATTTTAAAAAACAGTTTTTTTAACGTTATAAAACAGTGTCGTATGGTGAGTAGGCTTTGGAAAAAACAAACTATTTTCATTATTTATGTCAAATTACTCTGACAGTCAATCTTTAACTTATTAAAATAATCAGTAATTATTTGAAAATATGTAGGTACATACGTTATGTAGTATGACGTATAATAATATTATCTACTTATAGGTATGTAATTTTTTTTCTTAAAAACGACTAACAAATTTGATGAAATGGGAACTTTAAGTACTATTTTTTTTGAACTCATCCGAGCAAAGCTCGGTCATCCAGATATTAATTAAGTTATACCACTAAAATGACACGACACTAATGGGGAATAAAATATAATGTTTGTCCTACCACAAGTGCTGCCTCTCGTGGATAATTGAAAGGATTACTATCAGGAAAATGGCTCATTTACTAGTCAAACATGTCAAGTTTTTATTACCAAAAAGTTTTCTTTTTGTAAAACTAAGTCTTACAAATAATTAATTTAGACACTTCATGAATATAACCTTAAAAACTATAAAAAAAACAATAGAATATAATCACAAAATCTTGTTTTTATATGAGCGATAATAAATTAAGGAATATCAGTTTTGTAAATGCCACTTTTGATCTGTTGAGTTAACAAAACATATTTTTTAGGATAACACTTAAATTGACCACTTTTGTTATAAAATATCCAGAATAAAACTTAAAAAAAAAACAGGAAACTAAATAAAATAATTTACTTTAAAATAAAACATAAAGTCAATCGATAAAATACTGTAAAGCAAACCGTGTATTTTTATCCTTAAGAAAGGAAAATGATAATTCGGAGTTAACCTCAATTACTTAGAAATAGTGAGGTTAAATTCGTCGCATTGAACCGACAAAAAGTGCAAATAGTGTTCGTTGCACTCTCGGAAAAGATTTGGAACAGAATATTAACGAAACCGTTTGACAATTAAATCATACAATTGTGCTTGGTCTATAGAGACATGATTCCTTACGAAGGTAGAGATATAGAGACGCCTGTCACAGTAAAGCGACATAGCACAATGTTCAACAACAATACTTAAGTTTTGTTTTTTTTTTTTCTCACCGCATCGTCGCTTGTCTTACAGCGTTACGTGTACCGATTGCGACGACTGTCGAAAGATGTGGTCACAGTTGTTGCGATGACGACTGCCGCTGTGTCGACAATTCAATCATTCCCATTCTGTCGTTCCGGGCGGCTTAGCTGTCAAGTCGTACATCACGCGAGATATTCCAGGTACCGTCATAATTTCCGTCACCATTCTGTGTACAATCTGGAAAAATCATATAATTTAAATTATATACCACGCATTGTCCATTTACTCAATGTGCGGTGAGTGAAGTCCACAAAGAGAGCAAAAATATATCTGTGTCTCTTTTGACGAAGTAATTCCGCATTTATTCCGATGATGTCATTGGTCGATGTACGGACGTTCCATCTGAACAAAATGTTGAAATAAAGATATCTTTCATTTCGAACAAAATGTAAACAAAACGCTTGACAGCTGTTGTCATTATAACGTAACCTAGTTTAATTTTGTTAAAAACAGTTTTTTTTACTCATATTCCTTCAAATTCATAGTGATATAAGAAGTAAACACAGGTTTCGGATCTTTTTGGGCATAATAATATCACTATCAACTGAAGTATTCCATGAACTGAAGTATAACAACACTTGAAACGTAATATATAAAGACAAAGAAATATATCATGGATGCCATTGACGTAAAACCTCAGTGCCCCAGTGGTCAATAGTATACCTGCTCTCTTTTAAAAATTCTGTCTTTGTCTATGGAAGTAGCCAATCAGGAACCTGCCAGCTGAGCCCCCATAAAAAAGACAGAAATATATACCCGCACGTATGTTGGCTTCACGATTTTTGATCTATCAGCAGTATAGGGTAATATGTATATGGGAAAAACACACAAAATAATGTTGTGACGCACGCGCAGAAACAAAAGAAACACTGCTGCCAACTACAAATCAGCGCTCACAATTTTTCAAAACAAAACAAACTAAAATAATACTTCAAATATCTGGAATTCTGACACTGACGGTGTTGCATAAAAATAAGCGATATTTTTGCCCCCAAAACAATGACATACTAAACTTTAAATCATGTAATTAATACAGTGGTGTTTTAAGGTAAAAAGACTGCATCTATTTTAATCATGTTGCTCAAAATCTATAAAATGCCAATGAAAAAATGGCTGATCAAGAATATACTCACATCTACGGGTATTTGATTTCCAGGTAAAGCGGGTACACCGGTCATGAAGTCGAGTGTACAGAAAGGGCGAAGCACTACGCATCGCTGTGTTGAGGGCGTGCGCAATGCTTGATCTCTATCCAAATGCAACGGTAACAAAACAACTGGCATTTGACCCACAGCATCGCCGCGACCCGATGACAACAGTACCTTTAAAAAAAAACAGAAGATGCTCTTTAAGAATTATAATACAGAACAAAAATTTGTTTACAGATTTCATGTTCCTCTAGAATCTAGATGAAAACAAGCCGTGAGGTGGGTCGTTTATTAGGACCAAAGTGCGACCCTTGAGGTCCACACGACGACCTTCCCAGTTTGATAAATATTTAATAATAATATTTAAATTAGGTATTACACAGAAAAGTAATCATTTTAATCATTAAAACATAATTATTATTTATTTTTAACAATAATTAAAAAAAAAAACGGCTGAACCGATTTTTATAAAATTTATGTCGGATCAAAATGACGTTAACACGCCTCGATTGACACCCTTACGAAGTCGATATAATTTTTTATTCGCGAGATATTGTGTAAAATCTACTTTTTTGGAGTCTATTTGGTTAAGAAAAAAGAACGGCTGAACCGATTTTAAAAAAATTTCTTTCAGATCATATTTACGTTAATACGCGTCGATTGGCACCCTAACGTAGTCGATATCATTTTTCATTCTCGAGATTTCGTCTTAGAAAGAAATGGACACATACGTACGTACACACACACACAGACATCTTTCTAAAAATAGTGTAGTGACCTTGAAACATAAAAATTTGTTATACATTTTGATTTCGATTTTCGGACCCATTACAATAACTTCCAACGGGAAGTTAATAAAGTAATTTATTTTTTATATTTCAGGACGGCGCGCCAATTTTTAGCGTCGAGATGATGAACATTTCCGAACCCATGCTTTTAATAAATCTACAAATTTTAAAACAGTTGAATACCTGCGTCGCAATATGATCGCACTGTCTGAGTGTACTAAGAACCGTTCTCGTAAGACATGTCGGTGTGACATCTGTGACAGGATCTTTAATGATGCCGCCGAACACGTAGACCACTCTGTTGATGTTGTGACAAACCCGCGGTATGAGCCGAGCCAAAAACAACATATCGTTCCAGTCGGGTTCGTGTTCACTGCTGATGCCGACTGCGTAGTTGTATGTGCGGCAGTCGCCCTGAACTCCTACACTGCGGATCGGTAGGAGCGTTGCGGCTAAATGCTGCTTGCACGATATCTTCCGTAACTGTTCTCTACAAGTCAAGCGTTTAAGAGTTTGGAACCTTTTTTCGGAATCTGCAGTAATGAATTATTCTATCGATACTTTTTAAAATTTAAATGAGATTTCGATGACGCAAAAAAAAAACTAAAGTTTCAAGGCCAACCAGTTTCAAATCATCTAATACATGTCGCATCACAGTATCAATACTAGAGTGGGTCAAAAAAATCAATTATTTTTTTTTTACAAGTGACACGGAAAAATAGGTTGCTAGACACCTTAAAAAAATTCTCACCAAATATGAGCTCTTAATTTTAATAGGAAGATCCTCCGCATCACAGTTTTTTATTTTTTTCTCAGTCCAATAGAAAAAAATTCATACCTCATCATTAATTGATTGTACAGAAAAATGTTTTAAGAGAATTTTGTAGGAAATTTAATGCTCTACAAAAAAGGTATCTTACATTTTTTCCGCAAACCTCACCATTTGAAAGATATTGAAGATTCAAGTTTGATTATTTTAAGACAAATTTCATTTTTGTTTATGAATTTTATAACTCGACAATAAATGACTATTATAAATCTTCAATATCTTTCAAATGGTGAGGTTTGCTGAAAAAATATAAGATACCTTTTTTGTAGAGCATTAAATTTCCTACAAAATTCTCTTAAAACATTTTTCTGTACAATCAATTAATGATGAGGTATGAATTTTTTTCTATTGGACTGAGAAAAAAATAAAAAACTGTGATGCGGAGGATCTTCCTATTAAAATTAAGAGCTCATATTTGGTGAGAACTTTTTTAAGGTGTCTAGCAACCCATTTTTCCGTGTCACTTGTAAAAAAAAAAAATTGATTTTTTTGACCCACCCTAATCAATACTATAGTCTGATACGTACACATCAAATATCGGGTTATCAATATCGATACAGAAATATAATATAAGGGCTTGAGAATAGCAAAGCGTGTAGCAATGCTGTTGTTTACATGGTGTTGCTATGATTCCTCTATTACAAGTCCCCAGTTCCCGGGTTCTAGCCCGAGAGCTGGTAAAAGTGTCAATTGGATTTTCAATTTATTATTAAAAAATTATGAATTGAAAATATGAATTGATGCTAGGCCCACATAACCTTAGCTATTGGTGGTCTTTAAAACACAATTAGATACAGAAATAAGAATAATTAAGAGCACTGTGGTTTAATTTAATAATAAAGAGTTTAGTCACGTCTAACCACAATAATTTTATTAAATGAATGTACATTTAAGAGCTATGCTCCCATCTTCAGCAAATACTAAACAGTTTAGTATTTGCTGAAATTGGGATGGGTATATCTATGTATATTTCTGTATCTAATAATAAAGTTTAATCACGTCTAACCACAATAATTTTATTAATGAATGGTCATTTCAAGAGCTATGCTCCCATCTTCAGCAAATACTAAAAAGTTTAGTATTTGCTGAAGATGGGATGGGTATATCTATGTATATTTCTGTATCTAATAATAAAGTTTAATCACGTCTAACCACAATAATTTTATTAATGAATGGTCATTTCAAGAGCTATGCTCCCATCTTCAGCAAATACTAAACAGTTTAGTATTTGCTGAAGATGGGAGCATAGCTCTTGAAATGTACATTCATTAATAAAATTATTGTGGTTAGACGTGATTAAACTCTTTATTATTAGATACAGAAATATACATAGATATACCGAGGTGTGAAAATTTCAGTGATTATCTAACAATTAATGACGATAACTGAAATATCAGTATACTGATAATCGATATATCGGTGCAACATAGATAAACGATAACTCACCTTTCTTTATCGCTCGTAACATTCACCACTCGATTTAAGAGTGCATGTTTTTTTTGTAGCATCGAATCAAACTCGGCCATTATTTTAACTAACACTTGAGTTTCAGAAAAATTGTTCTCCATGTAAGGTTCTTCGGCACACAGAACTCTAATAGCTAATCCAGGTCCCGGGAATGGATGCCTCATAACAATTTCAGACGGTAAACCTAAATCTCTTCCTAAAATTCTAACTTCGTCTTTATGAAAATCTTTGAGCGGTTCAATAACTCTGCCTTCGCTCCTTAATTTACGTACCATTTCGGTATCGTTATGATGAGTCTTTATAACATCCGCTTTATTACTACATAATTTCGATGCCGATTCTATTAAATCCGGTCTCAGCGTGCCCTGTCCAAGCATCACTTCCTCGGGTTTTAAATTTAACTCATTTATTACGTCGTCGGCTATTCTAACAAATATATCGCCTATAATTTTCCGTTTCTCTTCAGGATTGAATGTTCTACACAACAAGTTTGTTATCATCGTTCTCGACGCCGGATCGTTTTTATCGATCGGTATTACCGTAGTCCCGCCGTAAAACTGATGCGAGGCATTGATGACTTTCACTTCTAAACCGATCTTTTGTAACGATTGAACGACATGCGCACTTTCATTCTTTCTCATAAAACCGTTATCGATGTGAACGGCTATTATTTGCTCGGGTCGCAATGCTTTATGCAAAAGTGCTGCGCAAACTGTCGAGTCTACTCCGCCGCTTAGCATCAATAAAACTTTATTAGTTCCGACCGTTTCTTTAATATATTTAATGCATTCTAATTCTCTTCCTTGTATTGTGTAATTCCCTGTCAATCCGACTATGTCGAATAAAAAGTTCTTCAACATTATTTTACCGTTTAACGATAAATCCACTTCCGGGTGAAACTGTAGTCCGTACAAACGCAATTTTTCGTTACAAATGCCAGCTATGAATTGACTCGACATCGCAACCGTTCGGAAATTCTCGGCTACCCTTTCGATTGAATCGCCGTGCGTTAGAAGTACTGGCTGCACTTTTTCGAGACTCCTTCAAACATTTTAAAATTAAATTAAAATTAGTAAACATACAAAACTAATAACAATCACATGTCTACTAAACAAAACTAAAGAGTTGATTTTTTTAAATGCAATTTTATTTATTTTTCTTAACCCTTTGACTGCTCCAGACGTATATATACGATTACCTGGGTTACTGCTCCAGCCGTATATTTACGTTCGGACTGGAAAAAATACTTACAGCAATAAACTGCTACCGTCATATATATACGAGCAACGCCTACCAGATCATACTGGCCAATCCGGAAGTTTTTTGCGATTTAGCGCAGAATTTTTTTACAGCGATAAACTGCTACCACCGTATATATACGCCCAAGGACTATTAGAACACCAATTCTGAACTTTGTTGTGGTTTTAACATTGGAAATGTTTATGTTCGTATATGGGGGCAGAGTTACGAGTTTTCGTTCAAGGCCAAAAGACAACGGTGTCGCGATCAAGTGAGGAGCAATCATGCAAAATTGAACAAGTGCAATTTTTTCGAAATGTGTTTTATATCATGTCTAGTTAATTGACAGGTATTTGCGACGATCTGCGGTGTTATTTTTGAGCAAATGTTAATAAATACTGTAGAAAAATCCATTTAAAAGTTAAGTAATCAAGCAAAAGTGAACGCGTATATAACAGAAGAATAACAGGGTTATTCCTGACAAAACTAAACAGTGCATTGATAAATATTGTGTGTATAATAAACAGTTAATTATGTTTCATATATGCTGTTATCATTTCCAATGTCCTCGATGGTTGCAAGGATTGCGAAATCTGTGAATTTTTTTTTTAAAGTCAATGCGTATATACACGTGTTTTACACGTGTATACATGCACTGACTGTTCTGTTTTTGATAAAAATATGTTTTAAACAAAAAAGGCAAAAAAAACAATTTGATATGATTTGACGGGATTTAGCTTCATTATTTTACCCCACTGATAACACCAGTGGACTGCTCCAGACGTATCTATACGGAACGGCCGAAAAAATTGCGCACACAGCATGCACTCTCGTAAAATAAATGCGCAGTGAAAAGGTTAATCGAGTAAAGTTGTAGTACAAAGTGTAGCTCCTTAAACAAAACTTTCAATTAAGGAAATGTTCCTTCGTACAATTTTTATATCGGAAGGTTGTATCAGCGATTACATATACTCTATTGTTAATCGCTTTCTTATCCTTCCATATAATTAATTTAAATCGGATCCAGTGAAAATTGTTTTTTAGACTCGTTCAGAAACCATTACTTATTTAAAAAACAAACGATTGAGTAGTCGTAAACAAAAGAGACTTACTTAAACAGAAGACATTTCGGATCTACTTCAATGTTGAATTGTCCATCTTCTCTGCCTTCCTTCCGAATTACTGTGCCACCAAACTCCTTATTCATCATTTGCATTCCATAACAAATGCCTACAATAAAATAATAAAAACTAATAACTTTGAATTTTTAACCGACTTCAAAACAAGGAGGTGGTTCTCAATTCGGTTGTATTTTTTTTTTTTATGTTTGTTACCTCATAACTCAGTCATTTATGAACCGATTTTGAAAATTTTTTTTTATGTGAAAGAATATACTTTCAGATTGGTCCCATAGAAATTTCATCAAAATCGGTTCAGTAGTCCGGCTGATTTTAATAAAAGTAAGAAAGTCGGTTTAATAAAAGTAACACACGATTTTTGGTGATTTTTTAGATGAATCCTCGCTGGGAGCAGAGTTTCTCGCTAGGAGCAGAGTTTCTCGCTGGGGGGGGGGGAATGCAGTGGCGCCTTTCTGTGGGCTGAAAAGGGAATGGTACAGGGAAGAAGTTCCCCCAAAAACGTTCGCGAGAGGAGAGTAGAATATTGTATGTGTCCCAATCTGTAGAATGTTACCGGATTTTTAGCTATTTAAAAGATTACCTAAAACAGGGATTCCTATTCTGAAGATGTCCGCATCGTATCTCGGAGCATCCTCGGCGTATACTGAATTTGGTCCACCAGAAATAATTATTCCTTTATAGCCTTGTTCCTTTATAGTAAACGCCGGTGTATCTAATGGCAGTATTATTGACTCGACATTTAATTCTCGAACCTAAAAAAAAATGTGTTACTCTGATGATCAATTGAACAAAGCGTTGTCAAAAAATTTGATTTAACGATGACCTTAAATTGTGACCAAATAATTGATCGATTATAACAATCTTTTTGATGTGAAACATCTTACGTCGGGTTGTGAACAGCCGTGTGAGGGGAAATATGCAACGAAATTTATGGTCCGCTCCTTCGCTGCTGTTCTCCCCACCACTGAGGCACTCTCTCTCGGCTTCCGCGCGCTCGGGCACGGGAAGAGAGAGAGAGAGTATACATACGAACGTACTGTAAAGCAAAAGTATATGTATACACGTTTAGGTATGTAATATAGATACTTCGCTGTGTATTTAGTTGCGTTTCTGGCTCAGGCGTGCTCAAACGCCGCAACCGCGTGTGTTACAGTGCAATATATAGGAATACGTCAGCATAACAGTTAGTTGCTGCTTTTGAAAAAATATATATTACTACATAGAGAAGACCACCGAGTTCAATAACGTTTTCTTTGATGTTTCACATCTGTCGGGGGTCCCGAGACCCACACCCTTTTTTTTTAAACTGCGTATACATGTGTTTAAGATAGTTTTTTTGTAAAATTTCCACTTCGAAACAACATTTTTCTGCACACAATGATCAAAATTTATCTTGAAAAGCGATCTTTTTCTATGTAGATCAATCATTTGTTTTTGTGTGATTGCAATCTAATGTTCTACATGACAGGGAGTTTAACATTAGACTGCTCCTGCATGTACAAAAACTTTAATCACAATCTAAGGTCATTATCAATTCAAATTTTTTGACAATGCTTTCGCCAACCACAGATCAAATAGTTCCAGCGTTTTTCCGGAACGTTGGTTGGCTAGGCGTTGTTGTAACTCAAAATACCTTTCTATCTATGACTTTCCCAAATTGTGCTCCTGCATCCAAAATTGCTATCCTCTCATTGTTCGGTGCTCCGTTCGCGTGGCCGTATTGGCCCTCTGGGCTTGTGTTGTGCATTTTCTCAATACCACAACAGCACTGTAATGCAAAGACAATTTCAAACAAATTAAAACAAATTTCTAAGCGGAACAAAATAGTTGAAAACTTAAAGTTATCTAATGAACGCGAACCAGATAATACGCATGTTGTTATGAAGATAATTCTAATTTATAGTTAATTATAACTTAAATCATCTAAAGGTACCTACATAATCTAGTCACAAACATTATTAAGTTCAAAATGTCGAGGTTAGACCGATATCAAAATAAAGTTTGTAAGTCGGGTAGTTAATAATAAGTAACTCACATATAAAAATATTGTAATTACATCAGCGTAAATAGCCACAGCTGCTGCACACTGGGTTTTTATAAAAAAAAAAAAAATTGTACATTTATTATGATTATTAATAATATCTGGATGACCGAGCTTTGCTCGGATGAGTTCAAAAAAAATAGTACTTAAAGTTCCCATTTCATCAAAATCGTTAGTCGTTTTTAAGAAAAAACATTACATACCTATAAGTAGATAATATTATTATACGTCAATATACGTCATACTACATAACGTATGTACTTACATATTTTCAAATAATTACTGATTATATTAATAAGTTAAAGATTGACTGTCAGAGTAATTTGACATAAATAATGAAAATAGTTTGTTTTTTCCAAAGCCTACTCACCATACAACACTGTTTTATAACGTTAAAAAAACTGTTTTTTAAAATGATAAAATCGATAAGAAAACGAATTTTTCCAGGGATGAGACCTAGCTAGATCGATTTTTTGCCCCCCAAAACCCCTTTTCAGTAAATTTCATCCAAATCGTTAGGGCCGTTTTCGAGAAAATATTTATATAGGTACATAGGTACAAGATTTGCTCGTTTAATAATACAGGGATATCAGAGGATACAAGGCACCGAATCAAAAATATTACTGACTGTTCTTAACTTCTTACAGTAGTCATATAATAATCTGTCCTTAATCTGATCGTGGTAGGGCTTGCTACCACGTGGCAAAATCATAAACATTCTGCCATAAACCCATGTACATGCATAAACCAAACAAGTTTGACATTACGTAAAATTGCTGACCTTAACATGTTCTTATGAAATAATACAATATTATTGATTGAAAACACTCAAAAAAAATGGCACACTGTTACATATTTTCAAAAAAGCGGTAATAAGTTATTAAAATATAAAATCATATTTTCTATCGTGTATTTAAAAGACGTTTTTGCCATACCCACTACAAATTACATTTATTTATTGTAGATTATAGACGCGTCGACATCTAAATTCTAAGGTCATTAGCGTCTTTCAACTACACTAAATAACAACTAACTTAAAACTAAATAACATCACAAAACATCCATGAGCGCAGGTGGGATTCGAACCCACGGCAGTCCAGTCTAGAGGTTGCGGCGCCAAGCGTGCTAACCACTAGGTACAAATTACAAAATAGCTACTTTCCTTGCATGTATACCGGCCTGTATTGGGTCATTTAACTGTGCTTTCATAACATAGCTAGTGCGGTAAGTAAATGGTTGCCATAGTAACTCATGTTTATAATCGTCATTAATATACCCTATTACGCATCTAGATATACAATCTTCTATTACATTGTTGTAAGATTTCGACTTCTTACAAGCAAAAATACACAGCATTATTTTTTAATAATACCGATTTACAAACAACTAGCAAATAAAACAAAAAAACAACTGCAAACCGAATTAAAAAACAAAAACTGTCGAGTTAAATAAACATATGACAACTGCTAATAGTTGTTATCAACGTAACAAAAAGGAATGTAAGAAAGTTGCGCATTTAGCAAAGTATTTTATATTATGTATTTATAAAACAAAATTATTTATGTTACCAAAAATTTTAATGTCATTGACATAAATCCCAGATGTGTGAATTTGGCATTATATAAATCACTTCTTTATCAAATCGATTACATTATTATTTCTGCATTTTCAGTTTTTTTGTTGAATATTATTACTTGTACGATTATGTTATTACATAAAAACGCAGCTAAATATTTTATGGTAAAAGTTATACATTTGAAAAAAAAAATTTATTCGCCACTTTTGACCTGTATTAATAAAAACAATATTTAAATAGAAAAACAATTACAAGAATAACAAAAACAGACCGACAAAACAAATTTTGCTTTAGCAAAATACAGACCGACAAAACAAATTTTGCTTTAGCAAAATTTTTGTTTAAAATTTAAAAAAAAATGTCAGCTGAGAACAATGCTTTCAGAACAACAAAATATTACAATGATTGATTTTCGAACTGATTTTAAATCACATTTCATATTACATCAAATAATTTAAAAAAAGTGTGGTTAAGAAATACTATTCACACATTAAAATAAGAAAATCATCTGACACTAGTTTTTTCCACGTTTATAATTTTTGTCACAAAGAAAATACCTTCCAGAAAATAATTTTGAATGGACTGTGAAAAATTCTGATACCAATATAAAAAATCAAAATCATCACATAATAGAATATTCAACTAGACAATATTATTATAAGTGCGGGCTAAATATAGATTTTAAACTGCTAAGGTGACTTGCTGTATTGAACAGTGAACACTGTTCACTAAGGCATTTGAAGTTTTGAACAGATGTTAAACTACTTAATTTTTTTTCATTCAGTTGAGCTTCCTGTTATAAAAGCTCCAAAAGTCTATTTCAAACAAAAACAGTTTTAAAACCGTCATTTTTTTGTTTCTTCCGTCAACTGTTTTATAGAAACAAAAGCAGTTTCAAAACCGTCATTTTTGTTTGTTTCATAGAAACAAAAGCAATATCACTATTTTATCGGATAAAACCATTCATTTTGGCGGGAATTTCATAACAAAAACAGTATTAAAACAGTCATTTTTTTGTTTCTTCCGTCAACTGTTTTATAGAAACAAAAGCAGTTTCAAAACCGTCATTCTTGTTTCTTCCGTCAACTGTTTCATAGAAACAAAAGCAATACCACTATTTTATCGGATAAAACCATTTATTTTGGCGGAAATTTCATAACAAAAACAGTTTTAAAAACGTCATTTTTTTTGTTTCTTCCGTCAACTGTTTTATAGAAACAAAAGCAGTTTCAAAACCAACATTTTTGTTTCTTCCGTCAACTGTTTCATAAATTCATAGAAACAAAAACCAATACCACTATTTTATCGGATAAAACCATTTATTTTGGCGGGAATTTCATAACAAAAACAGTTTTAAAACCGTCATTTTTTTTGTTTCTTCAGTCAACTGTTTTATAGAAACAAAAGCAGTTTCAAAACCAACATTTTTGTTTCTTCCGTCAACTGTTTCATAGAAACAAAAGCAATACCACTATTTTATCGGATAAAACCATTTATTTTGGCGGGAATTTCATAACTGGTATTTTTGGTATATTTTCATTTTTATTTCTCAAAAAACCAAAGAGTACATCCAAAGACCGTTTAAACAAAATATATAAATCTTGATGAGATTTACAATTATTTTAAACCTGACATTTTTTTCCCGTTCTTAATATTTTGCACTCAATAAATATTAAGCATGCAAGATTTTATACTCGCTCCGTGTCTGTTTGTGTAAATAATTTTATACACGCAATATGACCAGGCTTTCGAAAAAAATCGTCTTATGGGTTAATTTTTGTTCAAATTACAAAGATATAAATAGCTTGCAATGTTCCAAATCCAAATGAAGTTATTGCATTAATAAACGAGAAATTTAGCTCTTGCTGCAGGACACGCTTTTCACTTTTAAAGCATTTTCTTCACGTTATTTTATAAAATTTATATTTGAGAAAATTTCTGTAGAGGATTATTTTTCCAAGTCTTCATGGTTTCCGGACTTGTAGGCCGTGGTCCGGTGGTATTTCTACCTGACGTTTCGTCTACAACTGCGGTAGACATTCTCAAAGGCGATGTGGCAGCGGTCGAAGTGTCCTCCTTGGCGGCTCACAGGTCAGTGTGTCAGTGACTGGTGTTCTCCCTTCTTTTATGCCTAGTACGTGTGTTCTCTGTTCGGTCGTAGTCCGTCTCTCTGTAATTGGTCAACTGCGCAGTGTGTAGTGGTGGGGGTGAGTTCTCTACTCGGTCGTATCCCGTCCTTGTACGATTGGTCATTGTGAGCCGCCAAGGAGGACGCTTCGACCGCTGCCACATCGCCTTTGAGAATGCCTACCGCAGTTGTAGACGAAACGTCAGGTAGAAATACCACCGGACCACGGCCTACAAGCCCGGAAACCATGAAGACTTGGAACAATACCGGCCGTGAAAGCCAGCACACTAGGATTATTTTTGTTCTTAAACAATTATTGAGCTTGATTTTCTTAGTTTAGCATAATAATAAGTGTAAGTTCGCAGTTTCCTAAAAAAAGTAGTCTTTCAGAGTCAGATGCCACACGACAGTTTGAGAATAAAAATTCCGCGTGTCCGGTTAAGGGCTAAGTATTATAATATCAATAACATTTATTTAAGCAAGTATCTTACTTGAGATTTCATGAAAATGTTGTTTCAAATATGAATTTTAATAAATTATGGACTATATTGTACCTACTTATTTACTTAAGCAATTGTCAATAGCTACCGCAAATTTTAATTTAATCGGGGCTAATCTAATTTATCCACATATTTAATATAAGTATTATTACAGTTAGAAGCTGCACTTTTAGAAACACAAAATATTACTTTTATTGGACATTATTCAATAAAAGCAAAATTTTTTGACTTGTGTAAATTTGACACATAAATGCCGACTTTATGAAAACAGCTAATTTAAGAACATGTTAAAATACAGATAGTATAGAAAGGACGACAACAGAAAAAACATAAAAGGATTATTTTAATTTGCTTTGACGTCTAAGATATTAGCTTAAAATGAAAACAATAAAAGTAGAGTTCGGAACTATTTTAAGCTATAAAATTTTAATCATTAGATTTTAATGGCAAAGGTTATCAAATACTATATAGTATACCTATTTAACAGAAGTGAGTTTTTTTAACTGTTCCTTTAAATTGGTTCAAAATCACTTCACTTTACAAATATATAATTTTTTATTAATAATGTGGATTAAAATCCCATAATTAGTTTTATACATTAACACCATAAATTACCATGAAGCATGCCACATTTATAAGCATATTATGTATAAGTGACAGTACATAATCAAATTTGACACAAATATATCAAACGGAGAAGTAAAATTTGCTGAAATTAAAAAGATTACTTACCAAATTAAAAAGCTTCGTAATTTATAATTATTTTAATACAAATATTAGATTAAATGCGGCCCAAAGTAGATACACAAATGACAAAATAAAAGTGTTATCAGAAATTCAGAACTACCATAATTGACATATAAAAATATCTTTAATTTAGTTCTATGGCATTACCAACTCGTTTTACAAAAAAAAACTAATCAGAGACATCTATGGTCAAAGTCTGATATAACTATATCTATAGTCAAAGATATGAACCATATATAAGAGAGAGGTACACGAGAGAAAGGCACAAAAATATAAATTGCATCTGTCAAAACTTGAAGTTTTAAAGTCATTCTGTGAACATTTTGTTATTTCAATATTTCTAAAATTGTGTTTTTATATTCCTCAAGCATGGTCCGCAGCAGGTAAATATATTCTTTAAATTAAATTTTTGTTTTCGTGTAAAAATATTAAATTGTTTTTTTGTCAACAGGACCCCAGATCGGAAGAGAAAACGCTCCCGTAGCAGAGACCGCAGCAGGGAACGTGATAGAATAAAATCAAGCCGTCACAGACGAAGCAGATCTAGAGATAAAGAAAGTAAACGTGAAAAAGAAAAGCGTCCTCATAGTAAAGACAGAAGACGGTAAGCGCATTTCAATTTAACCTCAAAATTATACACCAGCGTATTTTAAAATAATGCTTATTTTGTTTGTTTACAGTGGTGAAAGTAAAGAAAAGAAACTATCTGGAAGCAGTAGCAGTAAGCATAGACGTTCTCGCGATAAATCTCGTGAAAGAGAGCATCCGTCGCGTTCGCGGTCCTGCACCCCTCGGAATGAGAACAAAAAGAACGACGATTCGTCATATCCTGACGAAGCTTTCGATCCTACAAATCTTGATAAGGTAAGAACTATATTAATTTCCTTTACCAGCAACTATACTCGCGTTTCGATAAAAACTTTTTTTATAAGAGCGTGGACAAGTTAAAAGTGTCATATATTTTATGTTTGACTGTCAGTTAATAGTGTACCAAATTTCACCAGAATCGGTCCAGCTGGTACAAAGACATTTGTTAGACTTTTGAGTGATCAATTATTTTTTAATCTATTTTTGAATTGTTTTAAAGGAAGAAGAACAGAAGCGTTTAGAATTAGAAATGCAAAAACGACGCGAACGGATTGAAAGATGGCGGGCAGAACGTAAGAAAAAAGAACAAGAAGTCACTCGACGCGAAGCAAGACAAGGCACACTGGTAAGTAATTGCAATTGAAAATTTTGTTGGAAAGCAGCCAATTCTATAATTGATTCCAAACATATCGGAAAAAACACCCATAGTCACAGTCAGGATTCTAACCTGAACCTTTCCACTTTCGCAGCGGAATGAGTTTACAACTATGACATGATTACTAATCTAACATTCTCCTTATATGCTTCGGAATCAATAGATTTTCACTACAGTTAATTCAATATAGCTAGGTTGTAGATGTGAATCTTCGTACTAGCGAGAGCGCATCATGAAAGTGAAAATTATTTATTACTTATTCATGTCGGTAAAATTCTACCTGTTATTCGGTAATTTTTTTAGTTGAATTATTTTTATAAATTTCGGGATTTTTTGAATGGGCAAAGTTGGTTTGTCTAAAAAGTTACCATATAAATATAGGGTAAGTTCGGTTTTACGCTCGATTGATTGAGCCGAGCGAACAGATTTTTGGTCACGTGACAACCGAGCAAATCGAGCTATCTAGACAATTCCGAACGTAATCTAGCAGATTTTTCCAAACGTCAGAATAAAATGGCGCCAATAATTTAAATTCTTATTACTAAAGCCGAAATATATTCTTTATTACTCCTCATTTTGATTTAATTTAACATTGTTATAATAATAAATTATGAATCACAATTTTTTTCATTTTATTTCTTTAATATTTAATAATTAATAGTAGTACTGGTTGTTGATTTTTTCGACCCATAGATATAATAAATATTTTATTTAATCATTCTGTGCGATATAGACTTATTAATTATTACTATTCTTTGAATAAATATTATTCGTGTGTTTTTACCTATTGAAAAATTTTCTCATATAAATAAACTTCGAAATTTATCCATTCTCACAACAAATGTTTCCGCTCATTTTTAAAATGAAAGCTCTGAAGATGATTGAATCTGCTTGCTCGCTCGCTTTCCTCGGAGCAAATCGAGCGCGCTCGATCTGCTCCAGATCTTAAAACCGAACGCAGGATAGAGATCTTTCAGAGCATATAAATGTTAAATTCGAACGTATTAGAGCACTCCGATCAATCTGAGCGTAAAACCGAACTTACCCATAGATAAAATTTTACCTTAATTCTACGAAGTCGTTTACATTGAGCTTTTAACTGACGAGTCTGCAAGCTTTTTCTAGGATCATTCAATAAATCTGATTATGACCATGTTTTTTTTTATAAACTTAATTAAAAAAAATTATATCAACAGGTTGCAGGGTTAACTATACCGTCCGGTACAATTAAAAAATGGTCACTCGAGGATGACGAAGATGAGGAGGACGAAGATGGAAATAAAAAAGAAGACGAAAAGAAAGAAGAAGAAGAGATCGATCCTTTGGATGCATACATGCAAGGTATTTAATTTTTTTAGCGCCACTGGCAAGTGAGGTATAACCTCACTTTGATGTATTTCAAATGTCAGTAGTGTACATATTTTCCGCCACCTAGTGACCTGATGGCGCCACTAGCAAGTACAGTATTCGTCATTCAATCATTTAACGGCAGTTTTGTGTTTATTTAATTATTTATTTCTTAATCATGGATAAATAAAAGAATCACTAAATACAAACCTTACTTACCACTAGCGCTATCTGACGAATAAAAATATAATAGACCATATTAAAACAAATGAGCAACTACTACAATCTTTTTTGATGTGAAACATCTTATGTCGGGCTGTGAACAGCCGCGTGAGGGGAAATATGCAACGAAATGTTTGGTCCGCTCCTTCACTGCTGTTCTCCCCACCACTGCGGCACTCTCTCTCTCTCTCTTGGCTCAGGCGTGCACTGTAACACACGCGGTGTTACAGTGCAGTATATAGGATTACGTCAGCATAACAGTTAGTTGCTGCTTTTGAAAAAATATATACTACTACATAGAGAATACCACCGAGTTCAATAACGTTTTCTTTGATGTTTCACATCTGTCGGGGGTCCCGAGACCCACACCCTTTTTATCGATTAATAATGATTTGTTATTCTAGGTGTACAGGAGGAAGTGAGAAAAGTGAATAAATTGGATCAAAAGAAAGAAGGCATCGTCGGTGAGATGGCTAGGGGCGTCGTTATTGTAACAGGCGTCGCAAAGAAACCGGTTGTGAACAAAAACAAAGGTGAACTCATAGAACAAAATCAAGATGGCCTTGAATATTCTTCTGAAGAAGAACAAGAAGACGTAAAAGACACGGCCGCAAATATTGCCAATAAACAAAGAAAAGAGTTGGCAAAAGTGGATCATTCAGAAATCGCTTACACGCCGTTTAGGAAAAATTTTTACATTGAAGTACCCGAAATAGCTCGTATGACTAACGAAGAAGTCGAAGCATATAGAGAAAAGTTAGAAGGCATTCGTGTTAAAGGCAAAGGTTGTCCAAAACCAATCAAAACTTGGGCACAGTGTGGCGTTACCAAAAAACAGCTCGACATTCTAAAAAAATTGAATTACGAACATCCGACTCCGATTCAGGCACAAGCGATTCCGGCGATAATGTCGGGTCGTGATCTTATAGGTATTGCAAAAACTGGTAGCGGGAAAACTCTCGCTTTTATTCTTCCAATGTTCCGACACATTTTAGATCAACCTCCGTTGGAAGAAAATGACGGACCGATTTCTATAATCATGACTCCGACTCGAGAACTTTGCATGCAGATCGGAAAAGACATAAAAAAATTTTCGAAAAGTTTGAATCTTAGAGCTGTATGTGTTTACGGAGGCACCGGCATATCGGAACAGATTGCCGAATTGAAACGCGGGGCCGAAATAATAGTTTGTACTCCGGGCCGGATGATCGATATGTTAGCAGCGAATAATGGAAGAGTTACAAATTTAAAACGAGTCACTTACATAGTCTTAGACGAAGCAGACCGTATGTTCGACATGGGATTTGAACCGCAAGTGATGAGAATAATAGAAAACATTCGTCCCGACAGACAAACGGTTATGTTTAGTGCTACATTTCCAAGACAGATGGAAGCACTCGCTAGACGTATATTACAGAAACCGATCGAGGTACAGGTAGGTGGTAGATCGGTTGTTTGTAAAGAAGTCGAACAGCATGTCGTTATTATCGAAGAAGATAAGAAATTTTTAAAATTACTCGAACTTCTAGGTTTATATCAACCGCTCGGTAGTATTATTGTTTTTGTAGATAAACAAGAGAACGCGGACATTTTGTTAAAAGACTTAATGAAAGCGTCGTACAGTTGCATGAGTTTACACGGAGGCATCGACCAATTTGATCGCGACTCGACGATCATAGATTTTAAAAGCGGCAAAGTTAAATTGCTGATTGCTACTTCGGTAGCGGCACGAGGTTTGGATGTAAAACAGCTGATTCTGGTAGTCAATTACGATTGTCCGAATCATTACGAAGATTACGTGCATAGATGCGGTCGGACGGGCCGTGCCGGTAATAAAGGATTCGCTTATACGTTTGTAACGCCCGAACAAGAACGTTACGCTGGTGATATCGTTAGAGCACACGAATTGGCCGGTGTTCCTGTACCTGAAGCGCTGAAGAATGTATGGGAAACTTACAAAGCCAAACTTGAAGCTGAAGGTAATTATGAATTTTAATTTTTCAATAGTTACTTTTGTATTTTTGACTCAAATTCATAAGACGGGAACAGACGCTAATAACCCTTGTTGTCGAGCGTCTATAATTCACAATTCATTCATAAGACGGGATTCAATGAAACAGCAATTGTTTATGTAACAAAGGAATGATCTATTGAACGGCCATTTTTAAATTTTGATCATCCATTTTGTTTTGGAGGTTATGTAGTTTTAAAGCGAAAAAGATCTTTTGATTTACACTTTTGTATGTTTTTCAGGTAAAAAAGTTCACAAAGGTGGCGGATTTAGCGGTAAAGGATTCAAGTTCGATGAAACAGAAGCAGCTGCTGTTAACGAAAAGAAAAAATTCCAAAAAGCTGCCCTTGGTTTACAAGATTCTGACGACGAGGATGTCGAAAACGATATCGATCAACAGATCGAGAGCATGTTTGCTGCGAAACAGTTCGTTAAAGAAATTA
The DNA here is from genome assembly GCA_039654895.1 of Mongoloraphidia duomilia. NCBI lineage: Eukaryota > Metazoa > Arthropoda > Insecta > Raphidioptera > Raphidiidae > Mongoloraphidia > Mongoloraphidia duomilia. The sequence continues at coordinate 1,244,475 of CM077521.1, read as the reverse complement.
AAGCACCGATTGGAATTATTAACAATCCGACAGTTACGACACTTGGTCAAAATTCTGCTGTAGATAAATTAGAGTTGGCTAAAAAGTTGGCATCGAGGATTAATTTGGCTAAGAATTTGGGAGCAGAAGCTAAAGGAGCGACACAACAAGCTGCAGAGGCTATTTTGAAGGGAGGTGGATCGCAACCTTTAATCACGGTAAGTTCATAACCTAAAATATTTTACTGTAGTTCATTGTGAAGTTGGCGCGATTAGAATGTAAGTAAATCTAACCTCAAAATTGACAGATAGGAATATGGCTACAAATAAAAAACATTTAATGCAGTTTTTATGATAAATATAAATTATTCCTATTAGTTTTTATGATATATGAAAATACTAATTATATTATGTGTTATTTTCCATAGGCTAAAGTGGTAGCGGAACAGGTAGCAGCAAAATTGAACAATAAACTGAATTACCAACCTCGTGAAGATGAAGATCATGCAGCCGGATTAGATGCGTCGGAACAGACTTTCCACAAGTACGAGGAAGAACTCGAAATCAACGATTTCCCTCAACAGGCAAGATGGCGCGTTACATCAAAAGTATGTATTATATTTATTTTGTTTGTTTTTGTATTAAAATAGAATAGAATAGAAAACAAATTTATTGTTTAACCAAATTTGGATACAACAAGTCATTATTGCCTGCAACTAGTTATTAACGAACTTCAACAAAAAACGAGGTTATCAATAGTTAGAGCAAGCGAGAGAGATAAATACAACGGAGCTCTCGTTGAAGGAGACAGTAAATCAGTGCGTGTTTCGTTCTGCGCATTGTTATGGCAGCTGAGTTGTTTTTATTTCTCTCGCTCTAGCTGGCTAGGTCTATTTGACGTGTATATTTATAATTTTTTTTTACTGTTTGTTCAGCCTTATCGAAATAAATAATGGTATTTAAAACTTGTGACATTGTCTGTAATAAAAATGTTTCAATTGTTTTCAGGAAGCGTTGGATCAGATATCGGAATACTCGGAAGCCGGTATTACTGTACGTGGGACTTATGTATTGCCTGGTAAAACGCCACCGGAAGGAGAAAGAAAACTTTACCTAGCCATCGAAAGTACCAGTGAACTGGCCGTGTCGAAAGCGAAAGCCGAAATCACCCGGTTAATTAAAGAAGAACTTCTCAAACTGCAAACGTCCGGTCATCATGCTTTCAATAAAGCTCGTTACAAGGTTCTCTAGGATTGAATTTATATTTTATAATTATATAATAGTTTTATAATAATATGATGTTTACATTTTGAACTGATGTAAAATAAATCTTTTATTATATAAATATTGATTTTTTTTATTATTCAAGAACTTGAATAGAAAGTTGCCATCTGAATTACTAGTAACTAGTGTTTTAAAGACCACCAACAGCTAAGGTTATTTGGGCCTAGCACCAATTCATATTTTCAATTCATTATTTTTTTTTAATAATAAATTGAAAATCCAATTGACACTTTTACCAGCTCTCGGGCTAGAACCCGGGAACTGGGGATTTGTAATAGAGGAACCATAGCAACGTCATGTAAACAACAGCATTGCTACACTCTCGGCCATTCTCAAGCCCTACTAGTAACTAGAGGATAATAGTAGATTGTATATCAATATCTAGATGCGTACTGACGAGTAGTGATAGTATGTTAAAACGAGCGATAACGAGTTTTTAGTCACACGAGTAAAAAATTAGTAAAAAAACCTTTTTAGAGACAAGCTTTTATTTAAATGCACTAAAAACGAAAACATAATTTTTAATAATTTAAGGGAGCAGTATAGCCTAGTGGTTAGCGTGCTTGGCGCCGCAACGTCTTATAGACTGAAAGACGCTAATGACCTTAGATGTCGACGCGTCTATAATCTACAATAAATAAATAAAAATTTAATAATTTAGGTTCATAATTATAAAAGCGTGGGTCGAGACTAATAAATTATCATAGAGTTCACGACCCACACTTTTATAATTATAAACCTAAATTATTAAAAATTATTTTTTCATTTTTAGTGCATTTAAATAAAAGCTTGTCTCTAAAAAGTTTTTTTTACTAATATTTATTAAGCTATAACGATATGAATAAGTCGAAAAGAGATACAGTGGTGCGAAAGGTCGGAATCGATTTAGCGTGATTTTTTCTTGGAGCGAATTTATTTTTCAAAAATTTCGCAATTTTTTACTAAGGGGGGTACCTTCTTACTTTTGACATGTTTAAGAAACCTCAAAAATCTCTCAGATACTGATAAAATATAACTTTCGACTGAAGATGTTTGTATGTAGAAAAAATCACAACGAATCGATTCCGACAACTCGAAACATTGTAGTTTAGAAGTTATAACGATTCAACATGTCTCTAAATTTAAATAACTTTAATATAACAAACAATTTTAATATTGTTATCAATTACACAGAAAATGCATAAAAACAATATGCATTTTTAACCCTTTAGCGGGCGCGTGTGTATCACAATAAATAAGTAATTTATTTTTCGATGTAATTGAAACAGACGGCACAACTTTTACCTTAGCACTACACGTCCGTTTTAATTAAATAAATTCATTGTTTCTATCGTTTGGATTGTGGATTATAGATGCTCGACAGGTTTGGTCATTAGCAGAGCCGGCGTTAGGGGGGAGGGGTAAGCGGGGCAAATGTCCTCCGGGTTCGGGCCACCGAAGGGGTGGCCCGCCGGCCCGGGGCTTATCTATTATATGTGACTACCGTGTTTAAAATTGCAAGCATTAAAACATTTTCCCAACAAAAAAGGCGTTATTTGATTTTTTGCATTAAATTTTTTTGACTATTTCAAAACAAAAAAAAAACAACTTTTGGAATAAAATTTTTTTGGAGGACACAGGAGCCTGAGAACGCTACACGGGGCCCGAAAATCCTAGCGCCGGTCCTGGTTTGGAGTTTATTTTTAAATTGATGAATACATTTCGTTTGTCATGTCGTTCGCAGAGCTCGTGTAGTGGGAGGATACCCAAAAGAATGTGATCAGCAAATTGACGCAACCTCTCAATGGTCAAAAAATTAATAAAAATAAATAATAGTGTTTTGTTTGTTGAAATGTATTTATAAAAGAACTAGAAAAGAAATTATTTATAATTAATTATTGTTTTTGCAATTAATGCAGCCATATCGCTTTATTTGTTGTTTTCACTTTTTTACAATAGATATAGCATTTTAAATATTGTAAACATAATTAAGATGATTGTAAAATAATTACATCATTTTAGGTTATTGCGCTTTCAGACAGTCATTTTTTTCAATTATATTTTTGGTTTTAGAATGCGTTTTTTACGTAGGCTTGCGTCTATATGTTCGCTTTTATACTCCTAAAGGTACGTGCAGTACGCAGCTGGGATTCTATTTGGTAGCATGTATGGTAGATGGTGGCTGAAATTATAAGCTCTTATAGGTTTGCACAACGAAGCTTTGATACTAGCATTGATACAAGCTTAAGTCGCGTTTGAAATGTCAGATAGCGAAGACGAATATTTGTGTTCTTCTGCTACAAAGTGGTATATTTTAAATACAAATTTGGGTAGGAGCTATCATGTCCACCCTATTAATAGAAAACGATCTAAACATGGCGAATTTCATCATTTATACCAAGAATTAAAATTTTACCCAAACCGGTTTTTTGAATATTTACGTATGGAACCTAACACTTTTAAATACGTCTTAGAAAAAACTCAAAACAAATTAAATAAAAACTGGCAAAATTTCACTTATTAAACTAGTCACATCCATTGCGAAACTTGTAACGGCCATTTGACAGTTGTCACACGTTGATTGTAGTAGTCAGCGCGCTGAAAGAATGGTGAGATACATTCTTGAATCTAGCAGCTCTTGTAACAGCGCTTATACCTGCTACACTCACTGCTTCGTTGTGTACGCTCGCATATATGAAAATGCATTAATTTAAGCAAGCCCTGCTATGATCTACGCTACCATCTAGAATCCCAGCTCCATACTGCACGTACCTTTACTTCGACTTACTCAAGCAACGCTTCTTATGAAACAGGAACTCATCTTTTTTACCTGGATTGCAAGCGCATACCGTGTTCACAAATCACAGATGATCCGGTCTGTCTATATCATAGGCATTTCAAGAGATAGGTCCATTATAATATTTAAAATTTTTAATGTGCGTTTCTTAGTTTATTTAGTATACAATTTTTAAAAAACATGTAAAAATGAGCACAATTTTTTCAAAAGACATTCTACAAAAACACTGCGGTACTCAAATACCACGACAAACCCACAAAAAAAAATTCGACTGATGACCAGTCCTATACTTCCCACCTAGTAAATATTTGCAAAAAAATAAACACTCTTTTTTTATTCTTTGAAAAAAAGCATGGCCCTCTTTTTTGTTTGGTGATCTGATGGCTAGTAATATAGCAAAAATAATGGTTACCTTGATTTACGTACAATTTTCTTTTTTTAGTAAAATATTTTTTTCTCGAAAACCATACATTTTAGAGAAAAAAAATATTTACATTTTTTTCATATTATAACATCTAGAATTCATTTATATTTTTTTTACCTATGTTAATACGTGGCATGGAGAACGTTTTTTATAATATCTCAGGATCCACTGAACCGATTTGACTCAAAATCTAATCAGATCTAAGTTAAAGGCTGATAAACACAACAGAACAATCGGCATGGCCGTATGTTGTTCCGTTTTTACGATACTGAAGGCGAAAAATTGACCACATACACACACACATACAGACATCAGTCAGAAAATGATCTTAAACGATTGCTAGGGTCTGAAAACGTGAAGATCTGTTAAATTCTCGAAATATTTTTTTCGGACTAAATCCAATACTTCCTTACCATAGTAGAGGTGGGAAGTAAAAACTAAATATGTGATCAGTAGGTAAAGCATTATTTGGCAAAAAAATTGCTAACAAAGCTGGATACTTTCTATACAATAATTATTATAGCTCTAACAACCTCAGTTGTCGAGCGTCTATAATTTACATACAACGATTGACTGATTGATTTTTCCAGTTATTGTTACTATTTTTTTTCGTATAAAATCTAACAGCGGTTAAAATTTGACATACTGACAGAACACTGCGAAACAAATGGTTTTTAAAAACAAAACGCAATCAACTGACGATAACAGGTCCAAAAACAAATGAAAAGGATGCAGATAAAAAAGCGAAGTATTAAACATTGCCTTTTTGTACAAAAAAAAGTTATGACCAATGATTAACGTCCGTGATTAGTGATTACATTTTCGGTGTCTATCATGCCACCGGCCAAAATAGAAGAAAAAAATTTATGTGATATTTAAAATAAAAATAATAAGACGCCTACAATTCCATAATGACTTATAATTAAAAATGAGCAGCTTGACTACAAGATATTAAAATATTTGTCAGTGGTCAATAAACTCAACTACTCGTTATCAGTCGATTATTTCAGGGACGGCCAATACGTCGATAGCGATCTTATCGATCGATCGCGTCATCGTTTTTGGGTGAAATTTTTTAGCCTCGTTTTTTTCCGTTCGGTTACGCATGTCAAAGTCACGTCACGTCCAATCGAAGCGATCTACCAGACCAGTACTCACCGAAAAGCAGCTATGTTTCTCATACGTGAATAAAATTCCATATATAGGTTCTACTGTAGGGACATCAACGATGGATGACCACGGTTGAAACATTTTGGAGGACGGTAGATCGCTAGGAGTCCAGAAAAAAAGTAGATCTCAGTCCGAGTCAAATTGGACACCCCTGGATTATGTAATTGTTTTATCGTTTTCAAAAAATATTTCCACTATTTTTTTCAATCGTTAAACTCCTGTACAGATGTTTATAAATAAAAACAAAACAAAAATTATGAACTTGATTTTTTAGAACTTATCGCATCTTTATATTATTTTTGCATGTGTGGGTATATTACGCCCAAAAAACACAATTTTTTTTTGGAAAACTAATAACTTGGGAAAATGTCTAAATTTTTTTAATACATATTATATTCTTACGTTTTTCCTCATAAAAGACACTAAAAAGCCTTATTCTAATTTTTTTACGTAATGTATACGCGGTGAATCAAAAAAAAGATTAATTACCATTTTATGGCATGTTTCTAATTTTTTGCCATACTCACTATAAAATAGCTGCTTTACATGCATGTATGTATGAACGTATCTTCCCACACTTGTGTGATTTATGTTTATTCGCCCTGATCCGCCCGCTTCTACCTACTGACAGCTCCCCTCGGTCTACTATAGAAGTGAAGTTAGCGACACAAAATGAATTGTCGAATTTTTTTGAAAATACTGAAAATGAAGTGAAAAGCAGCTATTTTATAGTGGGTATGGCAAAAACGACCATATACTCGTATAATATCTCGTGCGTAATGATATTATGACTCGTGTGATTATTACTCGTTTTAATATACTGTCACTACTCGTCAGTAATACACCTCATTACGTCGCCACTACAATTTACTATATTAGTATAAAGTACTCAATTTTGTTTTACAACTTCCCATTGGAAGTTATTGTAATGCGTCCGAAAATCGAAATTAAAAAAATGTATAACAAATTTTTATGTTTCAAGGTCACTACACTATTTTTAGAAAGATGTCTGTGTGTGTACGTATGTACGTACGTACGTTGTGTGTATGTGGTCAATTTTTCGCCTTCGATGTCGTAAAAACGGAACAACATACGGCCATGCCGATTGTTCTATTGTGTTTATCAGCCTTTAACTTAGATCTGATTAGATTTTGAGTCAAATCGGTTCAGCGGATCCTGAGATATTCAAAAAAACGTTCTCAATGTCACGTATTAACATAGGTAAAAAAAAATATAAATGAATTCTAGATGTTATAATATGAAAAAAATGTAAATATTTTTTTTCTTTAAAATATAGTTTTCGAGAAAAAAAATATTTTACTAAAAAAAATAAAAATTGTACGTAAATCAAGGTAACCATGATTTTTGCTATATTAAGCTAGCCATCAGTAGATCACCAAACAAAAAAGAGGGCCATGCTTTTTTTCAAAGAATAAAAAAAGAGTGTTTATTTTTTGCAAATATTTACTAGGTGGGAAGTATAGGACTGGTCATCAGTCGAATTTTTTGTTAAACAAAGGAACGTTTTAGCAAGCATTTTGATCCACTCTTTATAGTCGTTATTACAATTATTGTTCTCTTTACCGTTCAGTTATAAACAAATAAAGTGTCAAGGGGTCATTTCTTACCTTATCACACAATAGTAATTACTGATATAAATATACAGGGTGTGTTGCTACTTTTACTTTCAAGCGACCATAGGAATGACGAAAGAAATCGAAATTGAGACGGATTTAGATTTTATTTTTTTCTAGCGGCCCGGTCTGACTTCGCCTGGGTGCTATGAATTTATGATTTATTGATAGATTACTGCAAATTGCATTCCAATGTTCTTTGGGAATTAGCGCTTCCAGGGACCCGAGCTCGTACCAGTCGGTTTGTGTATGCCGGCAGGCGGATTCTAATACACAAATGGATTATTTGTTGTGTTGAAGACGCTAATGACCTGAGTTGTCGACGCGTCTATAATCTACAATAAATAAAAGAGATTTGTTGGTTTTGATTACTTCGCCGCCAAACCAAAATCTACCCGGGTGAAGCTGGGTCTAAACAGGCGCGGATCCAGCCCTCAAAAAAGGTTGTGCGGTCACGGTCACCCGAAAATCGGCCAAGTGCGAGTCGGACTACGAACTCGCTCACGGTCGATACGTTGCATTCCTACAAAGGAGACGTTTATTAAGGCATAGAATAGAGCATCAGCTTATCGACCTCATTTAGGGTTGTGGGCATGTCCACCGTGCCCACAACGGTGGATCCGCGCTTGGGTCTAAAAGCTATTTATTAAAAAGAAATAACTCTAACATGGAGAAAAACACTATTTTTCAAATAATAAATTCCACACCCTGTAGAATGGGCAGACAATTTGTGATATAAAAAAAACAGTGGGCAATCGATGTCAACAACTTGAGGCGTACAAAATGAAGGGAATGTTGCCAATTTTATTAGTAAATGGTCTACTATAAAAAAATATTTGGAAAATGTTTGTATCTCTTTGTATTACTTGGGGCATATTTAATGAGGGGGAACTCTATCTTAACCGAAGCGTAAGTGGAATAAAATTACCCCGTGCGTTTAGTTTCTGTATAAGCAGATAATGTACCAAGTTCCATTAAAATCGGCCCAGGAGATGCTGGTATAGACAGTCGCAGACAGAAGCTCTAGAAATGAATTCTCCCGTCTAGGCCTTATACAGAACTAGCGGTCCGGTCCGGGTTCGCCCGGATGCTATGAATTTACGATTTATTACCCCTCCCCCCGCGAGAAATTCTCCCTCTGCGATGCGAAGTCGCCTGTCGTTGTTCTCGCTTCGCGTACTTGCCTACAGTTTATTATAGGTAGTCAAAAAATCCTACACCCCCGTTTTACCCCCTTTGGGGTTGAATTTAAAAAAAACTCGAATAGCCTATAACCTTCCTCAAAAAACTCTAACGAAAAAAATAATTTTCAAATCGGACTGGTAGTTCCTGAGATTAGCGCGTTCAAACAAACATACATACAAACAAACTCTTCAGCTTTATTATATATATAGATATTCAAAAACACAACACCGCAAGTTGACGAAACTTCCATCAGATGTCTCATTACTATTTTATAGTAGGTAGGTACACTAGATTTTACCCGCGGTTTTTACAATAAACGTAATCGAATATCATATATATTTTATAAGTTCTCAGTAGCTAATATAATAAGTTTCTTATATAGTGATGCCGGTATACAAAAATTCTGGAACGCATTTTCCCATCTAGAAAATACTCGAAAACCTCGAAAAAATTATAGACGCTCGACAACGGCCGTCTCTAGGGAGGGGCTCAAGCGGATCAAGCTGACGCGGTCGCCGGTCAGAGGGACGCCGCCAGGGTGTCAAAAACGATAGACATAAGTAACTTAAATTTTTAAACCGAAAAATATCCAAACACAGTGGAGTCCGTCTATTACGACTTCGTTTATAACGACTAACCGTTTTTGGCGACGTAAATGCCAAACTCAAGTTAGGTTTCATATATATATATATTATGCGTCCGCTTTGTGCGTCGTCCGGTTAATACGACATAATGTCGCCGGTCCCCTGAAAGTCGTTCTATCCGGATTCTACTGTAACAGATTGCCTTTTACGCGATAGTCCAAGCTATATTTATCTTATCCTTAGCGCACTCTTTAAAAACGATTGTGTAGTTAAATGTAAAAGCTCCAAGAAGCTTCAAGGATGTTTGCAATGATTGAATGGAATGCAGCTTTTCACTTGATTTTCAGTATTTTCAAACACTTTTGACTGATCATTATGTGTCGCCAACTTCACTTCTATAGTAGGTCGAAAGTAGCTGTCAGTAGGTAATGTCGGGCGGATCAGGGCGAATAAACATAAGTCATTATGGAAATGACTTGCTTTCCCACACTAGTGTGGGAAAGATACGTTTCCGTACACCGGTCTGTCAAAAGTTACTTTACATGCATGTAAAGCAGCTATTTTATAGTGGGTATGGCAAAAAAACAGTTTATAACTTACAAAACTGACCAACAAATACACCTAGTTCTGGCTGAGCTCTAAAATTGCACATCCGGTTCCGCCTGGCTGCAATCTAACAAGGGCTTGAGAATAGCCGAGCGCCGCTTAGCTGTTGGTGGTCTTTAAAACACAATTTAACAATTTGCAATCTAACATCTGTATCGCGTCTTCAGATAGTCAAAAAAAATCAGTTCTATGAACTGTCGAGTACTTTTCCACGGTTATCGAATAGGCATTTTACCCAATCGTCGTATTGCAAGAGGCACTGCAGAGATGTATCAAAGAAAAAACAAGGAACTTCGTCGATTGCGGGATGCCAGGGGTCAACACCGGAGGTCACCGGGATGGACGGTATAAAAGGTATCGAAATTCAGTCAAACGGCACACTCACTCGTCAAGTGGTGCATCGACTGTATCTACTACAGCAATTTGACGTCTACTTACACAGCATGAGGGTTGCAATTTGTTTTATGGTGGCGGGCCTCTGTGCCCTCGCCATGGCCAGCGCCGTGCCGACCACAGCTAAGGGACAAGTTGGTAAGTTTCTAATTATTTCTTTTGTCTTTTCGATTGTCATTTGTCTTCGGAATAAATTAACCATAGAGTCACTTGATGCTAGATTTCATTTAAATTAAATTCGTTTCAATTATTTTGCTTGATTTTTACTCCTAAAGTAATAAATTATTTATTGTGAGTGCTAATTTCAAACGGTTTTCAAAGGGTCGTTTTGGAGCTCCTTTTGACACGAAGGCTGTAATTTTTCAAATTCATTTGCAGTTTTTGCCAGATTTAATTAGAAGCGTACATTTAATTTGTGTAGATTGATTTTTGCCCTCTAAAGTAGTTTCACATAAAAATTTGCATTCGCTTTCAAACGATTTTTTGACGACCGCCATTTTGGAATTTTGAAAATGCACCAACAAAACGGGCACGTTCAACTATACAAAATGTTAATTTTTATGCATTGTTAAAATCCAATTTAAAAGTAGAGTGCGTTTATTCACACAAAACAAAATAAAATCGGAAACAATTGCCATCCAATTTTCCATTGTTTCGTGCAAGTATATTTGATTTTAGGCTGCCGTTTAATTAGTATATTTTTGTGTTTTAGCGGACAAGGACTTCCTGCAGAAGCAGAAGAACATCCTTCGTCTGTACTTCCACATCAACCAACCCAACACGTTTAAGGACCAAATTGAAATTGCAAAAACTTTCAATATTGAGGAATATTTAGATCATTATACTGTAAGTATCAGACGTTTAATTTGCAAAATTTATAACAATAATTAATTTCCCTAAATTTAAAAATTAAATTCGTTTTTGGAAAAAATAAATAAAACTTTTTTGATATCTTTTTTGGACCTAAACTCACTACTGGTTCGGAAATTGCGGGGTTTCCGAGACTTGTAACAATAATTAATCAACTACGCTCTGCTACCAACATTTTTTTTGTTAGATTAACTCGAAATCCAAGTAAATCCAACAAATAAATGAAAAAAGTTGGTTGACAATTTTGATAGGAGAGTTTAATAACTGTCACAAAATTTCTGTTTTGTAACACTATTTACAAGTTGCCACAAAAGTCTGTCTAAATAAATTCTAACGTCATTTGTTAATTTTCAGAACCCTCAAGCTGTGAAAGAATTTGTCTACTTATACCGCCAAGGCTATTTGCCACGTGGTGAGGTCTTTTCGATCTTCAACGAAGTACACCGCCATCAAGCAGTTGCTTTGTTCCACGTATTCTACTATGCTAAGGACTACGACACTTTCTACAAATCAGCAGTATGGGCCCGCGATTACATCAACGAACCAATGTACGAATACGCTTTAACCGTTGCCATCCTCCATCGTCCAGATACCCAAGGCATCGTCTTACCAGCTCCGTACGAAGTCTACCCATACTACTACTTCAACTCTGAAGTCATCCAAAAAGCATACGAATACAAAATGAGAAACTTTGCCCACGTTCCATATGCAAGCGAAAACCAATACATCATTCCGGCTAACTATTCTGGATGGTACCTCCAATACGACAATGAACAAAAAATGTCTTACTTCACCGAAGATATTGGTCTTAACTCATACTATTACTATTTCCACGCCGATTATCCATTCTGGATGGGAGGTGAAGAATATGGACTGAAGAAAGATCGTCGCGGTGAACTCTATTATTACTTCCATCAACAGATCTTAGCCCGTTATTACTTGGAACGTTTGTCCAACGATTTAGGCCATATCCCCAATGTCGATTATCATCATCCAGTTCAGCACGGTTATTATCCATCTCTTCGTTACCAAAATGGACTTGACTTCCCAAGCAGACCTTACAAAGGTTATTACGTCAGAGACGGATACACCCAATATTACGCTGAAGAAATCGATTCTATGGAAGGCAGAATTCGCGATGCCATCGATTCTGGATATGTCTACACCGTAAGTTATTTCCCTTCTTTAAAAAAAAATATACCGTAAAATTACTTTATATTTATTTTCCTTGTTTGATTTTTATTTGTACAGTTTACTATACCAGCGCTTCTGTGAATCGGAAGCCAAAACTTGCAATAATCAATGGTCAAAGATATTTCGTCATTAATTTGAAAACCACTAACTCCCAGGATTAATACATTTTTTTATTAAATTGAATAATTTAATTTTTACAGGAGGATGGTACCAAAGTATCTCTCTACGACGCACAAGGCATTGATTACCTTGGTAACTTGGTAAACGGAAACCCAGATTCAGTAAACAAACGCTTCTACGGATACCTCCACGTCTTTGCTCACATGTTATACGGCTACACTGGGCAACCACATAGCGATTACCACCTGTACCCGAGCGCTCTAGAACACTACCAAACCGCTCTTCGTGACCCGGTCTTCTACCAACTCTACAAGAAAATCATGTACTACTTCTTCTTCAAATACCAGAAACAATTGCCGTACTACACTTACGATCAACTCAACTTCCCAGGCGTCAAAATTGAAAGCGTAAATGTCGAAAAACTCTACACATACTTCGACTACTTCGATTCCGACATCACCAACGTTTTGTACACCGATATGACCAAAGAAGTTGATACTGAAGAATACAGCGTTAAAGCTAGACAGTACCGTCTTAACCACAAACCATTCACCTACCAAATCAATGTTGCAAGTGACAAAGCAGTTCAAGCCGTCGTACGCGTATTCCTTGGACCTAAATACGACGAATACGGAAACGAAATGGACTTCAATGAGAACCGTTACAACTTTGTTGAATTGGACAAATTCCATTACGACATCGCCGCCGGCAAGAACGTCATCGAACGCAACTCACGCGAAAGCTACCACACGGTTAAGGATCGCACCACTTACAAAGTACTCTACCAGAAGGTCATGAACGCTATCCTTGGACAGGAAGATTTCCTTTTGGACCAATCCGAGGCACACTGTGGATTCCCCAACCGTCTTATTTTGCCTAAAGGTAATTTGGATTTTTTTTAAACCACCGACTATTATTCGAAATCTACTTTTTAAAAGTGGACAAGGCAATCCTAGAATGTCTGAGTTATTTGTTGAAGACGATGTCTTCAGTGGCCTGAAGGATCCAAAAAGAAACGCAATTACTATGCTATAAAATTATAAAAACGTTAGCTAAAAAAATTAAATTGTGTTTTAAAGACCACCAACAGCTAAGGTTATTTGAGCCTAGCACCAATTCATATTTTCAATTCATTATTTTTTAATAATAAATTGAAAATCAAATTGACACTTTGACCAGCATTCGGGCTAGAACCCGGGAACCGGGGCTTGTAATACAGGAACCATAGCAACGCCATGTAAACAACAGCACCGCTACACGATTCAAACCTATGTCACCGTAGGGATTCTAACCCTAAACTTTCCACTATCGCGGCGGACTGAGTATTGTGTATTTAGTCACGACGTCCGAGTTAAACTTGTATATACTAATGTTAATGTTCTTTTGTTTTCCAGGTAAGAAGGGAGGTCAAGAATTCCAATTCTACGTCCACATTAGCCCATACAAACCATCGCCACAAGGAGACAAGACCGCCTACAACGACGCTTACTCTTGCGGAGTCGCCAGCGGTGCCCGTTACTTCGACGCATATCCGTTCGGTTACCCACTCGACCGTCCGGTCAACAAAGCTTACTTCTACACACCGAACAGCTACTTCCAAGATGTTGTCATCTTCCACAAAACAGTTGAAGATATCAACTCTGCTGTTCATTATTAAGTATTTTATGATTGATACAAGGACAAATGTAATATAATTAATATCTGATTAAAACAAGCTATGCCATCTATGAACAAAAAACTAAATCATCACTGACTAGTGGCGCCATCAGGAATTAATTGTATTATTATTTGATGACGATTTATTTAGCGATGACAAACTGTTTTCTCCAAATGTCTTGTTATACTGAAAATTTGTGAACTGAAAGGTTACAGTTTTCAGTATAATTTGATAAGAAATTATAATTATGAATTATATTTTTGCTCGGTTTTACGATTGTTTTGATTTATATGTACAAAGATTATTTTTTTATGTTATAATTTTGTATTAAAAAATTATTTTTTTCAATAAAGCATAGTAATTTTCAGTATATACATATTTGTTTTAAATTTTTAACTAGCTGCTAGTTTTTCCTACAACATTTTTATTTCAGCAAGCAGTACCTACAAGAATTCTAAAGTGCATTTAATCATTGATTAACATATTATATGGGAAGATAGAGATCCATGTACTGGAAAATATACTATTGCTGCCCGCTTACGTTTCATTCCCCTGGTCCACAAACTCAATATTGACTTGTGCTTCCACCTATATTATTGTTGAACTAACAGCTCAGATATACTGATCCTAAATAATGATATAAGATATTTACATCACTGCCAGCTGACATTATTTTAATGTTTTGAAATTTGTTGAGACTGTAAAAACTTACATAAAGTGAACTTAGTTTAGTTACATAATTTATCTGTAAACGCTATCTGATTTTATATTTCTTTGTCTCTGAATAAAAATTGTTCAAACACTCGTAAAATATATTTTGATGTATTCATAGACTAAGAGCTGATAACACTTTTTTCATGTGTTTTTCTGATAACACTTTTTTCATGTGTTTTTATAAGACTTGGAACTTTTTTAAAAGATGAATTTTATATATCTCTACAAGGGGTATATAGTCTGTCATTCCAAACGCGGGGCAAAACCACCCCATATTTTTTTTGTTCACTCTTGCGAAAAAAATAGACTTATGTGTGTTTATCATTAGTAAAGTCTGGAAAAGTTTTGCCCCGCGTTTGGAATGACAGACTATTTAGTATTTACCCCTTGTAGAGATATTTAAAAGTCATTTTTTAAAATAAGTTCCAAGTCTTCTAAAAACACATAAAAAAGTGTTATCAGCTCTTAGTCTATCATAGCAACTTATACTAATTATGTTAACAAAAGCAAGCAGTTTAAGAGAATTAGATAATCAAATTCATTAAGATTGTAAAATTTGTTGTTAAATAAAAGAATTTAAAAAAAATCTTTCACAATTTTTACAATCGTTAGGGGCCTACACACGATCAGCTTAACTTCGCAGTTTATCTGTGCAGTCAAACTGCACAGTTGTGTGAATTGTACGGAGTGTGGGCTATTTCAGTTTTCTCCTCAGTTCTGTTCTCAGTTCTCTCAGTTTGAAGAGCTGACGTGCGTGGCTAGACACGACTAGAAAGGGTAAGTTCGGTTTTGCGCTCAGATCGATCTGAGCACAAAACCGAACTTACCCAAAGACTACACAAGACTGTGCCAACTGTTCAATTAACTGAGCTGACTGCGCAATTTATCGGTGCAAAGTAGTCAAATGCGCAGGCCAAAAGCCTGGGTTAAAATTTGCTGAAACTGTGCGGTTATCTCAGTTTATCGCTCAAACAAGACGTCACAAGGGTTAAACTGCGCAGTTAAACTGATCGTGTGTAGGCCCCTTTAATGAATTTGATTATCTAATTTTCTTATGTATGAATATTTTTAGTTTGACATAATAATGATTAACATTATTAAGTTTAGAATTAAATATAATATCAGAATGGTCCAAAAGTCATTCCCTAATGTTAAATCCAATTAAATATAATATAATGTCTATAGGAAGCCGGAATCAGTTGGCTAAAGTGACTTCTCTAACTGCAACGCTGTCTGGTCATCAAATTGATTCTGTAGACTATTGCAAAAATTTAGGATTATACATAGACAACTACTTAGTGGAATCGCTCATTTTATCATCTTTTAATTATTGTGATATTGTGTACGGACCATGTATAAACCAGTCAACATCGCAGCTTATCCAAAAATTTTAAAATACATGCCTTAGATATATTGTATACAACATAAATTTACATATCGCATACTTCGTAGACAACTTGATCACAACCAGCCAGCCAGATTATCTAAATTGCAATTTAAAATATTTATCAGATTATCATAATAAAAATACGAGGTCACAAGATACAACATTGTCAATAAACTTCCACGAAACAAATTTTTATAAAAAATCTTTTACTTATGGTTCTGCCTCTATATACTTATAATAATATTCCTCGTGAATATAAACATCTCAAAAAAGAGGCGTTTCGAAAGAACGTTAGGGGTTGTCTATTAATATAACCGCGAAATATTATGCAATATGAACCAATGACGCAAGATTGTCTTAAATAAAATTACGATGCTAGTCACCAGATGGCCGATTGTCAACACAACTCACTTCTTAAAACTCTACAATTATTCTGTACTCAAAGATTAAATAATAAAACTTAGGATGCTAGTCAACAGATGGCCAATAGTGCGACGTCTAGCTGCCTCTATTAAAAGTGGCCTCATTTACGCTGATAAGGTTCAAAATCTTCTAGTAATATGTTAAGCAATGATTTAATGAATCATTTTTCTAAGAGTAGTTCTTTCAATTATCCACGAGAGGCAGCACTTGTGGTAAATACAAACATTATTTATTCTCCATTAGTGTCGTGTCATTTTAGTGGTATAACTTAATTATTTAATTATTATTATTAAATTAATTAAATAATAAAATGACACGACACAAATGGGGAATAAATAATGTTTGTACTTACCACAAGTGTTGCCTCTCGTGGATAATTGAAGGAACTACTCTCAGGAAAATGACACATTAAATTATATCATTTTCTTTCATTTGTTATTTTTATAAACAAAATTAAATTTCAGTTGTTTTTTTTTCTAAAAAGATTCTCAAACATTGTTTGATCGCATTTCAAGCAAAAATGTGAATCACATTTTGATTTTTTATTATTTTTCGAATTATTATTAATGCTTGAGTTTGGAAAGAGGTCACTGAGATATTATTTATAAACGAAACAAAGTTAGTTATTTGTAATATTCATTTTTGGAAATAAATTAAAAACGTGTTTCATACAATGGATTAGGCCTTACATTTACTTGTACTTTGCTTTCGAAATAAAACTAGGGATTGAACTTTGATTTTTATTATTTGCCAGGATCAACACACAATCTGTGAAAATTTCAACTAGCTACCTCTTACCGTTTGTGAGATAGAGCCTTGTGACAGACGGACGGACGGACATCGTAGGCATTGTAATAGGGTTCCGTTCGGAGGTACAGAACCCTAATAAAAAATTTAAATTATTATTAAGGTATCCAGTAATTACTGATATAAATATACAGGGTGTGTTGCTACTTTTACTTTCAAGCGACCATACGAATGACGAAAGAAATCGAAATTGAGACGGATTTAGATTTTATTTTTTACTAGCGGCCCGGTCCGACTTCGCCCGGGTGCTATGAAATTATGATTTATTGATACATTACTACAAATTGCATTCCAATGTTCTTTGGGAATTCTCGCTTCCAGGGACCCGAGCTCGTACCAGTCGGTTTGTGTATGCCGGCAGGCGGATTCTAATACACAAATTGACTATTTGTTGTGTTGAAGACGCTAATGACCAGAGTTGTCGGGCGTCTATAATCTACAATAAATAAAAGAGATTTGTTGGCTTTGATTACTTCGCCGCCAAACCAAAATCTACCCGGGTGAAGCTGGGTCTAAAAGCTATTTATTAAAAAGAAATAACAGTAACATGGAGAAAAAATACAAACACTATTTTTAAAATAATAAATTCCACACCCTGTAGAATGGGCAGACAATTTGTGATATAAAAAAAACAGTGGGCAATCGATGTCAACAACTTGAGGCGTACAAAATGAAGGGAATGTTGCCAATTTTATTAGTAAATGGTCTACTATAAAAAATTATTTGGAAAATGTTTGTATCTCTTTGTATTACTTGGGGCATATTTAATGAGGGGGAACTCTGTCTTAACCGAAGCGTATACAAGTGGAATAAAACTACCCCGTACTGTTAGTTTCTGTATCAGCAGATAATGTACCAGGTTTCATTAAAATCGGTCCAGGAGATGCCGGTATAGACCGTCAGACGGCAGAAACTCTATATAGAAATGAATTCTCCCGTCTAGGCCTTATACAGAACTAGCGGTCCGGTCCGGGTTCGCCCGGATGCTATGAATTTACGATTTATTACCCCTCCCCCGCGAGAAATTCTTCCTCTGCGATGCGAAGTCGCCTGTCGTTGTTCTCGCTTCGCGTACGTGACTATAGTTTATAATATTAGTATAGATAGTCAAAAAATCCTACACCCCTGTTTTACCCCCTTTGGGGTTGAATTTAAAAAAAACTCGAATAGCCTATAACCTTCCTCAAAAAACGGGCTATCTAACAGAAAAAATAATTTTCAAAACGGACTGTTAGTTACTGAGATTAGCGCGTTCAAACAAACATACATACAAACAAACTCTTCAGCTTTATTATACATAGATATTCAAAAACACAACATCGCAAGTTGACGAAACTTCCATCAGATGTCTCATTACTATTTTATAGTAGTTAGGTATACTAGCTTTTACCCGCGGTTTTTACAATAAACATAATCATATATATTTTATAAGTTCTCAGTAGGTAATATTATAAGTTTCTTATATAGTGATGCCGGTATACAAAAATTTTCGAACGCATTTTCCCATCTACGTGTCATAGAAAATACTCGAAAATCTCGAAAAAACTATAGACGCTCGACAACGGCCGTCTCTAGGGCGGGGGTCAAGCGGATCAAGATGACGCGGTCGCCGGTCAGAGGGGCGCCGCCAGGGTGTTAAAACGGATAAACATAAGTAACTTAAATTTTGAAACCGAAAAATATTCAAGCACAGTAGAGTCCGTCTATTACGACTTCGTTTATAACGACTAACCGTTTTTAGCGACGTAAATGCCAAACTCAAATTAGGTTTCATATAACTATAACTATATATATATATATTATGCGTCCGCTTTGTGCGTCGTCCGGTTAATACGACATAATGTCGCCAGTCCCTTGAAAGTCGTTCTATCCGGATTCTACTGTAACTGATTGCCTTTTACGCGATACAGTGCACAGTGTCCAAGCTACATTTATCTTATCCTTAGCGCACTCCTTAAAAACGATTGTGTAGTTAAATGTAAAAGCTCCAAGAAGCTTCAAGGATGTTTGCAATGGTTGAATGGAATGCAGCTTTTCACTTAATTTTCAGTATTTTCAAACATTTTTGACAGTTTATATTATGTCGCCAACTTCACTTCTATAGTAGGTCGAAAGTGGCTGTCAGTAGGTAATGGCGGGCGGATCAGGGCGAATAAACATATGTCACTATGGAAATGGCTTGCTTTCCCACACTAGTGTGGAAAAGATACGTTCCCGTACACCGGTCTGTCAAAAGTCACTTTACATGTGTGTAAAGCAACTATTTTATAGTGGGTATGGCAAAAAAACAGTTTATAACTTACAAAACTGACCAACAAATACACCTAGTTCTGACTGAGCTCTAAGATTGCACATCCGGTCCCGCCTGGCTGCAATCTAACAAGGGCTTGAGAATAGCTGAGCGTGTAGCAATGCTGTTGTTTACATGGCGTTGCTATGGTTCCTCTATTACAAGTCCCCAGTTCCCGGGTTCAAGTCCGAGAGCTGGTAAAAGTGTCAACTGAATTTTCAATTTATTATCAAAAAAAAAATAACGAATTGAAAATATGAATTGGTGCTAGGCTCAAATAACCTTAGCTGTTGGTGGTCTTTAAAACACAATTTAACAATTTATAATCTAACAGCTGTAACGCGTCTTCAGATAGTCAAAAAAATCAGTTCTATCAACTGTCGAGTATTTTTCCACGGTTGTCGAATAGGCATTTTACCCAATCGTCGTATTGCAAGAGGCACTGCAGAGATGTATCAAAGAAAAAACAAGGAACTTCGTCGATTGCGGGATGCCAGGGGTCAACACCGGAGGTCACCGGGATGGACGGTATAAAAGGTATCGAAATTCAGTCAAACGGCACACTCACTCGTCAAGTGGTGCATCGACTGTATCTACTACAGCAATTTGACGTCTACTTACACAGCATGAGGGTTGCAATTTGTTTTATGGTTGCGGGCCTCTGTGCCCTCGCCATGGCCAGCGCCGTGCCGACCACAGCTAAGGGACAAGTTGGTAAGTTTCTAATTATTTCTTTTGTCTTTTCGATTGTCATTTGTCTTCGGAATAAATTAACCATAGAGTCACTTGATGCTAGATTTCATTTAAATTAAATTCGTTTCAATTATTTTGCTTGATTTTTACTCCTAAAGTAATAAATTATTTCTTGTGAGTGATGATTTCAAACGGCTTTCACGAGTCGTTTTGAAGCTCCTTTTGACCGGGCTGTATTTTTTCAAATTCATTTGCAGTTTTTGCCAGATTTAATTAGAAGCGTACATTTAATTTGTTTAGATTGATTTTTTTCCCTCTAAAGTAGTTTCACATAAAAATTTGCATTTGTTTTCAATCGATTTTTTGACGACCGCCATTTTGGAATTATGAAAATGCACCAACAAAATGGGCACGTTCAACTATAGAAAATGTTAATTTTTATGCATTGTTAAAATTCAATTTAAAAGTAGAGTGCGTTTATTCACACAAAACAAAATAAAATCGGAAACAATTGTCATCCAATTTTCTATTGTTTCGTGTAATGCATTTGCTTTCAAACGATTTTTTGACGTCCGCCATTTTGGAATTTTGAAAATGCACCAACAAAACGGGCACGTTCAACTATACAAAATGTTAATTTTTATGCATTGTTAAAATCCAATTTAAAAGTAGAGTGCGTTTATTGACACAAAACAAAATAAAATCGGAAACAATTGCCATCCAATTTTCTATTGTTTCGTGCAAGTATATTTGATTTTAGGCTGCCGTTTAATTAGTATATTTTTGTGTTCTAGCGGACAAGGACTTCCTGCAGAAGCAGAAGAACATCCTTCGTCTGTACTTCCACATCAACCAACCCAACACGTTTAAGGACCAAACTGAAATTGCAAAAACTTTCAATATTGAGGAATATTTAGATCATTATACTGTAAGTATCAGACGTTTAATTTGCAAAATTTATAACAATAATTAATTTCCCTAAATTTAAAAATTAAATTCGTTTTGGAAAAAATAAATAAAACTTTTTTGATATCTTTTTTGGACCTACACTCACTACTGGTTCGGAAATTGCGGGGTTTCCGAGACTTGTAACAATAATTAATCAACTACGCTCTGCTACCAACATTTTTTTTGTTAGATTAACTCGAAATCCAAGTAAATCCAACAAATAAATGAAAAAAGTTGGTTGACAATTTTGATAGGAGAGTTTAATAACTGTCACAAAATTTCTGTTTTGTAACACTATTTACAAGTTGCTACAAAAGTCTGTCTAAATAAATTCTAACGTCATTTGTTAATTTTCAGAACCCTCAAGCTGTGAAAGAATTTGTCTACTTATACCGCCAAGGCTATTTGCCACGTGGTGAGGTCTTTTCGATCTTCAACGAAGTACACCGCCATCAAGCAGTTGCTTTGTTCCACGTATTCTACTATGCTAAGGACTACGACACTTTCTACAAATCAGCAGTATGGGCCCGCGATTACATCAACGAACCAATGTACGAATACGCTTTAACCGTTGCCATCCTCCATCGTCCAGATACCCAAGGCATCGTCTTACCAGCTCCGTACGAAGTCTACCCATACTACTACTTCAACTCTGAAGTCATCCAAAAAGCATACGAATACAAAATGAGAAACTTTGCCCACGTTCCATATGCAAGCGAAAACCAATACATCATTCCGGCTAACTATTCTGGATGGTACCTCCAATACGACAATGAACAAAAAATGTCTTACTTCACCGAAGATATTGGTCTCAACTCATACTATTACTACTTCCACGCCGATTATCCATTCTGGATGGGAGGTGAAGAATACGGACTGAAGAAAGATCGTCGCGGTGAACTCTACTATTACTTCCATCAACAGATCTTAGCCCGTTATTACTTGGAACGTTTGTCCAACGATTTAGGCCATATCCCCAATGTCGATTATCATCATCCAGTACAGCACGGTTATTATCCATCTCTTCGTTACCAAAATGGACTTGACTTCCCAAGCAGACCTTACAAAGGTTATTACGTCAGAGACGGATACACCCAATATTACGCTGAAGAAATCGATTCTATGGAAGGCAGAATTCGCGATGCCATCGATTCTGGATATGTCTACACCGTAAGTTATTTCCCTTCTTTAAAAAGAAATATACCGTAAAATTACTTTATATTTATTTTCCTTGTTTGATTTTTATTTGTACAGTTTACTATACCAGCGCTTCTGTGAATCGGAAGCCAAAACTTGCAATAATCAATGGTCAAAGATATTTCGTCATTAATTTGAAAACCACTAACTCCCAGGATTAATACCATTTTTTTATTAAATTGAATAATTTAATTTTTACAGGAGGATGGTACCAAAGTATCTCTCTACGACGCACAAGGCATTGATTACCTTGGTAACTTGGTAAACGGAAACCCAGATTCAGTAAACAAACGCTTCTACGGATACCTCCACGTCTTTGCTCACATGTTATACGGCTACACTGGGCAACCACATAGCGATTACCACCTGTACCCGAGCGCTCTAGAACACTACCAAACCGCTCTTCGTGACCCGGTCTTCTACCAACTCTACAAGAAAATCATGTACTACTTCTTCTTCAAATACCAGAAACAATTGCCGTACTACACTTACGATCAACTCAACTTCCCAGGCGTCAAAATTGAAAGCGTAAATGTCGAAAAACTCTACACATACTTCGACTACTTCGATTCCGACATCACCAACGTTTTGTACACCGATATGACCAAAGAAGTTGATACTGAAGAATACAGCGTTAAAGCTAGACAGTACCGTCTTAACCACAAACCATTCACCTACCAAATCAATGTTGCAAGTGACAAAGCAGTTCAAGCCGTCGTACGCGTATTCCTTGGACCTAAATACGACGAATACGGAAACGAAATGGACTTCAATGAGAACCGTTACAACTTTGTTGAATTGGACAAATTCCATTACGACATCGCCGCCGGCAAGAACGTCATCGAACGCAACTCACGCGAAAGCTACCACACGGTTAAGGATCGCACCACTTACAAAGTACTCTACCAGAAGGTCATGAACGCTATCCTTGGACAGGAAGATTTCCTTTTGGACCAATCCGAGGCACACTGTGGATTCCCCAACCGTCTTATTTTGCCTAAAGGTAATTTGGATTTTTTTTAAACCACCGACTATTATTCGAAATCTACACTTTAAAAGTGGACAAGGCAATCCTAGAATGTCTGAGTTATTTGTTGAAGACGATGTCTTCAGTGGCCTGAAGGATCCAAAAAGAAACGCAATTACTATGCTATAAAATTATAAAAACGTTAGTTAAAAAAAAATTAAATTGTGTTTTAAAGACCACCAACAGCTAAGGTTATTTGGGCCTAGCACCAATTCATATTTTCAATTCATTATTTTTTTTTAATAATAAATTTAAAATCCAATTGACACTTTTACCAGCTCTCGGGCTAGAACCCGGGAACTGGTGACTTGTAATAGAGGAACCATAGCAACGCCATGTAAACAACAGCACCGCTACACGATTCAAACCTATGTCACCGTAGGGATTCTAACCCTAAACTTTCCACTATCGCGGCGGACTGAGTATCGTGTATTTAGTCACAACGTCCGTGTTAAACTCGTATATACTAATGTTAATGTTCTTTTGTTTTCCAGGTAAGAAGGGAGGTCAAGAATTCCAATTCTACGTCCACATTAGCCCATACAAACCATCGCCACAAGGAGACAAGACCGCCTACAACGACGCTTACTCTTGCGGAGTCGCCAGCGGTGCCCGTTACTTCGACGCATATCCGTTCGGTTACCCACTCGATCGTCCGGTCAACAAAGCTTACTTCTACACACCGAACAGCTACTTCCAAGATGTTGTCATCTTCCACAAAACAGTTGAAGATATCAACTCTGCTGTTCATTATTAAGTATTTTATGATTGATACAAGGACAAATGTAATATAATTAATATCTGATTAAAACAAGCTATGCCATCTATGAACAAAAAACTAAATCATCACTGACTAGTGGCGCCATCAGGAATTAATTGTATTATTATTTGATAACGATTTATTTAGCGATGACAAACTGTTTTCTCCAAATGTCTTGTTATACTGAAAATTTGTGAACTGAAAGGTTACAGTTTTCAGTATAATTTGATAAGAAATTATAATTATGAATTATATTTTTGCTCGGTTTTACGATTGTTTTGATTTATATGTACAAAGATTATTTTTTTTATGTTATAATTTTGTATTAAAAAATTATTTTTTTCAATAAGGCATAGTAATTTTCAGTATATACATATTTGTTTTATATTTTTAACTAGCTGCTAGTTTTTCCTACAACATTTTTATTTCAGCAAACAATACCTACAAGAATTCTAAAGTGCATTTCATGAACCATTTTTCTAAGAGTAGTTCTTTCAATTATCCACGAGAGGCAGCACTTGTGGTAGATACAAACATTATTTATTCCCCATTAGTGTCGTTTCACTTTAGTGGTATAACTTAATTATTTAATTATTATTATTAAATTAATTAAATAATTAAGTTATACCACTAAAATGGAGACCACACTATGGAGAATAAATAATGTTTGTGCTGCCTCTCTTGGATACTTGAAGGAACTACTCTCAGGAAAATGATTCAATAAATTATATCAATTTCTTTCATTTGTTATTTATAAACAAAATCAAATTTCAGTTGTTTTTTTTTTCTAAAAAGATTCTCAAACATTGTTTGATCGCATTTCAAGCGAAAATGTGAATCACATTTTGATTTTTTATTATTTTTCGAATTATTATTAATGCTTGAGTTTGGAAAGAAGCCACTGAGATATTATTTATAAACGAAACAAAGTTAACCACTTGTAATATTCATTTTTGGAAATAAATTAAAAACGTGTTTCATACAATGGATTAGGCCTTATATTTACTTGTACTTTGCTTTCGAAATAAAACTAGGGATTGAACTTTGATTTTTATTATTTGCCAGAATTCATGCCACAACAACACACAATCTGTGAAAATTTCGACTAGCTACCTCTTACCGTTTGTGAGATAGAGCCTTGTGACAGACGGACGGACGAACATCGCAGACTCAGTAATAGGGTTCCGTTCGGAGGTATAGAACCCTAATAAAAATATAAATTATTGTTAAGGTATTCAGAATGACCTTGCTCCTTATATTTTTGTATTAACTGTCGATTATAGACGCCCGACAACTAAGATATTAGCGTCTTTGTAATAACTTAGGTTTCTTTAATCAAAGACATAGGTAGATATTTTATTGGTCATTGGTCAACAACTTCTGTTTCTCAGGTATAACAGATAACTAAGTTATTATAGTAAAGATTTGGTAAAGACTATATTTTTCATAAAAACAAAACAGCTAAGGTAATTTGGGCCTAGCACCAATTCATATTTTCAATTTATTATTTTCTAATAATAAATTTAAAATCTAATTGACACTTTTATAAGCTCTCGGGTTAAAAAATTAGTGCAAGTTTGGTTGCATCATATTTCGTCGCAGGGTTTTAGCAAAATTATCAACACTTCTGAATGATCTTCGTGTAATAAATAAAAAATATAATTTATATACTTTTTATGTGTTACTTTTTTACGATAACAACAAATCACATTTTCTCTGATAATCTATTGATTCCTTTGCATATATGGAGAATGTTAGATTGGTAATCATGTCACGGTTGAGTAATTGTAAGCTCATTCTGCCGCGATAGTGGAAAGGTTCAGGTTAGAGTTCTGACTGTGACTATGGTTGGTAAAATGATTTTTTCCGATAATTGCAGGAATCAATTATGTAATTGGCTGCTTTTCCAATAAAAATTTTCAATTGCAAAACAGTCGTATAAATCTATTTAATACACACTATAATATTATGATACCTAAGTCTTCATGGTTTCCGGGCTTGTAGGCCGTGGTCCGGTGGTATTTCTACCTGACGGTTCGTCTACAACTGCGGTAGACATTCTCAAAGACGATGTGGCAGCGGTCGAAGTGTCCTCCTTGGCACTGACCTGTGAGCCGCCAAGGAGGACACTTCGACCGTTGCCACATCGCCTTTGAGAATGTCTACCGCAGTTGTAGACGAAATGTCAGGTACAAATACCACCGGACCACGACCTACAAGCCCGGAAACCATGAAGACTTGGAACAATGCCGGCCGTGAAAGCTTGCACACTTGGATTATGATACTTAAACTGATAAAGCAATAATAATGAATGTTAATGTTTAAACCAAATGTAAACAAAAAAACTAACACATTAGTGGAAAAGTTCTTCAATTTGTTTTTAATCTTAATTTGTTATTGGAGTAGTACTGAGTAATATTGTTTTAATTCTGAGAAATTTAAAGAATTACATAAACTTATTTCAATAAAATTTCAGTTAATGACACTTGTAACACAATTTTTTTTGTAGCAAAGGCCGCAAAGGGGGCTAAAGAAATTTAAAAAAAATGTTTCGGGCTGAATGCAATACTTCCCTTACCATAGTAGAGGTGGGTATCGATATTTTTGTTCTGATATTTTTGGGATTAGAGATAAAAGTCGGATCGAAAAAATGGGTGTAAGTCTGTACCGCGGGTACAGACAGATGACGTGAATACCGTTAAACACAAATACAGTCGAACTTCGATAACTCGAACCATGACTTTCCACAAAAATAAATTCGAATTACCAAGACTTCGACTTATCAAATAATATTAATTTTCACTCTTGACGCTATTGCCAACTAATTTTGTTCGAGTTATCAAGAATTCGAGTTATCGAAGTCCGAGTTATAGAAATTCAACTGTAATTGTATTAATTATAAAATCAAATGTTCGTAAAATATAATAAATAAAATAATTGTAATTTTACTTTATTTATATTTTAAATTGTTATCCAATACCTATAAATTTTCATTATTAAAAAAAATATATATTTAAAACCTTCGGGATTCGAACCTGGGTTTGGCGTTTGAACCTATCGGTAGTCTAGTACTTTACCACACAGCCACCTGGCTTATGTCAACATAGACCCATGACAACTACTTCTTTCTATTTCCGTTACATCCAATATTTCTCAGATGCCACCCCAGTATGAGATATTAGACGTTTTTCACGTCAAAATATCCAAAGCATGATCGCTAAATCATCTCTTATTGACACATCCATGTTGATTATTACTTGAACGAACAGTTGATGCCTGAAGACAAAGTGCAGTGGCGAACCAAGCCCGTCGGAGGGACGGGGCGGCAGAACTAAATGAGGCCCCCGGTTTGCTTAGAAATTGACGTATGTATTTGTATTGTAGTGTAAATTTTGTAAAAAATGAATAATATAGATGTAATGGCTGACAAAAAAAAATCAAATATTTATAATAAACGATCTACCTACGTTTATATTTTGTATACGTACGGGGCCTCCAACTTCAAACTGCCTCTTACTTACTAAACATATTTTGGCCTTGTTTGGGATTTGATTAAGAAAGACTTATCGAGATTTGGACGCCCCCCAGGATCAGAGGCCCGGGGCGAGCCACCCCCCCCCCCTTAGTTCGCCACTGACAAAGTGTTTATCCAAAGAGATTAAACAGATGAAGACCTAGCACCGTAGACGAACGGCGGAGTAATGAAAATTAAAAAAATTGATAAAAAGATTTTATGACATTTGTCTAATGTTTACAGCTGATGATAAAAAATATTTATCACAGTGTTGTTTTCCGTAATTTAGATTAAATAATTAAAAACAGTAAACAATAAACATAATAATTGCATATTTAGCATTATTTAGTTTTGATTAAAAACCAATAATTTCAAATTTAATGGACAAATTGTTTTAAGAATAAAATACAAAACAAATGAATTTGAAAAAATTGCGTTAACACTTCAATCATTGAGTAATATTGATAAGAAGCCTAACTAAGAAATGAAAATTTTCTTTTCGGATTTCCAATAATTCCAAAATATGAGTAATTTTACGTTAAGGCAATATTAATATTTTCACGATAATATTAACAATTTATTTTGTTTATAATTTTTTTAATAGAGCAATTTGTAAGTTTGATTATAAATTCAAGAAAAAATATTTATTTTTACGCTTGATATCTTTCTATAAATATTATTACAAAAACACAATAATAAGTGGTACCACTATGATATTCAATTACCTATTTTTACCCAGAATATTTTGACAAAGAAATAAATATAATAAACTCTAAAAAAGCTACTGAACCGATTTAAATATTGAAATATTTTACACGTAAGAACCTTCCTTGGGAATAGCTTATTCGATTAGTGAAAATCGCATTGAGATATGATCAGCGGTGTTCGATATAATCGCGAAACTAAATTTAAAAAAAAACTACTGAACCGATTTAAATATTTTACACGTAAGAACCTTCCTTGGGAATAGCTTATTCGATTAGTGAAAATCGCATTGAGATATGATCAGCGGTTTTCAATATAATCGCGAAACTAAATTAAAAAAAAACTATTGAACCGATTTAAATATTTTACACGTAAGAACCTTCCTTGGGAATAGCTTTTTCGATTAGTGAAAATCGCATTGAGATATGATCAGCGGTGTTCGATATAATCGCGAAACTAAATTTAAAAAAAAAACTATTGAACCGATTTAAATATTTTACACGTAAGAACCTTCCTTGGGAATAGCTTATTCGATTAGTGAAAATCGCATTGAGATATGATCAGCGGTTTTCGATATAATCGCGAAACTAAATTAAAAAAAAAAACTATTGAACCGATTTAAATATTTTACACGTAAGAACCTTCCTTGGGAATAGCTTTTTCGATTAGTGAAAATCGCATTGAGATATGATCAGCGGTTTTCGATATATTCGCGAAACTAAATTTAAAAAAAACTACTGAACCGATTTAAATATCGAAATATTTTACACGTAAGAACCTTCCTTGGGGATATCTTATTCGATCAGTGAAAACCGCATCTAAATATAATCAACGGTTCTCGACATAATCGTGGACATAGTTACACACATACATGCATACAAACATACATACAACAAAATCAAGTGAACTACTTGATGCATCAAATTCTGCAAAAATTTTATAAATAGTAAATGTTACCGACTAGAGTGGGGGATCAACGCATGAAAATTGGTTAAATAGTATCTGATTTTCCAAGTCTTCATGGTTTCCGGGCTTGTAGGCCGTGGTCCGGTGGTATTTCTACCTGACGTTTCGCCTACAACTGCGGTAGACGAAACGTCAGATAGAAATACCACCGGACCACGGCCTACAAGCCCGGAAACCATGAAGACTTGGTACAATGCCGGCCGTGAAAGCTTGCACACCAGTATCTGATTTTATTACGTTCCGACAGACAGACGTTGCTTTTTATCGAGTACGTCATTTTTAGGGTTACGTACCTCCGAACGCAACCCTATTACTGACCCTACGATGTCTGTCCGTCTGTCACAAGGCTCTATATCACACAAACGGTAAGAGGTAGCTAGTTGAAATTTTCACAGATTCTGTGTTGTGGCATGAATCCTGGCAAATAATAATTAGAATTAAATAATTAATTAATTTTAAAAAATTTATGTCTTTTATTTTACTACAACACTGACTCCAGCCATACTTCTATACTGTACTGTAGAGCATCTAACATCATCGATCGGGTAGCTCAGTGGGTAGAGCGTTCGACCGAAGATCGAACGATCCCTGGTTTGATTCCGGGTTTCGGATCGCAATATTTTCATATTTTTGATGTGAAACATCTTATGTCGGACAGTGAACAGCCGCGTGAGGGGAAATATGCAACGAAATGTTTGGTCCGCTCCTTCGCTGCTGTTCTCCCCACCACTGCGGCACTTCTCTCTCGGCTTTCGCGCGCTCGAGCACGGGAAGAGAGAGAGAGAGAGTATACATACGAACGTACTGTAAAGCAAAAGTATATGTATACACGTGTAGGTATGTAATATAGATACTTCGCTGTGTATTTAGTTGAGTTTCTGGCTCAGGCGTGCTCAAACGCCGCAACCGCGTGTGTTACAGTGCAGTATATAAGATTACGTCAGCATAACAGTTAGTTGCTGCTTTTGAAAAAATATATACTACTACATTGAGAATACCACCGAGTTCAATAACGTTTTCTTTGATGTTTTACATCTGTCGGGGGTCCCGAGACCCACACCCTTTTTTTTATTCAGCAAATATTCAGTTAATTTATTTTATTTACTTTAAAAATGAATTTAATTAAATTTGATACGGAAAAATGTTGAAACACTAAAAAGAACAAAATAAAATATAAGTAAAAAAACTTCTTAAAAACAAGGTTATTAATAAATCTCTTAATTTTTCACCCCTACCTAACTCCTGATTTTTACTCGGTGCGTGAGTCTGACTCGCACTTGACCGGATTTCAAATCTGGGACTAAATGGGGTAACGGAATGAATAACACCTATTAAAGATAATGACTAAATATTGTTGACTAAGAAAATGTTGACTCTTTTATCAAAATCAATTTTTTTGTTTGTTACTGAATTATTATAATACAAAAGATAAATAAAAGTCTTATTTTTTATAAATTTAACTAAAATATTTATAAAGCAACATTTCACAATGTATTTATCGTTTTCAAATATTTTGACTAAAAACAAAATTGCTTGCACAATTTATGAAATATAACAATTTTTTTTACAATAAAAAAATCAAGGTGGGTTATGAAAAAATGATGAGAGTGAACTTTTCAAAAACTGTGCATCATAAAAAACTTTTTAACAAAAAAGAAACCTCCTTCAAAAAGCCACTAAAAAGTGGAAAATAATGAAATTTTGAGGTCTGCGCCAATTTAATAAAATATGATTAAAAAGTATAGTATAGTGATTAATATCTTCTTTTTAACCAACTTCATATTTTATTAAATTGGCGCAGACCTTAAAATTTCATTATTTTCCTCTTTTTAGTGGCTTTTTGAAGGTTTTTTTTTTGTTAAAAAGTTTTTTATTTTTTACTTTTTCGTGTCAAAAAGTGACATTTACCTTAAAGGAATCACACGCCGTTACTCACTTTTATTAAACCGACTTTCTTACGCTGTCTGATGTGTCAAAAAGTGACATTTACCTTAAGGAATCACACGCCGTTACTAACTTTTATTAAAATCAGAACTACTGAACCGATTTTGATGAAATTTCTATGGGACCAATCTGAAAGTATATCTTTTCAAATAAAAAAAATGTTCCAAATCGGTTTATAAATGACGGAGTTCTGAGGTAACAAACATAAAAAAAAATTCGACTGATGACCAGTCCTATACTTCCCACCTAGTAAATATTTGCAAAAAATAAACACTCTTTTTTTTATTCTTTGACTAGGCCCAAATAACCTTAGCTGTTGGTGGTCTTTAAAACACAATTTAATTTTTATTCTTTGAAAAAAGCATGGCCCTCTTTTTTGTTTGGTGATCTATTGATGGCTAGCTTAATATAGCAAAAATCATGGTTACCTTGATTTACGTACAATTTTTATTTTTTTTAGTAAAATATTTTTTTTCTCGAAAACTATACATTTTAGAGAAAAAAAATATTTACATTTTTTTCATATTATAACATCTAGAATTCATTTATATTTTTTTTTACCTATGTTAATACGTGACATTGAGGACGTTTTTTTGAATATCTCAGGATCCACTGAACCGATTTGACTCAAAATCTAATCAGATCTAAGTTAAAGGCTGATAAACACAATAGAACAATCGGCATGCCCGTATGTTGTTCCGTTCTTAAGATATCGAAGGCGAAAAATTGACCACATACACACACACATACACACATACACACATACACACATACACACACACATACAGACATCAGTCAGAAAATGATCTTAAACGATTGCTAGGGTCTCAAAACGTGAAAATCTGTTAAAATCTCGAAATATTGTTTTCGGACTGAATCCATTACTTCCCTACCATAGTAGAGGTGGGAAGTAAAAAAAATACAACCGAATTGAGAATCACCCTTTTTTTTGTTGGTTAAAAATTAACAGGACTGATTTCCATAGTTACCACATAAACAAATCTTATCTTTTATTATTTTTTGCCATACCCACCACAAAATAGCTACTTTCGATTTATGTATAGCGGCCATTAATGACCCATTTAACAGGCAGGTGTGCGGAAAATGGTTTACTTTCTGCACTAGCGCAGAAAATAACGGTTGCCATAGCAACTTCTGTTTATTCATTCTATACGCCTGTCATTACTTACTTGCACGAACTTCGTGGTACACTGGAAGGAAAGATGGCGACGCAAATGAACTGTCAGAATTTTTTGAAAATATTGTGAAAAGTAGTTATTTTGTAGTAGGTATGGCAAAAAATACCATGTATATCTCGTATGTAATGGTATTACAACTCCTGCAAAAACTCGATATCGTTCGTTTTTACATACTGTCATCACTCGCCGTAGTATGCCCCATTACGTATCTAGACATACAATCTACTATTATTTCAAAAAATTATTTGCATGCAAATTAAAAATTACTTTTTAATCGCGTCGTAGGTACATGAGTACACGCACCCACTTCTTTTTTCATAATAAAATAAATATGGACCCAATAAAACAGGAAACCTGATAGGAATACGAGAATCCAAAAATCTAGGGCTTGGGGATGCTCTCGATCGTTGGGTCGTCGCTGTTTCTATGGCGTTACCATTTTTTTTGAGTTTGGGCTGAGAATAGCCGAGCTTGTAGCAACGCCATTGCTTATATGACCTTTCCATGGGTTCTCTATTAAAAGCCCTCAGTTCCCAGATTCTAAACCGAGAAATGGTAAAAGTTTGAATTAGATTTTTAACCGACTTCAAAACAAGGAGGTGGTTCTCAATTCGGTTGTATTTTTTTATGTTTGTTACCTCAGAACTCCGCCATTTAAAAACCGATTTGGAAATTTTTTTTTTATTTGAAAGGATATACTGTCAGATTGGTCTCATAGAAATTTCATCAAAATCGGTTCAGTAGTTCGGCTGATTTTAATAAAAGTTAGTAACGGCGTGTGATTCCTTAAGGTAAATGTCACTTTTTGACATATCAGACAGCGTAAGTAAGTCGGTTTAATAAAAGTGAGTAACGGCGTGTGATTTCTTTAAGGTAAATGTCACTTTTTGACACTAAAAAGTAAAAAATAAAAAACTTTTTAACAAAAAAAAAACCTCCTTCAAAAAGCCACTAAAAAGAGGAAAATAATGAAATTTTGAGGTCTGCGCCAATTTAATAAAATATGAAGTTGGTTAAAAAGAAGATATTAATCACTATACTATACTTTTTAATCGACTTCATATTTTATTAAATTGGCGCAGATCTCAAAATTTCATTATTTTCCTCTTTTTAGTGGCTTTTTGAAGGTTTTTTTTTGTTAAAAAGTTTTCAATTTACATATTATTTAAAAGATCGAGGGCGAGCGAAGCCACGGGTACAGCTAGTTATAAAATAATTTTGTGTATTTGACTTGTTTTACGTGATAGATTATTACAATTTTGAATACGCTGCAAAATTTCACAAATACGTAATGTGAGAATAAATAAAAAAAATAACTGTTTTTTAGCCAATTAATTTTTGCTCCTAATTAGTTGATAAATTTCACCTCGTAGCAAATTACACCACAGAATATCATAGAACGTTTCAGACCATTAAACTATTACGTATTTTTAGGTATGTGAAAAACAAGTTCAATAGATCACCTTTTTATTCTGTTTTAAATCAGAAAAGCTCAACAGTCGATCGTTTGAAAATGTGTCACTGTGTGAGTAATGTCAACTCAGTCCGCCGCGATAGTGGAAAGTTTAGGGTTAGAATCCCTACGGTGACATAGGTTTGAATTAACGAATTTTTCCTGATTACAGCATTGTGTTACGTAATTGTTCTTACCCAGGTGTTTCATATACTGTTTGCAGTCATTATGCATTCATTTAATTATGTATTTGTTCACGACGTCCGTGTTAAAATTTGTATTTACAATTATTTCTGTTTAACGATATTCACGCATCTGTCTGTACCCGCGATACAGACATACCCCTCTTTTTTCATATAAAGTCTAGCAGCCCGGTCTGGTTCCCTTTCGTAGTAGCGTAGTGATATAATATTATAGCATACCTACATTACTCTTCTATCGAGCATCTATAATTCACAATTCATACACTACTCTTGAAAGCGCGGGCTATTTGTCACTGAAAGAATTATGTAAATCGGTTAAGTGGTTCTTGAGTTTTGAGGTAACGTACATATCCGGGACACAGCATACCCATTTTTTTCACGGCCCCTTGAAAATCCTGTAAGTAATTTTATTAGTCATACACATTTTTTTTCACGGTCCCTTGAAAATCCTGTAAGTAATTTTGTTAGACCTACACATTTTTTTTCACGGCCCCTTGAAAATCCTATAAGTAATTTTGTTAGACCTACACATTTTTTTTCACGGCCCCTTGAAAATCCTATAAGTAATTTTGTTAGACATACACATTTTTTTTCACAACCCCTTGAAAATCCTGTAAGTAATTTTGTTAGTCATACACATTTTTTTCACGGCCCCTTGAAAATCCTATAAGTAATTTTGTTAGACCTACACATTTTTTTTCACGGCCCCTTGAAAATCCTATAAGTAATTTTGTTAGACCTACACATTTTTTTTCACGGCCCCTTGAAAATCCTGTAAGTAATTTTGTTAGACATACACATTTTTTTTCACGGCCCCTTGAAAATCCTATAAGTAATTTTGTTAGACATACACATTTTTTTTCACAACCCCTTGAAAATCCTGTAAGTAATTTTATTAGTCATACACATTTTTTTTCACGGTCCCTTGAAAATCCTGTAAGTAATTTTGTTAGACCTACACATTTTTTTTCACGGCCCCTTCTATAAGTAATTTTGTTAGACCTACACATTTTTTTTCACGGCCCCTTGAAAATCCTATAAGTAATTTTGTTAGACATACACATTTTTTTTCACAACCCCTTGAAAATCCTGTAAGTAATTTTGTTAGTCATACACATTTTTTTCACGGCCCCTTGAAAATCCTATAAGTAATTTTGTTAGACCTACACATTTTTTTTCACGGCCCCTTGAAAATCCTATAAGTAATTTTGTTAGACCTACACATTTTTTTTCACGGCCCCTTGAAAATCCTGTAAGTAATTTTGTTAGACATACACATTTTTTTTCACGGCCCCTTGAAAATCCTATAAGTAATTTTATTAACGAGGCACGTGAAAACATTTTAAAAACTGCTGATTATTGTGATTTTATGAGCGTGCGGTCATTATCAAAGGTTGAATGAGATCAATGGCAGGAGAAGTTCCATTATCGTCGTACGGGTCTATCGTCTATCGTAAGACGGGGTTGGTAGGTCAGCCGGCAACCGGTCTATAAAACAGTTCTATGCTGACCGATATGTCACACTCACTACCCAATTAACACGGTGGACACAGAGTGCGAGCAAAATGAGGACTTCGACGATAATTTTATTGGCTGGGCTTTGCCTTGCAGTGGCTCTTGCCAAGCCCACCAAGAAGACCGGCAAAATCGGTAAGAACTGCACTATATTTGTTTGAAAAAAAAAAAAATAAAGTGGGTGCGTATATTTATGTAAGCGCGTTAGAAGTTATACTTCTTTGGTAAGGAACCAACTGACAAATTTTGTTAAAATGAGTTAGCTGGTTCCTTAGACTCAGAAAAAGGTATTATATATATTTGCAATAAAAATCCAACTTAAAATAAAATTAGAATTAAGATAAGAATCTTTCGGGCTTATGAGCCGTGGTCTACTGGAATGGCATCTTCTTCTTCTTCCAGACGTTTCGCTTGCAACTGCGGCAAGCATCTTCAGTGGTGTGTTCGACTCGGTGTCCTGCTGTCGACAGCAGGACACCGGGAAGAACACTACGACCACGTCGAACACACCACTGAAGATGCTTGCCGCAGTTGCAAGCGAAACGTCTGGAAGAAGAAGAAGCCATTCCAGTAGACCACGGCTCATAAGCCCGAAAGATTCTTATCTTAATTCTATTAACGCCGGCCGTGAAAGCCTACATTCTTTTAAAATAAAATTGTCAGTTGGCACTTTATTGCAGAAGGGGGTCCAATCTGCATGCAAATAATTTATTGAAATAAAATAATAAAAAGACCGGAGTGAATTTATTTATATGGTAACTATGGAAATCATTATAGCTGCAACTTCATCCTGTTAAATTTTCGTGACGCGATGCGCGCGCATCGTAAAAATTCAATCTCATCATTTTTTTATAACGCGCCAAAAGAAGTATATTTTTAAAAAAATTTATTTTTTATAACACGAACATGTAAAATGCGTTTTCAAAATTTTTATGTTTGTACCAGCAACATTCGAGAACGGCTGGACTGATTTTGATGGAATCCAGTACACAAACTTAGTTCTTTTTATACAGCCTCGGGTTAAGATAATTTCCAAAAATAAACACTTCTAAATTAAAAATCCTTTCTCCCAATACCGAGTTTTCACTCCAGCGGGAGAAAGAAATATCAAGCATTATTTGGCTGTAGTCTTTTATTTTAACGTGTTTCTATTTTTTATTTTTATTAATTTCATGTATTTCATTACTTTTTCGATGAATGGAATAAAATTACTTATTATTAATAAATCTAAAGTCAGTGAAATATATAATAAATATTAATTGGATTTTTTTTTTGACAGCTGATCCAATTTTCCTGCAAAAACAACGCGACATCCTTCGATTGTTTTTGCACGTAAACCAGCCAAACACATTCCCCGATCAAGTCCAAATTGCACAAACCTACAGCCCTGAAGAAAATGTTACATTGTACACCGTAAGTATTTTTTTAAAGATCACCAACTGGCACCGTTCACTGGACTTAGTACCAATTAATATTTTTAATTTATTATTATTATCTTTAATAATAAATTAAAAATTCAATTCACCAGTTCCTCAGACTATAATTTTAAAAATCCGTTTAATTATTACAGAATCCGACTGCAGTTAAGGAATTCTACAAATACTACAAGGCCGGGTTATTACCCCGTGGAGAACCTTTCTCCATCTTGTACACGCCGCACCGTAATCAAGCGGTTGCGCTGTTCCATTTGTTCTTCTACGCTCAGGACTACGATACTTTCTACAAAACCATCGTTTGGGCCCGTGACAATGTCAACGAAGGCATGTACGTCTACGCTTTAACGGTGGCCGTCCTCCACCGTAAAGACTTAGAAGGAATCGTCCTTCCACCACCTTATGAAATCTACCCGCACTACTTCGTCGACAAAGCAGTCATCCAAAAAGCTTTCGAATACAAAATGATGAACTACAGTGGAATCCCCGTCGATATTGAAAAGAAAGTCGTCATCTATTCAAATCTTACGAACTACATTAGCGGAGAACAACAATTATCGTACTTCACCGATGACATCGGTATGAACTCGTACTACTACTACTTCCATGTCGATTATCCATTCTGGATGGGAGGTGACGAGTACGGACTGAAAAAGGACCATCGTGGAGAACTTTACTACTACACTCATCACCAACTCGTTGCCCGTTACTACTTGGAACGTATTTCAAACGATTTAGGAGACATCCCGTTGGTCGATTACCGCGGTACTGTTGAAACACCGTACACACCAAACTTGAGATATCCAAATGGCGTCGACTTCCCCAACAGACCTGCCAATGCATACTACGTGAGAGACGATTACACCCAATGGGCTGCTGAAGAAATCGAATCGGTCGAAGCTAGAATTCGTGACGCTATTGATATGGGATACATTTATGCTGTAAGTATTAAAAAAATTAATTGATTCATGCCACAACACTCATTCTGAGAAAATTTTAATTAGCTACCTCTTACCGTTTTTGAGATAAAGCCTTGTGTCCCCGAGGGGGAACATTGGAATGTAGTTGTTCTCGCAATTGCATTCCAATGTTCTTTAGGAATTGGCGTTCCCAGGAGCTCGAGTTCGTACCAGTCGATTTGTGTATGCCGGCTGACAGATTTTTAATAGATACAACTCAGGGGGGAAATTGGAATGTAGTTGTTCTCGCAATTAAATTCCAATGTTCTTTGGGAATTGGCGTTCCCAGGAGCTCGAGTTCGTACCAGTCGGTTTGTGTATGCCGGCTGGCAGATTTTTAATGCAACTCAGGGGAAACATTGGAATGTAGTTGTTCTCGCAATTGCATTCCAATGTTCTTTGGGAATTGGCGTTCCCAGGAGCTCGAGTTCGTACCAGTCGGTTTGTGTATGCCGGCTGGCAGATTTTTAATGCAACTTAGGGGAAACATTGGAATGTAGTTGTTCTCGCAATTGCATTCCAATGTTCTTTGGGAATTGGCGTTCCCAGGAGCTCGAGTTCGTACCAGTCGGTTTGTGTATGCCGGCTGGCAGATTTTTAATGCAACTCAGGGGAAACATTGGAATGTAGTTGTTCTCGCAATTGCATTCCAATGTTCTTTGGGAATTGGCGTTCCCAGGAGCTCGAGTTCGTACCAGTCGGTTTGTGTATGCCGGCTAGCAGATTTTAATACACAAATGGATTATTAATTATTGTGTTGAAGACGCTAATGACCTGAGTTGTCGACGCGTCTATAATCTATAATAATAATGCCTTGTGATAGACGGACGGACATCGTAAGCTCAATAATAAGGTTCCGTTCAGAGGTACGGAACCGTAAAAAATCAATAACTATCGATCGACAATTTTGGAGACGTTCAAAAACTCTACTAAATGATAACGAACTTTTGAAACAAACTTTTACATTTTATCCAAATATAACTTTTCATTTTGTAGAAACACAATGAGCCATTTTCCCGAGAGTAGTTGTTTCAATTATCCACGAGAGGCAGCACTTGTAGTAGGGACAAACATTATTTCCCCATTAGTATCGTGTCATTTTAATGGTATAACTTAATTATTAAATTAATTAAATAATTAAGTTATACCACTAAAATGACACGACACTAATGAGGAATAAATAATGTTTGTACCTACAAGTGCCGCCTCTCGTGGATAATTGAAAGAACTACTCTCAGGAAAATGGCTTATTGCATGTACATATTTAGCTAGCTTTTTATTGTTATGATTTCATTTCTTTTAATAGTATTCTTAAAAACGCAAAGTTATATAATAAACATAAAATAATAGAATTATTCCAGGGGCGTACATAACACAAAGTTTTGTTTGAAAATAAGAAAATTTTATAATAATTATTAATTAATTCAACAATGAATTTTTAATCCACAAGGCATCCACTAGGTAGTGAATAGTATTTCTTAACATATCAGTCAGCAAATTATGCCATCATGATTGTTAAACGTCAAACGATTGTTATAAGATATATAAGGAAAAAATCAGAAGTCGGAAACTGGGAATTTCGGGTTCCAGTCCCGACAGTGGCTTCTGATTTTTTCCTTATATATCTTATAACAATCGTTTGACGTTTAACAATCATGATGGCATAATATGCTGACTGATATGTTAAGAAATACTATTCACTACCTAGTGGATTAAAAATTCATTGTTGAATTAATTAATAATTATTACATTGTTGTCCACAATTACCTAACTCATATATTGTTATTTAGAAAATTTGATATTCAAAAACAAAGTGCGAGAATTCTCAATTTATGAATTTTTCTATTTACAGCCCGATGGTACTAAAGTGAACTTGGTTGATGAAGAAGGTCTCGACACTCTCGGCAACCTCATCGAAGGTAACCCCGATTCACCGAACAGACGTCTCTATGGCTACTTGCACATCTTCGCTCGCACTCTTCTCGGTTTCTCTGGAAAACCAGTTTCCCAATACAAAATCACTCCCAGCGTGCTCGATCATTACGAAACCGCCCTACGCGATCCGGTCTTTTATCAAATCTACGAAAAGATCATCCGCTACTTCTTGAAATACAAGGAACAATCTCAAGGCTACACTTACGATGAACTTAACTTCGCCGGAGTCAACATCGACAGCGTAACCGTCGACAAGCTCATCACCTACTACGATTACTTCGATGTAGATATCACCAACGCACTCTACACCGATATCACCGAAACCGCTGATTTAGAAAAGATCTGGGTTAAAGCTAGAACTCAACGCATCAACCACAAACCATACAACTACAAAATCTCAGTTACGAGCGACAAAGTCGCCGATGTCGTCGTAAGAATTTTCCTCGGACCGAAATACGACTCGGAGGGCAACGTAATCGACATTGAACAAAACCACGTCAACTTCGTCGAATTGGATAAATTCCGGTACAACATGACGATCGGTAAGAACGTTATTGCTCGCAGTTCCCGGGACAGCTACCACACTGTTCAGGACCGTACATCGTTCCGCGTGCTCTACTGGCAAGTGCAAAACGCCCTTACGACCGGTAAAGATTTCATTCTGGACAACTCGGAAGCTCACTGCGGATTCCCCAACCGTATGCTTTTGCCTAAAGGTACCAAAGCCGGAGTACCGTACGTACTGTTCGTTCACGTCGCACCTTACACTCCGGTCGATACTGCCGTGCCAACATACGACGAAACGATCTCTTGCGGTGTCGGAAGTGGATCGAGATTCTTCGACAAATATCCATTGGGATATCCTCTTGATCGTGCTGTTGATTCAGCACAGTTCAACACACCAAACATGTACTTCCAAGATGTCATCGTCTTCCACAAAGACGAAGAAATCAAACCACCAAAGAATTAAGTATTTAGAACGTTCGATTTTTAAGTATTACAGCCGATAGGTGTTTTTGAAGAATGACGATTATCTCTAGATCCAAAAATATACTTTACGGACAAGAATTCAAAAATACTTGGCGTACGACGACAAAATGGCGATGACAATTATCATTCATAAAAACCATTCTCATTCTTGTTTATACATTCCATTCAAATTGTTATTTTGTGATTTTTTTTTATAGCGATTACTTTTTTTTTATATAAAGAAAAACTTCGACAATAAATATTAATGCATTTAATTAAAACTGTTATTTTTTCATTTCTATATTTAAACCTATATCTCCACTTTTTGAAATCAAAATATTGAATTTACGAAAAACAAAATGACATATTTCCAAAACATTGGCAACCCGGGAACTGAGGACTTGTAATAGAGGAACCATAGCAACGCCATGTAAACAACAGCACTGCAACACGCTCGGCTATTCTCAAGCCCCACTGTAATTGGAACGGGTAATCAGCGCCACACAATATCGGGCCAGTAACTGAAATGTACCTTATTGCCATGGAAACCAGTGCTTATTGCACGCGCATTTAAATTCATTTTAGTTCTCGGCCCGATATTGTGCGGCGCTGGCTACCACATCAATTGGTTCCATGTTTTTAATTTTTTTTTTTACTCCCCACCTGGGCTTGAGAATAGCCGAGAGTGTAGCGGCGCTGTTGTTTACACTCCCCACCTGGGCTTGAGAATAGCCGAGAGTGTAGCGGCGCTGTTGTTTACATGGCGTTGCTATGGTTCCTCTATTACAAGTCCCGAGTTCTCGAGTTCTAGCCCGAGAGCTGGTAAAAGTGTCAATTGGATTTTCAATTTATTATTAAAAAAAAAAAAAATAATAATGAATTGAAAATATGAATTGGTGCTAGGCCCAAATAACCTTAGCTGTTGGTAGTCTTTAAAACACAATTACAATTACTCCCCACCTCTACTATGGTAGGGAAGTATTGGATTTAGTCCGAAAAAAATATTTCGAGATTTTAACAGATCTTCACGTTTTGAGACCCTAGCAATCGTTTAAAATCATAAAAACGGAACAACATACGGCCATGCCGATTGTTCTATTGTGTTTATCAGCCTTTAACTTATATTAGATCTGATTAGATTTTGAGTCAAATCGGTTCAGTGGATCCTGAGATATTAAAAAAAACGTTCTCAATGTTACGTATTAACATAGGTAAAAAAAATATAAATGAATTCTAGATGTTATAATATAAAAAAAATTGTAAATATTTTTTTTCCCTAAAATATATAGTTTTCGAGAAAAAAAATATTTTACTAAAAAAAGAAAATTGTATGTAAATCAAGGTAACCATGATTTTTGCTATATTAAGCTAGCCATCAGTACTTAGATCACTAAACAAAAAAGAGGGCCATGCTTTTTTTCAAAGAATAAAAAAAGAGTATTTATTTTTTGCAAATATTTACTAGGTGGTTTACTGGTCATCAGTCGAATTTTTTTCCATATGCATCAGCTATCCAGTTAGTAGGTATAGAGATCGGTGTACCCTTGGAGCGAGAGTTAAACTCGCACTTGACCGGTGTTGTTTTTATTTGATGAACATAAATCTGATTAATATTTAACTAGTAGGTATGTGATTTGGAAATGAAAAAAACGCTCGGGAGCGTGCATTTTGAGGTCAGAGAAAATTCAAAATTTACAACATTAAGTTTTTTATTACTGTATAAAGTAAAAATAAATAACAATCAATAATAGGAACATACAATTAATACGGTCATGGGTTTTGCTAGGAGGTACTAATACTTGTAACACAAAAAACACTTGAAAAAAAAACAAAAACAAAACGGATATTCGATTATTATAAAAATTAAAAATCCTAACCTTGTCTAAGTTCACTGTGTTTAGAGTTCATCACCGCGAGTGTATTTTGTTTTTTTCGAATTTTTCGATGTCGAACTGCAATAACATGCGTTGCTCTGTGCATCCAAATACGATTTACATCCGAGTATTGTTGTTCCGCTGAACAACATTTTGGCTGCCCCTTTGCAAGCTGTTTAAAATGACAAAAATAAGTGTAACTATTAACTGGCATATATAGAGTGTCCCAAAATTGCTGGGACACAGAGCTACCACGTGTAGTAGAGGTCAAAATAAGTCGATTGGACCCAATTTATTTATATACCAAAATGTACCGTTTGCCCGTGAGAAGAGTTCAAAGTTTCATAAAATTTTGTATTACAATTTTATTAAACTTGTACTAGGAATATCTGTTAGCATTATTTAAGAAAACATTTTTTTCCTTCGGAACTATGCGGAATATGAAATTTTTACAAGAGTAACAAAATGAAGATAATTTAATCAGTCTTCTCGCTAAAAAAATTTGAGAACTGTATTACCACCCCTAAGAAAGTTCTAAAAAAAATGTCAGGGGGTGAGGGTGGTTTTAAACCTTCTACAATTTTTTTTGGGTTTTTTTGATTACCGAAAGGGGAGTAATCCTCTAAAATGCACTTTTGTCAAATTTCATTCAATTTGTTTCACTCATTTCTGAACAGCGTTTAATAAAAAATTTTGAGCACACAAATCATTAATTCACGTACCTTTTGTAACAGTCTCGCCTGCTGCCTGAACCGATTCACAGTATCGATATAAACATTTTTTGAATTCTAAATCGCAAGTATCTTTATTCGAGTTACATGTGTCGTAACACAGATCGTGTGTATCGCAGCATTTTGTCATTTCTGCTAAAGGTAAATATTGTGTGTCTATTCCGATACCTAATGAACCACATCCGTTTGATGTTGGTTTATGGTATCTATTCGGACGCGCTGTTTCACCTGCAAAAATAAAGTTTGGTTTCTTTGAGTGCCCAGTACTCACATAGGATAAAATGTATAATTTACAAAAATTCCGAGTCACAACTATTCTATTTTTCCAAGAGATCT
The DNA here is from genome assembly GCA_039654895.1 of Mongoloraphidia duomilia. Classification (NCBI taxonomy): domain Eukaryota; kingdom Metazoa; phylum Arthropoda; class Insecta; order Raphidioptera; family Raphidiidae; genus Mongoloraphidia; species Mongoloraphidia duomilia. The sequence continues at coordinate 1,200,618 of CM077521.1, read as the reverse complement.
TATGTTTAATAATAATAATAATAATAATTTTTTATTGAAAAGCCACTAATGTGGATACAAACGTCAAGTAAATATAATACATATTAAAAAAGATCCTTTAAATCATAAGGCACAGTATTACAAAAATGTTTTTTTAGTTTATTTTTAAAATATTCTGTTTTATTTATGATTTTTATTTCATCTGGCAATTTAGGAGCGAATATGTTTAATTAATATTGTATATCACTAACAATTGTTTATTGACCACATATGTTATTGTGTCAAGCTTTTAAACTTTTGGTGATATCGTAATTTTAAAAAAATCGACTGTTAATACAAAACAAAACTTATTACGTGTACAAATTCACTTACCTCCTGGACATTTGAAAATACAATTTTCGTCTACAGCGGCATCGAATATATCGTTAAATGTTTTAACTTTATCGACGACTGTAACGATATTCTGAAAAAAGTCGCCGAAAACGCTTTCCGCAGAAATTACAGCATCTCTCAATGTTTTCAGAATATTATTGCCGTAACCAGAATATGCATAAGTTATAAAAGTTAACAGGTAAATTGCAACTTTTCCGTATGGAATATTCATTTTCAAATCACTGGAAATATTTAAGCACAATATTTTAGGTTATATTTACAGTTATTAACTTATTATCGAACAGATCATATTATATTCGATGAATAATGAATTATTTTTAGCATTTTCGTTGAAGTTTACGTGGATTCCGCAGATTTGTTAATAATTGATTTGCAACTACACGTGAGAAAAACCTCAATTGTTGCATTCTGATTGGTTTTTAAATTAAACACTTTTTACCACAGTTTAAAAACGTGCCATTATCTACGCAACACAGTCTATAACAATATGAATATTGTACTTGTTACGCAAAAATCTATTTATTATTATTTATATTATTTTATTTATTTATTAAAAATCCGTAGACAGATATAAATCGCTGTTGTCATTTTCAAATTAATCTACGAAGTACGCAAGCGCAATCGTCAGATAGCTTGCTGCCTCCATGAATTTTTTTGATGGAAAATTGGCAACCCTAGTTTATAGTTACAACCCGTACAACCATTGACCTATATCAATTGTCAAAACTCAAAACGCTTCAAAGTGAAAGAGGGTTATGTGTTTTAAACTATTTTTAAGTGCTGTTTTTTCGACTGGTTTTTACTGAATCGTGTGCAGAAAAAACACTATCAAACATAATAATATAGGAAGTGTTTTTTAAAATGTTTTAATATCTATTTTAAGTACTGTTCCACAAATTACAAAACGTTTTGAAACGTTAATCAGTTTGGCAAATTTAAACATTAAAAATGTCTTTGGCTGACGAACTTCTGGCAGATTTAGAAGAAAATGACAATTTAGACGAGATTGAAGAAGATGACAAAAAAGAAATTAAGCTAATACCAGAGCTTACGCCGTCAACTGAAGAATTGAATATCATAACCTCAGTAAGACAACTAGCTAAGCTCAGAGATTCAGATCGTTTACATAATATAATAAAGCAGATAGAAGCTAACAGTTCGAGAATAAGGAAATCAAACGATATAATCGGTCCAGTAGAATCTGATCCTGAATATATGCTCATTGTGGAAGCTAACAATTTAGCTGTCGATGTAGACAATGAAATCGAAACGATTCATCGGTTTGCAAGAGATAAATATCAGAAAAGGTTTCCAGAATTGGAATCATTAGTCGTTCCACCGATGGACTACTTGATGACTGTGAAAGAGCTTGGAAATGATTTAGATCAGGCGAAAAACAACGAAACTCTACAAACTTTCTTAACACAAGCAACTATTATGGTTGTGTCGGTTACAGCTTCCACAACTCAAGGAACTCACTTATCTGACACGGAGTTATTTCAAATAGAAGAAGCTTGTGACATGGCAATTGAATTGAATAATTTTAAACAGAAGATTTACGACTACGTCGAGAGTCGGATGGCATTTATAGCTCCTAATCTATCGATTATCGCTGGTGCTTCAACAGCGGCCAAAATTATGGGTGTCGCGGGTGGTCTAACCAAATTATCGAAAATGCCAGCTGATTACGTGTTGGTACTCGGACAACAGAAGCAAACACTTTCTGGATTTTCGCAAGTCACTATGCTGCCGCATACCGGATTTATTTATTATTCATCTCTTGTTCAGGATACTCCGCCGGATTTACGAAGAAAAGCGGCTCGGCTTGTCGCAGCAAAATGCACTTTGGCGGCTCGAGTAGACGCTTGCCACGAAAGTACTGATGGACACATTGGAAATATGTTAAGAGAAGAAATAGAAAAAAAATTGGATAAGTTGCAAGAGCCTCCGCCTGTGAAATTTGTTAAACCTTTACCAAAACCGATTGAAACTAGTCGAAAGAAAAGAGGAGGGAAACGAGTAAGAAAGATGAAAGAACGATACGCAATGACTGAATTTAGAAAACACGCGAATCGACTGAACTTTGCTGATATTGAAGACGATGCTTATCAAGAAGATTTGGGATACACGAGAGGCACTATTGGCAAAACGGGAACTGGTCGCATACGTTTACCACAAATCGATGAAAAAACAAAAGTACGGATATCAAAAACGTTACAAAAAAATCTACAAAAGGCTAATCAGTGGGGTGGTAGTACTACCGTCAAAAAACAGGTATCGGGTACTGCGTCAAGTGTTGCCTTCACCCCACTTCAAGGATTAGAAATTGTTAATCCTCAGGCTGCTGAGAAAAAAGTGAATGAAGCTAATGCTAAATATTTTTCCAATACAGCAGGGTTTTTGAAAATTGAAAAAATGGACACTGCGTAAATAAATAATCAACAAACTCCTAGATCCTAGATGAAAAAAGTCTAAATGTTTGCTTTGTACATTAATGACAAATAATATTATGTAATGTGTATTTTTTGAAAATAAAACTGTTTAACAAGGCATAATTAGTAATTACTATATTATATATTTCATATAAGTTTTAATACAAGATATTAATATTATAAAAAGCTTTAATAAAATTTAAAATAATTGTTCTATCATTATTGTTAGTATGATTTTAAAATATTGTGACAGAAAAAAATAATTACAGCTAATTTATGTTGACAAAAGCTGGACAAGCTCTCCTGAGTCGTACAATTTCTTTACATCGGAGCCTCCCCCGACACACGTTCCTTTGATAAATACACGGGGTACCTGTTAGAAAAAAAAGCATCGATAATGCAGAATTTTTTATTTTCCAAATTTTGTGCATTAGAAACTGAATTTTTTAGTCTTCTTTGGCTTATACAAATCACGTCTTTCCTTTATAAACACGATTTGTCTGACCCTGATCAGTTTTAATTTAGGCAAAAATTGTATTTTTATAAGCAATTTTTTATCAAAAAATCTCTTACTTTTCAAATCAATCGTGCATGTAATAGGTCGAGAGCCAGGCGTAAATATGTAAACCAATTTCTGACAGGATGAAATTTTCAGGGAAGGTAGTATTTATTATGACAAAGAAAAAGCGCTAGGGTTGCCTCGTCAAATCCAGGGTACCTATTGTGTAACTCATTTCTAGTGATATCACTAAAGTGAGATCACTAGAATTGAGTTACACAATAGGTACCCTGATGCAACGGCCGGGAGGGGTCCACTTCCGGTGCAAAATAAGCATACTTAATTAGCTCATAATTCTTTTTCTCATGATATGACAGCATGCAATTAATGCCATATTGTAGAGCTCGAAGAGCTGTATTCAAATACATAAGGTTGCCTAAGAAAATTTTATCCTGTCAGAAATTGGTTTACAAATTTACGCCCGGCTCTCGGTCTATAGCTTATGTAATAATTATGTTTATCTTGTTTCAACAGATAAAAATAAAAAGGTGTCATCGTTATCAGTTAATCATTTTATGATAATTGAATAGAAATAAATTTTAAACTTACAGTTCTGGCTCCTGTAATATTACCCAGGATCGACTGAATTTCATCAGCATCATCACGTTCGTCTAATTCAATAACAGTGTATTTTTTATCCAACTTTTTGAAAACCTGTAAAAATGATTGATTTTAGCTTACTTAAAAATAGCATTAGGATCTAACATACTCACGCCTTAAAACTATTCGATTTAAATTGAACAGATTTTATTAAAATTAACATATTTACTTACATCTTTTGCCATTTTGCAATAAGGGCAATACGTTTTAGAAAATATAACAATACTGTCACTAGAAATTAATTCTTTCACAGTTTCTGTTTTAGAACTCATGTCTTCTGGTGCGTCTGTCGCGTCCTTCGAACTGAATAACCCCATCGGTATCGGCTAAATGGAAAGCACACAAGATAAAGGAAAAGTCGAGTAGTCAGTAGAGCAAGGTCAATACGGATTTGACCAATTAAGGTTAGATTACTCAGCTGTCGTATGTTTATTATTTATTGTACTTTGACTATCGATCAAAAGATGCCACTTTTCGAGTTAAAAAGCTTTTCAAAAGTCTAGCTTACCGGCTTGGAAAATTCAAACGTCATAAGAATTAATATTTATCTTCAATAATCATTCATCAATGGTTTTGTGGTGTTGGAATTTTTGACATTTCGGAAAATATGTAACTGTGTCTTTACATTTATTTAATAAATCATGTACAAATTTTAAAAATGAACACGTTCGTATAATAATTTGATTAAAAAATGTGTGCATTGTGAGGAAACTTTTTTTTCGCCACGTTATCAAAACATATTGGAAAAATGTCACTTCCTGGCAATGGTGTTTTCGTCGTTCAAGGCGAAATGGCAATCCTGGTGACTGCTATGCGTCGAGGCACTCGGTGGTCAACGCATACACACCACGATGAAGATCACGATATTTTACTTAAGTCGTTTCAGGATCTAAAACTTGTGCTAAACCGCATCGAAGACTTAAAAGTTTTAGATCCGAACGTTTTTCTCAGTCCATTTTTAGAAGTTGTTAGATCTGAAGAAACGACTGGACCTGTCACTAGTCTTGCACTATCATCTGTTCACAAATTTTTATCTTACGGTCTAATCAGTAAGTTGTTTATTTTCTTTTTTAAATTCCAAATAAGTTTGTCATTATTATTTGAAACAAATTTTTTAGATGCTGACCATGAAGGTAGTGCACTAGCCGTAGAAAGTATAGCGAGCGCTGTAACCAGGGCGCGTTTCGTAGGCACCGATGCGGGAGCTGATGCCCTGGTATTGTTACGCATTTTACATACACTTCGCGCTCTGCTCATATCTCCTCCGGCTACTCTGTTATCTGATACGGCGATTTGCGATGTGGCTTTAAGCTGTTTTAGAATATGTTTTGAATCACGTCTCAGTGGTGAGTTGAATGTTACAGGGCTAAAATAATAAGATACCTTTTTTTTGTTAGAACGTATCAGTACTAACATAGGTATGATGTTTGTCTCACAATATTTCGGCCAAAAGGCAAGAGTCAGGCCATACCACCATTAAAAAAACAAAACAATCTATACTAATATTATAAAGAGGAAAAATTCCTTTGTGAGTTTGTATGGAGGGGGTTAAAAATGAATTTTTCTATTTGCATTAGTATCTAATCTTATATAACTTGGCTGCCTTTCCGTTTTCCAATAATCCGTTCATTTTTAGATAAATTATGTTTTTCTTTTGTTTTTCTCAAAACAATAGGCGGTATCGATTTTTTATGTGTCGCGGAAAACAATTCATTCAATTGTTTTTAACGTTACTTTTGACAGATTTTATTGCGTTTAAATTTCGTAATGAATTTAAAATTACGTCATGCTTAGAATGTTTAATAAAATGAATCACCATATAGAATATATGTTGCATAATATTAAATTAGATTTATACACATATTTATTTATTTAAGAATTAACACTTTTGACTTTTATTAAACACACATCTCTTCTATAAAAACATTGGATGTTAAAGATTTTTTATACAAAAGAAAAATATTTTTGTTTTGTTTATACTTTTAACATCAAAAAAACTTAATTTTTGTATATAAAAATGAATGTTTGTTTGTTTGTCCCGTATGCGTTCCTATACCCATTCGATTGCGATGAAACTTTGGTGAGTTGCTGTGGCACGCCCGCGAAGGTTTATGTAGTTTTATAAGTTCTTAGCACCCGGACGAAGCCAGGCGGAACCGGTAGTAGATTATATAAATACTAGCTGCCCCGAGCGTAATGATATATAGCCTTAGTTATTGGGGCTAACATAAATTGGGAAGGGAATGAAAGAGCGAGTTGAAAATAGTCAGTCATCCGGATTTGCCAAGCATAATAAACCGTAAATTTCATGACGCCGTGGCTCACAGTTGGAAAGTTTGTGTGATGGACAGATACGCGTATCTATTTTTAATTTTATAATGGTACAAATAACTAACAATTTAGAGTGATGGTGATCCTTAGATTAGATTTTGCAGATTGAAGAGGAAAAACCTCAATGGCATTGGATCAACAAATTGCAATACTGTATTCAAATTATTTGCATTTAATATACTAACGTTTAAATGTAAATAACTTAAATACAGGACTGCAATGAGTCATTTTCCTGAGAGTAGTTACTTCAATTATCCACGAGAGGCAGCATTTGCGGTAGGTACAAACATTATTTATTCCTCATTAGTGTCGTGTCATTTTAGTGGTTTAACTTAATTATTAAATTAATTTAATAATTAAGTTATATCACTAAAATGACACGACACTAATGGGGAATAAATAATGTTTGTACCTACCACAAGTGTTGTCTCTCGTGGATAATTGAAGGAACTACTCTCAGGAAAATGGCTCATGAATTAATCCTATACCATCAAGGTTTTTCTTTTTCAATCTGCAAAATTTAATTTTATAATTAATATATGAAATGTCATAAAACTAATTAACTAAAAGTAGACGAAGCTAAGATTTCGATAATTTTTTTGTTTTTGTTTTTAGAACTGTTAAGACGAACAGCCGAACACGTTCTTAGAGACATGGTACAGATGCTCTTCATAAGACTTCCACATTTTTCAGAAGATGCTCGTATGCCTGTACACATGAAAAAATTAAAAATGCATACGGGAACGATAGAACATAATCGCGTCAAACGAAAATTCCGTAATAGAAATAGACCTATTTCCGATGCAGTCAAACCTGAGTCTGAACAAAATAAATCGGTTACGAATCTATCAAAAAGTGAACTGTTCGTTGAAAACAAAGGTATCTATATGTTCCTTTAACATAACCTCACACTAGTGGTATCTATATGTTCCTTTAACATAACCTCACACTAGTGACATAAAGTCACTGAGTTAACCTCACATTAGTAACATAAAGTCACTGAGTTAAAAGATAATAGAGACGCTATACCGTATACAACTGCTTTTACAAAGCTGAAGCCAAGTCTGACATTACAGGCCACAAACAACTGTACCAAGCTTTTGTCTATTTACTCAATGTACGGTGACTGAAGTCAACAAAAGCGTGAAAAATATATCTGCGCCTCTTTTTTCGAAGTAATTCCCTGATTATTCCGAGTTCCGACAACATGTTAGCATGGAGTATACATCTCTGTATCAAAAGTTCTGTATCTTTATCTATGACAGCCAATCAGAACCAACGATCTGTTACCGTAAAAAAAAGACAGATATATGTTTGCACCCTAATCGTGGCTTTACGATTTTCGATCTATCATCGGTACTGTAAATTAATATGTACATGGGATAACATTATTCTCTTCTTCTTACATATAAAATAAATTAATGAGCTCAATAAATATGGGGGATAGTGTGGCCCAGTGGTCAGCGTCGCGGCCTCTGGATCAGACTGTCGTGGGTTCGAATCCCGCCTCCGCTCATGGATGTTTTGTGATGTCATTTAGTTTTAAGTGTGTTGTAATCAAGACCTAAGTTGTCGACGCGTCTATAATTTACAATAAATAAAAAAATCAATAAATATGGCGACTGGCTTCTCTTTTAAAATGCTTGTAGCGCCTCTATAATCTTTTAACTCAGTGCATAAAGTTATTTTTAGTTCAATATTTTTTCTTAGCAGATCAATTAAGTGAAGAAAATTGTACAACTGAAAAGAAAATAAACGAATTAAATCCGAATCCATTATCGACAACGCCGATGACACCTTTAGGAAATATTGTAGATATGCAAGAGACTTTTTCGCAAGACGTCCAGAATCTTGATACAGCTGCACAAGTCGATACAAAAGATACGTCTCAGTGTTCTGATCAGATATTTGAACCTAATATCACCGTAGACGTCCAAAATTCTTCATCCAATGATGTAACGCCATCTAATCAAACTTCCGGTGAAGACATAACAAAAAATCTAGACTCCGAACAACTTGTTAGAAGCGATTCGGTAAATACTGTAGACGAATTAAGTGGAACGGAAACGAATCAGGAATACGTTAATCCTAGAGGAGTTCGGTTTACGCCTCAGACAAAAGCTGTACAACTTATACCTCATGGAATTCTTTGCATCCGAGAATTGTTCAGGTTTTTGATATCATTATGTAATCCGTTGGATAAACAGAACAACGATATTATGATTCATCTAGGACTGACATTGTTGACTACTGCTTTCGAGATCGGAGCTGACAGTATCGGAAAGTACGGTTCGTTGTTGAGTTTGTGCAAAGATGAGTTGTCCCGGAATTTGTTTTCTGTAAGTATTAACTCGATTGGATAATTCAATTTAGTTACGAAGCCCCACGTATATAAAAGCCAATGCATTTCTATCTCAACGCGATAAATTATTCAACCGATTTTCGTGCAGTTTTCACAAATAGGTGGAGAAAATATTTGGGAAGATTTTACTTTTATTTTATTTTATTTACGTATCAACGGGCTAAAGTAGTCCTTTACATCTAGATAATATATAATATTGACATGTATAAAAATTAATATTGGTATCTTCTATATACAGTGTGTCCCACCGTAACTGAGACATAGCATTTTAACATGGTGTTACGATAATTTGTTAATATTTGCTCCCCGTTAACTGTTTTTGTTATTTTTATTTTACGATCTGGTTCTAAATGTCCCCAGTAATGATATTGTAGACTTATTTTTATTTAAATTTCTTTAAAAATTAATAAAATCACATTTTTAAAAAATAAATCACAATCTTTGCTTTGTATACCAGTTTAATGGACAAGTGCTCAATGTCGCAGATAGCTTAGTCGGTTAGCGCGTTGACCAACATCACTTACCTTCACGCCAAGTCCAGGTTCGAATCCCGAGAGCTCATAATTAATTTTTTTTTTTTAATAATGAAAATACATTGGAGAACAATTAATAATGCTTATTATTTACAAATAAAAGTATAGCGATTTTATTATTAATTTTCATTAAAACTAACACGTACAACCATCGTACAACTCTGTTTTAATGGAACGAGCGAAGCGAGTGAGCAGTGTATTGCAGTCCGGGCGAAGCTGGACCGGGCCGCTAGTTGAATATAAATAGAAGCATTGTTAACAAAATCTATAGTCTAGAAAACACTCTTAAATGTCCTCAAAGTGCCAAGAAAATTGGATTTGTCTATATTTGAAAGAATTACAGCCGGGTAGCAGGTTCCGTAGCCTCCTTAGCCGATTAACCGGAGTATTATTTCAATACTCGCTCATAACGGGGTGACTGGGAAATCAGTATATCGATTCGAATCAATTTTTTTTTTGCGATTCATCGATTCAAAAAGAAATTCTATCAAATATATTGACACAGTTTTGAACTTAATTTGTTTTTGTATCTCTTTTGTTTCAGCTACTGTCAACTGAACGTATATCGATATTCGCAGCAGATTTGCAAGTTTGTTTTTTGTTATTTGAATCGCTCCGAACACATTTAAAATTCCAGTTGGAATTTTATCTCACGAAGTTAATCGAAATAATCGTATCCGATTCGGAAAAAGTAACCTACGAACATAAAGAAATAGCGCTGGACAATATCGTGCAGTTGTGGAGAATTCCTGGTTTAGTAACAGAATTGTATTTGAATTACGATTGCGATTTATACTGCACGAATTTGTTTGAAGATATAACAAAGCTGTTAGCGAAAAACGCTTTCCCGGTTACGGCTGGCGTCTATCACACTCATTTGTTATCGCTCGATGCTTTGTTAACGATAATCGAATCGATAAAAAACAATTGTAGTTCGAAGAACGAGTCCGAAAATGCAGTCGATTGTGTTACAAATAAAAATGACTGTGTAGGTTTTGTCGCTGTTGCACCATCGAGGCAGAAGATTTCTGAACATATTCCGTCTCATGATGATATTGCAATCATCAAGTCAAAAAAACGGGTAAATTTGATTTCTACGTAACTACCATGGATATGAATAATATCATTATTATTATTTAAAGAATCAACGGGCATATAACTCATTATTATACATTTTACAAATGGTGATAGAAAGCAACTCATAATACATTGTAATTGTAATATTCTTTAAATGAAAATGTCTTATAATTAAATGTTTGTAGCATCTCTATTAGGGATGTGACATTGAGTAAAAAAAATCGATTATTTAATAATCGATTTTTCTCTTTTCAATATAAATCGATTTGTAAAAAATCGATTTTTGAAGAAATAATCGATTTTTGTGAAAAATCGATTTTTTCTATTATTCGAAAAATTGCATACTTTTATAATGAATGAAAACAATTGGAAGTGTATCGAAATGAAACTATTTTACATAATACATACAGATGGCGCCATTTTCCGACTGATTAGTTTACGTTTAGTGAACTTATTTTACGTTTTTTCATCCGTCGCACAGATGGCGTTGTTTACAAAAATCGATTAAAACGTGTAATTTGTAAATGTTGGCTGCATATGGGTTTCCCAAAGCCTATATTCTTTCTTAATATTAATATTAATAAAAAAAAATAAACATAAATAAAAAAAAAGTGTAATTTATCTAAGCGATTTAAAAGTGTAGTTTATATAATCGATTTATAAAAAATCGATTATTATTATTAAAAAATTAATCGATTTATAAAAAATCGATTATTATTATTAAAAAAATCGATTGTTAAAAATCGATTATAAGAAAAAAATAATCGATTAATATAAAAATCGATTATTTTTTCACATCCCTAATCTCTATACCTCTTAATTCAGTGGTAATTACTTACGAAAAAGTTTTTTTTTATATATTTTTATAGTGGCTGCCAACGGGGACCGATCATTTCAATACAAAACCAAAAAAAGGCATACAATTTCTACAGGAACACGACCTTCTCAAACCTGAATTAGATCCGATAGAAATCGTTCATTTTCTAAGAGAAAATCCGGCCTTAGATAAGAAGATGATAGGAGAATATATTAGCAGTCGAAATAATTTGCAGGTAAATTTCGATTTTATCGAAGTCCAAACATTTATCGTGTAATAAAATTTAAATTGTAGGTTTTAGAAGTGTTTGTAAAATCTTTCGACTTCACCGATTTGCGAATCGATGAAGCGCTGAGACTTTATTTAGAAACGTTCAGATTACCCGGAGAGGCACCTTTGATATCGTTACTCTTAGAACACTTTGCAGAACATTGGCATGTAAGTATAATCAATAATAAATAATAGTTTTATACGGCTGAAATGCAATTGAAAAATGTTTTTTCGTTGGAGAGCAGCCAATTGGGTTTTTAAATGAATTTTTTTTTTTACTTAAATAGAAGGACCCATACAAGTTTTATAGCAAAACTGTTTTTATTTAATTTTTTTGCTTACTAATTAAAAAGTTTTATTTAAATAAAAATTAATTTTAAAACTCAGTTCCGATAACGCGCCGAAAGAATCCGAACGCGTGTGACGTCATTATGTTATCTATGGTCTTTGTATCCATGGTTACCAAGTTAAAAATTTATTATTTTTGATAGTATGTGTAATACATATACACAAATACCAACAAATGCAGACACATTTTAACATAACGACGTCACAAACTATGGAGTGTAGAGGTAAGGAGAACTCTCTCTGCATATGAAAAAGCGTCCGTCAAAAGGCGATAAATTGGTGGCGCCACAATAGCAAGAGTGTAAATTTTAAAGGATGCGCCAAATAATACTAGAGTAGGACAGTGAAGTAAAGAAGGAAAGCATAACTTCCGCTTTTAAATGACGCACTTGTCAAAAGAAAAACAGTCAAATATCATTGGTAAACTTGTAATTATGCATAAAATAGTAAATAAAGATAATCCCAATATAAATGAACGCCTGAAAAATCATTTAATTTTTTAACAATGATTGCTTTTATAAAAAATTACAAACGCAAAATTTAAAACACCTGCAAATACATACTTGAATTTGTCAATCAATTATATTCTTTTCATTTTTTTTATAAAAGTTCCACATAATAATTTTTGAAATTTCTTCAAAAGTAGAATTCTCTAATAAAAATTATTAAAAAACTGAAATTTCTGATGTAAAACAGATCATGGAAATTAAATCACAGTCCATGTTATCTGACAGTAGTTATTTTAGGTTATATTTACAAAATTATTTTGAACTTTTGGACTACGCAAACAGTTGAGGTTTTGTATACTGCAGTTTTGTTGTAACTACTCTAGTCATCAAAAATATTAAATTTTTCAACTCAGCGCACTTCACTCAGTCAATAACTGCTAAGTTCATTTCATACTCTCTTGCTATTTTAGCGCCATTCTGGAGAGATTTGGAACTGTTATTTACAGCTTACAGCTGGACACTTGTGCAACTGTTCCCCCATATGAGTGTTCTCCTTAACTCTACCCTCCATATCACAAACATTCCTGGCGCGTTTTGAAGTCACGTGATATTTTTTAAATTTTTATACATTTTAATTAATTTTTTGTAATTTATCTATAGCTTTAAAAAATGTTTTCTTTTCGATTTTCAATATTATTTATGTTAAATTATTAGAAAATATTAAAAAATTAATAATTTTTTTTAAACTTAAATACCTAATTATATAAGGAGAATATTAGTTTAGCAATCTTGTTACAGTTGAGTATTGTAAGCTCATTCCGCCGCGTAAGTGGAAAGGTTCAGGTTAGAATCCTGACTGTGACCACTGGTTGGTAAAATGATTTTTTTCAATATGTTTCGAAACAGTTATATAATTGGCTGCTCTCCAACGAAAAAACATTTTTTATAATCAATAATGTATCGCTACATATGAAAACCGAATTTTCTTTTTTGACGTTCGTTCAAATTTTTAAGAAATGTAACGGAGAACCGTTCGTAAATGCTGACGCCGCTTTCACATTAGCATATGCTGTGATAATGTTGAATGTGGATCAACATAATCGCAATGTGAAACGACAAAATATTCCAATGACCGCTGAAGACTTTAAAAAAAATTTGAAAAAAGTAAATGGCGGTAGCGATTTCGATCAAGACATGCTCGATGAAATTTATGTAGCAATAAAGTAAGTATAGGAAACAGTTATTTTTTAAGTTGGTCAAAACGTTAGGAACAATTCTTTTTATTCCAAGTCTTCATGGTTTCCGGGCTTGTAGGCCGTGGTCCGGTGGTATTTCTACCTGACGTTTCGTCTACAACTGCGGTAGACATTCTCAAAGGCGATGTGGCAGCGGTCGAAGTGTCCTCCTTGACGGCTCACAGGTCAGTGTGTCAGTGACTGGTGTCCTCCCTTCTTTTATGCCTAGTACCAGTGTGTTCTCTGTTCGGTCGTAGTCCGTCTCTCTGTAATTGGTCAACTGCTTAGTGTGTAGTGGTGGGGGTGAGTTCTCTACTCGGTCGTATTCCGGACAGAGAACACACTGGTACTAGGCATAAAAGAAGGGAGGACACCAGTCACTGACACACTGACCTGTGAGCCGCCAAGGAGGACACTTCGACCGCTGCCACATCGCATTTGAGAATGTCTACCGCAGTTGTAGACGAAACGTCAGGTAGAAATACCACCAGACCACGGCCTACAAGCCCGGAAACCATGAAGACTTGGAACAATGCCGGCCGTGAAAGCTTGCACACCTGGATAATTCTTTTTATGGTGTTGCAAAACTGAATTGTATTTTGTTATCTTCAATGGACCTATCTCTGGAAATAAGAACGAGAGATTGTTACTGCTTGTTCTGCAAGAAAAAGAGAGAGAAAAAATACGGTTGCGCACGCATACCGTGTCCTGCTACCTAGTCAGTCAGTCAGTGACAACCGATATAGACATTTATTTGCCTAGTTACCGAATCATCTGTGAACACGGTATGCGCGCACATTCCAGGTGAAAAAGATACGTGGATTACCTATTGATATTTATATTTTAAAAGTTTTTATAAAAGTCGTCTAAAAATTTTTTTGTTTTTTTTTTTCAGAAATGAAGAAATAGTAATGCCAGCCGAACAGACGGGTTTTGTACGCGAAAACTATTTGTGGAAAGTGTTATTACGACGCGGCGAATCCAAAGATGGCGTCTATATTCACGTGCCAAACGGTTACTACGACCGCGATCTGTTCGCTCTTATTTGGGGTCCGACTGTAGCGGCTTTAAGTTTCGTTTTCGATAAAAGCGAAGACTCGCTCATCTATCAACGAGCGATCAAAGGATTTAAAAAATGCGCGTTCATCTCGGCTCAGTTTAACATGTCGAATAATTTAGACACATTAATACTCACTCTCTGTAAATTTACAATGCTTCAAGGTCAACAAAAACAAAACTTCAACGTAGTCGTCCAATTCGGATCGAACGAGAAAGCGCAATTGGCTTTTAAGACAGTTTTGAATTTAGTTCATTTGCACGGAGATATTTTACGCGAAGGTTGGAAAAACATTTTAGATTTGGTTTTTGCGTTGTATAATTACCAGCTTCTTCCGAAACCGTTGATGGAAGCCGAAGACTTTATCGAACCGAGTGGTAGGATTTCGTTGGTCCGTGAAGCGGTACAATATCAAAAAACCGAAACCGGATTGTTGAGTTCGTTATATATGTATATGTTATCCGATACTGTTACTCCGAGAGTACCGTCTCCAGAAGATCAAGAACTGATCGAATACGCCAAAACGTTTATTAAGGAGTGCAATTTAGAACAAGTTATCACCGAATCGAAATTTTTACAAATGGAATCGTTGCAAGAATTGATACGAGGCTTGATCGATTGTGCGAAAGGACCCGACGGCCATAAATCGTTAAATAGCGGCTATGATGAAAATACTACAGTGTTTTTCTTGGAAATGTTGCTCAAAGTCGTCATACAAAATCGGTAAGTATATCGGACACTAATATAAATTTGCAATTAAATTGAACTATAGGTGGCAGCATGGGCGATGTTCTAAGCAGGATGAACTTGCAATTTTAACAAGTCAATGGAGCTCTCTATCTATTCTGATCTTTGACAATACAACTATGGACTAGCAACGCTAGCTTCACCCTGGATCCATCAATCAAAACATGATGCATTAAATTATATCGATATATGGAAATACATTGGACTAAGTGAAAGTGCCATGAATGAAAAACGTTGAGTGAGGTGCCAGGCAGTTAGAGTACTTGATTTTAGTTGTCCATTTCCATATCTATGGTCTAAGGCTCTGAAATTCAGCAGCGGCCATATTGTTTCGAGTTCATCCCGCTTGGAATTAGTTTCGATTAACGACTATTGAGGTCAGACACTTTGAATGAGCCATTTTCCTGAGAGTACTTCTTTCAATTATCCACGAGAGGCATCACTTGTGGTAGGTACAAACATTATTTATTCCCCATTTGTCATTTGAGTGGTATAACTTAATTAATTTAATAATAATAATAATTTAATAATTAAGTTATACCACTAAAATGACACGACACTAATGGGGAATAAATAATGTTTGTACCTACCACAAGTGCTGCCTCTTGTGGATAATTGAAAGAACTACTCTCAAGAAAATGATTCTTTTAATCGCGAATAGGTTAGGTTCAATCAGAGTTGAAACTGTTTAAAAATAACTACAGATGGCAACACCATTACTTATACTTATTCTGTTGTTTTCAGCGATAGAGTTATTCCCCATTAGTGTCGTGTCATTTTAGTGGTATAACTTAATTAATTTAATAATAATAATTTAATAATTAAGTTATACCACTAAAATGACACGACACTAATGGGGAATAAATAATGTTTGTACCTACCACAAGTGCTGCCTCTTGTGGATAATTGAAAGAACTACTCTCAAGAAAATGATTCTTTTAATCGCGAATAGGTTAGGTTCAATCAGTAGAGTCGAAACTGTTTAAAAATAACTACAGATGGCAACACTGTTACTTATACTTATTCTGTTGTTTTTAGCGATAGAGTAATGACAATATGGCAACTGGTTCAGGATCACATCTACAGTTTAGTGATGGGCGCATCGACTTGCGATTATCAATATTTACTCGAGCGCTCAATTATCGGGTTGCTACGCTTGGCCATAAGATTGATGCGAAATGAAGAAATGAGTCCGATTATTTTACAGTCTCTGAAAATGCTCCTGCTTTTGAAACCGGTCACTGTTTATAAAATATCCAAACAGATATCGTTCGGGCTGTTTGAATTATTGAAGACGTCGGCGCAGAATATTCATTCCGATACCGATTGGAAAATCGTGTTTACATTGTTGGAATGTGTTGGAGCTGGCGCTCAAGTACCTAAAGTGGTGGATGAAACAAAACTGAAAGACGATCAAGGTAAACAAATTTCAGTAATTTTAATGCCGACTGTTTTTAAAATAACATTGATATTGAATAGAATCATGTACTCGGTTTTTTGTTGTAACGCCTAGACAGGGAAACGTGTTTCCATAATTTTTGTCTGTCTGTCTATTTGTACCAGCATGATTCGATAATGGATGTACCGATTTTAATGAAATTTGGTACAATATCAACTGACACCCGAAGTTAAATTAGTTAAAATGTTCATACGATTAAAGTATCGCACCTTATTAAACACAAATCCCTATATTATTAAATGAGCAAATCTTGTATATACGTACCTATGTACCTATATAAATATTTTCTCGAAAACGGCCCTAACGATTTGGATGAAATTTACTGAAAAGGGGTTTTGGGGGGAAAAAAATCGATCTAGCTAGGTCTCATCCCTGGAAAAATTCGTTTTATTATCGATTTTATCATTTTAAAAAACAGTGTTTTTAACGTTATAAAACAGTGTAGTATGGTGAGTAAGCTTTGGAAAAAACAAACTATTTTCATTATTTGTGTCAAATTACTCTGACAGTCAATCTTTATCTACTTATAGGTATGTAATTTTTTTTCTTAAAAACGACTAACGATTTTGATGAAATGGGAACTTTAAGTACTATTTTTTTTGAACTCATCCGAGCAAAGCTCGGTTATCCAGATATTAAATGCTTAAGTTAGCATTAGTGTTAGAAACACCCGTCAAATGACGTAACATTGCAATGCAATACTAAATTATAGGGTACTTTTTATCAGGATGCGATTCCGTTAAGATAAGATTTCTTTCAAAACCATTAACGCATAATATAAAAATTTTAATAGCAGGCACTAAATCAGACGGCGAGGCACCACACAGTAGCGAAGAAGAAACAGTCAACGACCGAGGCTACACATCTGACTCGGAATTAACACGTAGCGGCGGAGCCCTAAAAGCGAGAAGTCCATTGGAACCTCCAATATCGACGTCCATTTCACCCACACAAGGAGGCTGGATTTTGGTAAAGAAACTTTATGAAGTTTGTTGTATTTTACATTAGAATGAGCCATTTTCCTCAGAGTAGTTCTTTCAATTATCCACGATAGGCAGCACTTGTGGTAGGTACAAACATTATTTATTCCTAACACTCTAAAAATCCCTATCCCTATATTATTAAACGAGCAAATCCTGTATATATGTACCTATATAAATATTTTCTCGAAAACGGCCCTAACGATTTTGATAAAATTTATCGAAAAGGGGTTTCGGGGTGCAAAAAATCGATCTAGCTAGGTTTCATCCCTGGAAAAATTCGTTTTCCCATCGATGTTATCATTTTAAAAAACGGTTTTTTGACGCCATAAAACAGTGTCGTATGGTGAGTAGGCTTTGGAAAAAACAAACTACTTTCATTATTTATGTCAAAATACTCTGACAGTGAATCGTTTCGGAATAATATTTTGAGAAAATAATACAAAATCAATACCTCACAGTAAGTACTATTTTTATTGAACTCATCCGAGCAAAGCTCGGTCACCGAGATTAATAATATTATCTACTTATAGGTATGTAATTTTTTTTCTTAAAAACGACTAACGAATTTGATGAAATGGGAACTTTAAGTACTATTTTTTTTTAACTCATCCGAGCAAAGCTGGGTAATCCAGATATTGTATCATTATTTATTGCCCATGGTGTCGTGTCATTTTAGTGGTATAATTATTAAATTATTATTATCATTAAATTAATTAAATAATTAAGTTATACCACTAAAATGACACGAAACTAATGGGGAATAAATAATGTTTGTACCTACCCCAAGTGCTGTCTCTCGTGGATAATTGAAGGAACTACTCTCAGGAAAATGACTCATTTTAAAATCATAGGCGCTGTCCAGCTCTTTACGTCTATAGTCTGTGACTTATTTTGGTAACGGTAACTTTCTTGATAGGTTGGTACTGATGGAGAAACGCAATCGGCGTGCGCAATGCAAATAAATCCGTACAGCATAGTTCTGGAACGTCGTCTCGGACAACACAATCCGGCCGCTCTACTCAAATGTTGCGAGAGTCTTGCGTTCCTCGTCAGAGACGTTGCACATATCACGCCGTATAATTTCGAAGACTGCGTTCGATGTATCAGAACATTCGTTGAAGCTAGTTTGAACGGAAGTGAGTTTTTATATAAAATATTCACTGTTTTTTTATTTAACGTAATAAATAGTCGGCCATGGCCTTGAATAAGGAACCATCTCGATATTCATCTGGAATTATTGAGGGAAACCATGGAAAACCTCAAACAAGATGACCGGTACAGGAATTACCGTTTCTCGGCGTGAGGCAGTAAGGAAAAGTCCTAGCCACATCTGCCCCCGCCGGGATTCGAACCCAGTACCTTCCCAATGCGAGTCTAGTGCTGTACCACTAAGCTACATCGCTGCGTAAAATTAAAACAATATAAAAATACAGATAGAAGTGGAATGAAAAATCTTATTTTAAAGCATCGATGTATATCCGGGATATTTTCCAGATCAGCGAATCTTTCATCGTCTAAACGTGAGATCGAATCGAAATGAACGAAGAAAAAATCGCGATCCGTCGTATGGACGTCGCGGTTCGGCCGATAGTCCTGATGAAGATAGCGATGAGGAAGAACTACCAACTGGTTATCATCAAATATCAATACAGTTGTTGGATTTGATGCATACGCTTCACACCCGTACTGCGCAGATATTCCGATGGTGGGCCGAAGAACACGGTGACATTGCCATCAGTTCTTTATGGCCGAAAGGTTGGTGTCCGTTATTGCAAGGAATCGCCAGGCTGTGTTGCGATGCAAGGAAACAGGTTAGTCTTTTTTTCAAATGAATGACAAAACAATGACGATGGGCACATGAGAAACGTAATATAGATGGCAACAGGTATATAACTACCTAAAGGTACGTGCAGTATGGAGCTGGGATTCTAGATAGTAGCGTAGATCATAGCTGGGCTTGCTTAAATTAATGCATCGTTATATATGCGAGCGTACACAACGAAGCAGTGAGTGTAGCAGGTATAAGCGCTGTTACAAGAGCTACTAGATACAAGAATGTATGTCACCATTCTTTCGGCGCGCTGACTACTACAATCAACGTGTGACAACTGTCAAATGACCGTTACAAGTTTCGCAATGGATGTGACTAGTTTAATAAGTGAAATTTTGCCAGTTTTTATTTAATTTGTTTTGAGTTTTTTCTAAGACGTATTTAAAAGTGTTAGGTTCCATACGTAAATATTCAAAAAACCGGTTTAGGTAAAATTTTAGTTCTTGGTATAAATGATGAAATTCGCCGTATTTAGATCGTTTTCTATTAATAGGGTGGACAAGATAGCTCCTACCTAAATTTGTATTTAAAATATACCACTTTGTAGCAGAAGAACACAAATATTCGTCTTCGCTATCTGACATTTCAAACACGATTTAAGCTTGTATCAATGCTAGTATCAAAGCTTCGTTGTGCAAACCTATAAGCGCTTATAATTTCAGCCACTATGTACCATACATGTTACCATCTAGAATCCCAGCTCCATACTGCACGTACCTTAAGGTTTTCATAGAAAGATATGCGAGAAATCAAGTTTTTTCCTTTCTGATAGCATGCAACCACTTCTTTTTAGTTCCGGATCCTTTGGAAACACAAAACATCTATGATTTGAACATTGGTAAACACAGCACATCGGCATTGTCAATGATTTATTATTTTAAATAAACTTATTCCGTACACGCTATTATGAACTGCCCACAGACTGAGGTAGTTCATAATAGCTGGCGCCCCTAGCGGTCAAGTTTGGCAGTGCCCATCCTCATTGCTAGCATCTATTTTTACACGAACATTATTTCTTTTTCCGAATGCTACTTCGTTTTTAACAATAATAAAGCTTGAGTTAAGCTTTGTCTGCTGCCACTAGCATAGCTTCTAAACTTTTTGACCATACTGTGAATGAATGAATTGTAAATTATATGTCGAGCGTCTATAATCCACAAAACAAACAAAACTGTAAATTATAGACACTCGACAACTGACCAACTGTGTTATGTGTAAATGCAAAATATTGCATAGATCGCTCAGCTTGTGAGTTGTGACAGCACAGTTAAGCTTCACTTAAAGTGAAACATTTTTAATATATCTGGTTACTGACACCATCAAGAAAGTTTATTTATTCACGTGTAATTTTGAAACAAAAAAAAAAAATTTTTTTCGAAAAATGTTTTCTATAAGTTGAAAAAGAATACTTTTCTGATTTTAAAAATGTAAAAGAATTAATAAAATATTAAATGAGTGTCTTATAAAAATTCGACGAATTAGTGACGCTCACATGGAGTGGAATTTTCAATATGGTGAAGTATATATACAGCACTTGTCACCAGTGATACTGTGTTGTATGAAAGGAGAGACGGTTAGCACTCCCCTAGACAAGGATGGAATAAACACAAATACGGTCAAGGCACCATTGACCACATTTTTTTGTGAAATTTATTCAAACATTAAAAAAATAAAAAAAAAATTGCAAGTTATTTCGAAACTTCAAAAAAAAAATATAATAATAACATCAAAACAAAACAACGTTTTTAACCCTTGTTTTGTTATATAAAATTTCGTTCGTTTTTTTTGCTATTAATTTTCATTACAGGTTCGAATGAGCGCGATAACGTACCTACAGAGGGCGCTGCTTATGCCTGATCTGCAAACACTAAGCGGTCCGGAATGGGAGGCCTGTTTCCACAGGGTGCTGTTTCCATTACTGGCACAGTTGCTGGAACCGCCGCCTCAAGGCTGTGCAACGCCTGACGGACTCGAAGAAGCTCGGATGAGAGCTGCTACTGTTCTTTCCAAGGTTAGGAATTTTAGTAATAATATTTATTTTTAACCGACTTCAAAAAAAAGAGGTTACGTATATATTTTTTATGTTTTATGTGGTTCGCGGATAACTTCGTCGTTTATGAACCGATTTTGAAATTTTTTTTTTATTTGAAAGGATATACTTTCAGATTGGTCCCATAGAAATTTCATCAAAATCGGTTCAGTAGTTTGGCTGATTTTAATAAAAGAGTAACGGCGTGTGATTCTTTAAGGTAAATGTTACTTTTTGACACTAAAAAGTAAAAAATAAAAAACTTTTAAACAAAAAAAAAACCTTCAAAAAGGTACTAAAAAAGGAATATAATGAAATTTTGAGGTCTGTGCCAATTAAAATATGAAGTCGGTTAAGAAGTATAGTATAGTGATTAATATCTTCTTTTTAACCAATTTCATATTTTAATTGGCACAGACCTCAAAATTTCATTATTTTCCTCTTTTTAGTGCCTTTTTGAAGGTTTTTTTTTGTTAAAAAGTTTTTTTATTGTCTTAACATAACGTACTTATTTATTTTTTAATATTGTAAAAGATTACGTAAAACAAGTCATAATTTCAACAAATCATTAGGTAGGCATGTAAAAAATATTTTTTGCCATACCCACTATACAATAGCTGCTATACATGCATGGTAAGTAACTTTTGCGACCGGGACGGACGTATCTTTTCCACACTAGTGTGGGAAATCAAGCCATTTCCATAGTTATTTATGTTTATTCGCCCTGATCCGTCCTGTGCATGCCTCGGCCTACTACAGGAGTGAAGTTGGCGACACAAATGGACTGTCAAAATTTTTGAAAATACTGAAAATCAAGTGAAAAGCAGCTATTTTATAGTGGGTATGGCTAAAAATACCATATATGTCTCGTGCGTAATATTATGACTTTTGTGACTGTTAAAACTCGTTATCACTCGTTTTAACATAAACTCGTCAGTAATATGCCCCATTACGCAACTAGATATACACTCTACTATTGTATTAATGGTATTCGTTCTCTGTTTTAAATGTCATAAAATATAATTTAAAAATATAAATAATACTTACATATAACTAGTCTGAAAGTGAAAGTCTGTTAAATATTTGAAGACATAATTTTATAATAATTATTTTGTTAAGAAATCAACGTCAGAAATTATAAACAGTTGAACGTTTCCAGGTTTTCTTGCATCACCTAACCCCACTTTTGACTCTGTCTACGTTCACGGCGCTATGGTTAACTATTCTGGAATTTATGGATAAATACATGCACGCCGGTAACAGTGATTTACTTTACGAAGCAATTCCCGAATCGTTGAAAAATATGCTTCTAGTCATGGATTCGGCGAAAGTGTTTAACAGCGGGGAAGCGTATTCCCAGTTGTGGGACATAACGTGGGATCGGATCAGTCAGTTCTTGCCGAATCTCAAGGACGAACTGTTTAAAACGCATACGGCTCCGCCTGTTCAGGCGGTCGAAGAATTCGCGAATGAGGAAAATTATAAAAATGCCGAAAAGAGTTGCGAAGAAATAAAAGTGTCGACTGCTCCTACGGTTGTGCAAAACGATATAGTTGCGGCGACCAGGAACAGTATCATTTTACAACCGCCGGCGTTGGATAACGTTGCTTCACCGTTATTCGCTCATCTTGGACAAGTAAGTTTTTTGTTTATTTTTTGTTTTATGTCACCGTATTTGATTTATGCGCGTAATACATATTTAAATCGGAATGTAACTATTAGGTCAAGAATTACTTAAGCAATACGTTCCTCTTTGGGAGTTCAGAACCAATTCAGAACTTAAATTGTGTTTTAAAGACCACCAACAGCTAAGGTTATTTGGACCTAGCACCAATTCATATTTTTAATTCATTATTTTTTTTTTAATAATAAATTGAAAATCTAATTGACACTTTTACCAGCTCTCGGGCTAGAACCCGGGAACTGGGGACTTGTAAAGAGGGACCATAGCAACGCCATATAAACAACAGCATTGCTACACTCTCGACTATTCTCAAGCCCAATTCAGAACTTAACAGAAAACACACCTCATTTATGCTATGAAGTCGGAGCAACTGAATTTCGCGATTTTTCTTTGTCAAAACTGGAATAGTAATAAAATTTTCATTTAACTATTTTCTCGCATCATATTGATAAGAATATTTCATTTTAATTATTATTTGATTTTTATTTATAAACGATAGACATTTTTTTTGAAATTATTTTACGTTCAAACAAGTGGAAAATAATTTTGGTAAAAAAAATGTAACCGTCACTGGGATTTGAACTCACTTCCGATATAACGCTGGATAACACCACAGTACCAACAGTAAACATAATTTTTCCAGTTCAGCCAACTAATACAAATTTCCATTGAATACGAACATTTTGTTCTTGACACACAAATATTTAGAAAACGAATTTTTTAATATCGATTTGATTAAGGGATTGCTGTTTTCGTTTGCAAGGGTTTTTTAGTTTCTAATGGATTTAAAAAAATGGTATTCTTCTACTTTGACTGCAAATCAAAGTCAATCTTTCCATCTTTTACCACCATGTCTTCTTCCTATTGCACCCATTTTATTTCGGACTGCCCTTTCACTTTTTCCTTGTGGTTTCCATCAAGTGCCTTTTTAACTTCCCATTGGAAGTTATTGTAATGGGTCCGAAAATCGAAATCAAAATGTATAGCAAATTTTTATGTTTCAAGGTCACCACACTATTTTTACACTATTTTTAGAAAGATGTGTGTATGTGTGCGTGTGTGTGTGTACGTATGTGTCCATTTCTTTCTAAGACGAAATCTCGAGAATGAAAAATGATATCGACTACGTTAGGGTGCCAATCGAAGCGTATTAACGTAAATATGATCTGAAAGAATTTTTTTCAAAATCGGTTCTGCAGTTCTTTTTTCTTAACCAAATAACCTCCAAAAAAGTAGATTTTACACAATATCTCGCGAATAAAAAATTATATCGACTTCATAAGGGTGTCAATCGAGGCGTGTTAACGTCATTTTGATCCAACATAAATTTTATAAAAATCGGTTCAGCCGTTTTTTTTAAATTATTGTTAAAAATAAATAATAATTATGTTTTAATGATTAAAATGATTACTTTTCTGTGAAATATCTAATTTAATTGTTGTTATTAAATATTTATCAAACTGGGAAGTTCGTCGTGTGGACCTCAAGGGTCGCACTTTAGTCCTAATAAACGACCCACCTCACGGCTTGTTTTAAATTTCTTTATTTGCGTTCGCAAATTTCCCGTTTTTTTTTTTCAAAATGAACACGTCGGTTTTTGTTTCAAGTCAAGATCGTCATTTGTTATGATTGAAATGTGTAGGTATTAAGGTAATAATTGGTCTACACTCTGCAATTCTACGGTGTCCTAACCTAAAGCGATATCTAACCTCAAAGCGATATCTAACCTCAAACTTTACAATAGAGCAAGTATAGTAATTAACAAGCCAAATTTGTTTTAGATGGTTTCAACACCGATCGGAGTACCACCGAATACGGAAAAAACAACGCAAAATTATACACCGACTCCAGTTTTCACCCAACCACCCATTAATATGAACCAACCACTAAACTATCCTGTATTTTACAGCTACCCGAATGAAACTGACACGGCTACCGTTGAAAAACCTGAACCGCAACCCGTTTCACTTTATACCGATTACGTAACAAACCCGTATAATCTTACCGAATCGCAGACCCCTTATTTGTATCAGCAGAATTACAGCCAGCCGATTTTGTATCAGAATGAAAACGAAACATCAGAAAATCAGGATCGAGTGTCCGAGGTACCGGATGAATATAATCCTCCACCCGTACCGATGTTCCATGTGTTGCCAGAACAACGGATATCGTTAAGTATGCCAGAACCCCTTACAGAAAAGGTTCCATCCAATAATTCAAGCCCATCTCATGTGCCAACATCTCACGTTTACGAAAATAGCTCTAGTTTACAACATGACGTTAGCTCTAGTTCACAACCTGAAGTTAGCATTAGTTCACAAAATGTTTTCCAGTCATCCAATTACTTCTATACTTCAAGTTCGCAGCAGAATATACCACCTGGATCAGAAATGTTATTTGGTAATAATGATAACCAAATGAACAATAGTGTTTTGTTTTATAATCCAAGTGAACTAACATCAGGGTCTAGTACTAACATTCCAGTTTTAACACCGCCGGATGTGAAATAGGTCTTTGAAAAATTTTTAATTATTTTTACATATTCAGGTTGAATTATTTCTAACTTATATTTGCACTATTTACTGTGTCAATTTTGATATAATTTTACGTTATCTGTTTTGACCAGGCCCATGCCTGTGCTTAGTGTAAAGCGATATTTTTTATTGAAATGTTACATCAATGTGAAAGCGTTATAAAACATTTGAATGCTACACCTTAGTCACTAATGTAGTAAAAACAATTGGAAATAAAATTAATTGCAACATTGTTTTAATTAAATCACGTAACGTTTTATAGATGTTTTACATAAATTTTTAAAATATTTGAGAAGATACAAATCAAGAAAAACAATTATTAATTAAATGGGGAGAACTGAAGGGGTCCTAAAACTAGATGAAAAGAAAATTGTAGATTTATTTCAATATTATACGATAATAAATTTTATTTTTAGCATAATATATATAAATATATTTAAATGTTATATAAAATAAATAAATGTATAAATAAAATACACTAATCATAAATATTACTTCCTTATCGACAACACACCTAAGCGTGATAATTCACTTTTTGTACTATTGTATATGATCATAGGCGGCAGCATTGTTTCCTGTCAAAAACGTCTGACAGGTGACTGACGATAATTAAAGGTTATGTTATTTATAGATAGTTTGCATAATGTTTGAATAAAAGGGAAAAGATTGACCCTAGCCATTTACAGTAATAAAACTTGATGAAACAATATTAACAAATCGAAATGTAAATTAATAATGAATCACCATTGTTTATTAACACTTAGCTTTGATTATTTGTAAAATTGACATATTTTCTAACTGCCAGTTCATTCGAATGGCTAGATATTATATCAAACTCCAATGAATTGTTTCTCGCATGTAAATTGAATAACTTGTCTTTATGATTTTTACACGGATCTACAATATTGACGATGAGTTTTTTCGGCGCTTCTGTGATTGGTGGACCGAATATCCATTTTGATACAGTTGTGTTACGGAACGCCCGCTTAAAATTATCGTTCATAAGTCCATAAATTATCGGGTTTACAGCTGCATTCACGAAAATCAGATATTTTGCTATGAATGAGATTATGAGATACGCTCCATCAGCCTGAAATTCAACACAAACACAACTCAATGTCGCCATCTTTTGTTTAGGATATCTATAGTTCAACAATTGAATTGCACAGAAAAAAATTGAAATTAATAATGCGCTATACCTGATTTATTTGGTATTTTTTGTTTAACACTAAGCTTCGAATAAAAATTAGTGTCGTGAACGGTACTCGACAGGTGATAAACGTAATTACAACGATGAACATTGTTTTTGCAACTTTAGTTTTGTAACGAACAGCAAACGGATGTTCTCGTTTCAAGACCTCTTGTTCGTATTTGTTTATCTGCAAAAATATTATTTATATGTACCCCATACATACACCCATGTGCGTGTGCCCATTGGATTCTGAATCCAATGGGCACTGAATTTCAGAGTGCCTTATATTTACCTTGATAAATATAGTTGTATAGCAAATAAGCATAAGTGCTAGTGGAAGCCAGACTACAAGAGTCAAAATAATATGCCAGTAAAGAGAAGTGAAAGCATGAAAAGACTTCGTGTCTCGGCAATATCTTTCCAAAAAATCACTCCACGGCCTTTCCTAAACATAAGACCATTTGATTATCAAGTTATTCACTTTTTAAACTTATTATATAATCTGAAAGGCTTATATTTAACAGTTGGTTTGAAGGTTGACTGTCAATTTTTTCTTTTTTTTAAGTTTTATAATTTTTGAAGTGAAACTTTTTTAGTCACGGTGAGGGTAATTTCAAAAAACGTCGAGTGGAGGAAATGAAATGAGGTGCTAGCGGGGAAACGCTCGGGATTGGCTTGTAGGTAGTGTATTGAGGGGGAAACTTGAACGACACGCCCCTTCCTGTTTGCATAGTAGAAATAATACCTAGGGGGCGGGGCTGAATAGCGAGACGCCAGAAGTATAGTATAGTTACTGGCTGAAGGCTAAGCCAGGGCCAACAAAACAAAAAAAAAAAAAATCTGTGATAATTAGATGAAATTAATTATACAGTGTGTAAACGGTAGACCCAAACATAGGGAAAATAACATTGAAAACATTTATAATTTTGTAGTAGTCTACGTGTCATAAAATCTAATGAAAATTTTTTCGTTGGAAAACAGCCAATTACTTATATAATTGATTCGAAACATATTGGAAAAAATCATTTTACCAACCATAGTCACAGTCAGGACTCTAACCTGAACCTTTCCACTTTCGCGGCGGAAAAATTTTCAATTACAATTCAGCCGTATCTATTAATTTATAAAATCTAATGTAAATGTGTAGTGGATTACATAGAGAAAATAGTACAGTGAATATTTTAAACAATTTTCCATAGCAACGGATTACTATTAAGAGAAACTCGGAACCTGCCAAATAAAAAAAAAAACAAAGCATCTACTACATATTTTCATTGGATCAATATGACCCATAGCCTACTACAAAGTTGTGAATGTTCACAATGTTATGTCAATATATTTTCGTTCACAATGTTATTTTCCCGTTTACACACTGTATACGTAATATGTATAGTCTAGATCAGAACCAACATATATTAGTGTTTACCTATAAAGTTTCACTTCAGACGTGTGAGATTTATGCGCGCCCAGTTTTTTTTCTGTAGTGTCATACTTACCACATAAATACGAAATATAAACAATGGCGAAGCGAGAATCAAACTGACCAACCACGTAACAACCATTATAATTTTGGCTCTCCGCTTCTTAAGCCTGGTTTCTCTCGGTAAAACGATGGCGCTTAAGCGATCGTAGCTCACCACCGATAAATTCAAGACGCTCGTCAACAACAGAAAACCTACATCAAAATTAAATAATCAAAATTATGTATCATAATCTAGTTCTTGGGCAGATAGATCGACAGAAAATAAAATATTTCACTTCATGACAAGAATTACAATTTAAGCGGCGTACATGTGAAAATTAAAGGGTACTTAAAATGTGTGATCTAACAATGTGTAAAGTCACAGCTTTGACTGCAGGTGTTTAAAAATAGAGTAGACAATGATATATCGATAATTCAACCTACATTCTAAAAATCCTTCCATCTTGCATCCCATCACACCGAGCTGGTAGTTTTGATAAAAATCGTCGATTAAGAATAACCATGGACAGACTAATAAATTAAGCAGATCGGCTGTTGCCATGTTGGCAATAATCAAGTTCGTAGGTGTCCTCAAAGCACGATATCGGCAAATAATGTACAGAAGTATTGAGTTACCGATAATACCGACTATTACAATAGGCAGTATCATTGATACCTTCAGGGCGATCTCTTTATCGGATACACGATTCCACATTTCGTTTGGAAACGAAATGTTACTGGTCTGTAAGCAGAATAGAATTTTCATGAGACATCAGTCAGCTAAACCGATAGAATGTGTATTTTAGACGCTCGACATGTAAGATCATCAGCGTTTCTTAGTTATGTATCGCACAGTACAAAAATTTGACTGATGACCAGTCCTATACTTCCCACCTAGTAAATATTTGCAAAAAATAAACACTCTTTTTTTATTCTTTGAAAAAAAGCATGGCCCTCTTTTTTGTTTGGTGATCTACTGACGGCTAGCTTAATATAGCAAAAATCATGGTTACCTTGATTTACGTACAATTTCCTTTTTTTAGTAAAATATTTTTTTTTCTCGAAAACTACATTTTAGAGAAAAAAAATATTTACATTTTTTTCATATTATAACTTCTAGATTTCATTTATATTTTTTTATCTATGTTAATACGTGACATTGAGAACGTTTTTTTTAATATCTCAGGATCCACTGAACCGATTTGACTCAAAATCTAATCAGTTAAAGGCTGATAAACACAATAGAACAATCGGCATGGCCGTATGTTGTTCCGTTTTTACGATATCGAAGGCGAAAAATTGACCACACACACATATAGACATCAGTCAGAAAATGATCTTAAACGATTGCTAGGGTCTCAAAACGTGAAGATTTATTAAAATCTCGAAATATTTTTTCGGACTAAATCCATTACTTCCCTACCATAGCAGAGGTGGGAAGTAAAAATAGGCAGTTTGATTTTTTCAAAGTTGTAATAAGTTTATTCTAAATATAATAGTTTTTAACTGCATACTCACATTTGTATCAACGTACATCGAAGTATTTTCATTATAGAATACAATATGACCTTTATTGTGAACATCCATTTCGAAACCGGTGTGTATTGTCGTCGAATCTCCGTTGCAGTGTTCGTCGATACCGATAATGGTCGCCGAAGGTTTTGCAGTAATATTCCAACAGCGTTTGTGCCGGTTGTAACCGTAGTTACCATTGATCATGCACATCACGGGTCTCTCAACAACGAATCAGACGAATGCCTTTTTAATCCAAAAAGAGGAGTTTTAGTGTTTGGGTCGTATGCTTGTCGGGTTTGTCTATCAAAGAGAAACGATATTATAGACGCTCAACAACTAAGGTCATTATCGTCCCGTCATAACTCTTTAATGGGTGGACTGATTTTGAAGCTGTTATGTTTACATCACTACATTTTATCGGGAAAAATAGTATACAAATAAAATAAAGAAATAAGTCAAATAATAAAAAAAAAAATTAAATTGTAAAGTGACAGTTCTGTCACTCCCGCCAAATAGTTCTTTAAAAAGTAAAAAATAATCTGGCTTGCACTTAGGACCTCTTGCGCTAAATAAGGAGGTATTACGAACTCACTGTTACAAACTAGATTGTTTTTTTCTTTTTGAAGAACTATTATGTCGGGAGGTTTTTAAAATTTTCAATTTTATATTTTTATTTTGGTTCAGACAATATAAAATTTTTAGTATTTATTTGTTTTGTTTCGAATTTTTCCAAATCTTGTTAAGCGATGAATATAGTTTTTAAAAAAGGAGATGGTTCTCAATTCGGTTGTATTTTTTTATGTTTGTTACCTCAGAACTCCGTCATTTATGAACCGATTTTATATTATTATCGTAACAATTAAAAAAAATCAAATATATTGATTACGTACCTACCAATGTATCAAAAAAACAACAGAACAATTCAACAAGTTATGATCCTTGTTAACAATGGCTTGTAATGATGTAAATTGTTACCTGAAGAATCGACGTCACAAATTTTAATCAGGTAATTATTATTGCATCGCCGCACGGACCATTAACCAGTTACCGCTGTTTACTGTGTTATTGTTATCAACTTCCAACAGATGTCATTGTTTACAGACCACTTGACAGTTTATTATTTTAATGGTGCGAACGTTTCATATCAATATCATTCTGTACCGAGATATTACTATTTTTGCGATCTGATAATTCGTCAGGAGTGGACTGTTATTGTTCCATAAGCATTCTAGGGCAACTAAAGGTTTCTCTGTGTGACCAAAAATCAAATATGCCAAAAAATGTTTTTTTGATAATTTTTCAGTACCTATAATTAATAAAATGTTCGCCCTTTAAGACCTTCCATTAAACTAGACTTGGGTAGTTCCGGACCTGTATAGTTCCAGGAACAATGTTCTGAGTTCTCTGTCCAACACTTTTCCTATCGTTCTAGCTAGAACGCATCTCAACATGTTCATATAGCTCCAATTTCATAACGAGATCTAACTACTTGAGTAACAAAATAGCTTATTAAGGAACCATTATCTGAATATATAGTTTTAAACATTTCTGTTTAAAAAAAAAGTTATCAGGAAAAGAAAGGGTTGAAATATTATTTATTACAATTAGAATTAAGGTTATAGGAAAGATTTCAGTTCTTTTACCCTTCAACGCAAAAGTGTCAGTGAAATTTAGTGGAACTATAAATAGTTTTGAAATTTGCTAGAATTTTAAACCCGTAGGATACCAAGATATATATATCATGAATATTGAAACAGCAAAGAAAATTTTGAAACGAGTTTTGAGACGGCTTTTTTTAAAACCTGTAATTTTTTAAACTGACGTATATCATTTTGTTCGAGTGTTTTTTATTTGATTTTTGCGGGCAGAGAAATAAATAGATAAAAATATCGTTTTTTTTTTTTTTTTTTGAAAGAAAAGTTTATGTACAACGGATAATCGATTATCGAAGCTTTACTGTAATTATTTCAATAAACTATGAAGGAGGATACAAGTCATAGGAGGTTTCGTTTTGAATGAAGTGTTTCCGCTTTAATCGAGTGTAAGTTGGCACCACTGGACTCCATTTCTGAAGATCTGCAAGCCATTTCACGGCGTCCATTGTTTGGTATGAAGTTATTTCTGATTTTGATTAACTTGAAGTTTTAAAGCAAAGTTCCAACAATTTAACTGAATCTATTCGAAATATTTAACAACAATCAGTTTCGGTAAAGCGTTTATTTTTGTACTGATTTACGTGAAAATCACATTTACGAAACGTGGAAGTGGAATGAGTTGACACACTCCTTTGTTTTTCGATATGAGGCGTATCAGATATATGTAATCTTTTTAATACGTAATAAATTTCAAATACGTTTTAAAAATGGGTTCGATGCAACTCGATTGCCCGCTTTGTTGCGGGGAGAAATTTACATGCCAAGAAACTTTGAAATATCATCTTTTAAGTATGACAGTTAATTTATACTGTCCAGCTTGCAACGAACTGTGCGATAGTATTCAGCAACTAGCCGATCATTTGGGCACCAATTGCGGTAAAGACAATGAGGAAGAATTGAGACAGTTCGTCAAAATTGAACCAGTTGAAGAAGTGAGTAACGATGCTACTGAAAAAAATGGTAGTAGCATATTAGCCAAAGCTCTGATGACAGAAGAAGAAATAATGAAAATTAGTAAAGGTGCAAACGGAGATATGAACGTGAATATTATAGAAATATGTAACAATGAAGCTTTTGACGAGGGTGATAACGAAAATATTACGAATCAGGCGACAATTAACGAAGAAGGAGAATTAATTTTACCAACTGACGACATTACTTCAATCGACGGTGCTGATGTTATGGATGTTATCACTAATGAAGTATATTTTTGTTCGAGCTGTAATGTAAATTTCAATGCGTCGTTAGTCATGGAGCATGTTCAACAATTTCATGACGGACAAGAGGTTGTTTTACAGGTAAATTTTTTTTATTAACATTTTACAAAATAGTTTCAACAATAATTCTAAATATGAAGGACAACTTCGTTTGCTAACGATAGCTGCGAGTTCTTTGCTTGAATATATTAATTACGACGATAATTTCTCAATTGTTATTTTTTTCTACATATATTTTGATTTTCTGTTGGAATACTTAGATGGGGCCGTCATCAATTAATCCAAAACACCCTGTCTAATGTCTTACTTTCGTTTTTATTGAAAATATTTTTAATATATTTGACTTCTGTCTGCTGCAGACACAAAACAAAGGTTTAAAAACGGTATTTTTTTTGCTAATTTTCAGTATAAATCATATTTTCTGTTTCATCCCTTAAACTGTGTTAACAATCAGAAAATTACATAATTTTTTTACCTGATTTTAAAATAAGTACCTACGTTTTTTTTACCAAAATTTGGCTTTTTTTACCCAAAATATACTTATTAATATTATTGATTGTAAGGTGTCCGGCAGCAAAAAGAAATTCCTTGATTATTAAAAAAAAAAACCCGGGTCGCAGTGCCAAACCCTGCCGACAATATAGTGTATTTGCTAATACAGGCATTGTGGCTTTAATACGTGAACTTAAGTTTGTTTTTGGATCAAATAAAAAATTTAACTCCTTAATACATCCCTTAAAACAATATTTTTTTTCTCAATTTCAATATTATTATCAATGCAACCTCTGTACCAAATTAAATACACCCTTCAGTAAGTAAATCACTATCCGCATAAAATTTGTAAGTCCGGTCCTGTCGGGCCGATTTTATTAAAATTTTAGCAGCACATTTTGATCTTTACTAAAAGGTTAAATTTCAATTTTGAAATAATTCTGAAATTTTTTTCGGTATTTTAGGGCTCAAAAACTTTTTTCAACCCCTAAAATCCACCCTTAAAATGGTCCGATTGGGCCCATTTTAAATAGGTTCCGTGCGGTGATGGATTCCAACGTGTGTACCAAATTTCGTTCAAATCATTTAAGTCTTTCGAGAGTTATGCCGCGAACACACACACACACACACATTTCCAAAAATGGTGCCAAATTGTTCAGGAGGCTATGAAACGTCGAGAAATTTTGGTCCGACCCCTAGGTCCCGCCATCCAACCGACGCCAATAGTGTATGTGCCATATGGCAAATACACTAAAAAGGAAGATAGATTTTGGCATTGTTACCGATGGTTTTACATTTGGAATTTTATGAAATGTGTTTATTTTTAGGTTAACGAAAATGGTGCCGACGGCTCATTAGAAATGACTTACCAATTAGACGAAGACTCATCCGTTCTCCAACCGATCGAACAAATCAGAGAACAAGAAGAGTCGGGCAATGAAAGCGAAGAAGTCGATGTCGACAGTTTCAAATATCCTCAAATCTTAAACACTTTGAAACAGGAAGAGTGCGTGGACAAAGATGGAAGATTGTATACGCGAAAAGTCGTGCAAATAGAAAAGTTTTGGGACAACGAAAAATCTTCAACTTCAAAACGGCGTGCCATAGCTCAAGTGTACGAAGTCGACGATGATGGGAAACTGACGAAGCTCGATGGTGAAGATTTGCTTAAAAAGGACGCTCAACAAACTGCAATTAATAGAAAACGAATTCAGTTGATACACTGCAGTCGTTGTCAAATGCAATTTTCCAAAACCAATCAGTTCGGTAAACACGTTTGCGATTTGGAACGTTCGAGCGACTATAAATGTTCGCAGTGCGATTCGGGGTTCAGTAATCCGAAGTCGTTGTGCGCACATATGAAAATCCATAAAATCGTCAAATCTGAACCGATCGCCGTACCGCCTTTTTTATGCACCAAGTGCGATACGATATTCCCATCGAATAAATCGTTACGTTTACATCAACGCATGCACGATCCGATTAAAACGAAAGAAATCGAAGCACCGGTCGAGTATGGAATAAGCGGATCCGTTGAAACGGATCCTAATAAACCTCGCGAGATGTTTCTTTGCACCGTTTGTAACAAAACTTACGATAAAGGTTACGAAACTATACACATGGCGACGCATAGCGGGGGTAACGATTACCATTGCAACATCTGCAATCGCAAATTCTATACGGAGGAGAATTTAGATATGCATATGCGTGTCCACGCCGGAGAAAAAGCGTACGGGTGCAAGTTTTGTAAAACTTCGTTCGACAGCGAGAAGAAATTAGCCGACCACATGGAAGGTCATAGTCAGGATAGACCGTATCAGTGCGGGTTTTGCGGACGCAAATTCGCGCGTCCGCACGAGAAAGTCAAACACGAACGTATTCATACCGGAGAGAAACCTCACGAGTGCGAGATTTGTGGAAAAACGTTCCGAGTCAGTTACTGTTTGACACTGCACATGAGAACCCATACGGGGGCGAGGCCCTACGCTTGCAAACATTGCGGTAAACGATTCAAGGCGCACAGCGTTTATAATCACCATTTGTTAACGCATTCGGATGCTCGCAATTACAAATGTCCGTATTGCGATAAAACGTTCAAAACCGGAGTACAACTTGCCGGACACAAGAATAGTCACACGAAACCGTTCAGTTGCAATCAGTGTAATAGGCCTTTCGCTTCGCTTTATGCCGTAAGATCGCATATGGAAACGCACAAGAGAGAAAATAACCTCAAATTCAATTGTTATTTATGCGGTGCATCTTACGCAAGAAATTTCGCATTGCGCGATCATATCAAGGAGCAACACGAATCAGTCGTAGTCCTCGATTCGAACGGAGAATTGACCTTGGATCATGACGATAAGATGTTCGTCGATATGGAAGAGGGATTAAAAGCGACCACGTCCATTTTACCGGACGACGACGAGACTACAATAGCCCTTAACGAACTGGAATCGGAACCGTCTGAGGAAGACCTCTAAAAAACGGTAATTTGTTTCCAATATTAATTGTTAGGTGCATGACTTTGAGTGGTAACCATGGTGACGTGAAAATTTTCAGGTTATGTTATGTATATGAAAATATGGATAAAGAGCAACAGTGAAATTTGAATTGTGTGCAAAGTTGTAAAAAAAAGTACGTGTTCTAGTTTTTTTTTTATTATTTATTAAATAAATAGTGCTTGTATTGTTTCCGTAACAGTTTGGTTTGAAATAGAAATACAGATGAAACGTGTGAAAATTCATAAAAAAACGCAAAAATTTACCGCACTGCGGCGCTACTGGCTCTGTGCACGTAGCGAATTGTAATACAGATTGTATCAAATTAAAGCTGCGCATAGGCCGTTCTGTGTGTAAGACAGAGATCGATATATAAAGTATTAAGTAAGAATGAGATAAATAATCGCTAATAGGAAGTTACTGTGGTTACTGTAAATAAATAATATTTATTACAACCTAATAGCGTCATCTTTATTTTTTCGCTCCTATGCTGTAAAAATGTAAATCTTTTACCAGTTTACCAACTAAAGCAACTAAACCATAATATTTCGGAGATAGGCAACCATTTGACTCAAATTCTGCTATGACACTGCGAATTGTTGTGACAGAAGGAGACGGTCTATTTTCAAAGGCAGCTACAAATAATTTTATTATGTCGGCGGTTGAATTACCACCATAAAACCATTTAATTATTTGGATTATTTCCCGAACAGTATAAATTGCCATTTTATCAATCATTTCAGTAGTGACTATTTTTACTGTAGAAAACAACGATGACGTTATCAGGTTGTTCCGTATTTATTTACAGGTAACCACAGTAACTTCCTATTAGCGATCATTTATCTCATTCTTTCTTATTGCTTTATATATCGATCTCTGTCTTACACACAGAATGCCCTATGCACAGCTTTAATTTGATACAATCTGTATATTATCATATTATGCAAAGAGGGTAATAAGATTTATTATTGTAATTTGTTTTTGCATTTTATTTTTACTCTTTAAATTGTGTGTCGTATTTTTGTTGTTTTGCTGACTGATTATATCACGCTCTACCGTCTATCACCTTTCTCCTTACGTATACCAGTGAACCATTTTTCTGAGAGCAGTTCCCTCAATTATCCACGGGAGCCAGCACTTGTGGTAGGTACAAACATTATTTATTTCCCGTTAATGTCGTGTCATTTTAGTGGTATAACTTAATTATCAAATTATTATTACTATTAAATTAAATAATTAAGATATACCACTAAAATGACACGACACTAATGGGGACAAAATAATGTTTGTACCTACCACAAGTGCTGCCTCTCGTGAATAATTAAAGGAAATACTTTTAGGAAAATGGTTTATTTTAGGGCTGCTTTAAAAACGTCGTCTACCTAGTTCCTGTCCAGTTCTGCCACCTCTTTTTCCCCGACTGCGAAAAAGGAAGGGTTATAACTAGTTTAATTAATGCTTGAATGGATTCATGAGTCTATTTTTCGCAACGTCGTGAACGCGTCAAACTAAATTTATTCACGAGCGTACATTTTAAATTTAACCAAACTCAAAAGTTCGTCGCGTCGTTTACAATGCTCGTGTAGCGGGAAGGTACCGAAAAGCAAGTTACTGTTCATTTAATCACATTGATGCTGGAAAAGCGACGAGATAAAATTAAAAAATTAACAATAAAAAACAGTTTCTTACGCATGGTACTGAACATTGATAGGTAAAATTGAAATTACATTTAGGTTATATCATTTTTTTTTCTTTATGTTTAAAATTGAACAATTAGACGCTAATGACCTCAGTTGTCGAGCGTCTGTAATTAATCTACAATATCTCTCGTTCTAGAATTGACAAGTGCTTTGAATATTGTTTTAACTGACCAGTTTCTACTGGAAGATATTTGTTCGTCAATAATTTCAAAATACTTATCTAGGAAGATGAGCGCTTTCTTAACCTGTACAGCCGCCTCTCCTTAAGTCGTTCGTTAATTCCGCACTGCTAGCACTTCCCATCCCGAGCCTTACTGTTTATAATCGTTACGCGTCCCCAAATCCTGCACCCTTTGATGAGACCACGGTCTTATATGAGACTGCGGTATGGCAG
The DNA here is from genome assembly GCA_039654895.1 of Mongoloraphidia duomilia. Classification (NCBI taxonomy): domain Eukaryota; kingdom Metazoa; phylum Arthropoda; class Insecta; order Raphidioptera; family Raphidiidae; genus Mongoloraphidia; species Mongoloraphidia duomilia. The sequence goes on along the minus strand of CM077521.1, from coordinate 1,162,784 downwards.
ATCTCGTAGTATGTTTAATTTGGTCTAAGAATAGGTAAAGAGAAGCTAAGCTTTCGTTGGTGTTTTCTTCCCACTGAGTTAAAAGGTAATAGAAGCACTACAAGCGTTTAAAAGTGAAGCCAGTAGCCATATTTATTAAGTTCTTATTTTATATGCCAGAAGAAAAAGAGAGGGCTTGAGAATAGCCGAGCGTGTAGCAATACTGTTGTTTACATGGCGTTGCTATGATTCCTCTATTACAAGTCCCCAGTTCCCGGGTTCTAGCCCGAGAGCTGGTAAAAGTGTCAATTGGATTTTCGGTTCCATGACATTTGATCCCAGCAATTTTATACCACGACAAGTGATCCCACGACAACTGATCCCAACGACATTTGGTCCCAACGACAATTGATCCCACGACATTTGATTCCAAAAAATTGTCTATAAACTAATAAAATTACGTCGTATCCCGGGCAATGATAAATAAAAGTGAATTATTCAACTTGATTATTACATAATCTTTAAAGGATTGTTAACTCATAAACACATTATACTATTGCATTCGTTAGAATTCTAATAACAATGTAATTACAAATATATCATAACGTCTACAAATTTAATTCAAACAAATTTCCCGACAAAGGGAATAATCGATTAAATTGTTTCATTAAATTAATAAAATTTAATAACTTTATTACTTATCAGATGCTATCAGTTTATAGATAATTTTTTAGGATCAAATGTCGTGGGATCACTTGTCGTGGTATAAAATTGCTGGGATCAATTTATTATCAAAAAATATATAATGAATTGAAAATATGAATTGGTGCTAGGCCCAAATAACCTTAGCTGTTAGTGGTCTTTAAAACACACACCAGAAGAAGAAGAGAATAATATTTCCAGTCCATCACGTGTTTGGCCGCCATGTTTGTTATTCCCTGTGACGTCAGAACTGACTTCAACTTTATATTTAAAGTTGTCTAGGTGTAAATACCTTTTAACTCAGTGTTTCTTAGTGTTGGAAATACCTTAGTTGCTATAAATAAAACCAAACCTAAAGTCGCTGTGTCTCATGTAATACGCGACTGCGACGCTACTGCGACAAAAAAACAACTGGTTTTCAATCAGGCGACTATGAGTATTGCGGGCTTTAGAATAGCCGATCGTGTAGCAATGCTGTTGCTATGGCTCCTTTATTACAAGTTCCCGGGTTCTAACCCGAGAGCTGGTAAAAGTGTCAATTGGATTTTCGATTTATTATTAAAAGAAAATAATGAATAGAAAATATGAATTGGTGCTAGGCCCAAATAACCTTAGCTGTTGGCGGTCTTTAAAACACAATTTCAATTTTTACAAGTGGGAGAAGTTCTATGTATTTGGAAAAGTGATGATAAAGTAGTAACGTTTCTGCGCACAAACGAGTTTCGGGTCGGACGGGTTTATGTTTTCTAACAAGGGGTTGTTCAATGAATGTGAATGAATGAATTGTAAATTGTAGACGCTCGACAACTGAGGTCATTAGCGTCTGATCCAATGAATGTGGTCATTTAGTTGTTCGACGCCACCCTTTGTTGGAAAACATAGACCCGTCCGACCCGAAACTCGTTTGTGCACAGAAATGACGCTACTATCTTCTCTAAACGATACTACTCTAAGTACCTCAAAAGGACGTAATGTCGCGGTGGCGTCGTTGTCGAGTATTATTGGCGGGAGAGCGGACGAACAGTTTTAAAGGTTATGTTTATTTTTATACACCATTAATGAGTCATTTTCCTGAGAGTAGTTCCTTCAGTTATCCACGAGAGGCAGCACTTGTGGTAGGTACAAACATTATTTATTCATCATTAGTGTCGTGTCATTTTAGTGGTATAACTTAATTATTTAATTAATTTAATAATAAAGTTATACCACTAAAATGGCACGACATTAATGGGGAATAAATAATGTTTGTACCTACCACAAGTGCTGCCTTTCGTGGATAATTTAAGGAACTACTCTCAGGTAATTTTTTGTTATCAGAGTATCAGACTGGTGAAAATTAAGTTATATTATGAATTTAGCGGGCCAATTCTAGTTTTATTAAATATTTAATATATTCTATTTTTTTTTATTGTAAAGTTCAAAGAAAACAAACCAAAATATAGTTTCTTTTTATTATAATAAATTTATTAGCAATATATTCATTTGTTCTATAATTGTGTATAAATAATACGTTTGATTATAAATAGATAGATTTTTTTTTATTTTAGGATAGTGTGCATGATTTAAAATAAAAATACAATGCAACTTCAGTCATTGTTATGATAATTTGATAAACAATTGCATAACGTATTCATCTGTTATTGTTACAGTCAAAGCCGCCTTAAATCTTCGAATCATCAGCGCGATATAGTCAAGTTTTAGAACTATTTGAGAAGTATCAAACATTTTTAGTTATTGTTATTGCCTGTTTGAGTATATTTTAGAAGGTACTGCTTTCGATTTCAAAAAGAAATGATTGATTTACAGAACGTTTTGTGAAATGACCGGATGTGTAATCCGATAGCCCCTACATTATGAATTATAATACGGAGCCACGTTAGGTATTTGAGAGGCGGCAATAAATTTGTAATCGGCGAACATTATTGAGAATTATTTAGTTATTATTATGAAATATTGTAAATTTGTTTGTATAAGAACTTCTTATTTATTAAAAATAAATGAAATTGATATTTTTAAATTACATTACAATATTTGGCCAAAATCCCCGATCCTGATTTTTTATTATCATTCCTATATTATTAAACGAGTAAATCTTGTATATATGTTTCTATGTATCTATATAAATATTTTCTCGAAAACGGCTCTAACGATTTTGATCAAATTTACCGAAAAGGGGTTTCGGGGGGCAAAAAATCGATCTAGCTAGGTCTCATCTCTGGAAAAATTCGTTTTCTTATCGATTTTATCATTTTAAAAAACAGTTTTTTAACGTCATAAAACAGTGTCGTATTGTGAGTAGGCTTTGGAAAAACAAACTATTTTCATTATTAACTTCCCATTGGAAGTTATTGTAATGGGTCCGAAAATCGAAATCAAAAAGGAAAAAAATTTTTTATGTTTCAAGGTCACCACTATTTTTACACTACTTTTAGAAAGATGTCTGTGTGTGTGTGTGTGTGTGTGTGTGTGTGTGTGTGTGTACTAGGGCATGCAATTCGAATAAAGCGAATATTCGGCTGCATTTATTATTCGAATAGTAATTCCTATTATTCGAATATATTCGAATTATTTGTTAAGAATTAAAATTGTTTAAAAACGGTTTACGGCGGCGCTAAAACATCTTACAAACGCTACACTAGCTCTAAGTTCGCGCTAGGGCGTGGGAGGGGAATCGAAACGGGGCGAGGAAAGTTTTTTTTTGTTAATTATTGCATGTTTATTTGATATAACTATTTACTTACGTTACGTTACGTACGTGTACTTAATTGCTTGATTTGCTCTTCGCACGTGCTAATAGACGTATTATTTATTTGTGAAGTATTTTTTTTATAGGGGAGCAATATCCCACACTTTTGTGGTACTAATTAATAAAAATGCGTCTTAGATGCTCATTTAATATTTTTGTTTGAATAGGAAAAACAGAAAGAAAGAATTTTGAATTTTTTTGATTACTTAAATATGTTCATTTGATCTATGGTTCTCGGAAGCTATGTGCGCTCTAATATTTAGTTGATTTGATCTGAATTTTTACGTAACTAAGTAAAGTAAAAATGATTATTTGATCTCTTTTTAATTAGAAGTAAGCTGCTTTTGTTGTTAAAATATTGATTGGATTTATGGACGTGCAGCAGGCGTGTTGATTTTAAATAATTAAAAGTCATTTATTGAAGTTCCAGTGTTTTTATTATTTTTACCAATTATTCGAATATATTCGAATATTGGCTAAAATTTGAGCGAATATTCGAATACCTGAAACATCCGAATATTTGCATGCCCTAGTGTGTACGTATGTACGTACGTACGTACGTATGTATGTGTCCATTTCTTTCTAAGACGAAATCTCGAGAACGAAAAATGATATCGACTACGTTGGGGTGCCAATCGACGCGTATTAACGTAAATATGATCTGAAAGGAATTTTTTTAAAATCGGTTCAGCCGTTCTTTTTTCTTAACCAAATAACCTCCAAAAAAGTAGATTTTACACAATATCTCGCGAATAAAAAATTATATCGACTTCGTAAGGGTGTCAATCGAGGCGTGTTAACGTCATTTTGATCCGACATAAATTTTATAAAAATCGGTTCAGCCGTTTTTTTTTGTTTTTTTTTAATTATTGATGTTTTAATGATTAAAATTATTACTTTTCTGTGAAATATATAATTTAATTATTATTATTAAATATTTATCAAACTGGGAAGTTCGTCGTGTGGACCTCAAGGGTCGCACTTTAGTCCTAATAAACGACCCACCTCACGGCTTGTTTATGTCAAAATTACTCTGACAGTCAATCTTTAACTTATTAAAATAATCAGTAATTATTTGAAAAGTAAAAAAATAACAACAATAAAATCTAAACATAATTATGTAAGTAGTTGTAGCTAATATTTAAATAAATAGGTAGGTATGTTATTTTTATATTACTTATATAAAATATGTAGTTTAGGTAAGTAGGTACGTTAAATGTAGTATGACGTATAATCTTCCCTAGACCTTTTTTTCTCAAAAACGACTAACGATTTTGATGAAATTTACAGAATGAGGATTTTTCGGGACGAGAAATTGATCTAGGTAGGAATTTTGGTTCCAGAGGGGAGCAATTTAAAAAAAGGTGTTTTGTTTATTTATTATAACTCGCTCAATTAAAGTCAGATTGATTCGAGGTCTATTTCTACATAGATTTTATATAATATATCACAAGTGTTAAAATTGTAAATGAACACTAATATAAGAAGTGTCTTGCACAATATGTAAATAATGACAAAACGGCGGGTCTGTGTAAAAACACATCGATTTTTAAAAACTATTGTTAAGATACATACAAAAAAGTTTTGCGTACCTAAAAATTGGCACTGCGGCCCAAAGGGCCGCACTTCTAGCGCCGCAAGCATGTGTATCAAAACACATCGATTTTTAAAAACTATGGTGAATATACATGCAAAAAAAGTTTTGCGCAGGTTATAGTCTGACGTTTGTTATTAAAAGAATCGATTTTTGTGAGTTTTTCAGTACCTATGCAAAAAAAGTATTTGAAATTTAGGTACTGGAAGTTGTTAAGATGCCATCACAGAGAAAAAGTACTTCGATAAAGTTGATATTTGGTATTAATGCTTAAAATTGGATTGTTAAAATGGTAACGGGCGAGCAAAATTTCATCTGATTCGAACATTTTTATAAGATATTCAATCTATGAAAATCGGTTTTTGCGAGTTCTTCAGTCAACAAAACAATAACGGCGGTAGATTTGAAAATGGCGACCTAAATAATATTTACAGGAAAACATGCTTGATTCAAGTTGATACTTAGTTTTTACGCTTAAAAATACACATAGGTATTTAAAATATTTAACAGAAACAATTATTTTAAATTATGTTTCAGAAATAAATTCGTTTCGGAATAATATTCTGAGAAAATAATATCTCACAGCATACAAGTACTGTTTTTATTGAACTCATCCGAGCAAAGCTCGGCACCCAGATATTAATAATAACACGAACAGTAATTTTTAAACGAACTGAAGGCTGAAGCTATTCACATACGATTAACACTGAACAATTTATATGCTGTATTTATTTCAAATCGACACTGTCACACGACTCTCGTTGTTGTTTGTCCGGTGACTGCTCCTGTTTATATAGAGCTAGCAGCTTGATCCCCCCCCCCAAGCTCGCGCGCTTTCCAGAACATTCTGGTGGTTACCGGTGTCTTCGATATCATGCCACACCTCACCATTATTACTTGTTCTCGATGATTCTATTGTCGCCAGCGGCGTAACATCTGGGGTTTTGCTACAATAAGATGGCCGACGAATATCATTTGCAGCGTTCTTTGGGAAAGTGATATGGGAAATAATTAAAAAATATTCCATCTTGCGAAAAAAAATTAGAAAGAACATCATCTACGTCGTTCATTGCGTTTTAACTGAGATTTATGCGGGTACAATATCATTTATAATGCACTAGTGTCTAGTAATAACTTACGTATTAGGTTTAAACTATGTAAAGCGTGTCACACATCGACATTTTAGAGGGCTTGAGAATGGCCGAGAGTGTAGCAATGCTGTTGTTTACATGGCGTTGCTATGGTTCCTCTATTACAAGTTCCCGGATTCTAGCCCGAGAGCTGGTAAAAGTATCAATTGGACATAGACATAGAAATCTATAGGGACGTAGTACAATAGTACAAGCGAGTGAGGTGGTTGCTGTTAAGGAGCGGGCGGTGAAAAAAGCAAGTGTGCCCACAATAGCGAGTAGCGAGAGCTATTCATGTAAGTGTAAAATAATTTCACCTACATGAATAGCTCTCGCTACTACGATGATTCACATCTACAACCTAGCTATAATTAATAACACTCGCATGTAGTGGAAATCTATTGATTCCTTTGCATATATGGAGAATGTTAGATTGGTAATTATGTCACGGTTGAGTAATTGTAAGCTCATTCCGCCGCGATAGTGGAAAGGTTCAGGTTAGAGTCCTGACTGTGACTATGGTTGTCAAAATGATTTTTTTCGATAATTGCAGGAATCTATTATGCTCTTCAAATAAAATTTTCAATTGCAAAACAGTCGTATAAATCTATTTATAATATATTATAATTGATAGCGTTTAGAAATACATTAAGTAATTGTGCATGTCTGTGAGGCGCTTTAATACGTTCGTGTGATAGCATGCGAATATCGAAAAGTAAAAGTTAATAAAAGACTGACCAAGCTACGGTTTGAACGGTAATTAATTTGTCGGTTAAAGGTCTTTGCCAGCATTTCCACAAACACGTGCGTTACCATCGCGAGATTAGACGAAGTCTCTTCGTCCAGAACCGGCTTTTGATACTGATGTCCGTTATCTGAAAGGACATGTATGTCACTCAGTGACGGTACCGGTGTTGTAATAGTGTTAAATTTTGGCCTCCCAAATTTTACAGGAAAATATTTTTGAAGCTATGCTTTTATAGGCGCGTTAGATGATTTCTGGGAAGGGAAAAACTTATGGTTTCGCGTCACGTCACCGACAAGCTCATGTTAAAAGTATATCTACTGTCCGATCCTTTTGAAAATTAATATCTGAGAGTTTTATAGGACACAAAAAAATAAAATGGCGTCAGATTTCAAAATGGCGACCATATGTACTTTTGTAAAAATTATCCGATCTTTTTGAAAATTGATATTTAGAATTTTATAGGACACAAAAAACTAAAATGGCGTCAGATTTTAAAATGGCGGCCATATATGTACTTTTGTAAAAATTATCCGATCTTTTTGAAAATTGATATTTAAGAGTTTTATAGGACACAAAAACTAAAATGGCGTCAGATTTTATAATGGTGGCATATATGTACTTTTGTAAAAATTATCCGATCTTTTTGAAAATTGATATTTAAGAGTTTTATAGGACACAAAAAATTAAAATTGCATCAGATTTTAAAATGGCGGTCAAATAATAACTTTTCAATTGTATTGTCTATAGCTTTGATAAATTCGGTTTTATATACAATGCGTAAAAAGCATAGCTTCTGTCGGATGTCCCCATGACAACTCTTGATTTTTTTAATGTCTATTCATTTTCAAGATAGAGTGACCTGTGTGCGTGATCAGCTCGTGTTCCTTTGTTTCTTGATTTGTGATTGGTCGGTTGGGAGAATTTCAAACTTTGCTAATGTATACTGAATCGTATTTACCTATTTATTTTGTTGTAAGCTGTAGGTGGGGTGACACTGTTGGAATGTATTTTTTTCAAAAATTAATAGACTATATATTATTATTATTATTTTAGATTATAGATGCGTCGACAACTCAGGTCATTAGCGTCTTCAACACAACAACTAACCATCCATTTGTGTATTAGAATCTGCCAGCCGGCATACATAAACCGACTGGTACGAGTTCGGGGTCCTGGGTACGCCAATTCCCAAAGAACATTGGAATGCAATTGCGAGAACAACTACATTCCAATGTTACCCCTGGAGGAAATAGATTATATAGGTTCTGACTATAGGAATATATGCAGGGCGGCATAGAAGGCCAGGGCCGGCGCGTCAAAATATGCCGCCTAAGGCGAATACAACTTTTGCCCCCCCACATATTAAAAAAATTAATAAACGGATGACATATTTTATATAGTAGTAGAAGGTAAAACTAAGAATCGGTGAAAACTCGAACAATATAATCATTTTTAAAAAGTAGAATACCGCACGAAAAATTCGCTGCTACAAAAATATGCCGTCCTAAAAATATGGCGCCGTAAGGCGATCGCCTGTCCGACCAGGCGCACGTGCCGGCCCTGTAGAAGGCTATAAAAGAAGAATGAGAGGTGTGTTAATTTTAGCCAGGAGTTTACTTAAGCTGTAAGCTGATCAGGCGCTGATTGGCCAGGGACGCTGGAGAAGACCCGCGCCCTCCCATTTCCCTATCCCAACAAATAACAAATTACTCAACTCTCTCCCTCGGGCCCCTACGAATGTTAGCGTCCCTGAAAAAGTATAATAAGTCCCCGCTTGAAGCTGATAGATAGATTGTGGATTATAGACGCTCGGAAACTGAGGTCATTAGCGTCTTGTAAGCTGAAGAGGTTGTTCAGAGTTCGGCTCTGTACGTTTCTTGTGGCAATCACGATGTGATGGTCAGTTTTAAGTGAGATGAGACTCGGTAAAAGTCATTTAGATAAAATAAGAGAAAATCGTATAGTTTTTAAGTTATTAATGCAATATGATTATAAGATAGTTGGCGTTTATTTATAGACTTCAGATCTATTGGAGAATACGAATAAATTACTGCTTACTTATTCGATTTGATTTTTAACAATATTTTGCTTACTTTCTATTTTTCAGTCAATGCAAACTAACCGAACAATTCGGATGTTAAGTTATTAAAATTGACGTATCAATTGTTTTGATTTTGATGTTCAATTTTTTTAGTTCGCGCGGATGTTAAAAATTATCGACGCGTGCGAGGTTCTTAATTTTGAACAATGAATATTTTAGAAAAATACATCTACAATAAATTTTGTACGAAATATCGAAAAAAATTTCGTGAATATTTTAAAAAATTTGTGCTAGGATATTTTTAATTACGTCGAATTAAGAAGTGTTAAAAATTATTGTGTTTATCAACTACGGTAAATAATTAGCTGAAAAATATTTTTTTGATTATTTAACCGTATAGATTTACTGAAAAGCATCTTATTAATTAAAAAATGCAGAAGTAATTTTAACAAATAGTGTCAAAATACTGTTACGATTGTTAAAAATTAACAATTGATGCTAATTGCAACTCATGTAAACACCCAGTTAATAATTATCATCAGCATAAAAGTTGACGAAAAATAAAAGGACATTGAAACATATGAATAACCGGAAGTCGAATGAAGACAAGTGAATAAACCGTTTGTCGTTTATTTTTATACTTTTAAACAATTGAAAAGTAAAATGTGTGTATATAATTTCGATTCTAGATAAACAAAATACTTGGAGTTAAAAGTTAAATCGTACAATTTTAATGGTCTATTAGTTACAAATCTGGGCCTTTTGATTTGTATTTACTTAACTCTTAAGTGTAATTATATACTTATTATGGTTGTCATAAAAAGACTGAATGATTATTTGTTCTGGTTAAATAATTTTAACTTTCGTTCAGTCTAGATAATCTATATATTTTGATCTAATTTTTCAAAACTGTTGTTCAAGAAAATGCTGTTAAAATGGACAAGTACCGTAATAAAGCACTTGTTTACTTTCTATAACAAAAAAGAAACAAAACAACTGAACGTCGAATATACACGAAATGTCACAGCTGTTGATTGTCACTTTTTTTTGCTTGTATTTTGTAGCAGAGAAGTGAATTTTTACCACAATCTTGTAGTTCTTCTTGCGTAAATAATTAGTTTAAGAAGAATAAACGTTTTATAAAAACATTTTATATAAGCATTTTGGTTCGAGTTATCTACGAAGACGGTTGCAAGTCAAAATTCAGTTGGTACCTACTGTTCAAAATGAAAAAACAAACAACAATCGAACAATTATGCATTATAATGAAAATTATATCATAAAGACAAAATATTATGACGTGATTGTATTTGTTTGTGAAGTGATCGTTTTTTTTTACTTCGAAACATAACCTCCAAATTAAAAATTCGTGAGTGCATTATAAAACTGTCAGTTGCATAATTTGCACACAAAACAAATGCATGGGGTTATAAAGACAATTGAACGTCACTTTATTATGGTAATTATAATAAATCCGTAATTTATACATTTCAAACTTTATGCAGACAAATTGTAACGCTGTAATAACTTCATTTTGAAACTGAAAAAATTAACTAAACTTTGTCGCCAAATTTAACTAACGAATTAGTGTTTTTTTAACCGACTACAAAAAATGGAAGGTTCTGTGTTTCCCTAGTATGTATGTTTGTATGTGCGTGATTTTTTCAAAAACTACACGACCGATTTGTATGATTCTTTTTTTTAAAGTTTTTTATTTTTTATGTGTTACGAACTTCGGAATGTTCAGTGACGTTTCTTTTGTAGTGCCTATAATTTCGGACATCGCGGAAAAAACAATTTCGCGTAACAAAGTTGTACAGTAAAATATTTCTAGTTTAACCAGTATAAAAACATGCTCGTCGGCACAGAATAATTAACCGTGTATGAAACAAAATCTAAACAAAAACAAAATGTGTCTTCTGGAACTGTTGCGTTTTCATATTGTTCAAAATCATAAAAACAAAAAGAAGATAAACAAAAAATATAAAAGATGTTTAACGAAGTGCGCGTCGGTTCCGAAAAGTGATATATCGATACTGAATTGGAATAAATCGATCGGACTTGGTCGATATATCGGTAATCCGGCATTCGGTACTGATTATGAGTTCGATACGTCGTTATCGAGTTTGCCGGACTCGATTTGTTGCAGTGAATTTATTATCAATGGAGGTCATTGCGCCAAGATGCACCATAATTGCATTAATAACCACGAGGATGACAAGTGAGTGCCTGTTTTTAAATATTCACGTTTTATTTTTAGGACATTTTCAAATTTAATTTTAAAACTCAACACCCCATCAAGGTCGTAACTATGAGGCATAGAGGGGCTATTTCCTACCTTAATGTTACATTTTTTAAACGGTTTTATTTAGCTTATTTGTTTGTTTGTTACTATCTTTGTTTCAAATCTTGTGACAGCTTTTTCAACTACTTCTACTTAACCGATTCTTATGAAACTTTGCACACACATTGAGTTCCCGTGACAATACAATATTATGATCATTTCAACTTGGTAACGAGGGTCTGATGATGGAATCAGGAGGTGGACAGTTGAAAGAATGAGGAGTTTGCATAATGATAGGGCCAGAAATCAAACTAAAAACTAGAAAATAAAAATAGGCAAAAAAACTTAAAACTAGAAAATAATTAGGACACAAACCAAGGGGCACTTTGTGTCGCTGCGTCAGCGGAATAAGTAATAATCTGGGACTTTTAACAGACTAAAATAAAAACATGGGGCGCATAAAAATCTGTGTAACGACTATATAATTATTAAATAAGAACGGCTTGTTTAGAAAAATCTGATTCCAAGCCCACCAACAGAAATATTTCAAATGCGCCCCACGTTTTTATTTTAGTCTGTTAAAAATCCCAGATTATTAAGTACTTATTCCGCTGACGCAGCGACACAAAGTGCCCTTTGGTTTGTGTCCTAATTATATTTTCTAGTTTTTGGTACAGCTGATGGTTTAAAATAAAACCGTTTAACTTAAAAGTTTTTTTATTTAGGCTAACTTTGCATTTCAGGTAGGACAAGATTTTTTTATAGTTGTGGGAAGGGGGGGTCTAAGTTTAAAATTGAATTTTCGAGGTCGGTGGCCACCCCGGGACGACCCTATTCCATTAAAAGAAGTGGGTTAAGGATTATTCGATCTACATTTTATTAGTGAGGACGTTAATCGATGAACGAATATTGAGTAATTCTTAACAAATTACTGTATTATAAATTTATTCAGTCATAACAATATAATAAAACGTTGTTGTAACTTTTAAAATATGTGACACTGACAATAATATATAATTATATACCGCGACGATATATTTAGAAAAAAAATGTCATTTATATTTTATCCGATTTCACAATAATGGATAAATAAATGCTTGCTTGATTGTTGTCAAGTGTGTTCACCTCGACTGTTTGTTTAAAATTATGGCTTCCATTTATCTTTTGTAAATACTTAATTACTTCTCGTTTATTTTTTTAATGTCAGAAAGTGAGGTTATATTTATTAAAGATTCGTCTAGTTAAATATTTGACGGAGAAATTACTGCACGTCAATAACCAGTAATGAGGTTTCTATAATTTTGATGTGAAATATCTTATGTCGGGCTGTGAACAGCCGCGTGAGGGGAAATATGCAACGAAATTTATGGTCCGCTCCTTCGCTGCTGTTCTCCCCACCACTGCGGCACTCTCTCTCGGCTTCCGCGCGCTCGGGCACGGGAAGACAACCGCGTGTGTTACAGTGCAGTATATAGGATTACGTCAGCATAACAGTTAGTTGCTGCTTTTGAAAAAATATATACTACTACATAGAGAATACCACCGAGTTCAATAACGTTTTCTTTGATGTTTCACATCTGTCGGGGGTCCCGAGACCCACACCCTTTTTTTTGGGGGTTCCGTAGGTACCTGCCTCCAAACGGAACCCTCTTACTGAGTCTACGATGTCTGTCCGTCCGGGGCTTGAAAATAGTCGAGCGTGAAGCAATGCTGTTGTTTACATGGTTTGTGTATGCCGACTGGCGGATTCTAATACACAAATGTACTGTTTGTTGTGTTGAAGACGCTAATGACCTGAGTTGTCGACGCGTCTATAATCTACTATTTAAATTTAATTAGATATCGAAGATTGTGGATGCTCGATAGTAAAGGTTTAATTTAATTATTATTGCAATGGAGAAATTTTTGTGGAACACCGTAACCAACCGTATAACGAAGAACTGGACGGTCGTACAGTTCGGAAGTGACGAAAAGACGCTTCTTAGAACTGGAGCAGTTTTAATTATACTAATTAATTACTAAGTACAGACTACGTGTTATATATACGTTAAGTACATCCTTATTGCACGAACATTCTCAAGTACAAAGATATTTTGCCACTCAGTAGAAAATCTGTGATGAAATATTAGGTATTTGCAATTCAGAAATATGTAATTTTATCGCTAGTCGATTGTTTTAGTATAGTTCAACATATCAAAGAAGGTAAACAGAGAGACGACTATAGCGCCGAGGTTTCCTAACTGTGCGTCGCGACGCTCTGGGGCGTCGCTGCGCTATACTAGGTACAGTGGCTTTATAGAGACAGTGGCGTCTTATAGACTGTCCATTCAAATTTCGACACAACATGGCGGCGTTGTTTACATGGCGTTGCTATGGCATTGCGTGAATTTTTTCGAAAAATTCGAGGGTTAAATACGTATTTAAAAGATAAACTAGAGATTGAGGATTATTTCAGGGTGGGCCAAGACAGTTTAAGGTGGGCCATGACCCACCCGGCCCACCTTCTAACGCCGTCACTGAATATCTGGGGCTTGAGAATAGCCGAGCGTGTAGCAGTACTGTTGTTTACATAGCGTTGCTATGGTTCCTCTATTACAAGTCCCGGGTTCTAGCCCGAGAGCTGGTAAAAGTGTCAATTGGATATTCAATTTTATTATTAAAAAAAATATATAATGAATTGAAAATATGAATTGGTGCTAGGCTCAAATAACCTTAGCTGTTGGTGGTCTTTAAAACACAATTCTCTGAAATCTGTACACTAGCTTTTGTTTGTTTACCGTTTTGTGTGTGTCGAATTGTACGTCAGTTTGTTACAACTAAGTATACAATTAATTACGTATAATATATGTGTGTATGTTTGGTTGCGCAATAAGACAGATAACTATCGCCCACAAAAGATTTCATGCTCGTCATGTTTCTGAATGATTTTCACTACGCCGACAAACATTTGTGCTTGGCCGACGATAGCGAGCGGCCGTTTGTTATCTAACACTTCGATATGTCAGTTTTTAACGACTGGTTATAAACACTAATTGCCTGTGATTGGTCAGTTTATAAATAGTGCGCGAAAATAATTAGCAGTGCTTAATCAAGCGGGGACCGAATTGAATTTTAGAAGAAAAAAAACGAAGTTTATAATTTGTTATCTAGAACAAATTTTTAATAATAGATTTGAACAAATCTTTAGTGCGGAAGTATTTTTTGACGTATATAAAACTACGCCTTTCCGGGCGGTATATAGGGGGTTAAATGATGCGTTACTAAAATGGGTGTGTGCTTTTGACCACACGACAGAAGTGAAAACTTCAGATTTTATAATTTTAAAATATACAGGGTGTTTCGTAAAGAATGCGCCAAAAAGTAAACCTGTATTCTAGACATGAAAATAATAAGATTTAACGCAACTTGCCTTATAAAAATGTCGTTCGTTTTGGATATACGGGGTGTTGAAGTTAGATTTTATATTTTAGTTTCTTTAAATAAATCGAACAGTTTTTGAGATATCTAGTTGAAATTTGGTATCCATGGGTTTTTTAGGGTAGGCAAAAATAAAATTTAAACAGATTTGAGTTTCTAAAAAGAGGGCGCTAGTTGCAGCCTATTTGGAGCACATTTATGCCCCCATTTTTTTCTCGAATTTTTAAGGCAAGTTGGGTTAAATCTTATTATTTTTATGACTAGAATGTAGGATTACTTTTTGGCGCATTCTTTACAAAACACCCTGTATAAGTAGATATATAATTTTTTAATCACACAGTTGAATCATAAATATATTAAAATCGGCCTATACAATTAAATTTAATGAATATAATACCTTAACGATAATATTAAGTTTTAGTGTCATCTGTTAGCGCACTTGTGAACTACAAAATATATTTATTTATTTCACCAATCAACAGAGCTAAGCTCCAATTACAGATGGTTACATAACATAGGCAATGATAAAGAAAATAGACAACGACAGAACAAAATACAACTTTAGACATTATTTGCATATATGTTTTAGTGTCATCTGTTAGCGCACTTGTGAACTACAAATGGCTTTTTACTCGTATTAAGTTTTTAGTGACATCTATTAGCACACTTATGAACTACACACTATTACCAGCATATTGCAAATAGGTGTTCGTGTTTGAGCCGAGTAGCCCCGATTGTCACCGTCGGGTGCGTTTCACATCACTGTTGTTAACAGTTCAGGCAAAGCGCACCTATATAAGAAAGTTTTCACTTCAAAAATGTAAAATTCGTGTCATGAAATCCTATAATATAAAGTTTTCGCAAATTTGCAGTTTTATTCGAATTTTTGAATTTTAAAATTGTGTTTTTTTACGGTTATTAAAATTATTCAAATGTGGATATTTAAGTAAAACATGTTAAAAGCAAAATTTATGGAACTCATCTGCGAATATTCGAAACAAAACAATGTCGTGCAACAATAAGTACTGTCAATTGTTTAAATCTTTCGTGCGCGAGCGTTTGTTTTTTCCGGTGAAGGAACTGTTGGCATGTTCCGCCGTAACTAACAGCGGCGACTGCTGTAGCGGCGAATGTCCAGTCCACGAGGTGTTGAAAGCGTGTCTTACGGGGAATACGCGCGTCATTCGAAGACTGCAGCGGAGCGCCCGCGGTCGGAAATGGCGTTCGCCATCGGTACTCGATATCCACGATGCCATGGGCGCTACGGCGCTTCATTATGCGGCTCGAGCCGGCGATGTCGCTCTACTTGAACTTCTTCTAAGAGGTATTACAGTCAAAGTTGTGAGTTTACACAATTGTCAGATTGCACACTCTATCTAGACGCGCATTTGTGCAGTGCCTATAATTATATAACAATCTTGAATAAATATACATAGTATAGTACAATGTAATTTTATAACGCAGTTAAATGTTTTATTTATTGTCAAAAATTAGTGTTGCCGTCTAGACAAGACAAGACTTTCAAAGTCTTGTCTTGTCTTGAAATATCAAGACTTCACTAAGTCTAAAGGTACGTGCAGTACGGAACTGGGATTCTAAATGATAGCGTAGATCATAGCAGGGCTTACTTAAATTAATGCATTGTTATATATGCGAGCGTACACAACGAAGCAGTGAGTGTGGCAGGTATAAGCGCTGTTACAAGAGCTGGTAGATACAAGAATGTATCTCACCATTCTTTCAGCGCGCTGACTACTACAATCAACGTGTGACAACTGTCAAATGGCCGTTACAAGTTTCGCAATGGATGTGACTAGTTTAATAAATGAAATTTTGCCAGTTTTTATTTAATTTGTTTTGAGTTTTTTCTAAGACGTATTTAAAAGTGTTAGGTTCCATACGTAAATATTCAAAAAACCGGTTTGGGTAAAATTTTAATTCTTGGTATAAATGATGAAATTCGCCATGTTTAGATCGTTTTCTATTAATAGGGTGGACATGATAGCTCCTACCCAAATTTGTATTTAAAATATACCTCTTTGTAGCAGAAGAACACAAATATTCGTCTTCGCTATCTGACATTTCAAACGCGACTTAAGCTTGTATCAATGCTATCAAAGCTTCGTTGTGCAAACCTATAAGCGCTTATAATTTCAGCCACCATCTACCATACATGCTACCATCTAGAATCCCAGATTAACCGAGTGGTTTACTTTACCTACTACTACTTAGTTTATCTAGACTCTTGAAAATTGTCTAGAGTTTTGGCAAGAGTTTTAATCTAGATAAAGCAAGTCTTGTCTTGTCTTGAAAATTTCTAGACAAGACTTTTGCAAGTCTTGTCTTGAAAATCTAGACAAGACAAGAGTCTAGAAAGTCTAGATCTAGACTGCAACACTATCAAAAATACCTGTATAATAATTGAATGAAGAGTAGGGGAGACCGGGGCTAGTTGACTGTAGGGGTTAGTTGACTGACTAGTTCCGCTATCTCCTACTAGAGAGCATCTCTATTACGATGTTCAAGCATCCAAGTGTTCGACCTTGTGTAAACTGAGAATTTTTGTCTGCATATAACTCAAAATTAGAAAGTTCGAGTAAGAAAATGTCCGTTCGTTTGAAATATTAATAGATTGTACGAACGGCGTTCCACAAGCGCCGAGGACGCTGGCCGGAGCGACGCCTCTTCATGACGCCGCCGTCCTTGGAATGGCCGACGTGATCAAATGGCTCGTCCACAACGCCGGTTGGGGAATTTTAGATAAGGATTCGGATGGTTGTAACGTCCTGCATTTAGCTGCCAAGTAAGAAAATGATTTCATAGTTTGTTTTGAAATTATTTTATGTCATTATTATTATTTTTATAAATAACTAGCGACGCGGTCCGGTTTCACCCGGGTGCTATAAATGGTGTATTAATACATTCGTTCGCTCCCGGATGCTATGAATTTATGATATATTAATTTACGGAGTGATCGGTCTTTTGTGTTTACCTTTGATTTTCACTCGGGCGAAGCCGGACCGGTCACTTTTAATTATGCATCTAAACCTTCCTCGTGAATCAAGTTATCTAATCGTGAAAACCGGAACAAAATGCGTTCAGTAGTTACGGACAAAAATCGGGCACAGACAGACACACAAACAGACAAACGCGGCGAGGACTTTGTTTTATAATATATATATATTGATTTGTTGATCAGTTCGGAAAGGACTACCACTTTCCAAACTTGTGGAAGAATAAACCGTACGGCCGCTTTCAGGTGACGCAGCGTTGTATTTGGCTGCAGCCTATGTTTAAACTTTAAATATTATCACGGCTTCGCTCGCGTCAACGACGGGTTTGATAGAAACCTTAACCTGATCGTAAACGGATAAATTGTGTTTTAAAGACCACCATCAATATAGCTAAGGTTATTTAGGCCTAGCACCAATTCATATTTTCAATTACTTAATTATTTTTTAATAATAAATTGAAAATCCAATTGACACTTACCAGCTCTCGGGCTAGAACCCGGGAACTGGGGACTTGTAATAGAGGAACCATAGCAACAGCATGTAAACAACAGCATTGCTACACGCTCGGCCATTCTCAAGCTCTGCGTTAACGGATAAAAAGTACTCTAGATAGGTGCTTTAAGCTTTAAATGCGGGTACTAGAAGGCGAATTGGAAACATCCCTGTTATATAGAAAGTGCCCGACTGTACTGTATGAGGTTCGTCGCTTACTCGAGTGTTGATGTTTCTGTCATGGCGAATTAATAACGAGCCGGTCTCTGTCATGGCGAGTTGCTAACGAGCGTATGACGGCTGCACTAAAGTGACTTATATAATTTTCGATATAGAAAGTAGAGTTAGGTATCTTTTGGCATATCGTCCGTGATACGAAAATATCAGTTACTAACCTTTACCCGCGGCTTAACTCGCGCATAGGCAGATAAAAAAATTCTTTATACTATTTTAAGTATGCGGCTATCATTTGATGATTTGATAATGTATCAAGTTTTATCAAAAAATCGGTCCAGCAATTCTCGAGCAATGCTGGTACAGACAGACAGACGAACAAAAATTATATAAGTACCTAATGAGTCATTTTCCTGAGAGTAGTTCCTTCAATAATTAACTATTTTTCAATCAGATTAGTTACAGCATAACTTCACATTTTGTGTTTGTTTTTTTTTTGTTTTTTATTTCTTATATTTTTTTTTTCCAGTCCGATCAACGTATAATTTTTGTGCTCCCACTCTAGCACTGGTTTGCCAAGTTGGGTGGGAAAATTCTAAACATTTTATCCCGAAAAAAAAATCCCCGGACTTTTATCCCGAAAAAAAAAATCCCCGGACTTTTATCCCGAAAAAAAAATCCCGGACTTTTATCCCGAAAAAAAAATCCCCGGACTTTTATCCCGAAAAAAAATCCCCGGACTTTTATCCCGAAAAAAAATCCCCGGACTTTTATCCCGAAAAAAAAATCCCCGGAATTTTATCCCGAAAAAAAATCCCCGGACTTTTATCCCGAAAAAAATCCCCGGACTTTTATCCCGAAAAAAATCCCCGAACTTATATCCCGAAAAAAAATCACCGGACTTTTATCCCGAAAAAAAATCCCCGGACTTTTATCCCGAAAAACATCCCCGGGCTTTTATCCCGAAAAAAAATCCCCGCACTCTTATCCCGAAAAAAAATCCCCGGACTTTTATCCCGAAAAAAAATCCTCGAAATTTTATCCCGTAAAAATCCCCGGACTTTTATCCAGAAAAAAATCCCCGGATTTTTATCCCGAAAAAAATTCCCCGGACTTTTATCCCGAAAAAAAATCCCCGGACTTTTATCGAAATTATTATCGATAAATGTGTATTTTTTTTTGAAGGAATAAATAAATAAATAAAATAAAAAATAAAATTATCCACGAGAGACAGAACTTGTGGTAGGTACAAACATTATTTATTCCCCATTAGTGCCGTGTCATTTTAGTGGTATAACTTAATTATTTAATTATTATTTTTATTAAATTTAATTTAATAATTAAGTTATACCACTAAATGACACGACACTAATATGGGGAATAAATAATGTTTGTACCTACCACAAGTGCTGCCTCTGGTGGATTGAAGGAGCTACTCTCAGGAAAATTTTTCGTGCGTTGAAAAAAAACATTCACACAATCATTAGAAAGCGTTCTATCAAATTCGGTAATATACTACATGTCTATCTATGACAAGAGTTAGGTTATGTTATTATTATTATTATTATTATTTTATTTCGTTGTTAGAATCTATTAACATTATGTGAAAGGCAGTTATTATATTTTTATAATGTTATGTCAGATCAGTGGCGTCACTACTGGAGAGTTTATTTCTTCCACCATGTTTACTCGGCCCTGTGACGTCAAACCTGGCTTCAATTTTGTGTTTAAGCAGTTGTACAAATTATAGTATGTTTTTTCTATATCTTTTACCTCAGTGATGCGTCCATCTTTAAATAATTACAGAGTTGTTACTAACGTCTATTTAAAGCTATCCACAGCTAGGCTTATTTGGGCCTAGTGTCAATGGGTTCGTCTTACATAACAAATAGATTGTTAAACATTTTTTTTGAGAATTTTTCGGAAACTTTTTTTTACATAAAAAAATCCCGAAAGTGTGTATTTTCAATGGAATTTTAAACATAGAAATGTGCCATTTTTGAAATGACGTAAATAAGATTCTGCAGCCTGTATAATTGGAGGACTACACTGTAAAAAATGGACGTAAAAATACTTTGAAAATTAAGGTAGAATTCGCTCGATTTTCTAAGTGATTTTACATTATTATTTATTTTTACAAAGAAAACTATATAAAAACTTGGACTTTTACTGTAAAGTTAAAAAATTTGTGATTTTTACATAAAGTTAATTAAAATTACATAATTTGTGTAATATTCCAATAAAGTGTATAAAAATTACAAAATAAAATGTATAGTTACATATATAAAATGGATGAATACAAAACAAATTAGTGTAAAATTAGTAACCACGCATGCGCAATGTGTTTTTATGGAATCTACGCGATGTGGCGATACCTGTTTGCGACGTCATTGTCTTTTTGTGTGCCTATTAGCAGATTAATCCTTGGCTACAAATGGACCATCGATAATCTATCGATTACATAGATTATCGATGGTCCATTTGTAGCCTTCTCATTTCTTACAGTGTATAGACTGTCGTTATCGAATCCCAGTTCCCACCTGCACTCATGGATGTTTTGTGATGTTATTTAGTTTTAAGTTAGTTGTTATTTAGTGTAGTTGAAAGACGCTAATGACCTGAGATGTCGACGCGTCTATAATCTACAATAAATAAATAAAACTAGAAATCTCAATTTGGAGACTGCAAGCAAACACGGAATTGCAAAGTGAAACACTGTAATACCGACGGTATGCAGCGTCTGTTGTAAGAGAATGTCGAGAAACGAACCAGTAATTTGAGAAAATGCGTTGCTCTAAAACGAGCCGCTACTGGGTAAAAGTACCGAATATTTTTATATGATTCACAGTAATGATGCAGCTATTTTACTACCGTTGATTCCGATTATTTTAATATTTGTGTCTAATAATTTAATATATGGTCATTCCATCCTTTCACATTTTGTTGAATTTGTATAAATAACAAAAAAAATGTATTAAAAATGTCTCGAAGAATTTAGAAAATATCTGAATCATGAGTTATATCATTTATCCCCCCCAGGGGGGACATTGGAATGTGGTTGCTATCGCAAATTGCATTCCAATGTTCTTTGGGAATTAGCGTTCCCTGCAGAGACCCGAGCTCGAAAAAAATAATATTTTATAATTTTGGTTCATAATTATTATAAAAGCGGAGGTTGTAATTTCTATGATAGTTTATTTTTTCCTTTTTAGTACATTTCAATAAAAGCTTGTCTCTAAAAAGTTTATTATTTACTAATATTTTATTTTGTTCATTTTAGTCATTCAAAATTTTACCCTCCTTTAACACCCGTAGGGGTTGAATTTCGAAAAATCTTTTCTTAGTGGATGCTTACGTCAGAAAAGGAACCAACTGTCCAAATTTCAAGTTTCTAGCTTCAGCGATTTGGCCTGGGCGTTGATTAGTCAAAAAAAAACCTACATCCCCGTTTGAACCTCTTGGGGGTTGAATTTATTTCTAAAAACGATTTTCATGTATTGTCATCGGGAATACATATGTGTACAAAATTTCAAATCGATCGGATACGTGGAAGTCGTTCAAAATTGACTTGCAAGTTTTGACCTAAACAAACACACAATTCACAAACACACAAAATAACTAACTAAAATACATTGCAAGTTAAATAAAAGCTTGTAAAAATGGCTAATGCCAGAATAAACTGACATCAGTTGAATGCCAAGCTGGACATTTGCCTTTTGTGATGCAACTTTCTGTTTTAATGTTTCTATAAAATCTAAAGTGATTCGGAATTAGAACGTCTCGATCACTTATCGATTAAGTTATTG
The DNA here is from genome assembly GCA_039654895.1 of Mongoloraphidia duomilia. NCBI lineage: Eukaryota > Metazoa > Arthropoda > Insecta > Raphidioptera > Raphidiidae > Mongoloraphidia > Mongoloraphidia duomilia. Next base: position 1,140,657 of record CM077521.1, on the reverse strand, counting down.
ATTTATTATAATGCAATCAATGGTAAAAGTAGACTGGATAATGACTTAATAACATTACACGCTATGTAAGTTTTCTCTCTGACTAGAATGTAGATGCAATCGGAAAGAGAAGGAGGCGTGGCTTCACGGGTCCATGACCGATTGGCAATACGTGTAATAATTTACAGTATCTTGTAATTTTAATTCCATCTATTTACTTTTCATTGGTAATGACATCAATGGTACGGTTTCTATTTGAACTTTTGAGAATCGTTAATACAAGCGACTAGACCCTGCAGTCAGGGTTCATTCTGATTGGTTGGAGTCGATTCAGCGTTATTTTTTCTATAAATAGACTTAATATCAAACGAATTGGGTCGAATTTATTTTTCAAAAATTTCGCAAATTTGTACAAAGAGGGGGGTCTTCTTACTTTTGGCATTTTTAAGAAAACTCAAAAATCTCTCAGATGCCGTTTATATCTTTGAAACTAAAAGTGCGGGGTGTTGGAGTCGATTCAGCGTTTTTTTTTTCTATAAATAGACTTAATATCAAACGATTCGGGTCGAATTTATTTTTCAAAAATTTCGCATATTTGTACAAAGAGGGGGGTCTTCTTACTTTTGGCTTTTTTAAGAAAAGTCAAAAATCTCTCAGATGCTGTTTATATCTTTGAAACTAAAAGTGCGGGGTGTTGGAGTCGATTCAGCGTTATTTTTTCTATAAATAGACTTAATATCAAACGAATCATGTCGAAATTATTTTTCAAAAATTTCGCAAATTTATACAAAGAGGGGGGTCTTCTTACTTTTGGCATTTTTAAGAAAACTCAAAAATCTCTCAGATGCTGTTTATATCTTTGAAACTAAAAGTGCGGGGTGTTGGAGTCGATTCAGCGTTTTTTTTTCTATAAATAGACTTAATATCAAACGATTCGGGTCGAATTTATTTTTCAAAAATTTCACATATTTGTACAAAGAGGGTCTTTTTACTTTTGGCATTTTTAAGAAAACTCAAAAATCTCTCAGATGCTGTTTATATCTTTGAAACTAAAAGTGCGGGGTGTTGGAGTCGATTCAGCGTTATTTTTTCACTATTTTTTTTTTTTGTTACGTTTGTTTAGGTGTGTGTGTGTGTGTGTGTCAAACGACATCAAGATGGGATCAATCAGAATGGACCCTGACTGCAGGACCGAGTCGCTTGTCTTGCTGACTGTATATGGTATATTTATTTACATCAGAAATATTTGCTATAATCTCAAAAAATCTTGCAATTTTTGACCGTGATCTCTTGGACTATACCGTCAGAAGCTGACATAATATGCGTTAAAGGCGGATTCACGCTTGACGTAGTTCACGCATGCGTGTTGATAGATGACACTGACAAGTGACAACGGTTGACAGATTTTAATAACTGTACATTTTTATATTCATACTAGCTTCGCTCGCGTAGCTGACTGCTTTGAAAGAAAACTTATCTAATATTATTGTAAATTATAGACGCGTCGACAACTTAGGTCATTACCGTCTTGATTACATTAAATAACAGCACACTTAAAACTAAATTACATCACAAAACATCCATGAGGGGAGGCGGGATTCGTACCCACTACAGCGACGCTAACCACTAGACCACACTGTCCTCGAAATCTTATCTCAACTCGATCGGAGGATAGTTTGGTGTAACGGTTACCGTCCAGACCTTTGCGGAGCAAGCTGTCGTGGGTTCGAATCCCACCTCCATCATGGATGTTATGTGATGTCATTTAGTCTTATTGTGTATATCTCAATTAGGGTTGCCAGATCAAAAACCAAGTTTTTCGGGACATTTCTAAGGCGAAGGCAATTTATTTCAGGGGGAGAGTTATTGTGAAAATTTTTTTTTATTATTTTACAATTTTTTGTATTTATCATTAGACTTGTGTAATCTTATTCATTTATCACACAACAGTACACGGTGAGATGTGGAATGCGCTTCTGAGTGTGTAAATCACACATAATTTCGTGTGAATCTTTAATAATTCATTTCATTGTTCTCAATTTGTCTTTACCGACATAGAGTAAGTCCGAAGAATACAATTAAATACAAGTAAAAATATATAAAATATGTATAGAAATTGCAGATAGTGCTAAATAAATAAGTACTTCTTAGCATGTAACTTAGTGTCGTTTTTGCACGAATTCGTTGAACTTATGCATTTCCGAGATAGAAGACTTAAATTTCAGGACACGGGACAAACCAACGAATTCCGGGACATTCCCGGAAATCCCGACCATCTGGTAACCCTTATCTCAATCAATGGCGTACCGACAATATTCTATCGCGTGCCATAGATTCGCCATCCCTGACCTAAGTTGTCCTCTCTTGTCGAGCGTCTATAATATACAATCCTTCTTTCAACTCGTGTTTTTCCGTGGTACTTGTTCCACGTATAACCATGGCAATAAGATTTGTTTGCAATTTGCAGCTGTTCTATTGTTCTTTCACAATTTCCGGCACTTGTAGTGTTTTAACACGACCTTACTTAAGGTACGTGCAGTACGCAGCTGGGATTCTAGATGGTAGCATGCATGATAGATGGTGGCTGAAATTATAAGCGCTTATAGGTTTGCACAACGAAGCTTTGATACTAGCATTGATACAAGCTTAAATCGCGTTTGAAATGTCAGATAGCGAATACGAATATTTGTGTTCTTCTGCTAGAAAGTGGAATATTTTAAATACTTATAAATTTGGGTAGGAGCTATCATGTCCACCCTATTAATAGAAAACGATCTAAACATGGCGAATTTCATCATTTATACCAAGAATTAAAATTTTACCTAAACTGGTTTTTTGAATATTTACGTATGGAACCTAACACTTTTAAATACGTCTTAGAAAAAACTCAAAACAAATTAAATAAAAACTGGCAAAATTTCACTTATTAAACTAGTTACATCCATTGCGAAACTTGTAACGGCCATTTGACAGTTGTCACACGTTGATTGCAGTAGTCAGCGCGCTGAAAGAATGGTGAGATACATTCTTGAATCTACCAGCTCTTGTAACAGCGCTTATACCTGCTACACTCACTGCTTCGTTGTGTACGCTCGCATATATAACAATGCATTAATTTAAGCCGTGCTATGATCTACGCTACCATCTAGAATCCCAGCTCCATACTGCACGTACCTTTAAACAGAAATACGGTATTTCTGCATTTAAGTGAATACCTGAAGATGTCGTTAGTTAACTATGTACACTTGCAATAACTATATATTTAAATATTAATCATAGATATAATAGACATTAGACATCTGGGGATGTAGTGTAAAGTACCATTTTAGACGAGGGGGGAAGTCATTCGGGGAAAAGTGCAAAAAAATTGTTAACTTGTATTTTAAAGACCACCAACAGCTAAGGTTATTTAGGCCTAGCACCAATTCATATTTTCAATTCATTATATTTTTTTTAATAATAAATTGAAAATCCAATTGACACTTTTACCAGCTCTCGGGCTAGAACCGGGAACTTGTAATAGAGGAACCACAGTAACGCCATGTAAACAAAAGCACCGCTACACGCTCAACCATTCTCAAGCCCGGGGAGGGTACATGTCTGTCTTATGGACATATCTATGCTATGCATGTGCCCACGTTCTATTGGCCGCGTCTTTGCGCATCCTTAATCGCTCGTAAAGCGCTTGCGCAACTGATGCGACCAATAGAATGTGGGCACCCTTGCTTCCTCACCCCCCCCCCTTAACAGAAACCACCCCACTCGATTGTACCACGTCCCTAGATCTCTATGTCTATGATAGTAATAAATGTTCATTTAGTCGGAACAGTTGAGAATCGCGATGGGTGACGTCTCGGCCATATAGCCAACGATGATCGTTAAAGCTGTCAATCAAAAACACCGGCGTTCCATTTACCCAGATTTCGTTCAATATCAATATACTAACAAGAACTAGTAATGATCGTCAATTATCGTCATATTACAATAGATTGCACGATAAACAAATTACTTTCTCGATCTTTCACGAACTATGCTCATTGCTCACTAAGAACTGAATCGAACGCACGCGCAGGTCGATATCTCTTTTTAACCGACTTCAAAAAAAAGGAGGTTCTCAGTTCGACTGCATTTTTTTTGTGTATGTTACGCGATTTCTCCTGCATTTGTGAACCGAGTTTGTTGATTATTGTTTTATTCAATAGGGCATAGGTACCTTCGGATTGGTCCCATATAAATTTTTCTTAAATCGGTTCAGTAGTTCGTCTGATTTATAAAAAAGTGAGTAACGGAATGTGACACCGTTAAGGCAAATGTCAAATATAGGTATCAAGACAGAAGTCGGTTAATAACGTGCAAACTACGTATTGTAAAGCTACTAAAAAGTAAAAAATAAAAAACTTTTTAACAAAAAAAAACCTTTTTCAGAAGTCACTAGGATGGCAGTATAGCCTAGATGGTAGCGTGCTTGGCGCCGCAACCTCTAGACTGGACTGCCGTGGGTTCGAATCCCACCTGCGCTCATGGATGTTTTGTGATGTTATTAGTGTATTTGCCATAATATGGCACATACACTATTGGCATCGGTCGGATGGCGGGACCTAGGGGTCGGACCAAAATTTCTCGACGTTTCATAGCCTCCTGAACACTTTGGCACCATTTTTAAAAATGTTTATATATATATGTATGTATATATTTATTTATATATATATATATATATATTATATAAATATATTTATATATATATTTATATATATATATATGTGTGTACACGATAACTCTCGACAGACTTAATCGATTGAAACGAAATTTGGTACACACATTGGAACCCATCACCGCAAGAAGCCTATTTAAAATGGGCCCGATCGGACCATTTTCAGGGTTGTATTTAGGGGTTCAAAAAAGTTTTTGGGCCCAAAAATACCGAAAAACTTGTCAGAATCGTTTCAAAATTGAAATTTAACTCTTTAGTAAAGATTAAAATGTGCTGCTAAAATTTTAATAAAATCGGCCCGACAGGACCGGACTTTCAAATTTTATGAAAACACTAGTTTGTTGATACGGATTTACTTATGGAAGGGTGTATTTAATTGGGTGTACTGATAAAATCCATGTCTAATATTGAAATTTAGAAAAATTTAATTATTTTAAGGGATGTATTAAGGGGTTAAATTTTTTATTTTGTCAAAAAACAAACTTAAGTTTACATAATAATGCCACAATGCCTGTATTAGCAAATACACTATATTGTCGGAGGGTTTGGCACTGCGACCCGAGTTTTTTAGTTTTAAGTTAGTTGTTATTTAGTGTAGTTGAAAGACGCTAATGACCTTAGATGTCGACGCGTCTATAATCTACAATAAATAAAATAAAATAAACAGAAGTCACTAAAAAAGGAAAATAATAAAATTTTGAGATCGGCGCCAAATTAATAAAATATGAAGTCGGTTAAGAAGTGCCAATTTAATTAATATCTACTTATATTAATTAAATTGGCACTTTTTAACCGACTTCATATTTTATTAAATTGGTGCCGACCTCAAATTTTTTTTTATATCTTCTTTTTTAAATTCGTTGAGACTTAACATAGCTCTTCACCTGACTTGCTCGAGAGAGAGTGAAATGAATTCCCATAGAATAAAAAAAGCATCTGCTGCTTAGCAACGCGCCTCGCATTTGTTTAGTGTCAATAAACAAACGCGCATCGTCTTAAGATCATGCGCATCACTGAAAGTGTTAACCGATTGTCACGAATCACGATGACTCTCAACTATTTTAAATAAACAATTGATATACTCTCATGAAAAACGCATGCGCGGCGAGTGACGACGGCGTCGTTTAACAGTTTCGCAGATTATCAACTAATCCATAAAATAGTAACGAGATAATCGTCTGTAATATCGTATTCTTGTAGATTTTTGAACGGTTTTATTTAGCTTGACCCCCGTATATTTGTTTGTTACTATCTTTGTTTCAAAATTTGCGACAGCTTCTTCAACTACTTCTACTTAACCGATTCTTATGAAACTTTGCACACACATTGAGTTCCCGTGACAATTCAATATTATGATAATTTCAACTTGGTAACGAGGGTCTGATGATGGAATCAGAAGGTGGATAGTTGAAAGGATGAGGAGTTTGCATAATGATACGGGCCAGAAATCAAACTAAAAACTAGAAAATAAAAATAGTAAGAAAACTTTTAAATTAAATGGTTTTATTTTAAATCATCAGCTGTACCAAAAACTAGAATAATTAGGACACAAACCAAGGAAAAAATATTTAATAATTTTGGTTCATAATCATTATAAAAGCGGAGGTTGCGACTAATAAACTATCATAGAGATTACAACCCCTGCTTTTATAATAATTATGAACCAATACTAATAAATATTATTTTTTCCTATTTAGTAAATTTCAATAAAAGCTTGTCTTTAAAAAGTTTTTTTACTATTTTATTTATTTTTGTCAGACTTAATTCAACTCTAACGAAAAAATTCCCTGAGCCCGAGTTTTCTTTCCCCGGCCTTGCTTCAGGGCTACGGTCGACTTAAGATTTATAAACGTTAACGCAAGCGAAGCCATCGGATAAAGTGATAAATACATTCCAATTACGCATTGTGTATCTTTTACATAAAATTTAAATGTAAAATCACATTTGCATTTGAAATATTGTGGATTATTTTGCATAAAATGCTATTTTATTTTTAATGATATTAAACTGGGTTAGCAGCCCAATAACAAATATTAATTTAAAGAAATATGTTTTTTTTTTTAATTATCATACGCTTTGTGATTGTTAACGTTGATGACAACGTTACGGATCCGTTATTTTCTTTTATTAATTAGAATTATAATAATTAAGTAAAACTTATCTATACTCATGTAGACGCTAATGACCTCTGTTGTCGAGCATCTATAATCCACAATTCATTCATTATACTCATGTAACTAGTCGTTCGCGTTGTAGGCATTAACTTTTTACAAAAGTATATCATATGGCCGCCATTTTGAAATCTGACGCCATTTTATTTTTTTGTGTCCTATAAAACTCCTTAATATCAATTTTCTAAAAGATCGGATAATTTTTACAAAAGTACATAATATGGCCGCCATTTTGAAATCTGACGCCATTTTATTTTTTTGTGTTCTATAAAACTCTTAAATATCAATTTTCAAAAAGATCGGATAATTTTTACAAAAGTACATAATATGGCCGCCATTTTGAAATCTGACGCCGTTTTATTTTTTTGTGTTCTATAAAACTCTTAAATATCAATTTTCAAAAAGATCGGATAATTTTTACAACAGTACATAATATAGCCGCCATTTTGAAATCTGACGCCATTTTATTTTTTTGTGTCCTATAAAACTCTTAAATATCAATTTTCAAAAAGATCGGATAATTTTTACAAAAGTACATAATATGGCCGCCATTTTGAAATCTGACGTCATTTTATTTTTTTGTGTCCTATAAAACTCTTAAATATCAATTTTCAAAAAGATCGGATAATTTTTACAGAAGTACATAATATGGCCGCCATTTTGAAATCTGTCGTCATTTTATTTTTTTGTGTCCTATAAAACTCTTAAATATCAATTTTCAAAAAGATCGGATAACTTTTACAAAAGTACATAATATGGCCGCCATTTTGAAATCTGACGTCATTTTATTTTTTTGTGTCCTATAAAACTCTTAAATATCAATTTTCAAAAAGATCGGATAATTTTTACAAAAGTACAGACCTAATATGGCCGCCATTTTGAAATCGGACGCCATTTTAGTTTTTTGTGTGATCATTCTCTATCTCTCTCAAACTAGTCCCGTAAATATGGGCCACAATCATAGTCTATCCTTCTCACTCATGTGAATCTGAAAAAAACTACTAGGGCACATCCAGCAGTGTATGTCGATGGTTGTAGGTAACTGGCTTTGCCCCTGGTAGGATTTAAAGTTCTATAGTGTTTATTCATTGGAGACGGACACTGCCAAACTTGACCGCTAGGGGCGCCAGCTATGTAGCCACCTCAGTCTCTGGCCAGTTCATAGTAGTGTGTACAGAATAATTTTATTTAAAATAATATATCGTTGACAATGCCGATGTGCTGTGTTTACCAATGTTCAAATCACATAGAGGTGTTGTATTTCCAAAGGATCCGGAACTGAAAAAAAGGGGTTGCATGCTATCAGAAGGGAAAAAACTTGATTTCTCGCGCGTTTTTCTATGAAAATGATAACTTAGGTGGCATGTGCTGCCATCTATTTTACGTTTCTCATGTGCCCATCTTTATTGGGACAGCAGAGAGTAAATGAGATTGATTTTGGTCCAGATGTTTCCCAGAGTAAACATTAGTGGGAATCGAAAGATCTTGTCATGAACCACAATTTTTCTATTGGACCAAAATTATTAATTATCCTAGAGCAGAAATATTGCTTCATCAATATTGATGTTTACATTTTGGTGGAACCGTAGGTGTCCCAAAGGTTTCACTGTATATAGTTAAATCATTAATCTTTCCAATTTTTCTACTCATTTAAAATTAGCCCACTTCTTCTTAATCCATTTACGGTGTTGTATTATCGTAAATTGTTTTTAGTTCGATAAAATTGTTTGTCTTTGTTTAACAAGGTAAATATTGCATAAGCTAGAGCGAGGCAAATGTTTGTCATTGGTGATACAGAATAACATTTAATGTGATCAAACAGCTGATACTATAAATGCAGTGTAAAAATATCAAAATGAAAGTCGCGTCATCTGGCGACAAAACGATTAAGTTGATTGTCCACCTAAATCAGTTGTGGGTTATTTAGACCTTCTGTTTTAGAATAATGTACTGTACTGGCAAATTTTAAATATCGCTCTAAGGTTTCACTTTTATGTTTCACAAGGAAATAAACTACGCTCTGCTACATTTTTTTTTCTGAAGTGTTCCGTCAGGAAATGGAAGTATTATGATAAGGTCGAAAAATAGCGTCCAAGATAAGCCTAGATTCTGATTGTGCCGTCCTCATAACGTAATAGACGGAGAGCTAGTAACGAATGTATGAATGAACTGCGCTCTGCTACCATTTTTGATGTGAAACATCTTATGTCGGGCTGTGAACAGCCGCGTGAGGGGAAATATGCAACGAAATGTTTGGTCCGCTCCTTCTCTGCTGTTCTCCCCACCACTGCGGCACTGGCTCAGGCATGCACTGTAGCACACGCGGTGTTACAGTGCAGTATATAGGATTACGTCAGCATAACAATTAGTTGCTGCTTTTGAGAGTGCGTATAAATATGACACGAGGCGAGGCTCTGTCTTAATCTTACAGTGGGTGCCAATTGTTACTATGCTAGAAAATGAAACAGAAAATTCTACAGTTTCAATTGTTGCATGCGATGATAATGAATAAATTAAAATTTTATGGTAAAAAAAATATAGAGAGAATACCACCGAGTTCAGTAACGTTTTCTTTGATGTTTCACATCTGTCGGGGGTCCCGAACCCTTTTTTTTTTTTGTATGGTGATAGGATCGAAAAATCGCATCCAAGATAGGTTGTCAGAAGGTTGGGATTTTCGATCCCACCACCATACTTTCATTTCCTTACGGAACATTGAAAAAAAAAAATGGTAGCAGAGCGTAGTTCATTCATACATTCGTTACTAGCTCTCCGTCTATTACGCTTTGAGGATGGCAAAATCAGAATCTAGCCTTATCTTGGACGCGATTTTTCGACCTTATCATAATACTTCAATTTCCTTACGAAACACTACAGAATAAAATTGTAGCAGAGCGTAGTTTATTCATACATTCGTTACTAGCTCACCGTCTATTACGTTTTGAGGATGGCAAAATCAGAATCTAGCCTTATCTTGGACGCGATTTTTCGACCTTACCATAATACTTCAATTTCTTTACGAAACAATACAGAAAAAAATGATACCAGAGCGTAGTTCATTCATACATTCGTTACTAGCTCTCCGTCTATTACGTTTTGAGGATGGCACAATCAGAATCTAGTCTTATCTTGGACGCGATTTTTCGACCTTATCATTATCTTCCATTTCCTTGCAGAAAAAAATTGTAGCAGAGCGTAGTTTATTTCCTTGTCAAACATAATTAGGGCTACAATCTTTTTTTCGTAAGATTGCGCTAGTTGCAAGTAAGGTATGTGTAGTTTTAATTAATGATTTTAATGACCTAAGTTGTCGAGCGTGTATAATCTACAATAAATAAAAAACCAACGAAATTCCCAAACTTTTTCTGGTACTTTCGGTGACAGTATTGACCAATACGTGTACCAACTGTCAAAATCAGATCAATTCGATATAAAAAGCTGTCCGCGAATGGCATTCGAAGACATGCCGTCTGGTTTAAAATAGATAAGTCTGCTGCTTTCGAGAAGACGCTTGAAGATGATTGGAGAGAGATGTAAAAACCGACATACTTTTGTTTGACCTACATAACCGCACCAATGTCAATGGCTCGCTCTTCACTTGTTCTCTAGTGGCGATTATTAATGTTTTAAAAACTATCTGTCGGCGCGCGCCGTTTGACGAACTCAATTCGATCGACTTCGCGCATTGTCTTCACCTATACGATGTCGACAAACAAAATGAAAAACGCTTGTTAAACTTGTTTCTATAACGCGATAGCAATATTCGTAACAAACGATTTTATTGTTGCAACGCCGGGCTGTTAGAGAACAGTGTGTTCACGTTAAGTTTAATCATTTTTTTAAATCTTGATTGTTCAATTGTTATTTTTGATGTTGCAGTTGTTTTTTTGGCGACGTTCGATTGTTACAGTTGTTTTTAGCGACGTTCAATTATTATAGTGTTTTATTGTTATTGACGTTCAGTTTTTTTATGTAATTATTTCAATTAAGTGTGCTGTGCTGTGATTTTTGATAAAACAATTTTTAGTGTACCCCGGATTTTGTATACGTTTTTTGGGAACGATTTGATAATTGCCAGTGTAATTCCAAATTTTGTGGATTAATTTTTGGATTTATTCGAAAAAGGTTTGTTTTGTTTGGTTATTTTTTACCGATTTTTTTTAAATTTTAAGTTTTAGTTAAGTAAACTGTTCAATATCTGGTAGGGCTTGAAAATGGCCGAGCGTGTAGCAGTGCTGTTGTTAACATGGCGTTACTATGGGTTCCTCTATTACAAATCCTCAGTTCCCGGGTTCTAGCCCGAGAGCTGGTAAAAGTGTCAATTGGATTTTCAATTTATTATTAAAATAATAATGAATTGAAAATATGAATTGATGCTAGGCCTAAATAACCTTAGCTGTTGGTGATTTTTAAATCACAATTTTTTCAATTTCTGCTATAGGTACGATTTTCAAAATAGATTTAATTTATCATGGTTGTTAATCAATGTTCTTGCATGCACGTATCGATGTGTAATCAGCAAATGTGTAAACTGACAGCTCTGACAAAAAAATTAATTAATGTCAAATTCTGAATGTGTTTAAAAGTCGAGTTTTTAAACAAAATACGCTAATTATGATAAATGTTATTTTTTCTGTAAATTTATTACGAGGTTAATTATCCCAAGGAAATGGACAAGATATTTGCACTTCCGTTACTTTATAATAATACCAATTATTTAAATCAAAAACAATAAAACACGCGAGGACAGTGTGGTCCAGTGGTTAGCGTCGCGGCCTCTGAACCAGACTGTCGTGGATTCGAAATATACTTGGATTTTTTGTGATGTCATTTAGTTTTAAGAGAGTTATTATTTAATGTAATTAAGACGCTAATGACCTAAGTCGTCGACGCGTCTATAATCTACAAGGGCTTGAGAATGGCCGAGAGTGTAGCAATGCTGTTGTTTACATGGCGTGGCTATGGGTTCCTCTATTACAAGTCCCCAGTTCCCGGGTTCTAGCCCGAGAGCTGGTAAAAGTGTCAATTGGATTTTCAATTTATTATTTAAAAAAAAGGGTGTGCAGATAAAAAATTTTCGTATTTTAACTGTCCCTTTTGTCAAAATTTATCGATGTTTTTTTAACCCTTATGGTAGCATGAATGACTTCAGTTTTCGAGCGTCTACAATCTGGGGCTTGAGAATGGCTGAGCGTGTAGCAATGCTGTTGTTTGCATGGCGTTGCTATTGTTCCTCTATTACAAGTCCCCAGTTCCCGGGTTCTAGCCCGAGAGCTGGTAAAAGTGTCAATTGGATTTTCAATTTATTATATATAAAAAAAAATAATGAATTGGTGCTAGGCCCAAATAACCTTAGCTGTTGGTGGTCTTTAAAACAATTAAAAATCTACAATAAATAAAATAAATAAATAAAACACTCGAAAAAAAAATTAATTTGACATTATTCAAAATATAATAAGTAGAAAAACTGAGTGGTGCATTATTTTTGACCAGGAGTTTATTTTGGTGAATAAAGCAACGTTATTCGGAATACATTAACCGACATAATTTGAAATACTCGAGTCGTCACGAAAGATCGACTCGTTACAAATACATAATATTATTATATTTATATTAATAATAAAATGTACACAGCTAATAAAACAACAATAATAACGTACTGAAACGGTAACTGACTTCAGCTCATAGGTTTTTATGGTTTCATTATTCCTTTTAGTTGCGACTGCAGTGCTGTCACTCTATTTATGTCGAACTACTGTACTAATAAATACAAGATTTTGAGTTACGGTGAACGGATGCTGAATAAACAAGCCGTAAGGTGGGTCGTTTATTAGGACTAAAGTGCGACCCTTGAGGTCCACACGACGAACTTTCCAGTTTGATAAATATTTAATAATAATAATTCAATTAGATATTACACAGAAAAGTAATCATTTTAATCATTAAAACATAATTATTATTTATTTTTAACAATAATTAAAAAAAAAAACGGCTGAACCGATTTTTATAAAATTTATGTCGGTTCAAAATTACGTTAACACGCCTCGATTGACACCCTTACGAAGTCGATATAATTTTTTATTCGCGAGATATTGTGTAAAATCTACTTTTTTGGAGGTTACTTGGTTAAGAAAAAAGAACGGCTGAACCGATTTTGAAAAAAATTTCTTTCAGATCATATTTACGTTGATACGCGTCGATTGGCACCCTAACGCAGTCGATATCATTTTTCATTCTCGAGATTTCGTCTTAGAAAGAAATGGACACATACGTACGTACATACGTACACACACACATACACACACACAGACATCTTTCTAAAAATAGTGTAAAAATAGTGTAGTGACCTTGAAACATAAAAATTTGTTATACATTTTGATTTCTATTTTCGGACCCATTACAATAACTCCCAATGGGAAGTTAATTATTAAATCATAATGATTTTTCTCCCTTAAGTATGTCCACTGCATATTCACAACAATCAAGCAGTGATTATTATTATTATTGTAGATTATAGACGCGTCGACAACTCAGGTCATTAGTGTCTTCAACACAACAATTAATAATCCATTTGTGGCTATCGACTCGTTATGACTTATGACAGAGATATCAACACTCGAGTAAGCGACGAACCTCATACAGTACAGTTGGCACTTTCTGTAGGGATGGCGTTTTCATCAATCGGCTCTCTGTATAATATAAGGACTGCATTTGTGAGGAATTACTGAACACCCGGCAGTTTATTATTTCCCTTAAAAAAGAGGGTTCTCTGAGAGACAAAAAGTAACATTCTAACCTTAAATTGAATTATTAACTTCCCATTGGAAGTTATTGTAATGGGTCCGAAAATCGAAATCAAAAAGGAAAAAAAATTTTTATGTTTCAAGGTCACTACACTATTTTTACACTACTTTTAGAAAGATGTCTCTGTGTGTGTGTGTGTGTGTGTGTGTACGTATGTACGTACGTACGTACGTACGTATGTATGTGTCCATTTCTTTCTAAGACGAAATCTCGAGAACGAAAAATGATATCGACTACGTTGGGGTGCCAATCGACGCGTATTAACGTAAATATGATCTGAAAGGAATTTTTTTAAAATCGGTTCAGCCGTTCTTTTTTCTTAACCAAATAACCTCCAAAAAAGTAGATTTTACACAATATCTCGCGAATAAAAAATTATATCGACTTCGTAAGGGTGTCAATCGAGGCGTGTTAACGTCATTTTGATCCGACATAAATTTTATAAAAATCGGTTCAGCCGTTTTTTTTTTTTTTTTTTTTATAATTATTGATGTTTTAATGATTAAAATGATTACTTTTCTGTGTAATATCTAATTTAATTATTATTATTAAATATTTATCAAACTGGGAAGTTCGTCGTGTGGACCTCAAGGGTCGCACTTTAGTCCTAATAAACGACCCACCTCACGGCTTGTTTCTATTATTATTTAGTTAGTCATTTCTATATTATGGAATAAATAATATCTATATCGATATTTATACAAAAAATAATTTTAATACCAAGAAATGAAGTCACGCGTAACGTAACAAACATTTAACGAAATGATTTTTTAATGCATTTAAAATTATAGATTTTCACCTAAAAACTGTTTACTTTCCCTGTTCCCATATTGTTTATTGTCGCATAATATGCTTCTCAATTTTGTATTATTTAAAACTTGCGGCCCGGCCCGGCTTCGCCCGGGGTGCTATGGATTTATAATTTATTCATACAAATAGGTACTCGATCACTCGCTTCGGTCGTTCGCTCGAATTTCTGATTAATTAATACATTACTCACTCGCTTCGCTCGTTCGCTCGAATTTATAATTAATTAAAACATTACTCACTCGCTTTGCTCGTTCGCTCATATTCCCTATTTTTTTTAAACCGCCCCTGTATTAGAGCGAACAAAACAAAAAAAAATTATTCAAATCGGTCAAGCCGTTTTTGAGTTTTAGCGAGACGAACGAACAGCAATTAATTTTTATTATATATAGATTTGTATTGCTTCTATAAAATTCTTCTTCTTTAGCTTCTAAAATTTGTTTGCTTCAACTGACTTTAGATAATTAAATAAATTACAAAAAGTACAATGTTTTACTTGAACGAAATTGGCGATTGCAATCAGGTGATTGCCGCCCTCGCTGCGCTCTGGCGGGCAAACGCCACTCGTTTGCTATCGCTAATTTTTTGCAATGTGCTCATTGTGTTACAAGGGCCGAAAATTGGCGATTGCGAACGAGAGTGACGTTTGCTCTGTTTATAAAACTTATAGTTTTCACTGAAATTCTAGTGAACTTGAATTACTTTTTTAAACAAAAGCAGTGCAAAGTTCGTGGGAACTGGAATAAATTATCGCTTGATTTACTACTAAATATTATTATTAAAAATAAATGCAGGTATACAAATGAACAAATGCACGCTGTTTAAAAAAACAATAGACGGATTGTGTTGTTTTCGTTGCTGGGAAACAGCGAAAGCATTTCTCTATAGGCATTGTCCTGCGATCGTCACTTTTCACTTGTAATTAATATTAATTAGGGATGGGCAATTTTTAAAAATTTAAATATTTTTGAAGTAAAACTTCTTAAACCTTTATAATCTTTTGTTATTTTCTCTGTCTTTGGGTCGCGGTAATAAATATTATTTAAGTATGTGAATTTCAAGTCCCTATCCCATTTCGTTTAGAAGACCTGTGACAGACAGACAGACATCTTTGGCACAACAATAGGGTTCCTTTCTGGTACGGAACCCTAAAAATGAATGTTTGCAGTTTGTCCCGTATGCGTTCCTATACCATTCATCCGATTGCTATGAAACTTTGGTGAGTTGTTGTGTTCACTACCGGGAAGGTTTCTGTTGGTTCATAAATTCTTAGCACCCGGGCGAAGCCGGGCGGGACCCTAGTTGATGATAAAATATTCCATTAACGGTACGTCGGATCAAAAAATGTCTAAGCAGTCTTCTGCTCAGAGTAATTTGTTTTCTCTATATTTTGATCTGAGACACGTCCTGTATGTGTCTTCGATTAGACTTATGAAAAAAAAAGTCAAGGGGTGTCATGGGACACCCGACAGAAGCTATGCCTTTTACGCATTGTATATAAATCCGAATTTATCAAAGCTATAGACAATACAATTGAACAGTTATTATTTGACCGCCATTTTGAAATCTGATGCAACTTTATTTTTTTGTGTCCTATAAAACTCTTAAATATCAATTTTCGAAAAGGTCGGATAATTTTTACAAAAGTACATATGGCCGCCATTTTGAAATCTGATGCCATTTTATTTTTTTGTGTCCTATAAAACTCTCAGATATCAATTTTCAAAAAGATCGGATAATTTTTACAAAAGTACATATGGCCGCCATTTTGAAATCTGACGCCATTTTATTTTTTTGTGTCCTATAAAACTCTTAAATATCAATTTTCAAACAGATCGGATAATTTTTACAAAAGTACATATGGCCGCCATTTTGAAATCTGACGCCATTTTATTTTTTTGTGTCCTATAAAACTCTTAAATATCAATTTTCTAAAAGATCGGATAATTTTTACAAAAGTACATATGGCAGCCATTTTGAAATCTGACGCCATTTTATTTTTTTGTGTCCTATAAAACTCTCAGATATCAATTTTCAAAAAGATCGAATAATTTTTACAAAAGTACATATGGCCGCCATTTTGAAATCTGACGCCATTTTATTACTTGTTTCATACACACAGTACTAATGTTGTACAATACGTTATCTTTATGTTGGTGCATATACGTGTACATAGGCCACTGCGCGTGCGCCAGTATATTACTTTCACCGCTGGCTACAGCTATAGATATACTTTTAATAACATGAGCGTGACGGTGACGCGAACCTAAGTTTTTCCTCTCCCAGAAATCGTCTAACGCGCCTATAGAAGCATAGCTTCAAAAACATCCCCTTGTTCGACGCCACTGGTAGAGACGATTATTATCGTAATTCGTACCAACATAAAATAAAATAATATTCAATGCTAGTTTTTATGTTGGACAGGATGTTCGTGTCAATAACACACGCGCAGGAAGGAAATCATCTGTTCTAAATTTATGCATGTATATTTTTTTTTGTTTCGCGGATTTGTCTATACTATGGCATAATTGGGTTTTTAAGTGAATTTTTTTTTTTACTTAAATGGAAGGACCACATACAAGTTTTATAGCAAAACTGTTTTTATTTAATTTTTTTGCTTACTAATTAAAAAGTTATATTTAAATAAAAATTAATTTTTAAACTCAGTTCCGATAACGCGCCGAAAGAATCCGAACGCGTGTGACGTCATTATGTTATCTATGGTCTTTGTATCCATGGTTACCAAGTTAAAAATTTATTATTTTTGATAGTATGTGTAATACATATACACAAATACCAACAAATGCAGACACATTTTGACGTCACAAACATTCCTGGCGCGTTTTGAAGTCACGTGATATTTTTTAAATTTTTATACATTTTAATTAATTTTTAGTAATTTATCTATAGCTTTAAAAAAATGTTTCTTTTCGATTTTCAATATTATTTATGTTAAATTATTAGAAAAAATTAAAAAATTAATAATTTTTTTTAAACTTAAATACCTAATTGGGACACAAGTCACCAATTTGCGCGATTTTTTCACAAACTAAGTATAAGTACACGACCGATTTTTATGAATCTTTTTTTATTTAATAGAACATACCTTGGGGATGGTCCCATATGAATTTTACTTAAATCGGTTCAGTAGTTCGACTGATTTTAATAAAAAGTGAGTAACGGAGTGTTTCACCGTTAAGGTAAATGTCAGTTTTCATACAGCGAAGTCGGTTAATAACGTGCAAACTACGTATTTTAATGGCACTAAAAAGTGAAGAATAAAAACCTTTTAAAAAATAGTAGAACCTCCTTCAAAAAAGCCACTAAAAAGAGGAAAATAAAACAATTTTGAGATCGGCGCCAATTTAATAAAAAGAAAGTAGATATATAAAAAGTTTTAGCAATAAAATTGTCGCCGACCTCAACATTTTATTATTTTCCTCTTTTTCAGTGGCTTTTTTGAAGAAAGTTCTATTTTTTTAAGTTTTTTTATACACGGTGTGTTAATAATACCAATTGGGATCCGTCAAATGAGCATCTGACATCTGGTGGCAGAAAATTGTATCAAAACGGAGGAAAATTTTACATGCTAACAGTGCAAATTAATCATGAAATTGTTTATTAGAAAAATAAAACAAGTAAAATAAACAAAAAGTTTATCGAAAATGGAATTCGCGACGTTTTCTAATATCATGGCAATAAACACTGTCAGTTATTGCCTTGTAAAACTTACTTTACAGAGAATTATTTTCTAATGAAATGTGGAAAAACTGTATTTATAAATTAAAAAAATATTTTATAGTAATAATAAGATGTACTTGTTATCATACTGCAATAAAATAGTTGAATCCCTGATGATTAACAAATTTATAGGATTAACTTCGTATACAAATATTTTGAGGTTAGTAACTTAGCTACTTATTACAATATAACTTATTATGTTGCAGTTATGTGTTTACATTATTCACCTAACCCAGCCTTAAAAGCACATTGAACGCGCATGATTAATTTCGTGGAGATTTTCTTTTAATTTTGATGTTTTTAAGCAATATGTCGTAAAGATTACTACTTTTGACAGTTCATTTTGCATGCATTTTTCTCGTTATATTTCCGACATTTGATAATATGCCCGGCTTTGAGAATCCGTTCTCCTTCAACGAAATTCCTTTGTTTAGGATTCGTACCGGCCCAATCACAAATTGCACTTATATTTATCATTTTTTATCACTTTGAAAATCATAAAATTACACGCAAAAGTATACCCCGTATATGAAATTTCCCTCCGTCTGCGCCATGTTTTTGAAGCTCCACCTATCTGACGGATCCCAATAGTAACGGCAGAAATTTGATATGAAAATGTCAAAATTACCTCAAAAACAGATAGCGATAGCCATGGAACTTAAACAAAATGATTAAAAATTATTCTGACAGCTAAAACGTCATCATTTTGTTCAAGTTCCATGGCTATCGCTATCTGTTTTTGAGGTAATTTTGACATTTTCATATCAAATTTCTGCCGTTACAAAGCATGCAAAATTAATTTTGTTTAATGATTTAGATGTAGAATTTTTTGTTCTAAAACTATTATTTGAAGATATTTTTCCTAAAATAATTAGGAAAGCAGGAAATCGCGAAGGTTTGATTTTACGGGTTAAATCCATATGTGCAGCAGTCACCATCCTGTATACAAACTGAGTGTCTGTAATTTACAACAAAATTTGTAAAAGTTATCAAATAAAAATTTTATGCATAAAACCCGTTAACGTAATGAATACAGCGTTGATTATGTCTATGACTTAAGAAAAGTACCGATACCTATATAACTTCTACATATAGGTGCTTATAATGCCTATCTATAATTGCCGTCCTTTGACAATTATACAAATAA
Organism: Mongoloraphidia duomilia; assembly: GCA_039654895.1. Lineage (NCBI taxonomy): Eukaryota > Metazoa > Arthropoda > Insecta > Raphidioptera > Raphidiidae > Mongoloraphidia > Mongoloraphidia duomilia. The sequence continues at coordinate 1,121,297 of CM077521.1, read as the reverse complement.
GGAAATTAATTTCACAATGAATAATTAAATACATCTTAATATACCATTATTCGTTCATTTATAATATAATTATTTATCGTCCATAATTTGCAGATGGCGGAGCATCTGGTGCGTTTTTGTAACTTCTATATTGTTACAAAACTGTTTTCTGACTTGGCGGAATCAATATATTTATTTACAATAATTCGTAACAATTAACTATATACAATAATTGCAACAACGAAAAGTCAATTTTAACAATAAAAAAACTTCAACGGTAATTATTGACCTAAACGAGCCACTTAAATAACGCTTAACAAATAACTATATATACAAGGATTATTTATTTGTAATTATTTATGTCACTGTATTTATATCAGATTTATTTCGCTGTTCAACACTGTCACAGTACAATCTACACTGACTGATTCCCATTGACTGAACAATATTTATATCACTGATCCGCTTGAGGGCCGACTCACCATTCACTCATCGATTCAACATGACACACCTGCGTGCGGTGTACGCTCAGTGCGTCCTCGTATTCTCTAGTGTTGTCTAGAATCTTCGATACCATTCCACGTTTTACTACTGTGACCTTTCTTTCTCGTGGTTTCTATTGGAGCAGTGGCGTAACATCTTGGGGTTTGCTACAATATTTTTTGACGTAGGGCTTCACTGGCATACGACACTCGCTTTGACGTATTCATTCAAGGCGTTTTATGAAACAGGTAGAATCGCGGGAGGCCGTGTGGTCTAGTGGTTAGCGTGTCGGCCTCTAGATCAGACGGTCGTGGGTTCGAATCCCACCTGCGCTCATGGATGTTTTGTGATGTCATTTGGTTTTAAGAAAGTTGTTATTTGATTTAGTTGAAAGACGCTATAATGACTTGAGATGTCGACGCGTTTATAATCTACAATAAATAAATAAAAAAGGTAGAATCGCTAATAACTTTGTGAAAAATAAAGAGATAGCGATATTAGAGGTGTAATTTGAAAGCCAAAAAATTCGACTGAAGAGCCAGTCCTAGCAGGCCCGGACTAGACCCAGGGCTTCTAGGCACTTGACAGTTGGGCCTGCCAAGCCCAAAAAAAGGGGGGGATGGAATCGGATCTTTTTATTTTTTTTAAGAATCTTTAAATTGGGGTTCCTAGATCCGCCCCTGGGGCTTGAGAATAGCCGAGCGTTTAGCAATGCTCTCGTTTACATGGCGTTGCTATGCTTCCTCTATTACAAATCCCCAGTTCTTGGGTTTTAGCCCGAGAGCTGGTAAAAGTGTCAATTGGATTTTCAATTTATTATTAAAAAAAAATAATGAATTGAAAATATGAATAGGTGCTAGGCCCAAATAGCTCTTAGCTGTTGATAGGTCTTTAAAACATACACGATCCGCCCTTGCGTATATGTTAATGACACCCGGTATATATTGGAAGTTATGTGGAGAGAGGAAAAGCCCCAAGGCAAAGACCACTTTCATCTCGAACGATCGAGAGAAAGATTTCTCTCGTAAACAGAATATTATTCGATGTCTGCGGCAGCTAAATAATGTGCAATGCATGTTGTAGATTGTTGAGGCTGTCTTTTTTTTAAAGTCATTGCCAAGATCGAGGTCTCGCGGTGCCCGCAGCTATCGCCATTCTACATAGAGTTATATTATACGATGTATAGGTAATATTGTTATGGCAATTGCATTCCAATGTTCTTTGGGAATTGGCGTTCCTGCAGAAGCCCGAGTTCGTACCAGTCGGTTTGTGTATGCCGGCTGACAGATTTTTTATACAACTCAGGGGGAAAATTGGAGTTGTTCTCGCAATTGCATTCCGATATGTTCTTTGGGAATTGACGTTCCCAGGAGCCCGAGCTCGTACCAGTCGAGGTTTGTGTATGCCGGCTGGCAGATTTTTAATAGATACATTGGAATGTAGTTGCTATCGCAAATTGCATTCCAATGTTCTTTAGGAATTGGCGTTCCCAGGAGCCCGAGCTCGTACCAGTCGGTTTGTGTATGCCGGCTGGCATGATTTTTAATACAACTCAGGGGGAAAATTGGAGTTGTTCTCGCAATTGCATTCCGATATGTTCTTTGGGAATTGACGTTCCCAGGAGCCGAGCTCGTACCAGTCGGTTTGTGTATGCCGACTAGCAGATTTTTAATAGATACAACTCAGGGGAGAAATTGGAATGTAGTTGTTCTCGCAATTGCATTCCAATCTTCTTTGGGAATTGGCGTTCCCAGGATCCCGAGCTCGTACCAGTCGGTTTGTGTATGTCGGCTTGCATATTTTTTATAGATACAACTCAGGGGGGAAAATGGGATGTAGTTGTTCTCGCAATTGCATTCCAATCTTCTTTGGGAATTGGCGTTTCCAGGAGCCCGAGCTCGTACCAGTCGGTTTGTGTATGCTGGCTGGCAGATTCTAATACATAAATGGATAATTAATTGTTGTGTTGAAGACGCTAATGAGCTGAGTTGTCGACGCGTCTATATAATCTACAATAATAATAATATTGTTATGTACTTGAAAATGGTGCTGCAGTTGCAATATTACGAACTTCGAGTTACGCGATTTGGAAAACACGATGAGTAGGTATTTGATAGCGTAAGTTACCCTCTGCACCCTTCATTTCAAAACCTTTCCTCTCGGCTATAAAACGGTTCCCGCTCTCGACTATTTTGAAGACGCCGATATGACGTAACATAAAATCGAATTAAAAATTGGATTTCTATTTGAATAGAGTTTTGTTTGATTCCTTTCTAATTTCGTCAGCGGACCGTCTGTTCACTCGAACAAGTAACAAGTTAATAAAATAACTCACAAATAAATAAATAATAAAAAGAGCATTTCACTTTTATTTATTTATTTTTAATTACGTTCACGTTTCATAAACTGACGTTAAAATGCACCAAACAATAAATTAATATTATTAACAATTTTGTTCAAATTGCTATAACAAAATAATATGACGATTTTAATTTAAATACTTATATGAATTAATTAAAAAAAAATATGTGATTTCACCAAATTGTTATTAATATCTTTCAACTTCAATTATAATCCCGTCTGCACTTTCCCTAGGAAATAACAAAATTCTAGAATGTTATTATTGGAATATAACAAATAGAGCAGCGGCTCACAAACTGTGCATCGCCACGACTCGCGGAATTGTGAATTTGTGCTCAAGGGTCAAGTAGACCGAGAGCTAGTGACAATTTTTTGGTGGCCTTATTTTGTGAAGATGTTGTGGGAGGCATATTAAAGTGCCCTGAGTAAGGGATTTTGCTAGATAGCGGTATGGGAGGGATGCAGACCGCCCCCAACATGTAACAAAAAAAAATAGTCACAATTATTATTGCTTCAAGACTGAAATTGTTTGTGTATAGCTTGCCGGTGACCCAATAATGCAATTATAATATTTGCAGATCGATTGGTCAGTATTAAAGGGGTGGCAGATCACCCTAAACGTGTCATGTACCCGACGAAATTTATATTATTAGTTCAAGGTTCAAATTTCAATATGTTGTTACGGCGACTGTTTTAAGCATATATTTCAATTTGCAGAACAAAATGTCGGTATTAACCCCCTTGCAGAACTATATAAACAGTAAACACCTAGGCGAGCAAGTTTCCCTCTAAGAGAGGGGGTTAATACCGACATTTTTGTACAAAAATAAGGCCTTGAATAAATAACACCAAAAAATTGTCACTAGCTTTCGGCCTATATGCCTTTGTCTTGTTTTTGTTTAACAAAAGCCTGCGATTTAATGACAACAACAATATAACATAAAATGGTAAACTTAAAAGATAAAGCAAATAGATTAAAACCAACAAACATTCGCTTGTTTTATGTTAATCATCTACAAACGATTCTAACAAAAGTACATTTTACAAAAAAAGTCGCACGATAAATCGTAATTAAACCACTATAAAAAAGTAAGAGTTCTATAAAGTTGATTTTCGCGATAATCGCGACAGATAAGAAAACAAGCGACCGACGGTAAGAACAAAACACTGTCCGATTAAAGAGAAATGGCGACGACAATTAATGGCTTTTGTTTTACGGATGTATTAGAACTTGATTGCGCAAGAAATGATCACATCCTGCAAGAACACTTTTACTTTTTTCATTCAGATTTTAGAGAGTACGCTAATGACCTTAGATGTCGACGCGTCTATAATCTACAATAAATAAAAAAAATTTAGAGAGTACGTATAAACGGGAGTCAACTATTATAGATCCGGATATAAAAGAAGTAGCTAACTATTCTTCTTTCCAAGGACAAAAAAGAGGAGCAGTGTAGCCTAGTGGATAGCGTACTTGGTACCAGCCTCTAGACTAGACTGTCGTGGGTTCGAATCCCACCTGCGCTCATGGATGTTTTAGTGATGTTATTTAGTTTTAAGTTAGTTGTTATCAGTGGCGGTCTAAGCCAATGGGAGGCCCGGGGCGGCAGAACTAAATGAGGCCCCCGGTCTGCTTAGAAATTGATATACAGATTGTATCAAATTAAAGCTGTGCATAGGACGTTCTGTGTGTAAGATAGAGATCGATATAAAGCAGTAAGTAAGAAAGAGATAAATGATCGCTAATAGGAAGTTTCTGTAGTTACTGTAAGACTATTGAAATTATTGATAAAATCACAAAACAACAAGCCGTGAGGTGGGTCGTTTATTAGGACCCTTGAGGTCCACACGACGAACTTCCCAGATTGATAAATATTTAATAATAATAATTAAATTAGATATTACACAGAAATATAATCATTTTAATCATTAAAACATAATTATTAATTATTTTTAACAATAATTAAAAAAAAAAAAACGGCTGAACCGATTTTTATAAAATTTATGTCGGATGAAAATGACGTTAAACCGCCTCGATTGACACCCTTACGAAGTCGATATAATTTTTTATTCGCGAGATATTGTGTAAAATCTACTTTTTTGGAGGTTATTTGGTTAAGAAAAAAGAACTGCTGAACCGATTTTGAAAAAATTTCTTTCAGATCATTTTTACGTTAATACGCGTCGATTGGCACCCTAACGTAGTCGATATCATTTTTCATTCTCGAGCTTTCGTCTTAGAAAGAAATGGACACATACATACGTACGTACGTACACACACACACACACACACACACACACACACACACACACACATACACACACAGACATCTTTCTAAAAGTAGTGTAAAAATAGTGTAGTGACCTTGAAAAATAAATTTTTTTTTTCCTTTTTGATTTCGATTTTCGGACCCATTACAATAACTTCCAATGGGAAGTTAAAAATGACGCTATCAGGTTGTATGTGTATTATTTATTTACAGTAACTACAGAAACTTCCCATTATAGCGATCATTTATCTCGTTCTTAGCTATTGCTTTATATAGCGATCTCTATTTTACACACATACCGCCCTATGCACAGCTTTAATTTGATACAATCTGTATTTGAAATATTTCTGTTGGTGGGCTTGGAAAGACATTTTTCTAGTCAAGCCGTTCTTATTTAATAATTGTACAGTCGTTATACAGATTTTTATGCGGCCCACGTTTTTATTACTTATTCCGCTGACGGAGCGACACAAAGTGCCCCTTGGTTTGTGTCCTAATTATTTTCTAGTTTTTGGTACAGCTGATGATTTAAAATAAAACCGTTTAACTTAAAAGTTTTTTTATCTATTTTTATTTTCTAATTTTAAGTTTGAATTCTGGCCCGTATCATTATGAAAACTCATCCTTTGAACTGTCCACCTCCTGATTCCATCATCAGACCTCGTTACCAAGTTGAAATGATCATAATATTGTATTGTCACGGGAACTCAATGTGTGTGCAAAGTTTCATACGAATCGGTTAAGTAGAAGTAGTTGAAAAAGCTGTCGCAAGATTTGAAACAAACAAACAATCAAACAAATATACGGGGTCAAGCTAAATAAAACCGTTTACTATTTACACTACTTGGTGAATTTGGCAGTGGGGGGTGCGCCATAAGTGTCTTTGACCCGAGCGCCTGAAATCCTAGGGACGACCCGATGAGTCAAGTAGCCCGTTAACCCTCTATGTAATAAAATGCGATAACGGTAAAGAACAGTCAGATGTTTTTAAGATCAATGTGAACTCATCTAAATGTATAATTTAATGTGAACATATTAAAACACAAGTTGTATAATTAAATAAACACATCATATTATAATAGGTTTGACTCTTGAGTGTACGTATATTACAATTATTATTAGTGATGGGCGATTACGAGATATTTTAGTCGATTTTCTCGATTGTTCAAACATCTCGATGACTCTCGATGGTTTTCACTTGGACTCGATTGTTGTTGTTTCATATTTCACCGAGACCAAGTTGCATAGTACTGAATCGTACAGACGACGTACACTGTCGAGAGCCACATAATATATAATCGTTCATCACTCAACAACTGTGGTCGAGTCAATAGATGGTCGATTGTGCAGTAATCGAATGCTCTGAGACCGACTGAACAGAGTGAACAGTGAATCAACGATGAACGAGTAGCGTAAACGTCAGACTTCATTCGACCAGCATATAACCTTGAATCGCGATTATATACACACACACACACAGAGAGAGAATAATAGTCTGCACTACACACTACACAATTAAATGTATTATGCTAACCAATAAACCCTACCCTAGCACTGGCATTGCCAAGTTGGGTAGGTTAAATTCCGAAGAATTTTGTATAAAAATTGTGTTGTATGTATATTTTTGGAATAAATTTATTTATTATTATTATTATTATTATTCTCATTCGCTGGCAAATAATCGACTTGAACAATCGAACATTTCGATTGTAAAATCAAACTCCGAGTCGATTGTGGACTCGATTGTTATTATGAACGATTGCGATTGTTTCGATTGTAAAAACATCTCGTATTCGCCCAACGCTAATTATTATTATGTGTGAGGTTTTTGTTGTCAAGGCTTGAAGACCCGGGCCCGGTGTTTTCTCATATAAATTGAATGAGCGAAATGCAAATTTGTTGTCATTTTCACACCGCTCTTGTCTGACATCTGCATTTCAAATGATTGCAAAACAGCCGCCCCGCTCTACTTTATTCACAAAAACATCAGACTGAAAAGGGAATCACTTACAACCTGAGTTGCGCAGACTCGGATCGGGGGAGGGGGGACAATGGAAACAATTGCCCCTCCCCCAGAGCAATAATAATATCCTACCCAATTTTTGATTTCATACACATAAATCACAAAATCGCACAGAACGATTCTCCGTTGAAGATCTTAAATAACACTTAACAAATAACGATGTATACAAGGATTATTTATCTGTAATTATTTATGTCACTGTATTTATATCAGATTTATTTCTAACGTTTATTTATGTCGGTCATTTACTCAGTTACTTCAGTACTATTTATTTACATCCACTCCACTATTTATATCATAGTACTGACTGATTCGACCGTTGATTGACTAATATTTATATCACTGATCCACTTGATGGCACGACTCACCATTCACTGCTTACCGATTGCGTGACACCGTCGACTGACTGATTCAACACGACACACTCGCTGTTTATATACCTTCGTGTGGTGTACGCTCAGTGCGTCCTCGTATTCTCTAGCGTTGTCTAGAATCTTCGCGTAGGCACCAATGTGTTCAACGTCAGACACCGCTTCTCAGAATTATTGCCCGCCGTTCATATACAGGGTGATCCGTAACAGTATGTTGTGAATTCTTACGGAAGTAGTTGCGAACGCTTCACATTTTTTCAGTACCCAGGCAAAGAGTGCCTAACGCGCCTAAGGAAGTTTTCACTTTAATAACCTATACCTATGCAATCGTGTGCAAAATACGCTCCATGGGGACCCAAACCAATAAACGTATGTCCAACGGAACGGTGTATAAAAAATACACAAGTGTATTTCTGTGCATACATTATTTTTTATAATAAATACAATAAACCGGCCGTAAACAATACAAACACTTGGTTTGTTGTAATAGACAACAATGATGTGTCGTGAGCCGGTCGCAACACAATGATGGTCCCCTCAACAGACACCATTGACATAGTTAATAGATTGAGCATTCCCTATCTCAACAATGCTAAAAATGCCTACCAAAGTTCGACCGAAGCTACGGCTAAAAATTAGACTTTCAAAGCAAAAATCAGGCCGAAGGTTCTGCAGAAGTCGAATGTTGAATTTACTAAATAATCGAGTGAAGCTCTGGCTGGCGGGCGGCGCAGATCGGGTGAGGAAGGGGCGCGATATTGAACAAGTCGCTTCAATACAACGCAATGGGTTCTATCTCTCGTAATAAGAGCGAGAGGTCGTTATATTGCTTGTTCTGCAAGAAAAAGAGAGAAAAATATGCATATCGTGTCCTGTCACCTATTCAGCAGCAGTCTGCCAATACTTGTGTTGGAATTTCGGAAACTATGGTGAACAGTAAAAAGCATTTTAGTTGCAAAATGTGTTCCACTAATTCTGGCAACTTTCAGAGCAAAAATCAGGCCGAATGTTGAATTTACTGAATACTCGAGTGAAGCTCAGGCAGGCGGGCGGCGCAGATCGGGTGAGGAAGGGGCCCGATATTGAACAAGTCCCTTCAAATACAACGCAATGGGTTCTATCTCTCGTAATAAGAGCGAGAGGTCGTTATATTGCTTGTTCTGCAAGAAAAAGAGAGAAAAATATGCATATCGTGTCCTGTCACCTATTCAGCAGCAGTCTGCCAATACTTGTGTTGGAATTTCGGAAACTATGGTGAACAGTAAAAAGCATTTTAGTTGCAAAATGTGTTCCACTAATTCTGGCCATTTTCAGAGCAAAAATCAGGCCGAATGTTTAATTTACTGAATACTCGAGTGAAGCTCAGGCAGGCGGGCGGCGCAGATCGGGTGAGGAAGGGGCCCGATATTGAACAAGTCGCTTCAAATACAACGCAATGGGTTCTATCTCTCGTAATAAGAGCGAGAGGTCGTTATATTGCTTGTTCTGCAAGAAAAAGAGAGAAAATTATGCATACCGTGTCCTGTCACCTATCCAGCAACAGTCTGCCAACACTTGTGTGAATAATGAATTGAAAAAATGAATTGGTGCTAGGCCCAAATAACCTTAGCTGTTGGTGGTCTTTAAAAAAAATTCACAGATTTCGCAATCCTTGCAACCATCAAGGACATTGGAAATGATAACAGCATATATGAAACATAATTAACTGTTTATTATACTCACAATATTTATCAATGCACTGTTTAGTTTTGTCAGGAATAACCCTATTTCTTCTGTTATATACGCGTTCACTTTTGCTTGATTACTTAACTTTTAAATGGATTTTTCTACAGTATTTATTAACATTTGCTCAAAAATAACACCGCAGATCGTTGTAAATACCTCTCAATTAACTAGACATGATATAAACGAAAAAATTGCACTTGTTCAATTTTGCATGATTGCTCCTCACTTGATCGCGACACCGTTGTCTTTTGGCCTTGAACGAAAACTCGTAACTCTGCCCCCATATACGAACATAAACATTTCCAATGTTAAAAACACACACTTGTGTTCGAATTTTGGAAACTATGGTGAACAGTAACAAGCATTTTAGTTGCAAAATGTGTTCCACTAATTCTGGTCGACCAAATCCTACATACGTCATGGCAACATTAAACATTTTTTGAAAAAAAAATGACATGTAGATGTGAAAAGGTTCGCCATCCCAGGCCTATTGCCTATTCTCTGAGTCAATGATACCTGCACGCATAATATATGTATAATATAACATAACCTCACACACACATATGATGCCCTGGCATTGTTACATTACACAATTATATTATGTGTGTATTAAAACTCAATCCACTGACATGAGGACACGCCAATGGGCTCGTATCAAACATCCGGCGGCCGATGCACGCGGATCCCCTTTTGTTTTATCGTCCTGTGTGTCCGTTCATTGGCGCGCGTTTTGTCCACTACGTCATCCGTTTGTCATTTGTCTCGCGCAGAACACCCTCGCTCGATCGCCGATTGTTTAAATTTTCATATAGAAACGATACGCGTCTGTTTCATTATTCGTCGCGCGTGTGCTCTGTGTTTTGTTTTGATTTTTAACGAACTGCAGTTTGTCTCTTGTTTTTAACCCTTCCGATCGGCGATTGTTTAATTTTTACCCAACGATTCGGGGTTTGTTTCAGTGCGCATGTGCAGTGTTTTGTTTTGTGGATGACGTTTAACAAACTGTAAAGTTTGAAGTTTTCTTTTTTTTAAATGGCTGTGACTAAAAAAATGAGCATCGTTTGCTTTTTAAAAAACAATTGTCATCAATGACAGCATTTTAACAAAATGTTAATAATCTTGTGATTTTACAAATGTTTGTTGAACGTATGTCGTTTGTTTCAAAGTTCGTGTTTTGTTTTATTTGTGGACGACGTTAAGCATTCTTAAAAATGGACGAACTACCTTCAGTAGTACTGGATTGATCTTCATTTTTTACTAAATTCGTTTGTTTTTGTTATATCTTTACGAAGTGATGGATTTTTAAGTAAACAAATGTTTGAGTGAACTCCAGTTTTGAAATGGAATCAAAAAATTATTTAATATCATATAAATACAAACGGAAATGAAAGTTATTACATAACCGTCAAAAATTTGGTCAAAAACGGTTCGAATAATATGTCCTTGTCAAAACTATTCAGATGCTGTTTTCCGTGCAATATTTGTGTAGAATCAGGTGATTGGTCACCGAAACAAATTCCACCGGAAACAATCAACGAAAAATTGATTGGTTCGTCATGGGAACGTCGATTCATAAAACAAAAGCCTTTCGTACCGCCCTCGCAACAATTGAATAACCGGCGCGAAAGTTTAAAAGACGATAGTAAGAAACCGCAATGGTATGACCAGTGGACAATAAGTAAAGGCTGGATGAACGACAACAGGAGGCATTTGATGACCTTGGGCCGGTCGCAACAGGACCAAGGATTCAACACAATTTACGAATGCAGTTCCGAGGACAGCCAACCGATCAGCCTCTACAATAATCCTATTTATGTTAGCAACCTTGATCAAGACAGAAGCGAATACCAAAAGTACATAGCGGAACATCATCTCAATACTAATTATCTCAAGGATATTTCGACTGATACTGATCACGTGACGAAGAACTATCAAAGTATCGAAGTTACCGAAACGTCGCACGCTAAAAGGATCGATCCTTACTATCAGGATTTTGAAGTATCGAAGAGATTCGTGAGGAATAACGATATTGTTGTTGGTGATGATGATGAATCGGATGATCATTACCAGAGGATTGTTTTTAATGAGCGGAGCGTTGATGATTATCATGGATATCGAAAGACTGGCAAGGAATTGGTTAAAAGTGATAGTTTTCTGAGGAGGGAAAGGGTTGAATTGCGAGAGTACAAATCGAGAGTCAAAGCCGAGAAATATATCATCAGACATATAAGGGTTAGAGTTATGTTTTCGTTGAGGTTGGTTAGGTGTCAGAAGGTTAAAAAGAAGAACAAGTGGAAGGGTTGCAAGGGTAAGAACGGTAAATGTGACGGTCGTGATTTGAGAGATGAAATCCAGAGGATGAGGTTGATGAGGGCGCATGATGAACAAAGGAGGATCGGAATGGGAAAAACTTCACTCAAGTTACAGAATATGAGGTAATTTTTTGAACGGAATTATAACTTCTTTTTTAAATAATTTAATGTAGAATAAATAGTCAGTTTGCTGGCCTTTGAATCAAGCTGTCATGGGTTCGAATCGCACCTTGCTCATGGATGATTTGTGATGTCGTTCAGTTTTAATTGATGATATTATTTGATAAGCTGTCGAGTTTTTGAGCTTTGCGAGTTGCGACTACAGTTTTTGAGGGTTAGGTGGCACCGAATTAAATTTATTTTGATTTGAGGGAGGGGACGATAGTTATTCTTGATCTTGAGAAGACGGTTGACTGTGAGGCTGGTCTTTATAAAGTGGAAGATTTTTCGTTTATGTAATGTCTTAAACTTGTTATTATTTGACGATGTTAAGCCACGCAGCTGTGCTGCTCAAACAAATAAATATCTATCTATCTATCTATTAGGAAGCGATGAACTCTGAAGCTGTTTCTAAGATCGCAAGCTCAAAACTGGATTAAGACTCATTTTGTTTTCCTTGGTATGTGTAAAAGTTGAGGTTGAGGTTGAATTGACGAACTTTTGGCGTAGACGCTAATGACCTCACCTGTCGAACGTCTATAATCTGCAATTTCCTCGCGTAGACGTCGTGACTCCCAACTTAAGAATCACTAGGTTGGAATAATTTGTCGTAATAATGTTAATCCGTTTTGTATCTAACTTTTTACAAGATTTTATTTAACTTGCAATGTATGTTAGTTTGTTTGTTGTGGGTTTGTTTAGATCAAATCTTGCAAGTTAATTTTGAAAGACTTCCACGTATCCGATCTATTTTAAATTTTGTACACATATGTATTCCCGATGACAATACATGAATAAATCATTTTGAGAAATAAATTCAACCCCTAAGGGGTGCAAACGGGCATGTAGGGTTTTTTTGACTAATCAACGCCCCAAATCGCTGAAGCTAGAAACTTGATATTTGGGCAGTTGATTCCTTTTTTGACGTAAACATCCACTAAGAAAGGATTTTTCGAAATTCAACTCCTACGGATGTCAAAGGGGGGTAAAATTTTGAAAGACTAAAAAGAACAAAATAAATATTAGTAAAAAAATTTTTTTAGAGACAAGCTTTTATTTAAATGCACTAAAAAGGAAAAAAAATTAAGTTCATATTTATAAAAGCGTGGGTCGTGACTAATAAACTATCATAGAGTTCACGACCCACGCTTTTATAATTATGAACCTAAATTATTAAAAATTATTTTTTCCTTTTTAGTGCATTTAAATAAAAGCTTGTCTATAAAAAGTTTTTTTTACTTAATATTTATTTTTTTAAATCTAGCTGAATTAGGATTAGACTGAACACACGGTACATATATTCAAAATGGACAAAACGTGAAATTTGTAATTATTTGCATCCTATTGAAAATAATTATTGACCGCTAGTCTGTCGACAAGGTTGTTAAAACAGTATTTTTTCTGTCATCGTGGTATTCATTTGAAATTAATTTATGAATGATATAATAATCATTCAGAAAACCGTGACGAATCAAAAATACAATTAGACAATAATGCAATTTGATCTAAAATACGAGGTCGTAATATTATTTATATAGGGGTGTTCAGAATTAATGGTATAGATAAAAAAAATGTGTTTTAAAGACCACCAACAACTAAGGTTATATGGGCTTAACACCAATTCATATTTTCAATACATTATTTTTTTTTTAATAATAAATTGAAAATCCAAATTACACTTTCACCAACTCTCGGGCTAGAACCCGGGAACTAGGGACTTGTAATAGAGGAACCATAGCAACGCCATGTAAACAACAGCATTGCTACACGTTCGGCTATTCTCAAGCCCTTATGGTATAGATATCTACATAGTACATAAGAGAACAGCTTGGTGTAATGGTCAGCGTGCTAGCGTTTGGAGCAAGCAGTCATCGAATAAAATCCTTGAATATTATAACATTTCTATTTTATACATAAGTATCCAAGGCCTGCTTATAATATTACACTGTTTTGAAACGTCGAAAAATTGATTTTTAAACTTACAAAATCTTTAAGAGAACACATTTTTCGTGGGATGAGACCTAGCGAGATCGATTTTTTCCCCCAAAACCTCTTTTCCAAATCGTTAGAGTGATTTGATCCCTGCCAGCCGTTACATTAATTTTTGAGTCGTTAATATTTGAACCGAGGCTAAAGGCTAAAAAATTATTCAAAAACAGCTGGTTATTCTTTTCAGTCCAATAGGCAGTATACACCATGATACATTTTTGGAGTGTTAGGTCTCCAAGTCACTATATGAATAATAAGAAGTAATAGAAATACCTTGTATTTTTGGTGTTCGTCTTGTAACTTCATGTGTTGTTAACACGATGCGTTTCAACTCGTTGCTGAAACGCGTCGTTTCTCCTGATCTCAGCACACCCCTGATATGTTTGGTTCGATGATTTTATGTAATAACCGCGACCATATGTGACAGAATCCCCAGGTCGACGGAAGCAGGGTGACGCGGTCGCTTCCTCAGGAACCACGCCGAATTACAACATCTGTTTGTCTGCATTTGTGTTGAATTAAATAAATACCATCCGTACCATGACGTAATGTGACAGGTCAGAAGCTTTCATACTCTTGGAAAAGGGTGCATTATTGCATCTATGGCTGTAGGACAAAATCTCTTATACCAAATTTTTGGTAACGGTATGGAACCCTCAACGCACGAATTCAACTAGCACTTGTTCGTCTTTTTACAAGCTTTTATTTAACTTGCAATGTATGTTTGTGTGTTTGTTTGTTCAGGTCAAATCTTGCAAGTCAATTTTGAACGACTTCCACGTATCCGATCGATTTGAAATTTTGTACACATATATATTCCCGATGACAATATACATGCATAAATCGTTTTTAGAAATAAATTCAACCTCTAAGGGGTTCAAACGGGGATGAAGGGTTTTTTTGACTAATCAATGCCCAGGCCAAATCGCTGAAGCTAGAAACTTGAAATTTGGACAGTCAGTTCCTTTTCTGACGTAAGCATCCACTAAGAAAACATTTTTCGAAATGCAACCCCTACTGAAAAAATAAATAAAAAATAATTTTTAATAATTTAGGTTCATAATTATAAATGCGTTGGTCGTGACTAAACTACCATAGAGTTCACGACCCACGCTTTTATAATTATGAACCTATATTATTAAAAATTATTTTTCCTTTTTAGTGCATTTAAATAAAAGCTTGTCTCTAAAAAGTTTTTTTTACTAATATTTATTTTGAACCCAGTAGGGTTGCTTAATTATTGATCATTTGTGTATCTCGTTTGCAATGAGTGATGTTTTAATTATATTGGTTATTAGTCACTTATTCTGCATTGTTTTGTAGACTAACAACGTACATTCATCATAGAATATCGCAGGTGTTCTAGTTATCAGTGGACTGTGGAAACAACATTCGTTACTAATTTGTGTTGTTCAATTAACGATATACGCTGTTATGCATTACATCTGTGCCCATAAGGCAAAACGGCTGAAGTTGAATTTTTGCTCGACTGGTCGACTTTGGGGGTTTCTGGTCGACTTTTGGGGGTTACTGGTCGACTTTTGGGGGTTTCTGGTCGACATGTGGGGGTTTCTGGCCGACTTTTGGGGGTTTCTGGCCGACTTTTGGGGGTTTCTGGTCGACTTTTGGAGGGTTTCTGGTCGACTTTTGGGGGTTTCTGGACGACTTTTGGGGGTTTATGATCGACTTTTGGAGGGTTTCTGGTCGACTTTTGGGGGCTTATGGTCGACTTTTGGGGGTTTATGGTCGACTTTTGGGGGTTACTGGTCGACTTTTGGGGGTTTCTGGTCGACATGTGGGGGTTTCTGGTCGACTTTTGGTGGTTTCTGGTAGACTTTTGGGGGTTTCTGGTCGATTTTTGGGGGTTTCTGGTCTACTTTTGGGGGTTTCAGGTCGACTTTTGGGGGTTTCTGTTCGCTTTTAAGGGGTTTCTGGTCGACTTTTGGGGGTTTATGGTCGTTTTTTGGGTGTTTCTGGTCGACTTTTGGGAGTTTCTGGTCGACTTTTGGGGGTTTCTGGTCGACTTTTGGGGGTTTCTGGTCGACTTTTGGGGGTTTCTGGTCGACTTTTGGAGGGTTTCTGGTCGACTTTTGGGGGTTTCTAGACGACTTTTGGGGGTTTCTCGTCGATTTTTGGAGGTTTCTGGTCGACTTTTGGGGGTTTCTAGTCGACTTTTGGGGGTTTCTGGTCGACTTTTGGGGGTTTCTGGTCGACTTTTGGGTGTTTCTGGTCGACTTTTGAAGGTTTCTGGTTGACTTATAGGGGTTTCTGGTCGACTTTTGGGGGTTTTTGGTCGACTTTTGGGGGTTTCTGATCGTCTTTTGGGAGTTTCTGTTGTACTAAGGTTTAAAGCAGAGAGGATACTTTTTATCGACAAAGCTTTGGGTTTTCTGTTAAAACCAACTATCAAAGCTATAGGTATTTTATTTAATTATTGTAGATTATAGACGCGTCGACAACTTAGGTCATTAGCGTCTTTCAGTAACTTAAAACTAAATAACATCACAAAACATCCATGAGCGCAGGTGGGATTCGAACTTACGACAGTCTAGTCTAGAGGCTGGTACCAAGTACGCTATCCACTAGGTTACACTGCCCTCCCAAAGCTATAGGTAAAGGCTAGTAAACTGCAATGTTTTTTTCGAAGATCACGATTCAAATTCAGTTTACTGTAAATTGAAATATAATTGGGTACGCTATTATGAGATGTGCAACACGTTGCGCCGGCCGTGTAGCTGGGTTCAAAGAGATGCAACGGGTCTGTTGGTCAAGTAACCCGTTAAACGCAAACCGGGAGTAATCCGAGATGATGGCGCGACCTTCGGAGTAAATCAAACTGTCCAGTCAAGAATTCGGTAGTATCGCCTTACTTGTTTAAAGTACATGTAACTCATAATGCGTTGATACAATTGACATAAAGAATAGATTGCGTAATAAAAATATATGAGCTTTGTGGTTGGAATAAAAACAAAAATAAAGATAGTTACTTCTTACCCCAACAGTTTTATTGATGGATGTACATTTCGAAAGCTATGCTTTTATCTTCAGCAAACACTATACATGTATAGTGTTTGCTGACGATGAAAGCATAGCTTTCGAAATGTACATCCATCAATAAAACTGTTGTAAGAATAAGAATAAGAATAACAATCTTTCACTTAGCTATACAAAGTATAGATGTGAATGGTCAATAATAAAAACTAAGAGTAATTTAAAAACTCATTTATACTGTAAAAACAGCCTGTAGTGAGGTACTTTTTTAGTTCAATTGTAAATTGCCTAATAGGTATTTAAAATTTGGCTTATACGCCTTGGTAAATGATTAAACAGATTAGATCCCGCATAAATTGTGGTAAGAAGTAACTATCTTTATTTTTGTTAATAGATTGCGTATTTTTCTATTAAAGATCCGAATCGTCGAGACATAGCTTGTCGGTGACCCAATAATGCAATTATAATATTTGCAGATCGATTGGTCAGTATTAAAGGAGGTGGCAGATCACCCTAAACGTGTCATGTACCCGACGAAATTTATATTATTAGTTCAAGGTTCAAATTTTAATATGGTTGTTACGGCGACTGTTTTAAGCATATATTTCAATTTGCAGAACAAAATGTCTGTATTAACCCCCTTGCAGAACGATATAAACACCTTGGCGAGCAAGTTTCCGTCTAGGAGAGGCGGTTAATACCGACATTTTGTTCTGCAAATTGAAATATATGCATAAAACAGTCGCCGTAACAACATATTAAAATTTGAACCTTGAAGTATTAATATAAATTTCGTCGGGTGCATGACACGTTTAGGGTGATCTGCCACCTCTTTAATACTGACCAATCGATCTGCAAATATTATAATTGCATTATTGGGTCACCGACAAGCTATACAAACAATTTCAGCCTTGAAACAATAATAATTGTGACCGTTTTTTTTGTTACATGTTGGGGGCGGTCTGCATTCCTCCCATACCGCTATCTAGCAAAATCTCTTACTCAGGACATTTTAATATGCCTCCCTTAACATCTTCACAAAAATAAGGCCTTGAATAAATAACACCAAAAAATTGTCACTAGCTCTCAGTCTATTACCTTGGAACCTGTTGCAAATTATATTTACCTAATACCTATTACGAATATAACAAGATGTCAACTTTTCTACGATATCTCCATTTAGTTGAAAACAAATGGCGTTCTTAAATCCTGATTTAAGGCTGAAAGTCGTACCAGAAACACAGCATAAAACTCTGTGAATGCAATTGGTCTGCAGAGTCTTTAGAGTACTCTTTACCATTTCAAGGGCTTGAGAATGGCCGAGCGTGTAGCAATGCTGTTGTTTACATGACGTTTCTATGGTTCCTCTATTACAAGTCCCCAGTTCCCGGGTTCTAGTCCGAGCGTTGGTAAAAGTGTCAATTGGATTTTCAATTTATTATTAAAAAAATGAATCGAAAAAATGAATTGGTGCTAGGCCCAAATAACCTTAGCTGTTGGATGGTCTTTAAAACACAATTCAATTCTGAATCTTTGTGAATGTTCAAATTTGATTATAATAAAATGAGGCAGGCACCAGTCAACTCTGAACAATACGTTTTCTGTCTGGCCTGTTGCGCTATCCTTTCTGTATGTCGATGGTTACACGTACTCTATACATTATGTAGTTAAGTAGTTGATGCTATATACAGGGTGTCCCAAAATTGCTGGGACACAGAGCTACCACGTGTAGTAGAGGTCAAAATAAGTCGATTGGACCTAATTTATTTATATACCAAAATGTACCGTTTGCCCGTGAGATAGAAAAATTGTGTTTTAAAGACCACCAACAGCTAAGGCTATTTGGGCCCAGCGCCAGTTCATATTTTCAATTCATTATTTTTTTTTAATAATAAATTGAAATAAAAATTGACACTTTTAACAGCTCTCGGGCTAGAAACCGGGAGCTGGGGACTTGTAATAGAGGAACCATAGCAACGCCTTAGACGCTAATGACCTCTGTTGTCGAGCGTCTATAATCTACAATTCAATTCAATTCATAGCAACGCCATGTAAACAATAGCATTGCTACACGCTCGACTATTCTCAAGCTTGTGGTTGGTATCAATTTACCTTTACGTTGCGTCGCGTCGTTCGGATGGTGGGACGTGCAATTCTTTGGGGCTTTTTTGGACAATTATGGGGCTTTTTTGGACCATTTTGGGGCTTTTTTGGGCCATTTTGGGGCTTTTTTGATCATTTTGGGGCTTTTTTGGGCCAATTTGGGACTTTTTTGGACCATCAGATCTCAACGATTCGTTTATTTTTGAACGGTCTGTATATGAGTATATTAGTATGTATTTGTAACTGGAAAATTTACATAGATATAATTACAGTACTGGATCTATTAATAATATAATTATTTTCTCATTAATTAAATTGAATTGTGGATTATTGACGCTCGACAACAGAGGTAATTAGCGTCATTTTCTCATTATACTTACAAGCCAAAAATTTAAATTTTTGACAAAAAATATCTCAGGCAATTATATGGACATCCAGTTTTTTTAAATTTTGAGAAATTTTAAACACATGGCTAAGTATTTTTTTAGTTCGCTTTTCTTAGTCGGGTTTTTTGATTTTTTTTTAATTAAGTTTTTATTTACGTCTGTTTATAGTTGTTTTTTTTTAAATCGTTACAACTAGACCTTTCTTTTGATACCCATATCGATGTATTTAGAATAAACATTATTTTTTCATTCTTACAAAATGGCGTCTACCGTCCGCCATATTGAATTTTCCGTGACGTCGTATCACTCTCGGGATTAAAATGAATCTAATGACACCTCATTTATAAAAATTCATCCAGATGTTTGGATGCGACGACCACCAACAGCTAAGGTTTTTTGGGCCTGGCACCAATTCATATTTTCATTTCATTATTTTTTTTAATAATAAATTGAAAATTCAATTGACACTTTTACCAGCTCTCGCGCTAGAACCCGGGAACTGGGGATTTGTAATAGAGGAACCATAGCAACACCATATAAACAACAGCATTGCTACACGCTTGACCATTCTCAAGCCGACCTAGGATGTGAAAGGGGGCACTCTCACTAATTGATCCAGTGGCGTACACAAAGGTATTAATGACCATGCGGTGGACAGTTTAGTTATAATGTTAAGATGAAGTCCAGTTATGGTTCAGTTGCGCGTGATCTTCCGTTGTAACCGGTCGGTTACGAGTTGTGCTCGCGTTTGTACAACATTAAGCCATCGCGTAACGTAAATAAGTACTAAGAAAGTGTTGCCGCGGGTCAGTCTAATTACTTCAGCGGTTTAATTAGTGTTTTTTACTATACAGTTGTCAGAAGTGATTTGTTATAAAACAACTGACAGTTCGATTGTGCAAAATGTGAAGCTGTTACACCAGGTAAATGAACCCGGCATTATCGATCGGCTGTTGTTTTTCGACGAAGCCGATGTCTTTTTGTTTATATTGTCAGTTATCGTTATTATCTATTGATTATTGAGTAGATTGTATATCTAGTAGCTTTAATGAAGTAGAAATTTATAAACAAACACTTGAAAAATTAGTAGGATCTGTAGTATGACTCCCAGTCCTTCATTTGGCGTTTACCCGAACCCTTTAGCTTTAAAAATAGCATCGGGAGAGCGGGAACCGTTTTTAGACGAGGGGAAAAGAGTTGAGATAAAGAGTGCAGGGGGGAACTTCCGGTAGAGAATGTTCTTAAAGGAATAATTGAACTGAATGAATGAATTGTAAATTATAGACGCCCGACAACTGAGGTCATTATCGTCAATAATATAATTGAACTGGCTCCTAGCTGTAACAAGCCTCCAGTTTCGAGATCCTAATAATATACGAGAACTGCGGTAAATGTATCTATCAATTTAATGTGCAATTTATTGTGTTTTAAAAACCACCAACAGCTAAGGTTATTTGGGCCTAGCACCAATTCATATTTTTAAATCATTATTTTTTTTTAATAATAAATTGAAAATCCAATTGACACTTTTACCAGATCTCTGGTTAGAACCCGGGAACTGGGGACTTGTAATAGAGGAACCATAGCAACGCCATGTAGGTAAACAACAGCATCGCTACACTCTCAAATGTATCTGTCAATTTAATGTGCAATTTATTATTGTGTGTGTTTTAAAGACCACCAACAGCTAAGGTTATTTGGGCCTAGCACCAATTCATATTTTTAATTCATTATTTTTTTTTAATAATAAATTGAAAATCCAATTGACACTTTAACCAGATCTCTGGTTAGAACCCGGGAACTGGGGACTTGTAATAGAGGCACCATAGCAACGCCATGTAAACAACAGCATTGCCACACGCTCGGTCATTCTCAAGCCCCGCAATTTATTATTAAAAACTAATAAATTTAAATATGAATTGATTCTATAGGCCCAAATAACCTTAACAGTTGGCGGCTGCTTTAAGTCATCGCGGCGTCATGTCAGGAAAGGTCGACTCATCTTGATAGAAAATACAAATCCATACAAGTGATTATCCTAGACATTTTTGTCGCTTTTGTGCACACACACCATTTTGCGGGTGGCTAAATGTTAATGCTATTTTAATTTTAACATTGGAAATGTTTATGTTCGTATATGGGGGCAGAGTTACGAGTTTTCGTTCAAGGCCAAAAGACAACGGTGTCGCGATCAAGTGAGGAGCAACCATGCAAAATTGAACAAGTGCAATTTTTTCGAAATGTGTTTTATATCATGTCTAGTTAATTGAGAGGTATTTGCGACGATCTGCGGTGTTATTTTTGAGCAAATGTTAATAAACACTGTAGAAAAATCCATTTAAAAGTTAAGTAATCAAGCAAAAGTGAACGCGTATATAACAGAAGAATAATAGGGTTATTCCTGACAAAACTAAACAGTGCATTGATAAATATTGTGTGTATAATAAACAGTTAATTATGTTTCATATATGCTGTTATCATTTCCCATGTCCTCGATGGTTGCAAGGATTGCGAAATCTGTGAATTTTTTTTGTGAGGACAGTGTGATCCAGTGGTTAGCGTTGCGTCCTCTGGATCAGACTGTCGATGGGTTCGAATCCCGCCTCCGCTCATGGATGTTTTGTGATGTCATTTAGTTTTAAGTGAGTTATGTAATATGTAATGTAATCAAGACGCCAATGACCTAAGCTGTCGGACGCGTCTATAATTTACAATAAATAAATAAATTATTTTTTTGGGGAGGTCGCAGGGCTAAGTAGGTTGAGAAACGCTGCTCTAAAACAGTAACAACGGTCAAGGAATTGTTTTTACCGTCCGTTTCTTTAATGACCCATTTTCCTGAGAGTAGTTCTTTCAATTATCCACGAGAGGCAGCACTTGTGGTAGGTACAAGCACTATTTATTCCCCATTATAGTGTCGTGTCATTTTAGTGGTATAACTTAATTATTAAATTAATTAAATAATTAAGTTATATACCACTAAAATGACACGACACTAATGGGGAATAAATAATGTTTGTACCTACCACAAGTGCTGCCTCTCGTGGATAATTGAATGAACTACTCTCAGGAAAATGGCTCATTAATGGTGACATATAACAGACGACTTTCAAAGTAAATAAATATCTAAGCTTTTTAAATTATCACTGCCTTCTAGGAAAGAAAATGCCTCATTTAGACAGAATAACATGATTTCAAAGTCATTGCACCTAATTATAAGAAATTAAACAATTAAGGAAATGTCAAAACAAATTATCAAATCTAATTGGCAGTCGTAAATACAGCCGAAATCTATTCGTGATTGTTAAAGATTTAGCAAATTAAATTATATGTGGAGAATGTATTAGGATGCGCTAATAGAGTTCTGTCAATATATTATTATAATGAAGTAACGACTTGTTGCAATTCATTGGACGCTGAAGAGACAAGAAAAAACCAAACAAAAACCAACTAGTTTTATTTGCAATGAATAATAAATCCGTATATTGTATTTATGTACAGTACTGTCAAAATAATACGTCTGTAGTAATGAATCTGTGTTCGCTAAAAACACCTAAACACGGCACAATCTGCTGCGGATCTGATTTGCAAGGACGCTGCAGATCGGCCATCGGGCAGGCCGAAATTTCTGCCTAGGCCAACAAGGCATCGGCCTAGGGGCTCAGCCGCCGAGGGGGGCCCGGCTAGGGCAGAGATGGAAATTACAGCAAAAAAAGTCCGAAGTTAGCCAGCCCAATTGGCGACTTATCGCCCAATGTGGCAACCAATTTCATGTCCATTTTTTTCTAATTTTTTTTGGGGCGTGGGGATCACAACTGTCAAGAGCCTAGGGGCCCCAACTGTCAAGTGCCTAGGGGCCTTGGAACTCTAAGTCCGGGCCTTCCATAGGGTGGTTTACGATAATAGGGATGGCGTTTTAAAGTGAAACTTTATTAGCATCGTTTTTTCCGTTCGCTTACGCATGTCGAGGTCACGTCACGTCCAATCGAAGCTATCGACTAGACCAGTACACATCTAAAAGCAGCGACGTTATTAACTTCCCATTGGAAGTTATTGTAATGGGTCCAAAAATCGAAATCAAAATGTATAACAAATTTTTATGTTTCAAGGTCACTACACTATTTTTACACTATTTTTAGAAAGATGCTGTGTGTGTATGTGTGTGTGTACGTACGTACGTACGTATGTGTCCATTTCTTTCTAAGACGAGATCTCGAGAATGAAAAATGATATCGACTACGTTAGGGTGCCAATCGACGCGCATTAACGTAAATATGATCCGAAAGAAATTTTTTCAAAATCGGTTCAGCCGTTCTTTTTTCTTAACCAAATACACGGAAAAAAAGAATTTGCGAAAAATAACGTGTGATATTCAAAAGAAGCAAAATAATCAGGGAAAATTGTCGTATAGCCCTGTAATTTTGAAATTTCATGAGATACTCGATATAAATTGATGGGTAAACTGCAAACATTACAGCCTAAAACTTTCTTATTACAGTTTCAGAAAGGAAAATATTCAAAGTGACCAGGAAAAATTTACTTAGCAAACAATACTGAATTATTATTGCAAATATCCTATATCGACAATTAAAAATTACGGGGCAAACTGTAAAAGTTGTAATACGTAGAACATAATAATTCATTTAGGAAATGTATTTATTACTGTACTTAGATAAGTAGATTGTGAAATTATTTATTTTTTAGTTTATGCTATTATGAATTGTAATTTGTTACTGGGTGTCCGGTATTTTTTGAAGTTTACGGATTGTTCAGAATAATAAAGCAGTTCTGAAAGTATAATATATTTTAAATCAAAATTTACGATTTGATTTTGTAAATTGAATATACCGCTTTAATTATTCATTTATACGAGAGAAACTGTAAAGTCAAAGTGGACTTCAATGGAATTTACAGTCTACCAAATAAAAGTTACAGTTTGAAAAGCAAAAATATTAGTGATTTGAAAGTCGCGCTGACATTCTTCATTGTAATTGGTGGATGTGAACGTGTCGTGACCACGTGGTGTATTGTTCAGTGCTCTACGAATCTACGAAGAAGCTAAGTGTGCTTAGTTGAATATTTTACGGTCTCCTACATCATAGTAAGCCCTTTTTAACCAATAGTCATTGTGAGATTTTGTTCGGTTAAATGGTATTCATAATTAAGTACAAGACGTGTGACAAGTATCATGGGTGAGCCAGATGATATTTATAATTATAACACTTATATAAGTTCACTTATAAAATCAAAAATTAATTCATTGAATATTAATACTTGAACATATTATCTTTCAACTATTTATTACGAATGTTAATTGACAGAATTGGATTTTTATCTGAAATATCCTGAGAAGAAAAACGCTTTCTCAACTAATGGGCCGAAAGTACGGGATCAGCTTGCAAAATTATTTCGAAGTCATAGACAGCCAAACAGCAGAAGCAGCAAAACTGTCTAAACTTAGTGGAGGTTTGTTGCATTAAATATTTATTTTAATTCAATATAATATATATATAAATATTGAGAATTGAACATGCATTATTTTTATAATTATAATTTTCCAAATTTTCCAATTTTTTTCAGATGCTTCTGGTTCCGGTACTACTCTCGAATGCGTTTTCAAAACCACTATTTATAACTAAAAATTCTGGCACTACAATGAAAAATAAAAAGTTAAAAACTACAGATTCTTCAACAGAAGGGAATGCAGAACTTAAAAAATGGAATTCATCTAAAGCAGAATCTCGTGGAGGCTTTATTTCTCATGTGAATGTATGTATCATTTTATATGCTTCCAAGTCATTACTGAATAGCTTTATTTATTTATGGAAACAAAATATCGTTTTAATTGAAATTAATGCCAATTTTAAGGATCGTTTCATTTATAGGATTAATATATTGTAATATTAGAAAAATTTATTATTAAATTATAATTTTGCATGAATTCTGGGACTCATAAAATTTATTTTGTCATTTTTTATAGGTAGAAAATGATGTACTCACAAGCATCAGTCATCTACGAAATAAACTAGCGACATACGAATTGCAAATAAATGAATAAAAATCTAGAGCCCGTCAAATGTGTGCATAATATGAATCGTATCGTATCGTTTTTTTGTAATTATAAATGTATGCAAAAATTAATGATTATATTATATGTTTATTATTATATGCATTATTATAAGATAGGTATGTAATAATTAAATCAGTATTAAACCAAAAATCGAAGGACTATTTTTTGACTGAAACTACCTAGTTTTTTTACAGTTACCAGTTTTTTTTATCTAGGTGCACCCCCGCTAAATAGAGCACTACCTAGCCTACCTGATATTTACGATAGAAAACGATAAGTTTACTGAAAAACATGACATTTAATATTTAATGATTCTTCATTTATTGCTGACATTTGACACCAAAAGTATTGTTATATTTAGTAAAAATTCAATTTTAAATTTGATAATTTACAAAATCACCCTGTAAAAAGTGATTTGAGACACCAATAATATTAATTGTATTGCAAAGTGCAATGTGCTTATTAATTCGTAACTTTTATTGTTGCTGTATGTGATAAATTACAAAATATTTCACAAAGTATACATTACAAGCTCAGAAATTTTATTGATTCATTCTGTAAATTTTAACTTGGTAGATCCGCATATTATAAATTAAACTAAAGCGAATTATTGTTTGATCATAATCAAAATTATTACAGTTTTTCGCTTACTATCCGGGCAATACGGAAAAAAACTGTAATTATTATCGGAAATCCATTGACTTTTTACAGGTTCTTTTTTTCCGTGTAGATTCCAAAAAAGTAGATTTTACACAATATCTCGCGAATAAGAAATTATATCGACTTCGTAAGGATGTCAATCGAGGCGTGTTAACGTTATTTTGGCCCGACATAAATTTTATAAAAATCGGTTCAGCTGTTTTTTTTTTTAATTATTGTTAAAAATAAATAATAATTATGTTTTAATGATTAAAATGATAACTTTTCTGTGTAATATCTAATTTAATTATTATTATTAAATATTTATCAAACTGGGAAGTTCGTCGTGTGGACCTCAAAGGTCGCACCTTAGTCCTAATAAACGACCCACCTCACGGCTTGTTTTATTTTAGTTTAAACTAAAAAGTGCAGTAGTTCCTATCTAAAAATGCATTCACCAAGCAGGCCATGGTTTGAGAACACCTGCCATATTAATGCAACCACAAGGGGAACGTCCTCTACCAAACTGCGCAAGATAGTAGACTGTACATCTAGATGCGTAATGGGGTTTATTATCGCTCGTTTTTATAGACTGTCATAATACCATTACGCACGAAATATATTTTATGGTATTTTTTGCCATATCCACTTACAAAATACCTACTTTTCACATCATTTTCAGTATTTTCAAAAAATTTTGACAGTTCATTTGCGTCGCCATCTTTACATTTACAGCAGGCCGTGAGTATGTAATAGCAGGCGGATAGAACGAATAAACATAAGTTACTATGGCAACCATTTACTTACCGCACTAGTTATGTTATGAAAACACTTTCGGCACGCCTGCCTGTTAAACGACCCAATACATGCCTTCAAAGTAGCTATTTGGTAGTGGGTATGGCAAAAAAGGTTTAATAAAATCAGAGTAATAAGAGTACAGAGTAATTACACTTGAACATACATAAAAATCATACGGGTAGAATTATTTAAGCTGTTTAAATAATGTAGACAAGTACTAGGCCCGGGTAAGCCTGGCATTTGGTGGCAATAAGAAAAATATATGACCGGCACTGTAATGTGAAGTCAATGGCATTAACGGGCTTGTCGCTACAATATTTTGCTATTTACTATCACTTTCTAATGCAGTTGTTTGACAAATACGCGAACTCAGCCATTAATTAGTTAATTAATTAAAAAAAAATGATATGTGGAGAATAACGGACGTTTTCTATGGGGTCTTAGCAGGTCATTTTTGAATAGAACAATTAAAGTTAAGTCTGTCTCTGATCGCACACTTGTAATGACATAGTACAGGGGCGGATTCAGACAAATATTTCGGATGGGGGGTTCAAAATATTTATGTACAAGTACATTATATTGATACTTACCTCACCAAATCAGTCTTTACACGCAAAAATATAAACACGCCGTGAGGTGGGTCGTTTATTAGGACTAAAGTGCGACCCTTGAGGTCGACACGACGAACTTCCCAGTTTGATAAATATTTAATAATAATAATTAAATTAGATATTACACAGAAAAGTAATCATTTTAATCATTAAAACATAATTATTATTTATTTTTAACAATAATTAAAAAAAAAAAGCGGCTGAACCGATTTTTATAAAATTTATGTCGGATCAAAATGACGTTAACACGCCTCGATTGGCACCCTTACGAAGTCGATATAATTTTTTATTCGCGAGATATTGTGTAAAATCTGCTTTTTTGGAGTCTATTTGGTTAAGAAAAAAGAACGGCAGAACCGATTTTGAAAAAATTTCTTTCAGATCATATTTACGTTAATAAGCGTCGATTGGCACCCTAACGTAGTCGATATCATTTTTCATTCTCGAGATTTCGTCTTATAGAAAGAAATGGACACATACGACGTACATACATACACACACAGACGTCTTTCTAGAAATAGTGTAAAAATAGTGTAGTGACCTTGAAACATAAAAATTTGTTATACATTTTGATTTCGATTTTCGGGCCCATTACAATAACTTCCAATGGGAAGTTAAAAAAATATCGAAAATATGCAACGCCGCTAAGATATGAATCGGATGTCTTTTTCTATGCATTGCCAAAAATTTCGGGATGGGGGAGGGTTGAACCCCCTAAACACCCCCTCTGAATCCGCCACTGATATAGTACGATTAAGGGTCGTTCGGTTTTGAGCTCAGATCGATCTGTAGAGTTTGAATTTACATAAATTTAACATTGCTCTAAGTATATCTATCTCTATCCCTTTTAAGTTAAACGGTTTTATTTTAAATCATCAGCTGATGTACCAAAAACTAGAAAATAATTAGGACACAAACCAATGGGCATTTTGTGTCGCTGCGTCAGCGGAATAAGTAATAAAAACCTGCGGCGCATTTGAAATATTTTTGTTGGTGGGCTTGGAAACACATTTTTCTAGACAAGCCGTTCTTATTTAATAATTATACAGTCGTTGTACAGATTTTTATGCGCCCCACGTTTTTATTACTTATTCCGCTGACGCAGCGACACAAAGTGTCCCCTTGGTTTGTATCCTAATTATTTTCTAGTTTCTGGTACAGTTGATGATGTAAAATAAAGCCGTTTAACTTAAAAGTTTTTTAATATTGGAAATGTTTATGTTCGTATATGGGGGCAGAGTTACGAGTTTTCGTTCAAGGCCAAAAGACAACGGTGTCGCATTCAAGTGAGGAGCAATCATGCAAAATTGAACAAGTGTAATTTTTTCGAAATGTGTTTTATATCATGTCTAGTTAATTGAGAGGTATTTGCGACGATCTGCGGTGTTATTTTTGAGCAAATTCATTTAAAAGTTAAGTAATCAAAATTCATTTAAAAAGAAAAATTCATTTAAAAGTTAAGTAATCAAGCAAAAGTGAACGCGTATATAACAGAAGAATAATAGGGTTATTCCTGACAAAACTAAACAGTGCATTGATAAATATTGTGTGTATAATAAACAGTTAATTATGTTTCATATATGCTGTTATCATTTCCAATGTCCTCGATGGTTGCAAGGATTGCGAAATCTGTGAATTTTTACCTATTTTTTGAAACGGTCATATTGGCAACATTGTTCGTTTTCAATTGTTTTTATCGGCCATTATTACCTTTTTGTGTAGAAATCTGTAATAGCCGATGTATTATTTTAACGATGGACGCCAGCCTCCGTGCAACGCATTTAATTATATAGTTCTAGATCCATAACTTGAGATCGTTAAACCGACCGTTCAACGTTTTGTAACAAGTTATTAAATGCATTATTTGTTCTAGATATTATAGTTATTATAAAACGTAAATTGTTATATCTACTAAAAATATGCGCATATAGAAAATGAATACAGTAAAACCCCGTTAATTTAATCAGATTTTATGTCTTACTGACCGACATTTGTGATTTTGTTATCAATATACATACTAATATAAACAAAATACTAACGAAGAACCTGTGTGTGTAGTTTCGTTTTTTTTGCGAGTTTTTCGGATATTTGTATCACTTGTCGGTCTCCTGGACCGATTTTAATGAAACTTGATGACCATAGAGCAAAACTACACGGGCGGGTTTTCCGCGGCGCGTTTTTCGGGACGAGATTTCCGCTGAGAAGCGTTTTTTCCGTCGAGTACATTCACGCAAAACAATACAACTTTTTGCTAGTTAAGAAAATGGACTCCACTGTGTCAGGTTGCGCTGCTGTTGTACGCGCAAATTTATTTTTAAAGAACAGAAGAAAAAAACGACTTTGGTGGGTCCATCCAATTTTAAGTGACAGATTAACAACAGGATATTTCCACACAAATTTTGTCACCCACGCACTGAACATCCGTCGGTGATCCGTCGCCTCGTCTAGTTTGCCCCGCACTAAACAATGTTTTTCGTTTCTAGCGTGTTAACAAAACGACGTTGGTGGGTCCATCCAATTTTAAGAGACAGATTAACAACAGGATATTTCCACACAAATTTTGTACCCACTGCACTGTACATCCGTCGCCTCGTCTTCTTTGCCCCGCACTAAACAATGTTTTTCGTTTTTAGCGTGTAGTGGCGATGACGATATCAACGCAATCAGAAGTGTTGAACTCTCTCACGCCAACGGAATTTAAAAAAAAATGGGTGTGTGCTTATGACCACACGACAGAAGTGAAAACTTCAGATTTTCTAATTTTTGGTGTCATCTATTATAGCGCATTTATGAACTAAAAATAATTTATTACTAAAATACTAAAATTGTATTTTTAATTAATTCCACCTTGGTTTCAAAAAAATTATAATTATTGTCAAAGAAAGAATATAACAAAAATAAAAAAATATATAAATAAATATCATGTAGAATTTAAAAAAAAAACGTCAAAAATTCTACGCTGCTATCAGGTCTAGAACCCAGGTTCCTATGCATAGAACGCAAAGATGTAACCAACTGCGCTATGGGTGAAAGTGTGTAGACGACCGTTTTTATGATATACTAAGTTTGTTGCGAATTCTTACGGAAGTAGTTGCGAACGCTTCACTTTTTTTCAGTACCCAGGCAAAAAGTGCCTAACGCGCCTAAGGAAGTTTTCACTTCAAAAACGCGACGTATATTCCGTTCGTCTAGTTTCACTCGAATTGTTAATTATAGACGTTCGACAACAGAGGTCATTAGCGTCTAGTTTCACTCGTTTGCAGGCACGGTTTTGATTTGGACGTGCAATCCGCCGCGTTAAAAACGCCGCGGAAAATCCGCCCCTGCAGTAGTTTCGCTCTTAAAATATAGAGTATTCTTTACCGTTTTTTCGTGATATCGAATTTTCTTAATTAATATTTTGTTTTGCAGATACGGTCGCTTGAACGTGCTCCGCTGGCTGCTGTGGGAGGCCGACATGCCAGCGCTGGAGCGAGCAACTAACAGCGCGTTGGCGCTTCATTATGCTGCCGCCAGGGGCTGTCTCGACTGCGTCAAACTGCTTGTCGATGCCTCGCCGGAGCTCAGGTTAGCAAAATATATTTTAATTAGATAAATAACAAGCCGTGAGGTGGGTCGTTTATTAGGACTAAAGTGCGACCCTTGAGGTCCACACGACGAACTTCCCAGTTTGATAAATATTTAATAATAATAATTAAATTAGAAATTACACAGAAAAGTAGTCATTTTAATCATTAAAACATAATTATTATTTATTTTTAATAATTAAAAAAAAACAAAAAAAACGGCTGAACCGATTTTTATAAAATTTATGTCGGATCAAAATGACGTTAACACGCCTCGATTGACACCCTTACGAAGTCGATATAATTTTTTGTTCGTGAGATATTGTGTAAAATCTACTTTTTTGAAGGTTATTTGGTTAAGAAAAAAGGACGGCTGAACCTGTTTTGAAAAAATTTCTTTCAGATCATATTTACGTTAATACGCGTCGATTGGCACCCTAACATAGTCGATATCATTTTTCATTCTCGAGATTTCGTCTTAGAAAGAAATGGACACATACATACGTACGTACGTACGTACGTACATACGTACACACACACACACACACACACATACACATACACAGACATCTTTCTAAAAGTAGTGTAAAAATAGTGTAGTGACCTTGAAACATAAAAATTTTTTTTCCTTTTTGATTTCGATTTTCGGACCCATTACAATAACTTCCAATGGGAAGTTACTAACAAATCGAAAATATGAATATTATGAAGGAAATACCTTGTAATTTGGTATCCGTCTTGTGATTTCATGTGTTGTTAACACGACGCGTTTCAGCAACGAGTTGCTATCTTCAGGTGTGGTTAAATTTATATATCACATATTGAGTATCCGTAACACGTTATAATATATTGCTAAGCACATGCGTATTATGTTGTGGATTGTGAAGTACTTGGAGACTAAAATATGAATTGATATTTCCTGACAGACCAGTTTTTTTTGCCGAAGCAGAACTTCGGCTTTTTTCTACCCTTCGGCTAAAGCCGAAGACTTCTTATGCGGCGACACTACGTTGTCGATTTGAAGGGTAAAATGCTAGCTCGATGAAACGAAAAATGACAAAAATATGTAACGGCAAAGATTGTTTGGAATGTATCCCCTCTTCTCGCGGGGTCTGTGTTTTATGTTATATGGTATAGATGCATTCGAACGCCAGATGGGGTCGATCTGCCTACCGGTGCCATGTAAACCCTGAAAGTTCCAGTGGCAAGTCATTCGACTTCTGAGTTTCCGAACTTTGCACCATGCACAGTGTACAAGTACTAGCTCTAATTGATTTTTAAATACATAAGAAGTACCACTTCGGTCGTGTAGGTATGCCGTGACACATACCTTTTTTAAAGATTCTTTGTTTGCAGAGATGCGTTGTGTGATTTAACAAATAAATTAATACTTACTCGATTAATTAGTAAATTCAACCTTGGGCTTCAGGAACAGTACAGGCCTGATTTCGGCTAAAGCCGAATATTTTACTTTGCCGGAAGTTCAATTTTTAACCGAATGTGACCGAAGTCGAAGCTTCGATCAGACGACTCTGCAAGCTCTTAAAAAAATAAAAAATTCAATGTACTGTACCAAGCGTTTCCAATATCTACAAAAACACAATCATTAAACAAGAATAGCATTAAAAGAAGACGTGGTATCTAAAGTATTGCCCTGCAATGTAGGCAACTCATTTAACTGTTACTCGTCTTTCACTTGTCATTTTATTAAACGTAAACCAAATGCAACGCCTTTCACTCACATAAAACTGTACTTTATTTTTATACGTCATTGTTTATAAATACTTCTTCGTCGTGTTGCGGTTTTAGCGTTTTATATTTAAACTTTAAATACTTCGATAGATGTTGTAGATTATAGACGCTCGATAGCATTAAACATAAAAAAACTCAGACCATGACAACATTTTTTATGATTTTTAGCCTTCCAGTTCCCAGGTTCTTATCTGAAAACCGGTAAAAGTATCAATTATTAATATTTTTAATATTTAGTTATGTTTATAACTTAAAAATAAATCCGCTCTCACATGAGGTGTGATTTAGTGTTGAAATAGGTATACAGGGTGAGTTCGACCACCCGTATCAGTCGTTTTTTTCGAAAACGGTTAGTCGTAGAGAGTTGTGTCAAAAATTTGTATTATAAAAGCCCTAATAAAGAATCGAATGGTGATAATTTTTTTTCCGGAAGGTCGGCTTCCTTATTAGTTTGCTCCAGAATGTCCAGAACTCCGGAATTATAAATGTAACGATAGGTCGAAAGTGGTATTGTTGAAAAGATCTTTAAAAAATAAGCAAGTTTTGTAGGAAAATTTTTTTTATTACTGCCACCCCTGTAAATTTCTATAAGTATAAATATAAATTATTATATGTTCAAAACTCCGGAATTTTAGAAATCACGATAGGTTGAAAGTGGTGCTGTTGAAAAGCTCTAAAAATAGGCAAGTTTTGCAGGAAAAATTATTTAATTACTGCCACCCCTGTTAAGTAACAATCGTTTGAAATTATTAAATCAAAATTTCATAATAACGATCGAAGTCGGCATTAAAAATCTAGCAACCTTAGACATTGTCACAAGTGTTCAAACTTCAAACTTTCTTTCATATACTCTTTTATACATACTACTGAGCTCTTCTGGTTATACTGTGAGTGTACTTCTTCAGTGTTTAATGATCGATAGGATAGGTAACTAGATATTAAATGCGGACTTTTAAAAAGTTCGTTATTATGACATTTTAATTTAGTAATTTCAAACAAATATTACTTAACAGGGGTGGCAGTAATAAAAAAAAATCCGTACAAAACTTGCTAATTTTTTAAAGATCTTTTCAACAATACCACTTTCGACCTATCGTTACATTTATAATTCCGGAGTTCCGGACATTCTGGAGAAAACTAATAGGGAAGCCGACCTTCCCGGAAAAAAAAATTATCTCCATTCGATTCTTTATTAGGGCATTTATAGTACAAATTTTTGACACAACTCTCTACGACTAACCGTTTTCGAAAAAAACGACTGATACGGGTGGTCGAACTCACCCTGTATATAGGGAAAGAACAGATTCCACTCTCGTGGCACTGTGTGAGTAATTGGTAACTCAAACAGCCGGAAACTGGGAATTTCGGATTCAAGTCCCGACAGTGGCTTCTGAATTTTTCCTTGTATATCTTAAAAAAATTTGTTTGACGTTTAACATCACGATGGCAGGTTGCCGAATGATTACGTTAAGAATAGTATATTGTGCGACTAGTGGGAGAAAGAGGAGATTCCTTGAGTGTGGATTTTGCCGCACGAGCGTAGCGAGTGCGGTAAAACACACGAGTGGAATCTTCTCTTTCGACCAATAGTCGCACATAATATTTTGTTCAACTACCGCAAGAAATATGTCATTTCGTGGCTCTGCTGAGCGTGGGCGAAATAATGAGTGACCTGATTGATTCACGATACTATCAACGCTTGCGTAAACGTTCCCCGTAATGAGCGTGGGCGAAATGCTATCTCGCCCACTAGTGGGCGAAATGGCTATTTCGCTCACTCTGTACGATTAACAGTCAGGGAATTCATTATTTCGCCTCTCAGTATAGCCACGAAATTACATATTTCTTACGGGTGTTGAACAAAAGTATATACTTTTCTTAACAAAGTCAATATTGTGCGTAAGAATACAAGATTTAAAAGTGAAATACAGAATCATAATATTTTAATTTATATGTTGGGATTGCATTAGCTCAATGGATCAGGCTGCGTGACTGTCATTTATTTATTATTATTTATTGTTGTTCACTTGTTAAATTAAACCATGCATCTCATCCGTCAGTTATCTATTGAATTTGTTTCAAATAAGTCGTATATCTGCACGTTCTGAACGATTATCATAATATATTATTATTAATAATACGATTTTACTTTTCTATATCGATATGTAATTTTTTTATAGATTATAAATGATTTACTAAATAAAGTCGACACGTGAAAGTTATAGAAATGTAACAGGGAAAGATTTGCCGTTCCCTCTAAATTAATAGTAGGTTGTAAATGAATGAATTGTAAATTTTAGACGCTCGACAACAGAGGTCATTAGCGTCTGAGTGTAAATTGTATATGTCTAGTTGCGTAATGAGTCATATTACTGACGAGTAGTGACAGTATCACACGAGTCATATCATGACGCACGGGATATATATGTTTTTTTTTGCCATACCCACTATAGAATAGCTGCTTTTCACTTCATTTTCAGTATATTTTCAAAAATTTTTAACAGTTCAGTTGTGTCGACAACTTCACTCCTATAGTAGGCCGAGGCATGTACAGGGCGGATCAGGTGAATAGTTCGTTTGTTTGTTATAGATTGCACATTTTAAGTGCGCTATTATTATTGACGACTTTAAATTACATTTTCTCACAAAATAAAGAGTTCAGCGAACGTATAACTTTTACGATATTATCTTGGGTATGCGTTCTATGATGATGCTAATAAAAAAATGCGGAACGACCCCATTACGTGTGATTTTACTTTTCTATCGATATCTAGGTATTATTGTCGATTAAATCGCTTTAAATAAAACTTATACGAACGTGAAAGTGACTAAAATGCATCGTGGAATGATTTTTAAATGTCATGAAATGCATTCACTGTTTAAATATCCAGTTTTAAATAAAAAATATATTTTTTATCAAATAAATTAATGATTTATTAATAAATTTATGCATTTGACTTTTCAGAATAAATGAAAGTGGTCAAATATAACTTGTAAGTGCAATTATTAAATTTTATGCAGTTATTATTTTTACCATTCCAACTCCACAAGTGGGGAATGGTACTAATTTAAGTCAAAATTTACTTTTCAAAATTTTACAATATTTTTTTTTCTAAACATATACGAAATGTTACAATTACCACAATTGGTAATTGTAACATTTCGTATCTTTACGCCAAAGGTTCCACCATTTTTTATTACTAAACATATAGTCCAAGCGGCAGGTAATAAATGAAGGGGGTTATCTGGAAAGTATTCCGAAGTTAATGATATTTTGTTATGTTGTTTGTGGGTACTCTGTGGAATAGAATCTGAGTTTTCGACCTCGAGGACCCTGTGCTAAAGAGGGGGGAGCCGAAAAACCACGACATTTTACCACCTTTTTTGCTTTTTTCGAAATCTCTCAGAAACGGTCGACTTAAGCAATTCTTTCATTATGTAATGTTTTAAAGAGGATTACATTTCCTACAACTTTCATTCCCACAACTTTTCTGTGGTACTAATGGTAAGCGCGCTGCAGCTTCTTGAAAATCACCCGCTCGGTTTTTTAACCGACTTCAAAAAAATCAAAAAAAGGAGGTTTCTAAATTCGACCGTATATATTTTTTATGTTTTATGTGTGTTCGCGGATAACTTCGTCGTTTATAAACCGATTTTGAAAAATTTTTTTTTATTTGAAAGGATATACTTTCAGATTGGTCCCATAGAAATTTCATCAAAATCGGTTCAGTAGTTCGGCTGATTTTAATAAAAGTAAGTAACGGCGTGTGATTCTTTAAGGTAAATGTTACTTTTTGACACTAAAAAGTAAAAAATAAAAAACTTTTTAACAAAAAAAAAAACCTCCTTCAAAAAGGCACTAAAAAGAGGAAAATAATGAAATTTTGAGGTCTGTGCCAATTAAAATATGAAGTCGGTTAAAAAGTATAGTATAGTGATTAATATCTTCTTTTTAACCAACTTCATATTTTAATTGGCACAGACCTCAAAATTTCATTATTTTCCTCTTTTTAGTGCCTTTTTGAAGGAGGTTTTTTTTTTTGTTAAAAAGTTTTTTATTGTAACTTTGGTTACCAATGTGTAACATGTGTATTCTCAATTTAAAGTTCGATGAAGAAGAAAATAAATAAAACTATTGAAAAGAACATTACATTTTAACCATTGGTTGTCTGCTACAATTAATGCAATGGTTAATTAACATGCGTCCATTGTTTTTTGTGTACATTAATTAACCATTAATATTTAGCAGCTCGTTAAATCTCGCTTTTATTGGTACCTCTTTGATTTAATCAATATTCATAAATGCACTTATTTTTATTTAAATAATATTAGAATAT
This sequence comes from Mongoloraphidia duomilia, assembly GCA_039654895.1. Lineage (NCBI taxonomy): Eukaryota > Metazoa > Arthropoda > Insecta > Raphidioptera > Raphidiidae > Mongoloraphidia > Mongoloraphidia duomilia. The sequence goes on along the minus strand of CM077521.1, from coordinate 1,084,372 downwards.
CGCAACAAAAAGTCAATTTCTCTATTGATATTCCATATTTACATGTCTGTTTTTTTTAACCAATGTGCGGGCGTATCTGGGCCTGGTACGGCCAGCGCCGGCCTTAGCCGCATCCAGAGTCCAGACGCCCCGAGATATTCTTCAGCTATTCCATTGTAAGTTATTGTAATGGGTCCGATTTTTGAAGTGAAAACGTCCTTAGGCGCGCTTTGCCTGGGCTGTTAACAACAGTGATATGAAACGCACCCGACGGTGACAATCGGGGCTACTCGGCTTAAACACGAACACGTATTTGCAATATGCTGGTAATAGTGTGTAAGTTCATAAGTGCGCTAACAGATGACACTAAAACTTAATATTATCGTTAAGGTAATTATATTCATGAAATTTAAATGTATAGGCCGATTTTAATATATTTATGATTAAACTGTGTGATTAAAAAATTGTATATATATTTTAAAATTAGAAAATCTGATGTTTTTATTTCTGTCGTGTGGTCATAAGCACACACCCATTTTTTTTCTTTTATTTTCTAAATTACTTATTAAATCGAGGTGACAGTGAAAAATTCAATTGATCTACAAACCAATCATTAGTATTCCACTGACGACAAATCGGTCACTATTGTTTTCAATCTATAGAAATAAATTTGTCAATTTCCAATACAACCTACATAATACATAATACTAACCTTTACCCGCGGCTTAGTGCGTCTTAATGTCGCTTTTTTGCGTACTGCTCAGCCCCCTTCTGCAGTAGAAACGAGCTATAATAGCCAAGTGTTTCCCAAAATGGGTTCCGCGAGATGAGATGAAATAAGCTCACTTGAAATTTGATAAAAAGAATATTTTGTAAAAAATTGAATCATACAAAAGCAAGGGCTTGAGAATAATCGAGCTTGTTTACTTACATGGCGGTTCCGTGACTTCTCTATTACAAGCAGGCCCGCACTTAAAGACCCAGGGCCCCTAGGCACTTGACAGTTTAGCCCCCCAAGCCCAAATGCCCAGGCCAAATTGCTGAAGCTAGAAACTTGAAATTTGGACAGTTGGTTCCTTTTCTGACGTAAGCATCCACTAAGAAAGGATTTTTCGAAATTCAATCTCTACGGGCGTCAAAGGGGAGTAAAATTGTGAAAGACTAAAATGAACAAAATAAAATATTAGTAAAAAAAAACTTTTTAGAGACAAGCTTTTATTGAAATGTACTAAAAAGGAAAAAATAATTTTTAATAATTTTGGTTCATAATTATTATAAAAGCGGGGGTTGCGACTAATAAACTATCATAGAGATTACAATTCCCGCTTTTATATTAATTATGAACCAAAATTATTAAATATTATTTTTTCCTTTTTAGTGCATTTCAATAAAAGCTTGTCTCTAAAAAGTTTTTGATGTGAAACATGTTATGTCGGGCTGTGAACAGCTGCGTGAGGGAAAATATGCAACGAAATGTTTGGTCCGCTCCTTCGCTGCTGTTCTCCCCACCACTGCGGCACTCTCTCTCTCTCTCTTGGCTCAGGCGTGCACTGTAACACACGCGGTGTTACAATGCAGTATATAGGATTACGTCAGCATAAGAGTTAGTTGCTGCTTTTGAAAAAATATATACTACTACATAGAGAATACCACCGAGTTCAATAACGTTTTCTTTGATGTTTCACATCTGTCGGGGGTCCCAAGACACACACCCTTTTTTTTACTAATATTTTTGAAGAGTTTAGAGATATCCGAAAGATGAGCAAGTGCTATCAATCATTGTCTGCAGTCGTGGTCTTATATGAGCGCTTCTAAATTAAGAGATATGCAAGCAACAATTAATTTCCATAACTGAGACGGATATTCAAATTATCGTGTTCATGTAACACATAATATACATAAAAAAGTAGATCTTCATACTTGTTAATCCGATTAAATTAATCCAGAATCGGATTCGGTTTTTATTTAGTTATCTATTTTCAACCACGCACGCGGTTTCCTAACTACGGATTTGCAGTTACAAATTTATATACTTCCTAGCGGCCCCGTCCGGCTTCGCCCGGGTGCTAAGAAAGCCCGGGTGCAATACACTACTCACTCGCTTCGCTCGTTCACTTGAATATTATAAATACAACGAAAATTGGTTGAAAGGTTAGAATCCTACCTGTCATAAATTGTTTACCGTAAAAAGTTTATCTTCAAAAGTACTCAAATATTTTTCTACGGTGTTGTATCTACCACTTCTTTAAATAATATTTTTTTATTAACTTCCCATTGGAAGTTATTGTAATGGGTCCGAAAATCGAAATCAAAATGTACAACAAATTTTTATGTTTCAAGGTCACTACACTATTTTTACACTATTTTTAGAAAGATGTCTGTGTACGTGTGTGTGTGTGTGTGTACGTATGTGTCCATTTCTTTTTAAGACGAAACCTCGAGAATGAAAAATGATATCGACTACGTTAGGGTGCCAATCGACGCGTATCAACGTAAATATGATCTGAAAGAAATTTTTTCAAAATCGGTTCAGCCGTTCTTTTTTCTTAACCAAATAGACTCCAAAAAAGTAGATTTTACACAATATCTCGCGAATAAAAAATTATATCGACTTCGTAAGGGTGTCAATCGAGGTGTGTTAACGTCATTTTGATCCGACATAAATTTTATAAAAATCGGTTCAGCCGTTTTTTTTTTTAATTATTGTTAAAAATAAATAATAATTATGTTTTAATGATTAAAATGATTACTTTTCTGTGTAATATCTAATTTAATTATTATTATTAAATATTTATCAAACTGGGAAGTTCGTCGTGTGAACCTCAAGGGTCGCACTTTAGTCCTAATAAACGACCCACCTCACGGCTTGTTTAATTACTATTTACATTTTTCAAAATCACTTGCCATCTGTCAATATGAAAAGTGTCCGAAAAACATGGCGGCATTGTGCGCATGCGCAGAAAAAATATTCGTCGATGAAAAGATCTATATCGTTCAGTCCCGGCCTGTGCCAATAGCGATATCAGATTCAAGCGATTCCAGTAATTAACTGATTTAATTATAGCAATCGGCGGGCAGGTGGAGTGAAAGCCTTTCACATAAGAGCTGACCGGACCGTGTTAGAAGTCTAAACAGCGTACTATACTAGTACCTATGTTTTGATTCGTTTTTATATTATAGAAGTTCGCGGTCCGTTGGTGTTTTTTAATTTTATAGAATAAATAGTCAAGTTCCGAAATTTAAGATAGTGAGTCATGCATTTATACTCCACTATATAATATAAGCGGCACGGTTTTTATGCATGGGACGCGTATCATTACATTGTCTCATTGCTTTTCCGCTTCATTAACCTTGTAACGAACTATGCGTGACTCACTATCTTTAATTTTAGAAGTTTACTATATTTTTTAATTTAAGTTGATAGAAGTTTGAAAGTTCTACCGACTTTTATTAAAAAAGACAGGTTTGAAAAAAATATTAGTAAAAAAAACTTTTTGAAATGTGGGTACTAAAAAAGAAAATATAATATTTAATAATTTTGGTTCATATTTATTATAAAAGCGGGGGTTTTAATCTCTATGATAGTTTATTAGTCGCAACCCCCGCTTTTGTAATAATTATGAACCAAAATTATTAAATATTATTTTTTCCTTTTTAGTACATTTCAATAAAAGCTTGTCTCTAAAAAGTTTTTTTTTACTAATATTTTATTTTGTTCATTTTACTCTTTCAAAATTTTACCCCCCTTTGACTCCCGCAGGAGTTGAATTTCGAGAAATTCTTTCTTAGTGGGTGCTTACGTCAGAAAAGGAACCAACTGTCCAAATTTCAAGTTTCTAGCTTCAGCGATTTGGCCTGGGCGTTGATTAGTCAAAAAAACCCTACATACCCGTTTGAACCCCTTAGGGGTTGAATTTATTTCTAAAAACGATTTATTCATGTATTGTCATCGGGAATACATATGTGTACAAAATTTCAAATCGATCGGATACGTGGATGTCGTTCAAAATTGACTTGCAAGATTTGACCTAAACAAACAAACACACTAACATACAATGCAAGTTAAATAAAATGTAAAAAATCTAAAAATTAAAATAAATGGCAATTTTGCATGGTAACTTTTCCTGTCATCTAGAATAGTAAGTTCTTCACAAATATTGCAAAAATTAACACCATCCCAGAACTACTGCAGCAAAAATTGCGTATTCATCAAACGTTAAGACAGAGAAAGCACTTGTTTCTTTATACACCCGCTGCTCTATTGTTATAACGACGTGACCAAGTCCATCACCCAACATAAGACAACAATGATTCCTCCATCTTGTTTGTTGGTGTAATGCTTTCTTCGCGCAGTTTTTAGTTTAGTGTTATACCGGCCTTCATATGCGATACATACAAAATAGTTACAAAGTTATGACCAGCTATAACAGTTACGTGTTGTGTTATTAATTATTATTGTTGTTGTTACGGACTGCGGACATCATCATTATTTTGTACCGTTTACGTTTTTTAGGTTATGTAGTGCGTGAGTGTTGAATCGGTTTATTAACTTTTTTTTAAGTTTTGTTGTGATTTAAAAAATATCGACGAAAAAGTTGTCAGAAATTTAAACTGACAGGAACTTGAGGTTGAAATTACTTTTGTTTTTGTAAAACAAATGAAGTAGGTTCCGCAAATAAAACAAATGAGATGCGTAGATGATTAAATCTACCCAAAAATGTACGTTTTTCTATAATTAAATGTCGATCTTTTGTAGTAGATTTGCCAAAAATTTTAATAGTTTATATATTTATACCACTTTTGTTTTTGTTTCAAAAACAGAAATTTAAATGTAGTGCGAGTGCTCAGAAAAAGCCACAGCCTGCGATCAAATTCAAGCTATTTGTACCGAATTTGCAGAATGAAGTGAATCATAATTGAAAATCTTGTAAATTAATTGTCGATTTCACCAACAACACATTTTTTTTATTTCTTTGATTTATATTATTTACTAAAAAAAGATTTATTCATTGAATAATTTTATACACTGTTGGTGAAACTGGCTATTAGGCTCGTAAATATAGTCTTTAGGATTTAATTTATACAGTGTGTAAACGGTTTTACCGAACATAGGGAAAATAACATTGAGAACATTCACAATTTTGTAGTAGGCTATAGGCCATAAGATCTAATGTAAATATGTAGGTAGTGGATTACGTAGAAAAAATAGTATACAGTAAATTTTTTTAAACAGTTTGCCATTATAGCAACGGCTGACTTATTAAGAGTAACTAGGAACCTACTAAATAAAATAAAATATTAGTAAAAAAAAACCTTTTTAGAGACAAACTTTTATTGAAATGTACTAAAAAGGAAAAAATAATATTTAATAATTTTGGTTCATAATTATTACAAAAGCGGGGGTTGTTTATTAGTCGCAACCCCCGTTTTTATAATAATTATGAACCAAAATTAGTAAATATTATTTTTTCCTTTTTAGTACATTTCAATAAAAGTTTGTCTCTAAAAAGTTTTTTTTTACTAATATTTTATTTTGTTCATTTTAGTCTTTCAAAATTTTACCTCCTTTTGAATTTCAATAAATCCTTTCTTAATGGATGTTTACGTCAGAAAAGGAACCAACTGTCCAAATTTCAAGTTTCTAGCTTCAGCGATTTGGCCTGGGCGTTGATTACATCCCCGTTTGAACCCCTTAGGGGTTGAATCTATTTCTAAAAACAATTTATTCATGTATTGTCATCGGGAATACATATGTGTACAAAATTTCAAATCGATCGGATACGTGGAAGTCGTTCAAAATTGACTTGCAAGTTTTAACCTAAACAAACAATCACACAAACAAACAAACAAACAAACAAACTAACATACATTGCAAGTTAAATAAAAGCTTGCAAAAAAACAAAGCATCTACTACATATTTACTTTGCGTCTTACAGCCCATACCCTACTATAAAATTGTAAATGTTCTCAATATTATTTGCCCTATGTTCGATAGAACCGTTTACACCCTGTATTTTGAGTTAGAAATGGTCAAACACTTGCATCAAAAATAATAATAACTATAGATATTGTAAAGCATATACGTTAAACAAGTGATAAGCGTTTAAGATGACGTAATCAAGGACGTTCTTATGGACGACAATGTGCGTTACGATCGTTAAGGACGATAACGGACTTAGATGCGGATGATAAGAAGATTTTATAATAGTTTGTGCGTGTTGACTCGGTCCTACAGTGAACTGATCAAAATGTCGTTTATCAAGAGGTCCAGCAGTCGCAAAAAGTCCAGAAAATATGGCTGCCGAGGACTCAGGTGAGTGTCCGAAAAACTCGCTATAAACCTTAGTTGTCGTGCGTCTTATAATTTACGTCAGGCTGATTGTGTTCGAACGGACTCGATTTGTGGGTGGATCGCTTTGTAGTCTGTTTCTCTCTGCAAAGAAAAGAAACAGCACTGCTGAATGCTGATTACATGCGTCGAGGTACCTCACCATACGATTAGTCGATTGAAATTCGTTGAGCTATACGTGTAAATCCTGCAAAAACTGTGAGGCCTTCATAAGGGTCACACCGATTCGAGTTTATAATTGCCAATTTAATTTCTTTCAATTTGCTAGATAGATAATTTGGTGGGGATAGGTAAAATGCTTAGACCTACAAGGGCCCATTGTGCTTCCACGACAATTCACCAGATCCTGAACAGTTCTGGGCCCTCAATTGAGAAGGCAGTCAGTCCATTCGCAATGAATCTGATAAATCTCGCGCGTTGTGCGGCCCTCGGGCCTTCGTTAGGGTATGCCTCGGAACAGTATGTTACGAAGATATTTCATGTGACCGGCAAAGCTGTCTTTTTTATCTGCAGCGAAAAATAGACTGAACTACACACCTACTGAAGTCGTTTTGAAACGATAGGAAGGTGTAATGAGGCATGTGATCGACAGTGCTGCCTCTGTACATTGCAGCTGAAAATGGAGAAACGGATGATTGAATCGTCTTTAATTTTATTTTACCGAAAATATGACACCAGCTGTTTTATCTAACGGCCATATAGACGCTAATGGCCTTAGCTGTTGACGTCTATAATCTACAATTTTCTTCTTCTAACGGTCAAGACGAACTGTCAGAAATCACCCAAAAGATAGAAAAGTGTCGTATCTCCATTATAAAATTTTACTTTTGCAATTCCAGGATGTGTTTCAACACAATAATATTATGGCAGCTATAGAAATTTCTTTCTTATTAATTGTCCGCTAATTATTTTAATTGTAAACGCATTCCGAACTGACAACTCTTCGTGTAATTATTGTTTTAATATTATATAGTAATTAATGATTATCAGCGTAAAAAGTATGATATGTGGTGGTGACGTATTATATTTAGAACTTTCCAATTGCATCACGCGAGACGAATTGGTCTCAATTGATGAATATATGGAATTCGGTTCATCATTTCGTCAATGCAAAGTATCCTTCGAATGACGACAGAATCTTGAATATATTGAACCCTGTGCAGCAAGATTTTCTTCCAATATTCTTCATCATTATCCTGTTATTGATCTACAAGACGAATTGGTCTCAATTGATGAATATATGGAATTCGGTTCATCATTTCGTCAATGTAAAGTATCCTTCGAATGATGGCAGAATCTTGGGTATATTGAACCCAATGCAGCAAGATTTCCTTTCAATCTCCTTCATCATTATCCTGTTCTTGATGTACAAGGCGAATTGAGTTGATAAATATATGTAATTCTGTTCATCATTTCGTCAATGCAAATTATCCTTCGAATAGCGGCCGAATCTTGAGTATATTGAACCCTGTGCAGCAAGATTTTCTTCCAATCTTCTTCATCATTATCCTGTTATTGATATACAAGACGAATTTGTCTCAATTGATGAATATCATAGAATTCTGTTCAATGAATAGTATCCTTCGAACGACGAAATGTCGGTAGAATCAAGTTTCTTGAATCTCACGCAGCGAGATTTTTCTCTATAGGCTCCTTCATCCTATTTATGATACGTAAGAGTCCAGTTCGGTGTATTGTACCAGAATCACCAACATAAAAATGAGTCTTTGACTTGACATTAAGACATCATCAAGCTGACCTATTTAACTGATAGTTTCGGATCAAATATGTCAGGAATGGTTGAGTAGACTCTAAATTTAGTTTAGAGCGTCAAATTGCGATCCATAGAATTGAATGAAATTTTTCTGAGCCAAAGAAGTCTTTCTTTAATTCTTCCTATCAATTCTAAGGATTGCAATGACTGCAAATACTAATGTCCTAAACATCAGGACTTTAATGTTTAATTATTAGTAAAGGATATTTTTAATATTGTATTGTGGACGCTATTATACCAATTTATTGGTGTTTTAATAAAGAAAGATTATTATTATTAAATGATTGAAATACACTTGTTCTAAACATCAGTATTGCAATCATTTGATCCTGATGTTTAGGATATTGGTATTTGCAGTCATTTCGATCCTTAGATTGAATGAAATTCTTCTGTGAGCCACAGAAATCTTTCTTTAATTCTTCGTATCAATTCTAAGGATCGTAATGCCTGCAAATACCAATGTGCTAAACATCAAGATCGAATGATTGCAATACTGATGTTTAGGATCAGTATTGCAATCATTCGATCCTGATGTTTAGGACATTGGTATTGGAATCATTTGATCCTAAGCCACAGCAGTCTTTCTTTTAATTTTGTTATATCAGGAATGTGGCATCCAAGGTTGGCAAGGCATTACTGTTATTTAAAATGCTTTAATAAACGTTAATAGTTGATACTAAACGAAAATTTCGAAAGATTTTTCAAAAGCATTAATAAATTTGTATAAGTAAAAGTGTAATGTACTGTCGTGCTGATCGTTTGATCAATATAAACTTTCGTTTTTTGTCCAATTCAAAACTTGTCATTGTGAGTAACTAAATAACAATATTCTTCAACGGTACGTTAATCTTTTATTGTTATCCGCATGAAATCATATTTTTAATCACTCTACAATTACGGGTAAAAAACATAGACTGAAGTTGAACACATCACGCCAGATATAGAACTATGCAATGGCTAAACATAAGTAGCGCTGGATGAACTTTATTTTTAGGGTTCCGTACCTCCAAATGGAACCCTATTACTAAGCCTACAATGTCCATCTGTCCGTCGGTCTGTCATAAGGCTCACAAACAGTAAGAGGTAGCTAGTTGAAATTTTCACAGATTGTATGTTGTTGTGGCATGAATCCTGGTTAAGGAGTCTGATGCTCGTTTCCTGGTACAAAATAGATATGTACTAGGAGTCTAGGATCAACCCTAACTGAATAAGTTTTAAAAAATTACGTTTGGACTTAAATAGTTATTCATCGAACACTATATATTTTATTATAGTAGTACCTAGTTATATTTTTTTATTTAATTCTCTAGAATTAGGTTAGTGTGCTCGCAAATTCTTTAAAATAATTATAGCTATCCTCACTCTTCATAATAATGGATATTATGATTATTATTTTTAATAATAAGTTAAATAGATACGATAATAAAATTGCAGTTTTCTTTCTGTGAAATAATAATTAAAAAAGAAAGAAAAACGATCATATTCAGAGCATACAGTATTACGAGTTTGGCGTTGAAATATTTAAAAAAGTACGTTGATTGCATCTGGAATTTGCATGTACAGTCAAAGCTGTGAGTTTACACGTCATCAGAATACACATTTAAGAGTCCTTTCACAGTATCAGGTTCGCCGGTCACACACGCCAAAAAAATATATCTTGAGGGAACTTGCGAACTTAGGTTCTTGAAATCCGGCCTTAAAATATAAAGATTGACCACGCCTTGTCTTGACAGTGTCTTGAGATGTAGGTAACAACAGATATTACATAATTATTTTTATAGCTCATAATATTTTACAATGGTAATTATTCACAAAAGAAAGGACAGAGACATGTTTTGTTACAGCGTGTTTGCACAAAACGATTTATATTTGCGCAAACTTTCGAAATATGAAATGGAGTATTATTTATTTAAAAAATTGCATCAATACTAAAATACTATTGTTGTAAGTTTTTTGAGCTTTTTGTATGGTACATAAATGAGAAAAGGTATGTCCTCAATTTTTGTCTGTCTGTCTGTCATTCAATATTTAACTTGACGCACTAGTCACTACCTTTTAAGCTGGAAACACATTTCTCTGATGTGTCGTGTCGTGTTTTCGTCTCGCAATCTCTCGCTTCCAGATTTTCGTCACAACACACAGAATACATAAACGAGAAAACGTATGTCCTCAATTTTTGTCTGTCTGTCTGTCATTCAAGATTTAACTTGACGCACTAGTCACTACCTTTTAAGCTGGAAACACATTTCTCTGATGTGTCGTGTCGTGTTTTCGTCTCGCAATCCCTCGCATCCAGTTTTTCGTCACAACACACAGAATACATAAACGAGAAAACATATGTCCTCAATTTTTGTCTGTCTGTCATTCAAGATTTAACTTGACGCACTACCACTTAAGCTGGAAACACATTTCTCTGATGTGTCGTGTCGTGTTATCGTCTCGCAATCTTTCGCTTCTAGATTTTCGTCACAACACACAGAAATCATAAGACATCAGAGAAGTGTGCACACAGTTCGCGTCAGATATCCATTTCCCGCCAGCATTTTTTTTAATTTTTGAAATTCACAAATGCGTCAGAAGACAAGTAAAAGAGAAACTATCCGTTTTCTATCTCTCTTTTCCAACCTGACACTGTCATCTACAGTTGTGTCTATGACTCCCCTACTCTATCTATGATATCTCTATGGATATGTTTATTTATTGTAGATTATAGACACGTCGACATCCAAGGTCATTAGCGTCTTTCTACTACACTAAATAACAACTAACTTAAAACTAAATAACAGCACAAAACATCCATGAGCGCAGGTGGGATTCGAACCCACGGCAGTCCAGTCTAGAGGTTGCGGCACCAAGCATGCTAACCACTAGGCTATACTGCTTTCTCTATGGATATGCCACTTCTATAGCTATCCTGTTCTGAGGTCTAAACTGACATAAAAGCTAAACGTGTTTAGTGACATCTGTTGTGCATTTTATCCCACTAAATGGCCCATTAAATATTATAAAAGCTTATAAATACCGTAATAAAACGTAACAATATAAATAACGCATCATAACAATGAGATAAGTTCATTGTTCTTTTTTTAATAATATTACATTAAGTATAAACAAGAATCTTTTTTATTTTATTTTGGTTGTACGTTTTTTTTAATGTCATATATTTTATTAATGTGCGATCTTTTACTTTCACGTAACGCAGTTAAAAAACTTAACAATAAAAGTGTTAAGAATGTTACATTATTGCTTACGCTCTGCGAGTGTCATTATTAAATATACACAGGGTTGTCTCAAAAGTTTTTTTTTGATTGATTTAAAATGCGTAGAAAAATGTTGTTTCGAAGTAATTGTGTTTTAAAGACCGCCAACAGCTAAGGTTATTTGGGCCTAGCACCAATAGATGTATACACAAAAAAATCGTTTCATTCGATCAATTATTTTTCGAGGAGAATCGATTTAAAATTCAACAATGCTTTTCTAATGGAGAAATATGTGTGGTCACAATCTAATTCTAAGGTCATTGTCAAATGATTTTCTGTCTTCTGACAATGCTTTCTGCAACACAGCATAAGTGAGGCAATTTTCACCCGGGTGAAGTCGGTCTTGGCAGCTATTAGTTACCTACATTAGAATTTAGATGATTACCTCTGCTATATCAACTATAACATAAATATGTAGACCGAGAGCTAGTGACATTTTGTTCTGCAAATTGAAGTATATGCTTAAAACTGTCGCCGTAAAAACATATTAAAATTTGAACCTTGAACTAATAATATAAATTTCGTCAGGTACATGACACGTTTAGGGTGATCTGCCACCCCTTTAATACCGACCAATCGATCTGCAAATATTATAATGGCATTATTGGGTCACCGATAAGCTATACAAACAATTTCGATATCGTAAAAACGAAACAACATACGGCCATGCCGATTGTTCTATTGTGTTTATCAGCCTTTAACTTAGATCTGATTAGATTTTGAGTCAAATCGGTTCAGTGGATCCTGAGATATTAAAAAAAACGTTCTCAATGTCACGTATTAACATAGGTAAAAAAAAATATAAATGAATTCTAGATGTTATAATATGAAAAAAATGTAAATATTTTTTTTCTCTAAAATGTACAGTTTTCGAGAAAAAAAATATTTTACTAAAAAAAATAAAAATTGTACGTAAATCAAGGTAACCATGATTTTTGCTATATTAATAGCCATCAGTAGATCACCAAACAAAAAAGAGGGCCGTGCTTTTTTTCAAAGAATAAAAAAGAGTGTTTATTTTTTGCAAATATTTACTAGGTGGGAAGTGTAGGACTGGTCATCAGTCGAATTTTTTTGTTATATGTTGGGGGCGGTCTGCATCCCTCCTATACCGCTATCTAGTAAAATCCCTTACTCAGGGCACTTTAATATATGCCTCCCTCAACATCTTCACAAAAATATAGCCTTGAATAAATAACACCAAAAAATTGTCACTAGCTCTCGGTCTAATGGAAGTGGTCGTCTGGAACCGGTAACTTTACTCCATCTTACCTTCTTTTGTCTTCATAGCTGCCTATCTAAAAATTTTAAACATATTCAACTTTCACTGGTCGAATATACTTCCTAAATCTGATACCTTTTAATGTTCACATATCTTGAGAATAAATAAATAAAAAATGAACATAATTCACAGAATCTCGTGCCATACATCTGCTTCTTTTGTAGAATATTTCCGTATTTTGATAATGAAAATATCTCTATATCCGGAACTGCGCTGTTATATAAGCTTTCATTTTAGATAATTCCGTTTTAATTTTTTTCGAATGTTGATAAGTTATATTAAAGAGCCATGAAGACTGATGGAACTTGGTTTCTTTGCGGAAACAGAAATTCGAATGCATTAGAGCACTCAAATCGATCTGAGTGGAAAACTATTACTCGAGAAAGGATTTGTGTCGATGAACGTTCATTGGCTGAATAGTTGTTGACATTTTATAGGTTGTGTGCACGAAGCCAACCAGCGCCGCTAGCGGGCAATAGTGTACGATTGAACTATTTTTTATTGTTGTCTCATATCGGGAACTTTTTTAAAAAACGATTACCATTTTATCTAGCTGTGTGTAAATAGTATAAATAGCATAGCATAAAAGGGTACTTAAAAATTATTGATTTTAAGTATTTTTCTCCTTCAATTTTGACGTATAATAAAAAATAACTGATTAATTTATATCAGACATGGAGGTGTGCCTACACCTATGTCTATGGTTTATATTGACAGACGGAAATATAACCTAAAACCATGGCGCATGTAATCTTGCGGACCGAGTTTAAAAGTGTAAAATTTATCAGATTTATAGTAATAATTTCCAAATAAGTTAGAAGTAAAATCATGATTTTACTTAATTGACTTTATGAACAATAATGCTCACTGACAGTTACGGAAAATTGCAGTTCAGAGTTTACAACGGATGCCACAACAAGCGCTCGCGTCGATATTATTATAACTCCGCCCCCCTGCACACAGTCTATAGGGTGATTATGAATTTGTGAAGTTGTTAAATCAAGTTCAATCAACTCTTAATAATTAAACACGAGCGTGCGTGCGATGCACCACGAAACAATAGCTTTAAACAATACTTTTCGTCAACAATATACTTAATTTTTCTTTACATTTAAATGTCAGAGTTATAATTAATATTCTCGGCATTCGAATACAATGGAAAGAAGAATTCAGTGAAATTAAAATGTATTATTCTTTTTAAACTTCACTTTTCATATAGCTATTTTATATGTAAATTATTTGTTATTCTAGAGTCTAGAATCTAGGGACAGCTTGGTGTAGGATAGGGGCCAGACAAAAAATAACATATCCATGGCGACTAAATAAAAGTCATAAATTTCGTTCGATAAGAACCAGAAATAGAGTTCGACAAAATAATTTATTGATTTGGTACCGTAATTTGAAAATAACCTGACATAGTTTGGTTCAGTAATTTTTTTTTATGTAAGTATTGAAATGTAATTAATATAAAAAACTTGACCTTTGCTTTTGCTATAATTTATATAATTCGACCAGCTGTAATATGAAATCGTACTACCTACATTTTAAATTAATATTTCGTGTAGCAGGTGTAATAAAATAATTTTATTTCATTGTTTAATTAACGGCTAATGAAACAATTCTAAATGGCAAGTATCAAATAGCATACGATTTATTAATAAAATATAATATTTTTGAAGTTGGTATTTAATTATTTACAATAAACGCGCGACTTCAACGCTTTGCTAAGATGAAAATAAAAACATTTAACTATTTTATAATTAATTAATAAAGGTAACCTCACATTCATATTAAGTAAGAGCAATTTAAGGGCGCGTTAACATTCGATTGTTTTTTATTCCATTTCTACTCCAATAACATCGACATCTGTTACCACATATCTTAAGCTGGTGGCTGGTCAAAATATCGTGATTAATATTTCATTTTTTTAATGTAGATTTATTTATTGTAGATTATAGACGCGTCGACAACTTGGGTCATTAGTCTCTTAAATTACATTAAATAACAACTAACTTAAAACTAAATAACATCACAAAACATCCATGAGCGCAGGTGGGATTCGAACCCACGACAGTCTAGTCTAGAGGCTGGTACCAAGTACGCTATCCACTAGGCTACACTGTCCTCTTAATGTAGATAGGTTCGGCAATATCTTCACTAAAACAATACAGCAAAAAAATGAACCTTCTCTGGCTTTTGCGTATAAATGTTCAAAATTTGCATCTTCATCTCCACCATCTTGAAATAATCTCAGAGGACAACGGTTAGCGTGCTGGCCTTTGGATTAAACTGTCGTGGGTCCGCTCATGAATGTTCTGTGATGTCATTTGATTTCATTTGATGTAATTAGACGCTAATGAGTTGCCGAGCGTCTAGAATCTTCAATAAAATTGACATATCTGTTGAAATCTATCTTGAAATAATGTGATACATTTTTAGAGTGTTGGGTTTCCAAGTCACTATATGAATATTATGAAGTATTAGAAATGACCCCAAAATGACCTAAAAATGACCCAAAATAAACTAAAAATGACCTCAAAATGATCTAAAAATGACCCTAAAATGACCTAAAAATGATCCCAAAATGACCTAAAAATGACCCCAAAATGACCTAAAAATGAGCCCAAAATGACCTAAAAAAATTTAACCACACCTGAAGATAGCAACTCGTTGCTGAAACGCGTCGTGTTAAAACGACAGTAAGTCACAAGACGGACATCAAAAAATACAAGGTATTTCTAATACTTCATAATATTGAAATAATGTATCCAGCGCGACCAAATAATATGTAAACTTACCTTTATTGCAATTGTTTCGTAACAGACATTCATTTGTTAGTAACAAAACACAAGCAGCAGCGCGTTCAGATATTATGGATAGGGTGACATTTAAATTAAATATTGCAACAATAAACACTTGAGTATGACGAGCAAAATGAAGACATAATTAGATGATTATGAAAGACACTAAGATCTAGTAGTCGACTAAAGTAACCCAACAACGCAATGATTAATCGGTTTACTTTTTATTATCGCAACACATCATAAACTGGGCTACTAAATATCGTTAAAGTTAATTAATGACACTGACAATTTTTTGTTACCTTTTTTTTAGAATTCTTCAATTTGTGTTTTTTTTCCTTTCAATTTTTTTAGTTTCATGTTAAAGTGTCGGTTTTGATAAAGAACTTTTCTTACCTGATCGCTAGCAAACGTCCATCAAAAGCGTAAAATTATCCCCGACATATAGCAGCCACTAAATGAAAGGGCGTTTCTTTTGTTTCAATAAATTGTACTAGATGACGCTTACTTAAAAGTTAGCATTGTTTTAATTAATTTTTTTTATCGTCGAACTATTAATTTTATGTTTCAGTGCAAACACGCAGATGGACAACGATGTCACGCCGGTATATTTGGCCGCCCAGGAGGGCCACCTCGAGGTGCTGCGCTTCCTGGTGCTCGAGGCGGGCGGTTCGTTGTACGTCCGCGCCAAGGACGGCATGGCGCCGCTGCACGCCGCTTCGCAAATGGGATGCCTCAACTGTGTCAAGTGGATGGTCAGTATATTATAATATAATTTTCATTTACTTCTTTGTTCCCATTTTTTCGTTCACTTTCCGTAAGGAAATGGATGTATGGATGATCTACGCTCTGCTACCATTTTTTCTTTGTATGTTCCGTAAAGAAATGTATTTATGGATGAATTACGCTCTGCTACCATTTTTTCGTTCACTTTCCGTATGGAAATGGATGTATGGTTGATCTACTCTCTGCTACCATTTTTTTTCTCTTTTATGTTCCGTAAGAAAATGGATGTATGATTGAAGTACGCTCTGCTACTATTTTTTCTTTGTATGTTCCGTAAGGAAATGGATGTATGATTGAAGTACACTCTGCTACCATTTTTTCTTTGTATGTTCCGTAAGGAAATGGATGTATGATTAAAGTACGCTCTGCTACCATTTTTTTTCTTTTGTTCCTTAAGGGAATGGGATGTATGAATGAACTACACTCTGCTAATTTGTTCTTGCACCTTTCGTAAGAAAATGGATGTATGTTCGAAATGAGGTCAGGTTTTGATTGTTCTACCCTCAAAACTTAAAGAAAGGTAGTATTCCGCGTGACGGTACGTCTGTCTGTCTGTGAAGTTTTCTTTCGTTCACAGTAACTTCTACAAAAAATGTTTTTTAATGTTTGTCTCAGTAAGAACTCCAAACCTATTGATTTAGATGCAAATCGGATAAGTGGTTTTGGAATTATACGCTATTTTAATACCATTTAGGCTCGTATTTACCAAACACAATTAAATTTGATATTAACACTGTTATTATAAATTAAAATTGAATTTCAAAAATAAATGTAAATGGATTCGGTATTTTAAATCAATTTTAAGTAAATTGCCATCTCTTGATAAACGTACGAAGTGAAGAAATAAAAATACATTATCAGATTCAGTTGTTATTTTTTGATTAGATATTTTTAATTATCGCTGTTCATTTTATCAAACAATTTGATGTACCTACTTCATTGTTATCTATAAATAATATCATCTGTTGATATCGTATTATTACGGTAAAATACTTGACTAAGTGTTATTCACTTGGGCATAGTGCATAATATAGAGCGGTGCATATGGTGCTCGTAATGCAATGTACATTATTTCAGTAGTAACTGGATCAGTAATTTATTATAGGTAGGTACTAAAGGTGTGTGCACATTGCCATCCCGCTAAATTTTAATGAGTCATTTTCCTGAGAGTACTTCTTTCAATTATCCACGAGAGGCAGCACTTGTGGTAGGTACAAACATTATTTATTCTCCATTAGTGTCGTGTCATTTTATGGTATAACTTAATTATTTAATTAATTTAATAATTAAGTTATGCCACTAAAATGTCACGACACTAATGGAGAATAAATAATGTTTGTACCTACCACAAGTGCTGCCTCTCGTGGATAATTGAAAGAAGTACTCTCAGGGAAATAGCTCATTCTTTCTTTCTTACTAAGCTACAGTTTAACATTCATAAAGGATTAGGCAGAAGAAAATAACAATTTTATGTTTATTTCAAACAGTACCTAATTTATTAACCGATTTTGAAAAAAATTTTTTTATTTAAAAGGATATACTTTCAGATTGGTTCCATAGAAATTTCATCAAAATCGTTTCAGAAGTTCGGCTGATTTTAATAAAAGTGAGTAACGGTGTGTGATTCTTCAGGTAAATGTCACTTTTTGACACATCAGACAGCGTAAGAAAGTCGGTTTAATAAAAGTGAGTAGCGGCGTGTGATTCTTTTAAATGTCAATTTTTGACACTAAAAAGTAAAAAATAAAAAACTTTTTAACAAAAAAAAAACCTCCTTCAAAAAACCACTAAAAAAGGAAAATAATGAAAATTTGAGGTCTGTGCCAATTTAATAAAGTATGAAGTTGGTTAAAAAGAAGATATTAATCACTATAATATACTTTTTAACTGACTTCATATTTTATTAAATTGGCATAGACCTCAAAATTTCATTATTTTCCTCTTTTTAGTGATTTTTTGAAGGAGGTTTTTTTTTGTTAAAAAGTTTTTTTCTCTCATTTTATCAAATCTCTATCTCTTACCGTTTAGGAAATCCCCATGCATTTCACACTTATCTTGGACACCCAGTATAAAAATGATTATAATGACAGTTGTTGAATGACAGATTTTTGTGCAGGGTCGGTCTTTCAGAGACACACTGTATGCTTGATATACAATTATTTATTAGTCTAAACTTTAATGTATTTAACGGTAAATCTAACACTTCATTTTATATCGCATTTGTCACGCTGCAGCTTTCGCATCTGTTCGACTAGGTTCTTCTAGAATCCGTTTTATAGAATGCACTTGCAAGACGTGATTTATTAATTAAATTATTTTAATATCTATGACTGAAAAACAAAACCGCTCATGTATAGCTGAAACGCGTAGACGCATCCATTTTGTCTGTGAGTCCTTTTTGATGGTTTGAAATTCTTGTAAGCTCTATCTATATAATTTCCTGATGTATGTCTGTCCGTCTCTCCACGCCCTCCAGAAGGCTCCCGTTGCAGTGGCGGACTGAGGGGGATGGGGCGGAGGGGGCGACTCGCTCCGGGCCTCTGATCCTGGGGTGCCTCCAAATCTCGAGAAGTCCTTCTTAAGTGGAGTGACAGAAGGAGTTAGAGAAGACCCAGACCCTCCCATTTCCTAATCCCAACAATGACCCCTGGAAATGTTCTAGCGTCCCTGAAAAAACATAACCAGCTTCTGCGCCTGGTCTAATCCAATATTTTGGTTTGCGCAGATCCAGGAACAGGGCGTCGATCCGAACCTGCGCGACGGCGACGGCGCGACCCCGTTGCATTTCGCAGCATCGCGCGGACATCTGGAGACGGTGCGTTGGCTGTTACGTCACGGCGCTCGCTTGTCGCTTGACAAATTCGGAAAAAGTCCTATCAATGACGCCGCTGAAAATCAACAAGTCGAGGTATGTATACTTGTATCGCTGGTCTTGTATAACAAGAACGTAACGTAACAAATGTAGGCAAAAAGGCTTAAGAATCACCGAGAATCGAGCGATGCCGTTGCTTATATAGCGTTTCCATGTCTTCTCTATTCTTCTCTGACCCAAGAACTGTTAAAATTAATAAATTGTCCAGGTGTGCAAGCTTTCACGGCCGACATTGTTCCAAGTCTTCATGGTTTCCGGGCTTGTAGGCCGTGGTCCGGTGGTATTTCTACCTGACGTTTCGTCTACAACTGCGGTAGACATTCTCAAAGGCAATGTGGCAGCGGTATCTACGGGGAGAATATGTCAAAAATGCGTCGAAAACTGGAGGGACTCCGAAAGAAGAACTTCGACCGCTGCCACATCGCCTTTGAGAATGTCTACCGCAGTTGTAGACGAAACCTCAGGTCGAAATACCACCGGACCACGGCCTACAAGCCCGGAAACCATGAAGACTTGGAATTGATAAATTGTGTTTTAAAGACCACCAACAGCTAAGGTTATTTGGGCCTAGCACCAATTAATATTTTCAATTTATTAATTTTTTTAATAATAAATTGAAAATCCAATTGACACTTTTACCAGCTCTCGGGCTAGAGCCCGGGAACTTTGGACTTGTAATAGAGGAACCATAGCAACGCCATGTAAACAACATCATTGCTACACGCTCGGCTATTCTCAAGCCCCCAAGAACTGTTAAAAGTATCCAATGTATTTAAATTTTCAATTTATTCAAATAAATTGAAAATATGAATTGGTGCTATGCCCAAATACACCTGACTGTTGGTGGCCTTTAAAAAAACTAATATTTAAAACAGTAGTGTGATAATTTATTGTAGTTGCTGTGCTATTTAAACGATATGTGACGTCAGTAATAAGTACTTATATTAACTGTAACGTCATAAGTGCTTGTTTAAAGTTTTCTTTACATTTTCGTTCTACATAATAAAATAGCCCTGAAAAGGTGTTGGGCCCTGATAAAACCAGGCAGTTGGAACCCAAAAAAAAAAAGAAACACCTCTTTCTAATATTCATTGTAGTATATTATCAGCAACGAACTGTTATCAAAAACGCTTCATAAAATTGTTGATAACAGTTAAACAATGTAAAATAAATTAATTGTTCTGAAATATATTTTCAATAACATTATGAATTTGGCGTTGAGTCAGAAGTTAGAACACGTTAGTGGAAAATGTATTGTGTTGTGATTAGTCAGTTTTTCATGCGGAATAAAATAACAGTGTTTGTGTAAAATGATATTTCTAATTACTTTTTTGTCATACACACTATAAAATAGCTACTTTATAATAATAAAAATAATAATAAATCTTTATTTAAGCCAATTAAAGCGTGTATGTATGCATGGAATGGGTTAGTTAACAGACAGGTGTGTTGAAAGTGTTTTCAAAACAAACTGACACTAGTGTGGAAAATAAACAGTTTCCATAGTGATTTATGTTTATTCGCTCTTTTATCCGCCCGCTATTACATACTCACGACCTTTAGGGCTTGAGAATGGCCGAGCGTGTAGCAATGCTGTTGTTTACATGGCGTTGCTATGGTTCCTCTATTACAAGTCCCCGCAGTTGCCGGGTTCTAACCCGAGAACTGGTAAAAGTGTCAATTGAATTTTCAATTTATTATTAAAAAAAATAATGAATTTGTGCTAGGCCCAAATAACTTTAGCTGTTGGTGGTCTTTAAAAACACACAATACTCACGGCCTGCTAGAAATGTGAAGTTGGCAACGCAAATGAACTGTCAAAAATTTTTTAAAATGAAGTGAAAAGTAGCTATTTTATAGTGAGTATGGCAAAAAATACCATATATTTCTCGTGCGTATTAATATTATGACTCGTGTGGCTGTTAAAACTCGCTTAATCGCTCGTTTTAACATACTGTCACTACTCGTCAGTAATATACCTCATTACGACACCAGAAATACAATCTCTTATTAACTTAAGTGTTTATTCAGAGGAAAACATACGGCCGTCATTTTAGAAATAATTATGTAATCATGGACGATTCTATTGGTTAAGTGTCAGAGTTTAAAAAAAGCGAAGGATAACTTTAACTGTGACTATGTTCTGTTGTTTTTCAAAGTGTTTGAACGTGTTGGTGCAACATGGCACGACGCCCGACTACAACGACTCCGACGTTTCGAGCGTCAAGACGCCATCGTGTTCGTGTCGCAAGAATGATTCGCACAATCGGGTGAGTTGGGTTGTTTTAAAATATTAATTTCTTAACACGTCTTCATTGGAAGCAGCGGTGGTCAACTCGTGGTACCACTGTAGATAAAGCAAGGTCATATGTAAGTTGGAGAGATGTAACCAAAGCCGTAGTCTGAAAATTTGGGGGGGGGAGTCCGATCTTTCTTACTATAGCCCTATTACAGTTAGAATGACACAGTGACGTCATCAGTCTATTGACGGCACAGCACCACCCTCACAGCAACGGACTATCTGCGTGACAACCGTCTATTAAATGGTTCTTACAATTTCCGGGTGTTAATGAGATATAAACGGCGTGTGTACTCTTGCCTCTGCAAACATTTCGAGAGGAGGGGGAGTCCGATTTTTCTTATAATAGCCCGATTACAGTTAGAATGACACTGTGACGTCATCAGTCTATTTACGGCAAAGTACCACCCTCACAGCAACGGACTATCTGCGTGACAACCGTCTAATGGCTCATACAATTTCCGGGTGTTAATGAGATATAAACGGCGTGTTTATTCTTGCCTCTGCAAACATTTCGAGAGGAGGGGAGTTGAACTCTGGTGATCCTTCCAGCTGGCTACGCGCGACCTTGGGTCTAGTCCACTTTCGTCAGCCTATAAAATTACACGATCACGATCGTATTTTTGTTTGTTTTTTTTGCGTTAGATTAAAGGTAATGGTCTACAGGTCAAAAAAAAAAATAAATAAATTTGGGAAATTATGATTTTACGTCAACTCTGCTGAAAAAGCTTTTCAGTATTGCGGCTAGGCGCATTCTTTATTTATCTTTAATTTGAGACAAAGACAGAATCTTTTAAGACCTATAAGTGATGCTTTATCGGACAGTCGTATCGTTTCGAGTTGATATACGAAAAACAAGGGGGGGGGCAGTTTTCAAGCACATTTTATGCATATGACAATTTAATAATAAACATGAATCAATCATCCGTGACGTACAAAGGTATTCACTGTGATTTATCATGCACCTGATTTTTAACATGAACGATAAAATTTTAATATTGTTTCCAATTGATCGACTATCAAAAGAATTTTATCTTTGATTAATTTGTTTATTTGTTAAAAATTAAAACAATTCAGTCAGCACATTACACTTCTTTTCTTTTTTTGAACTATTTTTTTACGTTTGAAAATTATTAGCCGAGGTTAAAAACATGGATTTTTGACGAAAATTGAAATCTCTCTGAACTTTTTTTTAAACTTACCATGCTTGTAGTAAATAATACGCTGAATCCAATGAGCACAAACAAACGTCTGTATTTTTTCTAGTTTAGAAGTTGTATGCGTTTAAAATTTTCAAAAAATCACAAAGAAATCTTCGAATGCCCATAATTTTCAAACCAAAAGAGATAAAGACGTTTGCTTGAGCTCATTGGAATCAGCGCAATTTTTTCTATAAACATTCTCAATTAAAAAAAATATATTAAAGATTTCGATTTTTGCGATTTTTTTTATACACCTTAAAAAATGCAGATTTTTGAGGAAAATCGAAATTTCTCAGAACTTTTTACAAATAATTTTTATGTCTGTGTATAATTTTTATGAACTACTCAAGTTTCACGTTTTATATATGTTACAGGTAAAATTTAACAAAAAACGCAACAAATCTGGGTTAATCCGTCACTTGTGTTCGTCAGTGCGCGTGTAACCCCGAGAAAACCTATATTGGTTGCGTTTTCTAGTTTTTCCCGTAACATATATATTTTTTATTTAAATTGACAATTATAATTATTATTTATCGTTTTTATTGTCACATTGTTTTATTTTATCGTGACTCACAAACAAATGTGGATTAATTTCGATGAAAATATTGTAAATAATTAATTTATTAACTTATTAAATTCAACAACGCACAAAGCCAATCAATTTCCGATCGATTTTAATTTAAAAAAAAATGTGAGCCGTCTTGGGACGCTTGGCAGACGTGAAACATTTTCGTAGCTCTCTCCCTGCGAAGACAATTATTGAAAGAATTTTTAGAATCGGTTCAGTTGTTCCAGAGATAAGAATTTATTATTTATCTCTCCCCGCCCCGCGAGAAACTCTCCCTGTAAAAGTATTGAAACAGCAATATACAGATATTTACACTCACACGTAACATATAGCGACTGTGTAACAGTATGGAGCGGGAAGACGCGACGTAACTACGTGCGTGCTGAACGTCGTTCCATTCAGACGATTTTACACCCGTGCCTAAAGATGTTTCACATCAAATTGAATTGAATTGTAGATTATAGACGCTCGACAACAGAGGTCATTAGCGTCTAAAAATAAATAAGTAAACAAAAGAAAAACAAAAACAACAAAACCAAATCAAAATCAAAAGTTGACATACAACAAAATAAAATCATAATAAGTGTTTCACATCAACAAGCTTAAAGTACTTGGCTCAGGGCCGTAGCTAGAGCTGAATTCAAGATAGGGCACTGAAAGTTTAAAGTAGGACTGAAGCAAAAGACTACAATTTTTTAATTGGATTGCCCACCTCATCTGGTGATATCAAATTACAAAAGCAAGAAAACGGTAAATGACAATTTATTAAAAAAAAAAAAAAATACAGAACTTGCCATGTTATCAAATTTCCGAAGAACTTCATTTAGTCCAACGAATTTAATTTTGTTTTTCCAAATGCCAGATAGATCAAGTCTGTCATTCTGTCGTGACAGTCTTTGCGGCTTGTTTATAATTCCTTAAAGTAGGGCACTGGATGTTTTAAGGTAGGGCATTGCCCCTTAATGCCCCCCCTAGCTACGGCCCTGACTTGGCTTGAAATAAAGCGTTTATTCCAGGGAGGTGTATTCAGTGTATGCCATGCCCTATTCAAATTACTAAATATAAATACATACTAAGATAGAGAGGTCAAGTGCTCAGATCCTTCTAGAAACTGAGTAATTTCTCTTTTGTTTTTTATGTGTATTTTTCGGCAGTGTACACATCCGGACTGTGCAAACTATTCGAGCTTGAATAATCCACAGCAACAACCGTTCTATCTACACCCACCGACGTTGACCCATCAACCCCAGCAGAGATCGGCGTCGACTGTTGAGCCGGCGCATGCGCCGCAAGATGGACTCTACATCAATCCCATGTCGGCAAATCATCGGCACAGGTATTTTTACTGAATTCAAATTTCAAAGCCATCTTTGCACAATATAGCGACAGGGAGTTTACAGAGTTCTGAGGCGATGGAGGAATTGTGACATACTCGTGCTCGGCTGCAGAAAGCATTGTCAAAAAATTTGATTTAACAATGACTTTAGATTGTGATCATACATTTACATTTTTTATATATGCAAGAACAGACTGTTCTTGCATGTAAATAGACTTAATATCAAACGAATCAAGTCGAATTTATTTTTCAAAAATTTCGCAAATTTGTACATAGAGGGGGGTCTTCTTGTGTGTTTTAAAGACCACCAACAGCTAAGTAACCGGGCCTAGCACCAAATCATATTTTCAATTCATTATTTTTTTTTTATAATAAATTGAAAATCAAATTGACACTAAAAAATTTCCAAAAAAAACCCCTAAAACATTTCCAAAAAAAACCCCTAAAAAATTTCCAAAAAAAAAACCCTAAAAAATTTCCAAAAAAAAAACCCCTAAAAAATTTCCAAAAAAAACCCTAAAAAATTTCCAAAAAAAACCCCTAAAAATTTCCAAAAAAAAACCCCTAAAAAATTTCCAAAAAAAAAACCCCTAAAAAATTTCCAAAAAAAACCCTAAAAAATTTCCAAAATTTCGCAAATTTGTACAAAGAGGGGGGTCTTCTTACTTTTGGCATTTTTAAGAAAACTCAAAAATCTCTCAGATACTGTCTATATCTTTGAAACTAAAAGTGCGGGGTGTTGGAGTCGATTCAGCGTTATTTTTTCTATAAATAGACTTAATATCAAACGAATCGGGTCGAATTTATTTTTCAAAAATTTCGCAAATTTGTACAAAGAGGGGGGTCTTCTTACTTTTGGCATTTTTAAGAAAACTTAAAAATATCTCCGATACTGTTTATATCTTTAAAACTAAAAGTGCGGGGTGTTGGAGTCGATTCAGCGTTATTTTTTCTATAAATAGACTTAATATCAAACGAATCGAGTCGAATTTATTTTTCAAAAATTTCGCAAATTTGTACAAAGAGGGGGGTCTTCTTACTTTTGGCATTTTTAAGAAAACTTAAAAATCTCTCAGATACTGTTTATATCTTTGAAACTAAAAGTGCGGGGTGTTGGAGTCGATTCAGCGTTATTTTTTCTATAAATAGACTTAATATCAAACGAATCGGGTCGAATTTATTTTTCAAAAATTTCGCAAATTTGTACAAAGAGGGTCTTCTTACTTTTGGCATTTTTAAGAAAACTCAATAATCTCTCAGATACTGTTTATATCTTTGAAACTAAAAGTGCGGGGTGTTGGAGTCGATTCAGCGTTATTTTTTCTATAAATTAATAATATCAAACGAATCGGGTCGAATTTATTTTTCAAAAATTTCGCAAATTTGTACAAAGAGGGGGTTTTTTTTACTTTTGGCATTTTTAAGAAAACTCAAAAATCTCTCAGATACTGTCTATATCTTTGAAACTAAAAGTGCGGGGTGTTGGAGTCGATTCAGCGTTATTTTTTCTATAAATAGACTTAATATCAAACGAATCGGGTCGAATTTATTTTTCAAAAATTTCGCAAATTTGTACAAAGAGGGGGGTCTTCTTACTTTTGGCATTTTTAAGAAAACTTAAAAATCTCTCAGATACTGTTTATATCTTTGAAACTAAAAGTGCGGGGTGTTGGAGTCGATTCAGCGTTATTTTTTCTATAAATAGACTTAATATCAAACGAATCGGGTCGAATTTATTTTTCAAAAATTTCGCAAATTTGTACAAAGATTGGGGTCTTCTTACTTTTGGCATTTTTAAGAAAACTTAAAAATCTCTCAGATACTGTTTATATCTTTAAAACTAAAAGTGCGGGGTGTTGGAGTCGATTCAGCGTTATTTTTTCTATAAATAGACTTAATATCAAACGAATCGGGTCGAATTTATTTTTCAAAAATTTCGCAAATTTGTACAAAGAGGGGGGTCTTCTTACTTTTGGCATTTTTAAGAAAACTTAAAAATCTCTCAGATACTGTTTATATCTTTAAAACTAAAAGTGCGGGGTGTTGGAGTCGATTCAGCGTTATTTTTTCTATAAATAGACTTAATATCAAACGAATCGAGTCGAATTTATTTTTCAAAAATTTCGCAAAATTGTACAAAATAGACTGTTCTTGCATGCTAAATCAAATTTTCTGACATTGCTTTCTGCAGCCTAGCATTACGTTTTCAGAGGACAGATTGGTCTAATGGTCAGCGTGCTGGCCTTTGGGTCAAACTGTCTTGGGTTCGAATCCCACCTCGTTTATGGATGTTTTGTAATGTTGTTTAATTTAATTTGATGTAATTAAGACGCCAGTGATCTAAGTTGTCGAGCGTCTGTAGTTACAACAATTAAATAAACTTATGTTTTCAAAATTTAATAATGTAGAAGAGAAGGATTTTAATGTGGGGGTTTTAATTTCACCAAAAAAAAAGATCGAAATAATCGACCCATCGCAGTTTAGGTCTTTCCTTTGTTATTACAGATATCAGTGATTTTTTTGAATAATATTGTTGGAAATTGAGAATGGCCGAGCGTGTAGCAATGCTGTTGTTTACATGGAGTTGCTATGGTTCCCCTATTACAAGTCTCCAGTTACCGGGTTCTAGCCCGAGAGCTGGTAAAAGTGTCAATTGGATTTTCAATTTATTATTAAAAAAAATAATGAATTGGTGCTAGGCCCAAATAACCTTAGCTGTTGGTGGTCTTTAAAACACAATTTTTTTTTAATAATATTGTTAAATCAATACTTTTTCGATTTGTGCAGTCCATCGAACAGTTCGAGCGGAAGTTCAGCGGGCAGCGTGTCCGGCGAATCGTTCTACTTGCACAACCCGCAGGAAGTGATTTATAACCGGGTCAAGGACCTGTTTGAAACGTCTTCGGGACCGACCAATCGCAGCTCGACCGGAAACGGGCAACAGCCTCCTGTATCGGCACTTACTGGTGAGTTTCTTATCACGCATCGAAATCTCTGTAATATTTAAATTTAAATGAGCCATTTTCCTGAGAGTAGTTCTTTAACTTCTTTCAATAATTCACGAGAGGCAGCACTTGTGGTAGGTACAAACATTATTTATTCTCTATTAGTGTCGTGTCATTTCAGTGGTATAACTTAATTATTAAGTTATTATTATTAAATTCATTAAATAATTAAGTTATACCACTAAAATGACACGACACTAATGGGGAAAAAATAATGTTTGTACCTACCACAAGTGCTGCCTTTCGTGGATAATTGAAGGAACCATTCTCAGGAAAATTGTTCATTATCATGTTTATATTCATGGCATTCACAAAAGAGGGGGTGATAGGGCTCTGGCATGGGGGTATGCTGTGACGGGTCGCCCAACCAAGAGATTAACAAATGATAAAAATCTAAGCGGTGGGTAGGGGGGGCGCCAAAGATCTGACCTGGGGGTCACTTACAGGATGCGGGGGTCATGCTTATATTTTATGATATGTGTCTTCTTAACCGACTTCAAAAAAAAGAGGGCGTTCTCAATTCGGTTGTATTTTTTTTATGTTTGTTACCTCAGAACTCCGTCATTTAGAAACCGATTTGGAAAATTCTTTTTTTATTGGATAGGCTAGTCCCATATAAATTTTACTTAAATCGGTTCAATAGTTCGGCTGATTTTAATAAAAGTGAGTAGCTGGATAACAATATCGAAGTCTCAATACGGACTTGTAACGGTTGAAAACTGTAAGGCTCAGGTGATTTAACGAGAAACTACTGAACACAGTTTAGCTTGTCCAATCGAGTGACCAAGTGGATGACACAACAACTATAACGCCGTGTGTTGATACTGAAATCGCCTACCTAAAAAGCGCCATTCTTGCGTAGTTCAAATGTTTTTTACGTACCTATAACGGCTTTAAGTGCCGATTACAACAATAACTTATTATAACTAGGTGACGTTAAAGCTGTAAAGATTAAAAATTACGTGCACCAAAAATCAATTAACAAATAGAATCGAACAGAACTGTCGGAACTAAATATATTTGTGTCAAAACAACACATTTTTGAAGTGAAAACTTCATTAGGCGCGTTAGACACTCTTTGCCTGGGTACTGAAATAAAGTGAAGCGTTCGCAACCCGACGGTAAGAATTCGCAACCCGACGGGAAGAATTCGCAGCCCGACGGGAAGAATTCGCAACCCGACGGTAAGAATACGCAACCCGACGGGAAGAATTTGCAACCCGATGGTAAGAATGCGCTGAATCGGGTTATATGATAAAAACGGCAAGCTACACAGTTGTATCAATAGCTCAGTTGGTAACGTCTTTACGTTGTATGCATAGGAACCTCGGTTCGAAACCTGATGGCACTGTAGAATTTTTGACGTATTTTTTTTCTAAATTCTACATGATATTTATTTATATATTTTTTAATTTTTGTTATATTCTTTCTTTGACAATAATTATAATTTTTTTGAAACCAAGGTGGAATTAATTAAAAATACAATTTTAGTATTTTAGTAATAAATTATTTTTGGTTCATAAATGCGGTATAATAGATGACACCAAAAATTAGAAAATCTGAAGTTTTCACTTCTGTCGTGTAGTCATAAATGTCCATTTTGTTTCTTATATAAAGAAACTGTAAACAGTTGGTTTGAAAAAAACTGCCCTTTCCACGTTTTGGGGGTTTGTTGTCCAAAATCTGAATCCTGCGCTTGTCTGGATTCCTAATGTTGCACTGACCTGTAGCGAGAAAATTTAGTTCTTACCGTTTTATTTTTTATAGGTACATGGGATTATTCCATGAATCCAAGGAGAGTAAAAAATATTAGTAAAAAAAACTTTTTAGAGACAAGCTTTTATTGAAATGTACTAAAAAGGAAAAAATAATATTTAATAATTTTGGTTCATAATTATTATAAAAACGGGGGTTGTAATCTCTACGATAGTTTATTAGTCGCAACCCCCGCTTTTATAATAATTATGAATCAAAATTATTAAATATTAATTTTTCCTTTTTAGTACATTTCAATAAAAGCTTGCCTCTAAAAAGTTTTTTTTACTAATACATATTTATTTTGTTCATTTTAGTCTTTCCAAATTTTACCCCCCTTTGACATCCGTAGGGGTTGAATTTCGAGAAATCCTTTCTTAGTGGATGCTTACGTCAGAAAAAGAACCAACTGTCCAAATTTCAAGTTTATAGCTTCAGCGATTTGGCCTGGGCGTTGATTAGTCAAAAAAACTCTACATCCCCGTTTGAACCCCTTAGGGGTTGAATTTATTTCTAAAAATGATTTATTCATTCATTGTCATCGGGAATACATATGTGTACAAAATTTCAAATCGATCGGATACGTGGAAGTCGTTCAAAATTTACTTGCAAGATTTGACCTAAACAAACAAACTAACATACATTGCAAGTTAAATAAAAGCTTGTAAAAATAAAGTTTTGGAGCGACAAAGAAAGGTTGCACAGGCCTTGACAAGATCGAAAATCGGTCGGGTTGATAGAACAATGGATTTTTGGCTCAACTTGTGTCACAGTTGGCTTTGAACAGTTCCATTGCGATAAGACAGTAACAATGTTGTGCCTGTGCGGCTTGTGTGGTGTCGAATTTGCTTTTCGCCGAAGGCAGACCTTGTTTGGTGAGAAACACTTTTAAAGATTCGATTCTTTTGACGTTAATAACGTCTAATACTGGGGTGGCATTTTAGAAATATTAGATGTTACGGAAATAGTCGGAAGTGGTTGACATGTAAAACAAAACACAGCATGTATAGGTATACCTATGCAAAGGTCTCAGACATAGTAAGCCAGGTGGCCGTGCGGTAAAGTACGAGTTCTACCGACAGGTACAAACGTCAAGCCCAGGTTCGAATCCCGGTGGCTTTTAATACATTTTTTTATAATGTAAAAATATAGGTATTGGATAACAATTTAAAATTTAAATAAAAAACTTTAAAAAAAAAAAAACCTCCTTCAAAAAGGCACTAAAAAGAGGAAAATAACGAAATTTTGAGGTCTGTGCCAATTAAAATATGAAGTTGGTAAAAAGAAGATATTAATCACTATACTATACTTTTTAACCGACTTCATATTTTAATTGGCACAGACCTCAAAATTTCATTATTTTCCTCTTTTTAGTGCCTTTTTGAAGGAGGTTTTTTTTTTGTTAAAACGTTTTTTATTTATTACTTTTTAGTGTCAAAAAGTAACATTTACCTTAAAGAATCACACGCCGTTACTTACTTTTATATTAAAATCAGCCGAACTACTGAACCGGTTTTGATGAAATTTCTATGGGACCAATCTAAAAGTATACCCTTTCAAATAAAAAAAAAATTTCAAAATCGGTTCATAAACGACGAAGTTATCTGCGAACACACATAAAACATAAAAAATATGTACGGTCGAATTGAGAACACTCCTTTTTTTGAAGTCGGTTAAAAAATAAAGTTTATTATATTTTACGAACATTTCATTTTATATGAGATAAATAAAAGTGGATGTAGTTCTTTCCATGACAACGAATACAATTACTTGTGTTTAACAGTATTCACGTCATTTGTCTGTACCCGCGGTACAGATATACCCATTTTTTCGCTACATTTGATCGTGTATATATTTTTATTTTTTCAGTTAAAGTTGAAGTCCATTCAAGCAGTTCAGGCGCCGGTTCAGACGAAAATCTCTCATCGTCAGATCTTTCGGAACGGTCGGGCGAGCCCGAAAATGACTACGAAGACATCTATTTGGCTCGCGACGAATCCAACAATAACAATACAACAGCGACCAAACAAAACACGTCGATTTCCGGTACAGTGAAAGATCGCACTACTACGGCACTGAGATCGCGCAGTCGTGATTCCGGGAGTCATAGTCGATCCGGATCGGCAAGTTCCAGTAATTCCGGTTGTAATGTAATCGTTAAATTAACCCCGACTAATAACAGTAGTAATAGTAAAGTGAAAAGTGAGGTTAAAAGAGTCAATGAGTTTTTACCAAAGCCGCAAAAGTATGAGAAAGTCAAGAGGAGCGGATCGACCAACAATGGCGTCGTTATTAGTAACGGAACGAATGACGGCGACGATAAAAATTCGCAGGACAGTAGCGGTATGTCGAGTGCTTCTCCATCAGATCTCGGAGGAAATTCCGAGGAAGAAACGGAGAAAACTAAACTCGGGTCTAGGCATTCACTTCCGCCATTACAAAATAATAAGGTAAGGCATTACATATTTTGACTTTTAAAATTTAGGGCTAGTTCAGATACGACTAGGGTTGCCAGATCAAAAACCAAGATTTTCGGAACATTTCTAAGGCGAAGGAAAAAAAATGTTTTATTATTTTACTATTTTTGATGTGAAACATCTTATGTCGAGCTGTGAACAGCTGCGTGAGGGGAAATATGCAACGAAATGTTTGGTCCGCTCCTTCGTTGCTGTTCTCCCCACCACTGCAGCTCTCTCTCTCTCTCTCTCTTGGCTCAGGCGTGCACTGTACACACGCAGTGTTACAGTGCTTTTGAAAAAATATATACTACAGTGCTTTTGAAAAAATATATACTACTACATAGGGAATACCACCGAGTTCAATAACGTTTTCTTTGATGTTTCACATCTGTCGGGGGTCCCGAGACCCACACCCTTTTTTTTGTATTTATTATTAGACTTGTCTAATTTTATTCATTTATCACACACCAGTATACGGTGAAATATGCGATGCGCTTCTGCAAGTGTTTAAATCACGCATAATTTCGTGTGAATCTTTAATAATTCATTTTATTGTTCCCAATTTGTCTTTGCCGACACAGGGTAAGTCCGAAGAATACAATTAAATACAAGAAAAAATATATAAAATATGTACAGAAATTGCAGATAGTGCTAAACAAATAAGTATTACTTAGCATGAAATTTAGTGTCGTTTTTTGCGATCGCGAGCACGAATTCGTTGAATTTATGCATTTCCGGGTTAGAAGACTTAAATTTCAGGACACGGGACAAACCAACGAATTCCGGGACATTCCCGGAAATCCCGGCCATCTGGTAACCCTAGATACGACGGAATCCGTTCGGAGCTTATTCATTTATATCTCGATTCCTCACAATTTCCAGAATACGACGCATTCACGTTTCCTGAAACGCGTTGTTTCCGTCCCGCCGGACGTGAGCGCACCGCCGCCTCCGCCCCCGCTGCCCGACGTATCGGTCGTCACCCAGCAGCCGCTTTCGTTACCGCAACAGCAGACCACGAAGCAACATCCTCCGGTGCAGCACGTCCAGCCGCTGATCCACCACAACAATAGGCGTTCTTCCGTTCCTGGAATTGTCGCCGCGTCGTCGCCCCAACCGCCGTCGATTGTCGTCACCAATGGCGGCAACAGCAAGGAGGATGACGACAGCAGTGATAGTGCACCGACCGATACCATTGTCAAGCCATCCGATCTGCTCAAGGGGAAACATGGAAGGACGATGACCATTATCGGTGAGTGATTTTTGCATTTTTTTAAGTGAAAAATTCCTTAGGCGCGTTAGGCATTCTTTGAAGTGAAAACCTCCTTAGGCGCATTAGACACTCTTTTCCTGGGTAGTTAAATAAAGTGAACCGTTCGTAATCAGAAAAGCGTTCGCAATCCGAAAACCATTCGCAATCCGAAATGTGACGCGGCTGTCATACCTATATCATACCTATATCACTAGCAACCCATAGCGCAGTTAATAACGTCTTTGCGTTGTATGCATAGGAACCTGGGTTCGAGACCTGATGGCAGCGTAGAATTTTTGGCGTTTTTTTTCTAAATTCTACATGATATTTATTTATGTATTTTTTTATTTTTGTTATATTCTTTCTGTGACAATAATTATATTTTCTTTGAAACCAAGGTGAAATTAATTAAAAATACAATTTTAGTATTTTAGTAATAAATTATTTTTAGTTCATAAATGCGCTATAATAGATGACACCAAAAATTAGAAAATCTGAATTTTTCACTTCTGTCGTGTGGTCATAAGCACACACCCATTTTTTTTTCTTAACTCTTGGGCGGTGTGACCTGGTGTGTGTTTAGATAGATGATAGATGAAATTGGGGGCAGGAAATCCCCATAGACATGGAGGGTGGACACTGGATAGGGCGTTCTCCTACAATTTTGGCACGCAAATGAGAGAAAGAGAGGGGGCAGTATAGCCTAGTGGTTAGCATGCTTGGCGCCGCAACCTCTAGACTGGACTGCCGTGGGTTCGAATCCCACCTGCGCTCATGGATGTTTTGTGATATTATTTAGTTTTAAGTTAGTTGTTATTTAGTGCAGTTGAAAGAAATGACCTTAGATGTCGACGCGTCTATAATCTACAATAAATCATTTAAATGAGAGAAAGAGATAGCTATTGTAGACGACTAGCATTCGCTCTTTCTAGAATTGTGATTGGTTCTCTGAACATATATGATTGCCATAAATATGAATATTCAATTTTCAAGATAAAGTGACAACATAAAAAGTATAATAGACATGTAGTCGAAGTGCCAATCGACATTATTCTAGAAAGAGATAATTATGTTCGTCTACAACAGCTATCTCTTTCTCTTATTTATGTGCCAATAGTAAGCATTAGTAGGATAGGGAATTCTCTATCCACCCTCCATGGTTATGGCTCAACGTTTCAACGACCAGCGCTTTAAGTCCCTGCACCAGGTCCGGATTTCTGCCTAGGCCAACAAAGCACCAGCCTAGGGGCCCAGCCGCCGAAGGGGCCCCGGCCAAGGCGGATGGAAATTATAAAAAAGTCCAAAAATGTTCTAGCTAATTTCTTTCATCTTTTTATGGCTTAGGGCCCCCTAACTGTCAAGTGCCTAGGGGCCCTGGGTTTCTATCCACCCTCCATGGTTATGGCCCAACGTTTCAACGACCAGCGCTTTAAGTCCCTGCACCAGGCTCGGATTTCTGCCTAGGCCAACAAAGCACCGGCCTAGGGGCCCAGCCGCCGAAGGGGCCCCGGCCAAGGCGGATGGAAATTAGAAAAAAAAGTCCAAACATGTTCTAGCTAATTTTTTTCATTTTTTTTTTGGCTTAGGACCCCCCAACTGTGAAGTGCCTAGGGGCCCTGGGTTTCTATCCACCCTCCATGGTTATGGCCCAACGTTTCAACGACCAGCGCTTTAAGTCCCTGCACCAGGCTCGGATTTCTGCCTAGGCCAACAAAGCACCAGCCTAGGGGCCCAGCCGCCGAAGGGGCCCCGGCCAAGGCGTATGGAAATTAGAAAAAAAGTCCAAAAATGTTCTAGCTAATTTTTTTCATTTTTTTTTTGGCTTAGGGCCCCCCAACTGTCAAGTGCCTAGGGGCCCTGGGTTTCTATCCACCCTCCATGGTTATGGCCCAACGTTTCAACGACCAGCGCTTTAAGTCCCTGCACCAGGCTCCGGATTTCTGCCTAGGCCAACAAAGCACCTGCCTAGGGGCCCAGCCGCCGAAGGGGCCCCGGCCAAGGCGTATGGAAATTAGAAAAAAAGTCCAAAAATGTTCTAGTTAATTTTTTTCATTTTTTTTTTTTGGCTTAGGACCCCCCAACTGTCAAGTACGTAGGGGCCCTGGGTTTCTAAGTTCGGGCCTGCCCTGCACAAGTTGCTTTCGTATACAATGGCCACCATTCACAATCTGTATATTAGAGATCAATGTTACGAACACGAATTTTATAGCTGCGGCACGATAAGACATTTTGTTTATTAAGCCATAATGTGATAATGGATTTATAGGGTTGACCTTCAGCAGTTCAGCCGCGTAAATGCCGGTAAAAATACGTATTGTACGGGAAAAAACAAATTGGAAAACAATAAAAAAATATAATTACGTGATAAGCAAGTGTAAAACGTGTGACGTCACAAAGGCTTTGATTCTTAATAAAAAAATTCGACTGATGACCAGTCCTATACTTCCCACCTAGTAAATATTTGCAAAATATGAACACTCTGTATGTGTGTGTGTCTGTGACTAGGCCCAATAACCTGTAGCTGTGTGTGTGGTCTGTGGTCACAATTTAATTCGCCTTCGATATCTTAAGAACGGAACAACATACGGGCATGCCGATTGTTCTATTGTGTTTATCAGCCTTTAACTTAGATCTGATTAGATTTTGAGTCAAATCGGTTCAGTGGATCCTGAGATATTCAAAAAAACGTCCTCAATGTCACGTATTAACATAGGTAAAAAAAAATATAAATGAATTCTAGATGTTATAATATGAAAAAAATGTAAATATTTTTTTTCTCTAAAATGTATAGTTTTCGAGAAAAAAAATATTTTACTAAAAAAAATAAAAATTGTACGTAAATCAAGGTAACCATGATTTTTGCTATATTAAGCTAGCCATCAATAGATCACCAAACAAAAAAGAGGGCCATGCTTTTTTCAAAGAATAAAAATTAAATTGTGTTTTAAAGACCACCAACAGCTAAGGTTATTTGGGCCTAGTCAAAGAATAAAAAAAAGAGTGTTTATTTTTTGCAAATATTTACTAGGTGGGAAGTATAGGACTGGTCATCAGTCGAATTTTTTTCATATTATAACATCTAGAATTCATTTATATTTTTTTTTACCTATGTTAATACGTGACATTGAGGACGTTTTTTTGAATATCTCAGGATCCACTGAACCGATTTGACTCACAATCTAATCAGATCTAAGTTAAAGGCTGATAAACACAATAGAACAATCGGCATGGCCGTATGTTGTTCCGTTCTTAAGATATCGAAGGCGAAAAATTGTCCACATACACACATACACACACACAAATACACATACACACACACACACACACGTACAGACATCAGTCAGAAAATGATCTTAAACGATTGCTAGGGTCTCAAAACGTGAAAATCTGTTAAAATCTCGAAATATTTTTTTCGGACTAAATCCATTACTTCCCTACCATAGTAGAGGTGGGAAGTAAAAATACGTTCATACCCAAGTACGATGACGAATTAAAAAACAATTGAAGGTCTCAACATCTGCTTTTGAGACCCTCTGTAATTTTTTTTTGTAACAGTTAAAATAAAAAAGT
Organism: Mongoloraphidia duomilia; assembly: GCA_039654895.1. NCBI lineage: Eukaryota > Metazoa > Arthropoda > Insecta > Raphidioptera > Raphidiidae > Mongoloraphidia > Mongoloraphidia duomilia. Next base: position 1,047,823 of record CM077521.1, on the reverse strand, counting down.
GACATTTACCTTAAGGAATCACACGCCGTTACTCACTTTTATTAAAATCAAAATACAACCGAATTGAGATTTGAGAGCCACTTCCTTTTATTGAAGTCGGTTAAAAAGAGTGTGTGCTTCAGATCACACAGTAGAAGTGAAACTCTCTCACTCACTTACCGGTGTACTTTCACACCCTCTCTCGTTCACATACTCTCAAAACAATGCGCAAACTTAAGTAAGCGCCATCTAGAAAAATTTATTGAAACAGAGGAAAACGCCTTTTCATTTATTTTTTTACTGCTATCTGTTAGCGAGTTAACTAATTCCTCTATACTAGTACCGGTTTTTTTAGATGTGCTCCTATTGCGACAAAAAAAAAACTTTTAAATATTAACTCCAAAATCGTGTTTTGTGAGTTATGCCACTGTGGCAGGCTGTAGCCCATGAGCGATGTAAGTCATTTCAAAAATCATGCAAATTCAACAACGAAAAAAGAAACAGTTAGCGCGCAGGCCCGGACTTAAAGACCCAGGGTCCACTAGGCACTTGAAAGTGGGGCTCCCCAAGCCCCAAAAAAAGGGGAAAAAAATTTATTAAAAAACAAAAAACCCGACTGCGTAAAAATCGAACATAAAAGATGGAAACAAGATCAAATGATAACATGCAGTCGGGGGCATAGTAGTAACAACATGCAGTCGGAGGCATAGTAGTAACAAATCGAACAGAAATACCTCCGACTGCATGTTGTTACTACTATGCCTCCGACTGCATGTTATCATTTGATCTTGTTCCATCTTTTATGTTCGATTTTTACGCAGTCGGGTTTTTGTTTTTTAATAAATTTTTTATTTCCTTCCTTTTAGTTGAATCTACTCATCAAGTATTAATTTAATACCCCACGCACAAGATTTTACCGATTTTTTGCGTACTGACAAAATGGCGTCTAGCGCCCGCCATATTGAATTTTCCGTGACGTCATGTACCCTATTTGAAATGTCAACAAAACCTTTCTTTTGTTTTGATTTTGATACCTAGATCAATGTATTTAGAAGGAAAATTACTTTTGCATTCTGACAAAATGGCGTCTAGCGTCCGCCATATTGAATTTTTCGTGACATCATATACCCTATGTCACTCTGGGGATTCAGACGAATCTAATGACACCTCATTTTTCAAAATCCGTCAAGCCGTTTAGGCTACAGAGCCTGATAAAGAAATATACATACAATAGATACATACACTCGAAAAACAATACCCTCGCAGTCGGGTAAAAAATGAAAAAATGGAATTGGATGAAAATTTAGCAAAAAAAAAGTCGCCAATTGGGTTTTTAAATGAATTTTTTTTTTACTTAAATGGAAGGACCACATACCAGTTTTATAGCAAAACTGTTTTTATTTAATTTTTTTGCTTACTAATTAAAAAGTTATATTTAAGTTCCGATAACGCGCCGAAAGAATCCGAACGCGTGTGACGTCATTATGTTATCTATGGTCTTTGTATCCATGGTTACCAAGTTAAAAATTTATTATTTTTGATAGTATGTGCAATACATATACACAAAAAACCAACAAATGCAGACACATTTAAACATAACGACGTCACAAACATTCCTGGCGCGTTTTGAAGTCACGTGATATTTTTTAAATTTTTATACATTTTAATTAATTTTTAGTAATTTATCTATAGCTTTAAAAAATTTTTTCTTTTCGATTTTCAATATTATTTATGTTAAATTATTAGAAAAAATTAAAAAATTAATAATTTTTTTTAAACTTAAATACCTAATTGGGTTATCTTACAAAATTTTTGGGTTTTTTTTTCTTTAATTTCCATCTCTGCTCTGGCCGGGGCCCCCTCGGCGGCTGGGCCTCTAGGCCGGTGCCTTGTTGGCCTAGGCAGAAATCCGGACCTGGTTACGCGCTGTTGAATTCAATAACGATCCGTCGATAAATTAAAATGGTAGACGCATAAAATGTAGGTTAACATAATATATAAAAATAGTGTACATATGAAGAGCAACGGAGTCGACGTTTACATTTTTTGCTCGAATAACAATTATTATTATAAATTAAGCACCGGTACAACGTTATAATAACCGAGGCATTTATCTGTAGTCACTTTTTATTTTGTACAACCGTTTCACATGCAATCTTCACAGTGCGTGAGTCCAGATAAAAAAAAAACGGTGTTCCAGGAGATTTCGGAGACCGTTTTCAACCTATCGTTGACCGTCTTAAAGACACGAAACATTCCAAATTTTGATGGTTTCTGGGCTTGTAGGTAAATGAATTTATTGTAGAGGACAGAGTGGTGTAACGGTTAGCGGCCTTTGGATCACACTGTCGTGGGTTCGAATCCCACCTCCGCTCGTGGATGTTTTGTGATGTCATTTAGTTTTAAGATAATTGCTATTTAATGTATTTAAGACGCTAATGACCTAAGTTGTTGACGCGTCTATAATCTACAATAAATAAAAAAACTCGGGTCGCAGTGCCAAACCCTGCCGACAATATAGTGTATTTGCTAATACAGGCATTGTGGCATTATTATGTGAACTTAAGTTTGTTTTTTGACAAAATAAAAAATTTAACCTCTTAATACATCCCTTAAAATAATTAAATTTTTCTAAATTTCAATATTAGACATGGATTTTATCAGTACACGCAATTAAATACACCCTTCCATAAGTAAATCTGTATCAACAAACAAGTGTTTTCATAAAATTTGAAAGTCCGGTTCTGTCGGGCCGATTTTATTAAAATTTTGGCAGCACATTTTAATCTTTACTAAAGAGTTAAATTTCAATTTTGAAACGATTCTGACAAATTTTTCGGTATTTTTGGGCCCAAAAACTTTTTGGAACCCCTAAATACAACCCTGAAAATGGTCCTATCGGCCCCATTTTAAATAGGCTTCTTGCGGTGATGGGTTCCAATGTGTGTACCAAATTTCGTTTCAATCGATTAAGTCTGTCGAGAGTTATCGTGTACGTGTACACACACACACACACACACACACACACACATATATATATATATAAATATATATAAATATAAATATATAAATATAAATATATATATAAATATATATATAGGTATATACATACATATTATATATATAAACATTTTTAAAAATGGTGCCAAAGTGTTCAGGAGGCTATGAAACGTCGAGAAATTTTGGTCCGACCCCTAGGTCCCGCCATCCGACCGACGCCAATAGTGTATGTGCCATATGGCAAATACACTAATAAAGAATTTATTGTAATTATGGGGGATAATAAATTATAAATTCTTAGCACCCGGGCGAAGCCGGATGGGACCGCTAATATATTATATTTTGAATACTTTTCTTTGATAATAAAATTATTTCTTCGATATTAGATCTTATAAACTGTGGATCGAACAACAACGCTGTTACCAAGTATTCGCATGTTATAACAGAAAAAATTATAAAACAGGTCAATAATGGGTTAAATACAACGCGACAATTATTACAGGTAGGTATAATAGCTCAAATGTAGCTGGCACTCGACAGGCTTCGCTGTTTTGTAGCAAACAATTTAAATTTAATATTTTCCAGAGAGTGTTTTTGATGTGAAACATCTTATGTCGGGCAGTGAACAGCCGCGTTAGGGGAAATATGCAACGAAATGTTTGGTCCGCTCCTTCGCTGCTGTTTTCCCCACCACTGCGGCACTCTCTCTCTCTCTCTCTCTCTCTTTCTTTCTCTCTCTTTCTTTCTCTCTCTTTCTTTCTCTCTCTTTCTTTCTCTCTCTCTCTCTCTCTTTCTCTCTCTCTCTTTCTCTCTCTCTTTCTCTCTCTCTCTCTCTCTCTCTCTCTATCTCTCTTTCTCGGCTTCCGCGCGTTCGGGCAACCGCGTGTGTTACAGACGTTACAGTGCAGTATATAGGATTACGTCAGCATAACAGTTAGTTGCTGCTTTTGAAAAAATATATACTACTACATAGAGAATACCACCGAGTTCAATAACGTTTTCTTTGATGTTGCACATCTGTCGGGGGTCCCGAGACCCACACCCTTTTTTTCATAATAACCATAGACGCTGATGACTTCAGTTGCCGAGCGTCTATAATACCTAAAAAAAAATTGACTGTGTGCCTCATTCACAATAAGTGCACGGTTGAAGTTATACTTCATACATTTTTCATTAGAACACGTTCTGTTGAAGCTTTTGGCATTTTTAATTTTAACTATTAACTTATTAACACGCTTATATTAGTTCCACCTGTATGTATGTATGGATGTATGTAACGGATTCTTTGAACGCGATTTTCACCCACCTCAAAACTTCAGATTGAACTGAAACTTTGCACACTTATCAAGGACCGATGACAATACAATAATTCAATAAGTTTGTCCCATTATCCTGACCAGGATCTCCAGGACTAAAAAGCAAAAACACATTATATTTAAAAAAACTAAAAAACACGCTTTAATGGTAAACTGAACTAAAAAGTAAAAAATAATTTTCATTGTAAAAAAACGTGGGTGCTTTGCACCATATTTTTATACTTTATAACAACTGATATCGAGCACCCCACGCTTTTTTACAATAAAAATTATTTTTTACTTTTTAGTTCAGTTTACCATTAAAGCGTGTTTTTTAGTTTTTGTAAATTATAATTTATTTTTATTTTTTACATATCATGCTAATTTAAAAAAATGTCCCTTAAGCCATGGAAACAAATATCTATCCAAAGCCTGCTTACAATATTACACTATTTTGAAACGTCAAAAAATTGATAAACTTTAAAAATCAGCTGTAAGAAAACAATTTTTTCCCTGGGATGAAATCGATTTTTTGTCCCCCAAAACCCCTTTTCAGTAAATGTCATCCAAATCGTTAGAGCCGTTTTATCCCTGTCAGCGTTTCATTAATTTTTGAGTCGGTATTTTTTGACTCGAGGTCATTCCAATTCACTAACCCTCGCTAAAGAAATTTAACTTAAAAAAAATCAGAATTATCTCCGAGAAGAAACCTTTTTAATTTTAATTGTGTTTTAAAGACCACCAACAGCTAAGGTTATTTGGGCCTAGCACCAATTCATATTTTCAATTAATTATTTTTTAATAATAATAAATTGAAAATCCAATTGACACTTTTACCAGCTCTCGGGTTAGAACCCGGGAACTGGGGACTTGTAATAGAGAACCATAGCAACAGCATTGCTACACTCTCAGCCATTCTCAAGCTCGAGAAGAAACCTTTAATTAGAGAAAGTGATGATTTTATTTCGTTTAAAAGGAAAGCACAATAATGAATACCGACACACGATTTGCATATACATAATAAATAAGTAATTCAAATCACTTACATATTATTATATTATAAATATAATTTTTAATGAAATGCAATGGAACTTTCCTTGTTAACTTCCCATTGGAAGTTATTGTAATGGGTCCGAAAATCGAAATCAAAATGTATAAAAAAAATTTTATGTTTCAAGGTCACTACACTATTTTTACACTATTTTTAGAAAGATGTCTGTGTGTTTGTGTGTGTGTATATGTGTGTGTACGTATGTACGTACGTGTCCATTTCTTTCTAAGACGAAGTCTCGAGAATGAAAAATGATATCGACTATACGTTAGGGTGCCAATCGACGCGTATTAACGTAAATATGATTTGAAAGAAATTTTTTCAAAGTCGGTTCAGCCGTTCTTTTTTCTTAACCAAATAGACTCCAAAAAAGTAGATTTTACACAATATCTCGCGAATAAAAAATTATATCGACTTCGTAAGGGTGTCAATCGAGGCGTGTTAACGTCATTTTGATCCGACATAAATTTTATAAAAATCGGTTCAGCCGTTTTTTTTTAATGTTAAAAATAAATAATAATTATGTTTTAATGATTAAAATGATTACTTTTCTATGTAATATCTAATTTAATTATTGTTATTAAATATTTATCAAACTGGGAAGTTCGTCGTGTGGACCTCAAGGGTAGCACTTTAGTCCTAATAAACGACCCACCTCACGGCTTGTTTATTTATTTATTTATTGTAGATTATAGACGCGTCGATAACTTAGGTTATTAGCGCCTTAAATTACATTAAATACCTAAGAGCTAACTTAAAAATTTTGTTGGAAAGCAGCCAATTATATAATTGATTCCAAACATATCAGAAAAAAAGCATTTTACCAACCATAGTCACAGTCAGGATTCTAACCTGAACCTTTCCACTTTCGCGGCTGAGCTTACATTACTCAACCGTGACATGATTACTAATCTAACATTCTCCTTATTTTCTTCGGAATCAATAGATTTTCACTACATGCGAGTGTTAATTCAATATAGCTAGGTTGTAGAAGTGAATCTTCGTACTAGCGAGAGCTCATCATGAAAGTGAAAATTATTTCAAATATACCCTTAATTGGGATACACTAATAGTACCTAGAATGTTAGATTAGTAATCATGTCACGGTTGAGTAATCTAAGTTCATTCCGCCGCGAAAGTGGAAAGGTTCAGGTTAGAATCCTGACTGTGACTATGGTTGGTAAAATGATTTTTTTCCGATATGTTTGGAATCAATTATATAATTGGCTGTTTTCCAACAAAATGTTCAATTGCAATTCAGCCGTATAGAAAATCTAATAATTTATAATTAAAACTAAATAACATCACAAAACATCCATGAGCGCAGGTGGGAATCGAACCCACGACAGTCTAGTCTAGAGGCTGGTACCAAGTACGCTATTCACTAGGCTACACTGCCCTCAACTTTCCTTGTTTAAATTTATACAATAAAATATGAACACGCTGATACTTAACAAAGATAACATTGAAGAAACTGGTGACAATTAATAAAACTGTTCCGCCATCATCACCTGTCAGTTATATTAATTAATCTATAAATTAAAATTTTCAGACCGAAACCGTTGAACACGTAAATTTAGCAATAAATAATTTGCACAATATATTTGCTATAAATAAATCATTCGTTAATAATTATAATCGAATCAGTGTTTTGTTTAATAAACAAATTAAAGAATTGCTTAACAAATGTTTATGAGGATATTCAAATTTGTAATTAAAATAGTTTTATGCTTGAGGGCCAATTTCGAAAGTCAATGTCGTGATGACGTCATCGTTCAGTATTTGACTTTAGCGTGGCCAACGTCAGGTTCTTCGATTATAATCTGATTTTATCTTGCAGATCGCTGAACCGATTTGAAAATTTCCTTCACTGTTTAAAAAGCCAACTGCTTCTCGAGTGACATAGGCTGCCAATTTCAAAAATCAATATCGTTATGACGTCATTGTTCAGTATTATGACTTTAGCGTGACCAACGTCCGGTTCTTCGATTATAATCTAATTTTATCTCGGAGATCGCTGAACCGATTTGAAAATTTCCTTCACTGTTTAAAAAGCCTATTGCTTCTCTAGTGACATAGGCTATACAGGTGTCCAAGATAAGCGTGAAAGACATGGGGATTTCCTAAACGGTAAGAGATGGAGATTTGGTTAAATGAGAGAAAATGTGCAGAAACTCCAGTGCTACTACCCTGCGCAGTCAAATTTTCCATATTTTGCTTGGCTCGCGACAGACGAGATTTTCCCATTTTCGTTTTTTATCTATGACTCGCTTATTAAGTAAGTTGGAAAAAAATATATTCCCTTTATTAAGGCACTTCTTTATTATAAAGATTTCAAATCTCTGCAAATTTTCTTCATCATTTAACCAAATCTCTGTCCCTTACCGTTTAGGAAATCCCCAAGCATTTCACGCTTGTCTTGGACACTGTGTATATTATTACGCTACTACAAAAGGGGGATGAGCTGTGAGCGAAAATGTCGAGATCCCGTACACGATTTCCGAAATAAATGTAAGAGATACAGTCAATTGATACCTAAGTGGGAGATCTTTTGCTCTTGATTATTTCTTTGTCAAACCAAAATGCGCCCGGACAAATCCAGATCGGAAAGCGAGTATAATTTCTTAGCGTAATAATTTTACTCTAAAAACGCTTGTGTCGCGGCACACACAACCGAAGTAAAACTTTTTATGTATGAATAATATAAAATGATTGGATCGGAATGAACCATGACTACATTAAATTATTGATTTATTTAGGGTTGTTATGATAATTCGCGTCACACAATTTTTGTCACCCATTTTCGTTTCATCGAGCCAGCATTTTACCCTTCAAATCGTCGAGGCAGTTTACTTAAAAAATCACGTGATACATACCCTGGAACTGGCTTTGCCAAGTTGGGTAGGAAATTGTAAAATAAAGTAATGCAGAAATCAATAAAGATTCGAGAGAGTGCACATTGACGCTTCAGCTATGATGATGTCGCGCCTCCAACGAATTTATATACGTAACAGTTTTAGTTAGTAAAAGTTATGGTTAAAATGTTACAATAATATGCAAAACTGTATCCATTGATCAAAGTTAATTAGTCAGCTGATGTTAAACGTTAATTACTTGGCACTTCACTGTAGAAATAAATAATGTTTTAAATGTAATCCATATAGCATTAAACCTAGATTTCACTTGATCCATCTGATATGTAAACTTAACTGTCTAACCCCCCTCTTTACATACTCGACTGAGTAACTTGAGTCAGAACCGATACTGAACTATCATACGTTTGAATTAAATCAAAACTGTGGCCAAATTGGCGTATACGGAATTTCTTTTCTTGAAATTTATGTCGGATCAAAATGACGTTAACACGCCTCGATTGACACCCTTACGAAGTCGATATAATTTTTTATTCGCGAGATATTGTGTAAAATCTACTTTTTTGGAGTCTGTTTGGTTAAGAAAAAAGAACGGGTGAACCGATTGTGAAAAAATTTTTTTCAGATCATATTTACGTTAATACGCGTCGATTGGCACCCTAACGTAGTCGATATCATTTTTCATTCTCGAGATTTCGTCTTAGAAAAAAATGGACACATACGTACACACACACAGACATCTTTCTAAAAATAGTTTAAAAATAGCGTAGTGACCTTGAAACAAAAATTTGTTGTACATTTTGATTTCGATTTTCGGACCCATTACAATAACTTCCAATGGGAAGTTAAAATTAAATACTATTTATCGCCACGTTTAGTCATGGATAGGGCATGCAAATATTCGGATGTTTCAGGTATTCGAATATTCGCTCAAATTTTAGCCAATATTCGAATATATTCGAATATATTCGAATAATTGGTAAAAATAATAAAGACACTGGAACTTCAATAAATGACTTTTAATTATTTAAAATCAACACGCCTACTGCACGTCCATAAATCCAATCAATATTTTAACAACAAAAGCAGCTTACTTCTAATTAAAAAGAGATCAAATAATCATTTTTACTTTACTTAGTTACGTAAAAATTCAGATCAAATCAACTAAATATTAGAGCGCACATAGCTTCCGAGAACCATAGATCAAATGAACATATTTAAGTAATCAAAAAAATTCAAAATTCTTTCTTTCTGTTTTTCCTATTCAAACAAAAATATTAAATGAGCATCTAAGACGCATTTTTATTAATTAGTACAACAAAAGTATGGGGTATTGCTCCCCTATAAAAAAAATACTTCACAAATAAATAATACGTCTATTAGCACGTGCGAAGAGCAAATCAAGCAATTAAGTACACGTACGTAACGTAACGTAAGTAAATGGTTATATCAAATAAACATGCAATAATTAACAAAAAAAAAACTTTTCTCGCCCCGTTTCGATTCCCCTCCCACGCCCTAGCGCGAACTTAGAGCTAGTGTAGCGTTTGTAAGATGTTTTAGCGCCGCCGTAAACCGTTTTTAAACAATTTTAATTCTTAACAAATAATTCGAATATATTCGAATAATAGGAATTACTATTCGAATAATAAATGCAGCCGAATATTCGCTTTATTCGAATATTCGAATATTCGAATTGCATGCCCTAGTCATGGACACGGGCAACGCCGGACTCAACACTCGGCGCAAGTGCGACCTGTTATTACCGTATTAATATAATAGCATTGTAAACACACAGCTTTCGTTGAACGTTCTATTCGTTTTATAACACTTAACAATCAAACCCGAAACTTCTTCAGCTATGAGATGTACATTATTGTAGAACATTTGCGATTATAATTATCCGTGCACTTAAAAACTGCAATTATGTTAAAACAGTGGCGTGCGTGTCGGGGATAACAGCCGGCATACAGTCAATTCGCTAGCTCATAACGATCTACATGCATAAATACACTGTACCTACTTGTATATTTCTGTTTTTTTTTGAAGTGAAAACTTCTTTAGGCGCGTTAGACACTCTTTGCCTGGGTAGTGAAAAAATGTGAAGCGTTCGCAATTTTGCGTAAGAATTCGCATCGTAAGAATATCATAAAAACGGCGGGGTATACTTTTGTGTCAATAGCTCAGTTAGCAGCGTGTTTGCGTTCTATGCATAGGGACCGGGTTCGGAAATTAATTGCATCGTAGAATTTTTGACGTATTTTTTTCTAAATTCTACATGATATTTATTTATATATTTTTTTATTTTTGTTATATTTCTTTCTTTGACAGTAAGTATATTTTTTTTGAAACCAAGGTGGAATTAATAATTAAAAATACAATTTTAGTATTTTAGTAATAAATTATATTTGGTTCATAAATGCGCTATAATAAATGACACCAAAATTTAGAAAATCTGAAGTTTTCATTTCTGTCGTGTGGTCATAAGCACACACCCATTTTTTTTCTTATTCAGACATTATTTGACTTTGCGGCTTGTTATTCCTTAAGTAGCTTTACCCGCGGCTTTGCTCGCAGTAATGTCGCTTTTTTTGCTACGACTTAACCCCCTTAGTAAAAGCGCAATCCCCCCAGGGGGAACATTGGAATGTGGTTGCTATCGCAAATTGCATTCCAATGTTCTTTGGGAATTAGCGCTCCCAGGGACTCAAGCTCGTACCAGTCGGTTTGTGTATGCCGGTTGGCGGATTCTAATACACAAATTGATCATTTGTTGTGTTGAAGACGCTAATGATCTGAGTTGTCGTCGCGTCTATAATCTACAATTAATTAATTAATTAGAAGCGCAATAATGTACCTATATTTATATTTGAATCGGTTCAGCAGTCTTTATTTATTTTTATTGTAGATAATAAACATGTCGACAACGTCATTAGCGTCTTAATTACATCAAATAACATATCACTTAAAACTACATAACCTCACAAAACATCTATGTAGCGAGGTAAGATTCGAACCACGACAGTGTGATCCAAGGGTCGTTACGCTAACCGTTACACCACACTGTCCTCTCAGTAGTCTTTGAGTTGACCTGACATCGTAGTTGAAAGTTGAACTCATGTTGAAATTTAGTGTTAAATTACTTTTATCTCTTAAAATCTACTTTAAAAGTCGAAGAAACCGAACACAACTTTTGAAGGGTGACGATGACTTAATATTATTTTCTTGATTTTGTTTTACGGAATGGTCGTGTTTTATCGGTAACAATCGAGAAATGCGACACGGCTAAAAATGCATTTGATGTGCGCGAGACATATGCAAGATAGAAATCTGACAATATGTTCGAGAGAGAAATATGCTGCCATGTATCAAATCACTTTAAACGGTACTCATGTCACTGTCTTGTGTTCTACATTATAAAAATATAAATAAGTTATTACCAACACACTACAAAAACCTTTTAAATTAAGTTTTAGTGTCATCTATTAGCGCGCTTGTGAACTACAAATAACGTATTACCAACACACTACAAATACCTTTTCAGTTAAGTGTTAGTGTCATCTATTAGCGCACTTGTGAACTACAAATAACTTATTACCAACACACTACAAAAACCTTTTCAATTAAGTTTTAGTGTCATCTATTAGCGCACTTATGAACTACAAAAACTTATTACCAGCATACTACAAATACATTTTCGTGTTTGAGCCGAGTAAACCCGATTCAGTGTCACCGACTCGAAGCGTGACGGTTCACTTTCGTTCAAAATTTTTCATTCGCAAAATCGGACCCAATGGGAAGTTAATTGAATGTACTTCGAATGAAAAAAGGATATTATCTGAAAAAACGAATGGTCCAAAATATAATATGCGAGAGAAAAGATTACAAATTTCTATCGCCTGGTAATAGATCAGTCTGTATAATTTGACTGGCTAGGTAATAGATCAGTCTGTATAATTTGACTAGCTATTAATTGGCTGTTTTAATTCTAAGTGTTTCTCTAACACTTAGCATGCTCAATTGAACTGTCCCATAAAAATACGGTAATCGCACTTGAAATTCAGAAACTTAAATAAAGGCAAGGCAATGCTATTTACTAATTTAAATAATAAATGAATCCAGGGGCGGACTGTCGTATCGGGCGATCGGGCGCAGGCGTACTTTTCCGCACGGCCACTTGGCTTACTGCGTCAGACCTTAACATAGCTGTTATAAACAGTGGCGGACTAAGCCCGTCGGAGGCCCGGGGCGGCAGAACTAAATGAGGGCCCCCGGTCTGCTTATAGAAATTGATGTATTTGTAGTGTAAATTTCGTAAAAAATGAATAGTATAGATGTAATGGCTGACAAAAAAATCAAATATTTATAATAAACGACCTACTATTAGGATAAAATAAAATCAAAATTATAAAAATCAAAATCAACTCTTAACACTACCTATGCTTATATTTTGTACCTACATGGCGTTGCTATGGTTCCTCTATTACAAGTCCCCAGTTCCCGGGTTCTAGCCCGAGAGCTGGTAAAAGTCTCAATTGGATTTTCAATTTATTATTAAAAAAAAAATAATGAATTGAAAATATGAATTGGTGCTAGGCCCAAATAGCCTTAGCTGTTGGTGGTCTTTAAAAAAACACACACAAAAAATTTATATTTTATTTATGGTACCGGGTACGGGACCTCCAACTCAAAACTGCCTCTTATACTTACTAAACATATTTTGGCCTTGTTTGGGATTTGATTAAGAAGGACTTCTCGAGATTTGGAGGCCCCCCCAGGATCAGAGGCCCGGGGCGAGCCGCCCGCCCTCCCCTTAGTCCGCCACTGGTTATAAATGCTGTGTTTTGTTTAAGATGTCTACTTCCGACCATTTCCGTTTCATCTAATATTTCTAAAATGCCACCCCAATATTCGACGTTTTCACATCAAAAATTATAATGTAGTTACTTAAATTGCTGGTTTAGTCTCACAAATTACGTTTTTCTTCTCTGCCGCATGCAAATCCCTATCCCTATAATATTAAACGAGCAAATCTTGTATATTATATGTACCTATGTACCTATATAAATATTTTCTCGAAAATGGCTCTAACGATTTTGATCAAATTTACCGAAAAGGGGTTTCGGGGGGCAAAAAATCGATCAAGCTAGGTCTCATCCCTGGAAAAATTCGTTTTCTTATCGATTTTATCATTTTAAAAAACAGTTTTTTTAACGTTATAAAACAGTGTCGTATGGTGAGTAGACTTTGGAAAAAACAAACTATTTTCATTATTTATGTCAAATTACTCTGACAGTCAATCTTTAACTTATTAAAATAATCAGTAATTATTTGAAAAGTAAAAAAATAACAACAATAAAATCTAAACATAATTATACTTACATAATTATGTTTAGATTTTATTGTTGTTATTTTTTTACTTTTCAAATAATTACTGATTATTTTAATAATAAAATAATAAAAAAATAACAACAATAAAATCTAAACATAATTATACTTACATAATTATGTATAGATTTTATTGTTGTTATTTTTTTAACTAATATTTAAATAAATAGGTATATTACTTTTATATTACCTTTAAATATGTAGGTACATACGTTATGTAGTATGACGTATACTGACGTATAATAATATTATCTACTTATAGGTATGTAATTTTTTTTCTTAAAAACGACTAACGATTTTGCTGAAATGGGAACTTTTTTTTGAACTCATCCGAGCAAAGCTCGGTCATCCAGATATTTACATATAAATATAAATAAACAGACACATTCCCCCACCGCAACAAAGTTGAAATAACAATGTAGTTAACACGAACCGTTCTTATTGTTACGCTCAGGGAGCAAGAGAGTCACCAGCAGTGGCCAGCACCAATTAGATGCCGGCAATCAGCAGCAACAATCGGAGCATCAGTCATCCAACACCAGTTCGTCAACAGATACCGATTGTGAAACGTCGAACAACAATTCGGCTGATTCCGTCAAATCGCCGTCCGGTCCCAATCTGGTCAACAAACAGCTCGTTTTGCCGTTTATTCCGCCTCGTTTCCCCGGCAACAATAGCGACTCAAATTCTTTGATCAAGCCGTCGGAGTATTTGAGAAGTATCAGTGATAAGATTAGATCTAGTGTTAGTTCTTCGTTGAGGTTGTCCGATTGTGAGGAGGCAAATAACAGGGACGTTGTTGAAAACAACAGCGTTAATAGTTCAATGAAGAGTGCAGCTTCGGTCGATGTATGCAACAACAATAGTAATTTGACAACAGGAAGTGCTGGAAATGTGACCGCAGCTACCGTTGTTCAGGTTGCGGTAGGACCGCCACCTCCACCTTTACCGGAACTCATTAAGGATTCATCTCAAGGTATGTGCTGTATTTAACCGTTGACTGAAGGATTTTACCCTTCACTCAATGATTTAACCCTTTACGAGTCGATGTAATCATAGCATTTGGGACTTGAGAATAGAGGGCTTGAGAATGGCCGAGCGTATAGCTATGCTGTTGTTTACATGGCGTCGCTATGGTTTAACCGATTTTATTTAAATTTTAAGTTTTAGTTAAGTAAACTGCTCAATTTCTGGTAGGACTTGAGAATGGCCGAACGTGTAGCAGTGCTGTTGTTTACATGGCGTTGCTATGGTTCCTCTATTACAAGTCCCTAGTTCCCGGATTCTAGCCCGAGAGCTGGTAAAAGTGTCAATTGGATTTTCAATTTATTATTAAAAAAATAATGAATTGAAAATATGAATTGGTGCTAGGCCCAAATAACCTTAGCTGTTGGTGGTCTTTAAAACACACACTTGAGAATAGCCAAAGACATAGAGGGTGGACACAAAACAGTGCGTTCCCTATCCTACTAATGCTTATTATTGGCGCAAAAATGAGTGAAAAAGATAATTATTTCAGACAACTATCGTTATTTCTTTCTAGAATTGTGATTCGTTTTTCGTCTATATTTTATACTTTTTATGTTGTCATGCTATTTGAAAATTGATTATTCATATTCATAGCAACCATACATTTTAGGGCGAAGAACCAATCACAATTTTAGAAAGAGATAATGATAGTCGTCTACAATAGCTATCTCCTGTCCACCTTCCATGTTTATGGATCTAGCTATGCAGTTGTTTATATGTGGTGTTTCCATGGCTCATCTATTACAAGCTCCCAGGTTCTATTGTATTGTATTTTAAAGACCACCAACAGCTAATGTTATTTGGGCCTAGCACACATCATATTTTCAATTCATTATTATTTTTTTTAATAATAAATTGAAAATCCAATTGACACTTTTTCCAGCTCTCGGGCTAGAACCCGGAAACTTGTAATAGAGGAACCATAGCGACGCCATATAAACAACAGCACTCCCAGGTTCTAATCAAAAAACTGGTAAAAGTAGCGATTGGATTTTATATAAATTGAAAATGTGAATTGGTACTAGGTCCAAATAACCCTGACTGTTGGCGTTTGTTTTATCTGTCGCTTGTTTCTAAATTGCCGTCGCTATAGTTTTGAAGTTAATTTAAAGTGACTCCAAAATGGCGATCATTTCCTCCTGGTAGTGTACATTAAAAAGAAAGCCCCCCAGGGGGGACATTGGAATGTGGTTGCTATCGCAAATTGCATTCCAATGTTCTTTGGGAATTAGCGCTCCCAGGGACCTGAGCTCGTACCAGTCGGTTTGTGTATGCCGGCTGGCGGATTCTAATACACAAATGGATTATTTGTTGTGTTGAAGACGCTAATGACCTGAGTTGTCGCCGCGTCTATAATCTACAATTAAATTAAATTAAAAAGAAAGACGTTCTGAATTTCATTATTATTCTAAAACGAGGGTTCTGGCCAATGGCCAGAACCTACGACGGCCCTTCCACGATATTATAACTTAAATCGAATTCGAAAAATCTGCAGCTGTACGACCGTCTGCCAGATCCCTTCTCGTACCTGGGCCCGGCTAACCAACCCTTTGGAGGGGCCGTTGCAGTATTTATTATTAACCAACATAAAAACGAAAGGGGTTCAGGAAAAGGCTTTTTACCCGACAACGTGAAGCAAAAAATGGGTTATGTTAATTAATAATTTTAGTTAATAAGACTCTCGAAATTTTAGCTGTAACAAGTCACGTGCCAATTTTACCGTAAATATGTTCCGTGGGGCACGCCAACACTTTCTTGCCACTCTAAAATTCATTTATTCGCCTAACAAATTCAAATACAAGTACACAATAATTATTTAATTAGTAATTCATTTCGTATTAATTAATTATTCATTATAATAAATAAATTATGCTTATTATTTTATGTACTGCTTAAAATTAGACTGTGTACAGTGTAATGACAATGAATGGTAGACCTCGCGCGGCGAAAGATGAAGCCACCACGTCATAGTAACGTGAATGCATTGCGCCCGCCTTCTAGCTTGCTATTGGCTGTTTTATGTCATGAATAGCAGTTTGCCAAAATTGTACCTAACGTCATAAAACCCAATGTGCAGTTTTGTGTACACGGCACTGTCTGCGGGCAAGCAGGCGTTCACTAGCATATTATTGATGACGTGCCTGGCTTCATCTCTCAACGCGGACACTCTAGTAGAAGTCAGCGCAACGTCTTTAAATAAGTAACATATTTTATACTGCATTTCCCGTAAGAATATTACTGTCACGCAAATAAAGTTAATTAGTGGGCGGGTCCTATCGTATCCCCACTTCTCTCATGTATATTTAACAGTAATAATTTAATAGACACTTATCAGTAAGTTGTCGAACGTCTATAACTTACAATCATTCAATTATTCATTTAAAAAAAAAAGGGTGTGGGTCTCGGGACCCCCGACAGATGTGAAACATCAAAGAAAACGTTATTGAACTCGATGGTATTCTCTATTTAGTAGTATATATTTTTTCAAAAGCAGCAACTAACTGTTATGCTGACGTAATCCTATATACTGCACTGTAACACACGCGGTTGTGGCGTTTGAGCACGCCTGAGCCAGAAACGCAACTAAATACACAGCGAAGTATCTATATTACGTACCTAAACGTGTATACATATACTTTTGCTTTACAGTACGTTCGTATGTACTCTCTCTCTCTCTCTCTTCCCGTGCCCGAGCGCGCGGAAGCCGAGAGAGAGAGAGAGAGAGTGCCGCAGTGGTGGGGAGAACAGCAGCGAAGGAGCGGACCATAAATTTCGTTGCATATTTCCCCTCACGCGGCTGTTCACAGCCCGACATAAGATGTTTCACATCAAAAAATGTTCATCTAATATAAGTTCGCCCTCAGTATTATATCAGCCACTCCCACGATTTTTACTTCATTTTACTATTATTTTTTAAACTTACCGCGTATGACCTATGTTATCGAGTGTCTATAATCTACAATTTCTATCTACTTTTAAACTTAACACTTCGTTGAGTGAAGGAAATCCTTCAGTCAACGCTTCAATGGAGAAATCAAAATTAGGATAAAGTAGGCAACTTCCTGGACACGGGAGCTGGGCTGGCAATCGGCCATGACCTCGTATCAGAAATCATCTCGATTCTGAAAAATTTTATTGATGGAAATCATGAAAAACCTTAACAAGACGGCCGATACAGGAATTACCGTTTCTCAGTGAGGGAGAATAGAAAAAACTCATAACCCAGCTGTACCTTCCCAAATACGAGTCTATAGTTTTTACACGACTAGTTTGGTAGAAAGGACCAGGGCCGGTTAACCATCGGGGCCCCTTTTCAGCCGTTTGAAGATGATCAAGCATTTCAAAACTTTTGTTTATCATACTGTATTTCGACGCATGCTGTCAGTTGATGAAATACTTCATACTTACAGAACAGAACCATCTATTATCGAGTAGTAGAACTAATAATATGGATGCGTTACGTAGCGTATTGTATGATTCATACAATACGCTACGTAACGCATCCATATTATTAGTTCTACTACTCGATACTAGATGGTTCTGTTCTGTAAGTATGAAGTATTTCATCAACATCAACTGACAGTATGCGTCGAAAAAATAATACCTATTGTCATTGAGGATACAAATTTTCCAATTAAATTTTCACTCTATGAAACATTTTCAATTTCTTTTGTGCGCGCGCAGGGTCCCTAGCCGATGTGGGGCCCCTAGGCAGTTGCCTACTCTGCCTAATGGTTAATCCGGCCCTGGAAAGGACAAAGTAGATATTGTATTATAGACGCTCGACAATAGAAGAGACAATTAAAGAAACGCTTGTTGGTTGCAGGCACACAAAAATCAAACCAGCAGTTGTCAAGCAGCGTCGATACGGACACGATCGCACGCAAGCAACAACAACCTCTGTCGGCGATCAGTATCCAAGATTTGAATAGCGTTCAGTTGCGTCGCACCGAATGCAAGACGCTGGCGTCGAAAACAATGTCGGCGCCTCCGATGCGCAGCATGAGCCTGCAAAGTTTACAGGTCACAGAACCGTTCCTTGCCGTCAAGACTGACCTCATCGCTGAATTGAAGATGTCGAAGGACATTACAGGCATCAAGAAGATGAAGGTTGAACGTGCCAAGACTGAGGAGAAACAGGAGAAAGAAATGGTCTCGGAAATCACGAAACAATTCACTGCAAGTAATTTTGTTGACCAGGTTTGTATGGAATTTAACACATTAATGCTGCAAATGATTTGTCACTAACTTCAGAAGTTTGGGTTGTAACAATAAATTGGTTTTGTTATATTGATTTGTGACTTGTAAGTTTATTTGGTAATTTTTTTGACAGATTCCAGACAAGGATAATACAGGAAATATAATTCCGGCTTGGAAGCGTCAAATGATGGCGAAGAAGGCGGCGGAGCGAGCTAAGAAAGAATTGGAAGAACAGCTCGCCAGAGAAGCGGAAGAAAAACGTCTTCAAGCTATTCCTGCTTGGAAACGACAACTTATGGCCAAGAAAGAAGAGACCGAACAAAAAATAAAGTAAGTGTTGATAAATTTGCGTAATAAACATCAAAACAAGCGGAAAAATGACCATATAACATTTTTTTAGGGCCACAATTTACACTCCAAAAGTCATCGAGGAGCCAAGAACCAAAGTTCATGACACGGACGATTGTTGGCGCCAGCACCAAATGCAACACAAAGAAGTTGCCAACTTAACATCAATGACGAATGGAACTGGTGACAAAACGCTCCCTATGAAAGGAACGGAAGATAATAATAATAAGGAAAATAGTAAACCGGAAAATTCACCCAGTGATGCCACCGCACAGAAAGAAAATAATAATAATAAAGAAAGTAATGAAGATCAACAAAATATTATACCATGGCGAGCTCAGTTAAGGAAAACCAATAGTAAATTAAGTTTGCTAGATTGATTTTATGTAAGCCTTATATTTAAATTAATGTATTTAAATTAGTTGAAATAGCAGTCAGTTTTTATTTCGAAGATAATTTTTTCTGCTTGAAAACGTACTTATAACTATTGTTTCTTTTCATATTGTCAGAATACTCATTTTTTTTATTAGCACTACTAAGTATAGGCTCGTTTCTACAGTGTTTTGTTAAACAAAAAAGTTTGATAAAAATAATTGAAATGATATACGATTGTCGACTGTTTTGAAATTTTATGCAAGGACGCTGACTTCGAGTTACCCAATGTGCATTTCGTCTCAAATGCAAAATGGCGTTCATTTAAACGTAACTATTGGTGATAATATAATAAAAAAATATAAAGAGACTATTTCTGGTAAATGTAATAAACATGGTCCTGCCTAATTCATTTTCTGTCCCCCCCTCCCTAATTTTTTTTGTATTAAAGGACATGATTGAGTGGTTTGGAGGGAAAAAATCTACTTTTCATTTTTGCGTCGGAACCCGATAATATAATCAGTAATTATATTTATGCATTTTAGTGCATTGATTTATCGCTATTATCATAAAATTTACTATTTTTTCTTCGTAAACTTTAAATATTGCTGTAATTCTTTTAATTTAAGATTTAATAGTCAATCAATTGTTGATATGTATAATATTCATATTTTTATATCATATTTTTAAAATGTAAATAATTTGTTCATCAGTATAAAAGTTTATCACATAAAAAAAGGTTTATTTTGCTATTGAAAACGGTTTGGTACTGCTGAATTAAATTG
The DNA here is from genome assembly GCA_039654895.1 of Mongoloraphidia duomilia. Taxonomy (NCBI): domain Eukaryota; kingdom Metazoa; phylum Arthropoda; class Insecta; order Raphidioptera; family Raphidiidae; genus Mongoloraphidia; species Mongoloraphidia duomilia. Next base: position 1,027,503 of record CM077521.1, on the reverse strand, counting down.
CAAAAAAAAACTGAAGATACGGTATTAAGTTGTTTCCTAAATGACTTTTGTTGTGCATAATATATTATGTTTTTGTAATTATATCTGTTAATAAATTTGCTTATAATAAAGATTTGTTAATAAAATTATAATTTTCGTGTTTGATCTTCCAGTAGTTTTTTCTACATGTTTAGTTCAAATTTTACAGGTTTAAAAATATCATAGGCTTAAAAATAACTATGATATTTTTGAATGTTAGGTTCTGAAGTAAAATGTGTTTTAGCTCATTTTATAACTATTCCCCAATAGCCCATCCACAGTGTACGTACGGTACGATATTAACCGAATCAGTAGTTTTTTTTATTCACTTCTTGTGGAGATTTACCATTACCATTCAATATACCAATTAGAGTTTTTTAAGCTTTTTTTTATCGTTCTCCGTATATAATGAGCAAAATCAAATGTCAAAAATAACAGAATTGGTGGTGATGGCCGTATTGCTTGAACACTTAAAATATGTATGCGCCAATGAAGGCAAAACAAGCGATTTGGTATACTGGACGGGGTCTTACTAATAGATAATAGACATTAGACAAAAATGTCGTCATTATTCCTAAACCGTCATTTTTTTGAAAACACCGCTAAAATGTGCGACAAATTCCGTCTGGTGTCGCCAGTCTAGATGTTAGTAATTTTGTTTTCAGAGTTGGCAGTTTTGGTTCTCAGAAAATAAAAAGTCCATGACATAACGTTGTGAAGTATTTCACAACGTTACTTCACATATTTAGGTCTTTTTGTATAAATACCGTAGTTGTAATTTTTGTAGTGTATATAATATTAGTGTAAATATGGGTTCTACTTCGTCACCTTGGGGTAAGATTCAACCACCGTCAGAAACTATAGATTTTAAAGAGATTATGTCAGAAGAAGTGGCTCGGGGTATGCAAATCAGAGAAGAACAAAGATACGTCGATTATTTGGATAAGCAAACGAAACGCGAGCCAGAAACAGTGCCAGAATTATTGTGTTTCAGCGACAATAATACATGTGATTCCGATGAAATGATTGCAAGAATGTTACAGGATCAATTTGATAGAGATCATGATATAATGTTGAAAAAAACTGAAAAGAAATTCAACGGTACTTCAAAAATCCAGTTATCGTATTCGAATTATCGAACAACACCTGAAAATTTAATATATGACAGCGATGAATACGACGAAGCTGAAGATCCAGGAGATAAAAAAGATTGGGATTCGTTTGAAACTGTCGAAAAAGAGTTCAATTCAATTCCACGATGCGGGTATAAAATACAACCAGAAGGCACTATGATAACAAAACACGATACAGTAATGGCAGGTAGACGCAACGCTTGTAGAGTCATGGCTTTTCCTCCAGAATTCCAAACTGGTGACGGGGCTGGATTTGATATGAGATTAAGTAATAAAGTGTTCAATAATTTGAAATCGTTTGCTCGTACAGAAGAATCACGCAGACACAAATTCCACGATAAAAAAGAAGATCGCGCCACTGCCGAATTCGGTGTTGATTACGATACGGCTATACTTTTATATAAATTTGTAAATAACAAGCTTCTAGAACAAGTGAACGGCGTTATCAGTATTGGTAAAGAGGCAGTTGTTTTACATGCAGACAGTGATCCAACTTACACCGAACAAGTTTTACCAAAAGAGTGCGCAATTAAAATATTCAAAACTACATTAAGTGAATACAAACAACGAGACAAATACATCAAAGATGATTATCGGTTCAAAGATCGTTTCTCCAAACAGAATTCACGTAAAGCTATTCATTTGTGGGCTGAGAAAGAAATGTGTAACATAAATAGAATGCGGAAAGTTGGTATTCCTTGTCCTGAAGTCGTTTGTTTAAAAAAAAATATTCTTGTCATGAGTTTCATTGGCGTCAACAATAGAGCTGCATTGAAATTGAAAGACGCCGTTTTGAAATCGAACGAAATCATCGATGCTTACGGACAAGTGACCGAATCGATGAAAAAACTGTACGAAGAAGCGCGACTAGTCCACTCCGATTTGTCCGAATATAATATTCTGTGGCATGACGGTTTATGCTATTTTATCGATGTAAGCCAAGCTGTTGAATGCACGCATCCGAGTGCTTACGAGTTTCTATTACGCGATTGTGGGAACATTAGTAGGGTAAGAGAACAAGCAGTTTTTTTAGATACCTCTTCTTCTCTACATTATTAGATCTCGGATTGCGTTTTTTATTTTATTTTTGACCTTATTAGCCTTGTCTCCATTCATATTTTTAGTTTATAACCGTCTTTAATGAAAATTCGGCTGATACTTTCATCAGACTAGAATTGTAGTTTGTAATAGACGAGGCATGGGAACGCTACAAACAACGACAATCTAGGCCGGTTCGAGATGAATGAATGATTTTTTTGTTTTGTTTTTCAGTTCTTTACACGTAAAGGCGTTCCAGAAGTCAAATCCCCAGAAGAGTTGTTTGTTGAAATAACGGGATTAGCGTCTTCCACGGCGATAGAAATGCAACGTAATAAAATAAAAAGCAAACCTCATTTAGTCGACAAACCTGGCGTTTATAATCAACCGTACAACTTTGAACATGCTTGGGAAGAAATTCAAAATATTTCCGCCGATAAAATTAAAGGCGTTAATGAAATAGATTCGGTGAATTTTGTCGAACCTCCAAAAGCGTAAAACCAAGGAAGTTGTATTTTAAAATTTATGATGAGCAAATACTAACACGAGAAATTTAGAATTAAAGACGACCATGCTTGTGCTGCTATCTTTTGGCGTGACTTGTTAGATTTAAAACTTAATAATGATGATAATCGAAAAAATGCAAAAAAAAGAATTAATTTTAACTACTGTATTACCACAAAATTCGTCTTCAAACGTAATTCGTAAATGTATTAATGTAAAATTTCGGGACGTGATACCAGTGTCAGACGACATTTTTTGTGCTTACGGGGTTTTCTTTGAGCTCGTCTTATTAACATCCGGTTTAATATTTTTTGACAATATTGTTTCAAAGCTTATGGAAAATTAGAGATTTTAATTTGTGATTTTAAAATACGAAGTTTATCGTGCAAAAACAAAAAAAAAGTATAATAATTGGGTTAAACAGGTTTTTTCAGCTTTAAAAAGAAATAAAATTGTTATTTAATTTTTTGTTTACTATTATCACAAAAACTGTAAAAAAATCAAATAAAAAAAATGCTGAAATTGATGTAGAAATACATAATTTTCAAACTGCCTACCCGCAGCCCCCAGGGAGATACAAATATTTATTTTATGTGAATATTGTAAGAACAGTGTATTGGTATAAAGATGAACATCAGTAGAAAAATGAGCGATACCAGACAGACACTCGAATCAATTTTAAGCTTCGTAGAAATAAATTTTATTTCTTATGAGCTTTTTGCTGTGTCGATTGCGTTCTGGTTGGAAGATATTTCAACTATCGAGATTCTAAATTTATTATTAGTACATTAATAATTATTTGGTTAAAGACGTTAAGATGAGAATCTCAGTGATTCATTGTTGAATTAATGGCTGTAACAATGACACATTTTGTCAGATTATTTTTTTGGTTTTTTCTTTGACTTTTTTATTACAATTTTAATTTGCAGTTGGCGCAACTGTAATATAACCTCAAATCTTTGCTACAAATGACGTCTGTTTGTTGACATTTGAGAGGTTAGTTTTCAGTTTGCACGTGTATTGTATTGTATTTTAAAGACCACCAACAGCTAAGGTTATTTGGGCCTAGCACCAATTCATATTTTCAAAGTTTGCACGTGTAAGTTACAAATAATCCGAGAATAAAATTTTTTTTTTTTACTAACGAGTACTTAAAAAAATTCGGTTATGTTTAACCACTCTGTAAAAGTTCCTCGTTTATATAAAGATTCTGCTAAAATCGTTCAAGTAGTAATTGAACAGAACGATAGTGTCAAAAATGTATTATATCAAAAGAATTCAAAATTTGCCGTAAGTATTTTTAAATTATTTATACATGCAATGCTAACTTGAATTAATGTAGGTGTCCCTTCGAAATGTGTATAAAAAAATAAAACCTTAATTGTAAAATTATTTTATACGAAGGACGAAGGTAAATGCCTTTTCATATATTTCTCAAATTGAGTGTTTATAGAAAAAATACATAGATTTGATTGAGAACAAGCAAACATCTGTATCTCTTGGTTTAGAAGTTATGGACAGTCAATTACAGTTTTTAATTGTGAATATTATGAAGCAATTTTCGTCATTAATGTCTTATTTTTTTGATGTAACAGAATATTAATGGAATATATGCGTTAGTCTGTCAAACATTGCAACATGCCAGCCAACTAGATTCACTTTTAAACAGTACAAAATTACTTACCAAAGAACCGAGACTAGACCCATGGCTTGCACGAGTGTTAATAACAGAACTCTTGTGGGGTAAACAGCGCATATCTGGCGAATCGAAACCTGTACAGACAATACTGTCTTATAAAAATGTATTGTCAATGCATCTTGAGACAGTTTCTCACCCGGACGAGGCAACGGATAAAGGTAATTCAAAAATGTAATATTATTTTATTTTTTTTACAGAAACTGACCGCCATTTGGTGATTAGATTTTGTTATTTAAAAACAGAACTTGTTGAAAATATCGAATAGTTAAAAAGTAATGTGTTCATAATTGACCGATAAAAATATATTTCAGTCCAAATTCCTCGTTACGTAAGAATCAACAGACTCCACATGTCGCCGGTGGAAGCAATTGACGGATTTCGTGGGGAAGGCTGGACACTAGTACGAAGCTCTCGCGATGATTATTCGAGCTACTTGTCTACCGTAAAATCATTGGCCAACGACCAGTTCACAGTAGACATACATTTTCCAGATGTTTTGGTGTTTCCACCTAAAACACACTTCTTTGATTATTCGTGTTATAAGGATGGATCTATTATACTCCAAAATAAAGTATGTTATGGTTATCTCTAATAAGACTTAATTTAAATAATACTTGGAGTTTAGATGACCTCAGTCGTCGAGCGTCTATAATTTGCAATATATTATCTAGTCATCACCCAAACATTTCTTATTCTTGAGAACGTCTTCTGAAGGTGCGTACAAACCGGCCCAACGAAGGTCAACGAACGAAATTAGGCGTTTGTTACCGTTAAAACGTTACGGTGCGTTACAATGGGGAGAGGGAGGAATCAAGCAGCGCGTTACGTAACGGTATTTTAGTGATTTTCCGGTATTTTGCGCGACATAATTGACATTTTTAGGTAAAAATGGTCACTTGGGTGTTACGTAACGTTTGGAGGGGGGTAAAGCGAAACGTTACGACGCGTTAAAGGGGGAGAGAGAGTAAAAAGTCGTCTAAAACTGCGTTACGTAATACTTGAACAGTCCCTAACTCGATTTTTTTTGTGGCAAGTCATGGTTCGAGTTATCAAAGTTCGACTGTTAGGGGATTCAGGGAATGTGTTGATAATGATGAAAATTTTCAGGCAAGCTACATTCCAGTTTTTTTACTGAATCCAACACCCGGAAGTGTTGTAATGGACATGTGTGCAGCACCTGGTTTAAAAACAAGTCATATGGCACAGTTAATGAACAATGAGGGGATCATTTATGCCGTTGAAAAAGATATGGAACGTTACGAAAGTCTTCGTAACCATCTTGACGTTACGTGGGCAACTTGTGTAAAAACAATCAATCGTGATTCGACAACTTTAACGTCTCAAGATTGTCCGGACGTCGAATACATTCTTGTTGATCCAAGTTGTTCGGGCTCAGGTGAGATTTTTGATGAATTTTTGTAAATCCTTATTGACGCCCTTCCGACGTCCATACAGCGTTTTCTGTAGAGAATTTTACTAGTCGGATGGCATTGTGAAAGCATTCATAAATACGTCTATGGAAAATAAAATCCTCTTTTTGGAGCTCGCGCCAATAGATGTTAGAACAAGTTAATTATTGTAAATTTTTATTGGAAGAGCACCCAATTACATAATTGATTCCTGCAAATATCGGAAAAAATCATTTTAACAACCATAGTCACCGTCAGGACTCTAACCTGAACCTTTCCACTATCGCGGCGGAATGAGCTTACATTACTCAACTGTGACATGATTACAAATCTAACATTCTCCATGTATGCAAATATGTACTTGGCTGCTCTTCCAATAAAAATTTTCAATTGCAAAACAGCCGTATAAATCTATTTAGTATATTTTTATTATTGTAGTTCAACATTCTTATTTATTTAATATTAGCGGCCTGGACCGGCTTCGCCCGGACTGCAATACACTACTCACTCGCTCCGCTCGTTCGCTCCCAGGGGGATCATTACTCACCCGCTTCGCTCGTTCGCTTGAATATTATAATTACATTACTCACTCGCTCCGCTCGTTCGCTCCCTTGTGATACATTACTCACTTGCTTCGCTCGTTCGTTCGAATATTATAATTACATTACTTACTCGCTTTCCTCGTTCGCTCCCGGGTGATTTTTTCCGATGTTTTAATAGTTATTCTGTTAACCAAGGCGGAAACAAATCCAAAAAATCAAAGATCATGAAAATCGGTCCAGCCGTTCTCGAGTTATAAATGGTGTAACTAACTAACACGACATTCTTTTATATATATAGAAGTAATTGCATAAAACAAGTCATAATTTCAACAATTCATTAAGTATATAAAAAAATTCACAGATTTCGCAATCCTTGCAACCATCGAGGACATTGGAAATGATAACAGCATATATGAAACATAATTAACTGTTTATTATACACACAATATTTATCAATGCACTGTTTAGTTTTGTCAGGAATATTATTCTTCTGTTATATACGCGTTCACTTTTGCTTGATTACTTAACTTTTAAATGGATTTTTCTACAGTATTTATTAACATTTGCTCAAAAATAACACCGCAGATCGTCGCAAATACCTCTCAATTAACTAGACATGATATAAAACACATTTCGAAAAAATTGCACTTGTTCAATTTTGCATGATTGCTCCTCACTTGATCGCGACACCGTTGTCTTCGTCGAAAATACCTCTCAATTAACTAGACATGATATAAAACACATTTCGAAAAAATTGCACTTGTTCAATTTTGCGTGATTGCTCCTCACTTGATCGCGACACCATTGTCTTTTGGCCTTGAACGAAAACTCGTAACTCTGCCCCCATATACGAACATAAACATTTCCAATGTTAAAATCTTTTGTATTGTAGTATTCATTTGTTTACTATGTGATTTGTCAAATAGTTTTTTGAAACGTAGTGTTATATTTTAGGTATGATGAATCGTATTGATGTCAATGGATTGGACAATCAAGTCGATTTAGAGAGGTTGGAAAAACTGTCTGGTTTTCAGATCACTATACTAAGACACGCTTTATTAAATTTTCCTAATGCAAAACGTGTTGTTTACTCAACGTGTTCCATTTATCCTCAAGAAAATGAGTTCGTAATTCAAGAAATAATTAAAGGAAAAGGATGTGATCATTTTAAATTGGTTAGTCCTGTTGAAACGCTAAAGAATAAATGGTTTCATTACGGGAACGAAGACGATTATCCGGGAATCGGCGGTAAATGTTTGTACGCCCGACCAGAATTTGATTACACTAACGGGTTTTTCGTGGCTGTGTTTGAAAGGAAATCTGAAGAAGAAATCTTTCAGGACCGACTTAATAATAAAAAGCTCTCCAGAAATGTAAAGACGGAAGAACAGTGTAGTCCTGATGATAATTATGAGGATTTTCAGAGTACTGACACAAATGTAAATATTAAAAAAGAGAAAACAAAACTTAACGATGAAAATTCAACTGACGAACAGTTGAAAGTAGGTAATACGAAATTTAAAGAATGTGATTATAATGTAAAAAGTGAAAAATCGGGTGGGGAAAACGCAAATATAATCAAAAAAAGTAAGAAGTTGACAGAGAAAATCGAGGAAATGAACGCACTTGACACAGAAATTAAACAAGTTGATATTAAAAGTGAAAATTTTAATGTTAAATCCGAAAGTAACAGCCATAGCAAAAAGAAAAATATAAAAACGGTAGCGGATTCTGAAATATATAACGGAAAAACTGTAAAAAAAGATCTGTATGGCAGTGAGAAATATGAAAATATATTAACAGTACAATCGACTAATATTGAATCCAATTTTATAAATGAAGACGAGTGTGTTGACAGATTAAGTCAAAATACTGATCGTACTAAAAAACAAAAGAAGTCTGAAACAGTAGAAGACAGTCTTAAAACTGATAATAACATTAAAAAGGAAAATGGGTCTGTGGAATGTATTTTAAAAACAGAAATCGATCCATCTAGAAAGAAATGTAAAAAATTAACAGACGCTAATTTAGATGAGTCTACAGAGCTTACTGAAAATAGTGAACACGCTGATAGATATGAAAAAATTAAACAAAAAAAGGTCAAGCATTCTAAGATAACAAATGAAGAGGACAGTATTACAACGAAGACAATTAAAAATGAAGATAATGACTCTAAAGAAAATATTCCTATAGTCGACGATATATTGATGACAGACATCGATAAATTGATTAAAAAGGAAAAAAGAAAGAAACGTAAAAGTGCAGAAGATTACGAAGAAAAAAACAATTTTCTGGATAGTGAGAAAGAATGTCGAATTAATGAGTTCATTGGCGATCCTGTAGTTGAGGTTAGTTCAAGTTATAAAAGAAAAAACAAAGAAACGAAATATGAAGTCGCGACTACATTTGATCAGAATGAAAATGTTAGTTCAGAATTAATTGTGAATGATGATAATATAACGAAAAAGAAAAAGAAACATAAAAAAAATCATGAAGAAACAGAAATTGAACATGTTGTGGAAGCTGAGGTGAAAACTGAAAGAAAAAGTAAAAAGAAACGGAAAAGAGATAACGAAGAACCAAACATTGGAAATGTTGAAATGCAAGCTGAGGTGAAAAGTGAAAGAAAAATTAAAAAGAAGCGCAAAAGAGATAACGAAGAACCAGATATTGAACATGTTGAAATGGAAACCGATGTGAAAAGTGAAAGAAAAAGTAAAAGGAAACAGAAAGGAGATTTTGAAGAGCCAGAAATTGGAAATGTTGTGGAAGCCGATGTGAAAAATGAAAGAAAAAGTAAAAAGAAACAGAAAGGAGATTTTGAAGAGTCAGAAATTGGAAATGTTGTGGAAACCAATGTGAAACATGAAAGAAAAAGTAAAAGGAAACAGAAAGGAGATTTTGAAGAACCAGAAATTGGAAATATTGTGGAAGCCGATGTGAAAAGTTATAGAAAAAGTAAAAAGAAACACAGAGAAAATCACGAAGAACCAAACATTGACAGTGTCGAAGTGGAAGCCGATGTGAAAAGTGAAAGAAAAAGTAAAAAGAAACGCAAAAAAGATAACGAAGAACCAAATATTGAACATGTTGAAATGGAAACAGATGTGAAAAGTGAAAGAAAAAGTAAAAAGAAACACAGAGAAAATCACGAAGAACCAAACATTGGAAATGTTGAAGTGCAAGCTGAGGTAAAATGTGAAAGAAAAAGTAAAAAGAAACACAAAAGAGATCACAAAGAACCAAAAATTGAAGCTGCTGAAGCGGAAGCCGATGTGAAAAGTGACAGAAAAAATAAGAAACACAAAAGAAATCAAGAAGAACCAGAAATCGAGCATGTTGAAGTGGAAGCTGACGTGAAAAGTGAAAGAAAAAATAAAAAGAAACACAAAGGAGATCTTGAAGTGCCAGAAATTGGAAATGTTGTGGAAGCCAATGTGAAAAGTGAAAGAAAAAGTAAAAAGAAACACAAAAAATATCAAGAAGAACCAGAAGTCAAGCATGTTGAAGTGGAAGCTGACGTGAAAAGTGAAAGAAAAAATAAAAAGAAACACAAAGGAGATCTTGAAGTGCCAGAAATTGGAAATGTTGTGGAAGCCGATGTGAAAAGTGAAAGAAAAAGTCAAAAGAGATAATGAACAACCAGAAATTGAGCATGTTGAACATTGTGAATATTCAATTTTCATAGTATACGCAAAAATATTCATAACTTATGATAACTTAAAATGAAGACAGTAGGTAATATATTCCTTTTTTTAACCGACTTCAAAAAAAGGAGGTGGTCTCAATTCGGTTGTATTTTTTTTTTTATGTTTGTTACCTCATAACTCAGTCATTTATAAACCGATTTTGAAAATTTTTTTTTTATTTGAAAGGATATACTTTCAGATTGGTCCCATAGAAATTTCATCAAAATCGGTTCAGTAGTTCGGCTGATTTTATTAAGATTGTGTTAATAATTTTGTGAACAGAATAAACACTACGTTAACAATACATTTAGTTGTCGAGCATCTATTATCTATTAGATATGTATAAAGAGGTAAAGTTTGTTTCATTTGTTTGCCCACGCTATTCTCAGAAACTACTGAACCGATTTATAGAATTCTTTTACTGTTTAAAATCCTACTTCTTCCCATCACTTAACTTATATTTTATTACTTTTTGATGTAGAACTACGTCTTTCCTGCCGGTATATAGGGGGGTAAAATGATGCGAGATGAAAAATGTGTGACGTGAACTACCATAGTTACGCCATAGTTTTGTTTGTGTTTTGTATCTTGTATGTCATGTAAATATTTTATACAGATTGTATCAAATTAAAGCTGTGCATAGGGCGTTCTGTGTGTAAGATAGAGATCGATATAATGCAATAAGTAAGAACGAGATAAATGATCGCTAATAGGAAGTTTCTGTAGTTACTGACTACTGAAATACGAAATTATTGATAAAATCACAAAACAAAGATGACGCTATCAGGTTGTATGGGTTAGTATGGGTATTATTTATTTACAGTAACTATTAGCGATCATTTATCTCATTCTTATTTACTGCTTTATATATCGATCTCTGTCTTACACACAGAACGCCCTATGCACAGCTTTAATTTGATACAATCTGTATAGTTCTAATTACGTCTTCGGTTGCGACACAGTCGTAATGACTGTGCCTCTTGTCAATTTTTTGTTTGAGGTAAGACAAGATCAAAACATCGATTATATATAATATTTTTAAAATAGGGACAGATTGTAGATTATAGACGCTTGACAACTGAGGTCATCAGCGTCTGTAATTTCTCGTTGCGGCGCTATCGCCCGTCAAAAATTAAATAGAAAAATAATATATAAAAAATATTACAAAGTTTAATGAGATATACAAATACAGTTACACATTTGACATACTTTACTTAATTATTATTGTATAAAATTAAACTAATAGTAAAGCTGGATATCTACATACTTTAATAAATATGGTAATATCGTTCCAATGCATCATCATTAGCGTTCGAATCTGGATCCTCATTTTTTTCTACCTCAAGTGCCCTCTCTAAGTCTTCTTCTGTTTTAAGCTGCGATATTAATGACAATGGTAGTTTTTAACCGACTTCAAAAAAAGGAGGTTTCTCAATTCGACCGTATATATTTTTTATGTTTTATGTATGTTCGCGGATAACTTCGTCGTTTATGAACCGATTTTGAAAATTTTTTTTTATTTGAAAGGATATACTTACTTTCAGATTGGTCCCATAGAAATTTCATCAAAATCGGTTCAGTAGTTCGGCTGATTTTAATAAAAGTAAGTAACGGCGTGTGATTCTTTAAGGTAAATGTTACTTTTTGACACTAAAAAGTAAAAAATAAAAAACTTTTCAACAAAAAAAAAAACCTCCTTCAAAAAGGCACTAAACAGAGGAAAATAATGAAATTTTGAGGTCTGTGCCAATTAAAATATGAAGTCGGTTAAAAAGTATAGTATAGTGATTAATATCTTCTTTTTAACCGACTTCATATTTTAATTGGCACAGACCTCAAAATTTCATTATTTTCCTCTTTTGAGTGCCTTTTTGAAGGAGGTTTTTTTTTGTTAAAAAGTTTTTTATTCTACTTCAAGTGCCCTTTCTAAGTCTTCTTCTGTTTTAAGCTGCGATATTAATGACAATGGTAATTTTGTTGATTCAAGAACGTTCTTAGGATCATTTCCGAATAAAGCTTTATACGGAGATCTTTTTATTAATCTATGATATGAGGAATTTTTTTGAAACTGGACAAAGTAACATCCCACAGACCAGGAAGTGGAATTGTTGTCCCGCATCCACGCTCGTATCATGACTTCCACATCCTGGTTACATCCGTCTAACGAACCCTGGCTCTGAGGGTGACGCGGTCTTCCATTTAGTATCGTACAATCGGGCCATATTCCGACTAGTTCTTGAATAACACTCGCAGTAAACTTGCGGCCATTATTGCTTTTGATAATGACCGGGCATCCGACTTCCATAAAAATTTTTAGTAATTCCAAAGCCACGTCAGCAGCACATTTTGAAATCAGTGGTCTTAAGAAGCAAAACTTTGTTGCATGATCCTGATAATTAAGCAACCATTTGTATTTATTATCCGGGGCCGATTGAAAATCGATTAAATCGACCTGTCCAAAATCTTTCGTAACGATCGGCTTTGCTACGACTCCTGTTTTTGGAAAAGTTTTCTTCTCTGCACATGTCTTACATAATTTTAAATAAATTTTAACTGCCGAAACAGGAATTATGTATTTATTCTTCAATGCGTAAACGATTTTGTCTCGCCCTCCATGACTTGTCGACTTGTGACATTGTGAAATATAGTCGAAATATTGTTCAGTCGAAACTACCTGTACTATGGGTGAAGAGTCATTTTTCCGTTTTATAATCAAAATTTTTTCACAACCAACTTCCATTATGTCATATTTTTTAATGTAAAAATACAGAGAACCGGTACGCGGTTGTTGCATAATTTTAGACGACTTGAACTCTTCAATCATATTTATAATTTTTTTTATACGCTCTAATGTCCACTGGCACTTCTTTGATTCTTTAGATTGATTTGCGTAAAATAAATTCAACTGTTTATCATATTCATTTTTTGAACAATCGGCGCTGGTAGTCATTTGTTTTTTGCCTTGTTGCGTAACAGTTTCAATAGTGTCGCCACAGTCATTCATTGTTGTAAGTAGGTAGAACGTAAATCATTTGTAATTTAACAATTAATACAACAATATGATCACGAGCGCCAAGTCACTGACAGGACGTGTACGACTGAAAAAGTCGGGTTCACACTGGGACAATATTCATGACAAAACAAAATTATTTATATTGTCCCATGCTTCCTGAACAGTTTTGATGTTAGGACATAGTGTAAAGAAATTTATTCTTTATACTATGGCTATGACAAGGTCACAAGACAATAATGGCGAAAGAATGAAGATGGTGTCTTGCGAGATAAAAAGTTAGAAGACAATTATTATATAGTCATTATTTTCAAGTCTTCATGGTTTCCGGGCTTGTAGGCCGTGGTTCGGTGGTATTTCTACCTGACGTTTTGTCTACAACTGCGGTAGACATTCTCAAAGGCGATGTGGCAGCGGTCGAAATGCCCTCCTTGGCGGCTCACAGGTCACATATTCTCCCCGTAGAGACGTTTTATCCAGATGTGAGCCGCCAAGGAGGACACTTCGACCGCTGCCACATCGCCTTTGAGAATGTCTACCGCAGTTGTAGACGAAACGTCAGGTAGAAATACCACCGGACCACGGCCTACAGGCCCGGAAACCATGAAGACTTGGAACAATGCCGGCCGTGAAAGCTTGCACACCTGGAATCATTATTTTGTCCTTGAATCACTTTTCAGTTTAACACCTGAATGCTATTGTCTTGTCCTGAATATTGTCCCCGTGTGAACTCGGATTTATTGAAGAGCGGACAAGGGATGCGCGGGCGATCACGCGCACGCCACTCGTTACCTCCCGCCAGCCCTGCCTCACTCCAAATTAACGAAAATTTAAATGCATCTACAATATGCCATACAAGTTAGGAATTTAATTAAATTCGTAGATGTCATCTGGTCATTTAATGATATTTCTGGTGAAGCCAGTTTTCTAAATAAAAACCTGAAATCACTTACTACAGGGTGTCTCGGGAGGAATCTGCCAAACTTTAGAAGCTTGTTATTTAAGTAATTTTAAACAAAAAAAATTATATCAACATAGGTCCGAATCGAAAAAATTATCGAGTTATGGCTTGTTGAAGAAAGACCAAAACATTAAAAATTGTGCATCTTCAGTTCCTCGATAACTTTTTCGAATCGGACCTATGTTGATAATTGATGTAACTTTTCTTGTTTAAAATTACCAACAAGCGCCTAAAGTTTGTCAGATTCCTCCCGGAACATCCTGTATAATAGAATATCTATCGATTTAGTTATTTTCCGGTGTTTATGAAAATCCGGACGAAGCCAGGGCGGAAAACTGATTCTAATTTAACCAATATACTTACTTTGACATTAGTGCCGGATATATCAATATTTTCTTATCTTATCCTTATCAAAAATTTCAATAAAGTTATTTAAATTTTTTTTGTATATTACTTATTTGTTAGCAACTTCTACGCCGCCACTGGTGTCTGGTTTTCCGAACAACTTACATAATATTTAAATGTAACTTACATAATATCGGTCAGTTTAGAAATATATTAGCAATGCAGCATAATTTGTCAATCTTTTGGATTGATAAGTTGTAGTCCGGTGTTTCGATTAATTAATTATTCATTTCTTCTACTATAATATTATTGTTGTATGGTATTTATAGTGATGTGGCACTCAAATAATACAAGTGTGCATAATTCTAACATAAAAAATTCATAAAAATGTTTAAAATACCTCAGAACATTTTACGTAAGGGCGTAAGGGTAGGAAAAAAACAAAAAGAAAATAATTATACAACATTTTTTATGATAACTTTATTTCATTTGAATAACTTAATGCAAATTAACAATAGTATTTACATAAATACAATTTTTTTTCTACATTTAAAATTCATATTTCTTTTATTGGTGAAAAACTACCGGGAAACAACCATTTTTTTACAATATTTTATTTTTTCAAATGCAATTCAGATATTTAAAACTGACAGTTATGGAGTCAACTATCTCGTGATTGGTTGACGTCTTTATTTGTCTCTGGTTATAAAAACCGACGTTTTTCGTACTTTTGAAGTTTGGTTATTTGTATTTTATTTAATTATATCAATTTTTATAACAATATCGAAATTATTTAAACAAAAAGTGGGTTATGATTCATTTTGTTCAGAATTATTAGCACAGACATCCAACTTGGAACTCAATGCAGTATGGATTAAACATTTTTGTTCAAAATTTCGTAATGAAAATGTTCGTTATGGCGTATGAAAGTGTTTTTAATGTAAAAGACGATTTTAGTGTTCAAAACACAAATTACAAAATCCGGCACAATAAAAAGTTTCTAGGAAATAATAGCTACCGTTAATAATTTTCGCGGCAAAAATAAAGTTCAAGTCTGTAGAAAAATGTGGGAACTCATACCATCGGCAAAAGGTGAGAATGCTGGAATACCCCCTCTCGTCAGTAACATAGGTCATTACACATCTAGATATACAATCTACTATAATGAGTTTCAAATCAAAACTGAAAAATTAACATGCTCGAGAAAAATTTCCAAAAAGAATATTAACGACACATATCGATAGTTGGGGGCAATTCCGGTATATAACCGAAAGTAAAATCACTATCACTAAAAGCTTTAATTTCATTTACGTTCAAATCTTCTAGCTTCGAATATAATAAATTAATATCCGGAGCGTTTTGAGTGGGTTGTTGAGGCTTCGCTCCAAAAATACTAGACGAATAGTTTGAGGCTGGTTGAGCGTTCGAACTTCCAAAAGCCTGTGACTGTTGATTGTTTCCGAAAACAGAATTTTTATTTTGCTGCTCAAAAACGCCTTCGTTGTTTTTTCCGTGATTATCTTCGAAAATCGACTGATTTTGCGTAAAGAAAATATTTTCATTTGTTTTAGTTTGTTTAGTATGAAAAACTGACTGATTCTGATTATTTCCAAATATCGGTTGATTTTGATTAAAACCAAAAACCGACTGATTCTGATTAGTTTGAAAAACAGACTGGTTATTGCCGAACAAAGGTTGAGGTTGAGAAGAAAAAGCATTTTGGTTTGATATATTTTCATTCGACTTTGTTTGCCCTCCAAAAATCGAATTCTGACCCTGTACTGCAAAAGTCGATTGAGGAACATTCGACTGAGCTCCAAAAACACTTTTCTGGTTACCAAAAACGGATTGTTGATTCGGAAGTGTATTTGGTAAAGTAGCTTGACTACCAAAAATATGATTTGAATTTTGTGCTCCAAAAATGGTCTGTGAATGTTGTTGGGGTGCGCCTCCAAATATTGAACCCGATTGTGGTTTCGAATTATTCTGTCCAAAAACTGAATTACTCGTCGACAAACTGCCACCTCCGAAAACACTGTTAGATTTCTGCGGTTGCTGAGAGAAAAATGGTGACTGATTCGGTGGACCTCCAACCGGCTGACTATTTCCAAATAAAGTACTTGTACTCGATCCACCCGTATTACCAAAAATTGTACTGCTTCTCGGTACACCGAACGGATTCGAATCTAATTGCACATTTGTCGGAGAATAATACAAGTTCTGGATTATTTTAATTAGCTCTTGACTGGGCGATTGCAGCGCTTGAATTCTACGAATAGCAGCTTCAAATAGTAATTGTACAGTTTGTTTCTAAAAAAACAATCAAAATATTAATATATTGTATTGTCAACTGTTTCAAAACAAAAGAAGAGTATTTTGGTAGTTGTCGTGCTATGGGCATAGTGTCAGAAAATTCTAAATTTTCGTATATTCATTAAGGATACTATAATACAAATACATACCATTAAAATTTGAAGTTGATTGACCATCTCTAACTTGAGATAAACTTAATTAAAGTTCGGATAATACACAGAGAGCATTGGAAATGTTGTGCTTTTGACAAGTTGTTTAATTTAAAAAAAAAAAGTAACAGTCAGAAATTTTCAAAAAACTAACTGTTTTTGATGTTTTTGTTCTGAGTTTAAAAAAGAAAATCCAAAAATTATTGTTATTGTTGAGATATAATAACGCAAAGTTCAACAATTTATGAGAAAATATTGATATTTTTATACCGTGCGAGTTTTTTCAAAGCGTACATTGTTTACATGGCGTTGCTATGGTTCCTCTATTACAAGTCCCCAGTTCCCGGGTTCTAGCCCGAGAGCTGGTAAAAGTATCAATTGGATTTTCAATTTATTATTAAAAAAAAAATAATAATGAATTGAAAATATGAATTGGTGCTAGGCCCAAATAACCTTAGCTGTTGGTGGTCTTTAAAACACACAATACAATTCAAAGCGTACATAGGCTGTTTCACAATTTAAAATCGTGGTATAGACCGTGGTATGCAAGATACTGGTTTGCCTGGAAACTGCACACTAAATAACGCAGAGACTTGCCCACAACTATTTCCCCCAGAATACAAATTGTACATAAGAACCTCTTCTTCCACGGTGTACATTTTTTATAGAAAAAATATTAAATAAATCTCTGAACTTATAAAATTTATTATCACAACTCAATAATTATAATAAATTGTAAATAAAAACATTCGTTTCCATAGTTTCTAACAATATCTATACCACGATTTCAAATTGTGAAACAGCCTATGTACGCTTTGAAAAAACTCGCACGGTATAATCCAAGCAAATAAACTAAGTGAAATATGTGTTACTATGTGAACAACAGTTTAGGTACAATCTCTAACAAAATTTTTTTACATTTAACACTACTTATTTATTGTTTTACAGTGTATTATGAACGAAACTTTTGGATGTTATTGTAGCACGACAACTACCTTAAGAGTTTTTTTTTTTGAATAACTGAAAACCAGGATAATCTTATACCACATGGTGAACACGGGAATAAAATAACATAGAATAAGACAAGGGTTGAAAAATTTGCTATCTCCGAAGTGGTACTGAAAAATGTCTTAAGCGATCTGGTGTCTAGGACCTATCGTGCCTTATAAGTAATACGGTATTGAAAAATCTTTTAGCAAATTCTGTTACAAATCTTACATATTGATCTAATGTCTGTTGTTTTTGCGCTTGATAGTAAAGTAATCTGATCTCTTCGAACGAATTATCTTCAAAACCGGGAAAACACGGTTTTTCTTTAAATGGCGTATACGATGATAATAGCCACTGACCACTTGTTTCAACTGTCTTCATATCGTTAGCTACTACTTTTATTAAACTCGCCACATCGACAGCACCATTAGGGGCAGGTTCTGGCTTATTGGCATTGTAATTCAACTGTACGTTGTACTGGTTCCCACCTATAATAATTATAATAAGAGGTTAGTACTTGATTATAAAATTTAAAATAATTCATTAAAAATGTTACCAAAAATGTCAAAGCTTTACGCGTTAAAGCACATAAATAAGAAATAATTAACCAGAAAATAATTGAAGTAAATAACATTACTTCATTTTAAGGTTAAATCACTTTTATTGAATATATTTACCTGCATATCTATTATATTCTTCATAAGTATGTTGGTTTCTGCATGCCTCTCCAAAACGACAAGCTCCTCGTAAAAAATATTGACAAACAACCATTGTAATACAAATTTGAAAGAAAGAAAGAAAAATAATATGAAAATACAAATTAGAGGTTATATTAAAATTGACAAGACGATCATTGACATAATTCCTTAGTGGAATCGATTTACTACCACCAGATAGAGCCGAGCGTCTATAATTTACAATTCATTACCACTAGATGGACATACTACTGTTCAACGAGGCATTTTAAAAAAATCGATCCAAAAATCAAAATCCTCAACTAATTCTGAAAACGGTCTTTTTTATAAAATAAAATACGTTCACAATTTTTAACAAAATTTATTAATTCTTTTATACAACTGGAAAGTGAGAACTTACGATCTAAAAAGAACTAAAAATTCTACAAAAAAATAAAAGTAACAAATAATAATTCTTATAATAAAGATTTTATTCCTTTGTTATAACTAACTCTGTAATCTATTTATTAAACAAAACACTGAAAATAAAGTATTTACTGTAAAGATAATTTATACTATATTTTTCTTGGAAGTCTTGACTTAAATGAGTTCTCTTAAATGATCTATTGCAATACCGATAGAAAAAACACAATGAGGCTTTAGTGAAGGGTTCTTTTCAGTATCGATTTCAAATACCAAATACCACTGCACATTTTAATTTGATACAGCTGATGCTAATTCCAATTTAAACGTATAGCTTTGCACGAATCACATCTAAATCAGCTGTGTCTAAGTATGGAGCTGAGCCCCCTGACAACTAGAATTTGATAAAGATTCCAAAATTTACTGTCAGTTGACGTTTTATTCCGAAAACTGAAAATGACCCAAAAATAATGTACATCGGGAGTCAGTATTGGTTAGTTTGAATAAATTGTAGATTTTTGAACGCATTTTATGTGCCGGTGGTATTCTATGTAAGAAC
Source organism: Mongoloraphidia duomilia (assembly GCA_039654895.1). Taxonomy (NCBI): domain Eukaryota; kingdom Metazoa; phylum Arthropoda; class Insecta; order Raphidioptera; family Raphidiidae; genus Mongoloraphidia; species Mongoloraphidia duomilia. The sequence continues at coordinate 1,008,047 of CM077521.1, read as the reverse complement.
AAAAAAGGGAGTAAAATTATTCAAAATAAATAAATTTTAAATATACATTCGACAGTTGGCACTAAAGAGTCCATCGACAAGCTTTTGTTTAGCTCTCGAAAATGCAACTAGTACCAAAAACAAAACTTGAACATATTATCCACAAAAATTAATGTGAAAAAAACTGCGTGGAATGTGTCAAAAAATATGTTTTTTTTTAGAAATCTATTAAATTTTAGTGACATTTTTCTTCTACAATAAAGAAACTGTTTTGTCTAATAATAAAAGTACAATGGTTTTATGTGATTCTTTAAAATGCTTAAAAATATAACAAAACCTTAAAACATCGGTGAAACAATTTATTTTTATCTCGATAATAAAATAGATGATTTATTACTATGACCAATTTAATGTTCAATAAGTTAGTGCAAAGTTTGAATGATTGTGAAGCTAATATGCAGGGGCGGATCTAGGTTTTGTCGGGGCCTAAGGCTTATTGAAGTCCAATGGTCCAATTTTTACTACACGATTAAGTGCTCATTGTTAATGAAAAAGTATTAAAAATTTATGATAATAATTCAATTTTCGTGGGCCCTTAACACTTGGGGGCCCAGGGTTTAAGTCCTATTAATCCCTATGTAGATCCGCCCCTGCTAATATGAGTCAATTTAATATTCATTTTTAAATAAAGATGACAACTGAATAACGCATATCGTTAAACGTAACCGATTTATATCCACGAGAGGCAGCACTTGTGGTAGGTACAAACATTATTTATTCCCCATTAGTGGCGTGCCATTTTAGTGGTATAACTTAATTATTTAATTAATTTAATAATTAAGTTATACCACTAAAATGACCCGACACTAATGGGCGCTAATGGGGAATAAATAATGTTTGTACCTATCACAAGTGCTGCCTCTCGTGGATAATTGAAAGAAGTACTCTCAGGAAAATGGCTCATTAGTATAATAATATTTACTGAGATGAAAAATTACGTAAAAAGAACCAAAGTAAACAGTCAAAGGTAGGTTTTTTAACAAAAGAGCGAATTAAATGTTTTCTATAAATAAAATCACATCAAAGAAGTTCAAAATATACAAATAAACCTTACCTTTACCATTTTAAATAGTAAAAATTATAATATTTTACTACGTTTTTACATTACCTAAGTTAGGTAATGACTGATACGATGAGAAATTAAATTAAGTATAATCATTCTGTACCACTTCTTAATAATATGTAAAACAAAACAAAATGTTATTCCCTTTTTCAACGTACCACCATATAGCATTTATTATTTTATTGATGTGAAACACCTTATGTCAGGCTGTGAACAGCCGCGTGAGGGGAAATATGCAACGAAATTTATGGTCCGCTCCTTCGCTGCTGTTCGCCTCACCACTGCGGCACTCTCTCTCTCGGCTTCCGCGCGCTCGGGCACGGGAAGACAACCGCGTGTGTTACAGTACAGTATATAGGATTACGTCAGCATAACAGTTAGTTGCTGCTTTTGAAAAAATATATACTACTACATAGAGAATACCACCGAGTTCAATAACGTTTTCTTTGATGTTTCGCATCTCTCGGGGGTCCCGAGACTCACACCCTTTTTTTTTTTTAGAATTCAACAGAACACTGAACATCGGAAAAATATTTATTTTACAGCTAACTGCAAGGTTAAATATAATGCCGTACTAATTTTGTATAAGTGAAATAAATCATCAAGGACACATATTTTTATGCTCTTGAAGATTTGTAACGCATTCAACGTGTTGTCAGACGCATTCGTTCAAAGAATAGTTTAGTTGAAATTGTAGAACTGTGTCAAAACAATGGAGTTGGGCACTTAAGAAACATAATATAGATGGCAGCAGGTTGATAGCCACCTGAGTTATTTATTGCTTTTCATAGAAAAACGCGCGAGAAATCAAGTTTTTTCCCTTCTGAATAGCATTTTCTTTTCAGTTCCGGATTCTTTGGAAATACAAAACCTCTATGATTTGAACATTGGTAAATAAAATACAGCACATCGGCATTGTGAACGATTTATTATATTTTTAAATAAACTTATTCTGTACACACTACTATGAACTGTCCACAAACTGAGGTGGTTACATAGCTGGCGCCCCTAGCGGTCAAGTTTGGTAGTGCCCATCTCCAGTCATTTCTGTACAGAAATAAAAATTAAATAAACGGTAATGAAATTGTCGGAGCATAATATTTAACTTAAAAACAGGAACGCGCGAATTTGTTTTTTTTTAATATGTTAAATCCAAAGGAACAGACCTCAGAACAGTGATAGCTATAGAAACAGCATATCACGTCGCCTGTGAAGCCACAACTATACATTAAAGTACGACCTGGCAGGTACATTATGATCATTCATTGCTTCTATCAAAGCAAATATTTCTGTAGGACTGAAGCAAGTGAGCGACAGAATCAAATAAATACAGATGTGTATTTTTAAAGAGTTGTCAATTAAGTAAAATCAGTATTACAACCAAATATCATAAACCAATATACAATAAGCTGCGTTTGAACACGGAGTGTTTTACGTTCAGAAATTATGGAGTAAAGTTAATTTTAACAATATTGAATTAACTATCTGATTTATTCTGTCATGCGCAGTGCGTATGTTACGTCAAAATTATTTGTGTCAGTTGAATAAGAGGTTATGTTACAATAACTTATAAAATTCCGACAAGCTTCGCCGATTTCCGACTCCGTTTTTGAGATTTATTATTCAAACGTAGCTGTAGTTAATAAACGATTTTTCTCATAAGTAACAACATTGAAATATTTAAATTATATCCTATAATCACATATATTTTCATTTCATTTGTACATTCGATTTTACACGAACGATCTGTAATAGTTTTAGATGATTTTTAGTAATACAGAAATAATGACAATTAATGATTTATAACAAATTCTATGTAAAAAAAAAGATTTACATATTTTTTTATACGTAAAGAGAAATGTATGCCATTTTTCAAAAAGCCCGATAACTGCCATTTTATTTACAAACTGGCTACTGAAAGATTTACTTCAAGAAAGAATAAAACATTTATGGAAATGTAGGATTTATACAAAGTACATAACAATTAACCTATTATTAATCAAACTCCGATATTAAAAATGACAAAACGACTCCATCGGTTACAGAATCATTCTTTACAGAATAAAAACAAACGAATCGAATATTATTATAGCAAGTCTCGTTTGTTTTCAGTCTATCGTAAATGTTTGAATCCTTAGTTTTCTTTTACTAAATTATAAAAAAAATGAAATGATGAATAAATTAAACTTTATTATATAAAGAAAATATTAAAGAAAGTTATAAAGAAGTAAAGTATTCACAAAATAAATTAAATAAATGCTTTAAAATGAACGTTTCAATGCCATGTCAGAATAAGGTTAATAAACAAATGAACTTCGATTCTTTTGTTATTTCATTCTGAATTCAAACTTAATTGAATTGCCTGAATGAGATAAATCAAAGCTTTGTTTTTTATACCCAAATTCTATGATTCTGATTTTTCTTTTTTCTAAACTCGACAAAAAAAAAATAAAACGCGTTATTTTATGTCATCCACATTTTGTTTTAAACTAGTATTACACGAAAACTATGGTACGAAAAATAACGATATTGATGATTTTCCTAAATTAATTCGCAATTAAAAGCCAATGTAGGTGTCAGCACTTAGGACGTCTATAAGAGGTTTAATCGGCAGTATCACAAAACAAATGCAGATGTCAGCACTTTGACGAAATGATGGTTTGAATGGTTGTGTAAATAAAGTAAAACTTTTAAGTTAATGAGGTTAGATTTTTATGTCAGCAATGTCAGATTGAGCATTAACGTACATTGATATTTATAAAGACGTTAGTGTATGATTATAGACGCTCGACAACAGAGGTCATTAGCGTCTAAAGACGTTAGTTTGAGTCAAATAAGACATAATGACATAACGGGGACTGCCATTTTTTCCTCGTAGAACCCACATACGACGACTTCGGATTCGAACACCAGACGTCAGTCACTTTGCTTTTAATTGCGAATAGTTAATGAAACGGTTTGTTTTTGAGTGATTGAATGAATCGATGAGATTAATAATATGTTAATTTTATGAATTATAACGAAAATACAGTTTTTAAATAATATTTATTACATTATAAATAATTTATTTATTACGCATCTAGGTCGCTGATGAAGAGCACTTCTCGGTTTTTGAGGCCGGCTTGATACAGTGTGAGCACCTGATCGCCTTCGTACGACGCACGACATTTTAATACTCGCTTTGGGAAATTCGTTGTTATCTCAAATGAATCAGGTGACTCGGGGTGACAAAATACATAATAATAGACGGCCTGTAAATGGTAAAATACGTATTCTGCACTATATATATTTTTGAAAAAGCAACAGACCCAAATTGTGTTTCGAATCGATCCAAAAATAATTGACAAATTATTACATAAAAACTGGGACGCTTTTTTTCAAAACTTAACTGAAAGAGCTAACTAATAAAAAGTTTAAAGACAACTGCATTTTTTCTTGAATTGAAAAGTTGATAAACTGAACATCTGAACATCAAACTGATTTAATATTTTGTTAATAATTTTTTGTTGTGAGACAAAAATTGGGTTAAGTAAGGCAAACTTTTTTTAACCCAATGAATATTTTTAACTTGTCTTTAATAAAACTTTGAATTATTGAGGCATTGCAAAAAAATAGTATCATTTGAAGAGAAGAAACTTACCTCCAGAGAATCGGTGCTTAAAAACCTTCTTTCGAGTCTTAATCCCGACGGTAATTTTATTACCATGTGCACAGCATCAGGATTGTGTGGTTCCGGTTCTCTAGGTATTTTATTAACCGAATCTACTTTTTCTCTACGTATCGCTAACTTTCGTTGTTCCTCAGCTTGGATCTCAGCCTCCATTCTTCTTTGTTCTTCGAGGATTGCTTGTCTTTCCTCTTCGCGTTTCCTTTCTTTTTCCTCGTCTGCACGAAGGGACTCCAAATATGCTTCATCTTGTTGGGCGCGCAGTGTTTGCGTTAGACTACGCTCCACTCTAAAAATAAATTTGAAAAAAAAATGTCATAAATCTATAAATGCTTTCACTTCCCCGATAGCCCCATAGTCGAGCATTTATTGGGAATTTACTGTACAGAATCAAGAAAAACTGCGGTAACGTTTCAATTTGTAACAAAGTCTGTTTTATATGCAAACAATTTTGAGCACAAAGACAAAAGAAATTTTAACGTCACAAAATAGTTAAATTTAATTTAAAAGTGGATAGAAATTTAGACGTAAATGAAAACAATAGTTAATTTGAAACCAATTCAAAATTCGCAATTCAACTTTTCACATTCACTTGTTGTTACCTTTCAGCACGTGCTTGAATTAAATTTATTTCATTGTCTGAAATAATTGCTTGTAGTCGTTGAAGTAAAATACGAGGTTCGTTGGGTCCCTCCAAACGGCCAACAATCGTCATACGGTTATCTTTTAGAACGATAACAGCGAGAAACGGATAATAACTCGTTCGGAGTGACTGCGATACTCGGTATCCCTCCGATGAATTCACAGAGCATGCCCAGAAAAGCATATTCGTATTGATATACGTGTAGACTTCAGTGTTGGACAAGGTGTTTCTATAATGTTAAGAAATGTTATCTATGAGTAAAGAAATCTGATTGGTTGAAATAAACAAAACATGAACGTCGGCGTTTTACTGACCTACAAAATGAAATGGCTTCGGTGTTTTCATCTTTATGTAAATAAACTAATAAGAATCTGAGTTCTTGTTTTGCATCACTCAAAGCTTGTGAATAAGTTCCTTGATAAAAGACCGGGTGACAATTTCCGAACTTTTCTTCATATGTCCTAATAAAATTCATAACGTCTTCGACAGGGTCCGTTATGTATCTTCGCTGATCCGGTCTTAAGAACCGAACACCGATTTGAAATATTGACATGACTGTATTGTAACATAACGATACTACGAAATTGAAAAGGTAACTAAAAAAACCGCCGACACCTCCGCTAGCACTACTTGGTGGCGACGTGTAGAAATAATGTATTGAATGATCGTTTACAACAGCTGGCGGTCTCGATTCTGTCGCATACATTGAAGGACGACCTTCTCGGATATTCAGTTGTTCTTGTACAGCTACTTCTAAGTCCCACTGATGTCTTTGTAAAACATCTCTGCATATTGACATATCTTCGATACCTGTCAAATCTTGAAACTGTAATATTTTTTCAGTTTGTTCAGTAGTTAACCCTAAACCTAAATTATCTTGTGGGAAATCCATTGTTATCTTTCGAAGCACTGATTTTTTTTTGTTTCTTTTAACTGTAGACTGGATTTGATTGATGTTTGTTAGCTGATGAAGCCATACAAAAGTTAAAACGCGCACAGAAAAACTTAAAACTTTAAAAAATACTGCAATTGTAATAACAAAATAATAATTGCAAAAAATAGTTCAAACACCTCTGTGCAGCCTCTGTGTTTGTTATTACATCGACGTGTTTTTTGATGAAAAACGTACAGGAACAAATCGTATGGTTAACATTAGTTATGGAAGGGGAAGTAGTTACAGACAAGGGAAAAAAAAATTCCTAACTTTTTGATTATCACTTTTTAACACTTCACTAAAGATATACAAATCTAATAGTAAACAAAATGATTAATTTTTAAATTCACTGTGATTTTAGAAAACTCTTGTCAATTTTTTTCCCACAAAAGATATCTGATCGGTTGAATTCTGTATAGATACAAATCATTTTTTCGTAATAAAAAGATAGCTGTAAATCACATGAGTCATGACCATCATGAATCATCCATAGACTTCAATGACAGGCGTACAAGTTGGAGACTACTGTTTTCCAAATACAACAAATCACAGGGACGTACTTAGATTGGACGAAAATATTAAAAGTAAATTAGGAATAAAAATTTGAATAAGCAACGAGCATGATGTTAAAATAAGGTACTCAGTTTGTAATCGGGAGATCGTAGTCTTAAATCTTGCGGCCGATTACCTTAGTTTATATTTTTTCATCGTTTTTCTGTCACAATTGGGATCCGTCAGATTGGTGGAGCTTAAAAAACATGGCGCAGAGAGGGGAAAATTTCATATACGGGGTATACTTTTGCGTGTAATTTTATGATTTTCAAAGTGATATGAAATGATAAATATAAGTGCAATTTGTGATTGGGCCGGTACGAATCCTAAACAAAGGAATTTCGTTGAAGGAGAACGAATTCTCAAAGCCGGACATATTATCAAATGTCGGAAATATAACGAGAAAAATGCATGCAAAATGAACTGTCAAAAGTAGTAATCTTTACGACATATTGCTTAAAAACATCAAAATTAAAAGAAAATCTCCACGAAATTAATCATCCGCGTTAGGTGAATAATGTAAGCACATAACTGCAACATAATAAGTTATATTGTAATAAGTAGGTAAGTTACTAACCTCAAAATATTTGTATACAAAGTTAATCCTATAAATTTGTCAATCATCAAGGACTCAACTATTGTAGTGCAGTATGATAATAAGTACATCTTATTATTAATATAAAATATTTTTTTAATTCATAAATACAGTTTTTCCACATTTCATTAGAAAATAATTCTCTGTAAAGTAAGTTTTACAAGACAATAACTGACAGTGTTTATTGTCATGATATTAGAAAACGTCGCGAATTCCATTTTCGATAAACTTTTTGTTTATTTTACTTGTTTTATTTTTGTAATAAATAAATTCATGAGTAATTTGCACTGTTAGCATGTAAAATTCTCCCTCATTTTGAGTACAATTTTCTGCCACCAGATGTCATATGCTCATTTGACGGATCCCAGTAGAGTCTAAATAAATGTCGTCGAGGTGGACCGTTACTCAAAATCGGACATGAACGTGAACTTCTATTCTATTATTTGTACACGAGGCCTTATTTGTATAATTTTGGCGAGGTCCTCTTTTGATATACATTCATTCTTTTAGTTTTTTTAGAAAAAATTACACTAGTTGCGTAATTTTTGAGTTAATATTACATCACAAAACGAAGGGATTTCTGTTCTTTTAAACAATGTTTTGATTTGAGATGCCGGTTGGCGGTTCGCACTGTGTTCAAGTTCAAGACGAAAGATATTTTTTTTTAGAAATTAATTTTATTTCCTTCTTTTTACGTTGCCCTTTGTTCTAACATAGATAAAAATTGTTTTGTAGCCACTGGTGCTGTCATGATCGGCTCAAGTGTTGCACCATTTGGCCACATTGACTTGGTTGGCAGTTGGCGCAGTTTGTCGGATAAAATGACGGGAAGAAGTTCTTTGCATAGCAGTAATAACATAACTCTATGAAATAATGAAATAAGAACTTGTAAGATTATTCTTTGTAAATTTATTGTGTTTTTAAATAATAATTCAACTTTGTATGTGCTTATTGAAGTGTTTAGAATAAGATTTGTGACTCGGACACAAAATTCGTGTGTTTATGTTGTGAAAACTTATCGATTTCCAAGTAAAAACTATGGCACTCCTCGACGGACAAAATAAGAATTTTCTCTTCAGATGCAATCACCGGTGTATTTTCACATTTTTTCTGGTTCTAATATCAATTGCTGTTACGGTAAGTTTATTTTCAATATCATTTTTTACCCTGATTTATTTTGTACATCGTCGAGATTTTGCTGTCAATGTTCTGTCAAAATTGTAATTAGCAAATGCATTAGAACACATCTTCAGTTTTTTAATAATATTTAGAAGCCATATACGTCTAGAATATTGAAAATTATACTTTGTAAGAATATAATAATTGATTTCATCATAATTTGTACTATAAATATTATCTGTATTGATAGTTAATTTTTTATTGATAAGCTGTTTTCTTTGAAAAGGTTTTAAATTTTTTCGTAAATTATTTGATAAGATAGGTAGTTTTTTAAATCTTGAAGGAGTTTTCTGAAAATAATAAAATTCGTGATATTGAGAAAATTTTGACGTAGGTACATTAAAAAACGTTTGTTAGGTAATTTACGTTAAAATTTCCTTGTAAGATTTGATTAATTTGTCAGTTATTTTGATATAATAGACAAATCTTTCTTGTATAATATTTAATAATTTTTTTAATATTATATCAAATTTTTTGTTGGTGCAATCACATTCATTATATTATGAATAAATAATGTATCGCATGTCGTAATGTAATAATATTATGCTAATTAGGTACAGTTGTATATTTTGCGCAAACATATTATTATATGTTAAGACGTACCAATTAAAAATAAATTGAACTTGAAGATGGTGCATCTTTTTTGGCACATGCGAATATGTCTAAAGCTACAAAAATAAACCTTCGAAAATACACTTGACAGGTTATTTTAGCAAAATATTTCTTCAAATATTCGAAGCAAAGTATGGATCAAGTTCAAACAGATACTTAATTTGATACTTATTAATGAAGAAATATCAAAGTAACCATTTTTATTTAGTGGCTAATATCGAAGTATTCCATTATTAAACGGTTTTTGGTTACTGCTCACCCCCCTTTCGTGAAGTTCTAAGCGCAATAAAATACAGTCTATCCTATTCCGTGACGCATTAGTGAAAGTCCGATCAAAATCGGCTCAATAGTTAATTTTGAGTTGACCCGAAACAAACAGAAAGAAATTGTTAAAATGACGTAAGTATTTTCAAAATGTCTGTTTGTTTGTTCCGAGTTAACTCAAAAACTGCTGAGCCGATTTCAATAGAACTTTCACAATAGTGTTTGTTATACATCTCGGAATAAAATAGGGCATTACGCTTAATCGACATTAACGCAAGCGAAGTCGCGGGTAAGGCTTGTCTGAAATATTTTGAAATGATTTTGTCTTATCTCTATATTTTGTTCATGACATCGGTATTATTGTCGAGCGTTGTTCTATAGTCGAGAACAGCTTGGTCATTGGTGTAATGGTTAGCATGCTGGCCATTGAATCAAACTGTCGTGGGTTCAGCTTTGATGTTATTAGACGCTAATGATTTTAGTTGTCGTGCGTCTAAATAATCTACAGTAAATATATCTTCTATAGACACCTGTCCCTGCAATTGAAACCAGACAGTCTTGCGTGTCCCGGAATTTTCACAGCCAGTAGTGACTAGTGAAGTGTTTATTTAATATGAATGTCTTGTAAATTAAAACTAAAAAAGATAAGAAAATGCTTACATGCTTAGTAATTATGATTCAAAAGTAACAACTACATGACTAATACGCATTACGAAATTATTAACACGCAAATATCTTCTTGATTGAGTTTTCTTTTTAATGAATAATGATACAGGGACAGTGGTTAGAAGGTGGGCCATGGCCCACCTTAAACTGTCTTGGCGCACCCTGGAATAATTCCCAATCTCTGTAGTTTATCTTTTAAATACGTTTATAGCCCTCGAAATTTCAACAATTTTTCTTGTAAATTCTATAACTGCAAATATCTTCTTGATTGAGTTTTCTTTTTTAATGATACAGGAGCCGTGGCGCCGTTAGAGGGTGGGCCAAGGCCCACTTTAAACTGTCTTGGCGCACCCTGGAATAATCCCCAATCTCTATAAGTAGTTTATTTTTTAAATACGTTTTTAGCCCTCGAAATTTCAACGATTTTTCTTATAAATTCTATAACTGCAAATATCTTCTTGATTGAGGTTTCTTTTTAATGATACAGGAGCCGTGGCGGCGTTAGAGGGTGGGCCAAGGCCTATTTTAAACTGTCTTGGCGCACCCTGGAATAATCCCCAATCTCTATAAGTAGTTTATTTTTTAAATACGTTTTTAGCCCTCGAAATTTCAACAATTTTTCTTGTAAATTCTATAACTGCAAATATCTTCTTGATTGAGTTTTCTTTTTTAATGATACAGGAGCCGTGGCGGCGTTAGAGGGTGGGCCAAGGTCCACTTTAAACTGTCTTGGCGCACCCTGGATAACCCCCAATCTCTATATTTTATCTTTTAAATACGTTTTTAGCCTTCGAAATTTTAACAGTTTTTCTTGTAAATTCTATAACTTTAACGAGGAATGATATTTTGGAAAGAAATGTTTTTGGCTCACCTTCAGAACACCATCCCCAGCTCTGGCCCACCCTAACAAAAAATTCTATAGCGCCGCCACTGTTGATGGTCTTTAAAACACAATTTTTAAAAATATTTTCGAAGGACGGCTTGGTGTAATGGTCAACGTGCAAGCCTTTGGAGCAAGCTGTCGTGGGTTCGAATCTTACCTCGCTACATGGATGTGTTGTGATGTTATGTAGTTTTAAGTGATATGGTATTTGATGTAATTAAGACGCTAATGACCTAAGTTGTCGACACGTCTATAATCTACAATAAATAAAATCTAAAATATATTCAATATTTACAGTAATTGACGCGGTTGTTACATAACTAAAACAGGCGAGTTTTTCAGAGAATCGATAACATGTAAATATTCGAAAAGTTTATTTTTAGAAAAAATGTCTCTACATTTTTACGTGTACTTACCTTTAGACGCGGATATTGCTTCTAAAAATAATTTTTATTTTGAGGTATTAAAAAACACGTTTTTCTGAATTTGTTTATTTATAGTTGATTTTGGCATCAAGCAGATTTTTCGCTGACAAGTTTAATTTGTTTGATTTAAAATTTTATGATGCACACGGCTCCCGGTCTGAAATTGGTGCCGGCGTCAACATATCGAATAACCAGAGCTGTTACGTCCTCCATTTGCCCGTGCGCCCCATTAATCTAGCGTGATTCGCATTTCAATGTCAAAATAAAGTGACAGCGGTTGAATGCTAAGCTAAGAGCTTATAATAAATTCCGTCCGATGTCGCTAGTGTGTCATAATGCAGTTCATAGCTAACTACCCCATATATTAGCTACAAAAATGCATCTTATTGATCGTTTGAAACTCAACGCAGCAGAACATCCAAATACTTTGTGCATTCTAGCCAAGCACGTGCTGTTCACCTGATAAGTATATCTGTTGGTGGGAAATACTATAACTGTTAAGCTCGGCCTTGTCTCCAGTCCCCATACTGGAAATAATTTTATGATGTTTATCACCGTCAAGTTCCAGTTTTCTTTTCTAAATGTAGGAAGCGTCAGCAGCGCGGTTTTATTTAGCTTGGCCCCGTATATTTGTTTGTTTGTTACTATCTTTGTTTCAAATCTTGCGACAGCTTTTTCAACTACTTCTACTTAACCGATTCTTATGAAACTTTGCACACACATTGAGTTCCCGTGACAATGCAATATTATGATAATTTCAACTTGGTAACGAGGGTCTGATGATGGAATCAGGAGGTGGACAGTTCAAAGGATGAGAAGTTTGCATAATGGTACGGGCCAGAAATCAAACTAAAAACCAGAAAATAAAAATAGGTAAAATAACTTTTAAGTTAAACGGTTTTATTTTAAATCATCAGCTGTACCAAAAACTAGAAAATAATTAGGACACAAACCAAGGGGCACTTTGTGTCGCTGCGTCAGCGGAATAAGTAATAAAAACGTGGGGCGCATAAAAATCTGTATATAACGACTGTATAATTATTAAATAAGAATGGCTTGTCTAGAAAAATGTGTTTCCAAGCCCGGCGCCAACAGAAATATTTCAAATGCGCCCCACGTTTTTATTACTTATTCCGCTGACGCAGCGACACAAAGTGCCCCTTGGTTTGTGTCCTAATTATTTTCTAGTTTTTGGTACAGCTGATGATTTAAAATAAAACCGTTTAACTTAAAAGTTTTTTTACCTATTTTTTTTTAAGTTGACCGTTGAGTGGCAGGTCGTCTACGAACCCGGAAACTTTTCTTTGCCGTACCTAAATTGTTTGCTGTAATGAAAACACAACTGACCTACATTAGTTTGACCTGCGTTATATAAGATTCAGTTTTTTCATTTCAGATGAGAAAGTTGTTTATACGACTGGAATCAAAACATAATATACTACTATAATAACTGTTTTCCTGACCTATTTCCCTTCTGTTTTATTATAACTCTCACGTCTTAGAGCAAGTTTCGTTTTATTATATCAGTGGTCCAAAAGCAAAACCGTCGATGCCGAATTTTGCTTTCAAAAAGTATTCTCTATACTGGAAGTTACCCCCAGCACTCTTCATCTCAAATCCCACTCCCCTCGCCTAAAGGTACGTGCAGTACGCAGCTGGGATTCTAGATGGTAGCATGTATGGTAGATGGTGGCTGAAATTATAAGCGCTTAAGGTTTGCACAACGAAGCTTATTAATAGAAAACGATCTAAACATGGCGAATTTCATCATTTATACCAAGAATTAAAATTTTACCCAAACCGGTTTTTTGAATATTTACGTATGGAACCTAACACTTTTAAATACGTCTTAGAAAAAACTCAAAACAAATTAAATAAAAACTGGCAAAATTTCACTTATTAAACTAGTCGCATCCATTGCGAAACTTGTAACGGCCATTTGACAGTGTCACACGTTGATTGTAGTAGTCAGCACGCTGAAAGAATGGTGAGATACATTCTTGTATCTAGCAGCTCTTGTAACAGCGCTTATACCTGCTACACTCACTGCTTCGTTGTGTACGCTCGCATATATGACAATGCATTAATTTAAGCAAGCCCTGCTATGATCTACGTTACCATCTAGAATCCCAGCTTCATACTGCACGTACCTTAACAGCTCACCCGACGCTATTTTTAAAGCTAAGGGGTTCGGGCAAATGTCAAATAGGTTTTCAATTTATTGTTAAAAAAATAATAAAAATTGAGAATATGAATTGGTGCTAGGCCCAAATAACCATAGCTGTTGGTGGCCTAGCCGAACGTTTACCGATGATTTTTATATGGCGTTTCTATGCCTCCTCTATTACAAACCCCCAGCTCCGAAGTTCTATAATTACGAGAACTGGTAAAAGCATCAACTGAATTTTCGAGTTATCTCTTATTAAAAAAATAATAAATTGAAAATATGAATTCGTACTGGGCCTGAATTAATTAATTAATTGTAGATTATAGACGCTTCGACAACTCAGGTTATTAGCGACTTCAACACAACAAACAATACATTTGTGTATTAGAATCCGCCAGCTGGCATACACAAACCGACTGGTACGAGCTCGCGTCCCTGGGAGCGCTAATTCCCAAAGAACATTGGAATGCAATGTGCGATAGCAACCACATTACAATGTCACCCCTGGGGGGTTCTGGGCCTAAATAGCTTTAGTTGTTGGACATTGAACAAAATGAATGAAAAAGTCTTCATGGTTTCCGGGCTTGTATAAGGCCGTGGACCACGGCCTACAAGCCCGGAAACCATGAAGACTTGGAGCAATGCCGGCCGTGAAAGCTTACACATTTGAATGAATGAAAAAGTCGACATACGCGCATTGGCCTTGTGTAGTTTTATTTCGTCTGTAAAAATATATTTCGTCTGTTTTTAAGGGATGTTTGGAAAATAGGCCACGCGCCTCTTAGTGCGATAGGCTGAATAGGTAGGTCAATGCAAGAATCGCGTTTATCACTTGTTCTAAATCTCTTATGTGCTTGTAAAACTTACAAAATAAGCGCGTTAAAGGATTTGTGTGAAAATTCACGCTTATTTATACGTGCTTGGAAAATGTGTTCACGGAAAACAGATTGTTTTTTTATACAGGGTGTCCAAGACTTGCGTTGTCGGCCGATATATTGATTTTGGGTGAAGATAGAAAAAAAGTTTAAATACAAAAGTTGTTTAAATTTTAATGTTGTATAACCTAAAAATATTTTCAATTATACAGCCTGTCCCATTTAAGCGTGGCAGATCAAAGCTATGTTTTTTTTTAACCTAGCACCCTATTTTTATTTGATTTTTCAATTCTGCACCTAAATGTGAATAGAAATTGTAAGGGAAGCCATGCTCGAAAATTCAGTAATTTTTGAGTTATTAATTAATTGAATAACTAAAAAATTACTGAATTTTCGAGTATAGCTTCCCTTACAATTTCTATTCACATTTAGGTGCAAAATTGAAAAATCAAATAAAAATAGGGTGCTAGGTTAAAAAAAACATAGCTTTGATCTGCCACGCTTAAATGGGATAGGCTGTATAATTGAAAATATTTTTAGGTTATACAACATTAAAATTTATACAACTTTTGTATTTAAACTTTTTTTCTATCTTCACCCAAAATCAATATATCGGCCGCAAGTCTTGGACACCCTGTATACGGGCGAACCATCTGTTCAGGAACTTCAACCAAAACTAGCCGTCCTGTTGTAGACCGAGAGCTAGTGACAATTTTTTGGTGTTATTTATTCAAGGCCTTATTTTTGTGAAGATGTTGAGGGAGGCATATTAAAGTGCCCTGTGTAAGGGATTTTGCTAGATAGCGGAATGGGAGGGATGCAGACCGCCTCCAACATGTAACAAAAAAAATGGTCACCATTATTATTGCTTCAAGGCTGAAATTGTTTGTATAGCTTGTCGGTGACCAAATAATGCCATTATAATATTTGCAGATCGATTGGTCAGTATTAAAGGGGTGGCAGATCACCCTAAACGTGTCATGTACCCGACGAATTTTATATTACTAGTTCAATGTTCAAATTTTAAAATGCTGTTACGGCGACTGTTTTAACCATATATTTCAGTTTGCAGAACAAAATGTCGGTATTAACTCCCTCTCTTAGAGGGAAACTTGCTCGCCTAGGTGTTTATATCGTTCTGCTAGTCTCTAGCCGCCATGAATAAAATATTGCGTGTAATTTTTTTTTGTGAACAGGTAGATTTGTCATATAAACGTAATATAACAATTTTATGTTTCTTTGGTGGAAAAATATCAGATAGGCAATAATTAATATTCAAAGTAAAGAAAATGCTGTTTGTCCTTGACATATATACGTTATAGTTAATGTGAGTTTGCCATACAGTTGAGTTCTTTGGTACCCCCGTTTGCACATTTTAAATCGCATAGCTGCAACGAGGCTTGTTCGTGTTGCAAAATTCACAAAATAAATTCATTTGGCCATGGATATGGGTTTCTGTTTAGACATGAGCCTAGAGTATGCTATTAACTATACAGGATGTAATAAAAAGTAGGGGCATTTATTTGGGTACATTTAACATATAACCCCCCAGGGGGCACATTGGGATGTAGTTGTTATCGCAATTAGGTATTAAAATTTAAAAAAAATTATTAATTTTTTAATTTTTTCTAATAATTTAACATAAGTAATATTGAAAAACAAAAAGAAAATTTTTATTAAAGCCATAGGTAAAAAATTACTAAAAATTAATTAAAATGTATAAAAATTTAAAAAATATCACGTGACTTCAAAACGCGCCAGAAATGTTTGTGACGTCGTTATGTTAAAATGTGTGTGCATTTGTTGGTATTTGTTTATATGTATTACTAGGGCATGCAAATATTCGGATGTTTCAGGTATTCGAATATTCGCTCAAATTTTAGCCAATATTCGAATACATTCGAATAATTGGTAAAAATAATAAAAACACTGGAACTTCAATAAATGACTTTTAATTATTTAAAATCAACATGCCTACTGCACGTCCATAAATCCAATCAATATTTTAACAACAAATGCAGCTTACTTCTAATTAAAAAGAGATCAAATAATCATTTTTACTTTACTTAGTTACGTAAAAATTCAGATCAAATCAATTAAATATTAGAGCGCACATAGCTTCCGAGAACCATAGATCAAATGAACATATTTAAGTAATCAAAAAAATTCAAAATTCTTTCTTTCTGTTTTTCCTATTCAAACAAAAATATTAAATGAGCATCTAAGACGCTCAAAAATGCCTCACGTAATTTATGGACGCCCCCTATTTTTATTCAGTCTCGATCAATTTTCGGCATTTAGAGGACGGTTGCAAAATTCCAGTTACAGACGACGTTCTCGGTCCATAGACAGTACGTCGTCAGTGACGACACAAAACGTACCAATAAGTGTAATAATTTGTCTTTCTAATCACGTATTCTAAGCGTATTTACATATTATGCAAATTGCTCTGTAATTTCACATAAATTACCCAGTCGTATCAAATTATGTCACTCGGTACTTTATGGGTACATTTGTACTCGGCGACTATGAAAATCAGACCGGCTGGTTCTCGACGCTGTTTTGATCGCTTGATGGAAGATTTCCTGGACTATAGAAGGACCTCGAATCTTTTTAATCGTAATATTTGTTTACGAAAATAAAATCAAGGATAAAACTATTGACATCTTGTGGAGAAGAATCTTGATGAGCTGCGTGAAGGACTTTTATCGTCAATTTTAGATGAAACGTTTTTGCAGAGAGAATTTATACAAATCTTTCTTTTATTAACTTCCCATTGGAAGTTATTGTAATGGGTCAGAAAATCGAAATCAAAACGGAGAAAAAAAATTTTATGTTATAAGGTCACTACACTATTTTTAGAAAGATGTCTGTGTGTGTGTATGTGTATGTACGTATGTGTCCATTTCTTTCTAAGGCGAAATCTCGAGAATGAAAAATGATATCGACTACGTTAGGGTACCAATCGACGCGTATTAACGTAAATATGATCTGAAAGAAATTTTTTCAAAATCGATTCAGCCGTTCTTTTTTCTTAACCAAATAACCTCCAAAAAAGTAGATTTTACACAATATCTCGCGAATAAAAAATTATATCGACTTCGTAAGGGTGTCAATCGAGGCGTGTTAACGTCATTTTGATCAGACATAAATTTTATAATAAAAATCGGTTCAGCCGTTTTTTTTTTAATTATTGTTAAAAATAAATAATAATTATGTTTTAGTGATTAAAATGATTACTTTTCTGTGTAATATCTAATTTAATTATTATTATTAAATATTTATCAAACTGGGAAGTTCGTCGTGTGGACCTCAAGGGTCGCACTTTAGTCCTAATAATCGACCCGCCTTACGGCTTGTTTGCATTACTATTAAGCCGGGAATACATCTGACAAACGTTGTCATTCGTCATACGACAAGCAATTATAGCAACGTTAAACGAATGCGAATGAGTGGAAACGTTTGTCAGATGTCTGTTTCAATAATTTATAATTTATTAATTTGTAAATTTTGGCAACGAATTATTTACGCTTTGCATACAAACGAAGTATAGTATAATAAATATTGTTTAGAAAATCAAATGGAAAAGTTACAGCTGTTAAATCTGAAATACAATTATCATGGCGGAACTTTTCAAATAAGCGTTTGTTTAGTTTTTCCGTGACGTCATGTTACTATATTCGATGTAAATAATTTTTGAAGTTTGGTTCTATTTTAAACAATTATTTAATGGATATTAGGGTGGGTCAAAAATATCAATTATTTTTTTTTTTACAAGTGACACGGAAAAATAGGTTGCCAGACACCTTAAAAAAATTCTCACCAAATATGAGCTCTTAATTTTAATAGAAAGATCCTCCGCATCACAGTTTTTTATTTTTTTCTCAGTCCAATAGAAAAAAATTCATACCTCATCATTAATTGATTGTACAGATAAATGTTTTAAGAGAATTTTGTAGGTAATTTAATGCTCTACAAAAAAGGTATCTTACATTTTTTCCGCAAACATCACCATTTGAAAGATATTGAAGATTTAAATTTGATTATTTTAAAACAAATTTCATTTTTGTTTATGAATTTTATAACTCGACAATAAATGACTATTATAAATCTTCAATATCTTTCAAATGGTGATGTTTGCGGAAAAAATATAAGATACCTTTTTTGTAGAGCATTAAATTTCCTACAAAATTCTCTTAAAACATTTTTCTGTACAATCAATTAATGATGAGGTATGAATTTTTTTCTATTGGACTGAGAAAAAAATAAAAAACTGTGATGCGGAGGATCTTTCTATTAAAATTAAAAGCTCATATTTGGTGAGAATTTTTTTCCGTGTCACTTCTAAAAAAAAAAATGATTTTTTTGACCCACCCTAATGGATATACTTACATTAATTTGTAATGCCTTCACCAAAGACAATATAATTTTGATTCTTCGAGGTGCTAATTGAGTCACAAATCATTTTTTCGTCGATTTCTTTGTCAACAAACCGCTGTGCACAAGTTTAATTATTTTTCATTACACTGCTAATTAAACGTGTACAGCCTGTTTCAAATATTACGGTACTTTATACCCGGCGTTGCCCGGAAATAACAGCCCGATATTTTTATAGCGTAATGGAATGTAGCCTAAAACTTTCCCAGATATTTTCTCTGCTTTGCGTGCAAATCGCCTGAAAATCGGTTGATTAGTTTATAGTATTCAAACAGACATATAAACATTGACTTTTATACTTTTATGTATGGGCTAGGCCGCTATGGGTACAGAAAAAGTATGGAAAGAATCAAGACATTCGCTTTGCCCGTGCGCTGGCCCTAGAGGATGTGAAGTAGGGGTTTAAAATGCCCGTGCAAAGAACGGATGTTTTGTGTAGTACGTCTGCTGTCGAGCGTCTATAATCTACAATTTTTACTATAGTCATTGAATTGAAAAAAAGGGTGTGGGTCTCGGGACCCCCGACAGATGTGAAACATCAAATAAAACGTTATTGAACTCGGTGGTATTCTCTATGTAGTAGTATATATATTTTTCAAAATCAGCAACTAACTGTTATGCTGACGTAATCCTATATACTGCACTGTAACACCGCGTGTGTTACAGTGCACGCCTGAGCCAAGAGAGAGAGAGAGAGTGCCGCAGTGGGAACAGCAGCGATGGAGCGGACCAAACATTTCATGGCATATTTCCCCTCACGCGGCTGTTCACAGCCCGACATAAAATGTTTCACATCAAAAAAAAAACAGTCCCCGCGTACTTCCAAAAAATGTCACCATGTGTAAACATTCAAATTCGAAATAGAATGACATCTACAGCCTACACATAAGATAAGATAAGATAAAATTTTATTAACTTAAAATACAATTTTGTACATGAAAAGACAACATATTAAATTTAAAAAAAAGCGTTCCACGTGACCTGCTGTCTAACAGTAAAAGAAATAAAAAAGTAAAAATAAAACAGTATTGTACAATTTGGGAAAAATTACAAAAAAAAACCCAAACATATTAGCAGTCTAAATTATAATTGGTAACAATCTCTTATTTTTTTTTTTTTTTTTAATGCGTCAAGGCGTGCTTGATCCGCTTATGTCGGTAATTGTAGGGTAGCTCATCTACAACATAATTACCAATTTCATTAATCAGTGTGTGGTTGCTGATAGCACATTTACAGCCTACACATAACCTCATTTTGACAGCTGCACATAACCTCAAAAAATTGACAACTGATCAAAGAAGGTAGAATAAAGCCAAACTATAGGTGTGCTTTGCGCCATTTAGCGCGACACACAACTTTTAGCAGAAAGTTCCAGTAAAGATGTTTAGTGTAAGTTTAATTTTAACTTATCTATTTTAATAGCTTTTATTGACATAATTTGATTTTTTTTCCATCCGCCATATGTTGCCACTTAAGATAAATAAATTTGATTATTTGATATGGTAATTAATTTTTATGCCTTTAAATCGATCGAATTACCTACACGTATCAGTTTTCTGTTATACAATATACAGGGTGTTTCATAATATATGCGCAGGACTTCAGGATGTGATAGCTCGTCCAAAAATATGAAAAAAAAGTTTCTATTAACTTACCCTCTAAAATGCACCATTTTATAGAGATGCAGGGTGTTGATACAGGGTGTTTGGGGAATTTTGAAAAGACAACTTTTGTATCATTTTTTTTTTAATTTTGCAATTATGAAGTTAACGTTTGGTTTTGTTACTTGTTCTAACGTTTAAATAAATTTTGTTGAATTAGTAAGAAAAAAATTTTATTTAAAAAAATTGACCATGTTTTTCAACATAAAAGTTGATTTTTCTCGAAAACGATCGACTTTAGAGCTTATGACCAAGAGTACCTTTTTTGTGTAGAAAACATTGGCGGTTCAAATGCAGGGCGTCTCAAAACCGTACTTTTTCCAGTAGCGTAGAAGTTGGGGAGAAAAACACCCACTACCCCTTCAAAACTTTCACCAATTATCCAATTATCCAAATTTCCGCACAAAACATAGCTTATTATGAGTAGAAAATGCTTACAAAAGCTGTTTTCTGTACGATAAACGGTTCCGGAGATATTCGCAAAAAACGAAATTTTTTTTTCAAATTCAACACCCTGTATCTCTAAAATGCTGCATTTTAGAGAGTAAGTTAATAGAAACTTTTTTCATATTTTTGGACGAGCTATCACATCCTGAAATCCTGCGCATATATTATGAAACACCCTGTATATTCATTTACAATTTTTTATTGTTATTTTCAAAATATTTATCACTAGATGGACATTTTTTCTGCTTGATAAAAATAGTCATTTACCAATTCCAAAGATCAAGTATTTATTGAATCATTTACGCATAAATAATAATTTATTGTAAAAATGACTATATACAAACGCTATAAGCTGATAATCGAATTAAGATTATTGAAATATTTGTAGCTGTAAATTTTTTAAGTTTGTATTTTATTTATGGAATCTATTTTCTAAATTTGCTTTAATAATTCACGGATCATGGAACACTACAAATTCATTACAGATAAGAAAATTGGGACCTTCATCGTTGAGAGACTTCTCGATTTATGAATCTTATCTTCATTTAATTATTTAAATATTTTATTCTCTTCAATTAGTATCAATTGAATTTTCAATTTATTATATTTGAAAAATAGATCGAAAATATGTGCTATACAGATAATCTTGGCAGTTGGCACCTGACATGTTGCCAGACCTTCTATATTTAATAGAAGTCTTTGTATATCTTCTATATCTTTAAAATATAGATGCAAAATCTTCTATGTTTTGGCGTTTTTAAAATGTAATTATACTATATTTTTATACTAAGTGATATAGTCCGCGAGAGCTAGTGACAATTTTTTGATGTTATTTATTGAAGGCCTTATTTTTGTGAAGATGTTGAGGGAGGCATATTAAAGTGCCCTGAGTAAGGGATTTTGCTAGATAGCGGTATGGGAGGGATGCAGACCGCCCCCAACATGTAACAAAAAAAATGGTCACAATTATTATTGCACAAGGGTGTTGATGTGCCTTGAAGCAATAATAATTGTGACCATTTTTTTGTTATACGTTGGGGCGGACTGCATCCCTCCCATATGTGCCTTTAGGTTGGATGCCGCCCTAGGAGGGCCTAGGGCGGCATCGAACCTAAAGGCACATCGACAAGGGTGTCGATGTGCCTTGAAGCAATAATAATTGTGACCATTTTTTTGTTACATGCTGGGGGCGGTCTGCATCCCTCCCATATCGCTATCTAGCAAAATCCCTTACTCGATGCCGCCCTAGGCCCTCCTAGGGCGGCATCGAACCTAAATCCGCCACTGCCAGGAATCATAATGTAGGAACATCTCTATGGTATAGGAACTGTATGTTAATTATGCGAAACTGTTTACCTCTAGCATATCGTAATACGGCTAATAAAAATGATTAGTTACTAATTACTTCAACAATAGTATACTACTACATATGACCTTGAACATGCAATCACGCAAAAATGTCATACCTGTGTGCATTTTACAGTGGCTGTCAATACTTGACAGCAAGTTTCTGTAAGGCCACTTTTTATCATTACTTATTTTCAATGGCGGACTAAGGGGGGGGCGGCTCACCCCGGGCCTGTGATCCTGGGAGGCCTCCAAATCCGGAAATTTATCCCAAAAAAAATGCCCCGGAAATTTATCCCAAAAAAAATGCCCCGGAAATTTATCCCAAAAAAAATTCCCCGGAAATTTATCCCAAAAAAAAAATGCCCCGGAAATTTATCCCAAAAAAAATGCCCTTCTTAATCAAATCCCAAACAAGGCCAAAGTATGTTAAGTAAGTAAGAGGCAGTTTGGAGTTGGAGGCTCCGGACGTATTCAAAATATAAACGTAGGTAGGTCGTTTATTATAAATATTTGATTTTTTTGTCAGCCATTACATCTATATTATTCATTCTTTACGAAATTTACACTACAAATACATCAGTTTCTAAGCAGACCGGGGGCCTCATTTAGTTCTGCCGCCCCGGGCCTCCGAGGGAGTTAGTCCGCCACTGCTTATTTTTGATGTGAAACATCTTATGTCGGGCTGTGAACAGCCGCGTAAGGGGAAATATGCAACGAAATTTATGGTCCGCTCCTTCGCTGCTGTTCTCCCCACTACTGCGGCACTCTCTCTCGGCTTCCGCGGGCTCGGGCAACCGCGTGTGTTACAGTGCAGTATATAGGATTACGTCAGCATAACAGTTAGTTGCTGCTTTTGAAAAAATATATACTACTACATAGAGAATACCACCGAGTTCAATAACGTTTTCTTTGATGTTTCACATCTGTCGGGGGTCCCGAGACCCACGCCCTTTTTTATTTAATTAGTTGTATTTTTTTTAAATAACAAATTAGTTGAGTCACAATAAAACTCTTGAAGAGCCTCATGCGGCTCGCGAGCCACAGTTTGGCCACCGTTGCCATAGGCTATATGTATTATACGCTACAATAAAAGAGGGACAAGCGGTAAGCGAAAATTTTGCGATTTGCAAATGGCTGGGCAGGTACATGTTTAGAAGTAAAGTAAATTCACATATGACATTTTTCTGAATAAAGTTATTATTATTATTATTATTATTATTAATATGTATACATTCGATGTGTTTGTGAACATATCAATATTATATTATTAATAAACCACAATATCCTTGGTAATCCGTTTTCTACCAGACAAGTTGAGAAACTGGGTCAACAACAACCACCGCTGACAATTCAATTGTCTGAGACGTTTCATCTGTCGCCTCGTATTATTATTATTATATTCCGGGATAATATCGTCGCGTTTGCGATATTACATTATGGGAGTGTTGAACTTCCCGTTTTGTCCCGGAATTGGGAGAATATCTTGTATCTTAAGGGACAGTGCATACGTGCTACTTTTTAGGGTTCTGTACCTCTGAACGGAACCCTATTACTGAGCCTCCGTTCGTCCGACGTCCGCCCGTTCGTCCGACGTCCGCCCGTTCGTCCGACATCCGCCCGCCCGTCCGTCTGTCACAAGGCTCTATCTCACAAACGGTAAGAGGTAGCTAGTTGAAATTTTCACAGATTGTGTTTTGTTGCGTGGCATGAATCCTGGCAAATTATACTTTAGAATTAAATAATCATTTAATTTTAATAAATTAGACAAAGTTTTTTATTTTCCTATTTATTTATTTATTTATTGTAAATTATAGACGCGTCGACAACTTAGGTCATTTGCGTCTTGATTACATTAAATAACAACACACTTAAAACTAAATGACATCACAAAACATCCATGAGCGGAGGCGGGATTCGAACCCACGACAGTCTGATCCAGAGGCCGCGACGCTAACCACTGGACCACCCTGTCCTCTTTATTTTACTACAACACTTGACTTTAGTCGTACTTCTATACTGTACTATATAGAGTTTCTAACATCATTGGTCGACTGGCTCAGTTGGTAGAGCGTTCGATTGAAGATCTAAAGGTCCGTGGTTCGATCCCGGGTTTCGGATCGCAATATCTTTTTTAATTCAAACCTTTTCGGTTAGTCGTTAAATTGTAGATTATAGACGCTCGAGTCTCGACAGCTTAGGTCGTTACTCATTAGCGTATTTTTCTCAATTTGATTTCGTAAAATGAATATTGCTACGAAATGTTATGAGCCCCTATCGCTTGATATTTAACAACCCTTGATGATTCCTCTGAACGTATTTCCATTAGTAAGCACTTTACTGTTTACATTAATATGCTTTTCAATACAACTTATGTAAATAATTTGGGAAGACCTAGTTTTCTATATTTAGTAACAGACGTGTATTTCAAATTTCCCGCAAATATTATATATTATTTATAAATTGAAAACTTTTGGAGAAACACTTCTCATTTGCATTTTAACTTAAAATTATTTCGCAATGAAAATTTGTACAGATTCAGCGTATTTTATTTTAATATGCATAATTCAAATAAACTTTTGTTGTACCTAAATTCTTGTCTATTTCACATGCCATTATAAAATTAATATACTGTGTGTCCTAGACGGTAAAAGCTAGAGATTAAAAAAAAAATATTAATATTAACTAAAAATATGAAAAGAGATTTGAAATCTTCATAAAAAAGTGCCCTAATAAAGTGACAATATTTTTTTCTAACTCACTTAATAAGCGAGTTATAAACAAAAAACGAAATTGGTAAAATTTCGTTTATCAACTGTCTGTCGCAAGCCAAGCAAAATATGGAAAGTTTGACTGCGC
This sequence comes from Mongoloraphidia duomilia, assembly GCA_039654895.1. NCBI lineage: Eukaryota > Metazoa > Arthropoda > Insecta > Raphidioptera > Raphidiidae > Mongoloraphidia > Mongoloraphidia duomilia. The sequence goes on along the minus strand of CM077521.1, from coordinate 982,732 downwards.
ACGCGCAGGGTCATAGTACTCGACATTCTGCACATTTTATTTCATTTAACCAAATCTCTTACCGTTTATCTTGGACACCGTATATACAGGGTGTTTCGTAATAATCGACTTTAATAGTTGTGTGAATAGGAGACCCGCTCTCTTTACGATCGAAAGCTCAGGTTATTAAAATATTTCCTTTCCAGGTGTGCAAACTTTCACGGCCGGCATTGTTCCAAGTCTTCATGGTTTCCGGGGTTGTAGGCCGTGGTCCGGTGGTATTTCTACCTGACGTTTCGTCTACAACTGCGGTAGACCGCTGCCACATCGCCTTTGAGAATGTCTATCGCAGTTGTAGACGAAACGTCAGGTAGAAATACCACCGGACCACGGCCTACAATCCCGGAAACCATGAAGACTTGAAGACAAGAGTTTGTTAATCTAGACTTAGACTTAGTGAAGTCTTGTCTTGATATTTCAAAACAAGACAAGACTTTGAAAGTCTTGTCTTGTCTTGTCTAGACGGCAACACTAAATGCATTTAGCTATAATCCCGGAACCAAATGTCGAACGGATGAATTAAAACGGCTGCTTACTAATATCGGTGGGTCATTCAATAAAATAATTATTGTTTACAGAAAACATGTTTTTTCTCATTTTAAAAGTATAATTCAGATAGTTTTAAATTCAGAGCACATTTTATTATCAATATTTTGTATTCGTCGATTATTCTAATTTATACGCCGATTTAAAAGTTAGATTGTGAAGTATAAACAATATAAGTAGACACGATATCGAATCATTAATGAAATTTGAAATATTGATTTTAGAATAACACGATACCTACGCTGTAGCTACGACAAGATAGCGGAGAATTGAATGAGGCTAACCGTCCCGCTAAATTAAATTATTATTATGTAATAATATTACTCTGCCGCCGCGATAGTGGAATATCTCAGACTGTTTGAACCTGGTTCTGAACTCCGAAAGTGTCTATCGGCGATACAGAACTCTTCGGACACAACTGCGTGGTTTGTTGATCATATTTTCGGACTATTTGTACCCATGGTTCTAGAGAACTACCAGAACAAAGTTCGAAGAGTCCGAGAATTTGATCAACAAACGCGCAGTTGCAGTGTCCGAAGAGTTCTGTATTGCCGACTGACGATTTGGCAGCTCAGAGCTTGCCAAAAAACACCTAAATATTAGTATAGATTGAAAATTTTTATTGGAAGAGCAGCCAATTACATAATTGATTCCTGCAAATATCGGAAAAAATCATTTTAACAACCATAGTCACAGTCAGGACTCTAACCTGAACCTTTCCACTATCGCGGCGGAATGAGCTTACATTACTCAGCCGTGACATGATTACCAATCTAACATTCTCCGTATATGCAAAGGAATCCAATAGATTTCCACTACATGCGAGTGTTATTAATTATAGCTAGGTTGTAGATGTGAATCATCGTAATAGCGAGAGCTATTCATGTAGGTAAAAATTATTTTTTCCGATATTTGCAGGAATCAATTATGTAATTGGCTGCTCTTCCAATAAAAATTTCCAATTGGAAAACAGCCGTATAAAACTATTTAATATATCAGCATAGATGTATCGAAGGGAGATGTTTGCGGACGAATACCATTCTCTGAGAGAATAGAGTATAGTCGAAAAAGAAATTAAAAATGAAGTGCGTTGTGGTTTCAATGCTGTGCTACAGCCAATGCTCTGCTACAGCGTAGATTCCCTGTGACCCGCATTAAATATTTATGAGGGTTTATAAGAGTTTTCGGTTGATTCATTAATTATTTATAAATAAAATAGGTCAAAGGGGCATCTTTCCGGTCATTAACTGTAGGTCAATCAGGGTTGTATTGGTCTATAAAATCGTATTCGACTGTCACATTTGGGATTGGGGTGTTTTGATTGGTTGTCGACACACACAAGCCGTTTTCTTTTAACAATTCACCAGCGGTCCTTACTTACCCGATTTGCATAACTTTTTTTAATGAATGTGATTCGACAACGAGCTTAGATTGTTATCATATTGTAGCAAACCCCAAGATGTTACGCCACTGCCTCCAATAGAAACCACGAGAAAGAAAGGTCACAGTAGTAAAGCGTGGAATGGTATCGAAGATTCTAGACGAGGACGCACTGTGCGTACACCGCACGCAGGTATATAAACAGGAGTATGTCGTGTTGAATCAATCAGTGAATGGTGAGTCGTGCCATCAAGCGGATCAGTGATATAAATATTGATCAGTCAACGGGAATCAGTCAGTGTAGATTGTACTGTGACAGTGTTGAACAGCGAAATAAATCTGATATAAATACAGTGACATAAATAATTACAAATAAATAATCCTTGTGTATATATAGTTATTTGTTAAGTGTTATTTAAGTGGCTCGTTTAGTTCAATAATTACCGTTTAAGTTTTTTTTATTAGAATTGACTTTTCGTTGTTGCATTTATTGTTGTTGTGTTTTTAATTATTGTAAATAAATATTTATTCCGCCAACTCAGACATGTAGAACATTAGATTGTACTCACAGAAAAACAAATGACATCTACAGATCGTTTTTCAATCTAATTTTTATTCAAAATGTGGTTTCGAAGTGGAAATTGTACAAAAACTATTGTAACAAAACTGTTTTCTTACGTGGATGGAATAAATTATTTATTTACAATAATTAAAAATGTAACAAAAATAGATAACAATAAAATGTAACAATTATATCTCAATTCTAACAGTCAACACTGTTTATATAATAATAACACGAACAGTAATTCTTAAATGAACTGAAGCACTTTAATCACACTGAACAATTTATATGCTGTATTTATTTCAAATCGATACTGTCACACGACTCTCGGTGTTCGCTCTCCGCGGTGACTGCTCCTGCTTATATAGAGCTAGCAGCTTGACCCCCACGCTCGCGCGCTTTCCAGAACATTCTGGTGTTTACCTGTGTCTTCGATATCATGCCACGTCTCACCATTGTTACTTGTTCTCGATGCTTCTATTGTCGCCAGTGGCGTATCATCTGGGCTACACCGCAAGTTTAAATAAGTTTCAATCAATCAATTATTTTTTTAGCAGGATCCACTAAAATTCTAAACAATGCTTTTCTTAAATGGAGAAATATGTGTGTTCACAATCTAAGGTAATTGTTAAATCAGAGTTTCTGACAATGCTTTCTGCAACCCAGCACCAATCCAACCCTGATATTCAAATATGATTTTTAATCGAGGCTGTAGTGACAATGACTTATGCTTTTGTTTTGTTTGTGCGCATTTATCGATTAATCACCTGAGATGAATCACTGTAATCGATTCATAAACTTTAACTTATTCTCGATGACGTCCGTCTTATCTAAACAAAAAATTCTTTAATGTTTTATTCAAAGTCTATTTTAATTTCTTAGAATAATCTGTTTCATCTTATTTGCATTATTTATTTAGCGAGCTTTCCGGCCCGGCGTCGCCCGGGCAGTTTTTGGTTTAGCAACGAAATAATCACCACACCAATTTAGCTCAATGCGTGACTTGCTTTACAAATTCGCTCTTTGTCTTAGAGCGTAATAATTTCAAGCGTATGTTACTCGAGAAGAAATAGGCTTTTGAACAGTGAAAGAGTTTTTTCAAATCGGTTCAGTAGTTCTTGAGAAACAAACGTACAAACTTATCATCTTTATATCAGCGTTGCCAGATTGCTTTCACAAAAAAAACTAATCCGTGTTTGATCTCTCTCTCTCGCATTAACGTTAACGTAAATATGATCTGAAAGAAATTTTTTCAAAATCGGTTCAGCCGTTCTTTTTTCTTAACCAAATAGACTCCAAAAAAGTAGATTTTACACAATATCTCGCGAATAAAAAATTATATCGACTTCGTAAGGGTGTTAATCGAGGCATGTTAACGTCATTTTGAACCGACATAAATTTTATAAAAATCGGTTCAGCCGTTTTTTTAAAATTATTGTTAAAAATAAATAATAATTATGTTTTAATGATTAAAATGATTACTTTTCTGTGTAATATCTAATTTAATTATTATTATTAAATATTTATCAAACTGGGAAGCTCGTCGTGTGGACCTCAAGGGTCGCACTTTAGTCCTAATAAACGACCCACCTCACGGCTTGTTTTTTCATAAAAAGGTATTAGATTTTTTATAAAGGCAATAAACCTCTCTAAAAAGCAATAGATATCTGTTACAATAATTGACTGGCAACACTGCTTTATATAAGTATATACCTACGTAAAACGTATTGTAGTAAAAGTTTTATATTCGATATCTATTTTTATTAAATTTTGTTATATGATAGGTATTTTATTTCAGTTTTGTGGCAACTGTTGGGAAGTTCAACGCACTTTCTAACTTCGACATGCGATATTACATTATTCTGTTTTATATCCATGAATATAATATACCGGGTGATTGATCTTCCTCGTTGACTAATTCCGTCGTATCAAGATTAACCTCGTTTGAAATTGATTTTTGATTGTATCGGGAGTTTGATTTCTATTAGACCGAGAGCTATAGTGACAATTTTTTGGTGTTATTTATTCAAAGGCTTATTTTTGTGAATATGTTGAGGGAGGCATATTAAAGTGCCCTGAGTAAGGGATTTTGCTAGATAGTGGTATGGGAGGGATGCAGACCGCCCCCAACATGTAACAAAAAAAAATGGTCAATTATTATTACTTCAAGACTGAAATTGTTTGTATAGCTTGTCGGTGATCCAGTAATGCCATTATAATATTTACAGATCGATTGGTCAGTATTAAAGGGGTGGCAGATTACTCTAAACGTGTCATGTACCCGACGAAATTTATATTATTAGTTCAAGGTACAAATTTTAATATGTTGTTACGGCGACTGTTTTAAGCATATATTTCAATTTACAGAACAAAATATCGGTATTAACCTCTTCTCTTAGAGGGAAACTTGCTCGCCTAGGTGTTTATATCGTTCTGCAAGGGGGTTAATGCCGACATTTTGTTCTACGGCGTAAATGATAACTTAGACGCCTCGATAGTGGAAGTTTCGGGTTTGAGTCCCGACGGTGACATAGGCTTAAAATGAATTTTTCTAGTGCTGCATTGTAACGTTACATCATTGGATAGTGTTCCAACAGTTATGCTAACAATTAACAAAGCATGTATTATATTTATTATATTATAGATTGACGTATTACTTTTGCTTACTTTTTGGTTTGAAGTTGTCCAAAACTTATGTTCAGAGAAATTCGATCATCTATCGACTTCTTGTCGAAAAATAAAATAGTGTTTACGTAACTTTTTTTTTATAACTTATCCATTATAAAATATATTGACATTTTATAATATATTGCTATACATCAAAATTCTTACAACAATCTTAAATGAAATGTTATTAAAAAAAGTTTCTGTATTTGAATATAAAAGGTAGGTAATTGTTTTTTGTTTACATAAAAAAAGTAATTTCGTAGAAGTTAGTGAACTTACATTTTTTATTGCTTATTCATTGTTTTAATTATCAGTCGAATAATTTTAATGAAAATGTCAGATATTAAAATTTACAAATTTTATTTTTCATGATGGGATAGTTTTTGAATTTATATTTATAACGATTTTTAACCCCCGATCCATAAAAGGGGTGTTATGTGTTTGCTCTTTAGTATAGCTGAACCGATTTTGATGCAGTTTTCTTTTTGTGCGTTTTAAAGACCACCAACAGCTAAGGTTATTTGGGTCTAGCACCAATTCATATTTTTTTATTAATTATTTATTTTTTTTAATAATAAATTGAAAATCCAATTGACACTTTTACCAGCTCTCGGGCTAGAACCCGGGAACTGGAGACTTGTAATAGAGGAACCATAGCAACGCCATGTAAACAACAGCATTGCTACACGCTCGGCTATTCTCAACTCTCAAACCCAATTTTCTTTATGTTAATATTCATTATGGCATGCTAAAACAGTCGGAAAAATTGGAAGTTCCAGATTTCCGATTCGTCTGGTTTCGAACATCATTCGTTTTTTTTTTCAACTAGACAGAAGTTGAAAACAAATGATATTGTTACGGATCACCCAGTATATGAACGGCGGGCAACAATTCTGAGAATTAGCGGTGTCTGACGTTGAACGCACTGATGCCCACGCGAAGATTCTAGACAACGATAGAGAATACGAGGACGCACTGAGCGTACACCACACGCAGGTATATAAACAGCGGGTGTGTCGTGTTGGATCAGTCGACGGTGTCACGCAATCGGTAAGCAGTGAATGGTGAGTCGTGCCATCAAGTGGATCAGTGATATAAATATTAGTCAATCAACGGTCGAATCAGTCAGTACAGTGATATAAATAGTGGAGTGGATGTAAATAAATAGTACTGAAGTAACTGAGTAAATGACCGACATAAATAAACGTTAGAAATAAATCCGATATAAATACAGTGACATAAATAATTACAGATAAATAATCCTTGTATATATAGTTATTTGTTAAGTGTTATTTAAGTGGCTCGTTTAGTTCAATAATTACCGTTTAAGTTTTTTTTATTGTTAAAATTGACTTTTCGTTGTTGCATTCATTGTTATTGTATTTTTAATTATTGTAAATAAATACTTATTTTGTTAACTCAGAAAACAGTTTTGTAACAATATTCTTAAAACTAGATTTGAAGCTAAAAGTCGTATCAGAAACTAAGGATTAATAAAGAAAAGCTCTTCGGCAGTCACGCGACGTTTCGGTTTATTGCCACTTACAACAAATATGCACCGAGAACGGTGGTCGGACGGCGCGGCGGGTACACTTGCCCCGGAAACGATTAAGCAACACGAGTTGGCGTTCTCCGAGGGACGTCTGAAGACGGTCGCACTGCCGATACAATAAAGAGCAACGCAACACGTGAGCTCCGCATCATGTGCTCCGTAATCGTTAGAGAAGTGTTCCCTAATTTCAGACGGATTATAACGCGCTCTCTCAGTTGCTCTTTATCATAACTGATGACTAGGGAATGCAATCTCGATCTCGCGAGATCTCGAGCCATTTTTCGAGATTTAATCTCGTGGGCAGGCAATCTCGTTTTTGAAATCTCGTTCGAGATCTCGAACGAGATTTCAAGAGAACGTGCTTGAAAAAAAATTTATAACTTATACGTAATAGTTTTTGACAATCGCGCTAATTGATTCTGTTTGTTTCTCTGCATATATTGTTTTAATTATTGTTTTCTTGTGTGAAATTGACAGTTATTTAACTTATAAGAAGCATTAGATGGCTAACAAATTACAAAGTTAAGTGAATACTGAGTATGTCTAAGAACAATTCAAACCAAATGTCCGTGAACGTTACTAATAGTAACTTACCCTATGCTTCCTAACTCGTAAGAAGTTATTTCCAAAATAATGAATTGATAAATATGAATTGAAAATATGAATTGGTGCTAGGCCCAAATAACCTTAGCTGTTGGTGGTCTTTAAAACACAATTTCACTTACCTACTGCAGTTACAACTCTATCATCATATTTTACAAGACATCGCCTTGAGTTAAGAGACGATTGAGGTATGAGGACTTGTTGTTGTCAACATATTTGCATGCATGCGACGACAGCCTCCTACGCCGCTATGCCCTCACGAGCTCGAGTTCACGTTTCCACGGGGTCCTATTAACTTGTTGTATAATATCCAATCAGTGGAGACATAAATAGGATTATGTATATATTTATCAAGGTGAACGATATTTGATGATCACGCGTGCAATTTAATCTTCTTCTTCTTTATATAAGGGTTACACATTTATTAAATAACTAACCTCTACCCGCGGATTCGCTCACTTTAATGTTTGAACACTGTTCATCATCGAGAGATTCAAACAGCTCTCCTGCCTCCCATCATCAGGTCGCAGCCTTCAAAATATATTGTTGGCCATCTTTGTGATTTGTCCAACTGCTTAAAATTGTCACTTTTTTACTATTTTACTTTTTGATGTGAAACATCTTATGTCGGGCTGTGAACAGCCGCGTGAGGGGAAATATGCAACGAAATGTTTGGTCCGCTCCTTCGCTGTTGTTCTCCCCACCACTGCGGCACTTTCTCTCTCTTGGCTCAGGCGTGCACTGTAACACACGCGGTGTTACAGTGCAGTATATAGGATTACGTCAGCATAACAGTTAGTTGCTGCTTTTGAAAAAATATATACTACTACATAGAGTTCAATAACGTTTTCTTTGAAGTTTCACATCTGTCGAGGGTCCCGAGACCCACACCCTTTTTTTTTCTTCCTTTTTACTTTTTTCCCTTCTTTTTTACTTTTTTTTCTTCCTTATTTAGACAGCAAGTCACGTGGAACGCTTTTTTTTTAATTCAAATGTTTTTTTATGTACATAATTGTATTTTAGTTAATTAAAATGTTATCTTATCTTATCTTAATTGTCACTTTTGCATGGAATTTGACGAAATTGCCTTTGACTTCATGATCCTCCATAAGTTGAACATCTGTCTAACTTAGACACATTTTGATGAAACTAAGTGGCCAACTTATAGTTAATTAATTGTAGATTATAGACGCGTCGACAACTCAGGTCATTAGCGTCTTCAAAACAACAAATAATCCATTTGTGTATTAGAATCCGCCAGCCGGCATACACAAACCAACTGGTACGAGCTCGGGTCCTTGGGAGCGCTAATTCCCAAAGAACATTGGAATGCAATTTGCGATAGCAACCACATTTCAATGTCCCCCCTGGGGGACCAACTTATAGTTACCTACACAATGTAATATGATTGATTGATGAAAAAAAATTATTGGTGCTCTAAAAATATGGGCGTGCCGTAAATTCGTTGTTGATTATGAAGTATTTATAAAATGTGTTTTTATTTATAGATTGTATTACAGTAAAATGTAAATAAAAGGAAATTCCAAAAATAGATTGTGAATTATTTGAACACAATTTTTACGTTACTTGGGTTTTTCCAAGTTCTTGAGTACTTATTGAATTTCTATGAATGCATTTATCAATTAATTATTTTCATATATTACGTAAATTCGTAGGACGCTGCTATCAATTAAGAGTTTCCAGTGCTAATATAGAAAGTTGATTAGGTGTTTAAAATGCATTTTCCTCGCTAATTAAGAATTCGGCGAGCATATGATTTACAATATTCAAGGTTGCATATGAGCTCTGATGATGCTGTTGTGTCGTTTTGAGTCAACATAATACTCTACATTGTCGACACAACATTGTTTTGTTTTGGCAGTTTCTATTAGCTACGCTTTTGAAACAAACAAGTAATTAAAAATTATAATTTCGTTGTGATCAGACATATTTTAGACTCGTCTTGATTAAATCAAATTTTATTGTGTTTTATTTATTTATTTATAATTTTATATAAATATAATTTTATAATAAATCTGATCAAAAAGATCTTTATAATTGGATTTATTAATATTGTAGATCCTTATATAAAATTATAAATAAATAAATAAAACACAATAAAATTTGATTTAATCAAGACGAGTCTAAAATATGTCTGATCACAACGAAATTATAATTTTTAATTACTTGTTTGTTTCAAAAGCGTAGCTAATAGAAACTGCCAAAACAAAACAATGTTGTGTCGACAATGTAGAGTATTATGTTGACTCAAAACAACACAACAATGCTGTTAAAAAATGGGTATTTCTGTATCGCGGATATAGACAGATTAGATGACGTTAATACCGTTGAACACAAATAATTTGTATTAATACGTCCAATCCTCCAGGGAGAACATTGGAATGTAGTTGTTCTTCGGGAATTGGCGTTCTCAGGAGCCCGAGCTCGTACCAGTCGGTTTGTGTATGCTGGCTGACAGATTCTAATACACAAATGGATTATTAATTGTTGTGTTGAAGACGCTATAATGACCTGAGTTGTCGACGCGTCTATAATCTACAATAGATAATAATTAATACGTCCACTTTTATTTATCCTATGAGATCAAATGTTCGTAAAATATAATAAATAAAATACATCGTAATTTTATTTTTTTATATTTTAAATTGTTATCCAGTACCTACATCTATATTTTCATTTAAAAAAAAAAATAATAATATTAAAAACTTTCGGGATTCGAACCTGGGTTTGGCGTTTGTACTTGTCGGTAGACTCATACTTTACTGCAAGGCCACCGTGACTTACTGTCTCTGAGTTAACATAGTATTTTTCTTTTACATGTCAACCACTATAGTTATTTCCGTTACATCTAATATTTCTAAACTACCACCCCAGTATGTGATTCACGTCAAAAATGCTGGACGACATCATTCAAATAGTGAACCTAAAATTCAAGGCTTAAGCAAATAAAATCGATCCAGCCGCAGTCGCGGGTGTCATGAAAGGTGTTCAGCTCTGACTTTCAAAATAAATAAAAAACATCGCATTTTAGAAATCGGTCGTGTAGACGTTCCTTTAGCGCTGTCGTTGGCACTCGAAGTCTCGTAAACTTTAAAGCTTCTCTGTTATAAAACTTTTTTTACGAGAACGTAAGTTCGAATGCCGTGCGTCAACTGTACAGTATCGGCTAAATTTAGCATCGTACATTATTTTTTATTTATTGTAGATTATAGACGCGTCGACATTAGCGTCTTAAATTACATTAAATAACTACTAACTTAAAACTAAATGACATCACAAAACATCCATGAGCGGAGGTGGGATTCGAACCCACGACATTGTGATCCAAAGGTCGTCTACGCTAACCGTTACACCACACTGTCCTCCCGTGCATTACTAATCGTGGAAAGGAAATTGATGCCGCTCTCGACTATTTCCGTTTCATCTAATATTTCTAAAATGCGACCCCAGTACGAGACATTAGGACGTTATTCACGTCATTAAAGGGACTCGAATATTGGTAACTGTTCAAGTTGTTAATTGTAATTAAATTTTTTTACTCAATTAATTATTAAGTAAGGTTTTAATGTTTAGTTCTTCGCAATTTTTTATCTGGCATATTTTTCAGTCCGTTCAATAGATTAGGAAAGGAAGGCGTGGCAGAGTCGCAACTGTCTCCTTCTAACTAGAATCTGCGTTAAACGCCCGTTCACCCATTGACACGACACAACTGTCTAATTTCATACATTCTACTGACATAACCTCGTTTTTTAAACACGTCGTCGTTAATAATTAAAGCAATTTGTTATGGGATGGTGTCTTGTACTTGACTGCGGTTATAATGAAAATTATGACTGCAAAAAGTTTAAAATGACTGAGGAAAAAGCTAAAATAAAACCTAGATATCCAATACCTAATTCATACCTAATTTATGATAACATTTTTTTTTATATTAGCTTGCCCTCTCTTGATCTAGCGTAGCTCAGACTACTTCAGAACACTTTTTCAACTCCAAATGGAAAGAACAAACTTCATTTCGAATTATAATTGCTTAAATTATACCTCGACAAACGTCAACGAGATTAAGTTAGGTTAGAATAAACGTCACTGGCTGAATCAAGTTAGGACATTCATTTTTCATAAATTTTTAATTTCAAATAAAAAAATATTTCACACGACAATAAAGTTTTGAAGCCAATAATGACGGAATTTATTACTTATTTTTATGAAACAGCCATTGTTTTGATAAGAAATGTGTTTTAAGCGAATAGTAATGAATATTCCGTTAAACCCCATACATTTTTGAACGCCAGTCGACTCCACTTTAAATTTCGCGCTCAAATTAGAACCTGCTACTTCTGTAGTCTATTTGTCCAGTTCTATAAAAAAATAAAACATTGTTTTGTAACTAAGTATACGCAGTGTTGATATTGATTTTTAATATAATTCGACATTTACAGACCTGACCTACATTTCAAATTTCTTTTCAATTGTTATATTATATATTTATTTTAATTTAATTACCATTCAGAAAATCACGTGGAATGCTAAATATTTAATACGGCTTCCTGTTAAATTCACTTGTTTTTTCCAGTTATTGTGTTTTTTTCGTAAACTGTTTTTGCGCTCCAATAGCGTTGACTTTTGTTTGGGGTGTTCAAACTTTGCAAAGTTTGGGGCGAATTTGATTATCTCGGTGTAGTCTCGAAGAGTTCGGTCGCTCTCCCACGCGACAATATCAAAAAGGACTATCTTGTTATAGCCTTTCCCACCAACAGATATAGTTATTACGTCTGAAGGACCAAGAATCACTACAGATCCTATATAGGCGAAATTTTTTGAAAAAAGTGAGATTAAGCAATTTTTAAAAAGCTGTAAGTTTTTCAGGAAATTTTTTTTTCAAATTTTCGCTTGTAGCCCAATCGTCAGAGAATCAAATCAATGGGTAGAGTGCCCGCGGTGAGAGATGAAGCCAGGCACGTCATCAATGATATGCTAGTGAACGCCTGCTTGCCCGCATACAGCGCCGTGTACACAAAACTGCACATTGGGTTTTATGACGTTAGGTACAATTTTGGCAAATTGCTATTGGATCTCCAAAACAGCCAATAGCAAGCTAGAAGGCGGGCGCAATCTTTCGCCGCGCGAGGTCTACGAAAAATTCCGAACTTAATGAAACTTTGGAATTTTGTTTGTGGGTGTCCAGTAGTGCTACACCCAATTTATCCAACAAAAAAAAACCTGTGGATTTTTGGAGGGAGGCGAAAACCCCCAAAATTTTTGCACTTTTTTCGGGTTTTTTGAAATATTTCGAAAAAGGTCGGTACTAAGACATGGCGACTGGACTATCGTATGATCTGTAGTATGATTAAGGCTTACCCGAACACTAGCTATAAAAATAGTGTCGGGAGAGCGGTAACAGTTTGTAGGCGAGGGCAAAGGATTTGAGATGTTAAGAGTAGACTGTAGAGGGTAACTTCCGGTAAGGAATCCTCTTAAGATAAAATGAGCCATTTTCCTGAGAGTAGTTCTTTCAATTATCCACGAGAGGCAGCACTTGTGATAGGTACAAACATTATTTATTCCCCATAGTGTTGTATCATTTTAGTGGTATAACTTAATTATTAAATTATTATTATCATTAAATTAATTAAATAAATAAGTTATACCACTAAAATGACACGACACTAATGAGGAATAAATAATGTTTGTACCTACCACAAGTGCTGCCTCTCGTGGATAATTGAAAGAGCTAGTCTCAGGAAAATGACTCATTGGAAATGGTCGGGCCTCGATATGTGAAGCGTAGTTGGCCATGCCTCAGGTTGAAACGAGATGGAAAATCGACGACGTCATAGTTTTGTATATATTATATGCATATAGGTACCTACCTATGTTGAATATTGACCCGTTTGTAGCGGTGTACAGCGAGAAAGGGGAGGTATATTATAGAAACCGCACAACTTCTTGACGTATTTCAGGAAAGGGGCGAAGGTTGCGTGACACCGACTCCAGTGGCGTTAACATTCCCCGCTTTGCTCTTTTGTTTGGCGCGGTGTAATTACGCTCGTTTTGATTGGTTGCGCAGGATATTGTTATTTCCTTTCTTATTTGAATTACCCGACCTTATCAACAGCATTTTCAAGGTCGTTTGTTCTGATTGAAATTAACGAAGAATTAAAATAAATGAACGCACGGAAAAATGTGACGTTCGGGCGCACATTTTAATGGGCTTATTCTTAAAAACTTAACGAATTCCAGTACATCGTCGACTTCTCGAGTCGTCTTTTTAACTTCTCGTGTCGATCTATTATGTATATCTGTAGCTTTTGCTCTCGGCATTGCTTACGCGAATGTCGGTTTTGATATGGCAATCCTAATTTTGTCCTAGCGAAGCTAGAAGACACAGGCACAATTTCTGGTGCATGGCTTTCAACACTATAATGCTGGGTTGCAGAAAGCATTGTCAAAAAATCTGATTTGGTAATGATGCCTTAGATTGTGACCAACAGTAATATCAATTATTAATTGACAATCTAATCCAGGTGTGCAAGCTTTCACGGCCGACATTGTTCCAAGTCTTCATGGTTTCCGGGCTTGTAGGCCGTCGTGGTCCGGTGTTATTTCTACCTGACGTTTCGTCTACAACTGCGGTAGACATTCTCAAAGGCGGAAACCATGAAGACTTGTGACAATCTAATGTTATTTAGGATAGAGAGTTTGACAACATTAGAATGTTCCTGCTAAAACTGTAATTATATAATCACAATCTAAGGTCCTTGTCATATCAAATTTTTTAACAATGCTTTCTGCGTAAATATAATACTTACTAAAAGTTGGGGCTTGAGAATAGCCGAGCGTGTAGCAATGCTGTTGTTTACATGGCGTTGCTATGGTTCCTCTATTACAAGTCCCCAGTTCCCGGGTTCTAGCCCGAGAGCTGGTAAAAGTGTCAATTGGATTTTCAATTTATTATTGAAAAAAAAAATAATGAATTGGTGCTAGGTCCAAATAACCTTAGCTGTTGGTGGTCTTTAAAACACAAAAGGGTGTGGGTCTCGGGACCCCCGACAGATGTGAAACATCAAAGAAAACGTTATTGAACTCGGTGGTATTCTCTATGTAGTAGTATATATTTTTTCAAAAGCAGCAACTAACTGTTATGCTGACGTAATCCTATATACTGCACTGTAACACACGCGGTTGTCTTCCCGTGCCCGAGCGCGCGGAAGCCGAGAGAGAGAGAGAGTGCCGCAGTGGTGGGGAGAACAGCAGCGAAGGAGCGGACCAAACATTTCGTTGCATATTTCCCCTCACGCGGCTGTTCACTGTCCGACATAAGATGTTTCACATCAAAAAAATAAATTCTAAAAGTTGGTGAGCCGCTGATCCACTGTTTTATCCCAGGGCTTTTCCCGTCTCGTTTTGATGATAATAAATGATAGGAACTACCGGAAAACGAGTGAAGGCGGTGCTGGTTTGAGAGTTTTCTTCCGCGTGTTGATTCATTGTTGGGTTGTCACAAGCTCTCTTGGCTGTTGTATATTTAGATGCCCCCCCGACGAGAACTTATGTCAGGACGAAGAGTTCAACGACACCATTTTCAACAGTGCGTTTGTTCTATTGCCTACTTGAGTAGTGGAAAATTTTTATTTTCCGCGCCGTTTCACATGAATAATGAGCTGTACGTGCAACTAGTCTTCCTATATTAAAATATGCATTCGTTTTCCGAATGTCTTTTTTTTTGTGGTTGGTGACACTGATCTTCCGGGGAGATCCGTACTCCTCGGGGAATTATACCTAAAAAAAGAGAGTGTCTGCTTAAGACATAAAACCACAAGGTATCTACTATCTAGAAGTGAACTTTTATCACTCACCGATATAGGCCAAGAGTTACTGACAATTTTTTGGTGTTATTTATTCAAGGCCTTATTTTTATGAAGATGTTGAGGGAGGCTATTAAAGTGCCCTGTGTAAGGGATTTTGCTAGATAGCGGTATGGGAGGGATGCAGACCGCCCCCAACATGTAACAAAAAAAAATGGTCACAATTATTATTGTTTCAAGGCTGAAATTGTTTGTATAGCTTGTCGGTGACCCAATAATGCCATTATAATATTTGCAGATCGATTGGTCAGTATTAAAGGGGTGGCAGATTACCCTAAACGTGTCATGTACCCGACGAAATTTATATTATTAGTTCAAGGTTCATATTTTAATATTATGCTGTTACGGCGACTGTTTTAAGCATATATTTCAATTTGCAGAACAAAATGTCGGTATATTAACCCCCTCTCTTATGATTATTTAATGTTTGTGGGCCCTTGACACTTGGGGGCCCAGGGCTTAAGTCCTATTAGCCCCTTTGTAGATCCGCCCTTGGGTGCTGGGCCTAGATAATCCCGATTGTCGGTGACCTTAAAAAAAGATGACGTGATCTTTAAACTAAATCCCAGTTCCCAGGCAGTAATTCGAGAACAGGTGGTTAAAGAAAGTGTTTATTGTCTCCTTTGTGTATAGGTGTGTGACTTTTTCTTGAGAAATAAAAACGCGCGCATGTCAAGGTTTCGTTGATGTTTTAAGAATATATTTTATTGATATAATAAACTACTTTTTATTATTTCGTTCACGTTTATTGATTTGCCGGAGTGAGACAAAAAATATTTAATTAATATTTGTTTGAAAACATTGTCGAAAAAGTGGAAATGCAAATAAATTGACTTGGCTAATTGTAAATGTCAAGTTTTGAAAGGGGCCTCGCGCGTAAACGCTTCGCTGATATTGTCAGACGTCTAAAAAAAGAATAATTAATATCAGTGGTCTGAAGACAAAACTGCTTACGACAAAGTCTTGATTATTTTTTGGGTACCGTATCTCATTTAAGTATATTGTAGCAAAACCCCAGATTTTACGCCGCTGGCGACAATAGAAGCATCGAGAACAAGTAACAATGGTGAGGCGTGGCATGATATCGAAGACATGGGTAACCACCAGAATATTCTGGAAAGCGCGCGAGCGGGCGGGGTCAAGCTGCAAGCTCTATATAAGCAGGGACAGTCACCGTAGAGAGTAGAGTCGAGAGACAGTGTCGATTGGAAATAAATACAGCATATAAATTGTTCAGTGTTATTAAAGTGCTTCAGTTCATTTAAGAATTACTTTTCGTTATTATTATCGTTTGATTGTTAGCATTGACATACAGTTATTGTATTTGAATTGTTGTTACATTTTTAATTATTGTAAATATATAATTTATTCCACCCACGTAAGAAAACAGTTTTGTTACAATATGTATAACTATCGGTTACCCGTGTCTCCACTCGCGTATATTTCAAGTCCCATACAAACTTCAACACCCCGTTTTACCCCTCCTTAGGAGTTGTCTTAAAAAATTCTAAAATACGTGTTTTATTATTTGTTTTGAAGAGTAATTATACCAAGTTTCAAGTTGATACACGCAGGGAATACGATTTTATATACAAATATTTTCACCACCTTAGGGGTTAATTTCCGAAAAATCCTTTCTTAGTGCACATCTACATCATGTAAGGAACATATTATCCAAATTTCATGTTTCTATCTTAAGTGGTTTAGCCTGTGCGTTGTCTGTAAGTAAGTAAGTAAGTAAGTAAGTCAGTCTGTAAGTGAGTCAGTCAGTCTGTAAGTGGGTCAGTCAGTCTGTAAGTGAGTCAGTCAGTCAGTCACGGAACTGTTGTGATTTTTGGACAGTCGTATCTTGAAAACTATTCCGTTTAGACGTATGAAATTTGGAATACTGCTTCTTTTTGGTAACCTTAATCCCCCCTGAAAAAATCAGTTCTGTAACGTAACATGCCACGGATGTAGAGAGGAGGTCGATTTAATTTATTTATTGTAAATTATAGACGCGTCGACAACTTAGGTCATTAGCGTCTTGATTACATTAAATAACAACCCACTTAAAACTAAATGACATCACAAAACATCCATGAGCGGAGGCGGAGTTCGAACCCACGACAGTCTGATCCAGAGGCCGCGACGCTAACCACTGGATCACACTATCCTCGAGGGGAGGCCGAAAAGGGTTCGAAATGGTTCGTGTAAATATTGCACAGTGCGCGCTGGGTCGGTTTTTTTCTGCGAGAACTTGACCGGCACACTCCGTACGTTTAGATAGAGTGTTAGAAAATAGAGTAGCTGAACAGATGGTTTTTTTCTGAAGTGCGGTTTCCGGTTTGTCCGTTTTGTGGTAAAGATAAAAAATGCACCTTATCAATTTTTCTACTATCACTAAATTGTCTGACGCGCATGTGTACGAGAGACGAAAAAAAACCTAAATCGTTTCCGAAGAAAATCACAGGGAAAAAACATCATAAGCGTTTCCTTCAAAAATTAATTTACCAGCATCATTCAAGAACGGCTGGACCGATTTTGATGAACATTTGTGCACTATCGATTATTGGCATCCAAACTTGTACTTTTTATCCGGCTACGCTCAGGTTAAGATACGGTTAAAAAAAGCGTGTGGGTCTCGGGACCTCCGACAGATGTGAAACATCAAAGAAAACGTTTTTGAACTCGGTGGTATTCTCCATGTAGTAGTATATATTTTTTAAAAGCAGCAACTAATTGTTATGCTGACGTAATCCTATATACTGCACTGTAACACACGCGGTTGTCTTCGCGTGCCCGAGCGCGCGGAAGCCGAAAGAGAGAGAGAGAGTGCCGCAGTGGTGGGGAGAACAGCAGCGAAGGAGCGGACCAAACATTTCGTTGCATATTTCCCCTCACGCGGCTGTTCACAGCCCGACAAGATATTTCACATAAAAAATACGGACAGGTGCGTGTAGAACTCTCGCCGTGAGGGTTCTCCGTACGGCGTTATAACATTCGGTTTGTCACGTAATAATTCCACATAAGAATTAGTAATTAACGATTTACGAATTTTTTCTTTTGCTTATGCTATGAGGTCTTCCTTCGTGCCAAATTTCAAGATTCTAACAATAAAAAATGGTGGAACCTTTGGTGTAAAGATACGAAATGTTATAATTACCACAAAACACCAAACCATAACAAACACTCTCGACGTACGTTTCGCTAACCAAGTTTTAATCATCTCCTGATGATGACAACTTGGTTGGCGAAACGTACGTCGAGAGTGTTTGTTATGGTTTGGTGTTTTGTGGTAATTATAACATTTCCTCGAACATTTCGTGTTCAAGATTCTAGGTCAACGGGAAGTACCCTATAGGTTTTGATGAGTTAGTCAGTAAGTCGATATCAAAATACGTGATTTTTGAAAGGCTGTATCTTTTTATTGCATCGAGTTAGAAGCTTTTTTTTTACAAGACCGTGTAATTGTAGACCTGAGTATTTGATAATAATTTCAACTTGATATCTCTAGCCGTTCCTGAGAAAGAGTATATTGACGGACAGATGGGGAACGATGTGATCCTATAATGGTTCCGTTTTTTCATTCTGAGGTATGAAACTCAAAAAATGAACGTAATATTTTCTATTTCAACAAATAATAGGAAGTCACTGTAGTGATATACGATCGTAAATGGATTGTAGCGCACAATCAAACGGTTCTGTGTTGATTTATTATTATTAATTGGTTGTTTTATAAGGTCAGACATCATAGAGTTGACCTCTATCATGGCTGCGTATTTCGATAATATAGTGATCACAGCCATGTGCAGTAAAACAACGCAGACTGGCGAGTTATAACCTTGTGTCGGGTCCCCGACTGCAGTGGAGCGATTTATTTTATGCTGTATAATAATTTCAAGCGGTCTGCTGAGATGCTGTACAATTACAGTCATCTCTTACTAAGTCATCCAGTTTTTTTGACTAAATGCCAGATTAAATATCAAAATGAAGGATTTGTTTAAGAAATTGCTTGACATTGACGTTCTTAATGGATTATTTTAAATATAGTAGAATTATATTTATTGTTTTCAAGTGCCGGATTTAGGGTTGTGGAGGGGGGCAGTCAAGTCGATTGGAACCCGTCTTTGATATGGACAAGTGGGCAGTTACCCAATTCTAAATCCGGCACTTGATTTCTAAGAAAACAATGTACACAGCAGACTTCGTAATAGACCGAAAGCTAGTGACAATTTTTTGGTGTTATTTATTCAATGCCTTATTTTTGTGAAGATGTTGAGAGAGGCATATTAATGTGCCCTGAGTAAGGGATTTTGCTAGATAGCGATATGGGAGAGATGCAGACCGCCCCCAAGATGAAACAAAAAAAATGGTCACAATTGTTATTGCTTTAAGGCTGAAATTGTTTATATAGCTTGTCGGTGACCCAATAATGCCATTATAATATTTGCAGATCGATTGGTCAGTATTAAAGGGATGACAGATCACCCTATACGTGTCATGTACTTGACGAAATTTATATTATTAGTTCAAGGTTCAAATTTTAATATGTTGTTACGGCGACTGTTTTAACCGTATATTTCAATTTGCAGAATAACATGTCGGTATTAACCCCCTCTCTTAGAGGGAAACTTGCTCGCCTAGGTGTTCTGCAAGGGGGTTAATACCGACATTTTGTTCTGCAAATTGAAATATATGCTTAAAACAGTATGTTGCCCTCCCACAAATCCAAAGGTTCCATGATCTTCCATCCATCGTCAAGTGAATCGCGGATAACGTTTTATGGTAATTGATACTCGATGATGAATGAGTTCGTTACCATTAAACAAATGAATATATAATTATTAAATAGCATTTAATGTATTCAATTAAGGTCAATTTGTAGTCTTGTCTTCAATTATAAATGCAAATGGACCTCTTGAAAGAATAATCGAAACACTTGAAACAGTAAATTGATATTAATTTAGTAAGTAACTGTTTGCTTAATTAAAGATATCGATTACAGGCAATTAATTAATAAAAATTCATAGACAACAATTCGATAAAGATACGTGTACTTATGTTGCTTTATTGTATGCTAATCGATAGATATTAAATGGAAATATAGTGAAGTCGCGATTATTCGGTGAATGCGGGATGACAGAATCGCAGATTGGATGTAAATCTAGTATCTAAAACACAAACCATTTTCTTTCGTTAGAACCTAGATTTACCGATTTTCATTTTTTTAACTGAAGATTTTTACCCACAGACGTGCCATCACTGTTTGTACTTATTTATTTATTGTAAATTATAGACGCGTCGACAACTTAGGTCATTAGCGTCTTGATTGCATTAAATATCAACTCCCTTAAAACCAAATGACATCACAAAACATCCATGAGCGGAGGCCGGATTCGAACCCACGACAGTCTAATCCAGAAGCCGCGGCGCTAACCACTGGACCATACTGTCCTCACTACTATTTTTACTGATGTTGAAGAACTCTATGATCTAGAGAGATGGTGATCCGTAGATGATGTAGAAATTAGGAGAGAAAAAAACTCAGTGGCAAAAGGATCAAATAAAATTTGCAATACTGATGATTAAATTTGCATTTATAAGCTTACGTTTCGGTGCTCATTGCACCATCCTCAGAGCATCTAAAATTAAGTTTGATTTATAATCTGTTTAAAATTGTATGAATTTCACATTAAACAAAGCAAGCTTATAAATGCAAATTTAATCATCAGTATTGCAAATTTTATTTGATCCTTTTGCCACTGAGTTTTTTTCTCTCCTAATTTCTACTATTTTTACTGTTTTTCCGATATTTAAAATTGCATTATTTTTGTTTGCCTTCCATCATCACTGAGGTGAATAAGTGATGATGAAAGGCGAACAAAAAGAATACAATTTCAAGTATCGGAAATGTGCGCTCAGAGAAAAAGTAATTAAAATGCATGTTAATAAACCAATTTAAGTGCTTTGATCGGATGTCGTAACAAGAATTCCTGATCTTGCTTTCAAACGCATTTAAAAAAATTCGACTGATGACCAGTCCTATACTTCCCACCTAGTAAATATTTGCAAAAAATAAACACTCTTTTTTTTATTCTTTGACTAGGCCCAAATAACCTTAGCTGTTGGTGGTCTTTAAAACACAATTTAATTTTTATTCTTTGAAAAAAGCATGGCCCTCTTTTTTGTTTGGTGATCTATTGATGGCTAGCTTAATATAGCAAAAATCATGGTTACCTTGATTTACGTACAATTTTTATTTTTTTTAGTAAAATATTTTTTTTCTCGAAAACTATACATTTTAGAGAAAAAAAATATTTACATTTTTTTCATATTATAACATCTAGAATTCATTTATATTTTTTTTTACCTATGTTAATACGTGACATTGAGGACGTTTTTTTGAATATCTCAGGATCCACTGAACCGATTTGACTCAAAATCTAATCAGATCTAAGTTAAAGGCTGATAAACACAATAGAACAATCGGCATGCCCGTATGTTGTTCCGTTCTTAAGATATCGAAGGCGAAAAATTGACCACATACACACACACACACATACACACATACACACACACATACAGACATCAGTCAGAAAATGATCTTAAACGATTGCTAGGGTCTCAAAACGTGAAAATCTGTTAAAATCTCGAAATATTGTTTTCGGACTGAATCCATTACTTCCCTACCATAGTAGAGGTGGGAAGTAACAAGTCAATAATAAACACACATGAATAGTTTTATTAAGATTCATTAATATTCAGTGAACGGATGAATGTGTAATAAACTAACAACACCTAAAGGCTAAATAACAAACAAGATGGAGGAGTGCCAGCCAAGTGCGTGTGCACCGGTAGAGTGGATCTTCGGAGTACGGACATCACTGACACACTATTTGCGGGGTTGGGTGCATCTGTCGCGTAAGAATCTAATAATAACAAGTCATCGGCGAACCGACGGGCAGTGGAAACGTGCTGTCATGGAGCTTCCGTTATTTTATCAAAGGGTTTGTTCTCGTCTTTTGGTAAGAAATAGATATGTAAGATTAAAGATATCGATGGTGAAGAACAGCAAACTCCCTAAGTCTCCGTTTGCAGCAAAACAATATTACCTTCTATGCCAATTTCTGCAGATTTGAAAATTATGAAACATTTGTCGCGTAGAATCTAATAATAAAAGTCATTGGCGGACCGACGGGCAGTGGAAACGTGCTGTCATGGAGCTTCCGTTATTTTATCAAAGGGTTTGTTCTCGTCTTTTGGTAAGAAATAGATACGTAAGATTAAAGATATCGATGGTGAAGAACAGCAAACTACTAAGTCTCCGTTTGCAGCAAAACAATGTCAATTTCTGCAGATTTGAAAATTATGAATTAAACGATTTACAAACCAGCCTTCTTTTTGCTGGCAAAATCTCCCATGTCAATTAAGACTAAATACGGACTTATACAACAAAACTCCTATGTCAAGTGAAGAACGACAACCTCCTATGCCAGAGATAGGAGTTTGTTACAGTCACCTGTCAGTGTATTAATTTAATCTAATATGAAAGAAAATGTTAGAACATCATGGTTCAAAACATTGTTATCTTCCCCCTAAAAAGTGTCTGTTTTTGACATAGAAGCTTGCTGAATTTCTGCAAATCATGACATGGAAGGTTGCCATTCTTCACCATCGATATACTCTTACCAGTGAACCAGACTGGGACACACGTCTAAAAAGATCTATGTCACATACTATACAAACTCTTGATTGAGTTGCTGAAAATTGGAAAAGTAGTTGGTGAGATTGTTCTTCCTAGTGTTGCCGTCTAGACAAGACAAGACTTTCAAAGTCTTGCCTTGTCTTGAAATATCAAGACATGACTTCACTAACTCTTGCCTTGAAATATCAAGACTTCACTAAGTCAAGTCTAGAATAAAAAAATCTTGTCTTGTCTAATATCAAGACTAGATTATTTTACTTTACCTACTACTACTTAGTTTATCTAGACTCTTGAAAATTGTCTAGAGTTTTGGCAAGAGTCTTGATCTAGATAAAGTCTTGTCTTGCCTTGAAAATTTCTAGACAAGACTTTTGCAAGCCTTGTCTTGAAAATCTAGACAAGACAAGAGTTTAGAAAGTCCAGATCTAGACGGCAACACTAGTTCTTCCACAAGCACGAAGCTTCGACGCTACTCCAAATGAGAACAGAAGAAAGTCGTAAAGTCTTTACATGCGGTTCCTGTACCAAGTGCTTTACCACTGGGCGAGAGGCAAGGAATTACGCCTTACCATCGCGTCTGACCAAATAAAATTGAAGAAAAACGAAACAAATGAAACTAGAAGGAACGTCTGGAAATGTTCGGATCCATTCGAGATTTGCCAAGCAACGCGCCGTGGAAATGATGCGAGATCGGAATTCGACCGACCGCCCCAAGTCCACAAGTATACGAACCTCGAGCAACTCTAGGTTTGCCGACGTGGGATTCCGGCTTTAAACGACTGATTCTCCAGTCGTTTTTTTAATATTGCATGACGAGTACATAATATTATGTCCGTTAATATTTTGTACACATAAAAGTGATTCGTATTTATAGACTTCTTGAACGAACCTATTCAACTGCGTAGCTAAAAGTCTCGTGATAATAGCTCATCTGCATGTTGTTTGTAAACACGATTATCCAAACAAGTTAACATAGTACTGTTCATTGAGTCAATTGAATTGAAACTACAAGGGGATTAAAAATAACTATTATTTGTTAAATTATTTGCAATGTTTATTCGTAGAAGGTCACTTTCGAATATTGATTTTTTTCCGAGAAAAGTCGCATCGGACTAGCGGCACCCGTCCGGCTTCGCCCGGGTGCTATGAATTCATGATTTATAGCGGTTATCCGTGGTGAAGCGAAGTCGGGCTTAAAAAATTACTTGGAAATAGTTTACATTAACGGTATCACATAAATAAACAGTCGCATTTTAAAATTGACATACTCCACCGGGAACTCAAGTACCTAATTATTTGCAATGTTTATTCGTAGAGGGTCACTTTCGAATATTGATTTTTTTTTCGAGAAAAGTCGCATCGGACTAGCGGCACCCGTCTGGCTTCGCCCGGGTGCTATGCATTCATGATTTATAGCGGTAATCCGTGGTGAAGCGAAGTCGGACTTAAAAATACTTGGAAATAGTTTACATTAACGGTGTCACATAAATAAACAGTCGCATTTTAAAATTGACATACTCCGCCGGGAACTCAAGTACCTAATTATTTGCAATGTTTATTCGTAGAGGGTCACTTTCGGATATTGATTTTTTTTTCCGAGAAAAGTTGCAGTTTTATGATCGGACTAGCGGCAGCCGTCCGGCTTCGCCCGGGTGCTATGAATTCATGATTTATAGCGGTCATCCGTGGTGAAGCGAAGTCGGACTTAAAAATACTTGGAAATAGTTTACAATAACGGTGTCACATAAATAAACAGTCGCAATTTAAAATTGACATACTCCGCCGGGAACTCAAGTACCTAATTATTTGCAATGTTTATTCGTAGAGGGTCACTTTCGAATATTGATTTTTTTCCGAGAAAAGTTGCAGTTTTATGATCGGACTAGCGGCACCCGTCCGACTTCGCCCGGGTGCTATGAATTCATGATTTATAGCGGTCATCCGTGGTGAAGCGAAGTCGGACTTAAAAAATTACTTGGAAATAGTTTACATTAACGGTGTCACATAAATAAACAGTAGCATTTTAAAATTGACATACTCCGCCGGGAACTCAAGTACCTAATTATTTGCAATGTTTATTCGTAGAAGGTCACTTTCGAATATTGATTTTTTTCCGAAAAAAGTCGCAGTTTTATGATCGGACTAGCGGCATCCGTCCGGCTTCGCCCGGGTGCTATGAATTCATGATTTATAGCGGTTATCCGTGGTGAAGCGAAGTCGGGCTTAAAAAAATACTTGGAAATAGTTTACATTAACGGTGTCACATAAATAAACAGTCGCATTTTAAAATTGACATACTCCGCCGGGAATTCAAGTACCTAATTATTTGCAATGTTTATTCGTAGAGGGTCACTTTCGAATATTGATTTTTTTCCGAGAAAAGTCGCATCGGACTAGCGGCACCCGTCCGGCTTCGCCCGGGTGCTATGAATTCATGATTTATAGCGGTCATCCGTGGTGAAGCGAAGTCGGACTTAAAAATACTTGGAAATAGTTTACATTAACGGTGTCACATAAATAAACAGTCGCATTTTAAAATTGACATACTCCGCCGGGAACTCAAGTAGCTTCCGAATGCGAGTCTAGTACTTTCACCACTAAGCTTGGTGATTTTTTGATTAAATTAAATCTACCCTCGAACCCGGCTCTCGTCAAACAAAATTCGATAGAGACACGTTCTAGATCAATTCGCAAATTGAATATTTTAAATAACTGTGTCGTTTTTAAAAGTGAATTAATGCAGCGAAACGAAAACATAACCTAAAATCCAATGCTTGTTTTTCAACTTTCATACAGACTCTATAAATATCTCATTATTCTAACACTGATTTAATCGACATTCTTCAACTGTTTTGTTACGCGTTGAAACAAGCGCGTGTCAATTTTTGTCGAAACAATTGAACAAACGCGTTTTATTGTTGAAAATGACTCATTTAAATTAGAGTTTATTTTTATACAACGCCGTTAATTAAACAATAAATGTGTACGAAAAACAGATTTATTTTTTTTCTCAATAAAACGTTACTATAAATAATTAATTGTTCATGGATCGGACAATTAATGCTGTCAGTTTGTTTAGCAAATAAAATATTAGTAAAAAAAACTTTTTAAAGACACGCTTTTATTTAAATGTACTTTAAAGGAAAAAAAATAAGTTTTAATAATTTAGTTTCATAATTATAAAAGCGTGGGTTGTAAACTCTACAATATTTTATTAGTCACGACCCACGCTTTTATAATTACGAAACTAAATTATATTAAAACTTATTTTTTTCCTTTTAGTACATTTAATTAAAAGCGTGTCTTTAAAATGTTTTTTTTACTAATATTTTATTTTGTTCCTTTTAGTCGTTCAAAAGTTTATCCCCTTTTGACTCTTTAGGGATTGAATTCGAAAAATCCCTTCATATAGTGGGTGCTTACGTCACAAAAAAAAACCTACTGTCCAAATTCCAAGTTTCTAGCTTTAGCGGTTTGGCCTAGGCGTTGAATAGTCAAAAAAACCCTACTCCCTCGTTTGACCCCCTTAGGGATTGAATTTAATTCTAAAAACGATCGATTCATGTATTGTCATCGGGAATGCATTATGTGTATCAAATTTTAAATCGATCGGATACGTGGAAGTCGCTCAAAATTGACGTGCAAGATTTGACCTAAACAAACAAACTAACATACAAACATTCCAAGTTAAATAAAAGCTTGTAAAAACGCACGGTCAGTTAAGTGGGGGTGGAATCATTGACATAAAGAATGTAAAAAGCCAGCAAAATTGTAGCTCAGTAAAGAAAGTGGCGGCTGCCTCTTCACGTCTTTTTTTAATCAGATACCGAACAACTGGTAACCCTGGACTCCTCCCCACGTCCGCTCATTGATGTTTTGTGGCGTCGTTTAATTCAATTTGATGTAATTTGATAGTTGTCGAGCGTCTATAATATACATTTTACATTAAATAATGGTGTTTTTACGTTTAACCTATACATCAGGTTACGATCCTGAACATGGAAGCTGCTTGCCTCGAAAGGTTTTTTCTAAGCGAGTTTATCGTTTTAATTATCTTTCCTGTAATTCCTAAGAAGCAGCAGTAAAAATAACTTTTATATAAAACAACTTCACTAATAATTTATGCATTGTTTAAAAATTGTATACTTGTTAATAACAGTTTATGGCTAATTTCAAGCTTTTGTTTATCCGTCGTCAAACAATTGATGCACGTAGGTGGCCATTGGCCGCATTCTGCGTGGGCCAATACGATTGATTGATTTAGTTTTACATTTGCGCATGATTTTCAACGTTTTCAGTGCTCTTCCCAGGGCATGCCAATTTTACATTGTGCCCATTTCTACATTTTTTTTTTAACTTAATTAAGAGCAATGTGCGAATGCGGAGGAATTAATTAGGAAAAGGCAGGCAACTTTGGGAGCATAGGAGTTTGATAGGTAATCAGCCATTGCCTTGAACAAGGAATGTGGGATTTACACGGGTTGATTTTCGCCGTACGGCGGAAATCTACCCGTGTAAAGAGCAAATCGACCAGGTAACTAAAATCGCAAACGCCAAAGTAGGGTATCGTCCAACTTCCGCCTTGCGGCGACAGGCTGCATGCTACAGGTGATGTGCGAATGGAGGAAATAATTAGGATAAGGTAGGCAATTTTGGGAGCATAGGAGTTTGATAGGTAATCGACCATTGCCTTGAACAAGGAATGTGGGATTTACACGGGTTGATTTCCGCCGCACGGCGGAAATCTACCCGTGTAAAGAGCAAATCGACTAGGCCGCAGGTAACTAAAATCGCAAACGCCAAAGTAGGGTATCATCCGACTTTTGCCGTGCGGCGACAGGCTGCGTGCGACAGGTGACTAAAATCGACCCGTGAAAATGGTCAGTCGCAGTCGATCGCCCGCCCGCCGAAGGTGTTGTTCTGCTCAACATTTTCGAAGAAAATGACCTAGTCGCTTGAGATTTCAATCAACTGTGTAAATGGGGTAGCTATGCGGCTTCGTGAAGCGATTTGCTAAGCGACCAGCCCCGCGGCGGAAATCGACCCGTGTAAATCCCTTTGAACCATCTCGATATTCATCTGGAATTATTGAGGGAAATCATATGAAAAACCTCAACAAGATGGCCGGTACAGGAATTGCCGTTTCTCGACGTGAGGCAGTAGGAAAAAGTCTTAGCCACGTCTGTCTCCGCTGGGATTCGAACCCAGTAGTACCTTACGAATGCGAGTCTAGTGCTCTCGCCGCTAAGTGATTTTTTATAACAATGAAGAAGCTGTTTCTTTAAATTCGTTCTTATTTCTCGGCGTGAGGCGTGAGGCAGTAGGAAAAAGTCTTAGCCACGTCTGTCTCCGCTGGGATTCGAACCCAGTAGTACCTTACGAATGCGAGTCTAGTGCTCTCGCCGCTATGTGATTTTTTATAACAATGAAGAGTTTCTTTAAATTCGTTCTTATTGTTTCAGGCATCTGCAGCGCAGGAGCAAGCGGGCAACAGCTATCAATGCATTTGGTACGGGGAATGCAACGTCGATGTCGTCGGTAGATCACAATACTGTCCCTATTCGGGACCACCGAAGCAACTAAACACTACTGGACAGGTAATTTAATCATCTTTTTATCAATGAACCATTTTCCGGAGAGTAGTTCTTTCAATTATTCACGAGAGGCAGCACTTGTGGTTATAGGTACAAACATTATTTATTCACCATTAGTGTCGTGTCATTTTAGTAGTATAACTTAATTATTTAATTAATTTAATAATTAAGTTATACCACTAAAATGACACCACATTAATTGGGATTAAATAATGTGTGTACCTACCACAAGAGCTGCCTCTCGTGGATAATTGAAAGAATACTCTTAGGAAAATGGCTCATTGTTTGTTCATCAAGTTGAAAAACCCGGTCAAGTGCGAGTCAGACTCGCGCACCGAGGGCTCCGTACAACAATAAACCAAAGCTTCGTACAGATTCCATCGTCATGTGGTCGGAAAATTGAATGATTTGCACATTTCATAAATCACAATACTTGGTATTCCGTGTTGTCGTCAGACCGGAGCGGCGTCCTTGACAAACCGACCGTTTAATTAGTTCTAATGAAGTTTCTTGATTGTTACCAGATTGGATGGTCTCAATAGAGAGATTCTAATCAGAGGCGCAGCCCAGATATTGCCGCCAGTGCCGGCACCAGACTGCTTTGTACCCGCTCTGTCCAAATTTGCCAACTTCGCTTTTCAAAAAATAATTAAAGACACGCTTTTATTTAAATCTCTACATAATATAAATTGAAATCGCTTTTCGCGTCTGTCTGCCTGTTTAACCGCTAACTCCTCCTAAACCACGCAACGGATTTTGATGCGGTTTTCACCATCAGTTAGATAATTATTATTATTGTAGATTATAGACGCAGGTCATTAACGTCTTCAACACAACAATTAATAATCCATTTGTGTATTAGAATCTGCCAGCCGGCATACATAAACCGACTGGTACGAGCTCGGGCTCCTGGGAACGCCAATTCTCAAAGAACATTGGAATGCAATTGCGAGAACAACTACAATCCAATGTTCTCCCTCGGGGAGTTTGCAGTTTAAGGAAAATAATATGGTTGATGGTACGGAATCCTCGGTGCGCGAGCTAAACTCGCACCTTGTCCGGTTTTTTTTAAAGACTCGTCAACATTTTTGTTGACGAGATCGTTCATGAATCACATTTTATCATTTATGGTCTTTCACTCTACGTAATTTAAACCTTGCGACTTGTTGATAACACGATTTTTCTGTTATCATTATATTGTTATGACTAAACAGTTTAATGGGAGAAGTCAAATATTTGTACATAAAAATTCGTACGCGTCACTGACTGAGCAATAAAGTCAGCAATTGTGACGTCATTGGCGCTGTGAACTGATATAAATCTAGATTTATTGAACGAGACTTGTAATTTTCAAATTGAAACAATTATCATTAATCGTCTTGTTTTGCAGCAAGAAAATTTACTATTAATAGTTTCTGTCAACAAATTTACTTACAGTGTAGTAAATTTTAATTGATTTTAACAGTCAAAGCGTTTGTTTCGTATCAAAAACATATGCCGGTTGAAGGCTGAAGTCAAGGCCAATAAAAAGATGGACGTTCCGAAATACTACGAGTTGTCGCAATGAAGCAAAAAAATCGGTCAAGCATACGTATTTCATGCGCTTATATACCGAGAGCTAATGACAATTTTTTGGTGTTATTTATTCAAGGCCTATTTGCAGATCGATTGGTCAGTATTAAAGGGGTGGCATATCACCCTAAATGTGCCATGTACCCGACGAAATTTATATTATTAGTTCAATGTTCAAATTTTAATATGTTGTTACGGCGACTGTTCTAAGCATATATTCCAATTTGCAGAACAAAATGTCGGTATTAACCCCCTTCTTTTAGAGGGAAACTTGCTCGCCTAGGTGTTTATATCGTTCTGCAAGGGGGTTAATACCGACATTTTGTTCTACAAATTGAAATATATGCTTAAAACAGTCGCCGTAACAATATATTAAAATTTGAACCTTGAACTAATAATATAAATTTCGTGGGATACATGACACGTTTAGGGTGATCTGCCACCCCTTTAATACTGACCAATCGATCTGCAAATATTATAATGGGCTTATTGGGTCACCGACAAGTTATACAAACAATATCAGCATTGAAGCAATAATAATTGTGACCATTTTTTTTTGTTACATGTTGGGGGCGGTCTGCATCCCTCCCATACCGCTATCTAGCAAAAACCCTTACACAGAGCACTTTAATATGGCTCCCTCAACATTTTCACAAAAATAAGGCCTTGAATAAATAACACCAAAAAATTGTCACTAGCTCTCGGTCTATTAGGGTTCTGATTTTTTTTCTTCAAAATCTTAGATCAAACACTTTCATGATTGGATTTTGCTACATAAGGTTCCTATATTTTATTCAATAAATTTCTTTCATTTTCTATAGATTCCAGAGGGCAGTGTAGCCTAGTGGATAGCGTATTCGGTTCCGCAGTCTCTAGACTAGACTGTCGAATCCCACTTGCGCTCATGGATGTATTGTGATGTTATTCAGTTTTAAGAAAGTTGTTATTTAGTGTAGTTGAAAGACGCTAATGACCTGAGATGGCGACGCGTCTATAATCCTACAATAAATAAAATCTATAGATCCCACAAAGAAATTTTGAAATTCCGATTTTTTTTTGCAAAATTTTTCAAACGTCTATACCTAAATCTGCAGGAATTCATTTTGATACATAGATAAATTGTGTCCTTTTCATTCCTAGAAATTTCTGATTTTTTTTGGATGTCTAAATTTTGATAACATCACGAAAATATGCCTTTGTTTAAGCCGACAAATAATTTCATTTTGCGACTTTCGTTTGGATTTTGTGGCAACCTAATTAACAAGAAGTGTGCAATTATTAATTAGCAATCAAACTCATTGTACAGACAACGTTAAACATCGGTGAATTGACAAGTAGAGCAATTATATTCTAATCGTCATAACAGGATCGCATCTGGTTCTAATTATCGACGCTAATGACCTCAGTTGTCGAGCGTCTATAATGTGCAATCCCTCGTCTAATTATCATCGCGTTGGCAAATTCAATTAAGAAATCGTGTACACGTTGTTATGATTGCTTTAGTAATTGATTTTTCATTTCTTCCGTTGGCTAGCTGTTCATCGTTAAATCAGCGAGAATTCTTGTCGCTGTTCTGAAATTTTCTTAAAAGAAAGTTGAGGTGACGTAAATATTAAAGGTTTTGTTGTCGAATTCTCCAGTTTCTACTTTACACCTCTTGCACTTTACAGCTTTCGACCATAAGTCCCCACTTTTGAGCGCCATAATCCACCCTCTCCGCGTAGTAATCTGGTAAGCAATTGGATTTGGAATGAGAACAGAGTCTAAACAAAGAGAGAGAGAGCGCTCGTTAACTCATCGTTTATTTTCTCTAAACAAAGGATTGGAAAAGTTAATCATTAAATTTGCAAAAAGTATTGATATCTTTACCAAAAACAAAAATGACCAGTTTGTTCGGCCACCAAGTTCCATTCTAAACTCAAACTCGAAAAATTAGATTTGGGACATACCTACGTACTGAAATTGAATACCTCTTTTCAGAACTTCCAAATCTAACTTTTCGAATTTAGTATTAGCAATTAAAGACCACCAACAGCTAAGGTTATTTGGGCCTAGCACCAATTCATATTTTCAATTCATTATTTTTTTTTAATAATAAATTGAAAATCCAATTGACACTTTTACCAGCTCTCGAGCTAGAACCCGGGAACTGGGAACTTGTAATAGGGGAACCATAGCAACGCCATGTAAACAACAGCATTGCTACACTCTCGGCTATTCTCAACCCCTTTAGGATTGGAATTTCCATTTTTTTTTGGTGACCGAAAATATTTTCGTTTTCGGTTGGATTTATATTATTGATCGATGTCTTTCTTGTGGTGCAGGATCTGCTGCGCAAATGGTGTCCTCACTTGCTGAACGGTACGGGAAACCCAGTGTACACGTGCTGCGACAACACTCAGCTGACCATCCTCAACAAGAACGTGAAGATGGCGGCCAATTTCCTCGCGCGCTGTCCGTCGTGCATGACGAATCTCGTCAGGCATATCTGCGATTTCACGTGCGCTCCGGACCAATCGCGTTTCATGAACGCGTCCGACATTGAAACTAACAAACAGGGTGAGTGTTTTGTTTTTTTTTACTATTTATTTTTGTTAAGGACATCGACTGTTGAAGTATCTGAACTTTTAGCATTTCAGTGTCTTCCTTCTCGGAGGTCTTGCTGTCGAGTGTGACACTGGACAGCAGGACACCGAGAAGAACACTACGACCACGTCGAACACATACTGAAGATGCTTGCCGCAGTTGCAAACGAAACGTCTGGAAGAAGAAGAAGATGCCATTTCAGTAGACCACGGCTCATAAGCCTGAAAGATTCTTATCTTAATTCTATTAACGCCGGCCGTGAAAGCCTACATTCTTTTATTAATCATCATCATTATCATTATAACTCTATGCTCCACAATGAAAAGGAACGTTTGTCATGATTTTTCTTTTCGACGTCGCGGGAAGCTATGACTCAAGTTCTCGTTTGTTCCAGGTGTGGAGTTCATCAATGGAATCGATTTGCACATAACGAAAGATTACATCGACGGCGCGTACAACTCATGCAGACAGGTGTCGGTTCCGAGCACCGGCCAGTTGGCGCTCGATTTGATGTGCGGCGATTGGGGCGCGAGCCGGTGCTCTGCCCAGAAGTGGTTCAGTTTCATGGGAGACAACAATCCCGACGTAAATCCTTACGCGCCGTTCAAAATCAATTACCTGACTTCGAACGAACCGGTCGGGAAATTTGTTCCGATGAACTCATCGATTACGCCGTGTAACAAAGGAATCGATGTAAGTTGATGAAATATTGTTTTGATTGTAGATTTTTGCGTGAAATGAGAAGGTCCCTGTTCAAAACTTTTTTTGAACGACATTTTGAGAAAAGTAGGGAAAAAGTCGCAAACGACTTCCAGAACGTTAAACATCAAAAGAATATTTGAGTACTTGGTTTCAGCTTAAATTATATTAGCTTTTTCCTTGTGGTTTCGCTCGAGTGTACGTCGATTTTTACCGTAGATTTTCCAAAGTTAATATCGGGTGAAAATGACAAGGGGCCCAGTAATTACGATTGTGCCGCAACCTAAGACAAGCACTACTTCCATAATTTAATTTTTAATATTATGTAATCAAAGTATTCAGTTCATTTTCATAAAATGACGTTACATCTGTCAAAAAATATTAACATGACATACATGATACTGTAACAAAACTGTTTTCTTACGTGGGTGGAATAAATTATTTATTTACAATAATTAAAAATGTAACAATTCAAATACAATAACTGTATGTCAATGCTAACAATCAAACGATAATAACAACAAACAGTAATTCTTAAACGAACTGAAGCACTTTAATAACACTGAACAATTTATATGCTGTGTTTATTTCAAATCGACACTGTCACACGACTCTCCCACTACGGTGACTGCCCCTGTTTATATAGAGCTAGCAGCTTGACCCCGCGCGCTTTCCAGAATATTCTGGTGGTTACCCGTGTCTTCAATATCATGCCACGCCTCACCATTGTTACTTGTTCTCGATGCTTTTATTGTCGCCAGTGGCGTAACATCTGGGGTTTTGCTACAATACAAAACCCAATCAAACTATGGGGTAACTATGGTAGTTCGCGTCACACATTTTTTGTAATGAATTTTTCGTCTCGCATCATTTTACCCCCCTATATACCACCGGGAAAAATGTAGTTCTATGTCAAAAGTACTCGGGAAACCAAGTATTCTGGTACCAAATGCTCCTAAACCCTATTTTAGTAAATGCGAATTTTTTGTCTGCGTGATATTTTCTCACCGATGTGTTGTTTTTTTTAGGCAAAAACTCCAGCGTGCAGCTGCGTCGATTGTGACGCCAGTTGCCCCGTGCCGCCGCCCTCTCCGCCCCCAGTAGTGCCGTTTACAATACTAGGTTACGATGGATTTGCCGTCTCCATGTTAATCGTCTTCGTTATTTTCACATCGTTTTTCCTGGTGGCCGTTTGCTGTTTCCCAACAAAATCACAGATCGGTAAGTAAAATTCGATTCAACGTTAACACAGTGAATAAATTTACTTCTATAACTTCAAATAATGTGTTAGCGATATTGTTTTAAATTTTGATAATTCGGTTTATATTTTTTCAGCTGGCATGGTTCGAGGAGCCGAAGCCCGCAGCGCCGAAGTCGGTCGCAGAATAACCGGTGGGGTACATGCGTCACGTATGGCGCTCGGTTCTGATGAAGAAGACAGCCCACTACAGTCGAAACGATCCAGTAAGTCGCCATTTTGATCAGATATTTATACTCTCATTTTCACACATACATTTATATGCTAATTAATATAATATTATTTTGAACCGACTTAAAAAAGTAGGTTATGTAATTTTTTTTAAAATATTGTTTTTGGCCTGACTTGTCTGCTAAGTAAATTTAGAATTTGAATTGGATTAAATAATTTGTTGAATCAATACGCCTCTTATAAAAATTAAATGTACGTTTGTTGCTTTTCATCATTTTTCTTATAACTTGACGTTTGACAGTTACACTAACCTCACTTTCGACATGTTTAAAAGATGGCCGTTCAAGTAAACTTACTAACACAAGTTTAAATACTAATTATTTTTTGTTATTTCAGGCATAATTTCAGATGCTGATCGCGATATGCCGTCACACTCAGTAAGCGAAATATCAGAACAAGTCCGACAGTCGTCGTTAATAGAAAGACTCGGTGCCGACACGGAAACCGTTTTGCAACGATTCTTCCAGAAATGGGGAACAATGTGCGCTCAGAGGCCGTGGCTAGTTCTCTTTTTGGGTGTGTGTTTCGTTGCGGGCGTCAGCCAGGGAATAAGATATTTGAAGGTCACAACAGATCCCGTAGAATTGTGGGCTTCGTCTACTTCGCAATCCAGAATCGAACGGGAATATTTCGACAGTCATTTCGAACCGTTTTATCGCACTGAACAGATTATCATTCATGCCGTCGGATTGGATAATGTTACTCACAATACATCGGACGGTGTCATCGAATTTGGGCCGGCTCTCAACGCTAACTTTTTAAGAGAAGTATTCAAGTTACAGGAAGCTATTAAAATGATTGGCGCCGATACGGGCGAAGGATTGGATAAGATCTGTTTTAAGCCGTTGGCATCCGAGT
Source organism: Mongoloraphidia duomilia (assembly GCA_039654895.1). Taxonomy (NCBI): domain Eukaryota; kingdom Metazoa; phylum Arthropoda; class Insecta; order Raphidioptera; family Raphidiidae; genus Mongoloraphidia; species Mongoloraphidia duomilia. Next base: position 947,012 of record CM077521.1, on the reverse strand, counting down.
TTTCTCCGGACAGAAGCGTTAATAAATGCGTGGTTCAAAGCATTTGGGGCTATTATCAAGACGATATGGAAGCATTCAATTCGACGGATGTCGACGACAATAATTTTACGGTGAATTATTTGGATCGCTTCAAAGCTTGCGTACAGTAAGTTTATTTTTATAAACTCTAAAGGACATGTGTAATTTCACAATGTGTAATCTTACAGCTTTAACTTAGTGAGAGGATAATTTTCAAATAGCGTTACTGAAAAATAATAGTTTCGCCTATCACTATTTTGACTGTATAAAATTCAACTGTGATTATATTACGCATTGATTTAATAATAATTATTAAAAGTTAAGTACCTACTTATATATTTTTTTATTTTAGGAATTCCTACAATTTTGATTGTCTTGGACAATACGGCGGACCGATCGATCCAGCGATAGCACTAGGCGGCTTTTTAAATCCGGGCGAATCGTTATCGTCACAACCGAACTACGAAAAGGCAACGGCTGTCATTTTAACTTTTGTTGTGAACAACTACCATAACAAGACCAAACTTATACCTGCCTTAAAATGGGAACAGAAGTACGTTGAATTCATGAAGAATTGGACGGCGACCGAAAAACCCGACTTTATGGATATCGCGTTCACGTCGGAGCGTTCGATCGAAGACGAATTAGATCGCGAAAGCCAATCGGACGTTTTGACAATCCTAATATCGTACGTCATAATGTTTGCTTACATCGCCATTTCATTGGGGCAGATCACAACTTGTGGCCGATTGCTCGTCGACAGCAAAATCACGCTCGGCTTGGGAGGCGTTTGTATCGTTTTGGCGTCGGTTGTATCTTCGGTTGGAATTTTCGGTTTTATTGGATTACCAGCCACTTTAATCATCGTCGAAGTCATTCCGTTTTTGGTGTTGGCCGTCGGCGTCGATAACATTTTTATTTTAGTGCAGACGCACCAACGCGAGCCTCGTAAACCGAACGAAAGTCACGCCGAACATATCGGACGAACTTTGGGTCAAGTCGGTCCGTCCATGCTTTTGACGAGCGTATCGGAATGTTGCTGCTTCTTTTTGGGAGGCTTGTCCGACATGCCGGCCGTCAAAGCTTTCGCTCTGTACGCCGGGATGGCATTGTTGGTCGACTTCCTGTTACAAATAACCTGCTTTATTAGCTTGTTGACGCTCGATACGATCCGACAAGCCAACAACATGCTTGATATCTGCTGTTTCTTGAGAGGATCGAAGAAAGATCATTCCGATAACGATGAAATACAAGAAGGCTTGCTGTACAAATTTTTCAGGGCCATGTACGTACCGTTCTTGATGCAGAAAAAGGTTCGCGCCTTTGTTATGATCGTTTTTGCCGGCTGGTTGTGTTCTTCGATAGCCGTCGTGCCGCACATCGAAATCGGATTAGATCAAGAATTGTCGATGCCGGAAGATTCGTTCGTTTTGAAGTACTTTAAATATTTGAACGGTTATTTGAGCATCGGCCCGCCGATGTATTTTATTGTCAAAGACGGCTTGAATTATTCGAATCCGGAAATGCAGAATTTAATCTGCGGAGGACAGTATTGCAACAATGATTCACTGATTACGCAGATTTATCAGTCAAGCAAAATGCCAAACGTTACGTATATCGCGAAGCCAAGTTCCAGTTGGCTCGACGATTATTTCGATTGGTCTGGTGTGGCAGAATGCTGCAAGTATTTTCCTAAAAACGGTAGCTTCTGCCCCCACGAAAGTAAGTTTTTTCTTTTTAATGTATTATTAATGTAATTTAATGTAATCGTTCAAAAAATCTAAATTCAGATTTTTATAAATCTTGACTATTTAGACTCTAAAAAACATTTTGCGATAGATTTTTTCGATCTGTACGGTCTGTCCGTTGTCGCCGTGCAGAATTCATCGATGTGCGAGATCTTCGTAACTACGAAACCGATCAAGTTCAAATTTATAGGACACCTTTTTGCCATGCCTACAATGAAAATGCGTAAATAAAATTTTTGAATTTTGAGCCCCAAAGGGCGTTATTTTCAAAAAAACTCTATTTTTCGAAGAGAAGTGGGCTTTTAAAATGCATTTTAGAGGAAAAATTAAAAGAATAAAAAATATTTGTCATCTTAAACTTAGTTGTGATGAGTGATAAAAAATATAAATTCTTTTTATTAAAATTTTTTTTTTATTAAAAATTTTTTTTTATTAAAATTTTTTTTTATTAAAAAATTCTTTTTTTATTAAAAACTTTTTTTTTATAAAAAATATTTTTTTTATTTTTTTAGTTACAACGAAAATAATTTTTTTATTGTGAAATAAGTAAAATAAAAATCGTGTAAAAAAAAAATTCTCTTGTTTTCCAGTAAGCTCCTGTGAACACTGCAACATAAGTTTAAATCCCGAGAATCGGCCAAATCCAGTCGAATTCGAAAAGTACGTTCCGTTCTTCTTACAAGACAACCCGACCGAGGAGTGTGCGAAAGCCGGTCACGCCGCTTACGGACACGCGGTCAACTACCGCGTCGATCCGTCGACACATCTCGCCGAAGTCGGAGCGTCTTATTTCATGACGTACCACACGATACTCAAAACGTCGTACGACTACTATTCGGCGATGCGTTCCGCTCGTGAAGTGTCGGGCACTTTGACCGAAATGTTAAACGCAAATCTCAAAAAACAAGGTCACAATTCGACAGTCGAAGTGTTTCCGTATTCGGTGTTCTACGTGTTCTACGAACAGTATTTGACGATGTGGCCCGATACTATAAAAAGCCTGTCGATCAGTTTGACAGCGATATTCCTCGTTACGTTCTTTTTGATGGGACTCGACGTTTACTCGTCCCTGACTGTCGTCATAACGATTACGATGATCGTTATAAATTTGGGCGGCCTCATGTATTGGTGGCATATAACGCTCAACGCAGTATCGTTAGTGAATTTAGTAATGGCGGTCGGAATCGCTGTTGAGTTCTGTTCGCATCTCGTACACAGCTTCACGACATCGATCGAACCGACAAGAATCGGTAGAGCGTCGGATTCGCTCGTCAAAATGGGAAGTTCGGTGTTTTCCGGAATTACGCTTACCAAGTTCGGTGGAATCATCGTTCTGGGTTTCGCGAAGAGTCAAATTTTCCAAGTGTTTTATTTTAGAATGTATTTGGGTATCGTTTTGTTCGGGGCGGCGCACGGACTGATATTTTTACCAGTGCTGCTGAGCTATATAGGTAAGTAAATTTGATTTTGTTTTATTTTATTGGCATGGCTATTTTGGTTTGATTAAATGGCACTAACATTAATTCACACATAAGTTACGTTCATAATTATTATTTAGTTTGGTACTCCTGAATACAAGTATACACACTTGCATACAAATACAACTATACACTTACAATAGCTTCCATAACTTTCCTTCATTTTGAAAATAGAAACAGTTGTCTAAAATCCTTGCTAATAACAACATCGTTCAAATAATGTTCATAAATCATAATTTCAATATAAAATAATATTACTGATGATGCCTAAAAAGGCGAAACGTTTATTATTTAGTGTCCACTTTTTTACATTTTTAAATTAGATAACACCGGGAAAGATTATATAAGCAAGGACTATGTACCTAAATATATTTTCGTGTATTCGTCCAAATTATTACAATATATGAAATAAAAAAAAATAAGTTCGATCAAAAACAAAACTGTAATTTCCATTTTGTAATGCATGAGAAACGATTTTTTAAAAATATTTAGGTTATAATTTAATGACTTTTTTTCCTTATTCTATTATATTCATATTCATTTTTAGGTTAAACACTTTAGCTAGTCCCTTGAATTTTATTTGCGATTTCTCTTTGTATTTTTTATGCTATGTTCAGATTTGATTTCGGACAATCTGTATACTAAATATTACAAGGTGTAAACGGTTTTACCGAACATAGGGCAAATAACATTGAAAACATTTACAATTTTGTAGTAGGCTATGTGCTATAAGACCTAATATAAATATGTAGTAGCTATGCTGTTTTTACTTCCCACCTCTACTATGGTAGGAAAGTAATGGATTTAGTGCGAAAAAAATATTCGAGATTTTAACAGATCTTCACGTTTTGAGACCCTAGCAATCGTTTAAGATCATTTTCTGACTAATGTCTGTGTGTGTGTATGTGGTCAATTTTTCGCCTTCGATATCGTAAAAACGGAACAACATACGGCCATGCCGATTGTTCTATTGTGTTTATCAGCCTTTAACTTAGATCTGATTAGATTTTGAGTCAAATCGGTTCAGTGGATCCTGAGATATTAAAAAAAACGTTCTCAATGTCACGTATTAACATAGGTAAAAAAAAAATATAAATGAATTCTAGATGTTATAATATGAAAAAAATGTAAATATTTTTTTTCTCTAAAATGTAGTTTTCGAGAAAAAAAACATTTTACTAAAAAAAATAAAAATTGTACGTAAATCAAGGTAACCATGATTTTTGCTATATTACTAGCCAATATCTGGATGACCGAGCTTTGCTCGGATGAGTTAAAAAAAAATAGTACTTAAAGTTCTCATTTCATCAAAATCGTTAGTCGTTTTCACTACATATTTACATTAGATCTTATGACCGATAGCCTCCCACAAAATTGTAAATGTTCTCAATGTTATTTTCCCTATGTTCGGTAAGACCGTTTATACACTGTATATAAATAATAGTATTATTTTGTGTGGGGGGGGCGTTAGTATGTCTGCATGATAATGATAATAATAATAAATAATAATAAAATTCTTTATTCAAAAAATGTCATGGTGACAAAGAAGACCGTCAGTAAATGACAAAGTCATTTGGTACAAATAATTAAGTACAAAGTTCGTACGGGCATTTTATAATTAAATATTCTTTAACTTTTACTTTAAACAGTCTGTAGCTTTTTACAGTCGTGATCTCTGGTGGAAGACTTTCATAAAGTTTCACAGCAGAGTATCGAGGTCCTTTGGTAAACAGGGTGAGACGATGCTCCGGTACACCGTGATTGAAACGTCCCCGCGTAGAATGATCATGATCCGGCAAATGAGTCATTTTCCTGAGAGCAGTTCCTTCAATTATCTACGAGAGGCAGCACTTGTGGTAGGTATAAACGTTATTTATTCCCCATTAGTGTCGTGTCATTTTAGTGGTATAATTTAATTATTATTATTATTAAAATAATTAAGTTATACCACTAAAATGACACGACACTAATGAGGGAATAAATTATGTTAGTACCTACCACAAGTGCTGCCTCTCGTGGATAATTGGAGGAACTACTCTCAGGAAAATGGCTCATTCAACCGAGTGGTTTTAACATGTTTTATATTCAGCATGTACTAATTCCTTTTTGACAGGTTCGCCGATCAACAAAGAAAAATTGGCCAATCACAGAAGAGCTTTGGACGAGAGCCATATACAGGAAACTTCGCTCAACAGAGTAAGAACAAACAAATGCTGATTTTTGTTTTATTTTTTTTTTTTCTATGAAAAGGCTGTGTGTGACTATTGCATAGTTCGAGTTTCTTTCATTCGAATGTTACGTTTTAAGGAGTTTGATTTTGTCGAAAAGTTAATTTGAAAAAAAAAAAAATTTGAAGTTTGTATGATTTTCTCTTTTTTGTACAGTGCTACAAAATTAACTTAATCCATTCGTAGCCGAGTAAATAGCAAACTATACTTTAAGCGTAACTTTCATTTTTTATACTTTCTCTCTCTCTCTCTCAAGATTTTGAGAGCGGAATAGGCCGAGAGGTAGTGACAATTTTTTGGTGTTATTTATTCAAGGCCTTATTTTTGTGAAGATGTTGAGGGAGGCATATTAAAGTGCCCTGAGTAAGGGATTTTGCTAGATAGCGGTATGGGAGGGATGCAGACCGCCCCCAACATATAACAAAAAAATGGTCACAATATTATTGCTTCAAGGCTGAAATTATATATATAGCTTGTCGGTGACCCAATAATGCCATTATAATATTTGCAGATCGATTGGTCAGTATTAAAGGGGTGGCAGATCACCCTAAACGTGTCATGTACCCGACGAAATTTATATTATTAGTTCAGGGTTCAAATTTTAATATGTCGTTACTAACATCCTTGCAAAACGATAACACCTAGGCGAACAAGTTACCCTCTAAGAGGGGGATTAATACCATTATTTTGTTCTGCAAATTGAAATATATGCTTAAAACAGTCGCCGTAACAACATATTAAAATTTGAACCTTGAACTAATAATATAAATTTCGTCGGGTACATGACACGTTTAGGGTGATCTGCCACCCCTTTAATACTGACCAATCGATCTGCAAATATTATAATGGCATTATTGGGTCACCGACAAGCTATACAAACAATTTCAGCCTTGAAGCAATAATAATTGTGACCATTTTTTTTGTTAATTTTGGGGGCGGTCTGCATCCCTCCCATACCGCTATCTAGCAAAATCCCTTACTCAGGGCACTTTAATATGCCTCCCTCATTCACAAAAATAAGGCCTTGAATAAATAACATCAAAAAATTGTCACTAGCTCTCGGCCTAGAAGGTTTAATTAATTATTCGACATAGAATATTATTTCAAGTTTTGTTCATGAAAAAGTAAATTAGATTCGCTTAAACAGTACACTGTTTAAATTTTTGAATTTACGTTTTAAATGTCACTTGCGACTTATTTTATTTAATCATTGGTGGTTAATCGTGATTTTGCATTTTTAGTCCAAATTTTCGGAGGTAAACTATGAGAAGAGTAAATTTGTGATAAGCATCTGTGGTTTGACAGTTAAAAACAATTCTTGTTGTTGGACATTAAGTGTTTTTTCATTGGCCGACATGATAGTGATTTGTCATCGCTGATACCGATATAACGATATCGGGTCACTTCAAATGTATAGAAGTCTATGGAATGCTACGATCCCGATTTATCGTAGTCGACATTGTATTGACAAGTGAAAAAGCATTTCATTTGAGGTGCCCCGATATCGGTATCGGTGACGACATATCATTATTGTATCGGCCAATAAAATACTCTGAATAGAGCAATAATTGTTACACTTGGACCACAAAGGGTTAAATGTTAAAGTTATATTTGAAAAAATATTTAATGCCTGTTTGATTTTGAAATGTTTTTTTACGGTTTGGGAGGTACAGTCACTTTTTTAAAGAACTAAATTTTCTTCTTCGATCCATATTTGTATCCACTTCACTACATCGTAACGTTTTGTGGTTATACAAAAAAAAAAGGGTGTGGGTCTCGGGACCCCCGACAGATGTGAAACATCAAAGAAAACGTTATTGAACTCGGTGGTATTCTCTATGTAGTAGTATTTAGTTTTTCAAAAGCAGCAACTAACTGTTATGCTGACGTAATCCTATATACTGCACTGTAACACACGCGGCTGCCCGAGCGCGCGGAAGCCAAGAGAGAGAGAGAGTGCCGCAGTGGTGGGGAGAACAGCAGCGAAGAAGCGGACCAAACATTTCGTTGCATATTTCCCCTCACGCGGCTGTTCACTGCCCGACATAAGATGTTTCACATCAAAAATATTTTAATGAGCCATTTTCCTGAGAGTAGTTCCTTCAATTATTCACGAGAGGCAGCACTTGTGGTAGGTACAAACATTATTTAATCTCCATTAGTATCGTGTCATTTTAGCGGTATAACTTAATTAAATAATTAAGCTGTACCACTAAAATGACACGACATTAAAGGGGAATAAATAATGTTTGTACCTACCACAACTGCTGCCTCTCGTGGATAATTGTGACACTAATGACCTCAGTTGTCGAGCGTCTATAACTTACAATTTAATTCAATTCGTGGATAATTGAAGGAACTACTTTCAGGAAAATGGCTCATTTATCGATGAAAATCTAACCTACAAAATTTTTTTTTAAAATTTGCTTGTTTAAAACTTCACAAAATAACTAGTGTGGTTAAAAAGTGGATGCAGGTTTTGGGTTTGCACGTGGTTTTACATGGTTTCTTTGGCATATTTTTATATACAAATGAAGTTTGCATGTATTTCTATCGAAAGGGAATAGCTAAAGATGTGTTTATGTAGGTTGATGTATTTTTATTTATGTATTATTTAAAATAACATACTGTTTATTTTCTGTCCATGTTTAACTAATGATTATCATTTCCATTTTCAAGTAAAATTGAATTCTCTGCATGGATTTTAGGTATGTGGTTCTTCAGTTGTTTCTCCTACTTACAGTTGCTTTTAGAATCGTTCTGTCTTTTGTTTTAGTTCATTTTTTTTATGTTTGAAAAAGCCCGCTACAAACACATTACCATAGAAGTACGTCATTAAAAACCGCACATACATACTTGCATAAAAAAGGTGTACGTCGCACTTGTACGCGTGCAGCTGTCATTCATTGTTCAATGCGCATTTTTAAAACTTAGTGCGTTTGTGACGGGCCGTGAGTAACGGATGTTTTTTTTTAGATTTAATTCTCGTATTCAAATTTGTTGTTTTTGAAATCTTTCTTAAGTTTGCTTAACAATTGACTATTATAAATAGTTGCAATCGTTTTGTTACTTTTATTATTTTTTTTAAACTTTTGTTTTTAATTTTTTTACATACCTACTGCATTAAATAAAGTTTTGGTAAAAACTTCTGTTTTAATTAGAATAATCGTTAACTTCACAGAACAATGAAAATATCTGTTTTGAGGTTAACTTTTATCAATATAATTTACAATTAAATTTTTTACCGTGACATTCGCATTGTTGCTTCTAATTTAATGTTTGACTGTTGCACCAGAAAAAAGGGTATGTGTCTCACCGACATAAGCGCACGGTCGAAGTTATACTTCATACATTTACATTTTTGCTTTTCCCGTCAGCATTTTTAGAATTAATAAATAATTATTATTAATAAAATCTATACATAAGTATCCAAAAGCCTGCTTACAATATTACACTATTTTGAACCGTCAAAAAATCGATTTTTAAAATTATAAAATGTATAAGAAAACGAATTTTTCCTGGCATGAGACCTGGCTAGTTCGATTTTTTGCCACCTAAAACCCGTTTTCAGTCAATTTCATCCAAATCTTTAGAACCATTTTATCCCTGTCAGCGTTTCGTTAATTTTTGACTCGAGGTCATTCCAATTCACTACCATCGCTAAAGAAGTATAACTTCAAAAAAGTGTTGCGTTTTGTTTTTCACATTGTTAATTACTTTCTCATTAGTTGTGTTATTAATTGCGTAATCAATCCACATATCTTTTTTACCTGGAATGCGCGCGCATACCGTGTTCACAGATGATCCGGTAACTAGGCAAATAAACGTCTATATCGGTTGTCACTGACTGACTGACTAGGTAGCAGGACACGGTATGCGTGCGCAACCGTATTTTTCTCTCTTCTTCTTACAGAACAAACAAAAAGGATCTCTTGCTCTTATTTCGAGAGATAGGTCCATTGTTCGTATGTTTTACAGTTTTCTCAAGTTTTTGACACTCTTTTATTTCCAATAAAAAAAGGTCGCAGTAATCAGATATTGCGTAATGAGTCAATGCATACAAAAATGGTCAAACAGTCGCAATCATAACAGAGCTCTGTTTAATTGTTTCATGCTTTGTTCAAAATAACAGTTGAAAGACAGTTCATCTAACGTGAGACGTTTGTTTGTTTTGTGTGACAGGCGTGATGCAGGCTAGACATAGTAGTGATAAATCAGGACCCGGCGCCGGGCCTTCTACGAGCGGCAGCTTCGCTCCGACCGCTCCTCTATTGTTGGACGAGGCTGCTGGAACTAGTCGGTCGCAAAACCGACACGACTACGGCAGTATAGTCGCAATCAACGATGACGAAATTCGTGTCGTGCAGTAATTATTATTATTATTGTTGTTGCTAACTTCCCGTCGTACATTCTCATCATTAACTAACTTCACTGTGTACAAATCATACTATATAGCAGACTTAAATGTTCATTTTTCATGAACGCATTGTATATTAATGTATAATTGTATATTGTTAAACAATGTAATGAATTTTAAATACGATTCAGGTTTACTAGTTATCGATTCTTATCTAAGTGTTGCTCTTTCATAATTTGAATGTTTTATTTTTTAACGTGTTCGAAGACACTCAATGCTTGTAGATTGTTGAATCGAGAAAAGATTTCTGTAGAAATTTTTATTACGAAACGCGTCTTACGTCTGAAATTACAAAAATTAACTTTTATCAAATTCAAAAATCTGTTGAGTATAAAAATATCTTACGTAATTTAAAGACAAAAATGTATTTGAACTTTTTTAAATACGACCTAACCTAACCTTGTTGACACTTGAAAATGTATGAGAACTAACCTAAAAATTAAGTGTCTATGGACACGTTAAAGCTGCGATAAATAACGGAAACAATATTTAACTTAGGTACTGTTTCCCGGTCCAAAGTGAACAAAATTGTCATAATTATGAAAGGTAATTAATTTAGTCGGAATTGACAATAATTTATTGTAGGTATGTTGAACCAATTATGGGTATAATAATGCTAAAAAAACGGTGAAGGGAAATCGAAAAACTATCATTGGATCTAATTTCACTTTGATCATAAATTATGAGCGAACGAGTTTTGTACGATCGGTAATTGATTTTTCGATACACATAGAGTGAGAAATTTGATTTAAAATTTAAAAAATTGATCTCATACATTAACTGTATTAACTAAGAGCTTGTGTTGTTTTTTTCTAATCGGTGCCTAATTGTAAATAAAAATTTAAATAACTTTAAGGTAGATAATTGTTAATAAATTTACGAATTACAACGAATGAATGTATTTTGCGTGTTTCGAGATAAAATGCATTCGTCGTTTGTACATTATTATACAAAATTGGTTCAATAAAACTGACTGTAATAGATTACAGGAGAATCTATAATTATAATTAAATTTAAGATGCTTAAATTTCCGTCTTAATGAGGTGTGTATTAGTGCTGTAATTTTTTTCTTCACCAGCACTAGTCGGAAAAAATATTCTCGAGTCCTAAAAAGTCTATTAGAATATAATAATTACTGTAATAAAAAAAAACTTTCTTTGAGTCTAAAAATTTAAATAAATGAAGCGAGCTAAGCTAGTAATTGTGGTTTCTTTGGTTCGATATTTCATGTGAGGAAATCGAGATATATGCTGTTTATGCAGGGTATTTTTTAAAATTAAGAAGTGTTATGAAATATAAAGTTGTTGAGAAATGAATTGTTGTGTTGATTGCCTTTCGACTGATTTATTAAGGTAAGACTACTAAATGGCAATCACACAAATGTTAGCTAAATTTTATGGTAATGTTTGTATTTATGAAAAAATGTTGTTTTAGTACAGCCATTTGAACTACGTTACTACTTGTTACCGGCAATGTTTGCGTAAGAACTTGAAAATTTTAACTGTAGGCGGCAGCACTGTTTGAAAATGAATTCGAGGTTATGTAACGATGCCTAGTTTTCGACTGAAAAATGAAATAATAATTCCATTTTTTGTAATACTCAAGACATCAGACGTATTATTCAAGTGCCTATTTCTAGGAAGAACAAAAGAAATTTATTTTTGTTGGTGCTGCATTCTCAATTCTGTAGTTGAAATGGCTGTGCAACAAAATAAAAGACTAGCAAATAGTGTACATGCATTCCTTGTTAAGACTCCAAAGTTTGTATTATATAACCGAATTTTCAAAAATTTTTAATACTTCGGTACGAATTACTTTCTATGGAAGTGAAATGTACCAGCACTAGCTATATTTTCGCATCGACGATAATTAGTTTTATCAAAAGTTGTTCTTTATAAGATATTTGTACAGTTTCAAATCGCATTTTTTCAAATCTTCCTAACCTCATTTTTCATGCCGTGCGTATTTTATTTTTGGTTCATGATTTTCTAATAAACTAAAAAAGTTGGTTTTATGTAAGGTGAGATGGGGCAAATGCGACCCAAAAATGATAAATTTTATTTCCAATCGCTGAATAATAATGCAACTGAACATTACCAGTGAATTAACTATAAAAGAATATGTTAGTTAGATGTCTAATTCACAGATGACAGTGCAATTATTCGCAAGTATATAAAATATGGCAGGAATTACACTTGCCCCACATTACCTGACTTCAATAATGTTTCCTATAAGTTTTTTTTACAACTGCTATGAACTTAGCTTAGCTTCCAACTAACTGAAGAGCGCTACAGTCATTGCAAATGGCGGTTGTTAGTCACCTGATTTAACACTTCTACGGAATGTGGCGTGATTTGTGGGTTCCATGATGTCCCATCTTTTGTTTTTTGTTTGTTTATTTTTTTCTTTTACAGACGTACAATAAAATACCATTGTCGTGCATTGAATGGTTTATGAAGATTCGTATCAGAAAATCATGAATTATTTTAGCAATTGCTTTTCATCAAGGTGTAATATTGCGTGTTTACTTAAAAAAAATACTTGAACTGCCTAGTGTCTTATAAAAGTATTGTTTTGTGTGTATTGGAAGATAAACCAAAACAACTGACTATACCAAACGTATTTTATGTAGTTTTGTTTGAGTTTTGTTCAAAACAATAATTTCAAACCGATTTCTTTTGTTCCTTGCCAACAAAACAGTATCTACTGATTTGTGTGACAATGAACCTGTTTCCTGAGAGTAATTCCTTCAGTTATCCACGAGAGTCAGTACTTGTGAGTTATGGTAGGGACAAACATTATTTATTTCGAATTAGTGTCGTGTCATTTTAGTGATATAACTTAATCTATACTAATATTATAAAGAGGAAAGATTTGTATTTTTGTGTGTGTGTATGTTTGTAATGAATAAACTCAAAAACTACTGTGCCGATTTCAAAAATTCTTTCACCTATAGGGCTTGAGAATAGCCGAGAGTGTAGCGGCGCTGTTGTTTACATGGCGTTGCTATGGTTCCTCTATTACAAGTCCCCAGTTCCCGAGTTCTAGCCCGAGAGCTGGTAAAAGTGTCAATTAGATTTTCAATTTATTATTAAAAAAAAAAAAAATAATGAATTGAAAATATGAATTGGTGCTAGGCCCAAATAACCTTAGCTGTTGGTGGTCTTTAAAATACAATTTACAATTTCTTTCACCTATAGAAAGCTGCATTATCAGCGAGTAACATGGGCTGTATTTTATTTTCAAAAAAATTAGAGGGGGTGGGGGTAATAAATCATAAATTCTGTCTCTGCAACTACTAAACCGATTCTAAAAATTCTTTCACTAATAGAAAGTTACGCAGAGGGAGAGATTCTCGCGGGGGGATACTAAATCATAAATTATTATCTCTGGAACTACTAAGCCGATTCTAAAAATCCTTTCACTAATAGAAAGCTACGCAGGGGGGGGGGTAACAAATTAACAATATACGTGAGCAGAGCAATGGGTGACTGCTATTAAATCATATTATTACATACCACCCGGGCGAAGCCGGGACGGGCCCCTAGTTATTTATAATAATTAAGTTATACCACTAAAATGACACGACACTAATGGGGAATAAATAATGCTTGTCCCTACCACAAGTGCTGCCTCTCGTGGCTAATTGAAAGGACTACTCTCAACAAAATGGCTCATTTATCTGTGGATTTATTTCAATTTATGATATCGTAACGACATGTCCGTTTTGTACAAGACGAAAACAAAATATTCCTTTTTTTATGCAGAGTAATAATTTATAAGGTGTTTTTATTTTTATACGTTATATAATGTGATGCATTTCAGTTTTTTTTCCCTTCTTATTAGCAAAATGTTGATTTCGAGCGACAGCTCGAAAAGCGGTTCTTTAGTGTTAGATAATTTTGTGTAAATGTGCTTAGGAAACAATTTCAATTTGTAAGAAAATTATTATAGATATATTATATAGAAAAATAATATCACTATGAAGAAACAACTAGATTCTTGTCCAGAATTATTAGATTAGAATTGTTATACTTATCTAGAACTGAAAATACAATTCAAAGTTTTATGTATTTAATTAATTAATTAGTGAATATGGGTATCTTGCAATTACAACAGTCCGTACACGCTGTACGTACGGTGCAGCAATTTAATCGGAACTATATTTAATCGAATCGGATTGCATGTTCACAAGATTCGGTGGTTTTTTCGCATACACTTCTTCATGTGGTCATGCAGCGTTCGATAGACCAAACGTATCGTCCGAAGTCAATCTTATGTACCCGCTACTGGCAGCTGATTGGATTTTTTTACGTTCAAGCGCATACAATGATACGGTCGCTGTTGACAAGGTAGGGTAAAAAAATTGGCTGATTTGGTGTCCAGGTGTAGTTCGGTTCGAGCTACTAATCAAAAATTAAACTTTCGATTAATTATTTTTTTATAACGAACTGAAAATCCAGTCGATCTTTCAGCTATTCTTAAGATTGGAATCTGGACATCGGTAGAAGAATCAAGTCAATGAAAATAGAAAATTTTAAAACTAGATTTTTTACATCTAAATAAGTGTCCAGTGTTTGGATTTAAAAAAGAATTTGGTTTCATTTTTTAATATATTTTCAGAGTTTGGTTTTAGAGATTGTCTTAAACATGTTCCTCTATGATTTAATTAATATTGGCTACTAGCTTTATCAAACGGTTTTTTTTTTACCAAAAGCATTATACCCTTTATTCACTCACTTGTTTTTATTATATTTTTGTTTATAAAAAGAAGCCGTGAACTAAAGTATGTTTTTGTTTAAGTAGAGTTTACAGGGTTCTCAAAAATCAATTGTTTATGAACAGTACTTGAAATCGGAAAGATATATTGCTGATCGGAGACTAATTCGATTATTTTTTAGTAATTGTGTTTTAAAGACCACCAACAGCTAAGGTTATTTGGGCCTAGCACCAATTCATATTTTCAATTCATTATTTTTTTTTAATAATAAATTGAAAATCCAATTGACACTTTTACCAGCTCTCGGGCTAGAACCCGGGAACTGGAGACTTGTAATAGAGGAACCATAGCAACGCCATGTAAACAACAGCGCCGCTACACTCTCGGTTATTCTCTCAAGCCCAATTCGATTATCCATGCAAAGTACACAAGTACTGTGCATAACGTTGCGACTTTTGTTTTGTGTTATTTTGTTTCAAGTAATGTTTATATATAACTTGGTTAGTGTGCTTAACACAAAACAGTAGCTATTTTTTTAGGTTATATATATATAAGGAATCTTAGGACCAAAAATTACTGTCCAAAAAAAGTATAGAAGTGAAAATAAGAGTGAATGTTAAAAATTTAAAAGCATTAAAAATAATATTAAACTGAAAACGTGAAATTTTTGATACTGTGCCGTGACAGTTTATGATTTTTGAAAAAAAATAATTCAGCGATACAATACATTCTTAAAGATCGATTGGTAACGATTAAGAAAATAAAACTAAAAGGTATTTAAAAGAGTGAGTGTTTTGTTTCTCGTTAATTTTTTTTTTGCTATTTTTAAGCTATAAACATTTAGTATATGATTACTAAATTTCATTCCTAATAGGATAATAATTTTTTTTGTAAATAAATTTTTACGTCATGTTTTTTTAATAATTAAAATGTCTTTACACGGTGCTTATAGTAGGGTTCGGAAATAATAGAAAGTGACTCATCCATTTTATAAATTTTTTGTCCTTTACGCTTTCATATATTCATGCACCATCTAAAACCATAAAATAAGTCTAAAGATAACTTACTTTACATACACATATTATTAAAACAAGGATACATAAAAGATGAACCATCAGGATATAGGGATTAGAACAACGGATGTGCCTCGGACGGCCGGGGAGGGCAGGTAGCACTTATACTCATGCACACTTATCCTTAATAAACAATTAAGTATAAATGCAGGACCTCTGTGAATTATAGACGCTCGACAACAAGGGTCATTAGCGGGCAGTACCTCTATATTATCCGAACCGTACTATAGTTTATTGATTTGGAAAAAAAATAGCTACTGAAAATTAATATTTTATGAATTACATGAATCAGTGTGAATTTGGTATAATTATTTAAAATTATTTTTTGTAATGTATTTTAAAAGTTTATTTCATTTAAATTATTTAAATAAATTATAACTATTTTTGTCTTAATGTTTGTATTTAATATTTTCCTAAAATAACCGAAAGACTTTGCTCAGATATCTTCAGATTTCACATTTAGAATTCAGCATGCCGTTTTCTATAAGCATACCAAATTTGAAAATGATCCGAGAGACTTTCTAAAATTGTCAAAAAAAATTGAAGGTGAAATTTGACAAGGAATTTCCTAAAATCCCACGAATGATGTAAAAAATCCAACACATAAAAAACTCGAGGTCGATTCTTAATGATTAGTAAGAATCGACCTCGATCATTAAGTATCGACCTCATTCATAATGATCGAGGTCGATTCTTAATGGTCAAAGTCGATTCTTTATGATCGAGGTCGATTCTTAGTGATCGAGGTCGATTCTTAATGATCGTGGTCGATTCTTTATGATTGAGGTCAATTCCTAATGATCGAGATCGATTCTTACTGATCATTAAGAATCGACCTCGATCATTAAGAATCGACCTGATCATTAAGAATCGACCTCGATCATTAAGAATCGACCTTGATCATTAAGAATCAACTTCGATTAGTAAGAATTGACCTCGATCATTAGGAATTGACCTCGATCATAAAGAATCGACCCCCATCATTAAGAATCAACCTCGATCATTAAGAATCGACCTCGATTAGTAAGAATTGACTTTGATCATTAAGAATCGACCTCGATCATTAAGAATCGACCTCGATCATTAAGAATCGATCTCGATCATTAAGAATCGATTCTTAATGATCAGTAAGAATCGACTTCGATCATTAAGAATCGACCTCGATCAGTAAGAATTGACCTCAATCATTAAGTATCGACCTTGATCATTAAGAATCGATTCATAATGATTTAGGTAAATTCTTACTGCGCTAGAGGGGTTTGTTTCTTTGGAGATCAAATTCTTATTATCGGCGACATCTATATTTCAAAATGAACACACCGTGACGTTTACTGTTCAATGGCGCTCATATTATCTAGACACGGTATGTTCTATGGCGAAACTGACGTCATTATCCCCACTGTCTATGCAGCTGACAGTTATTTTCTTATTGTTTATTATACAAAAGAATCACCATACCAAGTTTGGTGCGGTATGAAATAATTTTAAAATATAATTTTTTTAGCGACTTTGACACCCTCTAACTACCACCGCTACTAGCGCAGCTGACGGTTGAATATCTCATCAGGTGGACGAGAACAAACGGTATAATTGTCGGCCGGTATGAAATAATTGATTCATTTGCAATGCTGCCTCCCGTACCATTAGGGATTGGTTGAATCAGAAGTTTACTATCGAATGCTACTATATTGAAATGTAACGCTTAGAATAATAAAATTGTATACTTAATTTTATAATAATATATATTTACAGTTAAAATGATTAACAAAGTCCTTGATCATAAATCAATATTGGTTATTTCATATAAAATAAAATAATTGGAAATGTAGACTTTTCGAAAGTTCGTTTCGATGTTGATAGATCGTCATTGGTATTGTTTTTAAAGTGAAGATACTTTTGATAGATTGTAGATTATAGACGCTCAACAACTGAGGTCATCAGCGTCTATAAGATACTTTTGAAATATTATTTACAATTCTATTTTGCCGTGTTCAATAAACCAGAACAAATCAATATCGATCTATTATTGAAACTTAAAACAAGGTGCTACTGACTAAAAAATAGTCTATTCAGTATAAAAGTGGCACCAATATTTTAAAATTAATAATATAAAATAAATAAATTCATGTTATATAAAAAGTTATTTGCCGGTAAAATTTTATTGTGCACTTAGGCAATAACAATTAATTCATAAGTTATCAAAAACATATCCTTTTTTAATTTGTTGTATTTTGCTAAATACTTTTGTTCAAACACATTTCTCTTATTTGATATCATATTTTTATCTAAAAATTTCCTTATTGAGCTATTATAGCTATTGAGTAGCCGGTATGGAAAACTATCGATAATCAGTAATCAAACTATCGATTATTATCGAGTTTCAAAATTTTGTAAAAAACGACATCCATAAATTTCTTAGTGAATGGCTGAATAGGTCATTTTAGTAAATTACCATACGTTTAACTTAATTTCATTTTACGATACTTTGACTACAGACAAAAAATCAAGAAATAAAATAGTCACCAAACATTCTGTTCAATCTAATGGGACCCCAAGAAGGCAAATGATACAATTTTTTCGTTATATATAAAAAAATATCAAAAACAATCGATAACGTTTGCTAGTCAAAAAAACAAAAAAAAAGTCGATAATTACCGATAGCACTATCGATAGTGCTCCACCTCTACTATTAAGTATTTCTATTTCGGATAAAAGTTTTTTTGTGACGCCTATTGGGATCCGTCAAATGAGCATATGACATCTGGTGGCAGAAAATTGTACTCAAAACGAGGGAAAATTTTACTTGCTAACAGTGCAAATTAATCATGAAATTGTTTATTACAAAAATAAAACAAGTAAAATAAACAAAAAGTTTATCGAAAATGGAATTCGCGACGTTTTCTAATATCATGGCAATAAACACTGTCAGTTATTGCCTTGTAAAACTTACTTTACAGAGAATTATTTTCTATTGAAATGTGGAAAAACTGTATTTATGAATTAAAACAATATTTTATATTAATAATAAGATGTACTTATTATCATACTGCACTACAATAGTTGAATCCCTGATGATTGACAAATTTATAGGATTAACTTTGTATACAAATATTTTGAGGTTAGTAACTTACCTACTTATTACAATATAACTTATTATGTTGCAGTTATGTGTTTACATTATTCACCTAACCCAGCCTTAAAGGCGCATTGAACGCGGATGATTAATTTCGTGGAGATTTTCTTTTAATTTTGTGTTTTTAAACAATATGTCGTAAAGATTACTACTTTTGACAGTTCATTTTGCATTATGCATTTTTCTCGTTATATTTCCGACATTTGATAATATGCCCGGCTTTGAGAATCCATTCTCCTTCAACGAAATTCCTTTGTTTAGGATTCGTACCGGCCCAATCATAAATTGCACTTATTTTTATCATTTCTTATCACTTTGAAAATCATAAAATTACACGCAAAAGTATACCCCGTATATGAAATTTCCCCCCTTCTGCGCCATGTTTTTTAAGCTCCACTTATCTGACGGATCCCAAAAAGTAAATATTTATAAAAATGACTTAAAAGTTAAACAAACGTTAGTTTCGTAAGACATCATTAGATGAAATATTAGAAAAACGACGGAAACATGTTTAGAAAATTAAATTGTTATATTATTGGGATATTTGAATATTTTTCTAATAACATTCGAAACCCTTTTGAGAACGAAACTGGTCGTACTATTTATTTTTGAGATGTTACTGAGCTTTTTTTTTTAATAAATACTTATCTTAATCACAAATTCTGTCATGAAAGCTTCCCAACTTACAGATGATTGTTAATTTCTGATGTTAGAATTATCAAAAAAATACATCATCTTCTGAATCATCTTACAAAACTAGGTATCACACACTCGTTAGAATTAGTTTTCCCTCGTTGCTGTGAACACCACAAAATGAAAGAAACAATAGTAGATTGTATACCTAGAGGGGTAATGAGGCATAGTACTGACGAGTAGTGACAGTTACACGAGTCATAATATCATTATGCACGAGATCTAATATTCTTTGCCATACCCACTATAAAATAGCTGTTTTTTACTTCATTTTCAATATTTCCAAAAATTTTGACAGTTCATTTTGTGTCGCTAACTTCACTCTATAGTAGGCCGAGAGTATAGCTGTCAGTATGTAATAGCGGACGATCAGAGCAAATAAACATACATCGCTATGGAAACTGTTTGCTTTCGCACACTAGTGTGGGAAAGATAGGTATATGTTCCCTTATAGACTGTGTGCAGGGGGGCGGAGTTATAATAATATCGACGCGAGCGCTCGTTGTGAGATCCGCAATCTAATTTTCCGTAATTGTCAGTGAGCATTGTTGTTTAAAAAGTCAAGTAAGTAAAACCATGATTTTACTTCTAACTTATTTGGAAATTATTGCTATAAATCTGATAAATTTGACACTTTTAAACCCGGTCCGCAAGATTACAGGCGCCATGGTTTTAGGTTATATTTCCATCTGTCAATATAAACCATAGACATAGGTGTAGGCACACCTCCATGTCTGATATAAATTAATCAGTTATTTTTTATTATACGTCAAAATTGAAGAAGAAAAAAACTTAAAATCAATAATTTTATGCTATGCTATTTACACACAGCTAGATAAAATGGTAATCGTTTATTAAAAAATTTCCCGATATAAGACAACAATAAAAAATAGTTCAATCGTACACTATTGCCCGCTAGCGGTGCTAGTAGGCTTCGTGCACACAACCTATACCGGCCTGTCAAAAGTCACTTTACATGCATACATACATGGATGTAAAGCAGCTATTTTATAGTGGGTATGGCAAAAATACTTTCAACGTACTGATACTGAATATGAATGTTATGAGCGTCATTTAATACACTGCAACGTGATAGGTAAACTTCTCTTCAAGTTTTATTTCGTCAAAGCAGTTTTGTAGTACTGACAAAATTAAAAAGACAGAATGGAAAACCTAAAAACTTTTGGTCGGTACAAAGAGTTATTTCTCTTACTTGCACGGGCAATGTTATTTCAGTGTTATCTTTCAAGTTATTTTATTATTGTCGACAAATGATAGCATTTTAGCAAATATTATTAAAATATTCATACGTTCAAAACGACAGTTTGCAGTAGGTTCACTTCCGATAACTTCGGATGGCGTAGAATTTATTGCTAAGGAAGAAAGGTTCACCAATTCACTATTTGCAAGCGTCGTTCAACTTCAGTACGTTAAATAGTGAACTGATTAACTGTTCTTTCTTGAGAACACTACAGACGTAAACAGATGTTGAACATATGAGTATTTAAGATTTTAAGCGATAGTTTAAAAAAAATTCATAATTTTGTTACATTCCCCGTACAATTCACAGATGCAAAAAAACAAACGGGACACCACAAATTCCAACAATTAATTAATTTGAAATAGCGAAATCATCACTTCGTTTAGTAAAGTTGCATGAAAAATGTGGTGGAGCCATCCCTCCAGGCGGGATCGTCGCTGACGGTAGCCCGGCACAACGGACATGTGGGTTCTCTATCGAGCCAGGCGCTCGCGCACGCCTCGCAAAATACGTGCTGGCAAGGCTGCAGCGCCACAGGAGACGTGAACGTATCGTGGCATATCGGACATTGTTCGGCAGCTTGGCGTAGCTGTTCTTTTGTCGCAGCTGTTCCGATACTCTAGAGAAACAAAAACACATCAAACATTTCGTACACATTAGACAATCTAATAAAAAAATGGGTGTGTGCTTATGACCACACGACAGAAGTGAAAACTTCAGATTTTCTAATTTTTGGTGTTATCTATTATAGCGCATTTATGAACTAAAAATAATTTATTACTTAAATACTAAAATTGTATTTTTAATTAATTCCACTTTGGTTTAAAAAAAATTATAATTATTGTCAAAGAAAGAATAAGTATAACAAAAATAAAAAAATATATAAATAAATATCATGTAGAATTTAGAAGAAAAAAAAACGCCAAAAATTCTACGCTGCCATTAGGTCTCGAAACCCAGGTTCCTACGCATAGAACGCAAAGACGTAACCAACTGCGCCATGGGTGGAAGTGTGTAGACGCCCGTTTTTATGATACTATGTTGCGAATTCTTACGGAAATAGTTGCGAACGCTTCACATTTTTTCAGTACCCAGGCAAAGAGTGCCTAACGCGCCTAAGAAAGTTTTCACTTCAAAATAAAATTACTTACGACGTTCTGAATGAGTTTAACTATTGCCATTTTGAGCATCCGTAACTTTGAAGCCAAATCGGCACCTTTCGCAACCATATACGCCGCAGAGAGCAAGACTCCCGTTATTCTTTCCGCTCCTTGGTACGAGTCCAAAAGAAACCATAGCCACGGTTGAATTGGTAACAAACTTCGGTAAAGCTGGGATATTGATTCCACTGTGAGATACACTTTTCCCTAATGAAACAAAACAAATTGAAACATCAAAACAAAATTATGAATCACCATTACGAATCTATACATCTATATATATAAAAGAAAGTCGTGTTAGTTAGTCACACCATTTATAACTCGAGAACGGCTGGACCGATTTTCATGATCTTTGATTTTTTGGATTTGTTTCCGCCTTGGTTAACAGAATAACTATTAAAACATCGGAAAAATCTACCCGGGAGCGAACGAGCGTAGCGAGTGAGTAATGTAATTATAATATTCAAGCGAACGAGCGAAGCGAGTGGTAACGTACCACCCGGGAGCGAACGAGCGAAGCGAGTGAGTAGTGTATTGTAGTCCGGGCGAAGCCGGGCCGGGCCGCTAGTTAATCTATAAATTAATGAGTGCAACAAAGAGGTATGGGAACCGTGTGATCTAGTGGTTAGCGTGTCGGCATCTAGATTAGACGGTTGTGGGTTCAATTCCCGCCTGCGCTCATGGATGTTTTGTGATGTCATTTAGTGTTAAGAAAGTTGTTATTTGCTGTAGTTGAAAGACGCTAATGACCTGAGATGTCGACGCGTCTATAATCTACAATAAATAAACAAAGAGGTATAGATATAATCAGTGAGTCAGCCCCGGATCTAGGGCGGGGCAAGCCGGGGCTTATGCCCCGGGCGGCGATCTAGTGGTTAGCGTGTCGGCATCTAGATTAGACGGTCATGGGTTCGATTCCCGCCTGCGCTCATGGATGTTTTGTGATGTCATTTAGTGTTAAGAAAGTTGTTATTTGCTGTAGTTGAAAGACGCTAATGACCTGAGATGTCGACGCGTCTATAATCTACAATAAATAAACAAAGAGGTATAGATATAATCAGTGAGTCAGCCCCGGATCTAGGGCGGGGCAAGCCGGGGCTTATGCCCCGGGCGGCAAGTTCAGAGGGCGGCCAAATTCAAATTCACACTTTACAGACGAATGGACAACTCATCATTTACTTAACTTTGACCAAATGTCAATCAATTAGTGGACATCTGATAGCTGAAATTATAAAGATGATAAAGGTAAAAATAAATATAAGTGGGCGGGAGCGGCATTTTTCAGTTTTTGCCCCGTCTAAAAAAAGTTGAAGATCCGGGGCTACAGTGAGTGCAATAAAGAGGTCATTTTTAAATTCACTTTATGCTTTAGATATTTCCATGGATACTTTAATGTTTACATAAATTTGGTTTGAAAATTTAGCTAACATTCTATCTTTGTCACGCTACTCATTTTGTTTATATACCTTCCTTGTTGCACTCATAAATTTGTTATGTTCAGATTTGATTTCGGACAATCTGTATATTTAAAACGTTTTTTTTTCGACAATCCGCTTGCGGTCCCTACTTAACCGATTTAATTTCTTTAATATTGTGCAGAAAACAATTATTGTTTTTTGCACAATATTTCAAAATAAACAGAAATTACCTCGTTCTTGAAATCTCGACCATATCGGGTCGAGATCTCAAGAACGAGAGTGCCTGCCCACGAGATTGAATTTCGAAAAATGGCTCGAGATCTCGCTAAAATCGAGATCTCGCGAGATCGAGATTGCAATCCCTAATTGAAACGATATTTTTGAAGTTATACTTCTTTTGGCGCGTTATGAAAAAATGATGAGAGTGGATTTTTACGATGCACGCATTGCGTCACGAAAATTTAACAGGATGAAGTTGCAGCATTGATGATTTCCATAGTTACCATATAAATAAATTCACTCCAGTCCTTGTATTATTTTATATTTCAATAAATTATTTGCATGCAAATTAAAAATTAGTTCTTAATCACGCCAAAGAAGTATAACTTCTAACGTGCGTACAAAGTACACGCATCCATTTTTTTAAAACTGTGACGTCATGTATAACTAACATAGTTTTTTGCACAATTTCCACCTCTAAACAACATTTTTCTACGCATATTGATAAAAATTTAAGATAGATAAGATAAGATCCTTTATTTATTCGATAAGACTTGCAGCATAGAACATGTCAACAAAAAAATTAAATAAAGTACTAAAATAAAAAATTTAGCTTGAAAACCGATATTTTTCTATGTAGATCAATCATTTGTTTTTGTATGAATACAATCGCAAGTTTCACAACGAGATTAGACTGTTCCTGCATGTATAAAAACTGTAATTATATGATGACAATCTAAGATCATTGTTAAATCAAATTGTTTGACAGTGCTTTCTGCATTTTTTTTTATGAAATATGTTAGGTACTTACTCGTCTTTGAAATGCCAACACAGCAGCAGGTAATGAAGTGATAAGAATTTTTAACATAATTGTAATAAGCTTCAGCATGAAGTCTGACACACACACAGTCCAAAGAAGTTCCCACACGTTCAGCGGTCTCGTGTACGGAGGCAAAAACACTAAACTAGGATATAATTTTTCATCGTGAAAAATGTAATTTATAAAAACCATACAAGCAAATATATACACCAACACTATCAAAAGAGATGCTATACTCCGTCGAGCTTGCTTGCCGACTTCCCTTTTGACAACCGAATTGGCATGTGTAAATGTTATAAATAGAGCAATCAAATTTAATATTCCTTCTCGATGATCGTAGATCGCTTTTGCTAATAAAATCATTAGGAACGGAATGTATCTCTGCAAAGTTTCTAGCATAGCCCTAGCCTCCGGTACTTGTCGTAACGCTTCTGCAGTCACGGAATCTTCAGGATTGTTATTGTTGTTGTTCGACGAATTTTGAGGTCCGAAGAAATTCGTTTCTGGAGCTGACTGATGTCGAACGGGATTCGATGAAGTCGACGCATCGTTGCCGTCCACATTTATCACATAATCGTTATTTGCATTACTGGTGTTCGGAGTCGCCATCACTATATTGCTATCGCTATTCGAATGCTGTGTCACTTGGCGATTTAATAAATTTGAAATCGTGTTGTTCGACCGGGCTTGTTCGACAAGCGGTCGTATTTCTTGAAAGACATGCTGAAAATTCTCACGAAATAACCTTGTACCGTCCACAGTTCGTCTCTGAAAACTGACAGGGCCTATTCTAATATTTCCCACTGTATTTTGGGGCGTCGCATTTGTAACATGATTCATTAATATTCCGGGATCACTGACACTGTGTCCAAATATCGTACTTTCTGGATTTTGACTTTGGGCAGCGTTTGTATTGGCTGTCACCATTTCTTCACGATCACAGTCTGGACTACTTACGTTCTGTTGTGACACCGATTGTGCCATTTTTGTCTGTTAATCACACGGTCAATTGACGTCACGACACTTTTCAAAATAATTCGTAAACAAATGTTTTTTTTTTCGTTGATGTATTATTTTAATGAGTCATTATTTACTGAACTTTGACAGTTTATCTACTACGTAATTTGAAAAACGATAAAAAAAACTTTGCTTCTCAAAAAAACGAAAACATGAATGTCAAAACTACCATAATGAAGTTGCAGCGTTTAATACTTGAATAAACCTGTTTGCCAACAAAGTAATTACTAAAATTACTAAATAGTAACTGCTAAAATTTACTGGGTATACTAAAAACCAAATCTATACTAAAAACCAAATCTATGTGGAATTTTAGTTACATTTTAGTAACTGATTTATGTTGGCAGCACTAAATATTTTTAAAAGTTTTTTTCAGTTTATATGTGTGGTAATTAATTAATACAAATTTCCGATAGATCTTTTCGTTTAAATTTAAAATTGTTATGGAAACCATTCAAACAGGTAAGGTAAATTTCAGATTTTTTGTCATTAAAAATATTCGTCAAAAAATATTTACAAAAAAAAAATTTAAAAATGCCGAAAAGCAGAAATTTGTTGACAAAAAAATTAAAACTGGCTGTTATTGAATGTTTTTCGCAGTTTAAAAATCAAGATGTAAAAAACCTCGACTGAGTTTAAGTTGGTTTAAAGCGTTTATAAATAAGTACAGAATATAAAAAGACAAATATGGAATAATAAGTTGATGAAAACGTCATAAAGAGGCTCGAACTTTCGTTACGTTAAAATTCCGTAACTTAAAAACACAACGGGAACGAGTGGTTTCTAAAATTGCCTATTTATAACAGTTAATTTTTCATTTGATTTCGGTAAATTTACAGTGGCTGATATTTTCTTAATCAATGTGCAAGTGCAATAATTAGGTATATTATTTTAAACGGACAGTTCTTATTTTTGTTAATAAACTATATTTGTATATTTTTTTATTAATATTTTCATTGTGAATAAGTAATTAGGACATTATGTTAATTTTTTTGACAAATAAAATTTAAGAAATTATTAAAACAGTTCATTATTAATTAAAAAAAAAATAACAACACTTTTTAGTTTATTATAACCTGCAAGAGTATTTAAAGAAAATCTTGAAAAAGAAATTTAAACTGACAGTTTACACGTCCAGAATTATTAAAATATTTATAGAAATATTTCTGACAGTTATTAATTTTGCTTTTAGTAATCTACAGATTGCTCAAAAAAGATTTATGTGTATTACAGAGTGTATTTTCGTTACTAGGAAAGTCACTAAAATTCCACATAGATTTGGTTTTTAGTATAGATTTGGTTTTTAGTATACCTATGTGTAACTCATTTCTAGTGATATCACTAAAGTGAGATTGTTCACGCGAATATGTATTTTTCGCACTAGTGAAATAGAACCATTTAACATGAATTTATTCACCATCGAATTTATCAGTGAAACGTGAAATATTTCACGTTTTACTGACAAATTCGATGGCGAATAAATTCACGTTAAATGGTTTTATTTCACTAGTGCGAAAAATGCATATTCGCGTGAACAATCTCACTTTAGTGATATCACTAGAAATGAGTTACACAATAGGTACCCTGGACTTTTTCTGTGTCGTAAACGAAAATGAGGCTTTCCATTAACTGTAAAACATTTTTAACTTACGTAATAACTATAATAAATATTATGAAGTATGGACTGCGAAGAACAAAACAATATGTCAATATCCACTTTAGTTACGTTTGTTAATTTTTAGGCTTTTAAAACACATTACATTTATATTTTAAATATTTCAGTTATAAAAACATGGTACACAAATTCTTAAATATACACACTTAAAATTATTTTTTGTACTGCTTACAATGCGAGATAGTTTCATAAGAAGAAATATTACATAATTATTGTTATTTCCAAGGTGGTTTTGAACATCTCTGTCCACATTTTGTTTTGTCTCCTGCATTTGTTTTATAATCTTCATCCTGCAAGTAGAAACAAAAGATACTTATTAATAAGGGGAGTCAAAAATGTTGAAACATCTGCTTGTTATTTGCTTACAACAGGTTGCCAAGACGGAGTGAAACTTATTTCGCTCGCGGAATTCATAGCTTCGTCCATTTGATCTTTTTCAGGAGCTGCTATAGGATTCCCAGGTGTTTTGTCCAGCAACTACGTAAAAATAAAACATACAAATTTTTGAAAAGACGTTTATATAAATACTAGAATGCAGTAAAACTTTGTATGTTGTGATTAAACTAATGACTTTAGTTATTGAGCGTCTGTAAACTATACTCTGTACTGTTCTTGAAGTCCCTTTTGAAATATGCAATTAAATTTTCTAACTGATCTTAAAGAAGACAAAAGATTTTAACGTGTAAAGTGTTTTATACTAACAATTTTGATATATTTTTGTAAATCATTTGCTTTCACTGCTTTTTGTTGTCTGGTAGTTACGGGTGTATCCTGATGGTGATGTGGTTGCCGATACGTGATTTGACCGTCTTTGGTAAATGGCGTGTCGTCGGCAGAAGTTTCACTACCTACTGAGACAAGCGATTGAACATCCCTAAGTGTTGCTGTTGATGATTTACGATACGCGTCCTGTTTTGTGTCCCGATAATGATCCGATGTTGGATTCTAAAAGGCGACATGTATAACAAATGCATCTCAAATTTTCAGTTGTCACATTACGGATCCGGAAACCTAGCGTACTGTCCAATTCCGAAACCATAACGCGACTTGTTTTTTGTCCGAAACTATTAATAAGAATCCACATATCTATTTTACCTGGATTACACGCGCATACCGTGTTCACAGATGATCCGGTAACTAGGCAATAATCTCTCTATATCTGTTGTCACTGACTGCCGCTGGCTAGGCGGCAGAACACGGTATGCGTGCGCAACCCTGTTTTTTTTTCTCTCTTTTTCTTGCAGAACAAGCAATAATGATCTCTCGCTCTTATTTCGAGAGATGGGTCCATTTAATAGAACTATATTTTAAACAAACCGATAAAAACAAATTTTCATTTTACCTCTTGCGGAGCGGAATACGGCCTTTCTTTAGAAGCTAGGCTTATTTCCGATTCGCTTTTCAATACGTCGTCTTTTAAATTTAAACACAACAATCGTTGGATGTCGGCCGATGAATCTGGTTTTTGTAGATCTACCTGGCTTCCTACATGAAGTAAAAAAAAAGAAAATAAATAAATAATTGCTTCGTAACGATAACGCGATAATAATTTACCTGAAGCGGGACTTTTTCCATTGTTAGTAAGAATCCTCAGTGCTTCCCTCCATTGATTTTCCATCAAACTGTGCAACTGTTTAGCCAACTGAGTTTTTCTTGACTGCTGAGTTTGAAGTTTAGCTTTCATGAACTGATTTTCTCTTTCACTTTGCGCTAACCTCAAACTGTATGATCGAAGTTCCTCGGTATGTCGAGTTTCCAATAACTGAATTTCCAAGTTATGCCTGCAAGAAAATGCGACGATAAAAGTAAATGTTTCCTAACGATTAAAAAAACAAAAACAAACTTTACTCACTTTTCTACGGCTTCTTGAATATATCGCGCAGCGGCCGTAGCTACATTTAGCTCGGCGGTTTTTATTTGATTTTGTAAAGCATTTTCAGCCTTTTCCAGTTGACTCTCAAACTCTTGTAGTTTGTCTTTAACTACTTGCTCTACTTGTCGTTGATAAAACGCTCTAAGTTCTGTTTTAGCCCGTTCTGATTCAGTTCTTTGATTTTGTAGTTGAGTCTGAAGTTTCTTCTGTGAAAAATTAATCGATTGTCAAAACCAACAATGATGAGCGCGAAGCCGCGGGTAGAAGCTAGTTAATAAATAGTAGACTTTATTTCCAATGAGGTACATTACTGACGTGTTAGTGACAGTATTGTAGCAAACCCCAAGATGTTACGCCGCTGACTACAATAGAAGCGGCGAGAATGAAAGGTCACAGTGGTGAGGCGTGGAATGATATCGAAGATACGAGTAACCGCCGGAATATCCTGGAAAGCGCGCGAGCGTGCTGGGCCAAGCTGCTCGAACTATATAAGCGAAGTACGAGGGAGTCAGGCAGTCAGTCGTGAATCAGTGTCGAGTTGAATTGCGAACATAAATACAGTATATAAATAGTTATTGTTCAGTGTTATTGAAGTGCTTCACTTTGTTTAAGAATTACTATTGTGTTATAGTCGTTTCGTTTATTGTTATTGAATTGTTTATTGTTGTAAATAAAAATATTTATTCCGCCCACGTAGAAAACAGTTTTGTTACAGTATGTTAAAACGAGAGATTTAGGAAGTTTTAACAGTCACACGAGTCATAATATTATTACGTACGAGAAATAAAATTATTGTATTTTCAAAAAATTTTGACAGTCCATTTGCGTTGCCAATTTCACTTTTTTAGTAGGCCATGAGCAGCTGTCACAGTGCGCACGCACAGTAAATAAACATAAATCACTATGAAAAATTTTTACTTACCACACTAGTGTGTTTTGAAAACACTTTCAACATACTTGCCTGTTAACTGACCCATTCCATGCATACATACACGCATGTATAGTAGCTATTTAATAGTGGGTATGGAAAAAAGTCAATTGCTTACCTCATTCTCTTTGGATTGTTCAAACGAACTCTGTATCGATTTTTTCTGCGATTCCAATTGTTTATTTTTTGTTTGTTCTTCTGAAAGTTTCTGTTGTAAAGTAGATTTTTCATCGCTGAGTTTTTTTAACTGTATTCCTTTGGCTTCCGATTCTTTTTTAATTTGAGACAAAGTGTTACGCGTATCCGTTAGCGATTTCTTATTATTAGATAATTCTTTTTCGAGTTGTTGTAATTTTTCAACTAAAGTTTTATTACCATTTTCAAATCGTTCGAGTTCCTGCTGCAGTTGTTCTTTTTGAACGTGTAATTCTTTTGTCTGGGTTTGGCTATTTTTTGCAATTTCTAAAGCAGTTGACATCTCATGTTCAAACTGCTGCGCTCTCTAAAACAATACTTTTCATATAGTATTCATAATTGTAGGGAAATACTACATAAATAATTATTAAATAGACAGTAGCCAATCCACAAACAAATACTTTTCTTAACGTAATCAGTCGGCGAACATGCCATTGTGATGTTAAACGTCAAACAATTAAGATATACAAGGAAAAAATCAAAGACCACTGTCAGGACTTGAATCCGAAATTCCCAGTTTCCGGCTGGCTGAGTTACCTCTTACTCACATACATAAATATTCGACTACAGCCATCTGAAAATAAGAATGGCGCGCCATAGTGGTAAAATCTATAGAGGACGCATACAACTGCTTATACAAAATTGAAGCCACGTTTGACGTCACAGGGCCGATCAAACATGGCGGCAAAACACGGGATGGATTGGAAATATTTTTCTTTTTTCTTCTTCTCACATATAAAATGAGGGCCGAATTATAATGGCGACTAGCTTCACTTTAAATGCTTATACTTCCTCTACAGCTTTAACCTTAGTACTATTAACTAACCTAGTTGACATAATTTTGTCAGGGTGTATTTAAAAGTGTGGAAATTTGCATCATTTTAACTCCTGATAATTAGATAAAAAAATGGATGCGTGTACTTTGCACGCGCGTTAAAAGTTATACTTCTTTTGCGTGATTAAGAAGTAATTTTTAATTTGCATGCAAGTAATTTATTGAAAAATAAAATAATAAAAGGATTGGAGTGAATTTATTTATATGGTAACTATGGAAATCATTAATGCTGCAACTTCATTCAGTTAAACTTTTGTGACGCCATGCGCGCGCATCGTAAAAATTCTTTCTTATCATTTTTTCATAACGCGCCAAAAGAAGTATAACTTCAAAAAGGATTTGAGGATTCGCAGTGAACGTTTGTTTTTTGTAGAAGTATATTTTCCTTATAAATTTAAACACAACAGTTGTATCGTTTAGGGAAGATAATAGAGTCATTTTTGCACACAAACGCGTTTCGGGTCTGTTTTCTAACAAGAGGTGATCAATGGTGCGCCTCGACTGGCGACGAACAACTAAATGACCATATTCATAAAACCATCCCTTGTCATAAAACATTGACCAGTTCTACCCGAAACTCATTTGTGCGCAGAAATGAAACTACTACCTCCTCTAAACGATACTATTCTATCATCACTTTAATTATAAATAATAATATGACAGCATAACACAAAGTTCTTTGAGGCTACACCATTACAGTAATTTATTATACAAGATTATTTTCAACTAATACATTCAATTTAATATCATAATACTATCGTGGGTATTTTTTTAAACATAATTATGACAGCAATGTTATTTGCGTTCTTTTTGAGTGATACTGCACTGCTTCTACATTGCAACTTAGATTAGCAATCTATTTATAGACGTCGTTGATTGTATCTAAGAGTTTTGCACTATAAAAACTCGTAAAACTGTTAGGTGCCCTGGCCTCTGTCTGTTATGAGATCACATAATGCAGACACTTTGGGAGTGTTCACTTGTATTTTAAAATCATGGAACGTTTTCAGCCCTTCATGCGTTTCAGCTGTACCTGTAGAAGTTGTAAACTTTCTGCCGCTTCAATTTCTTCCTGAGAACACGGTTCATATACAACCTTCTCTTTCTTAAGAAGCCTTTGTCTTAACTTTTTTGTTTTATTTTTAGAAGGTCTAGGTTGTACATTGCCATCAAGAGGTATATTTTTCGAAGGCACAGCAGTCTTTTTTAAATCCATCCGTTTTGAAGTACTATTAGGATCTGTTATGAATATAATCAATAATAAATAAATACATTTTATTTGATACAAGATAAAAAAAAGATATCTTTGAAATATTTTATTTTATGTAAGAAATATAACCTAGAAATTCACAGATATTATTACATTATTAATACTTACTACGATAAAAATAATCATCACTGGTGAAATGTCGAGAACACACTTGCATAAACTTACTAATAGGTTTATCAATTTTCAACTTAAACTTCCATGCTTCTTGTTTATCCATCAGCATTTTTGTCCCGAATTTGTCTTCTATCCAAACGCGACATTTACCCGCTTTCGGAAAAACATGAAAATTAACATCTGGGTTTTTCTTTTCCCAGGATGAACACTGAGGTACTGAACAATATCGATTCGATACACTCATACTTTTTCAAATTATGAACCAAGCAAATTTAAATCTCGTTCAAATATTTCCACACATTAACAAACTGTCAAATTGTCAACTAGATTAGTTCTTTTGGTTCTCGCCAGACTGCGTAGCGCTTGTTTTCAGATGTAATTACAAAACAAAAGAGATACCGCGTTAACGCATTCAAAACAAAATAGGTCAATGCCACAAAAAGGCTATGATATAATTTAAAAAACAAAAAAGTAACCGTACCCCGAAAAAAAAAGAAAGAAATTAATTAGTATTTAGAGGCGATAGTAACAAATAAATAAAAGCTGAAGTATAAAGCAACAAAAAAAGAAACACACAAATAATGTACGTACAATACCTTATTGGCTTCGGCAATTTCTCGATGGGCATTCTTTTTGACAACATCGAGCTGTTCTACTGACTCGTCTCGTTCAGTTTGCAATTTTCCCAATCGATGCGTACTTGTCAAACACGCGTCGCGGAGATGAGAAATAGTTTGGTCTTTGACTGTATCGATTTTAATGGCAACTGCTAATTTCTCTTGCGATTCTAAAAGTCTTGCTTGAAGCGCTTCGATCAAACGTTCGCAATGCTAAAAAACACGATTTATTAAAAAAGCGTCCTCGACAAAACAAGTTTCGTTTCTTTAATACCTGTCTTCTAAACCGTTCCTCTTCTAATTTGTGATCCAATTTAACGTTTTCTTGCCTACTTTTATGGTTCAATTTTTTATCAACACCGTTTCCCCATAACTGAGCAAGACTCGGTAAATTTACTTTATCTATCGAACATAAATCCTGTTCTTCATTTGGCGATAAACTGAGACTGCCTTCTATCGTATGTTTCTGTCTAATCGGAGATCGTTTTCTCTGATTCGATCTATCGTTTTCAGAGATAAATGCAGGTAAACTTATATACGATCGCATTTCAGGAGATTTCATCTGTCGCTCAAAATGAAACTGAGCGCTCTCGGTGATTTTTGAATAATTATTTTCATCTTTATTTGAAATAAGTTGTTGAGTCCGATCATTGCTAACGCGCATTTGAGTTTCATTCAAATGATGCACCGCATTATTTATTGCTGTGTTGTCACCTAACCTCAAATCCGTATTAAACAATGACGAATCGCCTGCCGCCATTTTTTTATACTTTTCTAAAACGTTTGCTGCATTTGCATGAACAATATTGGAATGTGGGCTATGTAAAGACATATCGATTTCATTGGAATGTTGGCTTAGCAAAGAAGTATCAATACTATCGATTTTATTCTTTAACTGGTTAATCTCTTGGTTCTGAGACGTATTTTCTTGACATACAGCGGAATGAGAACCATTTTGGTACATACTTTTCGTAAATGCCGATTGTTGAAGTGTTTCATAATTAGAACGTTGATTAAGGCTGGTGTCATCATATGCATTTTTATTATTACTGTCACCGCAGATATAAGAATGTTCTTTCGTACACTGTTTTTCTCGCACGGGAATTTTCGAATCATTTTCATTTCTACGATGAATTTGGCTGGAGTTATTAATTCTGTCGTTGGACCCGTGCATAATATCCCTCATACCATAACCCAAATCGGGAACGGTTCTGATGTCGTTACCCATTTGCCCAACTTGTCTCGGTCGTGCCGCCCCATCGTTTTGATTGAAATCGCCTCGGCTGTTAGCTTGCGGAAGTTTTTGAGGATTTTTATCCTGTAAGTTTTTATTATCGTTAGGATCGGTGCCGCACGAGTAGGCATACCTTTTCGAAAACGGTTCCTCTTCTACAGGTATTTTTGGTACATTCCTCGGTTGCGAAGATAACTGTATGTTATTTTGAGAATACGGGTCGTGCATTATTGCCCGCATTCCGTAACCCTTATCGGGAACAGTCTGTATTGCATAACCCGTCTGCAAAATAAAATTTCTTGTTTGCGCACTTTCGTTGTCGTTTTGTTGTGTCCGAATTTGTTTCGAGATTTGCTCGCTTTCTTCTTGTAACCTTTTGATTTCGTTGTGTTTCGTTTCAATTTGTTTCAATAATGAATTTACATTTTGTTCGATAGAATTTTGTTCAACATTCTTAGAAACATCAGCTGTCTGCCGATTTTGGGAATGTGAAACATCAGCTGTTTGACAATTTTGAAAATGTGAGATTTCGTAACTATTTAAGTTCTTAGTATTAGCGTTTGTCGTTTGTTTCTGATTATCGTTCGGCTGTTGAAAATTATCGCAAATTGTTTTCGTTTCGGTTTCTTGAACCTTCGGTAAAACCGACTGGTTTCCATTTTGATTATCGGTTGAAGAGATTTGATTATAACAATAATCTCTATTCGCTGCACATTCCAGACGACTGCCGTCTGTAACTTGTTTTTTGGGTCTATTATTTATAGGCAGTGTATTTTTATACTCATTTTCCCTTAAAACATGTGCGCATCGGTCAAACTTCAACTGTTCAAGAGCTTTATAATTTGACAAGTTCGGCCCGACACTTTCAACTAAATCGTCACTTTGATTCTTTCTAGTCATATGCTGTTGAATCACTTTTACATTTTTAAGAAATGTGTCGATTTCATTTAAAATCAATTTATCGTTATTCATACCACCGGGACTAGAAATAATACTGCTTTCATCTGCTTCACCATCTGTAGTCGTCACATTCATATTTTTTGTTACGAACGTTTGTTTGCTTAAATCGTGCAACGATGCTGCTTTCGAACCGTTTAAACTCTGCTGTAACGAGTTGTAGCTGGTGCCGGAAGGATCGTATCGAGTACTTAAATTTATTCTAGCAGGGACGGATCGATGTCTCCCGTTATAAGGCGAAGTACTGTGAGTCTGGTTTGTGAAATCATAATCGGTGCTCGGAGTCGCCGGTAGAGAATTTATGTACGGCCTGTGTCTCGGTTTTTGAGGCGTGCTCTGGACACTCGATGAATCGTAAGGTCTCAAATTATCCATACTCGCTGTTAGTTTATTGCGTAATCCATTAAATCTACGTCGAAATCGTGGTGACGTGACGAATCTACGTTTCGGCAATGTAGTTTTCGATGAATTGCTCGCTATAGTTGAATCGTCCAATGAACGGAAGGTGCTGGCGTCCGAATTACTTTCTACCAATGAAAGTCTGCTTTCGAGTGAATTAATCTGTGTTTTTATGCTATCGTATACTATTTTACTTAAACAATTTCGTTTTATGACTGTCGTTGCTCGGCTTATCGATTCTTCCGAATCCGTTGAATGGACCACAAAAAAATCAGGCGGTATTAAAATTAAAGCATCGGTGTCATCTGAATCGGTCATGACGTTTTAAATTCCAAATTATTTGCATTCTTTAAATTTTTGCCAAAAATGTTGTCAATCGAATAACCTCAAATTTAATATTTATTCTTTTTTTTTTTAAATATAATGAACAGATTATAAATATTACATACCATATGAATCGGTATGAAGA
Source organism: Mongoloraphidia duomilia (assembly GCA_039654895.1). Taxonomy (NCBI): domain Eukaryota; kingdom Metazoa; phylum Arthropoda; class Insecta; order Raphidioptera; family Raphidiidae; genus Mongoloraphidia; species Mongoloraphidia duomilia. The sequence goes on along the minus strand of CM077521.1, from coordinate 911,043 downwards.
TACTTGCTTGAAAGATAACAAATATTCTTTAATTTTTAATACATTAAACCAAATTATCGATAAAACAACAAAAATATTTTTGACGCCAACACTTTTTACAAAACAACAAAATGTTGGTATGTTCACATTTAAAATATTTTGTAAAATCGATGTAACTGTAAAATTATCTATTTTTTACGTAAATATGAACTTAATAAATTGTTTTTTCGATTTAAAATTGCTAATGTCAAAAAAGGACCAAGTTTTTTTGAGAAATACTTTTTAACATTTGGTTTTTAAACGAGTAGTACATCTCTAATCTATAAAATCAATGATCTGTCATTTGTCACTTTGACAACTAGAACGGTTTCTGTCAAAACGTTTGTTTATTAAAAATGACCATTTATAACTTATATATTTTCGATAGACTAGGTACACTATTATTTTATTCGGAATGGAATCGAGTTAAGCAATCCGGAATTACTAAAGAAGAGGTGAAAAATTAACAACCTCGATTTGCATTCTGATTTATCAATTCTCAACTTCTTTACTGTTTTTAGGAAGCCAAGTTAATGTACGGAATGCTTTTTTCAATCAAATCATTTGTTGGCAAAATATCTCCATATGATGTAAAAGAAGGTTTCTTATATTATAAAACAAGCAAATATTCGCTCCATTATTTAGAAACGCCGTCTGGAATAAAACTTGTTTTAAATACAGATACTGCGGCACAATCTGTTCGAGAACTGTTGCATCAGATTTACAGCCAGGTAATAAGACGTTTCCTTTAATTAACTAAAATATTTCTCGAATCCGTTTTTGGGTGCAAAAGGTATTTGTAACCGAATTTATAATTTTCAGATTTACGTCGAGTACGTAGTGAAAAATCCGGTGTGCGATCTATCGAAACCAATCGAAAGCGAATTATTTAAAACAAAACTCGATGCGTTTATCAAACAAACTCCTATTTATAATACAAGAAATTTATAATGTTATGAATAAAATAATAATATGTTGTTTGTGTTTTGTTTTCAAAGCCTGTGTTGAAATGGAAAAAAAAACAGTTGCTATTATGAAGGCAACAGTCATTATATTTATAAAAAAAGGAAAAGCATATAATAAACATTGAATAGATTTTATAGATTACAATTGGCACAACATAAGCTAAAAATCTGACTACAATATAACAGTCATTTAACACTATCCTAAATTACAAAATATATAAAAAAATGCAGAGTTACTACCTACAAGTTTTTAACTTATTAGTACATTTGTTTTGTTAGAGACAGACAACCCAAAATTCATGTCAATGTACTGTCGATATCAAAAATACGTTAATGCTGAATCGCATCTAACCTATCCGTATAAATTCGACACATTTTGTTTTTACCCAAAAATGTAATAATAATATTCCATTGGAACCATGAATTTAAGACCCTGTAATAGTTAAGAAAGTAAGAATAAAATTATTAATATTTTGGGAAAACGTCAACAGAACTGTTGTCATTTGTTTTTCATTAACCGTACTTGTGTTAATTGATTAACCTTTAAAAACCGGTTATTTCTAACGAATTTGGCTGTTCTTAGTCCGTCTCTAAATTCTAATCTTTACGGGAAAGAAAAAATGTAGTTAACTTTCATTACTTTGAAGCTCAGTTGTACAAAAACAAACGAGTGAACTTCAATTGTTAAAAAAACAAATGTTTGTGAGTAAATGTCAAAATTTTCTAACAGCAATAATAAATGCTTCCGCGAGTACAAAGAGAACATTTGAATATTGCTATTTTTATCATCATAAAGAATTTTGACAATCGGTTAAAATCAGAATTCTGTTCTAACTAAAAATAATTTTACTGTATTTTTATGCAAACAATCATAGAGAACGAACGTGCGTTCAGTAAATTAAATTTATTAGCTTACATTTTCAGACATTTTATACAAAAAGTTTTTGTTTTAAATAAACAATAGTATTAAATGTTCATATGAATTCGATGTGAGCAAAATTTATTTGATTTTATGGATTTTAGGCCACACTGATGATATATGGTTTATTTGTACATCGACACTGTTAATTAACTAACATAAATCTAAAACTCTGTTCATAAAAATAATATCGCGAAACATTTTGATCATTGTCCATACGGTGATAACAATCAGGTCCTAAAGAAGAATTTACGACATAAAATAATTTATTGAGCAAGTATTTTTTGTTATTTATAAGCATTAAATTTTCTACAATTTAGTTTGCATGACAAAAACAAGTAAAACACAATTTACTTCGATTGCTCAGCTGAAACAAGTGACGATATGAAACAAAAAAGAGTGTAGGTAACGCATTCGTATATTTGTTATATTTTCAAAATTTTATTATCGTTTGTTATTTATCAAAAATTACCCCGAGACGTTTGATTAAATCATTCTAGAGTAAGTTTAAACCAGAAAGAAATTTCATGATAAAAAGTTATCGGAACAGAGTTTTTCTATAATTTTCAAACTATGTAATATTTTATTGCGCTGTATTAAAATATGATTTGATCTGTCACTTTACAAATGATATTTAAATTTCAATGAGTTAACGCCATTATTAGGTAATATAAATTATCTACGTTAAAAAAAAGGATTAACATAATTTAATAAACATGTTTATTTTCTACTTTCTTTGGAATAAATTATTTATTTTTCTTTGGTCAGATCAAAAATTTTTAATTAAAATGTTAAGTACTGGATCTGTATCAGTGTCGTCAGTGATAAAATTAAAAATAGAAATTCTAACCAACAATGACGACTCCGATTAAGACTTTTCTACAATTTTATATATACCTTTTCAGAAAAAAAATTACATTCAATTGTTCTTCAATTTCTCATCGATCATAAATAGGTACATTGTAATATGTATTTACTTTTTCGATTAGCTATCATTTTAAAAATACACGCTAAATGCTCAGGTATTAAAAAAAATGCGTCAAAAAAGAACTGCTTAACTAATACGTTATTTAAATTAAATTCTTGATTAACTGCAAAAAACAAACTTCTAAGAAATGCAGAATAATTTCTGTCGCGTCAGTTAATAATAATTGTAATATAACCTCAACTCAATAATTGAAACATAACCTCAACTCAATAATTGAAACATAACCTCAATTCAATAATTGAAACATAACCTAGTTCATTAAACTTAAAAAATACATGTTGTTATATAAAAAAGACAAAGAGTTCATTTATGATATTATCTGACCAATCTACGGTCACACCCAGTACTGGTTTCTACGTAACAACGGGTTAGCAGCATTACGGACAGGTTGCTGGTTAGTGCTATCGGAGGCGTCGTGGCTAACCCAGTCCTCTGTAGCATCTTCCGCCGATCCGTACGGATAACGGGATTGGACATCCATTTCTGAACTAGCTAAAGATTCTACTGGACCTAACGGTGTCACCTGTCGGAATTACCACAAATTTTAATTTTTGATTATTATTCGAGACCGCCGCTAAGAATGTAACGGTGAAAATCTTACCTTACAGTGTGGCACCGATATTGGTGTAGGAAGAGTAAGCTCCTCCGAGATGTATCTTTTAAGATGCGGTGTGGAGGCCATCAAATGATCGGGGGGCCTCGGTAACGGGATAGGCTGTTGAGGATCCGTTGGATTCAGTTCTTCTTTAATGGGTCCGATTGTTCTACATTTAATTATGATGATTACGCAAATTCCTAAAATAATAACACTGATCGCCATCACAATGATCGGTAAATAATCGGTACTCATGTTTGGACTTGCAATGTGCATTCCGCCTCTGTGACGTTTCAATTCCGGCTCGATTTTATCCGACAAAATTCTAAACCTCAATTCGCTCGCAGCCGGTTGAAAAATACTTCCCGATAAAACAAACTCGAACAAGTCTTCGAGCCCTATCAGACTTTCATCTCCGCCGGCCACGTAATAAATTAATCCACTTCTGATTTCTTCATGAGTAAAACGATCGATTTCGTAATCGTAGACCAATCTTCTGTCGCCGGTGCTTCTAATAATTTTATTTATCGTCCCGAAATTCGGTTTACGAACTATACTATATTTCGGATTGCTCGAAGTTAAATTAGCTAAAGGTGTTGCGTCTAAAGCGTTCAACGTGATTTTATTCGGCTGACCTACCATAACCGTAAAGTTGCCGCGTTGCATCAATGGCTGCACCAGCATGAATATAGTAACAGTTTCGGATATAGCTATTGTATCCACGTGTGCCAACATTCTAAACGTATCGTTCGCAGTCGTCATATCAGTTTGCATGTACATAACGCGACCGTTAGAAAGATCGGAATGGGTGAACGTTATTCTCGGAGCGTCGTGTACGTAGATCGTGCCGTGAACTGGCAATCGAGTCACGTTATATTCGACGCGATTCAAATCGACATTAGTTTTGACGTCCGCGTGTTGTCTAGTCAACGTGGCCACGTTCGAACCTTGCTGAATGTATAAAGGCACGCCGTTCGTTAAATGTATTTCGATTGGCGTGATTCGGATGTTGAAAATTGTGTAAACCGGTTTGAATTTTCCGTCGCCAACTCGAAAATAAAACGTCACTGTTGAATTCGATCCTGTAATAGAAATAGCAGATTGTATATCTAGTGGCGTAATTAGGTACATTACTGACTATAAAGTAGTTGCTTTTCACTTAATTTTCAGTATTTTCGAAATTTTTTGACAGTTCATTTTGTGTTGCCAACTTCACTTCTATAATAGACCGAGAGGAGCTGTCAGTAGGTAATAAGCGGGTGGATCAGGGCGAATAAGCATAAATCACTATAGAAATAGTTTGTTTTTCCACACCAGTGTGGGAAAGATACGTGCCCGCACACCGGCCTGTCAAAAATCACTGCATGTAAAGCAGCTATTTTATAGTGGGTATGGCAAAAAAGTCGTAACGTTTTTTACCTGAATGAGTGTACACGACTCTTCCGTCGTTGATGTCTCTCTGCGAAAATTTGTTAGCAACCCTTCCTTCCGGCAACAACAACAGTTTTCCTTCCGACGGAGCCGTAATAACATCGTATTCCAACTCTTCCGCGGGCGTATCGGAATCTTCCGTCAACAATAAGTCTTTTGTAATCGTAGCATTCTCCCCGTAAACTACACTCATACTAGGAGCTTGAGTTATTAGTTTAAACGGTTGATCGTTGATCGGTATAATGTTGACCGGTATTGTTACGTTACAAAGCATAATATAGTTCGGTAGCAGATATAACGTAAAATGCAACGTATCGTTCAAAGTGTCAGAGTGATCGTGCTGATATTTGACGAACCCCGAATCGAACTGCGATTGAGTAAACGTAGTTATGTTCGTGTTTTCACTATTGGTTGCGTAGACCGTTCCGTGACTCGACGGCCAAACTGTAGCAAAAATTATCGGAGCCGGAATGTTGGCGTGACTTTCGAGAAAAGATACGACGCGCGACACGTTCAGATGGACCGTCGTTGAACCTCCTTCGTCGACCATGATCGGGATTATGGTTACGTAACTGTTGAGACCGCCCGATGATACCGATATATCGATGTTAAATATCTAATAAAATATTAGTTTCGTTAGAATCATTTTTCTTTTAAATGTCAGATTTAAGTAGGCCTTGTATCAATTAATATTCAAGCTAAAAAAATTAGATGACGCTTATATTTAGGCGTTTGTGCGTTTTTTTTCACAAATGCAGAATTCCGTATTTTCAAAAATCTTACAAAGAAATAAATTCAAGTTCCGAATACATTTATAAACACATCATGTTTGTAAATCGGGGTTTATCTGTAGTACGAATAAATAATCAACATTCATTAACTAGTTGTAAAAAATCTTTACCTGCGATAACAATGGTGGGGCGAGTTTCGCTTCAATATCGAATATGAATGAATCGTTTGAATACAAACTATCGAAAGGATGTGTATGTTCATAATAAATTCTTCCCGACGTGACTTCGTGTTGCGTGAATTTGTCGACGGTATAAAAGTTTCCGTTATCGGCTTCGATCACGATTCGTCCCAGCGACGGAGTCTTTATAATTATGTAGGTTATTTTACGGTCCGGATCTGAAGTTTCGGTTCTCAGTTCGCGTTCTGTTATTTGTTGACGATTTAAAGGGAATACGTGCAAGCCGAGGTTTTGTCTTAACGACAATTGTACAGGTTTCGTTTCGATTATGAACGTGTGGTCTCTTGACGTATGAACGCCATCTGTTATTCGAAACGTGAATTTTGCCATAGAGCCATCTGAAACGAAATGATAGAGTTCGAACTTAGACCAAATTGAGGTTAGAATCACTATGATTCACTGAGCAAGGAGGTTACAGAGAGGCATTTAAAAGTGAAGTCAAAGCCCGTCGGAGGCCCGGGGCGGCAGAACTAAATGAGGTGTTTGGTCTGCTTAGAAATTGATGTATTGTAAATTTCGTAAAAAATGAAAAATATAGGTGTAATGGCTGACAAAAAAATCAAATATTTACAATAAACGACCTACGTACGGGGCTTCCAACTCCAGACTGCCCTTTACTTACTAAACATATTTTGGCCTTGTTTGGGATTTGATTAAGAAGATTTGGAGGCCCCCCAGGATCAGAGGCTCGGGGCGAGCCCCCCCCCACTTATTAGTCCGCCACTGAGAAGAGAATAATATTCCCTAATCCATCTTCTGTTTGTCCGCCATGTTTGTTAGGCCTGTGACGTCAGACTTGGCTTCAACTTTGTATAAGCAGTTGTATACGTACAGCGTCTCTATTAGAGTGCCCGCGGTGAGAGATGAAGCCAGGCACGTCATCAATAATATGCTAGTGAACGCCTGCTTGCCCGCAGACAGTGCCGTGTACACAAAACTGCACATTGGGTTTTATGACGTTAGGTACAATTTTGGCAAACTGCTATTCATGACAATAAACAGTCAATAGCAAACTAGAAGGCGGGCGCAATGCATTCACGTGACGTTACTATGACGCGGTGGCTTCATCTTTCGCCGCGCGAGGTCTACCTCTTAACTCTGTGTTATGATTAGTTTTTTAATTAAGATAATCGACTGTTTTACTAGAAATAAGTTTGAAATATTTACTTGTATGACTGAAATAAATTAGACGTTTTTCGAGCTGTTCTTGAGTAAAGCTAGTTACAGGCGTTGCATTCGACTGAAGAAGAATATTACAATTGCCCCACCAGCTCGCTGTAATGTTGAATGTAATCAAATCGCTCGGGATATCGGCATCGGTCGCTCCTGAAAAACAAACGATAAATTTACTAAACTCGAAGCGGTAAAAATCCAAACATATTTTATTAAAAAACGTACCCAAATATGAATTGCTAAGGAGAGCAAAGCCTCCTTCCCACATTTGTAGTCCGGTGTTGTTCACCAACATCGGCGATTGATCGTTTATTGGATTTATTATTATATTCATCGTTGTCGGTACGCTTTCTTTACTGTCGGTATGACCTACTATATCGAAATTGTCTTCGAAATTTTCACTGCTATCATGAACATACTGAAACAAACAATTTGGGACAAAGATGTAATTTAACGTTTAATACATGTAGGATAGAGAGAAAGGAGACTGATCTTGGCAGGCCGCAATTCGAAGCGAGCGTTCCGAAATTCGACGACGGTAAGGTTTCATAAAAGTTTTAAGCGCGGCGCTGTAGCTATAAGGCCTCCCGAGTCTCCTACGAACGAATCCACGGCTACCTGGTATTGTTTCCGTCTTTATCCATAGATTCTTTATCTAGGTTGTCAGATCCATAGAGAAGGGCGCATTTATTTATTTATTTTTCAGACCTGTGTTTACAATATGCACATTTGCAATAATTCTATTAGAAAAAGGTGAAATCAAATAATATTTAAGAAGAATTCATGGACCTAATCGATTCAGTTTATTTTTATTTTGCAAAGACATTCAAATCGCCAGGTTAGCCGCTCCACTTCGGGTTTTATAGCTTCAACGCCTCTACCGCCGGAATAGAAAATATTTTCCTCACTTTTTGGATGCATCAAGATTAGTCTCCTTTCTCTCTATCACTAATGATTTAGTTGTTTTGTTTTTCACTGCTTGTTACAAAATGTCTTATAATAATTATTAATTAATTCAACAATGAATTTAATCCACAAGGCATCCACTAGGTAGTGAATAGTATTTCTTAACATATCAGTCAGCATATTATGCCATCATGATTGTTAAACGTCAAACGATTGTTATAAGATATATAAGGAAAAAATCAGAAGCCACTGTCGGGACTTGAACCAGCTGGAAACTGGGAATTTTGGGTTCAAGTCCCGACAGTGGCTTCTGATTTTTTCCTTATATATCTTATAACAATCGTTTGACGTTTAACAATCATGATGGCATAATATGCTGACTGATATGTTAAGAAATACTATTCACTACCTAGTGGATGCCTTGTGGATTAAATTCATTGTTGAATTAATTAATAATTATTATATTGTCCACAATTACCTAACTCATATATTGTCATTTATTCAAAATGTCTTACCTTAACGAATTCTTTCTGCAATTCCCTTTCGGTAAATCGACGTACTACTTCACCTTTGCTGTTGCCGATCTGTAAGTATCCGTGTCTCGGATCTCTTATTACGGAGTACTCGACTATTTTCTCCTTGTAATAATCGGTTATTATTTTCAAGTAACTTTTTTTAATTACGATCGATTCTCCTTCGGTTATATTTAAGGTTGTAGTTCGGATATAAAAGTGTTCAGGAATTATTTGAACGTTCAAAACTAAATTTTGTAGCCACACAATACTGTTAGTTATATTAAAAGCCATTTTATCATAGGTTTTATTCGCTACGTTTTGAATATAATGCAGTCGTCCGTCGTTTATTAAAGACTGATCGAACGTTTCGATAGGATCGGATGGCCCGATTGACGAAATCCGCAAATAACCATGTTTCGGTTTCGTAGTCAAAATGTATTTTATTTGTTCTGAAGGTATGCCTGAATGAGCCACCTAGAAAAGACAAATGAAGTCCAATTTCTTGAAGTTGTACTTCTTTAAGGTACGTGCAGTATGGAGCTGGGATTCTAGATGGTAGCGTAGATCATAGCAGGGCTTGCTTAAATTAATACATTGTTATATATGCGAGCGTACACAACGAAGCAGCGAGTGTAGCAGGTATAACCGCTGTTACAAGAGCTGCTAGATTCAAGAATGTATCTCACCATTCTTTCAGCGCGCTGACTACTACAATCAACGTGTGACAACTGTCAAATGGCCGTTACAAGTTTCGCAATGGATGTGACTAGTTTAATAAATGAAATTTTGCCAGTTTTTATTTAATTTGTTTTGAGTTTTTTCTAAGACGTATTTAAAAGTGTTAGGTTCCATACGTAAATATTCAAAAAATAGGTTTGGGTAAAATTTTAATTCTTGGTATAAATGATGAAATTCGACATGTTTAGATCGTTTTCTATTAACAGGGTGGACATGATAGCTCCTACCCAAATTTGTATTTAAAATATACCACTTTGTAGCAGAAGAACACAAATATTCGTCTTCGCTATCTGACATTTCAAACGCGATTTAAGCTTGTATCAATGCTAGTATCAAAGCTTCGTTGTGCAAACCTATAAGCGCTTATATTTTCAGCCACCATCTACCATACATGCCTTTAGCGAGGGTAGTGAATGAGCCATTTTCCTGAGAGTAGTTCCTTCAATTATCCACGAGAGGCAGCACTTGCGGTACGTACAAACATTATTTATTCCCCATTAGTGTCGTGTCATTTTAGTGGTATAACTTAATTATTAAATTATTATTATTAATAAATTAATTAAATAATTAAGTTATACCACTAAAATGACACGACACTAAATGGGAATAAATAATGTTTTTACCTACTACATGTGCTGCCTCTAGTGGATAACTGAAAGAACTACTCTCAGGAAAATGGCTCATGGAATGACTTCGACTCAAAAATTAATGAAACGCTGACTGGGATAAAACGGCTCCAACGATTTGGATGAAATTTAGTGAAAAGGTGTTCTGGCCAGCAAGAAATCGATCTAGCTAGGTCTCATTCCAAGAAAAATTCTTTTTGTTATAGATTTTATAATTTTAAAAATCAATTTTTTGACGTTTCAAAAAAGTGTAATGTTGTAAGCAGGCTTCGGAAACTTATGTATAGATGTTATGATATCCATGGATTTTATTAATGATTATTTATTAATTTTCAAAAAATGCTGAGGGGAAAAACAAAAATGTAAATATATGAAGTATAACTTCGACCGTGCGCTTATGTCGGTGAGGCACATACCCTTTTTTTTTAAGGCCGTCTACCGCCAGGGTTGTCTGGGCCTAGTATCAATATATATTTTCAGTTTATTGATAAACCAAAAATCCAATCAATACTTTTACGAGTTCTCAGCCTAGAACCCGCGAGTTGGGGGTTTGTAATAAACGAGTCACGGAAACGTCATGACTACGATCTCAACTATTCACAAAATATAACTCGAATAAAATCACTCACCTCCAGATATTTTCGAGTAATAATAATACTCGTTGATTCCTCGACGAATAAGTCCTCATTTGTCGACGCGACTTCGAGCGGTTCCCAATAAAACGACGGTAAAACTTTTAATGATATTTTTGCCTCGGCTGACGTATTTTGACAAGCTACTCGTAAAACGAAACTGTCGATGTTAGAACTGGAATTCGTATGGACGTACATTACGTGACCCGAAGAAATATCGTATTGTGTGAAGAACACCGCAATCTACAATCACGCAAAAAAAATTTACAGCATCCACTACCGTTTATTTATTTTTATTGTGTGTTTTTAAAGACCACCAACAGTTAAGGTTATTTGGGCCTAGCACCAATTCATATTTTCAATTCATTATTAGTGTATTTGCCATATGGCACATACACTATTGGCGTCGGTCGGATGGCGGGACCTAGGGGTCGGACCAAAATTTCTCGACGTTTCATAGCCTCCTGAACACTTTGGCACCATTTTTGGAAATGTTTATATATATATGTATATATATATATATTTATTTATATATGTATATATATATATATATATGTGTTCGCGGCATAACTCTCGAAAGACTTAATTGATTTCAACGAAATTTGGTACACATGTTGGAATCCATCACCGCACGGAACCTATTTAAAATGGGCCCAATCGGACTATTTTAAGGGTAGTTTTTAGGGGTTGAAAAAAGTTTTTGGGCCCGAAAATACCGAAAAAAATTTCAGAATTGTTTCAAAATTGAAATTTAACCTTTTAGTAAAGATCAAAATATGCTGCTAAAATTTTAATAAAATCGGCCCGATAGGACCGGACTTACAAATTTTATGAAAACACTAGTTTTGCGGATAGTGATTTACTTACTGAAGGGTGTATTTAATTTGGTACAGAGGCTGCAATGATAATAATATTGAAATTAAGAAAAAAATATTATTTTAAGGGATGTATTAAGGGGCTGAGTTTTTTATTTTTTCCAAAAACAAACTTAAGTTCACGTATTAAAGCCACAAGGCTTGTATTAGCAAATACACTATATTGTCGGCAGGGTTTTGGCACTGCGACCCGAGTTTTTTTTTTTTAATAATAAATTGAAAATCTAATTGACACTTTTACCAGCTCTCGGGCTAGAACCCGGGAACTTGTAATAGAGGAACCATAGCAACGCCATGTAAACAACAGCATTGCTACACGCTCATTCATTCTCAAGCCCCATTTACTGTCAAAGTTATCTAGTTCTAGTGTTACATTTTTGAAGTGAAACTTTTTCAGTCGCGATTGAAGTAATTTCGTTTAAACAGTGCAATGAAAAACGACACCGTCACGAGTGGAGGAAATTAAATGAGTTGCTAGCGGGGAACCGATCGGGACTGGCTGTCAGGTAGTGCGTTGAAGGGGAAACTCGATCGACACGCCCCTTTTTGTTCGCATAGTACAAATAGTACCCAGGGGCAGTGTATAGTATAGAAAAAAATTGTTAAATTGCGTTTTAAAGACCACCAACAGCTAAGGTTATTTGGGCCTAGCACCAATTCATTATTTTTTTATATAGTATAGCCATCTGTGATAATTAGATGAAATTAACTATACACGTAATGTATGTCGTCAAGATCAGAACCAACATACAGATTGTATCAAATTAAACCTGTGTATAGGGCATTCTGTGTGTAAGACAGAGATTGATACATAAAGCAATAAGTAAGAATGAGATAAATGCTCGCTAATAGGATGTTACGTGGTTACTGTAAATAAATATGTAATACCGAACAACTGTCATCGTTGTTTTCTACAGTAAAAATAGTCACTACTGAAATTATTGATAAAATGGCAATTTATACTGTTCGGGAAAAAATTCAAATAATTAAATGGTTTTATGGTGGTAATTCAACCGCCGACATAATAAAATTATTTGTACCTGCCTTTGAAAATAGACCGTCTCCTTCTGCCACAACAATTCGTAATGTCATAGAAGGAGCGAAAAAACAAAGATGACGCTATTAGGTTGTATAAATATTATTTATTTACAGTAACCACATAACATCCTATTAGCGATCATTTATCTCATTCTTACTTATTGCTTTATGTATCGATCTCTGTCTTACACACAGATTGCCCAATGCACAGGTTTAATTTGATACAATCTGTATATTAGCGTTTAATTGTTGTTTATACATAATAAAAAAACTCGGGTCGCAGTGCCAAAACCCTGCCGACAATATAGTGTATTTGCTAATACTGGCATTGTGGCTTTATTATATGAACTTAAGTTTGTTTTTGGACAAAATAAAAAATTTAACCCCTTAATACATCCCTTAAAAAATATTTTTTTTCTTAATTTCAATATTTTTATCAATGCAACCTCGGTACCAAATTAAATACACCCTTCAGTAAGTAAAGCACTATGCGCAAACTAGTGTTTTCATAAAATTTGTAAGTCCGGTCCTGTCGGGCCGATTTTATTAAAATTTTGGCAGCACATTTTAATTGTAACTAAAAGGTTAAATTTCAATTTTGAAACGATTCTGAGAATTTTTTCGGCATTTTCGGGCCCAAAAACATTTTTCAACCCCTAAAAACTACCCTTAAAATGGTCCGATTGGGCCCATTTTAAATAGGCTTCGTGCGGTGATGGATTTCAACGTGCCTACCAAATTTCGTCAAAATCAATTAACTCTTTCGAAAGTTATTGCCCGCACACATATATATATATAAATATATATATAAATATATATATATATATATACATATATAAATAGACATTTCCAAAAATGGTGCCAAAATGTTCAGGAGGCTATGAAACGTCGAGAAATTTTGGTCCGACCCCTAGGTCCCGCCATCCGACCGACGCCAATAGTGTATGTGCCATATGGCAAATACACTAAAAAATATGTTTAGCCATGAAGTTTCGCTTTAGACGCGTGAGATTTTTTTTCAAATATTTATAGTTCTCACATTAGAATCTGCAAAGAACTAGGGGTTTGTAATAAATGAACCCACGGTTAACAACATTCAAGCTTCCCCAATTTAAAAATTAAAACAAAAAACATACCTCTTTCCTGTTAACATTTCTCAGATATCCACTTTTAGGGCTTTTCAAAACTTTATAAAAAATATTATGTTCCTTCAAATACAAATTCGTTTCAATGTTAATAGTTTTCGAGTCCAAAACCACTTTTCCTTTTTCCTGAACGACGATTTCGTCGTGTAAAATTTTAACGAACGGCAAACTCGCATGTACTTCTAAATCTCCATTCACCGAAAACTGTCCGTCTGTAACCCACAAATTTATTTTACCGTATTCGTCGCCGTGATGTCTAAAAAGTATCCAATTATTATTTAAATCTTCTTGGGTGAACGTCGTCAATTTTTCCATCGGTCGACTAGTATTATAAATAGCACCGTTACCAAAATGCTGGCAAGTGTAAACGATATCCGACGGTCGGGTATTGATGTCTTCGTCGACGTATTTCAAATCGTTACCTGCTATCACTTTCGCTCCGTTTAATACCACTTGGAATACCTTATCGATCTCCCGTTTCGGACTCTTATCGTTCTTAAGTATAACGTCGATATAAAAAATACCGACGTACTGAAAATCGTTTTCGGCAGAAAAAGCAGTGAAGTGAAAGAAATCGTATCTCGACTCGGAATCGTCGTGTATATAAAAAATGTATCCCTTTCGAATATTGTTCGATGTGAAAAATGTTACGTTTGCGCACATGTAAGATTCCTCGGCGCAATTCAAGGGATTTGAGCAATTCTTTTCTTCGCATCGTTGGACGACTCCGTGTTTAGGAGGCTGCGTCATGTTATACACGAGTTCCGATATAAAATCGATTTTTATATTTAAATGTGACAATCCGATGTTCGCTTTTTCACCTTCGATTACCTGCAATCTTTTTAAAGTCGTCTGTACTTTCGAATAAAGCTCTTTACTCGGGAAGTAGTTGATATGAAATACTTCGGTCACGTTTACGCAATTTTTTGCGTTTATTATAAAAGTAAACGTGTCGTTAATATTTGAAAATGAACGACGACGTAAAATATATTTTAAATTAAACTTTTCGATGTCGCTTTGCGTAAAGAAATCGCCGTTTCTCAAATGTTTCTCCGTGCTCGAAAGAAACAAGTATCCGTATCGAGGCATGTCCGTTATTATAAACCTTATGTTTTTGTTCGAAGACGTTATCGGTTGAGTTTGGTAATGGATATTCTCGAACAATATGGTGTTTTCGGATGTTCCGTTCAGAAGCAGGTTATGCAAATGTAACTTTCTCAGTTGTAATTTCACGAACGTAATCGTGAAATTGTATACGGTCGATGTGTGGATTTTATTTATCGACGCTCGGAACTAAAATAAAAAAATTTAGATAAAAACGGTGTTTTGAAATATTTAATTTTCGATTCCAGAAATAAAAAAAAGGGTGTGGATCTCGGGACCCCCGACAGATGTGAAACATCAAAGAAAACGTTATTGAACACGGTGGTATTCTCTATGTAGTAGTATATATTTTTTCAAAAGCAGCAACTAACTGTTATGCTGACGTAATCCTATATACTGCACTGTAACACACGCGGTTGCGGCGTTTGAGCACGCCTGAGCCAGAAACGCAACTAAATACACAGCGAAGTATCTATACTACATACCTAAACGTTTATACATATACTTTTGCTTTACAGTACGTTCGTATGTTCCCGTGCCCGAGCGCGCGGAAGCCGAGAGAGAGAGAGAGAGAGAGAGAGAGAGAGAGAGAGAGAGAGAGAGGGAGTGCCGCAGTGGTGTGGAGAACAGCAGCGAAGGAGCGGACCATAAATTTCGTTGCATATTTTCCCTCACGCGGCTGTTCACTGCCCGACATAAGATGTTTCACATCAAAAAGACGCAAAAGCGTTAGTAAAACTCGCGCCCTGAGGATTCCGTAGCGTTATAACAATAAATTACTTTGCTAGGGTTAACAATTATTGACAATAATAATTCCATGTAGAAAAAAATTAATGATTTTCGGATTTTTTCCTTTATTTGAGCTAAGAGACCTTCGTTCGTGCCAAATTTCAAGATTCTAGGTCAACGGGAAGTACCCTATAGGTTTTGATGAGTGAGTCAGTGATTTTTGAATGGCCGTATCTTTTTATTGCATCGAGTTTGAAGCTTGAATTTTTTACTGGACTAGGGGCTTGTAGACCTTAGTATTTGATATTAATTTCAGCTTGATACCTCTAGCCGTTCCTTAGAAAAAGGATTTTGAAGGACAGACGGACGGACAACAAAGTGAAATAACTGTAAAATAACGGCAATCGAGATTCAAAGAAAATCTTACCTTAAATTCGTCAAAAGCCGGCGTTCCGTGAGCATGTCGATACCGAATTTTTTTCTGTGCAATTTCGCCGCTTAAAAACCAATCACAGACGTCCCAGTATCTTCTTTCTTTTTCGCACTGTAGTTGTCCGTACTGCGGTTGTTCAACAACATCGAACCTTATGTTGTTGACAACCTCGTCAGCCGCATTAGTAACAAATGACAACTCTCTCGGCTGTATTAAAGCCGAACTGTTATGCACCATCGTCAAGCCTTTATTGTTTTTTAATTTCAATTCCAAATCGTAAACATTTATCACCAATACGACAGTTTGGTTATGCGTAGATCCGTCCGTAATTTGTAAGGTTATGTTGATGAAGGACTGGTTGTTGTACGTGACACCGTTAATGTCAGAGCCGAAATGCGAGAACGTAACCATTCCCGATTCGATCTCGCTTTGAGAAAATTTATATATCGGTTTCAATGGTTGGTCGGTGAATTCGAATTGACCGATACGGTCGAACGTCGTCGCCATATCGTGTTCTGTAGTTATGTACACTATTTCCGAAGGTTTGTTGTCGGGATCCACCGCGTTTAAATTCTCAACTGTGAGAATCTTTTTCGTGCCCTACGGAAGTAAACGTACGCTGTATTATCAAAAGTGGATTAGATTAGGTTATTGTAGATGCTCGATAACTAAAATGACGATTTGTCAATCTTTATTGTAAGTTGAAGCAAATAAATAATCTATCTAAGGTCATTAGTGTTTAATAACAGAAAATAATTAGTTATCGTTACAGGCCCGGATTTATGCCTAGGCCAGGGGTCGGCAACCTTTTGAGACGGAAGAGCCAAAAGTTACAATTTACAAAATTTCCCAGTTTTTAAAGAGCCACTAACATTTTTATTTCAATATTATGGTATTTGATTAAGATTATTTCTAAACAAACAGAACAGTGTTGCCACATTTAAAAAATGTCAGCTGTCTGTATACTCTCTACTCCACCTATTCTCACTGTTCTCTGTTGAGTGTTTTTATCCTGTTTAAAGTTTTTTTTGCAGTGTAATATTTTTTATGAGTTTTGAAAATAAAATAATATAATTATTAATATTTGCGCATGGAACTGGAGAGCCGCATCTTGACATCATAAGAGCCGCATGCGGCTTGCGAGCCGCAGGTTGCCGACCCCTGGCTTAGGCCAACAAGGCACCGGCCTAGGGGCCCAGCCGCCGAGGGGGCCTCGACCAGGGCGGAGATGGAAATTAAAGAAAAAAAAAACCAAAAATTTTGTAAGAAAACCCAATTGGCGACTTTTTTTTTGCTAAATTTTCATCCAATTCCATTTCCCCCCCTTTTTTTTGGGCTTGGGGGGCCCAACTGTCAAGTGTCTAGGGGCCCTGGGTCTTTAAGTCCGGGCCTGGTTATCTAATATTGAATATGCATTATATAACGCGTTGAATATTTCTCTAAGTTGATAAAAAAAATGCATTCTACAAAATAATATAAACAGTCATTTGTTTTGAGGTGTATGAAAAAACATATGCAGTCAGTAATCGTGCAAATACAGTTAACGAAGAAAATATTTGTTTTTGTAAATTAAAACAATCGAATTTCCACTTACGAATTTTCGATAAACGAACAATCAGTATTTACGAATATTGCACCGACTAATAATTTATGACTTCCAATGAGCCATTTTCCTGAGAGTAGTTCCTTTAATTATCCACAAGAGGCAGCACTTGTGGTAGGTACAAACATTCCAAGTCTTCATGGTTTCCGAGCTTGTAGGCCGTGGTCCGGTGGTATTTTAAGTAGAAATATCACCGGACCACGGCCTACAAGCCCGGAAACCATGAAGACTTGGAACAATGCCGGCCGTGAAAGCTTGCACACTTGGTACAAACATTATTTATTCTCAATTGGTGTCGTGTCATTTTAGCGGTATGACTTAATTATTATTATTAAATTAATTAAATAATTAAGTTATACCACTAAAATGACACGACACTAATGGGGAATAAATAATGTTTGTACCTACCACAAGTGCTGCCTCTCGTGGATAATTAAAGGAACTACTTTCAGGAAAATGACTCATTCATTTAACGAACACAGAACCCCGCGCTTGCGAACACTACGATACAAATTTTATGAAAAAAAATAGATTCAACTTACGAACATTTAATTTACTAACTTTCAACAAACATATTCGCGCGTAATCAAAAAAAAAAAATATAAATGTGAAATAAACAAAAAAACTTACCGTTTTGACGACAATTGTTAGATTATTTAACAATCATGCGAGATTAAACAAAACCATGCTGATGATAAATACTACCAACTTCGAAAAAAAAAGTCGCATTAAAAACAAAATATAAAAAGCAATTCTATGATCACGACTTCATGTTGTATCAAATCGAGCATACTTTAGCGACCCGTAGCAAACTCGATGTTACGACAGGAGGATCGTTAACCGGCGATACTTCAATCGGTAATGTAAAAATGTGACTGCCTTGTAAGTATCCGGGCACGGCCGCGATATGATGATCTCCCAACATAACCTCAATTAATATTGAATCGTAACTATCTTCACTTCCATCGTGATTATAGGTTATCTGTAATAAAAACAGAATTTAACAAAAATAGATTATTATTTTTAAATATTTCTCAGTATCTAAACTTTTTTTCTCTGCACAACTTGATTTTGTTCGAAACACTTCCAGTCGAAAATGTTTCGTTTATTTTCGAGTATTTTTTCTACTTGACTCTTTATCGGTTTTTCGTGTGTTTCCACATGTCTACATTTAATTAATTAATTGTAGATAGACGCGTCGACAACTCAGGTCATTAGTGTCTTCACCACAACAAATAATATATTTGTGCATTAGAATCCGCCAGCCGGCATACACAAACCGACTGGTACGAGCTCGGATCCCTGGGAGCGCTAATTCCCAAAGAACATTGGAATGCAATTTGTGATAGCAACCACATTCCAATGTCCCTCCTGGGGGGACTGATAATATGTCTACATTTAATTAATACAACTAACCTTTTCTTGATACAAGTCCACCAGTGAAAATTTTCCGAGTTTGATGTTATTCGACGTGACAAGTCTACCGTGCGACTGTTTCAGTACGGTAAATATGACAGACGCGTCTCTCAGGCCGTATCGTTGATAATCGATAACCATATGAATGTTATGTTGGGTGACGTTCACACTACCCCCCTCCCTTATCTGTATCGGATTTATCGATAATACATTTAACGCTACTGCAGTTTTATTCTGAAACAAATGCACAGCTTTTACAACAACCAACCTCGAAATACAATAGGGCTTGAGAATAGCCGAGAGTGTAGCGGCGCTGTTGTTTACATGGCGTTGCTATGGTTCCTCTATTACAAGTCCCCAGTTCCCGAGTTCTAGCCCGAGAGCTGGTAAAAGTGTCAATTGGATTTTCAATTTATTATTAAAAAAAAATAATGAATTGAAAATATGAATTGGTGCTAGGCCCAAATAACCTTAGCTGTTGGTGGTCTTTAAAATACAATTAAATTCGAAATACAATATGAAAGGACATTTTTTCATCTCATTTTTTGTTAAGGGCATCAACTTCCAGGACTGACTATGTTTAGTACACACTTTCAACGTTTATTTCTACATTGTCTAGAGTTTTTAATTATTTTAACATTGGAAATGCTTATGTTCGTATATGGGGGCATAGTTACGAGTTTTCGTTCAAGGCCAAAAGACAACGGTGTCGCGATCAAGTGAGGAGCAATCATGCAAAATTGAACAAGTGCAATTTTTTCGAAATGTGTTTTATATCATGTCTAGTTAATTGAGAGGTATTTGCGACGATCTGCGGTGTTATTTTTGAGCAAATGTTAATAAATACTGTAGAAAAATCCATTTAAAAGTTAAGTAATCAAGCAAAAGTGAACGCGTATATAACAGAAGAATAATAGGGTTATTTCTGACAAAACTAAACAGTGCATTGATAAATATTGTGTGTCTCGTAATAAACAGTTAATTATGTTTCATATATGCTGTTATCATTTCCAATGTCCTCGATGGTTGCAAGGATTGCGAAATCTGTGAATTTTTTTAGTTAAGGAAACTGGGGCTTGTAATAGATGGATCACGGAACGTCGTATAAACAATGACATTGCTAAGATTTTAGATATTTTCAAGTTTAACCTCAGAGTTAGTTGTTTTGTAATTACCTGCATTTCATTAACACATGTCCCACTAATAATCCCGTATGTTGACCTAGCATTTGGAAGTCCTATCGGTTCGCCTGCAAAAATTAATATGGTTTTGTAAAGGTTTCAGATACCTGTATATTAATAATAAATAAATAAATAAATTATTAATGTGATGCAAATAGTACAGCTTTCATTGGGGTTCAGTTTTTTAATGGTTTGTTTAGGAGAAAAAAAATAAAGTTAAATAATAATGAAATAATTTAAGGTTATATATTTTTGACAGCTCACCGTTTATAGCCAAGCCTCTTAAACAGCCTTTATAGCTCATGTCAGCCGTTTTCACTCCTTTAACCAGTGCCCTCGTTCTCATATTCAACTCCAAGCCGCCAATAAAATAAGTCTCGGTTAATTCTAGAAATCGACTGGAAATTTTTGTGGTTTCCATTGTTGTATCGACTGTCAGTTCAATCATCGTCGGACTGAATTGGATGACAACTTTGTGCCATTTATTGTCTGATACGTCGACACTGTTTATGACTTTTGTCGACTTTGGATTATTTAACAGGAGATGCAATTTACCATCGATGAGCTCTACGACTATCAAATGCGAGTTCGAAGAAGCGCCGATGTTGTACAGTATAATACTGTTATTGATCGATGTTTTCATTTCGAATTGCCACCTTGAAATAAAAAAAAATTATTTTATGTATTTAAAAGTTAACGGAAAAAATCCCACTTCTGAAATCATACGTTTCAAGAATGATTAGCTGTAAATTTTAATTTTTTATAGGCGTTTCGCAAGATGTCCGAACAAATACAATTATATTTACATAGATTAGTATTTTAATAAAAAAACTTACCTAGCTCCCGATCTACCGATAGAATGTACTAGAACCATGTATGCATTGTCTTCTACGTAGCTTAATTCTGTTGCCACGTTGCTGTCGAATTCGGCGGCACAATTCCACGTCACTCCGGTAACCTAAAAAAAATTTGAGTCATAATTTTCGATTCATATTCTTAAAATATATTTGAAGAACAATATCTCACCTTACTATTTTCTTGTCTTCTTTTAGCTTGATATAATAAATTTTTACCAGCATATCGGAGTCCTGATATGCAGCCTCTGAGGCCAACCATATGTCCCAAAAATTGTTCTTTAAAATGGCCATCGCCTCCGATAAACACACCAAACTGTATGTTCAATTCGAAAAACTGTCCCGGCAAATGTTTTCTGAAAAATATTTTTTTTATTTAACCAAACAATACAGTGTTTCATAATTATTACGGGCGATAACTCACTTTATGACATGAACGTTATCGACAGCTAAAGTCAAATTAGCTTCCCTTCGGATAATGTCGACTTTGTGCCATTCTCCGTCATCGAATCTATGTCCTTCGGGCGACGATATTTCAACATCTCCAGCCCCGAGATCAATTCGTACTTTTACTAGCCCGGACTCCAGCTGGATTTTTAGAAAGTCGATTTTGCCCGCTACGAGTAGGAAGAGTGCATCGGGCAGCCAGGTACGAAAACTAAATTCGATGTCATTATTAGCGTAAGCCTCCTGTAGGGGGACGGATATGTAACTGGATCCGTAGAAAGACGCTACAAATAAAAGAAACAATCTTTTGTTATCACTCTTTAGTAAATAACAACTGAAAATCAGAAAACAAACGAACCTTGTTCTTGTTGTCCATAGATGCTTATAATATAATTTAGAAATACGCTAAATGTAAAAAACAGCCACTTCATTTTCCGATAAATTTGTATATTTACATGTTTCACTTAGTCATAACTACAGAAATAAACGGGAATCATTTACACTGAGTTAATTCTATTTTTAACACTCGTCACAAACACAAAAATAGACTATTTTCTTACTTAAAATTGTCATTATTTTATTTGAATAATTATTGAGTTTCTAGCACGTGTATAAAAACGCATGCCAAGTGTCAATTAAAAGCAACAAGCTTGTAAATAAAACTCCAATTTACAGAGCTTTGACTCGGGGCCAATAATAATTGACAGATACAGCAGTCAAAGCACCGCTGTTAATTTAGCGTAAAAACAGGCCAACTTGGCAAATGAAAGCACTAAAACCGAAACGTCAAAAATTACTGTTCTTAAAGCGCTTTATAGGCTAGCAATAAACAAAGATTTCTTGTTGTTTTAGTCCTTTTATTTGCTGTATTTAATCTTTACGCACTAAAAAATAAAATTCTGATTTTTTTCAGTTATAAAACTAGTAGAAATGTTACAGTGAAACGTTACACAAGTTAAAAAAAATAATATTTATTTCAAATCCCTGCAAGCAGGCAACCCAATACACACCGTGTATTTGCACGCATACGACTTTTAGGCAAAAAGAAAAATTTATTAGGTAAAAAATGAGTTCGCATTCTTAAAGTAATTTTGACTTGGTGTTACTTTATTTTTTAATCAATATTATTAAATAAAAACCATTTTTTTAATTTTAGTGAATGAAAAAAAGTGTTAAAAACTAATCCTGACTTCGAAATCTCCGAAAAGTTCTTGACAGTTTTTCTGAGTTAATTCTTCTTTAATTAGTAACGTTTGATGATATTTTGTTACTTATGCATCAATTACGCGTCTTCATAACTTTCAGAAACACGGCAGATTATATTTTTTTTATCGATTTTAAACAATGGAACATGAGTAATTTCATTTTTGTGTTCTGATAATTTTAAATTACAAGGTCGAATTGCTATCGCTTGTTAAATCTTAGATCGTACTGATCAAGATTTGTAATTGCAGAAAAATACTTTTCAACTATTTTTCAAAATCAATACCAATTTATAAAATTGTAATGGGATCTCGATCTGTTAATTCCGTTTTCTTGCGATACTGTGACGGGAAAACATGCTCCCACAATTTTTGTTTGTTTGTTTGTACCTATCAGCATCACTCAACTGTCTATAACAGCTGGACCGATTTTGATTAAACTTGGTACACAAGTGGTACCTACCTGAATTTATTTTTTTATTCAGCTACGATATTAAAACCGTTATCAACGTAATAAGCGGTTAAAGGCAGGCGAATATTATTTAATACAGCATGTTCATCTTGAAATGTCACATAAAACTATAAAATAAAAAAATATTTTTTTATGTGCTAAACTACGATAAATCTGCAATAGGTACATATTATGAAAAACAAATATCTGTTTATTCCAACTTGAACGCCCTGTATTTTCGATGTTTACAAAATCCCTATATTATTAAACGAGCAAATCTTGTATATATGTACCTATATAAATATTTTCTCGAAAACTACTCTAACGATTTTGATCGAATTTACCGAAAAGGGGTTTCGGGGGGCAAAAAATCGATCTAGCTAGGTCTCATCCCTGGAAAAATTCGTTTTCTTATCGATTTTATCATTTTAAAAAACAGTTTTTTTAACGTTATAAAACAGTGTCGTACGGTGAGTAGGCTTTGGAAAAAACAAACTATTTTCATTATTTATGTCAAATTACTCTGACAGTCAATCTTTAACTTATTAAAATAATCAGTAATTATTTGAAAATATGTAGGTACATACGTTATGTAGTATGGCGTATAATAATATTATCTACTTATTGGTATGTAATTTTTTTTCTTAAAAACGACTAACGATTTTGATGAAATGGGAACTTTAAGTACTATTTTTTTGAACTCATCCGAGCAAAGCTCGGTCATCCAGATATTTCTAGTATAAATTACACAAAATATTATATCAACAAAAATCTGTTGTTGTTTTTAGTATACCTAATCAAACATTTTTTTCTTGGTTAAAATTGATTCGATATGGCAGTAGATTTCGCTGTTAAGACTAGGATGTAGGTTTTTTAGTTTCACGTTTTTTCATAAATTTCAAGGATAACATCCAGTGTCTGTCTGTCTCTGCGACCACGTATTTTCAGTCGCGAAGGTTACTGAATACAGAAATCCCTTTTATTGCAGATAGATGGCAGAGCTACAGAAGAGATTTGAAAATATTTGAAATCGTCTCGATGAGACCTTTCTTTTGATACCCATATCGATGTATTTAGAAGGAAATAACTTTTACACTCTGACAAAATGGCGTCCGCCATATTGAATTTTCCGTGACGTCATATACCCACTAGCACCCGTGAGACTATGACGAATCTATTTACACCTCATTTTTCAAAATCCGTTAAGCCGTTTAGGCTACAGAAGGCGCCAAAGAAAATGCAAAGAAACATACATACATACACCCGAAAACCTTTACTTTCCTTCGGCAGTCTGGTAAAAAAATGCAAGTACCTATAACTAAGGCCAGGCGCATACACACAATTGTTTCCACGACTAAACAGTTTAGTCGAGTTGTGTACGTGTCGCGATTTCAACTCAACTAAACTGTTTAGTTGTTAGAGGTGCGCATACAATCAATCAGTTGGGCCATAATTTCACTATTAAACTATTGGGTCGCCGAACAACTATTTAGTCGAGCGTATGCTAGCGTCAATACACAGAGGTGGACATAAGCTGCCGACGATAGTTGTTCAACAGAAAAGTCAAAAGACGATCGATGCGGTCTTTGATGATACCATAGCCTTTTGACAAACAACTAAATAATTGTGCGATTAAAAGTTGATTGTATACGCCGGTCCTAACAAGATCAAAAAATTCACAGATTTCGCAATCCTTGCAACCATCGAGGACATTGGAAATGATAACAGCATATATGAAACATAATTAACTGTTTATTATACACACAATATTTATCAATGCACTGTTTAGTTTTGTCAGGAATAACCCTATTATTCTTCTGTTATATACGCGTTCACTTTTGCTTGATTACTTAACTTTTAAATGGATTTTTCTACAGTATTTATTAACATTTGCTCAAAAATAACACCGCAGATCGTCGCAAATACCTCTCAGTTAACTAGACATGATATAAAACACATTTCGAAAAAATTGCACTTGTTCAATTTTGCATGATTGCTCCTCACTTAATCGCGACACCGTTGTCTTTTGGCCTTGAACGAAAACTCGTAACTCTGCCCCCATATACGAACATAAACATTTCCAATGTTAAAACCGACGTACTGCTTTAATGTAACACAATAGCGCGGAATTCAATGACGCATAATTTTTACAATCTCATTTCGTAATAAGATCTCTTTCAGTGTACAGTAAAAATCGATATCTACTTAAAATATTCAGATTTTTTAGATTAAAAATGTTTCTGAAGTTATGTAAGTATTAATAATTAATATGACATTTTTCGCTTATTTAATATAATTAAATCTTGTGACGATTGTTGTCACCTGTGAATTATGTAATTTTTAACTTCCCATTGGAAGTTATTGTAATGGGTCCAAAAATCGAAATCAAAATGTATAACAAATTTTTATGTTTCAAGGTCACTACACTATTTTTACACTATAATTAGAAAGATGTCTGTGTGTGTGTGTATGTGTATGTGTATGTGTATATGTGTGTACGTATGTGTCCATTTCTTTCTAAGACGAAATCTCGAGAATGAAAAATGATATCGACTACGTTAGGGTGCCAATCGACGCGTATTAACGTAAATATGATCTGAAAGAAATTTTTTATATATATATATTTTTTTATATATATATTTTAAATAGACTCCAAAAAAGTAGATTTTACACAATATCTCGCGAATAAAAAATTATATCGACTTCGTAAGGGTGTCAATCGAGGCGTGTTAACGTCATTTTGATCCGACATAAATTTTATAAAAATCGGTTCAGCCGTTTTTTTTTTATTAATTGTTAAAAATAAATAATAATTATGTTTTAATGATTAAAATGATTACTTTTCTGTGTAATATCTAATTTAATTATTATTATTAAATATTATTATCAAACTGGGAAGTTCGTCGTGCGGACCTCAAGGGTCGCACTTTAGTCCTAATAAACGACCCACCTCACGGCTTGTTTTTATTGATTAAAAAATTATAATTAAAATTAAATTTAAAACGAAAATGTATGGTTGCAATTTTACATGTAAAACAAATTCTTTTATAGTAATTTGTGTTATGGTTGTGGAAGCCATAACAGGTTACCAATCCAGACGTTTAAAGCGTTATTCCGAGGAATTTGGACCAAACAGGCTTGTGATAGAAATGTTCAAGGTAATGTTTAATCTTCCAGATTACTTTAATTTTTTTTTAAATCAAAATCGGTCATGTGAAAGCTGCTGAAAATTTTCGGACAAAAAAAATCTTGTGGGATTTATCACTAATAATTTTTATCTATGACTAGCTTATGTCTAACAATACGAATTCCAACGTGATGTTGGGAACGACATCTCTGATTGACTCCTTGGCAGTTTTGTACGAAGGATCCGCAGGACAAACAGAAAGTACGCTTGCCAAAGTTTTGCAGTTTCCTGCCAAAATTAATCTTCGAAATAGCATTCAAACCTTTAAAACCAAAAGCAGAGTAAGTATGCCTGTTTTTCGTATCAATTTTGTTCTTTGTTGTCGAGCGTCTGCGACAATACCGGTGCTGTTAGTAGAGTTATTTATGCTTGGTTTTGCGGTTTAGTTTTTGCTGATGTTTGGAGAGTTGATCTCGAAATGGACATCCGAAATTGTTGGGGTTAAAAATTACTAAAGTAATTATGTCACGGTTGAGTAAATGTAAGCTCATTCTGCCGCGAAAGTGGAAAGGCTCAGGTTAGAATCCTGACTGTGACTATGGTTGGTAAAATGATTTTTTTCGATATGTTTGGAATCAATTATATAATTGACTGCTTTCCAAACAAAAACTTTCAATTGCATATCCGCCGTATAAATCTATTGATTTATACTAAATTAATATTTTCAACCTTTAAACAACATATTTAATATAACGTAAAGTGTGGAAATCCAAATGAAAGTTGCGATGTTGATAAATTTAGGGTGCATGGAGATGCTAAAAAAATTCTGAGCCTTATTAACTTCCCATTGGAAGTTATTGTACTTAATTGGTCCGAAAATCGAAATCAAAATGTACAACAAATTTTTATGTTTCAAGGTCACTAGTCACTACACTATTTTTACACTATTTTTAGAAAGATTTCTGTGTGTGCGTATGTATGCGTGTGTGTACGTACGTATGTGTCCATTTCCTTCTAAGACGAAATCTCGAGAATGAAAAATGATATCGACTACGTTAGGGTGCCAATCGACGTGTGTTAACGTAAATATGATCTGAAAGAAATTTTTTCAAAATCAGTTCAACCGTTCTTTTTTCTTAACCAAATAGACTCAAAAAAAGTAGATTTTACACAATATCTCGCGAATAAAAAATTATATCGACTTCGTAAGGGTGTCAATCGAGACGTGTTAACGTCATTTTGATCCGACATAAATTTTATAAAAATCGGTTCAGCCGTTTTTTTTAAAAATATTGTTAAAAATAAATAATAATTATGTTTTAATGGTTAAAATGATTACTTTTCTGTGTAATATCTAATTTAATTATTGTTATTAAATATTTATCAAACTGGGAAGTTCGTCGTGTGAATCTCAAGGGTCGCACTTTAGTCCTAATAAACGACCCACCTTGTTTTTGTCTGATTTTTAGATTGGTTTGGGCGTTAGTGGAGTATTTGAACAAGTGACAGCAGTAATAAGTGACATGCGAACACCAATCAGAAATGACTATAAGAAGATCCTAAGGGATTGGTATGGCGGGATTTGCCTGCAGACCGATGTCACTAATTTAATCGAAGCCCGGGAAACAATCAACTCCTGGGTGCGGACGAAAACCAAAAATACAATTAAAAGCCTTATAGAAGAAAGTAAGTACAAATGAAAAAAAATACACCTCAAAAATTGATGACTGTCCCACATTTTTTGACGTGAGTAAAGTCTACTGTCTCATACTGGGGTGGCATTTTAGAAATATTAGCTGTTATGGAAACAGAGAAAGTAGTTAACACTCTTTTTAGTGTATTTGCCATAATATGGCACATACACTATTGGCGTCGGTCGGATGGCGGGACCTAGGGGTCGGACCAAAATTTCTCGACGTTTCATAGCCTCCTGAACAATTTGGCACCATTTTTGGAAATGTTTATATATATATGTATGTATATATTTATTTATATATATATATATATATATATATATATATATATATATATATATATTTATATATATTTATATATATATTTATATATATATTTATATATATATGTGTGTACACGATAACTCTCGACAGACTTAATCGATTGAAACGAAATTTGGTACACACATTGGAACCCATCACCGCAAGAAGCCTATTTAAAATGGGCCCGATCGGACCATTTTCAGGGTTGTATTTAGGGGTTCCAAAAGGTTTTTGGGCCCAAAAATACCGAAAAATTTGTCAGAATCGTTTCAAAATTGAAATTTAACTCTTTAGTAAAGATTAAAACGTGCTGCTAAAATTTTAATAAAATCGGCTCGACAGGACCGGACTTTCAAATTTTATGAAAACACTGGTTTGTTGATACGGATTTACTTATGAAAGGGTGTATTTAATGTGGTACAGAGGTTGCATTGATAATAATATTGAAATTAAGAAAAAAATATTATTTTAAGGGATGTATTAAGGGGTTAAATTTTTTATTTTGTCCAAAAACAAACTTAAGTTCACGTATTAAAGCCACAAGGCCTGTATTTGCAAATACACTATATTGTCGGCAGGGTTTGGCACTGCGACCCGAGTTTTTCATGTATATGGACGAAATTCTATGGCAATCCACACTAAGAAAAAAATTGTACTATTTATTTAGATAGATTTCCGTAATTTTTTACAGACGACCTTGGCGACAACAATCTTTCGTTGATGATCGTCAGCGCTTCGTTCTTTAAGGCAGCTTGGATGCGGCCATTCGACAAGGAGGATACGAAACCCAGGAAATTTACTCTCGAGGACGGTTCCGTGTCGATAATGCAGGGAATGCACGAGACCGGCGTTTACAGAATCAAGCATTCCCCGCTACTCAAAGCCAAACTGCTAAACATACCCTACAAAAGCTCCGTTAGTTACGTTTGTATAGTCGTTATCAATAATTTATTCATTTAAAAAAAATTGGACTATGTGCCTCACCCACTTAAGCGCGCGGTCGAAGTTATACTTCATACATTTTTCATTACAACACGTTCCGTTGAAGTTTTTAGAATTTTTAATCTTACCTATTGGATACTTATTGTTCTGGGTCCGACAATCTAATCACACTGTATAGCAAATTTTTATGTTTCAAGGCCGACTACACTAGATTATCGATGGTCTATTTGTAGCCAGCTGTCTGTGAGTCTGTGTACGTAGGCACGTACGAAGAGACAAGTGGCGTACGCAAACGTATGTGTCCATTGCTTTCTAAGCAGCGATCGCGTAGAATGCATAAATGACATCGACTACGTTAGGGCGCCAATCGACACGTGGTTAACGTAAATATGATCTGACAGAAATTTGTTTCAAAATCGGATTCAGCCGTTCTTTTTTCTGTAACCAAATAGACTCAAAAATGTAGATTTTACACACTTTATCTCGCGAATAAAAAATTACATCGATTTCGAGGCGTGTTAACGTCATTTTGATCCGACATAAATTTTGTAAAAATCGGTTCAGCCGTTTTTGTTTAAATTCTTGTTAACAGTAAATAGTACTCATTATGTTTTAATGATGAAAATGGTTACTTTTCTGTGTAATATCTAATTTAATTATTATTATTAAATATTTATCAAACTGGGAAGTTCGTCGTGTGGACCTCGAGGGTCGCACTTCTAGTCCTAATAAACGACCCACCTCACGGCTTGCTAATTGTAACTATTTATACTTATGTTCCATTTTTGACATATCATGATAAATTATCAAATTTCCCTCAAGCCATGGAAACAAGTATCCAAAGCCTGCTTACAATATTACACTATTTTGAAACGTCAAAAAAATGATTTTTAAATTTATAAAATCTATAAGAAAATGAATTTTTCCTGGCATGAGACCTAGCTAGTTCGATGTTTTGTCCTCCAAAACCGGTTTTCAGTAAATTTCATTCAAATCGTTAGAGCCGTTTTATTCCTGTCAGCGTTTCAATAATTTTTGAGTTGGTTTTTTGTGTCGGTATTTTCCCATTCATTACGCTCGATAAAGAGGTACAACTTCAAAAATCCCGTTTATCGCGAACAACTAGAATAGATCTTTTTGATACATTTTTAGAGTGTTGGGTCTCCAAGGCACTATATGAATATTATGAAGTATTAGAAAAATCTTGTATTATGTCCGTCTTGTAATTTCTTGTGATTTAATACTGCGCGTTTCGGCAACGAGTTGCCATCTTCAGGTGTGGTTAATTATTTTTTAAAAACACACATTGAGTATTCGTAACACTATATAATATTATGATGCTAAGCACTGTGTATTATGTCGTGGTTTGTGAAATACTCAATGTGTGTTTTTAAAAAAATAATTAACCACACTTGAAGATGGCAACTCGTTGCTGAAAGGCGTAGTGTAAGTTCACAAGAAGTCACAAGACGGACATAATACAAGGTATTTCTAATACTTCATAATATATAGATCTTTTTATTTAAACACAGAGTATAAAAATTTATTATTCTTTTTTAGGTTATAGGGCGTCCGTTTTTTTCTATGGTGATAATATTGCCTGATCGATCAATCAAAGAAACTCTCAATTTACTCGATTTCGATTCTTTGAAATCCGAAATCCCAAAATCTTCCACGCAAGTCGAAATTTGTATACCAAAATTTGTGCTAGAAAATCGAATTTCTTTGAAAGATGCCCTGGCCCAGGTTAGTTATGTCTCTGTAATTAAATGATCGTTATAGACGCTCAACAGCTGAGACTGTTGATCTGTAATCGTTGTCCGGGGTGGACAAAAGAACTAAATGAAAAAAAAATCTTCTAGGTTGGGTTATCGCAGCTATTTTCACAGAACTTGGATTTGTCCAACTTAGCCCAGTCTAACGATGCTCAACTTTATTTAACCGACGCCCTTCAGGTAACCCATTTTGAAGTGGACGAAACAGGTACTACGGCATCAAGTGCAACTGGTGAGTTTACAAAAAAAAACATTTTTAACATTGGAAATGTTTATGTTCGTATATGGGGGCAGATTTACGAGTTTTCGTTCAAGGCCAAAAGACAACGGTGTCGCGATCAAGTGAGGAGCAATCATGCAAAATTGAACAAGTGCAATTTTTTCGAAATGTGTTTTATATCATGTCTAGTTAATTGACAGGTATTTGCGACGATCTGCGGTGTTATTTTTGAGCAAATGTTAATAAATACTGTAGAAAAATCCATTTAAAAGTTAAGTAATCAAGCAAAAGTGAACGCGTATATAACAGAAGAATAATAGGGTTATTCCTGACAAAACTAAACAGTGCATTGATAAATATTGTGTGTATAATAAACAGTTAATTATGTCTCATATATGCTGTTATCATTTCCAATGTCCTCGGTGGTTGCAAGGATTGCGAAATCTGTGAATTTTTTTAGATGTAGCATGGAAACTGAAGTAATAAAAGATTCAATATTTATTGTTTCAGAGATGAAAATTGGGTTCAGAAGTCTCTCCATTCCAGAAGTGTTTATTGTTGATCGGCCATTTTTGTTTGCAATAATAGAGACCTCCACAAATTTTCCGATTTATTTGGGGAAAATCGCACGTGTATAATTTATTTTCATTGGAATAATAAATTAATAAGTAAGGTTATAATATTTAATGGACAAATACAAAATAGTTTTGAACTAATATAGCTAAAAGACATACGCATAGTAATAATACTTGTATATTTATGGAAGTATTAAATTTATATTATATATTTTATTTATGTGGATAATTAGAAGTCTACTGTAACAATGCAAAAAATATATATTTAAGGAAGTTATTTTTTAAATAATTTAATGTTTTTACAGTGGATAATTTTAAATGTAAATTTTAATTAAAAAATAGGTAACAAATATAATTATTTCTAAAAACAAGAGACGTCTTGTGATTGTGTAAATTTCTATTTCGAGTTGTTGGTTTTTTAAATAAATTACCCGACAGCGAATACCGTTTCTTCAACCACATCAAAACATTTGACGATCGATGATACGCAATTATTCAAAACGATGCTAAGACATAAATTAACAAGTTCTATTAAAAACATTGTTTTTCCTTATAGTATGTTTACATAAAAAAATGAAAAATGAAGTTGACGTGATATATGCTCGAGCCATTACAAAGAAAATAAACAAATGCATATTATTCTAGTGCAAGTGATGTACCAAGAGATGGCAGCCGCATATGCATTGTATTAAAGAGAAGGCATGTGCTTGCAGCTTGTTAAAAATCGGGTGGTTAGATAAAAAAATTGTCCAAGTTATTCAAAAGCTTTTATAATTTTTAATTGAAAATAGTTAGTAAAAATTGTTTATTTGCCATACCTACTACAAAATAGCTACTTTCCACGCAGCTGGGATTCTAGATGGTAGCATGTATGGTAAGATGGTGGCTGAAATTATAAGCGCTTATAGGTTTGCACAACGAAGCTTTGATACTAGCATTGATACAAGCTTAAGTCGCGTTTGAAATATCAGATAGCGAAGACGAATATTTGTGTTCTTCTGCTACAAAGTGGTATTAAATTAAAAGAATTAAAATTTTACCCAAACCGGTTTTTTGAATATTTACGTATGGAACCTAACACTTTTAAATACGTCTTAGAAAAAACTCAAAACAAATTAAATAAAAACTGGGAAAATTTCACTTATTAAACTAGTCACATCCATTGCGAAACTTTTAACGGCCATTTGACAGTTGTCACACGTTGATTGTAGTAGTCAGCGCGCTGAAAGAATGGTCTACCAGCTCTTATAACAGCGCTTATACCTGCTACACTCACTGCTTCGGTGTGTACGCTCGCATATATAACAATGCATTAATTTAAGCAAGCCCTGCTATGATCTACGCTACCATCTTAGAATCCCAGCTCCATACTGCAAGTAAAGGGTTTTTCAATAAGGACATAACAATTTTGTATTTAAATAAAACACAGAATAATTGAGATATCGGGCTGAAATTTATTCCAGGTGTAGTACACATGTTACAATTATGTATGGAATTCGACGTCGTTCATATGACCACCACGAGCACGACGGCAGCGATCGATTCTTTGGATCCAATTTTCAAACACTCTTTCACACATATCAGCTGAAATGTTGGCAATTTCGCGCTCAATATTGTTCCTGAGCTCCTCTAACGTTGTTGGAATGTTGGCATAAACCTTCGACTTAAGGTAACCCCATAAGAAAAAATCCAACGGCGTCAAATCGCATGAGCGAGGTGGCCATTCGACTGGACCATTTCTCGAGATTAAACGATTACCAAAGTTGCGACTACCGACTCAGAATTTCGGTAGTAAGTTTTAACGATTTCCAAATGTTGCTCGTCCGTGAACTTCACCATGATAAAAATGTAAGCATTGACTGACGTTTTGACTTTGACAGATCATAAAAAAGTTTGTAGGTTATGTTCCGTATTATAAAACAAAATTGTTATGTCCCTATTGAAAAACCCTTTACCTTAAGGAAGTTTTCACTTCAATAATAAATTGAAAATATGAATAGGTGCTACGCCTTAAAAAAGACGTCAAATTATATTTTGAAATTTTAAATTTTTTCCCGCCACCCAGAACGAATGTAGGTATGTATGTAATGCACAATATAAACTCATAAAATGTTGTCGAAGCAAGGAAAGTCCATTACTGGGAAGCAATACACATAAATTCCAACTAGCCTAGTTATGTGTAACGCGTTACGGGGGGAGGCGGGTCTCGAACTCGGATACTGGAATTACCCCTCGTCATGTTGCTTAAAAACACAACCCTTTAACTTTGTCCGTTTAACCCCATCGTCCGATGTTTCAACTGAAAGTGGTTTTGTAAACAACCGAGCGTCGTCTTATTATTGTTTGAAAA
Organism: Mongoloraphidia duomilia; assembly: GCA_039654895.1. Classification (NCBI taxonomy): domain Eukaryota; kingdom Metazoa; phylum Arthropoda; class Insecta; order Raphidioptera; family Raphidiidae; genus Mongoloraphidia; species Mongoloraphidia duomilia. The sequence goes on along the minus strand of CM077521.1, from coordinate 877,103 downwards.
TCGTTCTAAATGTTTGGACGTCACGCGTCAAGCTGTCCCGTGCTTTTCAGCTTTCGAGAAAAAAAAGAACTATTCACAAACTCGCTCTGAACTATTTCGTGTTCGTAAAGAATTCTCTTCTCGCACGTTATAATACATGGTGGGAGGACGGGAATACCTTCGCCTCCACCGTTATGTGGTGGAAGAACGGGTATATTTACGTCCTTCCACCATATCAGAACTTAATGTACAATGCATAACAAACATAAATACATATCTATAAAATATAACGGGACGTCTGTCTGTAGAGACACAATATTATAAGAATGGCACCGAGACGCCACTCGACAACGGCTATTGTTCCGGTCTCCGCCTACTTTAACTCATATACGTAAATCATTAGAGAGCAGCAGAGAGGGTAACGGTTGTCAAGCAGACAGTGAGGACGCTGCTTTGCCGCTAATATAGGCTGATGATTTCGTTTCCTTTTTTTTGGAGTGAAAACTTCCTTAGGCGCGTTAGACACTTTTTGTCTGGGTACTGAAATAACGTGAAGCGTTCGCAACATGACCTTAAGAATTCGCAACATATTTATATTATAAAAACGGCCGTCTACACAGTTCCACTCATAGCGCAGTTGGCTACGTCTTAGCGTTCTATGCATAAGAACCTGGGTTCGAGACCTGATGGGCAGCGTAGAATTTTTTCTCTAAATTCTACATAATATTTATTTATAAATGTTTTTATTTTTGTTATATTCTTTCTTTAATAATAATTATAATTTTTTTGAAACCAAGGTGGAATTAATTAAAAATACAATTATTTTAGTATTTTAGTAATAAATCATTTTTAGTTGATAAATGCGCTATAATAGATGACACCAAAAATTAGAAAATCTGAAGTTTTCACTTCTGTCGTGTGGTCATAAGCACACACCTATTTTTTTTTTTTTTTCTTTTTGGTATTTTGTATGACACTTGTTTCTTTACTCGAGAATGACTCGCCCGATTTTGATTAAATTTGGAATATCGTCGTTCGTGGATGATATAATCTTGTTTACCGTAGGTAGAAATAAAATCTTTCTCGGCGACGGTGTACACACAATATATCGAACAGTCTCGGCATTTCGCGAGTTGGTAATACAGAGAACTGTAATTGGAACAATAATGTGATCGGGATTTAGTCAGGTCCCGTCGTCCCACTGTCCCAGTACAAAGTGCTATGATTTCCCAAAAGTATTGACGGTGCGGCTGCCCGCACCACGGCACACACAGCTTGCGGGCGCGATATGGGACACCGGAGGTGATTACATATAATATGCATATATTATGTGCTTTACTGTAGTCACATCTGACGTGTGATCGGTGAATGATATAGGGCTGGACGCACACTGAGACGATGCAGAATTACACGTTTATGACTAGTCTAATTCGAATTAATTTAATAAAATTAAATTAACAAATGATAACAAACGAAATACTTATGTAGGTACCTAAAAAAAATCACAAAAAAAATTCTCAAGGACACAAATATAGACAGACGCAATGTACAAATACAATTTTATATAGGTATTATTATTAGTATTGGTTTGACATTTTGTATACAGGGTGTCCCAAAAAGAATGGGACATAAAGTAACAGCTGATTCCTTACAAAACAATTCGACTGATGACCAGTCCTATACTTCCCACCTAGTAAATATTTGCAAAAAATAAACACTCTTTTTTTATTCTTTGAAAAAAAGCATGGCCCTCTTTTTTGTTTAGTGATCTACTGATGGCTAGCTTAATATAGCAAAAATCATGGTTACCTTGATTTACGTACAATTTTTATTTTTTTTAGTAAAATATTTTTTTTCTCGAAAACTGTACCTACATTTTAGAGAAAAAAAATATTTATATTTTTTTCATATTATAACATCTAGAATTCATTTATATTTTTTTACCTATATGTTAATACGTGACATTGAGAACGTTTTTTTTAATATCTCAGGATCCAGTGAACCGATTTGACTCAAAATCTAATCAGATCTAAGTTAAAGGCTGATAAACACAATAGAACAATCGGCATGGCCGTATGTTGTTCCGTTTTTACGATATCAAAGGCGAAAAATTGAACACAAACACACACACACATATACAGACATCAGTCAGAAAATGATCTTAAACGATTGCTAGGGTCTCAAAACGTGAAGATCTGTTAAAATCTCGAAATGTTTTTTTCGGACTAAATCCATTACTTCCCTACCATTGTAGAGGTGGGAAGTAAAAATGAACAAACTACATAGGTATTTTTGTCAGTATCCTCTGTAGCTCTACACTGGAGTATACGATGTAGGTACTTTAAATTGTTACCGCGGCAACTTAAGCGTGTGACTGACTTTAGGTCAAGGGTCGTCAATCTTGAGCAGTACGCGACATCTACGGTCTACATTGGTCAATTACGAGTTTATTATGGACTATTATTTTAAACGACAAAAGACAACAACATGGACGCCAGCCGTTCTTATTCTAAAAATCTATACCATGTTGCAATGCAACAAACGAATCTTTATAAATTACGTTTTTATAATTTTATTCCCTCTGAATATAAAATGTAAAAATAATATTAAAAATAAATAATGAATTTATCAAATAATTAGTAATTTGGGTATTTTTCTGCGATCCTCATTTTTGCAATTTTTTCTTTTACAAATATTTACTAGCTTTGCCTACTCTGTATGACGCGTGGGCAATCTCTAATATATCTAACAGTTTATTCATTTTCAAGATAGAGTGACCTGTGTGCGTGATCAGCTCGTGTCCCTTTGTTTCTTGAGTTGTGATTGGTCGGTCGGGAAAATTTAAATTTTGCAAATGTAGACCGTATTTATTATCTATTTATTTTTTTGTAAGCTGCAACAGGTAAGTGACACTGTTGGAATGTATTTTTTCAAATTACTCCATCTTGGAAATGAATAGACTAGGTGAATTCAACATTAACAAGCCGTGAGGTGGGTCGTTTATTACGACTAAAGTGCGACCCTTGAGGTCCACACGACGAACTTCCCAGTTTGATAAATATTTAATAATAATAATTAAATTAGATATTACACAGAAAAGTAATCATTTTAATCATTAAAACATCAATAATTAAAAAAAAAAACGGCTGAACCGATTTTTATAAAATTTATGTCGGATCAAAATGACGTTAACACGCCTCGATTGACACCCTTACGAAGTCGATATAATTTTTTATTCGCGAGATATTGTGTAAAATCTACTTTTTTGGAGGTTATTTGGTTAAGAAAAAAGAACGGCTGAACCGATTTTAAAAAAATTCCTTTCAGATCATATTTACGTTAATACGCGTCGATTGGCACCCCAACGTAGTCGATATCATTTTTCGTTCTCGAGATTTCGTCTTAGAAAGAAATGAACACATACATACGTACGTACGTACGTACGTACGTACGTACATACGTACACACACACACACACACACACACACACAGACATCTTTCTAAAAGTAGTGTAAAAATAGTGTAGTGACCTTGAAACATAAAAATTTTTTTTCCTTTTTAACTTCCCACTGGAAGTTATTGTAATGGGTCCGAAAATCGAAATCAAAAAGGAAAAAAAATTTTTATGTTTCAAGGTCACTACACTATTTTTACACTACTTTTAGAAAGATGTCTGTGTGTGTGTGTGTGTGTGTGTGTGTGTGTACGTACGTACGTACGTACGTACGTACGTACGTATGTGTACATTTCTTTCAAAGACGAAATCTCGAGAACGAAAAATGATATCGACTACGTTAGGGTGCCAATCGACGCGTATTAACGTAAATATGATCTGAAAGAAATTTTTTCAAAATCGGTTCAGCCGTTCTTTTTTCTTAACCAAATAACCTCCAAAAAAGTAGATTTTACACAATATCTCGCGAATAAAAAATTATATCGACTTCGTAAGGGTGTCAATCGAGGCGTTAACGTCATTTTGATCCGACATAAATTTTATAAAAATCGGTTCAGCCGTTTTTTTTTTTTTTTTTTTTTAAATTATTAATGTTTTAATGATTGAAATGATTACTTTTCTGTGTAATATCTAATTTAATTATTATTATTAAATTATTATCAAACTGGGAAGTTCGTCGTGTGGACCTCAAGGGTCGCACTTTAGTCCTAATAAACGACCCACCTCACGGCTTGTTGATTTCGATTTTCGGACCCATTACAATAACTTCCAATGGGAAGTTAAAAAAATAGTAAAACAAAGTAGAGTTGAAAACTCGATAGACTGTTACGATTGATTATAATTTTTATGAAAATCGGTTAAGTGGAAGCCGCTCAAAATCCTCGAACAAAAAAATTGAATTTTGATACATAGTACAAAAGGAAGTCTCGGTAGATGTCTGTCTGTTTGTCTGGATTAGTAGTAGTTTTTTTAAGTTAACCCGGAACAAACAAACAAGAACAAAAATCTAGAAAATGGCTTGTTCGGTCTAATTATTCCATAAACTTGATACTTCAGTCGAAATTTCGTTTTTTTTTTGAAGACCACCAACTGCTAAGGTTATTTGGGCTTAACACCAATTCATAATTTCAATTCATTATTTTTTTTAATAATAAATTGAAAATCCAATTGACACTTTTACCAGATCTCGGGCTAGAACTCGGGAACTGGGGATTTGTAATAGAGGAACCATATCAACGCCATGTAAACAACAGCATTGCTACATGCTCGGCTATTCTCAAGCCCAGTCGAAATTTCGTTAAAGAAATATCAAAGTTACGATTTTATCAGAAGTTATACTGCTTTAGCGACTCCGGTCGAGTTTGCGCTGAGCGTTAAACGATGCGCACGCCCCACCTCAGGCAGTTGTTGAACTAAGAGCTTCAGAAAAGTTCCGTAAGATGTCACGCTAAGAACACTTTGTACCAGTTGATTCATAGATGTCCCTGCAGTACCAATCGCGGAGGTATATGTTAAGGAGTATAACTTTCATCATGTGTAAAACACTAATGAAATTAACATGAATGGGGAATTACGTAATTCATTTATTGTTGTTAATAATACTGATAATTATTTGAATGAAAATTATTTCGAAATTATAATATTTAATCGTTTAATCTGAACAATTTAATAGTAAATGTGATTAATTAAGCATTAATCGACAACCCTATTATTATAAAACTTGAATCTTGCAGACTTAGCTGTCAGATGTTTTTATTAGCTCCGTTATTCTTTTTATAGGGATCTGTACCTCCGTATGGAATCCTAATTACTCTGTCTACGATGTCTGTTTATCCGTCCGTCCGTTTTTTAAAGGGCTCTTTCTCACAAACGGTAAGAGGTAGCTAATTGAAATTTTCACAGATTGTGTGTTATTATGGCATAAATCCTGGCAAATTTTAATAAGGATTAAATAATCAATTGATTTTAATAAATCAATGCTTTTTATACTGACATGTGGAAGTAGCGTCATCGTACGGGAATATTATTAACTATTGGAATCAAACAATGTATTTATACAGGGTGCTGAATTGCTTTGCGGAATAGGGATTTAACCCGTAAAATCAAACTTTTGCGATTTCCTGCTTCCCCAATTATTTTAGGAAAAATATCTTCGAATAAAAGTCTTAGAACATAAAATTTTGCATCTAAATCATTAAACAAAATTAATTTTGCATGCTTTGTAACGGCAGAAATTTGATATGAAAATTAAAAACAGATAGCGATAGCCATGGAACTTGAACAAAATGATTAGAAATTATTCTGACAGCTAAAACGTCGTCATTTGTTTCAAGTTCCATGGCTATCGCTATCTATTTTCGAGGTAACTTTGACATTTTCATAACAAATTTCTGCCGTTACAAAGCATGTAAAATTAATTTTGTTTAATGATTTAGATGCAGAATTTTATGTTATAAAACTTTTATTCGGAAGATATTTTTCCTAAAATAATTAGGGAAGCAGGAAATCGCAAAAGTTTGATTTTACGGGTTACATCCCTATCACCCGCAAAGCAATTCAGTACCCTGAATATTGTTGGATGCTATGGACTTCCGTCTATAGGTACATGAAATAACCACTTCCCTTGTTTCTGTAATAATATTTCTAAAATGCCACCGCAGTATGTGACATGATTCACGTCAAACTTAGACTGTCGGATGTTTTCTAAGCCGACACGATCTGAGTTCGGCAATAATCGATGATGTCGATGCGCGATTGTTGAACATACAATACGTACAGACAGACTCGACTCCCCAATGATTATGGACAGCATTATTTAGTATTATTGTGTGTTGAATTTACAATACACTACACACAGGCGGCCATTTATACGTATGAGTCGACCGCAGATGGATAGACGGAACGTGTATGTAAACATGTTGTTACATGGCGCCGACCGCGCCGGATCCATCGAGATTTACATCGCAAAATGGATGAACGGAATTTCGCGGATTCGAGAATCCGCGTATCTTTCTGAAGTGAAAACTTCCTTAAGATACGTGCAGTACGCAGCTGGGATTCTAGATGCATGTATGGTAGATGGTGACTGAAATTATAAGCGCTTATAGGTTTGCACAACGAAGCTTTGATACTAGCATTGATACAAGCTTAAATCGCGTTTGAAATGTCAGATAGCGAAGACGAATATTTGTATTCTTCTGCTACAAAGTGGTATATTTTAAATACAAATTTGGGTAGGAGCTATCATGTCCACCCTATTAATAGAAAACGATCTAAACATGGCGAATTTCATCATTTATACCAAGAATTAAAATTTTACCCAAACCGGTTTTTTGAATATTTACGTATGGAACCTAACACTTTTAAATACGTCTTGGAAAAAACTCAAATTAAATAAAAACTGGCAAAATTTCACTTATTAAACTAATCACATCCATTGCGAAATTTGTAACGGCCATTTGACAGTTGTCACACGTTGATTATAGTAGTCAGCGCGCTGAAATAATGGTGAGATATATTCTTGTATCTACCAACGTAACAGCGCTTATACCTGCTACACTCACTGCTTCGTTGTGTACGCTCGCATATATGACAATGCATTAATTTAAGCAAGCCCTGCTATGATCTACGCTACCATCTAGAATCCCAGCTCCATACTGCACGTACCTTTAGGCGCGCTTTACCTGGGCTGTTAACAACAGTGATGTGAAACGCACCCGACGGGGACAATCGAGGTTACTCGGCTCTAACACGAACACGCATTTGCAATATGCTTGTAACAGTGTGCAGTTCATAAGTGTGCTAATAGATGACAGGATTTCAGAGCTGGTGAAAGTATCATTTGGATTTTTAGTTTTATTTTTAAATTAGTCATAAAAAATATGAATCAGTAAACTTTGGCAGTTAGTATGTCTTCACAAAAAGGAATTTTGAAAAGAGCTGAGATCGTTGGAAAAGAATAATCTTTTCCGCACATAACTTGGAGCGACTAGGGATTCCGAATGAGAATGGAGCTTAGAGATGGGGTACCCGGTAAGTCAGAGTTTTCCACCTTATATCGCGCATTTATAGAGAGATTACTGTGAATTTGGAAGTGTAGGTATAGCTCAATGGTTTGTGGTCAACAGTTTAAGGATTCCAAATGAGAATGGAGCTTAGAGATGGGGTATCCGACAAGTAAGCGTTTACAGACTCATAGCTGCGCATTTATAGAGAGTTTACTGTGAATTTGTAGCTCAATGGTTTGTGGTCAAGAGTTTAGGGATTCCGCAAATGAGAATGGAGCTTAGAGATGCGGCACACGACAAATAATCGTTTGCAGCCAAATTGTGATAAATTAGCGAGAAAGTTTGTCTCCTTCACCAGTGAAGTTGTGAGTGTATAGCTCAATGGTTTTGTGGACAATAGTCAACAGACTATGGATAAAATATTTATCCCGGTGGAACGTTGGAGCGTGAATTAACGCAATATACGCAATTTGAGCCAATTACATATTTCCCCGTTTTAGCGCAACAGTTCCGATGACTTCTCTAAATGAAACAGAATCACATGAAATGCACGGATGGGTTTTCGATCCGACGATTTTTTGTACTTCATATTTCGGGTGATTATTTTTGTTTGAAATTATTATTACAAGCTTTTATTAAACTTCACCTGTTAGTTAGTTTGTGCGTTAGTTAATCTGTTGGTTAGTATATTATTTTATTTATTTATTGTAGATTATAGACGCGTCGACATCTCAGGTCGTTAGCGTCTTTCAACTACACTAAATAACAACTAAATAATATCACAAAACATCCATGAGCGCAGGTGAGATTCGAACTCACGACAGTCTAGTCTAGAGGCTGCGGTACCAAGTACGTTATTCACTAGGCTATACTGCCCTCTAGTATATTGTGCGGGTCAAATCTTGCAAGTTAATTTTGAACGACTACCATGTATCCTATTGTATCCATGTATCCTATTTTCATATTTTTTTAAATAATACGTACATTGAAAATCGAATTGATACTTTTGCTAGGTCCTGGATTAGAATCTGGGACCTTAAGGTTTGTAATAGAGAAGGCATGTAAAACAAAGACATCACTATACGTCAGACCCGGATCTAGGCTCCGGGCGGCAAACTTACGGGCGGCAGAATAGGCTTTAGTTTTTTTAATAATTTCAAATAATATTGAATTAAAAAATACAAAAAATCTATGGAGGACACAATATCTATCTCCGTTTTTGAACCTTGATAGATGAATGATAATAATATAATGGGTACGAAGTACTAAACATTTTCTTAAAAAATCTACTAGAGTAAGGGACGGCAATCGAGATCTTTGCCCCCCTTAGAAAAAAGTCTAGAATGGGACTGCTACACGTTCGGCTATTCTCGAGACCGAAACGAAAAATAGATAGACGCGGTTGTCAGTGCATAGTGTCAATTCTTCGTTACAATGGCAAGAGACAGTACTGTACTGATGATTAAAAATGAATTAAACTGGAAAAGTAGCAGGTGCAAACTGTTACGTCGGGAGTAAATTATTAAAGGTATAAAAAAAGACAGTTGAAAACTGTTTGTCAAGAATCGAACTCTGTACTTTTATAAAAGCATCAACTGAGATCATTGCGCAGGCATAATAATCTAAGCTGGGGATTAGATCAAGGAAGGGAGATTAAGCTTATCGCATCATTGAAACTGTACCTACATAAGTAGTTATAACTTCCATGTATCGTATGACTCAACAAGCGAAAAAGCGCCATCTCTAGTCTTGTGAAAGCTTTCAAAGCTCGCTCAACTTGTCACATGTTTATCTGCGACCAAAAAGAAAAAGCGCTCAAGTCGAATTTGTAGTATCTATGACTATACGTACTATATAAAAGGAAGTTGTGTCTGTACTGGAGGGCAGTATAGCTTAGTGGTTAGCATGCTTGGCGCCGCAACCTCTAGACTGGACTGCCGTGGGTTTGAATCCCACCTGCGCTCATGGATGTTTTGTGATGTTATTTGGTTTTAAGTTAGTTGTTATTTAGTGTAGTTGAAAGACGCTAATGACCTTAGATGTCGACGCGTCTATAATCTACAATAAATAAAATAAAAGTGTCTGTACTGGCTATAATCTCAAGAACTACTGAACAGATTGGAATGCGATATAGCTTAATTTTTTAGAAAAGGTTCAGATCTATCATAAATGCCCGGCCCGGGTTCGCCCGGGTGAAAATCGAATTCAATCCGCTATACTGTACAAATTTGAATGCGGTTTTTTACTATTCGATATAACTTATTTCTTGAGGAAGGTTTAGGTCTATAGAGCCACCGTTAGTGCCGCGGGAGGGGCAAAGGAGTGAGATGGAGGGGTTTTTAGTGGGTAGGGGGCATTGGCCCGAGTTCCACACTACCAGGGTCATCTTCCCTAGGTGTTCGCAAAAAGAATTTCCCCTTCCCCCCCAAAAAAAGGCCTATAGAGCCGGCTTAGCCCGAATGCTAATCGAATTGATTCCAAGTTGGAGAACGAACGAGCAAGGCGATTGAGTAACGTATTAATTAATTATAATTTCAAGCGACTGAGAGAAGCGAATGAGATCTCACAATTAAAGAACTTATTTAAAGGGAGTTTTGTGATAACAAAATTTGACTTATACGGGCGAATACGGGTCCGGAAGTTACTTCTTTTCACTCGGGCGAAGCCGGTTTTTTTTTCGAGACAAAAGGTAGCCTATGTTCTTCCTCAGGATGTAATCTATCTCCTTACCAAATTTTATCGAAATCTGTTCATCGGTTTAGGTGTGAAAAGGTAACAGACACACAGACAGACAGACAGAGTTACTCCAAGTCTTCATGGTTTCCGGGCTTGTAGGCCGTGGTCCGGTGGTATTTCTACCTGACGTTTCGTCTACAACTGCGGTAGACATTCTCAAAGGCGATGTGGCAGCGGTCGAAGTGTCCTCCTTGGCGGCTCACAGGTCAGTGTGTCAGTGACTGGTGTCCTCCCTTCTTTTATGCCTATTACTTACCAGTGTGTTCTCTGTTCGGTCGTAGTTCGTCTCTCTGTAATTGGTCAACTGCGCAGTGTGTACTGGTGGGGGTGAGTTTTCTACTCGGTTGTATTTCGTCCTTGAACGATTGGTCATTGGTTTTGTATGTCGGAGTGCTGGTGTCCAGGTTTTACTGAGATTAAGGCCTTCATCTTTTCGGTTGAAATTCAGTGTGTGTTTTTGTATTTCTATGGCCTCTCTGCGTATATTCGTGGGTAATAACTCAACGTTCTGTCTATGGCTCGGGTTTCTTCGAAGAGGTAGAAATACCACCGGACCACGGCCTACAAGCCCGGAAACCATGAACACTTGGAACAATACCGGCCGTGAAAGCTTGCACACCTGGATAAGACAGAGTTACTTTCACATTTATAATATTAGTAAGGTTTATTAGTGTTGATGATAGGCTATTTTGTCTTTTAGACCGTAGATATAACCGACATACGTCCGCTGTGCGAGTGTGAGAACACACATACACACAGGCACACACACTCTCTCATTCACTCGCGCTGTTGTGATGATTTGGCGCGCGAAGAACAGTCGACGAGCGCAAAGCTTTACAGTTGTAAACAGTTGAACGTGAGCTTCCGTGCTGTCTGTGTCGCGATTGTCGATTGTTAAAACAGCTGACGTACCGCAGCTCTCTACGTGTAGTATTTTGCGCGCGGGAAAACTTTTGAAAGTTTATAAGTAACTTAAAAGTGTTAGGAAAAGTTTAATTTTTAGACAGTTGGTGATGTTTGTAAGATAGTTTTCAGTTTTGTTTTTGTAAAGTTTTTTTTTTGTTTTGTACGAAATTTTTGGTTGCTTTTGTAGTTGGTTTTGTGAAAGGATTTGCGTAAATTCGAACGTAAGTTTTGAGTTAGTATCACGGAAAATATTTGGAAATTAGTTTATAGGTATTTTGCAAACTGAATTATGATTTCAATTTTTGAAAAATTATAAGTAATAGAAAACTTTTTCCAATGATTAAAAGATTTTTTTGTAAATACGAAAATTGAATTTAAATTATATTTTTGGGTATTAAATATTGTTTTTCCAATATTATATTTTTAGTTTGCTTACAATATGAACTATTTATAATATTGTTATTTATAAAGCTAATAGAAAAAATTTAGATAATTAGGTATTTCAAAATTTTTAAAATGTTTTCAAATTTCAACCGCAACAGAAAAAAAAATATTATAGCAAACAATAATTTTTTTTGAAACTTCGTTAATAAAAAAAAATGCAAATTAACAGGGAGTAGAAAAAATAAGATAGGTACTTTTAGTAGAAGCATGATGATAAAATCCTATCCCAATGATTGGTGTAAGTATAACAAACACAAATCGGTTCAGTAGTTTTTGAGTTAACAGACAGACAGACAAAAATTCTGGAAAAAAGTTACGATTTTATTCATTTGTTTTGATTGTAAAATACTGTGACGTATTAAAAAATATGACGTCGCATTTTAGCAGTTGTTTTTTTGTCGAACCTTTCAATAAATCTGTTTTGGATTCTTTATTATTTGCCGCAAAGTTTTCTACCATAATTTGTTAAACAATAAAAGTAGATACTTAACACTGGCAATTAGGTTCAAAATTTGAATTTTAAATCTGAAAGAAAATATGCAAATGTCTTCCTTTTATAAAAGCGAACTTTTGTGTGTTGACACATTTTTTATGTTTACTTGAAAATTATAAAAATAGATTTATATTTCATCAAATAAACGTTTCCCAACTTTGTTTGTTTACGATTTAATGTTTATATTATAAACAATTAAAAAATAGTGTTGATTTATTGAACATTTGTGTCGTGATTTTAGGATGTTGATAATTAATTATTGTTGAAATATTCTATTGTGATTACCTCGTTTGTTGCTGTCAAAAAATTTAAAAAAAGGTAAGCAAAAAATAATAAGTATTTCACTTTAATTGTTGCTGATTAAATTGTTACTAATAAATAATAAAAATACAAACGAAAAAAAAAAATAAAAAAACAATGATTTGGTCAGTTCTTGACCACAATAATTTTATTAACCGACTTCAAAAAAAAGAGGTTTCTCAATTCGACCGGATATATTATAATTTTTATGTGGTTATGTTTTATGTTTTATGTGTGTTCGCGGATAACTTCGTCGTTTATGAACCGATTTTGAAAAATATTTTTTTTATTTGAAAGGATATACTTTCAGATTGGTCCCATAGAAATTTCATCAAAATCGGTTCAGTAGTTCGGCTGATTATAATAAAAGTTAGTAACGGCGTGTGATTCCTTAAGGTAAATGTCACTTTTTGACACATCAGACAGCGTAAGAAAGTCGGTTTAATAAAAGTTAGTAACGACGTGTGATTCCTTTAAGGTAAATGTCACTTTTTGACACTAAAATGTAAAAAATAAAACGCTTTTTAACAAAAAAAAAACCTCCTTCAAAAAGCCACTAAAAAGAGGAAAATAATGAAATTTTGAGGTCTGTGCCAATTAAAATATGAAGTTGGTTAAAAAAAAGAAGATATTAATCACTATACTTAGGTACTATACTTTTTAACCGACTTCATATTTTAATTGGTACAGACCTCAAAATTTCATTATTTTCCTCTTTTTAGTGGCTTTTTGAAGGAGGTTTTCTTTTTGTTAAAAAGTTTTTTCATTATACATTTTGAGAGCTCTGCTACCATCTTCATCAAAAATTAAACCGTTTTTTTTGCTGAAGATGCATTGATCTCAGAAATGCAGGGTTGCTAGGGATATGAGATTTCAGATCTGGATATTTTAGAAGTCTTTTAGCCCAGCCATTTTAGATTTTTACTGTGAAAAATGTTTATACAAAAATTGTATAAGAATTATCTTCTTTACAAAATTGGTAATAATCATTTTTTACGAATTAAAAATGGAACGGAACCGATTCCAAAAAACCGTTTTTCGTGACCTTGAACCTCGAATATTTGGCAACGCCGACACGATGGGGACTTTTAAAACACCATATCGAAGGTGTCTACAAAAACTGAGCTAACTGCGAGTTAATTCGCAGATTGGTCGTTTTTATGTCTAAAATGACTGGGTTATTTATCGGTTTCCGTTATATTGAATACTATTTAATAGTGGGTATATGGCAAAAAATACCATATAAGTATATCTCATGCGTAATGAAATTATGACTCGTGTGACTCATAAAACTTACTATCGCTCGTTTTAACATACTGTCACTACTCGTGAGTAACCTCATTACGCAACTACAATCTACTATTTGTTATTTTTCTCAGGAAAAAGATAAAAACGAAAATACATTTTTATGCTTAATGTGTTTCCCGAAACCCTGAAGATATTTTCTTTAGAAACTAAGTAATTTTCAGTGAATTATCTTATATTTTTCTACAACATATTAATTTTCTTTGACGTAGGACAATGTAATTTTACCGGGTAATGGAAGTAGATATACACACGGATTCTTTATTGTGATTGCAGTGGCGTCCCAAAAAGTTTTTTTTAACGCGGCGAACTGAACGTGAATTTTTAGGTCCCGGTTTTTAACATTGGAAATGTTTATGTTCGTATATGGGGGCAGAGTTACGAGTTTTCGTTCAAGGCCAAAAGACAACGGTGTCGCGATCAAGTGAGGAGCAATCATGCAAAATTGAACAAGTGCAATTTTTTCGAAATGTGTTTTATATCATGTCTAGTTAATTGACAGGTATTTGCGACGATCTGCGGTGTTATTTTTGAGCAAATGTTAATAAATACTGTAGAAAAATCTATTTAAAAGTTAAGTAATCAAGCAAAAGTGAACGCGTATATAACAGAAGAATAATAGGGTTATTCATGACAAAACTAAACAGTGCATTGATAAATATTGTGTGTATAATAAACAGTTAATTATGTTTCATATATGCTGTTATCATTTCCAATGTCCTCGATGGTTGCAAGGATTGCGAAATCTGTGAATTTTTTACACTTTTTTACGACTTCAAATTAAATGAGTCCCTGAAGTTTGCGAGCCTCGTACGGGTCAGGGGTCTGAATCCGTGAAAATATTTCGTAACGAACCGCACTTTAGTGTAAAAGTATAAAAATATTTATTTTGAAATCTTGATACCTATTCCGTTTTTAAATTCAGCTTTATTTCTTCATATTATGAAATGAAAAAATAAAATATTAGTAAAAAAAACTTTTTAGACAAGCTTTTACTGAAATGCACTATAAAAAGGAAAAAATAATGAGTAAGTATTTAATAATTTAGGTTCATAATTATTATAAAAGCGTGGGTTGTAAATTTATTAGTCGCAACTCCCGCTTTTATAAGAATTATGAACCTAAATTATTAAATATTATTTTTTTCTTTTTAATACATTTCAATAAAAGCTTGTCTTTAAAAAGTTTTTTTTATTAATATTTTATTTTGTTCATTTTAGTCTTTCAAAAATTTATCCCCTACGTTCTATAAAAAAAAAATGGGTGTGTGCTTATGACCACACGACAGAAGTAAAAACTTCAGATTTTCTAATTTTTGGTGTCATCTATTATAGCGCATTTATGAACTAAAAATAATTTATTACTAAAATACTAAAATTGTATTTTTAATTAATTCCACCTTGGTTTCAAAAAAATTATAATTATTGTCAAAGAAAGAATATAACAAAAATAAAAAAATATATAAATAAATATCATGTAGAATTTAGAAAAAAAAACGCCAAAAATTCTACGCTGCCATCAGGTCTCGAACCCCGGTTCCTATGCATAGAACGCAAAGACTAAACCAACTGCGCTATGGGCGCCAGTGTGTAGACGGCTGTTTTTATGATATAAGTACGTTGTGAATTTTTACGCAAAATTGCGAACGCTTCACATTTCTTCAGTACCCAGGCAAAGAATGCCTAACGCGCCTAAGGAAGTTTTCACTTCAAAAATGTTTATAATTTTTCGAACAGTATTTTTTTTGTACTTACAATTAAATTTTCATCCTTTTAATGATTTTTTCAAATTCGATGGACATTCATTGGCTGACTATTTTTTTTCAGTGATCTGTAACAAAAAGAAATGGGATTGTAGGGCATATACAAAAATTAAAAACTGGCAGTTAAAAAAATAAAGGTGAAATATTTTTGCTCGGGCGTTAAAAAAAGCGGCCAATATCAACGCCTATAATAATAAGAAACCTGACTTTTTAGCTGAGCTTAGCGTAAATATAGTGCGGTCTGGAAGGAGTGGACAGACTATAGAAATGACGACGGCACGCGCTGAGAGGCAAACAACAACTATCGCACATCTGGCGGTACTTTGAAGTTTTTATACTCTGGGTTTGTGTGACTATACACTAACACAGGGAGTAATGGGGATGATGCGGCGCCGAGGGTAGGTCGAAAAGAGACGCCCCCTGAAGGCGATACAACAAACGATCGAGATGAACTCTTGTAGTGGGACGGTCCCATGTCCTATCGAAGCCGAACATGCTCCATGTAATCACATATGTGTGATACCTATTACTGACCAACGTTCTGG
The DNA here is from genome assembly GCA_039654895.1 of Mongoloraphidia duomilia. NCBI lineage: Eukaryota > Metazoa > Arthropoda > Insecta > Raphidioptera > Raphidiidae > Mongoloraphidia > Mongoloraphidia duomilia. The sequence goes on along the minus strand of CM077521.1, from coordinate 861,172 downwards.
ACAATTTGATTCTAGTAAAATTATAAAGCATCAAAAATCGACTTATACTTACATATCTTTCATTGTTATTTTGTATTTATTTTTGTTGGCCAATTTCGAAAAAAATATAACCTTTGAAGATTTATAAGGTGAAGAAATTCGAAGTTAATTAATTGTGTTTTAAAGACCACCAACAGCTAAGGTTATTTGGGCCTAGCACCAATTCATATTTTCAGTTCATTATTTTTTTTAATAATAAATTGAAAATCCAATTGACACTTTTACCAGCTCTCGGGTTAGAACCCGGGAACTGAGGACTTGTAATAGAGGAACCATAGCAACGCCATGTAAACAACAACATTGCTACACGCTCGGCCATTCGCAAGCCCGATATTCGAAGTTGATGCAATGATTTGTAGGGAAAAAAATTAAAAGTGTTCGGGGATTCGAACCTGGGTTCGGCGTTTGTATTTGTCGGTAGACTCGTACTTTCCCTCACGGCCATCTGGCTTACTGTGTCTGAGACCTGCTGTGTTTTGCTTCACATGTCAAACACCTTCGACTATTTTCGATTCATCTAATATTTCTAAAATGCAACCCCAGTATGAGACACGTCAAAAAATGACTTCGAATTTTATGACATTTTTTTCATCTTCACCAACTAGTTTTTAGCCCAAGTGGGGACCCGAAAACTATTACGTAAAGAATACATTTTTGAAGTTATACTTCTTTAGCGAGGATAGTGAATTGGAATGACCTCGAGTAAAAAATTATACCGACTCAAAAATTAATGAAACGCTGACAGGGATAAAACGGCTCTAACGATTTGGATAAGAATTACTGAAAAGGGTTGGGGGGGAGCAAAACAAATCTAGCTAGGTCTCATCCCGGGAAAAATTCGTTTTCTTATAGATTTTATTATTTTAAAAATCAATTTTTTGACGTTTCAAAATAATCTAATATTACTTATGTTTCCCATGGCGGGAAATTTGATAAATTATCATGATATATAAAAAATAAAAATAAGTATTGTTAAAATTAAAAATGCCAAAAACTTCGACGGAACGAGTCCTAATGAAAAATGTATGAAGTATAACTTCAACCGTGCGCTTCTATGTTATATTCAAAAACTTTTCGAAGTCTCCAATCTAGTACCTTTGAAATGGGAAGCGACTGTAGCAATTTTCAAACAAATCATCTTGACCAACTTTGCACAACTTAATAATAGCCATTACACCGATGATATCACTTCTGTGTATCGGCAAACTTCAAAGCGACTCTATTTTAATACTTGTAAAATGGGAAGCGACTGTAGCAATTCACAGGCGACCCGTCAAGATCTAAACTTTGAACACATAAGACCTGTATTGTCTTGTATCGACAGTAGGTATGTCTAACAAAACACACACAACTCTCTGAAGTATCAGCGATGCAGTCTTTATGTAAATATAATCGTCTTATTCACTCGCTCCGTCACACTAAACACTCGGCGTCTCACTCGCACATCTCGTACAGAGGATTATTTATGTACGTCTTTATAAAGTACACACTAGAGAACATAACGACGCGTTGCATTAGTCGGGTAAAACTGGTAGAAAATGTTATATTTATTATAGGTATCTGCTATCAAATGTTTGTAATGTGTCGACCTGTACTGCCACCACACAGACCCGTTCCTCCACCATCACATAGATCTGTGTTTGTTGTTTTATTGCAGAGTTATTCTTCTGTCGCAAAGATTCGTCCTTCCACCACATAAATCCGTTCCTCTACCACCACATAGATCTGTTCTATCGCATAGAGCCGTTCTTCTATCGCAAAGATCCATCTTTCCACCACATAAATCCGTTCCTCCACCACCACATAGATCTGTTCTGTCGGATAGATCTGTTCTTCTATCGCAAAGATCCGTCTTTCCACCACATAAATCCGTTCCTCCACCACCACATAGATCTGTTCTATCGCATAGACCCGTTCTTCTATCGCAAAGATCCGTCCTTCCACCACATAAATCCGTTCCTCTACCACCACCACTACCACATAGATATGTTTTATCGCATAGACCCGTTCTTCTATCGCAAAGATCCGTCCTTCCACCACATAAATCCGTTCCTCCACCACCACATAGATCTGTTCTAGCCCATAGACCCGTACTTCTATCGCAAAGATCCGTCCTTCCACCACATAAATCCGTTCCTCCATCACCACATAGATCTGTTCTGTCGGATAGATCTGTTCTTCTATCGCAGATCCGTCCTTCCATCACTCCGTTCCTTCACCACCACCACATAAATCTGTTCTATCGCATAGACCCGTTCTTCTATCGCAAAGATCCGTCCTTCCACCACATAAATCCGTTCCTCCACCACCACATAGATCTGTTCTAGCCCATAGACCCGTTCTTCTATCGCAAAGATCCGTCCTTTCACCACATAAATCCGTTTCTCCACCACCACATAGATATCTGTTCTATCGGATAGATCTGTTCTTCTATCGCAAAGATCCGTCCTTCCACCACATAGATCTATTCTATCGCATAGACCCGTTCTTCTATAGCAAAGATCCGTTCTTCCACCACTTATTTAATAAGTTTCAGCGGAAATTAACAGGTTTAAAAAAGTCCGGTTTTTTGAAGTCGGTTAAAAATTGCCAGGCCTAATCGTTACACCAAGCTGTTACGAGAACAGTTTTTCCTATTTATTATTTAGGCTAATGACTTTGGTTGTCGAGCGTCTATCTCTCTCACTAATTGGGCAACATTCTCCTAATGCACATACAAGTGCCTATTGCAGATTGATCTTTGAATTACACTTCTGCAGACATGGAGTGTACAAGAAAAGAGAGAAGAAAAAAAAACAACGCAGAAAACTGAACGGTTCAAAGGAAGTGCTGTGTTCGCCTTGCATTTAGCCAGTTGTTCGAAGCGGCACAAAGGAAACAGACAAATAACCACAATGACTGATACCGGGGAATTAAAATATCTATCGAACAAAAATAAGATCGAAGACTGCTGCTTTGTTATCCTTGGTTAGGTTAGGTTATAATGGTAGGCCGTCCCGTGTATCAAAATTTGATAATTTTAAACAATGTATGAATTGTGAATTATAGACGCTCGACAACAGAGGTCATTAGCGTCTGTCTTAAACAGTGTAAATATGTTATTCCCCATACATAAATAAATAATATAAACCAACTTTTTGAAGTGAACATCTCCTTAGGCGCGTTAGGCACTCTTTTCCTGGGTACTGAAAAAATGTGAAGCGTTCGCAATTTTGCGTAAGAATTCGCAACATACTTATATCATAAAAACGGCCATCTACACACTGTCACCCATAGCGCAGTTGGTTTAGTCTTTGCGTTCTATGCATAGGAACCTGGGTTCGAGACCTTATGGCAGCGTAGAATTTTTGGCGTTTTTTTTTCTAAATTCTGCATAATATTTATTTATATATTTTTTATTTTTGTTATATTCTTGCTTTGACAATAATTATAATTTTTTTGAAACCAAGGTGGAATTAATTAAAAATACAATTTTAGTATTTTAGTAATAAATTATTTTTAGTTCATAAATGCGCTATAATAGATGATACAAAAAATTAGAAAATCTGAAGTGTTCACTTCTGTCGTGTGGTCATAAGCACACACCCATTTTTTTTGTTCTTATATCCTTCCTCTCAATTGCAAATAAACATTTAAAAAAATGTGTTCATTTAAAATGGATGAGCTTAACCGCCATATGATGGCGTCAAAGCCAGATCAATGAAGCATACGTCCACGCATAGATAAAGAGAGGTATGTCTATGGAAAGAGAGGAATACTACCTCGTCAGTCGTAACTTGTGAAGAACCTAACCTAAGTTCTAATTGCCGGCTTGTCAACTGTACATAAACAAATCAGTGTACCATATTCTCTCTTTATCAGTAGGCATGATTCAACTATACAGCAGCCAATTAGAGAAGGTTGGCTGTGAATGACGTATTCCGTGGCGGTATAATTCTATGTTTAAAATTACATTGAAAAATACGCACTTTTGGGAATCTTTTTCTTGTAGAAAAAGCTTCAGAAAAGTTCTCAAAAAAATTGTTTTAATATTTATTTGTAACGTAGATTCCAACCCTAAAAAAATGTGGGACGACCCTATTTAAGCTCATTTTAATTACATGTTCTTGTTTTATATTCCGCCGTTTTTAAGTCGGTACGCCATTATATTTTGTTTTTAAAAAACAATTTAAAACGATAACATTGCCTGAAGTAAATAATTTCAAAATGTTATTTTTCCAAAATGGAAAACAGAAAGTAGGTGAACATTTAACAAAAAAAGGCGCAAAAACACGTTAAAATTCAAATTACTACGATTTTCGTTCTGAAAAGGACACAATTAAGTAATACAGTGAAACCTGTTAAAATGGACACTTTTTTATTTATTTATTTTAGCCAAGTAAAATTAGGCGGAGTCATATAAGAACCGTGAATTTTATTTCACTAGAACGGTCCCACCAAAAAAATGGGTATGTCTGTATCGTAGGTACAGACAGATGGCGTAAATACGGTAAAATACAAATAATTATATTCGTTGTCATGGAAAGAAATGCATCCACTTTTATTTATCTTATAAAATCAAATGTTCGTAAAATATAATAAATAAAATAACTGTATTTTTATTTTTTTTAATTTAAATTGTTATCAAATAGGTATGTACCTATATATTTTCATTATTAAAAAAATAAAAATAAATAAAATATTAAAAATCTTAGGGGCTTGACTTTTCCGCACGACCATCTGCACTGTAAAAAATTGATGTAAAAATACTTTGAAAGTTAAGGTAGAATTCGCTCGATTTTCTAAGTGATTTTATTATTTATTTTTACACAGAAAACTTCATAAAAACTTGGACTTTTACTGTAAAGTTAATCAAATTTGTGATTTTTACATAAAGTAAATTAAAATTACATAATTTGTGTAATATTCCAATAAAGTGTGTAAAAATTACAAAATAAAATGTATAGTTACATATATAAAATGGATAAATACAAAACAAATTAATGTAAAATTAGTAACCACGCATGCGCAATGTGTTTCTATGGAACGCGATGTGCAGGCGATACCTGTTTGCGACGCCATTGTCTCTTTGTGTGCCTATTACTAGATTAATCGCTGGCTACAAATGGACCATCGATAATCTATGTAATCGGCCTTCTCATTTCTTACAGTGTGGCTTACTGTATCTACCTTACATGCGATGTTTTGTTTCACATGTCAAACACGTCCAACTATTTCCGCTTCATCTAATATTTCTAAAATGCCACGCCACTACGAGACATTAGACGTTATTTACGTCGAAATGCACTAAAGATGCAAAAAATATTACAAAACATTTGACATAACCGGGTTGTTTTTTAGTGGAAATTATTGCAAAAACTATAAAAATATCAGAGTGACAACAAATCGGAGCGGCGAACCGAGCAAATATAAATGTATAATGTACAGAGAGAGAGAGAGGGAAACGGGGGGAGAAGGAGAGAAAGAGAGACAGGACATTAATGCATGCTCAGATGAACGCCTGATGTGGCATTGATGACATGCAGCGAACTCGTGGGGTCCGGTGAACCCTGCAGTAGCGCAGGGCAGCAGACACAAAACCGACCGACGATGTGTCACACGACATGCAATCTGAACCGCGGTTTTAAATCTGCACACCTCTCTCGACTCTCCTCCTTGTTTACAGACTATGCGATGTCTATTACATTACTCAGATTGTTCAGATCTAGACAGTGTTTCGATTTCCCGGAGTGATTCTTTTAATAAGCGCTTGATTTCTGCTCAATTGTGAATCAAGTGTATCTCTTTAATTGTGTTTTTAAAATTGAGAATTTCCACTGACACTTTGTACAGATTGTTGAGGTCGAGATAGCTAATAGATCATTTTCTATTTTTGGTTTTTTTTACTAAGCGCTTGATTTCTGCTCAATCTTAAATCAAGCGTAGCTCTTTAATTGTGTTTTTAAAATTGCGAACTTTCCACTGATATTTTGTACAGATTGTTGAGGTCTAGATAACTAATAGATCATTTTCTATTCTTGGTTTTTTTACTAAGCGCTTGATTTCTGCTCAATCTTAAATCAAGCGTAGCTCTTTAATTGTGTTTTTAAAATTGTGAACTTTCCACTGATACTTTGTACAGATTGTTGAGGACTAGATAGCTAATAGATTATTTTCTATTTTTGGTTTTTTCACTAAGCGCTTGATTTCTGCTCAATCTTAAATCAAGCGTATAGCCCTTTAATTTTTGTATTTTAAAATTGCGAACTTTCTACTTTGTTCAGGTTGTTGAGGTCTACATAGTTAATATGTAAATCATTTACTGTTCTTGGATTTTTCACTAAGCGCTTTATTTCTGCTCAATCTTAAATGTAATTTTCCTAACTTTTTAAAGTATTTTACACAAACAGTAGCGTGTTGTGTAATTATGTTTCTCCACCTATATCTGGCTGTTTTTCTTTGTTTTCGTTTAAAAAAGAGAAAATAATTTTGTCATAAATTTTGTAAAATTTGCGTCGTAAAAAGTTTCTGTGTTCGATAATCGTGAAATGTTCGTAAATACGAACTGTTCGTTGAATAAAGGTTCATAAGAAGAGGTTTGCCTGTATTTTATAATTTACCTTGTGATCTGTACTCTGCTTGTAATGAGTCGGTTAATAACTGAAATCTAGAAGATACGATCTATCTAAATATACATAAATAATGTTAGTTGTGTTGCATACATCGCAGGGATCGAGCTTGTGTTTGAACGGACGCGTCAGCGGTTTTGAAATGAAAAACTGCGGCTGTTGCTTCAAGAGATGAACACCCTTCGACCGCATTTCATTTTTTTAAATAAACATACGACATACGTGCAGCAAACCGTTTTTTAAGAGTATTCGATAGCTTGTTTTTCTACATAGGTGCCATATAAAATATCTGAGAACAATCGGTAATAAAATGAATAACGGACAGACGTTTTGCATAGGGAAAATAACATTGAGAACATTTACAATTTTGTAGTAGGCTATGAGCCATAAAATCTAATGTAAATGTGTAGTGGATTACGCCGGAAAAAATAGTACTGTGAATTTTTTAAACAAATTTCAATAGCCACGGTTGATAGAGTAACTCTGAACTTGCTAAATAAAAAAAAACAAAGCATCTGCTAAATATTTACAGATCTTATAGTCCATAGCCTACTACAAAATTGTAAATGTTCTCAATGTTATTTGCTCTATGTTCCGGTTAATCGTTCACACACTGTATATATTATTGATTTCAGATTCAAAAGCATAATCTGTCAGTAATTACTTACTAATTACTCGTATCGAAGTTTAAACTGTGTGACCAATTATTGCAAATCAATGTGCGGATGATTCGATTAATTTTAAAGGAACGTCATAACGAGTCACGTGATTGTATAGGACCGGTCAGTGCAGCGGGGTCCGACGTGAGGCGTCCCAAAGTCCCGTCTGTTGACACAACACATAGTGTCCCATATGTTGGACGCATCACTGTGGAACGATCTGCAGCCATCCGGTCATTCGTTTAACACCGACAAGTCACGTGCGATCCGAAACTAAACTTACTCTAAAACGATCTGCGATCCGATATAAAATATATTATGTATCAATGGACCGAGACTTACCCGACGAAATTTATATTATTAGTTCAAAGTTCAAATTTTAATATGTTGTTACGGCGACTGTTTTAAGCATACATTTTAATTTGCAGAACAAAATGTCGGTATTAACCCCCTCTCTTAGAGGGAAACTTGCTCGCCTAGGTGTTTATATCGTTCTGCAAGGGGGTTAATACCGACATTTCTGGTGGACTTTTGGGGGTTTCTGGTGGATTTTTGGGGTTTTCTGGTGGACTTTTGGGGGTTTCTGGTGGACTTTGGGGGGTTTCTGGTGGACTTTTGGGGATTTCTGGTGGACTTTTGGGGGTTTCTGGTGGACTTTTGGGGGTTTCTGGTGGACTTTTGGGGGTTTCTGGTGGACTTTTGGGAATTTCTGGTGGACTTTTGGGGGTTTCTTGTGGACGTTTGGGGGTTTCTGGTGGACTTTTGGGGGTTTCTGGTGGACTGTTGGGACTTTCTGGTAGACTGTTGGGGGTTTCTGGTGGACTGTTGGGGGTTTCTGGTGGATTTTTGGGGGTTTCTGGTGGACTTTTGGGGTTTTCTGGTGATTTTTGTTCTGCAAATTGAAATGTATGATTAAAACAGTCGCCGTAACAACATATTAAAATTTGAACCTTGAACTAATAATATAAATTTCGTTGGGTACATGACACGTTTAGGATGATCTGCCACCCCTTTAATACTGACCAATTCTGCAGCAAATATTATAATGGCATTATTGGGTCACCGATAAGCTATACAAACAATTTCAGCAATAATAATTGTGACCATTTTTTTTGTTACATGTTGGAGGCGGTCTGCATCCCTTCCATACCGCTATCTAGCAAAATCCCTTACTCAGAGCACTTTAATATGCCTCGCTCAACATCTTCACAAAAATAAGGTCTTGGATAAATTACACCAAAAAATTGTCACTACCTCTCGGTCTAGTATTTCTCCGTCAAAAAAATTAAAAAACAGAAAAAAATATCCATGGATGGAATCATCCTGTATGTATGTACAGTTCATCCCGGCATCGCCGCATCACCAGTTAATATGTCCATGTGTTGTGTACAGAACGGGTCAGCAGCAATCACAGTGTAGAGTACGGTGTAGCACTGTAGATACACTGACACACACCCATCACACCGAGTGTTGCTGCACTGTTTGTGTTGTATAACACATTGCTTAACATATTCATGATGTTGATAGCGTTGTGTAATTGATCACTATCATTTGTTAGGGGGAATGTTGTCGGCGCTCTTCTCTTGTTCGCTTGTTTGTATTTAAACGCTTGCATTTGTTCAGATCATCATCTGTTTCAACGCCCGCCTAGTTGCGTTGAATAAACAACTGAGAGCTGTCGAGTTTCATTAATAAAAAACAAATTGATGCGTGTAACCTTTACGCGCGATTGAAGTGAAACTTATATTGCATGTAACCCAGTTACATGTAGCCTAGTTACATGTAACCCAGTTACATGTGACCCGTAACTGTCAGATGGATCGATGAGGACGGAATCAATTAACAGGATAATCTAGTGGCAAATTTTCTGGAGCTCATAAGATCCGGTTTATTTGCTGACTAGATCCTGTATACAAAAAAGGGGAAGCACAAAAATCCTTACAGGATGTGGGCACTTTTTTGGGTCAATCTACGACCAGCCTTATGTATTTTATGGCCAGTTTGTCGTACATTTTAATCACGATGTTATTTTAATCACACGGTTAAGTGACGGGTTGCTTGGTAACGAAATCTGACAGTCGCGACTTTGCGACACGATTCTAAAGTTATGTTGCATTTATACCAGAACCTTAGGCTTGTATCGCAAAATCGCGACTGTCAGATCCGTCACTTTAGCTACACGTTACATACAATATTTTTTGCAACACCTGCTTCAAAAGTTCAATTTTATTAAGCAAATAAAACTCAGTTTGGATAAATATTTTATTAGTGACATTATAGCAAAGTAATCTATAAAGTACTTTATTACACACGTGTGTTATAAAGTAAAACAAAACCGTATTACTTTATAGAACGGAGTGCGTTAAAATTTACTTTAAACACTACCGTTCGATGGCAGTAGAAGCTTCCATAAAGAATCACTTTTCAAACGGTACACAGCCATCTAAAATTGTACTTTTGATGCAAGTGTTGCAAAAATTTTAACATTGGAAATGTTTATGTTCGTATATGGGGGCAGAGTTACGAGTTTTCGTTCAAGGCCAAAAGACAACGGTGTCGCGATCAAGTGAGGAGCAATCATGCAAAATTGAACAAGTGCAATTTTTTCGAAATGTGTTTTATATCATGTCTAGTTAATTGAGAGGTATTTGCGACGATCTGCGGTGTTATTTTGAGCAAATGTTAATAAACACTGTAGAAAAATCCATTTAAAAGTTAAGTAATCAAGCAAAAGTGAACGCGTATATAACAGAAGAATAATAGGGTTATTCCTGACAAAACTAAACAGTGCATTGATAAATATTGTGTGTATAATAAACAGTTAATTATGTTTCATATATGCTGTTATCATTTCCAATGTCCTCGATGGTTGCAAGGATTGCGAAATCTGTGAATTTTTTTATTATATAAATCGCTTCTGCTGCAATTTGATGAAACAACTTTCCCCTAGGAGTGCGAGTGAAAATTGTCTAGAGATTTGCACTCCGTTGTTAAGTGCCCTTAATACTCGTGTTGAGTGAATTTAAATTTAACAACATCAATTCATTCTGCAAAAAATTAACAGAAAAACAATATATACAGGCCGGTCTTAAATTAAGGCTTTTGGACATATCTGAACATTTTGAGGTTCCTAGAGTTCGATTCTTCTGTTTTTAGAGAGATGTCTGTGTGTGTACGTACGTACGTTCGTTCGTACGTTGGTGAACTCTTTTTAGCCTCGCATATCTCAAGAACAAATAATGATATCGACTCCGGACTAAATTCTTTCGACGCATAATAGCAGAATGAACACCTGATAAGGTTTCCAAAAAAATTTGAATTGGCGTTTTTTTTAACAAAAAAAAACAACCTGCATTGCAAATAGTTTCTCTACGGTAGGTCTCTAATCTCTAAGGGCATCAAATGGGAAGTTAGCATTGTGGTTTTACCCACACACCAAGCCTCTTTTTTTTATTTTATAAAAAAACTTATAATTGAAACGGGATATCCCGTAGACTGTATCTTATTAATTTTTTTTATTTTATAAACAAAAGCTTAGTAGCTGAAAATGGAGCTTTCTACATTCTAAGTTTTTAATATATATTTATTATATATTTTCCGTTCTCGTACGAGAAAATAATCCACAAAGATTTTCATATGATTTTAATTTTCCTGAGTGCTTATATTTTATAATCAGCGGTTCTCGATCTTTTTGAAACTCCGGCTATAGAAAATAAATACATATTCAAAAGTTCACCGTTACAAATTTTCAGTTTTTATGCTGTTTGAGAAAAAGTAATTTTTTTGTATATTAACTTTTTTAAGGGATTATTCGTAACAAAAAATTGTATGTCACTATCGGGATTCGAACCCGAATCCTTTACTTTCGAGGTTTACACATATCAAAAATATGAAATGACAAGTTAAAAAAATAAAATATGTTACAAGAACGGTACCTATACGTTGTTATAAAATTGTGAAATAATTATTTTATTTTCTTAGTAGCGCTACATGTATAAAATCAAAATGTTTTGCTAAAAATACCAAACTGCGAAAACCCGTGTACTGATTAGATTATAGACTATAGAATTGTGAATTATAAACGCTCGACAACAGAGGTCATTAGCGTATTATAGACTATAAGATAATAGTTATTGTCGAAACGTGTGCGTGAAGTGAGGCATTCCAGTAGGCTTAAATTGAGACACGAGCTAAGGGACTGACGCGCACACACAAGGAGATCTCATTGTGTATGCGTCAGTCCCTTTAGCGAGTGCCTCAGTTTAAGCCTACTAGATACCTCACTTTAAGTGGACGTATCGAACGTAATTTTTTATAACGACTGCTTCTAAAGTTTATGAAAAACAGGAAAAAAATTATGAAAACGGAAAATTCGCTCTTCTAGTCCTTAAAACTTTACATTTACAGATTAAGTTACGATTTAGTTTATTTTTATTAAAGTTATTAACTTCTGTATAAATCATTAAAAACATGACTCTCTCATGATGTGGACTTTGTAGGCGCGTCGCTATATATAGTAACACATCGATCGATAGCCAGTAAATAGTGCTTGTATTGTACAAAGTGCGGAAATTTCGAATTGATAAGATGTAGAGATTGTACTTTTACGCACGCTTTGGACTTTTACGCACGGTGACTGTACTTTTACGCACGCTTACTAAAATACGCCTCTTCACGCCCGCCTCACAGTGCTCGAATATTGAACTTTAGAAGCAGCTGAGTTATAAAAAATTAATTTTTAATTTGCATGCAAATAATTTACTGAAAAAAAATAGGTAATAAAATACAAGATTTGTTTATACATTGTAACTATGGAAATCAATCCCGTTAATTTTGATGTCACAGTTTTTGAAATATTCACTCTCATCTTTTGTCATAACGCGGCTAAAGAAGTATAACTTCAAAAAAAACGATATTAACGCGTGCAAATCCACGGGTAAAGGTTAGTAAATAGATAAAATAAGTTTTATTTTAATGAAATTAGATCTCTAATATTATAAAATATGTAACTTTTAAAATGAAATAGAAATATTATATATCTATAGTCTACACGAAATGCAATTACGAAATAATAAGAAAGAACAAGTTTTAATTGGAAGAGTCGAATTATACCAACAACAATATTCCAAAGGCACAAATTTCAATTAAATTATTTAAATTTACAAAGCAAAAATCGCAGCAGCTATATTTGCTGTTCATAATCATATTGTTGTATAATATAATACAATAAAAAGAGAACGGAGTCACGACAGATTTAAGCGGTGCCTCATGTAAGCTGTTCCTACAAATGCCATTTTTATCAAAAAAAAATTCGACTGATGACCAGTCCTATACTTCCCACCTAGTAAATATTTGCAAAAAATAAACACTCTTTTTTTTATTCTTTGACTAGGCCCAAATAACCTTAGCTGTTGGTGGTCTTTAAAACACAATTTAATTTTTATTCTTTGAAAAAAGCATGGCCCTCTTTTTTGTTTGATGATCTACTGATGGCTAGCTTAATATAGCAAAAATCATGGTTACCTTGATTTACGTACAATTTTTATTTTTTTTTAGTAAAATATTTTTTTTCTCGAAAACTATACATTTTAGAGAAAAAAAATATTTACATTTTTTTCATATTATAATATCTAGAATTCACTTATATTTTTTTTTACCTATGTTAATACGTGACATTGAGAACGTTTTTTTGAATATCTCAGGATCCACTGAACCGATTTGACTCAAAATCTAATCAGATCTAAGTTAAAGGCTGATAAACACAATAGAACTATCGGCATGCCCGTATGTTGTTCCGTTCTTAAGATATCGAAGGCGAAAAATTGACCACACACACACATACACACACACATACAGACATCAGTCAGAAAATGATCTTAAACGATTGCTAGGGTCTCAAAACGTGAAATCTGTTAAAATCTCGAAATATTTTTTTCGGACTAAATCCATTACTTCCCTACCATAATAGAGGTGGGAAGTAAAAAATTCGACTGATGACCAGTCCTATACTTCCCACCTAGTAAATATTTGCAAAAAATAAACACTCTTTTTTTATTCTTTGAAAAAAAACATGGCCCTCTTTTTTGTTTGGTGATCTACTGATGGCTAGCTTAATATAGCAAAAATTATGGTTACCTTGATTTACGTACAATTTTTATTTTTTTTTGTAAAATATTTTTTTTCTCGAAAACTGTACATTTTAGAAAAAAAATATTTACATTTTTTCATATTATAACTAGTGATGTGCCGGATATCCGTATTCGTATCCGTATCCGTGGATATCCGAGGGAAAAGAAAGATCCGTGTCCGTATCCGTATCCGTTAGTTTTTTGGCGGATCTTTTACGGATCTTTTACCTTATCAATTTTCAATTCATAGATAAAATTTTATATATATAGGTGATTAGGTAATAATGAAAAACAGTTCAATTCCATTCAGATTATTTTTTATTTTTTAATATCGTGGTCAATAACTTTTTCCCATAACAGATAGTCTCTTTCCAAAGATCGATGTGCAATATTTAGTATTTACCGCCGCGTACTCTAAGAAAGTTAAGATCCGTATCCGTATTCGCGGATCTTGAGACTAAAGATCCGTATTCAGATCCGTATCCGCGGAATTACATTTTTAACGATCCGGCACATCACTAATTATAACATCTAAAATTCATTTATATTTTTTTTACCTGCAGTCAAGTACAAAACACCACCCCATAACAAATTGCTTTAATTATTAACAACGACAACGTGTTTAAAAAAACGAGGTTATGTCAGTAGAATGAATGAAACTTGACAGTTGTCCTGCCAAGGCGACGGGAAAGACTAATTCAAATTCAATTCAGAACGTACGTTTCTAGTTAGAAGAAGATAGTTGCGACTCAGAAGGAGACAGTTGCGACTCCGCCACGCCTTCCTTTCCTAATCTATTAAACGCTAATAACCATAGTTGTCGATCGTCTTACAATAAATAAACAAATTAACGCGCCAACTATGATCTAAACTTCTACACACAATAAACTGTTAGGTAAAACAAAACATTCTTTGAGAGTTGTAAAACGCGGTGCAACTATTTCATTAAATGTTACGAGCAAAGAATACTAAATAAAAAGAAGTGGAGGAGAAACTACTGTAGGTGGCTATTTAATAAAACAAACCGAAATTAAGTTACATTTCCCGTGCCAACTGCCGGCCGCTACAGAAATAGAACAGCTTAACTAGGTATAGTTCTTCTTTTATATAGGGCCTGTACACACTTGCGCTTATTTTTTGTATCGCGAGTGCGCGATTCAGTCGCTCGTAGATGCGACCAGAGAGTGCAGGGGGTAACTTCCGGTAGAGAATAACTCTTAGGCCCGTATTCACCGAACACTGTTAAAGATAGAAGTTACTAATCTTAGAATAAATTTATTCCTTGGAATAAATTTAACTTTCAATTCACCAACAATTCATTCGATAGAATAGTAACTTCAGGTAAAAATTTACTTTATACCATACAACGATTGTTATAAGATATATAAGGAAAAAATCAGAAGCCACTGTCAGGACTTGAACCCGAATTTCGGGTTCAAGTCCTGACAGTGGCTTCTGATTTTTTCCTTATATATCTTATAACAATCGTTTGACGTTTAACAATCATGATGGCATAATATGCTGACTGATATGTTAAGAAATACTATTCACTACCTAGTGGATGCCTTGTGGATTAAAAATTCATTGTTGAATCAATTAATAATTATTATATTGTTGTCCACAATTACCTAACTCATATACTGTTATTTTTTGGACATTTTGTTTTATTTTACTACAAAAAAAAATTTCAATTTCAACAAAAGCTTTTACCTGGAAGATATGGAATTAATATTTACCTGAAAAGGTCACAGGTCATAAAGAATAATCTGTGCATTTCGTGTCCACCCTATTTTACTAGGCGAATAAATATTTATACCCTTGAAATTGGACAGAATAGTTATTCTTACGATTTATACCTGCAGTAAACTTAACTACGTTTGGTGAATTGAATTATCGCTATTTATTTCGAGTAATAGTTACCAGGAGAATAAATCAACGGAATAAATAACTAACTAAGCTCGGTGATACGGGTCATAATAGCATTATTTAAAGAGCTGTTTACAGTTTAAAATTGAATGGAAAGAGACAGTACTACCGATCACGTGCTTTCAGTTACCTTCCCGCCACACGAATGTCTCTATAATCCATTTGAAAACGGATTACAGAAGTGATTCAGTACTGTCATTGGAAAGAGACAGTATGCCTTCAAAATACGCAAAAGTCACTGTTGTTATTGATTAAAATTGTATAAGTATAGATGTCAATGATCTCAGTTATCCAAGTGTGCAAGCTTTCACGGCCGGCATTGTTCCAAGTCTTCATGGTTTCCGGGCTTGTAGGCCGTGGTCCGGTGGTATAGGTAGAAATACAACCGGACCACGGCCTACAAGCCCGGAAACCATGAAGACTTGAAATGATCTCAGTTGTCGAGCGTCAATAATCTAAAATTTCTCTCTCTCTCTTTGATAAAAAAATGGACGTAGGTTTTCTGGATTACAGCTGTCAAAAAATTGAAATTGTGTTTTAAAGACCACCAACAGCTAAGATTATTTGGGCCTAGCACCAATTCATATTTTCAGTTCATTATTTTTTTTAATAATAAATTGAAAATCCAATTGACACTTTTACCAGCTCTCGGGCTAGAACCCGGGAACTGGGGACTTGTAATAGAGGAACCATAGCAACGCCATGTAAACAACAGCATTGCTACACGCTCGGCCATTCTCAAGCCCGATTACAGCTGTCAATGGAAAGGAACAGTATTGTTGTCGTGAACGACACATTTTTATTTGTATATCGAATTTGATTATAAAAAGTCCCCAGATCTAGGGATATTATCTTTGCACAGATGAATTATTGCCATAGTCTCATTAGTGGTATTAAATGTACTCAGAAATCGAATCCTTTGTCAATTTCCAGGAAGTGCGATCATTATACCAACCTCTTCTTAACAAGAAGATTATATTATTATATGCACAACATGTGCACACGGGGTGCAACAAAAAGTTATTAGTTATATCGTAATCAAAATTAGAGATTTTAAACTCGGAATCGCAAACTATTGTTACGGATCACCCTGTATATAACCAGCAGGCAAGAGTTCTGAGAAACGGGGGTCCGCTTACTGTAACAACTGGTACCTGTACGAAAGTTCTAGAGAAAGCGAGAACACACTAGGCTTATGCTACGCAGCCTATATAAACAGCAGTACGAGTAAGTGAGGAATCAGTCAATGGAGAATACTGAGCGACAAATAGTGCGTCTGATATAAATACAGTGAATATAAATATTTGAAACATAAATAACTAGAAATAAATAGTCCTGGTGTATAGTTAATTAGGTATTTAAGTTTAAAAAAAATTATTAATTTTTTAATTTTTTCTAATAATTTAACATAAATAATATTGAAAATCAAAAAGAAAATTTTTTTTAAAGCTATAGATAAATTACTAAAAATTAATTAAAATGTATAAAAATTTAAAAAATATCACGTGACTTCAAAACGCGCCAGGAATGTTTGTGACGTCGTTATGTTAAAATGTGTCTGCATTTGTTGGTATTTGTGTATATGTATTACACATACTATCAAAAATAATAAATTTTTAACTTGGTAACCATGGATACAAAGACCATAGATAACATAATGACGTCACACGCGTTCGGATTCTTTCGGCGCGTTATCGGAACTGAGTTTAAAAATTAATTTTTATTTAAATATAACTTTTTAATTAGTAAGCAAAAAAATTAAATAAAAACAGTTTTGCTATAAAACTTGTATGTGGTCCTTCCATTTAAGTAAAAAAAAAAATTCATTTAAAAACCCAATTGTTACGAGTTATTGTATATAGTTGTTTGTTTTGCTTTGTAATTACTGTTTAGTTATTGTTTAATTGTATTGATTGTTAGAACTGACTTTTTCGTTGTTGCGCGCAATCATTATTATTGTGTTTTTAATTATTGTAAATAAATATTTATTCCGCCAACTCAGAAAACAGTTTTGTAACACTATGAAGATTCGAAACAAACATTTTTGTAAAAAACATTTTGCTGTAGAACAGTGAAAATTTGGTAGTTTGTCGCCTAAAAAAATAAAAAAATATATTTTATTTTGTAATATTTTACATATTTTTTGACGTGTCAAACGTATTTTTTTAACCGACTTCAAAAAAAGAAGGATGTTTTCAATTTGATGCGTATTTTTTTATGTATGTACACCGATTACTGAGGAATGGCTGAACCGATTTTGAAGATTATTCTTTTATTTAATAGGGCATCACTGCGGGGTGGTCCCATACAAATTTTATTTACATCGGATCTGTAGTTCGACTGATGTTTTTATAATACCTATGTATTTTTTATGCATATCTTCTGCATTTGTGAACCGATTTTAATTATTTTTGTTTTATTTAATAAGGCATACCTTCAGGGTGGTTCCACATACATTTTTCTAGAATCGGTTCAGTGGTTTTCTTTTTCATAGTTTAGTAATAAAATATCAAGGCAAAAGTCGATTATTAACGTGCAAACTACGTATAATGGTACAACCACTATAAAAATTTACAAATAACAAACTAAAAGCCACTAAAAAGAGGAAAATAATAAAATTTTGAGGTTGGCGCCAATTTAATAAAATTAAAGTAGATATAGGTACAAAAAGTTTTAGTAATTAAATTGGCGCCGACATCAAAATTTTATTATTTTTCTTCTTTCTAGTGACTTTTTTGAAGGAGGTTTTTTTAAAAGTCTTTGAAGTGAAAACTTCCTTAGGTGCGTTAGGCACTCTTTGCCTGGGTACTGAAAAAATGTGAAGCGTTCGCAACTACTTCCGTAACAATTCGCAACCCGACCGGTACGAATTCGCAACATACTTATATCATAAAAACGGTCGTCTACACACTTCCACCCATATAGCAGTTGGTTACGTCTTTGCGTTCTATGCATAGGAACCTGGGTTCGAGACCTGACGGCATCGTAGAATTTTTGACTTTTTTTCTAAATTCTACATGATATTTATTTATATATTTTTCTTTATTTTTGTTATATTCTTTCTTTGACAATAATTATAATTTTTTTGAACCAAAGTTGCAATTAATTAAAAATACAATTTTAGTACCTAATAGATTATTTTTAGTTCATAAATGCGCTATAATAGATGACACCAAAAATTAGAAAATCTGAAGTTTTCACTTCTGTCGTGTGGTCATAAGCACACACCCATTTTTTTATGTATGTATATCTCAAATAGTCAAATAAATATTTATCACAGACGAGCAAAATTGTTATCTTGAGAATAGCCGAGCGTGTAGCAATGCTGTGGTTTACATGGCGTTGCTATGGTTCCTCTATTACTAGTCCCCAGTTCCCGGGTTCTAGCCCGAGAGCTGGTAAAAGTGTCAATTGGATTTTCAATTTATTATTAAAAAAAAATTGAATTGAAAATATGAATTGGTGCTAGGCCCAAATAACCTTACCTGTTGGTGGTCTTTAAAACACAAATTTGTTATCTATTACCCCAGTGCAGTGTTTCGGCTATTCGACTATGTAAACTTTCCGTGCAACCCTGTATAATATCCACATTGCATTACGGCACAGTACAATACAATCTGTAATCTTGCATCTCGCAGTTGTGAGACTTCACATCGTCCCGCCGGTGCTTCGGTGGCGGCGTTTGTCGCCTGGTTGCTATCTAGAAACCTGGGCGATACATTTTGTACATTTCAATTACACAATGCACTTCTGCAGTACAATGGCATAATGCTGCCGACTCGGTGCATATAATGCTTGTCTATTACAGTTGGTTAGACTTTTTTCTACCGTCGCAAGATACAAACGGAATGCCAACAGGATGAGCCCCGAGCCAGATGCAAAATGGCTCTTAAGATCTTTGCTTGGTGAATGCCACTGTGTTGTGCGAAACAAAGAAGACACAAGTCTTCATGGTTTCCGGGCTTCTAGGCCGTGGTCCGGTGGTATTTCTACCTGACGTTTCGTCTACAACTGCGGTAGACATTCTCAAAGGCGATGTGGCAGCGGTCGAAGTGTCCTCCTTGGACAAAAACACACACAGAATTTCAACCGAAAAGATGAAGGTCTCAATCTTAGTAAAACCTGGACACCAGCACTCCGACATACAAAATCAATGACCAATCGTACAAGGACGGAATACGACCGAGTAGAGAACTCACCCCCACCACTACACACTGCGCAGTTGACCAATTACAGAGAGACGGACTACGACCGAACAGAGAACACACTGGTACTAGGCATAAAAGAAGGGAGGACACCAGTCACTGACACACTGACCTGTGAGCCGCCAAGGAGGACACTTCGACCGCTGCCACATCGCCTTTGAGAATGTCTACCGCAGTTGTAGACGAAACGTCAGGTAGAAATACCACCGGACCAAGGCCCACAAGCCTGGAAACCATGAAGACTTGGAACAATGCCGGCCGTGAAAGCTTGTAACAATTTGCCAAATTTAAAACGCAGCAACCAATGATCACGTAGCAATCAAAATTTAACAGCGTGATTAAAAAAACAGCCTGGTAAAATTCGATAAACCCAGCGTCAATCGCAAAGTGCTTTCTTGTAAAACTTTCGACTGTCGCTTTTTTGCGATCGTTTAAAACTACATTTCAATTTATTTCGATAACTTGCCGCAACTCTTTTAAAAAAGAAACATCTCATTTAACAAGTCGTAACACGCAGTCAGACTATTCCGGGCACCGGATAGTCACGTGACTCGCGTTACGGAAAGAGAGTGAGACTACAATGTTACAAACCCAACGGAACAACTGAAAGCGTGTAATGTTCAACATGGTGCCGTTATGTAATTAGATGATATTATACATTTCAATTATACAAGCTGCCATGCATGTATTTCGCGCAAAAAATGTCGTTGCATTTCAGACCGGCGGCGGCGTCGTCGGTTCAAACTGGTGCCCGGTCGACCCGTCACTTCCACCGGTTTATAGATTCGCCATTTCATTTGTTTACCTACCCGTCACTTCCACCGTTTATAGATCCGCCACTTTAATTGTTTACCGACCCGTAACTTCTACCGTTTATAGATCCGCCACTTCTATTGTTTATAAACTCGCCACGTCTATTGTTGACCGACTTCCTGGCCACTTCCATTGTTTATAAGCCCGCCACGTTTATTGTCTACCGACCCACCACTTCCACCGTTTATAGATCCGCCACTTCTATTGTTTACGTTTATTGTTTACCGATTCGTCACTTCCACCGTTTATATAACCGCCACTTCCATTGTTTATAAACTCGCCACGTTTATTGCTTACCGACCCGTCACTTCCACCGTTTGTAGATCCGCCACTTCAATTGTTTTCCGACCCGTAACTTTCACCGGTTATAGATTCGTCACATCCATTGTTTACCGACACGTAACTTCCACCGTTATCGATCCGTTACTTCCACCACATCGGTGATAACGCTCGATTGTCGAAAACACACAGCACATTAAGTCGCACGTCGCGCGACAGCATTACCATTGATTCATATGAAGCCACATCGATTGCCAGATCGCGCGAAAGTGCGATTAAGTCTCCGTGCTGTTGTTAAATCGCGCGATCGAAATTTCGTGTAGCTGAGTAATCGTCAAATTGCGATGCAGTTGCTAAATCGCGCGTTTACGCTACAAATAGTTGAATGTGTGGGCTCGCTTTTATTAATTAATTTCGAGAGCTATCACAGTTCTGGACAATTATTCATATCAGAATCACTCTATTACAAGGCGATTTAGAAAAAGATGTGAACTTAGGAGCGGTAATCTCTGTGGCAATGGATCAAAGCCTAATGTCTCATACTGGGGAATTAAAATTGCATTGTTAGAAATACGTTGTCATGGTGAAACAAAACACATATCTATAATACCTATGTAAAGGTCTAGTGTTGACATAAGCCAGGTAGCTGTGTGGTAAAATTGTACTGAGACTACCGATTGGTTCAAACGTACAAACCCAGGTTCGATATCCACACAAGTTTAAACTTATCTATGTCTGATTCTTCAATATTTTTCTAATAATAAAATATTCTTATCAGGTACTGGATAACCGTACATTGTAAAGAGGTATCAAAAAAATAAAATTATCAAGTGACTATTTTATTAATTTTTCTAATCGAATGTACTCACTTAATATAATTATGTTGTCGTTATATACAGTATTCAGTGTACAATATTCTGAATCTGTGACCCGCGATACAGGCATACCCAGTTTTTCAAACTTAG
The DNA here is from genome assembly GCA_039654895.1 of Mongoloraphidia duomilia. Taxonomy (NCBI): domain Eukaryota; kingdom Metazoa; phylum Arthropoda; class Insecta; order Raphidioptera; family Raphidiidae; genus Mongoloraphidia; species Mongoloraphidia duomilia. The sequence continues at coordinate 839,550 of CM077521.1, read as the reverse complement.
TTTCTTAGGTTTTGTTCAAATCTCATTTCAAGTAAATCTCCGTAATGGTTGGAGTCAAAACCACACGTGTAAACCGCTAGTACCGCGGCGACACTGCGTGCGACTTGTTAGTGTATCTACAGTGCACGGTGTAGTTGTTCGGTGTAGTGTAAGTGTGAACTTCAATTCTCTTGAGTGCAATCTGCGCATAAACTTTCCTGCGCAATTATACGGCACTAAAGCAGAGGGAGCTGTTTGTGTCGGAAAATTAGCGGTGTTACAAGATTATAATTATTATTATTATTACTTCTAAGGTTCGCCGTTGAATTGTTGCAATAATTATTGTGACAATGCGAACGAACTACAGGTGATTCGTATTTCAAACGGTCTGGGTTCGGATCCCGGCTATGAAATTCAACCCTTTGAATTAACTTTTTTAGTTTAACTCAAGTATGTTTTTGAAGTGAAAACTTCCTTAAGGTACGTGCAGTACGCAGCTGGGATTCTAGATGGTAGCATGTATGGTAGATGGTGGCTGAAATTATAAGCGCTTATAGGTTTGCACAACGAAGCTTTGATACTACATTGATACAAGCTTAAATCGCGTTTGAAATGTCAGATAGCGAAGACGAATATTTGTGTTCTTCTGCTACAAAGTGGTATATTTTAAATACAAATTTGGGTAGGAGCTATCATGTCCACCCTATTAATAGAAAACGATCTAAACATGGCGAATTTCATCATTTATACCAAGAATTAAAATTTTACCCAAACCGGTTTTTTGAATATTTACGTATGGAACCTAACACTTTTAAATACGTCTTAGAAAAAACTCAAAACAAATTAAATAAAAACTGGCAAAATTTCACTTATTAAACTAGTCACATCCATTGCGAAACTTGTAACGGCCATTTGACAGTTGTCACACATTGATTGTAGTAGTCAGCGCGCTGAAAGAATGGTGAGATACATTCTTGTATCTACCAGTTCTTGTAACAGCGCTTATACCTGCTACACTCACTGATTCGTTGTGTACGCTCGCATATATAACAATGCATTAATTTAAGCAAGCCCTGCTATGATCTACGCTACCATCTAGAATCCCAGCTCCATACTGCACGTACCTTTAGGCGTGCTTTGCCTGGGTTGTTAACAAGACTGATGTGAAACACACCCGACGGTGACAATCGGGGTTACTCGGCTCAAACACGAACACGTATTTGCAATATGCTGGTAATAGTGTGTAGTTCATAAGTGTGCTAATAGATGACACTAAAAACTTAATACGAGTAAAAAGTCATTTGTAGTTCACAAGTGCGCTAACAGACGACACTAAAACTTAATATTATCGTTAAGGTATTATATTCATTAAATTTAATTGTATAGGCAGATTTTAATATATTTATGATTAAACTGTGTAATTAAAAAATTATATAATAATTATTAATTAATTCAACAATGAATTTTTAATCCACAAGGCATCCACTAGGTAGTGAATAGTATTTCTTAACATATCAGTCAGCATATTATGCCATCATGATTGTTAAACGTCCAACGATTGTTATAAGATATATAAAGAAAAATTCATTGTTGAATTAATTAATAATTATTATATTGTTGTCCACAATTACCTAACTCATATATTGTTATTTATTTAAAAAATTATATATTTAAAATCTGAAGTTTTCACTTCTGTCGTGTGGCCATAAGTACACGCCCATTTTTTTTATCATTATTTTATTTACAGCTGAAATATTCGTAAATAAGAGCAGAAGCCATACACAGCTCGTCTCTAAGAGCTGTTGTGAACGATTCTGTATATCAAATGCCTTGACACGGCTTGTTAAGAACATGCGAGTGAATCAAGTTGCAAGGATTACGGGACTATTTGTATTCCCGGTCTGCAACGACGACGGTCCCCACTGGGGACTGATCCCGACGCCCGATCGCAGGATAACTCCCGTCGCCAGTCAAAGGGAATTCTGCGTCACAATCAAACCGATTGCTTCCAATGCGTGGCAGCAGTTTTGATAGAAATGTAGAGCTTTTCATGGCGACTATACGTTCATTCAAATATTACAATAGTTTAGAATAAAAAAAAACTTACGCACTCGTAGACCTTGCTGCTGGAGCCTTTTCCTTCTGTAAAAAAAATTAAAAAATATATTAATATTTGATCTCCCATAAAAATATATGAGCACTGTGGTTGGAATAAAAACAAAAATAAAGATAGTTAGATGGATGTATAGTGTTTGCTGAAGATGGAAGCATAGCTTTCGAAATGTACATCCATCAATAAAACTGTTGTGGTAAGAAGTAACTATCTTCATTTTTGTTTTTTGATCTCCCACACAATTTTTTTTAAAATTTTTGAAGTGAAAACTTCCTTAGGCGCGTTAGGCACTCTTTGTCTGGTTAGTGAAATAATGTGAACCGTTCGCATACTCGCAAAGGTAACGCGGCTGACATACTTATTTCATAAAAACGGCACGCCTTACAGTTGCACCGATAGCGTAATAGGTAGCGTCTTTGCGTTGTATGCATAGGAACCTCGGTTCGAAACCAGGTGGCACCGTAGAATTTTTGACGTTTTTTTTTCTAAATTCTACATGATATTTATTTATATATTTTTTAATTTTTGTTATATTCTTTCTTTGACAATAAATATAATTTTTTTGAAACCAAGGTGGAATTAATTAAAAAAAAATTTTAGTATTTTAGTAACAAATTATTTTTAGTTCATAAATGCGCTATAATAGATGACACCAAAAATTAGAAAATCTGAAGTTTTCACTTCTGTCGTGTGGTCATAAGCACACACACATTTTTTTAACTTTTCATACAGCATAATTTTTATTATGTTAAAAAAAATACTGATAAGTATATAAAATGATAACGGGATTTCTGTCTACAATTAAAAAATTAATTTGATTACCAGAAAAAAAGAAACTATTGAGCCGATTTAAAAAAAGGGTGTAGGTCTCGGGACCCTCGACAGATGTGAAACATCAAAGAAAACGTTATTGAACTCGGTGGTATTCTCTATGTAGTAGTATATATTTTTTCAAAAGCAGCAACTAACTGTTATGCTGACGTAATCCTATATACTGCACTGTAACACACGCGGTTGTCTTCCCGTGCCCGAGCGCGCGGAAGCAGAGAGAGAGAGAGAGAGAGAGAGAGAGAGAGAGCCGCAGTGGTGGGGAGAACAGCAGCGAAGGAGCGTACCATAAATTTCGTTGCATATTTCCCCTCACGCGGGTGTTCACAGCCCGACATAAGATGTTTCACATCAAAAATACTTCTTTTTTTTTAAGTCTGTCAAAAAGGTGAATTCACCGTTTTCAGATTCCGTTCGACGCGTCGTCTGCGAAACACCTCGCGATAACTGACCGGCAGTACCGTCTCTTTTCGATCGCATTAATGTGTGCTCCGCGCGTCCAGTAAAGGGTTAACTAAACCTTTCTAGTTACAGTAAGATATACATCTTGTTCCCAAAGCTTTTGCTCTCAGACGACCGCCGCCTTTCCTCCCCGTCCTTCCCCTGGTCGTCGTCTTTAGTAAGAACAGTCTCCTTATTCTGGACACATACTTACTGGTGGCGCCGTGCGGATGAAGCGGTCGCCAAACCAATCTCGTATAATAAAACCCGTTTCATTCTCTTGCAAGAATTAATTTATATATATGAAATAGCTGACTGCATTAGATTTTTGTTCATATGGTTGTGTTGAATCTTTTGTCAAAAATTGTGTTTTAAAGATCACCAACAGCTAAATTTATTTGGGCCTAGCACCAAATCATATTTTCAATTCATTATTTTTTTTTTAATAATAAATTGAAAATCCAATTGACACTTTTACCAGCTCTCGGGCTAGAACCCGGGAACTGGGGACTTGTAATAGAGGAACCATAGCAACGCCATGTAAACAACAGCATCGCTATACACTCTCGGCTATTCTCAAGCCCTGAATCTTTTGTCTGTGCTGAGGAAAAAATCCGTACAAGACGCTGTTGACCTAAGCTGTCGAGCGTCTATACTATCTATCTATTTATAAATCCGTACATGAGTCAAATCTACGGCATCAGGACAAAATCGCTCATAACGGATTTTTTATCCCACGACGGCAAAGCCAAAAGGAAGGGTTATGTATCTCAGTGTTTGTTACCTCGTACAGTACTACTGAACCGATTTTAACTGATGTCGTTGGATTAGTCTTGATCTAGAGTGTCCTACGCTATATAACGTCACAGAAATTCAACATGGCGGACGTTAGACGCCATGATATGAAATCGCGGGTCGATTCAGTCATGTAAACGCCATCTAGACGACAAGTGTTAAACAAACTATAGACGCAAACCAATGTCAAGGAAACAAACTTAAAGGCGCCACAGGCTAAACATAGCGATAATTCGCCTAACAACTTTGTTGTTTTAAAATGTTTTTTTATTAATAATTAAGAAATTATAATAAATAGGTTATATAAAAAAAACTAAAAAAGATCCAAATAAAAATAACAGTTAAAAAAACTAAAACCCGACTACGTAAAGGAAGAAAACAAGCAAATCAAAACGTAAGACAGTATATTTTTTTGTTATCAATAGTCGGGGACCTGTTCGGGAGTTGAAGAAAAAATTTCGGTATTCGAGTCTCCGACTATTGATAACAAAAAAATATACTGTCTTACGTTTTGATTTGCTTGTTTTCTTCATTTTACGTAGTCGGGTTTTAGTTTTTTTAACTTTTTTAACTTCCCATCGGAAGTTATTGTAATGGGTCCGAAAATCGAAATCAAAATGTATAACACATTTTTATGTTTCAAGGTCACTACACTATTTTTAGAAAGATGTCTGTGTGTGTATGTGTGTGTGTGTACGTACGTATGTGTCCATTTCTTTCTAAGACGAAATCTCGAGAATGAAAAATGATATCGACTACGTTAGGGAGCCAATCGACACGCATTAACGTAAATATGATCTGAAAGAAATTTTTTCAAAATCGGTTCAGCCGTTCTTTTTTCTTAACCAAATAGACTCCAAAAAAGTAGATTTTACCCATTATCTCGCGAATAAAAAATTATATCGACTTCGTAAGGGTGTCAATCGAGGCGTGTTAACGTCATTTTGATCCGACATAAATTTTATAAAAATCGGTTCAGCCGTTTTTTTTTAAATTATTGTTAAAAATAAGTAATAATTATGTTTTAATGATTAAAATGATTACTTTTCGGTGTAATATCTAATTTCATTATTATTATCAAATATTTATCAAACTGGGAAGTTCGTCGTGTGGACCTCAAGGGTCGCACTTTAGTCCTAATAAACGACCCACCTCACGGCTTGTTAGATAATATAATATTACAAACTATCACAATTTGGTTCATATTGTCAATTAAACAGATATCGTGATTGTTTTAAAATTAACAAAAGCAAAACGGCGGCAATCGAGCAAGCCGCCTGATTGGTCTGCAAAGTGACAGACGTGAAAACAAAACAGCGAAACAATGTCGAAAAGCGCGGAGTATTGTTTACGATTTTAATTCTGGCACGCATTCAAAATGTATCAACAGGTTCATTTCCGTTCACGCAAACATCCGATTCCTGGCCATTATGTCGATTTCCACAGCCGCGCGCCAACCGCCCCCCCCACCCCCGCGCGACACTCGCTCAACATCAGGGATCGACCAAACGTGTCGGGCCGTTTCGGAATAGTAGATTGTATATCTAGTTGCGTAATGACGTATATTATTGACGAGTAAGTGACATTATGTTAAAACTATAGTGATGTAAATGCGTATATCTGGTATAAAACGTTTGTATAAAAAAACTTTTTAACAAAAAAAAAACCTTCAAAAAGGCACTAAAAAGTGGAAAATAATGAAATTTTAAGGTCTGTGACAATTAAAATAATATGAAGCTGGTTAAAAAGAAGATATTAATCACTATACTATCCTTTTTAACCGACTTCATATTTTAATTGGCACAGACCTCAAAATTTCATTATTTTCCTCTTTTTAGTGCCTTTTTGAAGGAGGTTTTTTTTTGTTAAAACGTTTTTTATTTTTTATTTTTTAGTGTCAAAAAGTAGCATTTACCTTAAAGAATCACACGCCGTTACTTACTTTTATTAAAATCAGCCGAACTACTGAACCGATTTTGATGAAATTTCTATGGGACCAATCTGAAAGTATACCTATCCTTTCAAATAAAAAAAAAATTTTCAAAATCGGTTCATAAACGACGAAGTTATCCGCGAACACACATAAAACATAAAAAATATTTACGGTCGAATTGAGAAACCCCCTTTTTTTGAAGTCGGTATTATACACTGTAAGAAGTGAGAAGGCCGATTAGATAGATTATCGATGATCCATTTGTAGCCAGCGATTAATCTGGTAATAGGCACACAAAGAGACAATGGCGTCGCAAACAGATATCGCCTGCACATCGCGTAGATTCCATAAAAACACATTGCGCATGCGTACTTACTAATTTTACATTAATTTGTTTTGTATTCATCCATTTTATATATATAACTATACATTTTATTTTGTAATTTTTACACACTTTATTGGAATATTACACAAATTATGTAATTTTAATTTACTTTATGTAAAAATCACAAATTTGTTTAATTTTACAGTAAAAGTCCAAGTTTTTATGAAGTTTTCTGTGTAAAAATAAATAATAATGTAAAATCACTTAGAAAATCGCGCGAATTCTACCTTAACTTTCAAAGTATTTTTACATCCATTTTTTACAGTGTTGTACATCCTTGGTTTATGGGCATATATCTCGCTACACAGAAGCTGGGACTGATGATATTATACTGATAAATGAGAGAACAATAGACCACTGATCTATAATACTGACTCTCTCTCTCTCTCTCCCTCTCTCAGTTTATCTATCTGTCTTTATCTATTATCTGTCTCTCTTATTCACAGAAATACACTGACATAAATAGCCATTCGTGTGGATATGGCGGTTGTTCTCAACCTTTTCAAATGTAATGCCTACTTCGCCGTGTCGGGTTTTTTTCAAAGCCTCCTTGAAAAAAACTCACGTAATAAATGCCCTCGATCTGCCCCAAAATCCCTCGATTTGCCCTAAATGCCCTCGATTTGCCCCAAAATGCCCTCGATCTGTCCTAAAATGCCCTCGAACTGCCCCAAAATGCCCTCGATTTGCCCCAAAATGCCCTCGATCTGCTCCAAAATGCCCTCGATTTGCCCCAAAATGCCCTCGATTTGCCCCAAAATGCCCTCGATCTGCCCCAAAATGCCCTCGATCTGTCCCAAAAAACCCTCGATTTGCCCCAAAATGCCCTCGATTTGCCCCAAACACTGGGCCGCGGTACTTTAGTATTCCGCTAGATGTCAGAAGTGTACCGCGAAATGTCTTACCATATATAGTTTATTTATTTATTGTAAAATATAGATGCGTCGACAACTTATGTCATTAGCGTCTTGATTACATTAAATAACAACAGCTCTCACTTAAAACTACATGACATCACAAAACATCCATGAGATGAGCGGAGGCGGGATTCGAACCCACTACAGTCTGATCCAGAGACCGCGATGCTAACCACTGGACCACACTCTCCTCCTTACCATATAGTAAGATAATAAACTTACTGAATAAAAAATTTGCGTCCTATACAGAAGCAGAATTACGTATCACTAACTAATCTCACTATTTGTCGGACGGAATAATGGAATGAATGCTTGCGATGCATTTTTGGACTTCGACTAACTAGGGCTTTGCGACGCACAGTTTTGAGAGTCACTGGAATTTTATGACTTGTGTTGCTTACGAAACTAGTACATCTAAAATGCCAAATCAAATATGTATTATCGAAGTTTAGTAATAATATTTGAGCATAATGAGAAACTCTGATGTCTAAATATTGTTTTAAATTGGAAATCAATTTGCGGATCGCATTTGTTGCTTTAATAAATAAAATATTAGTAAAAAAAACTTTTTAGAGACAAGCTTTTATTGAAATGGACTAAAAAGGAAAAATAATATTTAAAAATTTAGGTTCATAATTATTATAAAAGCGGGGGTTGTAATCTCTATGATAGCTTATTAGTCACAACCCCCGCTTTTATAATAATATGAACCTACATTTTTAAATATTATTTTTTCCTTTTTAGTCCATTTTAATAAAAGCTTGTCTCTAAAAAGTCTTTTTTACTAATATTTTATTTTGTTCATTTTAGTCTTTCAAAATTTTACCCCCCTTTGACACCTGTAGGGGTTGAATTTCGAGAAATCCTTTCTTAGTGGATGCTTAAGGCAGAAAAGGAACCAACTGTCCAAATTTCAAGTTTCGAGCTTCAGCGATTTGGTCTGGGCGTTGATTAGTCAAAAAAACTTTACATCCCCGTTTGAACCCCTTAGGGGTTGAATTTATTTCTAAAAACGATTTATTCATGTATTGTTCTCGGGAATACATATGTGTACAAAATTTCAAATCGATCGGATACTTGGAAGTCGTTCAAAATAATTGACTTGCAAGTTTTGACCTAAACAAACACACAAACTAACTAACATACATTGCAAGTTAAATAAAAGCTTGTAAAAAGAAAGTTTCACGTTTGCTGTCTCGACTAGTGAAATTTTCTTTTTGATAGTTTTACTTCAGTTACCATTTCAGTTACAAATTAAAACAACTTTAAGATCGTTGTCAAGCGTCTATAATCTACAATAAATACAATTTTTTTCTAAAATGTAAAAAGAGGCCGTTTTAAGTTACCTTTTTTCTAGTTACAGTCTATAGTTTTAGGTTATAACATCAGATAAAAGAAACAAAACACCGTCACGTGACTGTCACTTATTTAACTAAACAAACGAATGTGTAATTTCTTTTACTTTTCACCGAAGCCATGCTCTAATCACTCAGCTAATCCACCGTAATGCTTACAGCGGTACGCGGTGCCTAACTAATCGACGTCTAAATTGAAATAATCAACAAGAAATTCCCACAATACTTAGTTCTAGCTGATTCTAATATAAAAATATTTATTATTTGAATTTCTGAAATGCAAATACTTGTGACGTCATCAAACATTATCTGGGGCATCACTCTATTTTATTTTATTTTATTGTAAATTATAGACGCATCGACAACTTAGGTCATTAGCGTCTTGATTACATTAAATAACAACTCTCACTTAAAACTAAATGACATCACAAAACATCCATGAGCGGAGGCGGGATTCGAACCCACGACAGTCTGATCTAGAGGCCGCGACGCTAACCACTGGACCACACTGTCCTCGGCATCACTCTACGTAGGTAATATGTATCCATAGCAACATAAACACTAGCGCATCGCTTGATGACGTAGGAAGTGAGGTTTTAACGGACCTCTTTTCTTAATATTCAATAATTAAAAAATACGCAGGACCGTTCGTAAACGAACAAGTGACAAACGTATTGTTACGGATCACCCTGTATATAACCGGCAGGAAAGAGTTCTGAGAAACGGGGGTCCGCTTACTGTAACAACTGATACCTTCACGAAAGTTCTAGAGAAAGCGAGAACACACTAGGCTTATGCTACGCAGCCTATATAAACAGCAGTACGAGTGAGTGAGAAATCAGTCAATGGAGAATACTGAGCGACAAATAGTGCGTCTGATATAAATACAGTGAATATAAATATTTGAAACATAATTAACTAGAAATAAATAGTCCTGGTATATAGTTAATTGTTACGAATTATTGTATATAGTTGTTTTGTTTTGCTTTGTAATTACTGTTTAGTTATTGTTTACTTGTGTTGTTTGTTAGAACTGACTTTTCGTTGTTGCATTCCTTATTATTGTGTTTAATTATTGTAAATAAATATTTATTCCGCCAACTCAGAAAACAGTTTTGTAACAGTATTAAATCAGTTTGGACAGAGTATAGTTATTTACTGAAGTTATGACATGTAATTGTGTGTGTCAACAAATACCGATAAAAAACTGCAACAGGTTTCTCCTGAAATGTTTTTATCGGCCGTGTGATGGTTTGTTTCTTCTCTATTCTTTACATTCGACTCTTCGATGTCAAAATCTGTAAATCAACGACGTCGAAAAGACATCGACTAACAATTTAATTGCTGATTATATAGTAGATATTTGTAAATTTACATTTTTAAACTTATTTAGCCTTGTTTTTTCGTTCAATTACGCATGTTGACCGTCACGTCACGTTCCATATTATATATCCTTTACAACAACTAGAAATAGCTTGTAAAAAGCCCACACATCAAACGGTTATAAATAGCTCAGTGGTATAACGCTTGCTTCGTACGCAGAAAGTCGTTGGTTCCGGGATCGATTCCCGTCGGCACCATTACTGTTTTTGTTATTTTTTGTAACAAAATCGTAAAATTACGAGACACACGCTGATTCCAAAAAGGGAAAACAAAAAATCTCTTTTAGCTTAGAAGCTATGGGCATTTCAAGATTATTTTAATTTTTGAGAAATTTTAAGCAAAAGAAGCACAGAAGTGCGTCAGAGTGTCTTTTTCTACAAACACGATAAATTTGAAAAATATCTGAAAAAATTAAAATTTTATCAAAAATCACTTTTTTTTAAATTACTACGTCGAAATAAGGCGGTTATGATCTCTGTTGTCTTTTTTTTATTTATTGTAGATTATAGACGCGTCGATATCTCGGGTCATTAGCGTCTTTCAACTACACTAAATAACAATCATCCCAAAACCAAACAACACCACAAAACATCCATAAGCGCAGGTGGTACTCGAACCCATGGCAGTTCAGTCCAGAGGCTGCGGCACCAAGCACGCTAACCACTAGGCTATACTGCCCTCATCTCTGTTGTCGAGCATTTATAATTTACAATAGGTAGATATGCACGCCGCAAGCTTAGAATTTAAATCTTGGCTGTAATTTACAGCTTGTTCGAATTTTGTACTTATTTATCAATATGTGGTGGAAGTGGCGAGTATTATGGCGGAAGGACGGAACGTTGTAATTAACGCTTTTTAATTTTTCAGCACTTTGAAACTGAGTTCAGCGGAAATTATCGTCGGTGAAGCGGAAATGTTTGATTGTTTTTGCGAAATTTCAGCTAGATTTATATGCAAATGAACAAATTCAGTCGAAACAGCAAATTGAATTTTTAAGTATTTATGATTTTTTTATCGAATTTATTGCAACGTAGATTTAAAACTGAGGTAGTAACAACTGAACGTGAAAAAAGAGAATAACGATAATATATTTTGAATAGATTTAGTAAAAATATCTCTTTTGACATTTACAAAAAAAAAATATTTTCTTTGATACACATTTTTAATGGAATAGGGGAATTAAGGGAGACAAAGGAAATAGCCCTATAGTTGTTGGAATGATGTTAAAATATTTAAAAAAAAATATTTATAAATAATCCCTCAGTTTCCAGATTTTAAATATCAGAATTTAAATTTATTAATAACACTAAATTGAAAATATGAACTAGCACTAAGCTTAGAAAATCCTAACAGTTGGTGACCTTAAATAAAAAAACCAAAAAAAATTTGAAAATTCGACTCCGTATTCGGTTCAAAAACCCAAAAGATTGTTTTATCCTTTGTCCGCGTTTCATTAATTTTTGAGTCGTTTTATGTTTTGTTTTTCCGATTCACTACCCTCACTAAAAAAAATGGGTGTGTGCTTATGACCACACGACAGAAGTGAAAACTTCAGATTTTCTAATTTTTGGTGTCATCTATTATAGCGCATTTGTGAACTAAAAATAATTTATTACTAAAATACTAAAATTGTATTTTTAATTAATTCCACCTTGGTTTCAAAAAAATTATAATTATTGTCAAAGAAAGAATATAACAAAAATTAAAAAATATATAAATAAGTACCATGTAGAATTTAGAAAAAAAAAACACCAAAATTTCTACTCTGCCATCAGGTCTCGAACCCAGGTTCCTATGCATACGTAAAGACGTAACCAACTGCGCTATGAATAGAAGTGTGTAGACGGCCGTTTTTATAATATAAGTATGTTGCGAATTCTTAAGGTCAGGTTGCGAATTCTTACGGTTTTTTGCGAACGTTACACGTTATTTCAGTACCCAGGCAAAAGGTGTCTAAACGCGCCTAAGGAAGTTTTCACTTCAAAAAGTATAACTTCAAAAAAACTTTTTCCGAAAGTAGTATATTTAGTGATAATAAAATGGCAGTAAAGAAATTCGAAACATGTCGGTCGCTGAATTCACGGCAAAGTGAAAGTTGAGAAATCGGTTAAAAGACGTTTGTCCAAAAGGACGCGTGAAAATGGCCGTGAAAAGGCATGAGCGATCGATCTCTTGTTAAAATCGCATTATTTATTAAAAGCTAGTAAGTTACATGTCTCGCGTCCGGCGCGGCGGCGCGCGGACTGACCTTTTGAAGCGCCGAGTGTTCCGGCATCCGGCCAAGCGTGACACGTAGACCACGTGCCGGTACGACTCTCTCCATATACAGGCTGTCCTTTCTGTTCTGCAGACAGCTTATTTTATTTTATTTATTGTAGATTATAGACGCGTTGACAACTTAGGTCATTAGCGCCTTAAATTACATTAAATAACAACAAACTTAAAACTAAACAAGCCGTGAGGTGGGTCGTTTGTTAGGACTAAAGTGCGACCCTTGAGGTTCACACGACGAACTTCCCAGTTTGATAAATAATTAAATTAGATATTACACAGAAAAGTAATCATTTTAATCATTAAAACATAATTATTATTTATTTTTAACAATATTTAAAAAAAAAAAAAAAAAAAAGGCTGAGCCGATTTTTATAAAATTTATGTCAGATCAAAATGACGTTAACACGCCTCGATTGACACCCTTACGAAGTCAATATAATTTTTTATTCGCGAGATATTGTGTAAAATCTACTTTTTTGGAGGTTATTTGGTTAAGAAAAAAGAACGGCTGAACCGATTTTGAAAAAATTTCTTTCAGATCATATTTACGTTAATACACGTCGATTGGCACCCAAACGTAGTCGATATCATGTTTCATTCTCGAGATTTCGTCTTAGAAAGAAATGGACACATACATACGTACGTACGTACGTACACACACACACACACACATACACACACACAGACATCTTTCTAAAAGTAGTGTAAAAATAGTGTAGTGACCTTGAAACATAAATTTTTTTTTTCCTTTTTGATTTCGATTTTCGGACCCATTACAATAACTTCCAATGGGAAGTTAACAAGCCGTGAGGTGGGTCGTTTATTAGAACTAAAGTGCGGCCCTTGAGGTCCACACGACGATAAATATTTAATAATAATAATTAAATTAGATATTACACAGAAAAGTAATCATTTTAATCGTTAAAACATAATTATTATTTATTTTTAACAATAATTAATAAAAAAAAATAAAAAAAAAAACGGCTGAACCGATTTTTATAAAATTTGTCGAATCAAAATGACGTTAACATGCTTCGATTGACACCCTTACGAAGTCGATATAATTTTTTATTCGCGAGATATTGTGTAAAATCTACTTTTTTGGAGTCTATTTGGTTAAGAAAAAAGAACGGCTGAACCGAAATTGAAATAATTTCTTTCAGATCATATTTACGTTAATACGCGTCGATTGACACCCTAACGTAGTCGATATCATTTTTCATTCTCGAGATTTCGTCTTAGAAAGAAATGGACACATACGTACATACACACACACACATACATCTTTCTAAAAATAGTGTAGTGACCTTGAAACATAAAAATTTGTTATACATTTTGATTTCGATTTTCGGACCCATTACAATAACTTCCAATGGGAAGTTAATAATTTTACTACTCGTTAAAAAAGGGCGAGGTCCACACCCTTATTATTGTGTGTTTGTTATTATAAACAATTTTTTTATATACCTAACTGTATATTACAGCACGTCAAATTTGTGAGGTTAGGTTGTATAAAAAATGGCGTAGTATCTTTCTTGTTGTGTCCCCGGTATCCCTTTTGTGTCATTTGTCACTTAAGGACGGTTCGAACTATGAACTGAACATTATATGTACCGTCCTAAGTATATTATTTATATAGTTCAGAGTTTGAGGGTTGGCCAGACTGTGTTCTGTCAGCTCAAGTTGCGTTACATATTATTTCAATTTTATTAGCCAAAGTTCACCTCTTTTTTTTTGAAATTATACATCTTTAACGAGGACAGTGAATTGGAATGACCTTGAGGTCAGTGTGGTGTAACGGTTAGCGTAGCCGACCTTTAGATCACACTGTCGTGGGTTCGAATCCCACCCCCGCTCATGTTTTTTTTTTGATGTCATTTAGTTTTAAGGAAGTTGTTATTTAATGTAATTAAGACGCTAATGACCTAAGTTGTCGACGCGTCTATAATCTACAATAAATAAATTAAATGGAATGGCCTTGACTCAAAAAATAATGTAACGCTGACAGGGATAAACCGGCTCCAACGATTTGGATGAAATTTAGTGAAAAGGGTTTTGGGGGGGGCAAAAAATCGATCTAGCTAGGTCTCATCGCAGGAAAAATTCGTTTTTTTTATACCTAGATTTTATAATTTTCAAAATACAGACACTATACAGGCAACGCTGGATTTACACTAGGGGTACTAGGGGCTAGTGCCCAGGGCGGCAAATTTTCAGGGGCGGCTAAATTTGGAACGTGAAAACATTAATAAATTAAAATAAATAAAATATTTTTCTCATTATTGTGTTTTAAAGACCACCAACAGCTAAGGTTATTTGGGCCTAGCACAAATTCATATTTTCAATTCATTATTTTTTTTTTAATAATAATTGAAAATCCAATTGACACTTTTACCAGCTCTCGAGCTAGAACCCGGGAACTGGGGACTTGTAATAGAGGAACCATAGCAACGCCATGTAAACAACAGCATTGCTAAACCGCTCGGCCATTCTCAAGCCCTTTCTCATTATTAAGAATGTGTGTAAAATTATGAACACTGCAGTTTTATTTACAAAATTGTGAAAAAGACTTCAGTATGGGGCGACATTTTTCACGGTGCCCCAGGGCGGCACTTAGGGTAAATCCGGCCCTGTAACGTCAACATTTGTCACAAACTGTGCTCCGTAATATGCTGCGCTCGTTGATCTCCGAGATTACACGACCGTTGAAATGTGACAGAGTCGACTTTTTGCGGCGGTAAAGCGTGCCCCCTGTAGGTATTGTGTACACAGTAACTTGTCATCTTTGGTTGGATAAAGAAGAAACATGGATACATAAGTTATCATTATATTATAATGTACACAGCAGAGTACAGACATTCGGTCGCACATAATATGTGCTGTGCTTTTGTTTATGGAACGACCATAGCACACTAGGACTGTGTCGACAACGTCTGTTTCAAAAAGCAGTGTTTCCCAACATGTTATAAATCAAAGAACGAATTTTATTTTTGTTCTGACGATACGATCAAAGCTATCTAATAGGCATGTGCTCTGTACACGTGCACAAATACATAGTGTTAATAGAAGAATGGTTTATTAAAAAAAACTAAAAATTAAAAAAAAAAATTCGATTGATGACCAGTCCTATACTTCCCACCTAGTAAATATTTGCAAAAAATAAACACTCTTTTTTTATTCTTTGAAAAAAAGCATGGCTCTCTTTTTTGTTTAGTAATCTAGTGATGGCTAGCTTAATATAGCAAAAATCATGGTTAGATTTACGTACAATTTTTATTTTTTTTAGTAAAATATTTTTTTTCTCAAAAACTGTACATTTTAGAGAAAAAAAATATTTACATTTTTTCATATTATAACATCTAGAATTCATTTATATTTTTTTTTACCTATGTTAATACGTGACATTGAGAACGTTTTTTTTTAATATCTCAGGATCCACTGAACCGATTTGACTCAAAATCTAATCAGATCTAAGTTAAAGGCTGATAAACACAATAGAACAATCGGCATGGCCGTATGTTGTTCCGTTTTTCCGATATTGAAGGCGAAAAATTGACCACATACACACACATACACATACACACACAGATACAGACATCAGTCAGAAAATGATCTTAAACGATTGCTAGGGTCTCAAAACGTGAAAATCTGTTAAAATCTCGAAATATTTTTTTCGGACTAAATCCATTACTTTCCTACCATAGTAGAAGTGGGAAGTAAAAATAATTGAGAAGATGAAAATTTCTTTGTAGAAAAAAACTAATAATTTCGTTTGAAAGTATGAAATAAGTTGACTGGCTAACAAAGTATGAATTTTAAATTTTTTTTATTCGGGGATTTATTATCGACTTCTTGTCATGTCTTGTAATATTTGGTAATTATTTATAAATACAGTGTGCGCATCGTGATATCTTTAATTGTTAAATTAAAGAAGTATATAACTAAATCTAAACCCTATAATAATATTTTCTGCTGATCTAATAAAATCAATGTGATATTCCGAATCGAAAAAAAAATGACATCAAAAGTGCTAGAGGAAACCGTTTTCAAACAAAAGAGGGGTGACCGCGTGTTTACTTACTGAGTTTAATATAACAATTGAATAACAAGAAAATTTTACATTTCCAACTTTAATATTTTTTCCGCCTCACCCACATTTTATTTGACTTGTTGTCTAAACAATAATATTTGCACAAAATATATTCGTAGCCTGAAAACTTACAGACAAAAAATCAACAATCCGTCGTCAATTCCTTCACGAAAATAAATTTCACGATCTATTTAAAACAAAATCGCATCGCCGTCCATCAACACGGAAACAAATACATGCGAAAAACATTTGCAAAACAAATGAAAATCAAAACAAAGTACGTTTTATGGTGTCGTCTCTCTCGTGCGCACTACAAATACATGTAAATAATCAATCATGATTCAATTACAGATCTAATTATAAATGTACCTATATAGAATAGTGTAAGGGTAGATCTTGTTTCCTGCGTCAGTGTTTCCCACCCTTCCTCTATTTCTCTCGTCGTACGCAGTCCCTGCTCAACTCACCCTGTCTTCCCTTATTTGTGTACGCACCGGGTAAGTTCAAACTTTAAACCTTCGCTATCGAAGAACTTGAGTTATCAAGCGTCTATAATCTATCAAATAGAAAAAAAAACTTTTTAACAAAAAAAAACCTCCTTCAAAAAACCATTAAAAAGAGGAAAATAATGAAATTTTGAGGTCTGTGCCAATTTAATAAAAATATGAAGTCGGTTAAAAAGTATATTATAGTATTATTAATATCTTCTTTTTAACCAACTTCATATTTTATTAAATTGGCACAGACCTCAAAATTTCATTATTTTCCTCTTTTTAGTGGTTTTTTGAAGGAGGTTTTTTTTTTGTTAGAAAGTTTTTTATTTTTTACTTTTTAGTGTCAAAAAGTGACATTTACCTTAAAAGAATCACACGCCGTTACTCACTTTTAACCGACTTTCTTACGCTGTCTGATATGTCAAAAAGTGACATTTATCTTAAAGAATCACACGCCGTTACTCACTTTTATTAAAATCAGTCGAACTACTGAACCGATTTTGATGAAATTTCTATGGGACCAATCTGAATGTATAGCCTTTCAAATAAAAGAAAATTTTTCAAAATCGGTTTATAAATGACTGAGTTATGAGGTAACAAACATAAAAAAAAAAATACAACCGAATTGAGAACCACCTCCTTTTTTTGAAGTCGGTTAATAAAACTTTTGCCGGGAGTACTGTGGGAAAAATCTTCCCGGTTTTTGAAAACGCAAAAGTACAAGACAAATCTCCAATATGAGTCGTAGTCGGGTAAAAAAATATAAGTGTCATCCTGCTACAAACACACTAATGCTCGGTTGCAGAAAGCATTGTCAGGAAATGTGATTTGACAACGACCTTAGATTGTGATCACACATATTTCTCCATAAAAAAAGCGCTGTATAGAATTTCAAATCAATCTTGGTAAGAAAATAATAATTGATCGATTGAAAAGATATGTTTTTGAAACTGTGTATACCTACATGTTTTTAACTTAGTTTTTTGTGCACAATTTCCACTTCGAAACAACATTTTTCGACGCATTTTGATCAAAATTTAGCTTGAAAAGCGATTTTTTTCTATGTAGTTTATGTTACAAAGTCATTGTTTGGGACGCTAATGATCTCTGTTGTCGAGCGTCTATAATCCACAATTTATTCATTCAGTCATTGTTTGAATTAAACATGCACATAATTTTAATTTCGCATAAAATTGTGATTTTCTTCTGCCTAATTGATTAGCTCTCACATGTAAGATGGTTCGGTTATATAGTACCTTAGTTAATAATCGACTCTCGCATGTAGTGGTTTTTCAGTGACAGAATGCTTCAAAGGGAAATAGTCAGTCGTTCGAAAACGTGTCACTGTGCGAGTAATTGTTAACTCAGTCCGCCGCGACAGTGGAAAGTTTAGGGTTAGAATCCCTACGGTGACATAAGTTTGAAAAATGATTTATTTTATTTTATTTTGTTGTATGACAAACCCTCATCTCATCGATGTTCCTTGGATTATAAATAAAATTTATTTATTTATTATTTTAGTGAGACGGTCCTCCTTCCGATAGTTTGAACAGACCCTGTGTTGTTTACACACGTGAGAGAAGTCCGAAGTACACAGAAGTCATTAAGGAGTCAGCAAGCGGATCTTGTGTTTGCTGATTCATTATCCAAATATAAACTACACAAGAGTAGGAAGTTTAGTGTTTGCAGGTCGTGCAGTTGCAGCACTGACTGCACACCAAAACATATGACTGTCGGCAAAACAAACGACGAATGCATGTTTTCACAGGGCGCGTGCAGCACTGTTTTTGCAGCAAAGAGAATTTTCAAATGTCGCTATGCAATTTAATTTAGCGACGCCGTTCCGATGGTAAATTTTGCAAATGGATCAGTTTTTATCGTAAATAATTTAAGGTGATTGCCCTGGCTACAGTCGGCTCTTTTTAAGAACGATGCAAAAAATCGGGTGGGTTCAACTCTGGTTGTAGGACTTCGCATTTGGAAAAAAATATTTTAGTGTATTTTTTAGATATTTTTTTTAAAATCAATTAAATTTAAAATAAATATACATATAAGTTTAATAGCTTGAGCTCCTGCCGCACTGGTTCTCCAAGTTAGGCAAGAAATTATTATTATTATTATTACGTAGGTACCTACCTAATATTGTATCCCTATATTATTAAACGAGCAAATCTTGTATATATGTACCTATATAAATATTTTCTCGAAAACAACTCTAACGATTTTGATCAAATTTACCGAAAAGGGGTTTCGGGGGGCAAAAAATCGATCTAGCTAGGTCTCATCCCTGGAAAAATTCGTTTTCTTATCGATTTTATCATTTTAAAAAACAGTTTTTTAACGTTATAAAACAGTGTCGTATGGTGAGTAGGCTTTGGAAAAAACAAACTATTTTCATTATTTATGTCAAATTACTCTGATAGTCAATCTTTAACTTATTAAAATAATCAGTAATTATTTGAAAAGTAAAAAAATAACAACAATAAAATCTAAACATAATTATACTTACATAAGTATGTTTAGATTTTATTGTTGTTATTTTTTTAACTAATATTTAAATAAATAGGTATATTACTTTTATATTACCTATATAAAATAATATGTAGGTACATGCGTTATGTAGTATGACGTATAATAATATTATCTACTTATAGGTATGTAATCTTTTTTCGTAAAAAAGACTAACGATTTTGATGAAATGGGAACTTTAAGTACTATTTTTTTTGAACTCATCCGAGCAAAGCTCGGTCACCCAGATATTAGATATTAAATAAACTACGAGTAACAAGGCATATAATTTTCAATTAAAATTTTGAATTTAAAATATCAATTGATTGATAATAATTATAATCAAAGAATATTTTTCACAAAAAAAAAAAAAAACGAAAATCAAAAAGCGGTTAACAGACGAATCTGAAAGACAATAAATGAAATGTCTGTATTAAAAATTGTTAATTATAAAGAATTCGTTTTTCAGATGTTATTTTTAACTTTTAAAAGACTTTTCCAATGGCAAAATCTTGTTCACAACACAATTTTTTTTTCAACGTATTTTTATTATTCAGTTTTTCGATATAAATTATAGGGCTACATTTTGTCTGAAGCCAAAATAATATTTCCTTCAAGTAACTTGGATAATGTCGTTACTGGAATTTTATTCCGGGAATAAAGGAAATATTATATACAAACAAATTAACATAAAAAATAACATATTGCGTTCAAATTTGCTTTTGTAAGCATAAAAAAGCTTTTAGCATGGACTAATATTCCATATTACCTAAAAGAAAATTGATCATGCATTTTGTAGTAAGAAGCAGCTGAGCAAAAAGTTAGGTATCTAAAAATTGTTGATATTGTCTAATCAGTGAGTGACGGAAGAACCATTTAAAGGGGGGCTTTAAATGTTTTGATGCGAAACATTTTATGTCGGGCTGTGAACAGCCGCGTGAGGGGAAATATGCAACGAAATTTATGGTCCGCTCCTTCGCTGCTGTTCTCCCCACCACTGCGGCACTCTCTCTCTCTCTCTTGGCTCAGGCGTGCACTGTAACACACGCGGTGTTACAGTGCAGTATATAGGATTACGTCAGCATAACAGTTAGTTGCTGCTTTTGAAAAAATATATACTACTACATAGAGAATACCACCGAGTTCAATAACGTTTTTTTATTGTTTTCTTAGGTATAGCAAAACGTTAAAATACATCAATTTACTTTTCTTTCTATGATGTTTTTTGTGATGTTGAGGTCCAAAGAAAGCGTTTCTAGAGCCTATCATAAAAGTTATTTTATTAAAAAATACCAAAAATCAAGATTTAAAAAGTACACGACACGAAAAATATTCTTTTTTCACTGTTCAAGATATGCACAGGGTGTAAACATACGGTAAAAAATCACGGGGTTATTCCCTGGGTTAATTTAAGATTATTTTGTCCTTTGATGGTTTTCGGAAAAGAGCTTGATACAGGGCAATAAAACTGCTGAAAATAACCACCAGCTAGGATGCACGAATCCAATCTTCTCCTCATTGGCTTGACTGTCTTAATTTATTTATTGTAAATTATAGACGCGTCGACAACTTAGGTCTTGATTACATTAAATAACAACTCTCACTTAAAACTAAATTACATCACAAAACATCCATGAACGGAGACGAGATTCGAATCCACGACAGCCTGATCCAGAGGCCGCGACGCTAACCACTGGACCATCCTGTCCTCGACTTGACCGTCGAACTCTTTCAAGAACACAAGGGTTGATTCGTATTGCATTACATCCATCAACTCTATCCGATTTCTCAAATCTTCTTCCAAAAAAAAAGCGGCTTTCCGTAAATCATTTTCCTCAGGTGAAACATTGTAATGTAGTTTGCATTCCAATGTTTTGTGGGATTTAGCGCTTCCAGGGACTCGAGCTCGTACCGGTCGGTTTGTGTATGCCGGCTGGCGGATTCTAATATACATATGGATTATTTGTTGTGTTGAAGACGCTAATGACCTGAGTTGTGGACGCGTCTATAATCTACAATTAATAAATAAATCCGAAAATCATTAAAGGACAAAATATTATAACCCAGGGAATAACGTCTTGAATTTTTGCCGTATGTTTACCAAACACCCTGTATAAATGCCGCTCGATGAATCCTTTGTTTGTGTGGTGGGATTGTATTGTAGCAGTGCCGTCTCTTTAAATTACAACTATCGATTCGCTAACTGACGAACATTATTAAAAAAAAATATCTTTAATAGTTCATGAAATTAAATCGAAACGACCGATTCTTGTATAAGAAAAACGAACTATTGCGTTATTCGATTCCCCGATCTATAAGATTGGCAGTGGAGAACTCAGACGATCTTCCTGCCGATCAAGGAAGGCGCCGCCCCCCCTCCGACCCACTGGTCCCTTTCTCGTCGTCTCCAGCGGCGACTGCCTCACGGTATCAGTGTTACCCAGCTCTTTGCCCCCATACATACAATCTAATGTTTGAATTGGCAAATGGAATTAAATGTTTTTCTGTTCGTGTTTTCACCACTACATCCCTATGTAGTGGTGAAAACACGAACATAGGGATGGGTGAAAAAACTGCGGTTTACAGACGGCCCTCCACTTGCAAACTTTTAAGAAATTAACAATTTGTGACTCCTACATAGGACTACGCACGAGACGAATCTAGACGAGATTATCCAGGTGTGCAAGCTTTCACGGCCGGCATTGTTCCACCAGCACTCCGACATACAAAACCAATGACCAATCGTTCAAGGACGGAATACGACCGAGTAGAGAACTCACCCCCACCACTACACACTGCGCAGTTGACCAATTACAGAGAGACGGACTACGACCGAACAGAGAACACACTGTTACTAGGCATAAAAGAAGGGAGGACACCAGTCACTGACACACTAACCTGTGAGCCTCCAAGGAGGACACTTCGACCGCTGCCACATCGCCTTTGAGAATGTCTACCGCAGTTGTAGACGAAACGTCAGGTAGAAATACCACCGGATCACGGCCTACAAGCCCGGAAACCATGAAGACTTGGAACTAGACGTGATTTTTATGAACAAACATAAAAAATACAATTAATATAGATACCTACACGTCGCGTCGACGCGTCGAATTGATAACCTTAATTTTTTTTTAAGTCGGTTAAAAATATCGTTTCGATGTCAGTTAACTTCTGCGTCATTGACGTTATGAGTCTATACTGATTTAGCATATTTATGCTGAGTTTCTGATGTGATTTGCAGCCTTAAATCTAGATTTAAGAATATCATTGGTTTTCAAATGAATATTGAAATCTCCATACTTAGTTAAAAACAAATGACATTAAACTATAAATCTAGATTTAAGAATGCCAAGTTTTCTACGGAATGGTGATCTCCATTTTAGTTGAAAATAAATGACATTCTTAAGTCTAGATTTAAAGCTAAAAAGCGTAGCAGAAACCGAGAATTAGTGTGAGCAGGTTAAAGTCATGTATTTCAAAGTCGACTAACAAAATATATCGAATCAATAAAAAAAGAACATCGTTTTTATTTTTATCTGTTTTCGAAATTATGGAAATGAATATTTTCGTATATTTTATTCGAAAATGTTAAAAGTAAAGTAAATGATTTAATGTGTTGTTTTAATAAGACATCAATTCGTTTTTGCCGGCTTGTTTATATAGATTAATTTTTTATTGAACGTTTTCAAAAGACCTTCGTCGATTGGCTGAAATAAATTTTTCTTTTTTAACCGACTTCAAAAAAAAGAGGTTACTCAATTCGACCGTATATATTTTTTATGGTTTATGTATGTTCGCGGATAACTTCGTCGTTTATGAACCGATTTTGAAATTTTTTATTTTATTTGAAAGGATATACTTTCAGATTGGTCCCATAGAAATTTCATCAAGATCGGTTCAGTAGTTCGGCTGATTTTAATAAAAAAGTAAGTAACGGCGTGTGATTCTTTAAGGTAAATGTTACTTTTTGACACTAAAAAGTAAAAAATAAAAAACTTTTTAACAAAAAAAAAACCTCCTTCAAAAACGCACTAAAAAGAGTCAAGAGCCAATTAAAATATGAAGTTGGTTAAAATGTATAGTATAGTGATTAATATCTTCTTTTTAACCAATTTCATATTTTAATTGGCACAGACCTCAAAATTTCATTATTTTCCTCTTTTTAGTGCCTTTTTGAAGGAGGTTTTTTTTTTGTTAAAAAGTTTTTTCGAGAATAGAATTCACGGTTAGACATGAAAATAATATAACAACATAACGAGAAAAATTCTACACATTTATTCATCTCAACGATCGTTTCAGGTTTCTAGCCCATCATCAGGAGTTTAAACTAAAAAACCCGAAACGATCGTTGAGATGAATAAATGTGTAGAATTTTTTCAAGTGTTTGTTTATTAATTTTTATTCAATCATGTTCTACCAAGTGCCTAGCGATAATTCTATAGAATTTACATAACGAGATTTTTGTCTGTCATTTTGTTTTCTTGCGCGGTGTTTTTCAAACGAAAAAAAGCATTTTCAGAATTTTTGTCTATTTCTGTCTGTATCATCCGAGAACGGCTGGATCGATTTTGAAACTCAGTTCATTTGGCTACCAAATTTAAAAGTATTGGGTATTTTTTTCCGGCTAAGTATACGATCGAGACAGGGCCGGATTTAGGGGAGGGCAACCGGGGCTACAGTCCCGGGGCCTCCACAAAAGAGGGGCCCCCACAATAGAGACTTCGGAAAAAAAAATTCTCTGAATTCTCGGTTATTAAATTTTGTCGTTGAAAATATGCTATATCGCGTTAATAATTTTAATAAGTAATCATGAACTCGACTGAAAAAAATTGTCCACTTTAGTTGGAAAATAATTTGGGGTCAGGGGGTCTCTACTCCTTTGTTGCTCCGGGGTCTCCAGACCTCTAAATACGGCATTGGATCGAGATAAGATAAAGTTCCAGTTAAAATCGACATTAACGCGAGTGAAGCCGCGGGTACAAACTAGTTAACTATGAAATATTTTGTGTTTTGATAAAGAAAGTGCAAAATGCACTACAGGTAGGTAGGTAGGTATACGTGAATGTGTTTATTAATAAGAGCGCTTCGCTCAACAGCTGCGGTGTCCGAGTGGTTAAGGAGATGGACTTGAAATCCATTGGGTTCTACCCGCACAGGTTCGAATCCTGTCCGCAGCGATTGATTTTTTTTTTTTTTATAAATAATATTACATCATGTTTTTATAACATAGAAATTTAATTTATTTTATTATTTGAAATTTAAAAAATTAAATATAAAATTTATTGATTTAAATTATTAGAATAGTATTAAAGATAATATTTTTTGTTTTACAGTCAAAACATTAATTAATTTTTACTTCCCACCTCTACTATGGTAGGGAAGTAATGGATTTAGTCCGAAAAAAATATTTCGAGATTTTAACAGATCTTCACGTTTTGAGACCCTAGCAATCGTTTAAGATCATTTTCTGACTGATGTCTGTATGTGTGCGTGGTCAATTTTTCGCCTTCGATATCTTAAGAACGGAACAACATTGTGTTTATCAGCCTTTAACTTAGATCTGATTAGATTTTGAGTCAAATCGGTTCAGTGGATCCTGAGATATTCAAAAAAACGTTCTCAATGTCACGTATTAACATAGGTAAAAAAAATATAAATGAATTCTAGATGTTATAATATGAAAAAAATGTAAATATTTTTTTTCTCTAAAATGTATAGTTTTCGAGAAAAAAAATATTTTACTAAAAAAAATAAAAATTGTACGTAAATCAAGGTAAACATGATTTTCGCTATATTAAGCTAGCCATCAGTAGATCACTAAACAAAAAAGAGGGCCGTGCTTTTTTCAAAGAATAAAAATTAAATTGTGTTTTAAAGACCACCAACAGCTAAGGTTATTTGGGCCTAGTCAAAGAATAAAAAAAAGAGTGTTTATTTTTTGCAAATATTTACTAGGTGGGAAGTATAGGACTGGTCATCAGTCGAATTTTTTTTACTTTTTTTAAGGCCACCAACAGCTAAGGCTATTTGGGCCTAATACCAAATCATATTATAAATTAATTAATAAAATAATATATTATGCAAATTCATTATTCTACCAGTTATAGCCAGAAGACTGACAGACGGACATGCAGACAGACAGGAAATAAAATAAAGTTCTTATTAACGCGTCCGTTGCCGCGGGTACAACGACCAGTAAGTTATCCTGTTTTTTGCCATACCCACTACAAAATAGGTACTTTCCAGGCATGTCTACCACCCTGTAAAGGGTCATTTAACAGGCAGGCGTACCAAAACTGTTTTCATAACATAACTAGTGCGGTAAGTAAACGGTTGCCATAGTAACTTATGTTTATTCGCTATTACATATTCACGGCCTGCTGTAAATGTAAAGATGGCGACGCAAATGAACTGCCAAATTTTTTTGAAAATACTGAAAATGGAGTGAATTGTGTGTGTTGTGTTTTTAAAGACCACCAACAGCTAAGGTTATTTGGGCCTAGCACCAATTCATATTTTCAATTCATTATTTTTTTTTAATAATAAATTGAAAACCAAGTTGACACTTTTACCAGCTCTCGGGCTAGAACCCGGGGAAACTGGGGACTTGTAATAGAGGAATCATAGCAAAGCCATGTAAACAACAGCATTGCTACACTCTCGGCTATTCTCAAGCCCTAAAATGGAGTGAAAAGCAGCTATTTTATATAGTGGGTATGGCAAAAAATACCATATATATCTCGTGCGTAATGGTATTATGTCTCGTGTGACTTTAAAAACTCGTTCTTACATACTGTCACCACTCGTCAGTAATATATCCCATTACGCAACTAGTGATACACAAATCTAGTTGAAATTGAATAAGGAAAACTGTATGGTAGATGAAAATATCTGTTTAATCTACAGGTAGTACATTATTAACTTTATTGACATTTGAAAGTGATTGAAGGTCCACCCGCCCCTGAAATGACCTCCAGTAAAGCGGAAAGTTGAGAAGTTGTTCGGAAAGCCATTCGTAGTCAATACATACATTGTTATAGCGTCGGTCAGTCGGCACTCTATACATATATACAATAGCTAATTTGTGCTTGCAACTTGAAGTTAGATTTTTCGCTTGAAAAAGCTCAGACCAATACGAGACGCGCAGTGACGCACTTTAATGTATTATCTTTTGAAGTTATACTTCTTTAGCGAGGGTAGTGAATTAGAATGACCTTGAGCCAAAAAATACACACATAAAAAATACCGACTCAAAAATTAATGAAACGCTGACAGGGATGAAACGATTTGGATTACAATTACTGAAAAAAGCCACTAAAAAGAGGAAAATAATGAAATTTTGAGGTCTGCGCCAATTTATTAAAATATGAAGTCGGTTAAAAAGAAGATATTAATCACTATACTATACTTTTTAACCGACTTCATATTTTATTATATTGGCGCAGACCTCAAAATTTCATTATTTTCCTCTTTTTAGTGGCTTTTTGAAGAAGGTTTTTTTTTTGTTAAAAAGTTTTTTATTTTTTTCTTTTTAGTGTCAAAAAGTGGCATTTACCTTAAGGAATCACACGCCGTTACTCACTTTTATTAAAATCAGCCGAACTACTGAACCGATTTTGATGAAATTTCAATGGGACCAAACTGAAAGTATATCCTTTCAAATAAAAAAAAATTTCCAAATCGGTTTATAAATGACGGAGTTCTGAGGTAACAAACATAAAAAAAAATACAACCGAATTGAGAACAACCTCCTTTTTTTGAAGTCGATTAAAAAGAGGTTTTGGGGGACAAAACATCGATCTAACTAGGTCTCATCCCCAGAAAAATTCGCTTTCTTACAGATTTTATAATTTTAAAAATCAATTTCTTGACGTTTTAAAATAGTGTAATATTGTAAGCAGGCTTTGGATCCTTATGTTTCAATGGTTAAAGGGAATTAAATTTAAGAATCCCAAAAACTTCACCGGGCACGCGTTCTAAAGAAAAATGTAAAAAAACTATAAGTAGTTTAAAATAGTTCAAAATTGTTAGTTGTACTCCCGAAGGCCAGGGTTTTAAATGTTAATTTAATGAAAATTAGCGGCCCCGTCCGGCTTTGCCCGGCTGTTAAGAAAACCTGGGTGCAATACACAACTCACTCGCTTCGCTCGTTCGCTACATATACAAACCTTCCGTGAAAAATAAAAATATATAAATAAATATCATGTAGAATTTAGAAAAAAAGCCACAAATTATACAATGCCATCAATTTCCGAACCCGGGTCCCTGTGCATAGAGCGCTGCGATGTAACCTCTGCGTTACGAGTAAAACAGTTGAGTACGGTCGTTTTTATGATATAAGTATGTTGCGAATTCTTACGGTCGGGTTAGGAATTTAATTAATTATAATTATGCTATATATATAAACCTTCCGTGAAAAATTATCTAACTGATGGTGAAAATCGCATCAAAATCCGTTGCGTGGTTTAGGAGGAGTTAGCGGTTAAACAGACAGTCAAACAAACGTGGAAAGCGACTTCATTTTATACTATGTAAAGATGAGTCAATAAATTTCTGATAAAAAAAATATAATATACTTATAGGCGAACATTTTGTAGTAACATAAAATTGAAGATAATCACACAATTAAAAAAATGTTCTCCGCCATTTTAGTTTTAGTATTCACTTGTTTTAAACTTGTTTAATTGGGCAGAGTGGAAGTGTTATTGTTTTGTTCGGTTCGTGTTGTTGGTAGTACGCTTTGAACGCAATAATCGTTTGATTTTATTTTATTTGACCGTAAAGACTTCAACAAGTGAGCTCTGACTATACGAAATAGTGGATTATTATACTCCGTGGTGTCGTACGGAGTATAGAAGACTGCAAACAGCTGCTTCACAGAATTATTGTCGGAAATATTGACTCAACGGCACTGCGGAGTAACGTAGGTTCAACTTAGTTACGCACTTTTGTTTTTATTGAAAAGAAAAGAATAACGAAACGCTGGCCGCACTGCGACCGACTTCTGCCAACACAGCAGAGTGAAAAGTTTTGTATAACGACTTTAAAACTCCTTATTGAATCTGAGAATCAACTCTACACGAGCGTTTCGAACGACGAGACGAACGAAATCAACTTATACTATAACTTGAATTGTGATTAAGTTTCTGAATATTAAAGATTCGACTGATGACCAGTCCTATACTTCCCACCTAGTAAATATTTGCAAAAAATAAACACTCTTGTGTAGCGGTGCTGTTGTTTACATGGAGTTGCTTTGGTTCCTCTATTACAAGTCCCCAGTTCCCGGGTTCTAGCCCGAGAGCTGGTAAAAGTGTCAATTGGATTTTCAATTAATTATTAAAAAAATAAATAATAATAAAAATTGAAAATATGAATTGGTGCTAGGCCCAAATAACCTTAGGTGTTGGTGGTCTTTAAAACACAATTTACAATTTAACACTCTATTTTTATTCTTTGAAAAAAAGCATGGTCTTTTTACTTCCCACCTCTACTATGGTAGGGAAGTAATGGATTTAGTCCGAAAAAAACATTTCGAGATTTTAACAGATTTTCACGTTTTGAGACCCTAGCAATCGTTTAAGATCATTTTCTGACTGATGTCTGTATGTGTGTGTGTGTGTGTGTGTGTGTGTGTGTGGTGTGTGTGTGTATGTGTGTGTGTGTGTGTGTATGTGTGTGTGTGTGTGTGGTCAATTTTTCGCCTTCGATATCTTAAGAACGGAACAACATACGGGCATGCCGATTGTTCTATTGTGTTTATCAGCCTTTAACTTAGATCTGATTAGATTTTGAGTCAAATCGGTTCAGTGGATCCTGAGATATTCAAAAAAACGTCCTCAATGTCACGTATTAACATAGGTAAAAAAAATATAAATGAATTCTAGATGTTATAATATGAAAAAAATGTAAATATTTTTTTTCTCTAAAATGTATAGCTTTCGAGAAAAAAAATATTTTACTAAAAAAAATAAAAATTGTACGTAAATCAAGGTAACCATGATTTTTGCTATATTATGTTAGCCATCAGTAGATCACCAAACAAAGAAGAGGGCCATGCTTTTTTCAAAGAATAAAAATTAAATTGTGTTTTAAAGACCACCAACAGCTAAGGTTATTTGGGCCTAATCAAAGAATAAAAAAAAAAAGTGTTTATTTTTTGCAAATATTTACTAGGTGGGAAGTATAGGACTGGTCATCAGTCGAATTTTTTGTTTGGTGATCTACTGATGGCTAGCTTAATATAGCAAAAATCATGGTTACCTTGATTTACGTACAATTTTTATTTTTTTCAGTAAAATATTTTTTTTCTCGAAAACTGTACATTTTCGAGAAAAAAAATATTTACATTTTTCTCATATTATAACATCTAGAATTCATTTATATTTTTACTTCCCACCTCTACTATGGTAGGGAAGTAATGGATTCAGTCCGAAAACAATATTTCGAGATTTTAACAGATTTTCACGTTTTGAGACCCTAGCAATCGTTTAAGATCATTTTCTGACTGATGTCTGTATGTGTGTGTGTATGTGTGTATGTGTGTATGTGTGTGTGTGTGTATGTGGTCAATTTTTCGCCTTCGATATCTTAAGAACGGAACAACATACGGGCATGCCGATTGTTCTATTGTGTTTATCAGCCTTTAACTTAGATCTGATTAGATTTTGAGTCAAATCGGTTCAGTGGATCCTGAGATATTCAAAAAAACGTCCTCAATGTCACGTATTAACATAGGTAAAAAAAAATATAAATGAATTCTAGATGTTATAATATGAAAAAAATGTAAATATTTTTTTTCTCTAAAATGTATAGTTTTCGAGAAAAAAAATATTTTACTAAAAAAAATAAAAATTGTACGTAAATCAAGGTAACCATGATTTTTGCTATATTAAGCTAGCCATCAATAGATCACCAAACAAAAAAGAGGGCCATGCTTTTTTCAAAGAATAAAAATTAAATTGTGTTTTAAAGACCACCAACAGCTAAGGTTATTTGGGCCTAGTCAAAGAATAAAAAAAAGAGTGTTTATTTTTTGCGAATATTTACTAGGTGGGAAGTATAGGACTGGTCATCAGTCGAATTTTTTTTACCTATGTTAATACGTGACATTGAGAACGTTTTTTTTAATATCTCAGGATCCACTTAACCGATTTGACTCAAAATCTAATCAGATCTAAGTTAAAGACTGATAAACACAATAGAACAATCGGCATGACCGTATGTTGTCCCGTTTTTACGATATCGAAGGCGAAAAATTGACCACACACACACACACATACAGACATCAGTCAGAAAATGATCTTAAACGATTGCTAGGGTCTCAAAACGTGAAATCTGTTAAAATCTCGAAATATTTTTTTCGGACTAAATCCATTACTTCCCTACCATAGTAGAGGTGGGAAGTAAAAATCACAATAAAAATCCATCTGTAGGAAAAAATTCGCCATCAGTGGTTTTGTTTTGTTGCCATGGATATAACAGGGAGAAACTGTACGATAAGCCGAACACAACAGCCGGGTCATCAAGGACTTGTTTCTTGTTCACATACTAGATATTATATTGTATTTATGTTATTCGAGATCCTAGACTATCATAGGTCCCGGCCTGGTGTTTTAAAGACCACCAATAGCTAAGGTTATTTGGGCCTAGCACTAATTCATATTTTCAATTCATTATTTTTTTTTAATAATAAATTGAAAATCCAATTGACACTTTTACCAGCTCTCGGGCTAGAACCTGGGAACTTGTAATAGAGGAACCATAGCAACGCCATGTGAACAACAGCATTGCTACACTCTAGGCTATTCTCAAGCCCGTCCCGGCCTGGTGTAAAGGCTAGCGTGTTAGCCTTTTGATCGGATTGTCGCGGGTTCGAATCTCACCACCGCTTTAATATGGATGTTTTGTGATGCCGTTTTAGTTTAATGCAATTCGTCAATTAGAGGTTTACGACCTTACTTGTCGAGCGTCTATAAATAAACGAACAACTAAATACTTGGTTTGACGTAAGTCACGATTAAGGTAGAAATAGAGACGGCATTAATTTTGCAACTTTCTCTAACTCATTGTAGTACCGATTTATTTCATCAATAGAGAAAGATATTGAAGAACAGGTTGGTGTAGTGTTTAGCGTACTAGTCTCTCGACTAGACTGTCGTGGGCTCGATAATGGATTACTACCTCCAATCATGCTTTTTTAAGTTAGCTGAAATTCAATGATACAGACCTTTTCATCGACGAACATTTTTTTTCTACGCATGCGCCCAATTCCGCCATGTTTTTCGGACCCTTTCGTATTAACAGATGGGAAGTGATTGATTATGAAAAATGTAAACAGTAATTAAATAACAAATATTTTTTAAAATAGTGGTACAACATCCTAGAAAAATATTTGAGTATTTTTGAAAATACATTTTTTATGATAAAAAATTTATGACAGGTAGGATTCTAACATTTCTAACCTTGTGTGCAAGCTTTCACGGCCGGCATTGTTCCAAGTCTTCATGGTTTCCGGGTTTGTAGGCCGTGGTCCGGTGGTATTTCTACCTGACGTTTCGTCTAAGATCGGCCTAAGGACACAAGAGACCCACTGCCAACACCAGGAGTATACCGCATCCCTTGCAGCTGTGGATCAGTATACAGGGTGAGTTCGACCACCCGTATCAGTCGTTTTTTTTGAAAACGGTTAGTCGTAGAGAGTTGTGTCAAAAATTTGTATTATAAAAACCCTAATAAAGAATCGAATGGTGATAATTTTTTTTTCCGGGAAGGTCGGCTTCCCTATTAGTTTGCTCCAGAATGTCCAGAACTCCGGAATTATAAATGTAACGATAGGTCGAAAATGGTACTGTTGAAAAGATCTTTAAAAAATTAGCAAGTTTTGTACGGATTTTTTTTTATTACTACCACCCCTGTTAAGTAATATTTGTTTGAAATTACTAAATTAAAATGTCATAATAACGAATTTTTTAAAAGTCCGCATTTAAAATCTAGTTACCTATCTATCGATCATAAAACACTGAAGAAGTACACTCACAGTATAACCAGAAGAGCTCAGTAGTATGTATTAAAGAGTAAATGGAAGACAGTTTGTACACTTGTGACAATGTCTAAGGTTGCTAGATTTTTAATGCCGACTTCGATCTTTATTATGAAATTTTGATTTAATAACTTCAAACGATTGTTATTTAACAGGGGTGGCAGTAATTAAATAATTTTTCCTACAAAACTTGCTTATTTTTTAAAGAGCTTTTCAACAGCACCACTTTCAACCTATCGTGCTTTCTAAAATTCCGGAGTTTTGAACATATAATAATTTATATTTATACTTATAGAAATTTACAGGGGTGGCTGTAATAAAAAAAATGTTCCTACAAAACTTGCTTATTTTTGAAAGATCTTTTTAACAATACCACTTTCGACCTATCGTTACATTTATAATTCCGGAGTTCTGGACATTCTGGAGCAAACTAATAGGGAAGCCGACCTTCCCGGAAAAAAAAAATTATCACCATTCGATTCTTTATTAGGGCTTTTATAATACAAATTTTTGACACAACTCTCTACGACTAACCGTTTTCGAAAAAAACGACTGATACGGGTGGTCGAACTCACCCTGTATATTGGGACACGTATAGCAGAGCTCAAGAGAAGCTGTAAACTGGGACAAACAGAAAAATCTGCCATAGCCGAACACACTTTGACTCTGGACAATCATAAGATCCTTTTCGAAGAAACCCGAGCCATAAACAGAACGTTAAGTTATTACCCACGAATATACAGAGAGGCCATAGAAATACAAAAGCTCACACAGAATTTCAACCGAAAAGATGAAGGCCTCAATCTCAGTAAAACCTGGACACCACCACTCCGACATACAAAACCAATGACCAATCGTTCAAGGACGGAATTCGACCGAGTAGAGAACTCACCCCCACCACTACACACTGCGCAGTTGACCAATTACAGAGAGACGGACTACGACCGAACAGAGAACACACTAGGCATAAAAGAAGGGAGGACACCAGTCACTGACACACTGACCAGTGAGCCGCCAAGGAGGATACTTCGACTGCTGCCACATCGCCTTTGAGAATGTCTACCGCAGTTGTAGACGAAACGTCAGGTAGAAATACCACCGGACCATGGCTTACAAGCCCGGAAATCATGAAGACATGGAACAATGCCGGCCGTGAAAGCTTGCACATCTTGATTAATTGTGGTGGTTAAGAAGTTACTTAATTGCTGTTTTTTCCAAACGTCCGTTCCTATTTTACATACAACAGTAGCGATTCGATTTTAGTGGGGTCCAAAAAATTAATCACGCCTGAGAGAGGCAAAACGAAGGGCGGAGCAGAGCCAAGCCCAATGTCTGTAACGCTGCAGTACATACGAAATGTATGTCCCATAGTTAGAGAAGGTTCGTGATCCCACTATTACGGGCGACGACGGTCCCTATACTGAACGCACGGTGGGGCGAGGGGCGGGACGTCGACAAGGCCTGCTTAGATAAGATTCATTCTAATACATTGTGTGTGCAGAGACCATTGTGACGGCATTATGTAACCTAAAGGGACGCATCACGTGACACAACATCCACTGTTAATGTTGCAGTATGTAGTGTCACAGAAGACGGCATCAATACTTTGTTTCATATACTCATGATCAAGTTCGCCATGTTGAAAATAGTTTTATTGTAAATACCTAGAACGTATCGCTGCATTGTAAGAAATAAGAAGGCCGATTACATAGATTATTGATGGTCCATTTGTAGCCAGCGATTAATCTGGTAATAGGCACACAAAGAGACAATGGCGTCGCAAACAGGTATCGCCTGCACATCGCGTAGATTCCATAAAAACACATTGCGCATGCGTGGTTACTAATTTTACATTAACTTGTTTTATATTCATCCATTTTATATATGTAACTATACATTTTATTTTGTAATTTTTACACACTTTATTGGAATATAACACAAATTATGTAATTTTAATTTACTTTATGTAAAAATGAAGTTTTCTGTGTAAAAATAAATAATAATGTAAAATCACTTAGAAAATCGAGCGAATTCTACCTTAACTTTCAAAGTATTTTTACATCCATTTTTTACAGTGTGAGAAGCATCAAGGTCATCAGGGCTTGAGAATAGCCAAGCGTGTAGCAGTGCTGTTGTTTACATGGCGTTGCTATGGTTCCTCTATTACAAGTTCCCGGGTTCTAGCCCGAGAGCTGGTAAAAGTGTCAATTGGATTTTCAATTTATTATTAAAAAAAAAGGAAATGAAAATGTGAATTGGTGCTAGGCCCAAATAACCTTAGCTGTTGGTGGTTTTTAAAATACAATTTACAATCAAGGTCACCATGTTGATTTAAATGTTTATTTATTTTTGCCATGCCCACTATAAAATAGCTGCTTTACATGCATGTAAATAAGTGACCTTTGACAGGCCGGTGTGCGGGAACGTATTTTTCCCACACTAGTGTGGGAAAGCAAACCATTTCCATGGTGATTTATGTTTATTCGCCCTGATCCGCCCGCTATTACCTACTGACAGCTACTCTCGGCCTACTATAGAAGTATAAAGTTGACGACACAAAATGAACTGAAATTTTTTTGAAAATACTGAAAATGAGTGAAAAGCAGCTTTTTTATGGTGGGTATGGCATTACATATTTATGACTCGTGTGACTGTTAAAATTCGACTAATCGCTCGTTTTAATCTACTGTCACTACTCGTCAGTAATATACCTCATTGCACCACTAGATATACAATCTACTTTTATTTTATTTATTGTAGATTATAGACGCGTCGACATCTAAGGTCATTAGCGTCTTTCAACTGCACTAAATAACAACTAACTTAAAACTAAATAACATCACAAAACATCCATGAGCGCAGGTGGGATTCGAAAAAAATAAATTGTGTTTTAAAGACCACCAACAGCTAAGGTTATTTGGGCCTAGCACCAATTCATATTTTCAATTCATTATTTTTTATTTTTTTTTTAATAATAAATTGAAAATCCAATTGACACTTTTACCAGCTCTCGGGCTAGAACCCGGGAACTGTGGACTTGTAATAGAGGAACCATAGCAACGCCATGTAAACAACAGCACTGCTACACGTTCGGCTATTCTCAAGCCCTGGTGGGATTCGAACCCACGGCAGTCCAGTCTAGAGGTTGCGGCACCAAGCATGCTAACCACTAGGCTAAACTGCCCTCTACAATCTACTAATATCTAATCTGTTTCGAACGAATAATATATCTGTTCCTCAATAATTTTGTATGTAACGCAGTAAACAATTTGTTTCCTCTCGAAGATATTATAACAACCCCGTTAAGGGGGCATATATACGACCCACAGAAGTACATTCCAAAGTGCAATTTCATTTCTTACATTTCACCCTCCGCCGTTCTTTATCTTACACTTTTTCCCCATTATCCAATATATCGATGCTCGTGTGTTTTTATGTCCTGCATTGCATTGTATTCAGTCACTATAGTTTATTTGCCTGCTTTCCCCTATATAGGCTGTTTCCTAAATATACGGCAAAAATTTAAGAAATGATTCCTTGGGTAATTTTAAGAATACTTTGTCTTTTAATGATTTTCGAAAAGCTGTTTTTTTCTTGTTAACTTCCTATTGGAAGTTATTGTAATGGGTCCGAAAATCGAAATCAAAATGTATTACAAATTTTTATATTTCAAGGTCACTACACTATTTTTAGAAAGATGTCTCTGTGTGTGTGTGTGTGTACGTATGTACCTACGTATGTATGTGTCCATTTCTTTCTAAGACGAAATCTCGAGAATGAAAAATGATATGGACTACGTTAGGGTGCCAATCGACGCGTATTAACGTAAATATGATCTGAAAGAAATTTTTTCAAAATCGGTTCAGCCGTTCTTTTTTCTTAACCAAATAGACTCCAAAAAAGTAGATTTTACACAATATCTCGCGAAAAAAAAAAATTATATCGACTTCGTAAGGGTGTCAATCGAAGCGTGTTAACGTGATTTTGATCCGACATAAATTTTATAAAAATCGGTTCAGCCGTTTTTTTTTTAAATTATTGTTATAAATAAATAATAATTATGTTTTATAATGTTTAAAATGATTACTTTTCTGTGTAATATCTAATTTAATTACTATTATTAAATATTTATCAAACTGGGAAGTTCGTCGTGTGGACCTCAAAGGTCGCACTTTAGTCCTAATAAACGACCCACCTCACGGTTTGTTTTAAAAGAGTTCGACAGTCAATGAGGAGAAGATTGCATTCATGCATCCTAGCTGATGTAGGGAGCCATTTTCATAAGTCTTAATTAAATCAAACAAGACTCATCAAAATCGGTTCACAGATGCAGGAGAAATCGGTGAACATCCATAAAAAACGCGTCGAATTTAGAATCTCCCCCTTTTTTTGAAGTCGGTTAAAAATACATTGTTTTTGTAGAAAAAACTTTTATCGCCCTGTATCTTCAAAATAAAGTTTCTTTTCGGAAATCATGAAAGGACAAAATATTCCTAGAACAGGGGTCGGCAACCTTTTGAGACGGAAAAGCCAAAAGTTACAATTAATAAAATTTCCCAATTTTTAAAGAGCCACTAACATTTTTATTTCAATATTATGGTATTTGATTAGGATTATAACTAAACAAACAGAACAGTGTTGCCACATTTAAAAAAGTCAGCTGCCCGTATACTCTCTACTCCACCTATTCTCACTGTTCTTTGTTGAGTGTTTTTATCCTGTTTAAAGTTTTTTTTGCAGTATAATATTTTTTATGAGTTTTGAAAATAAAATAATATAATTATTAATATTTGCGCATGGAACTGGAGAGTCGCATCTTGACATAATAAGAACCGCATGCGGCTCGCGAGCCGCAGGTTGCCGACCCCTGTCTTAGAATTATCCAAGGAATCACCCCTTGAATTTTACCGTATGTTTAATACTAAACTCCCTGTATATTGAAGTTTCAAGAAGACTGCAACATTTATGAGTACAAAGTTGGTAGCTCTGATGTCAGTAGACATTACATCTTCGATCTCCGAGTAATCCGTTGCTGTTTGTTGCTTTCAGAAAGATTACCGGATTTCAAAAACATGTCTTTAACATTGTCCTTTATCATTTTTCTTTTGTAAAATGTACCGTGCCTTCGATAGGACTTAAGAATTTATATTATGTAAAGTTTGTTTGCCAATCCACGCTAATCTTCAGAAACTACTGAGCCGATTTCAAATAACGATATAAATACATCATTTGAACAAGCCGTGAGGTGGGTCGTTTATTAGGACTAAAGTGCGACC
Source organism: Mongoloraphidia duomilia (assembly GCA_039654895.1). Lineage (NCBI taxonomy): Eukaryota > Metazoa > Arthropoda > Insecta > Raphidioptera > Raphidiidae > Mongoloraphidia > Mongoloraphidia duomilia. Next base: position 801,737 of record CM077521.1, on the reverse strand, counting down.
CTTGAGATCCACACGACGAACTTCCCAGTTTGATAAATATTTAATAATAATAATTAAATTAGATAATACACAGAAAAGTAATCATCTTAATCATTAATTGGCAATAGTATAGAGTTAATGCATTTATCATTAACTTTGATTTTGGTAAAAATATATATGAGCACTGTGGTTGGAATAAAAACAAAATAAAATATAGTTACTTCTTACCACAACAGTTTTATTGATGGATGTACATTTCGAAAGCTAAGCTTTCATCTTCGGCGAACACTACATCATGTAGTGTTCGCTGAAGATGAAAGCTTAGCTTTCGAAATGTACATCCATCAATAAAACTGTTGTGGTAAGAAGTAACTATATTTTATTTTGTTTTGATTTTGGTGCAATAATTGCAACAATTTCAAAGATAAATCACAGTTGGTTGTCCGCAGTTCAGAGGTTCGAATTGCCACTGTAATCAAATGAGGTTTTATTACTTGCAAATCATCAAACAACCCGTAGTATTCTACAATCTACATGACAAGGTATATACATGTCTTGCATTCACGACTTTACAGCCGCTCACTATCTAGGTTTACCCTACTAAAAACAAAATCTCTAATGTGGTCGCGAACTATTCTCGATTATTTCCGAATTAAAATATTGTAGCAAAACCCCAGATGCTACGCCACTGGCGACAATCGAAGCATCCAGAACAAGTAACAATGGTGAGATGTGGCATTATATCGAAGACACAAGAATGTTCTAGAAAGCGCGCGAACGTGGGGGGGGGACAAGCTGCTAGCTCTATATAAGTAGAGCAGTCACTGGAGAGAAAACAACGAGTGTCGTGTGACAGTGTCGATTTGAAATAAATACAGTTCAGTGCGCTTCAGTTCGTGTTATTATTAGTGTATTTGCCATATGGCACATATACTATTGGCGTCGGTCGGATGGCGGGACCTAGGGGTCGGACCAAAATTTCTCGACGTTTCATAGCCTCCTGAACAATTTGGCACCATTTTTGGAAATGTCTGTTTATATATGTATATATATATATTTGGATATATATATATGTGTGCGGGCTATAACTTTCGAAAGAGTTAATTGATTTTGACGAAATTTGGTAGGCACGTTGAAATCCATCACCGCACGAAGCCTATTTAAAATGGGCCCAATCGGACCATTTTAAGGGTTGTTTTTAGGGGTTGAAAAAAGTTTTTGGGCCCAAAAATGCCGAAAAAATTCTCAGAATCGTTTCAAAATTGAAATTTAACCCTTTAGTAACGATTAAAATGTGCTGCTAAAATTTTAATAAAATCGGCCCGACAGGACCGAACTTACAAATTTTATGAAAACACTAGTTTGCGGATAGTGCTTTACTTACTGAAGGGTGTATTTAATTTGGTACCGAGATTGCATTGATAAAAATATTGAAATTAAGAAAAAAAATATTATTTTAAGGGATGTACTAAGGGGTTAAATTTTTTATTTTGTTCAAAAACAAACTTAAGTTCATATAATAAAGCCACAATGCCAGTATTAGCAAATACACTATATTGTCGGCAGGGTTTTGGCACTGCGACCCGAGTTTTATTATATAAACAGTGTTGACTATTAGAATTGAGATATAATTGTTACAGTTTATTGTTATCCGTTTTTTAGTTACATTTTTAATTGTTGTAAATAAATAATTTATTCCACCCATGTAAGAAAACAGTTTTGTTACAATATCTCGGACGATTGTCGGAATCATTAAACTATTTAATTTTTATTTAAGTTAAAAAAAGTATCTATTAGGTAGGTATTATTAAAATTTAACAGAAGTAATTGAGTTTCTATGCTGGCTTCTTTTCTTATAGATTTTAAAGGTACCTACCTTGCATTATTTTTGAGTTTTACTAAATTTTTTCCCTGTTAGATGCAGGATGGTTTCATTGTTTAAACTTTAAACCATCGAATGAGATGGCTTGGTTTCTTGTCAGATTCTAATTTAAATTTTGAGTCTAATTCATAAGTCTAGAAACCCTGCATTTTGGTTTCCAACTAGATTCTAAATGCACAATATTTTACAGAGCCTAAACAGCAAGAAGCTAGTTCCAACAAAATTATTTCAACAAGTAGAAAAATGTTTTGGTTTATATTTAGACTCTAGATGCACAATTTTTTTTATACCAAATCTAGTTTCTATCTAGATTCCAGATGGTCAACACTTCAATGAATTTTAATTCAATCAAGGAAGAAACCAGTTTCGTATCGAGATAAGAATTATTATTTCATCACGTAGAAACGTTGGTTGCTTGGTTTCTATCTAGATTCTAGATGCGCAATACATTAACGAGTTCCAATTCTGTCAAGGTTAAGGACAATGCTGTACCAAGACAGCAACATTATTTCATCCCGTAGAAACATTGGTTGCTTGGTTTCTATCTAGATTCTAGATGCACAATACATTAATGAGTTTCAATTCTGTTGACGTTAAGGATAGTTCTTAACCAAGACAACAAAATTATTTCATCGCGTAGAAACATAGACGTCTTGGTTTCTATTTAGATTCTAGATGCACAACATCTATATTGATTTTAACTGAATATGTACACGTATATGTATAGCATAAACGTGTATTGTATTTGTAATGTTTAGTACGTGATTGACAATACAGGAGTTTAGAAAATAACACAACTGCACGAACATAACCACAAATGAATGTTTTCATTTCATTTTTTACATTCATACTTTTTCTTAAGATTCCCATGCAATTTATTCAAACTAAGAAACGAGACAAAATGCATAACGACGCATGGATCAAACTGTTGCAGTTTTTCGCTACAATGAAAAGAAACAGCACTGCAGTTTCAAGTTTAATATAAGCGCTATTTCCCAAAATCTATTCAACAAAAAAATTCCATGACTGACTGACAGACAGCACACAGCCTAAACTACTGAAGATAGAAACATGGGACGATATGTTCCTAAAGGTACGTGCAGTATGGAGCTGGGATTCTAGATGGTAGCGTAGATCATAGCAGGGCTTACTTAAATTAATGCATTGTCATATATGCGAGCGTACATAATGAAGCAGTTAGTGTAGCAGGTATAAGCGCTGTTATAAGAGCTGGTAGATTCAAGAATTTATCTCGCCATTCTTTCAGCGCGCTGACTACTACAATCAACGTGTGACAACTGTCAAATGGCCGTTACAAGTTTCCCAATGGATGTGACTAGTTTAATAAGTGAAATTTTGCCAGTTTTTATTTAATTTGTTTTGAGTTTTTTCTAAGACGTATTTAAAAGTGTTAGGTTCCATACGTAAATATTCAAAAAACCGGTTTGGGTAAAATTTTAATTCTTGGTTTAAATGATGAAATTCGCCATGTTTAGATCGTTTTCTATCAATAGGGTGGACTCCTAAAGGGGTGAAAATGTTTGTGTAGAAAATTGTTTCCCTGCGTGTATCAACTTGAAACTTGGTATAAATATATTTTTCAAAACAAACAAATAATAAAACACGTATTTTTGGATTTTTTTAACAAAACCCTTAGTTTAAATTAAAGAACAAAAAGTATTTAGCGTATATTTTTGGTCGCTTTAAAAATTAGTGAGATACAAGGCCGTGTTAAAATGTCGATAGCTCGCAACGAAATTTTTGAAAACGGTAACAAGAATCGAATTTCTGACCGGTTATGACCTCGAAAAAGACATCCTGTGTATACAGGTTTAGCTTCTTTATATCTCAATGGAAATTTCACAAATCTATGGACATAGTTTACACGCTTTAAAAAAAGATAGTGATTGTTTATTACGTTCCGTTCATAATTACAGTTTTCCATTAATAATTATGCGACGCCATTTTACAACTCAACCGCACTTATTTCAATTGGGACGAGCTGTACACCACATTATGAACACAAAATGTGCACATGTTAGGTTAGTGTGAGTGTGTGTGACAATTGACAATCGGCAATATGGCCGCCGCTGCATTTCATATCGCTGTATGGCCATAAAAGTGCACAGCGCACTCATGTTCCGCCAATTATAACACACCGTGCTCATTTGTTTTTATTTATTCATTTTGTTAAACAGTTGAATAACTCCAAATATTATTATTATTATATAATATTATTATTATTTACATATATTATAATATGTCTGTATGGCTGTTTCCTTATAGATAGATATTGTAAATTATAGACGCTCGACGACATAGGTTGTAACGGTAGTGTTCCTTAGGGTCGTCAAAAATGTAGTTTTATAATCCTTGAGTAGTTAGGTTTTTACTCAAGGAACAAAACACCCTATTTGACGACTCTATAAGGAAAAGAATCGTTACAATTGGCGACCGTGACAGGACTCGACCTTGTAAAAGTGTGTGTGTGTGCCCACTTGTTCTCACTGGGCTGTTTATGGTTATGATCGGAATGATTTCTGAAATCAGAGCTAATTATCGAGTATATAGGTACTGTTTCTTGTACACACTGTATAAGTCTGGTTTTGTAATGAATGGAAAAAAACAAAAGTGAATGCAATAACGGACAATGGTCGGGGAAACTGGGTAAATGTGCTCACGTAGAGGAAATTGTCTCTGTAAGACATTAGTGGGAGCGGACCTGACAAAATATGACACATGTGTTTCACGAGCACAGAAGAATTTGCAGTTTTGGTTTCTCTATTTTGTTTTATTCTACTTTTGGAAGACTGTCATTCGTTATAAATTTTGCATGGTAGACTTTTTCGCTTATATCAATCTATAAATTTCGTTTATTTTATATTTTTATTAAAGGTCACCATACGAGTTAGTAGCCTAGTGATGCGAGAGTACTAGACTAATATAGGAAGGTACTGGGTTCGAATCCCGACGGGGAAAGATGAAGCCAAAATCTTTTCCTATAGTGACTCACGCCGAGAAACCGTAATTCGTGTACCGACCGGCGGCCATCTTGTTTAAATTTTTCAATTCGTGTGCCGGCTATCTTGTTGAAATTAATTCATGGTTTGTACCGCAATAATTTCACATAAATATCCAGATGATTTATGTTTTTAACCCCCGACGAAAAAATAGGGGTGTTATAAGTTTGAAGACTTTGTCTGTCTGTATGTGTGTGTCTGTCTGTGGCATTGTAGCTCCCAAACGGATGAACCGATTTCAATGTTTTTTTTTGTCTGAAAGCTGGTATTTGCGAGATGGTTCTTATTTATTATAATAATACCTGGATGACCGAGCTTTGTTCGGATGAGTTAAAAAAAATAGTACTTAAAGTTCCCATTTCATCAAAATCGTTAGTCGTTTTTAAGAAAAAAAATTACATACCTATAAGTAGATAATATTATTATACGTCAGTATACGTCATACTACATAACGTATGTACCTACATATTTTCAAATAATTACTGATTATTTTAATAAGTTAAAGATTGACTGTCAGAGTAATTTGACATAAATAATGAAAATAGTTTGTTTTTTCCAAAGCCTACTCACCATACGACACTGTTTTATAACGTTAAAAAAACTGTTTTTTAAAATGATAAAATCGATAAGAAAACGAATTTTTCCAGGGATGAGAGCTAGCTAGATCGATTTTTTGCCCCCCAAAACCACTTTTCAGTAAATTCCATCCAAATCGTTAGGGCCGTTTTCGAGAAAATATTTATATAGGTACATAGGTACATATATACAAAATTTGCTCGTTTAATAATATAGGGATTATAACAAATTTAAAATCCGATTGAAACTTTCACCAGCTCTCACAATAGAATTTACGAAGACGATAAATGATTTGCAATTAATAAATAATGGTACACCCGGTATATAGATACAAGTAATATTAACTGATGATTTAAAACGACTTTTCAAGATGAAAGGTCAACATAATATTATAAGAAAATCCCACTTTTATTGAAGGTTTAACATTATGTGGTTTTATCGTCGAAATACCTACTGAAAAAAAATCTTGAAGCCTGAAAAGCGGATGCGGAAACATTGTCAGAAAGGATGCTGAAAATCTACTTTGTTGACTATCAGTGACCTTGGCTAGTTTAAATGCAAATAAGAATATGTCCAAAAACATTTTTTTTTTCGGTTTTATAAATAGGTATTATACTTTATGGTAAATGATTTTTTACTTTATGATATGCTATGTATTTTCAATTGTATTTTTTTCTTTTTTGAATATTTTTTTTCTGTGGTCTCTTATTGGGATATTCCTATTGGCTGCATTAAATAAAGAAATAGATAAATAAATAATTAAACAAGCCGTGAGGTGGGTCGTTTATTAGGATTTAGGACTAAAGTGCGACCCTTCACGACGAACTTCCCAGTTTGATAAACATTTAATAATAATAATTAAATTAGATATTACACAGAAAAGTAATCATTTTAATCATTAAAACATAATTATTATTTATTTTTAACAATAATTAAAAAAAAAGGCTAAACCGATTTTTATAAAATTTATGTCGGATCAAAATGACGTTAGCACGCCTCGATTGACACCCTTACGAAGTCGATATAATTTTTTATTTGCGAGATATTGTGTAAAATCTACTTTTTTGGAGGTTATTTGGTTAAGAAAAAGAACGGCTGAACCGATTTTGAAAAACTTTCTTTCAGATCATATTTACGTTAATCCGCGTCGATTGGCACCCTAACGTAGTCGATATCATTTTTCATTCTCGAGATTTCGTCTTAGTAAGAAATGGACACATACGTACGTACACACACACATACACACACAGACATCTTTCTAAAAATAGTGTAAAAATAGTGTAGTGACCTTGAAACATAAAAATTTGTTATACATTTTGATTTAGATTTTCGGACCCATTACAATAACTTCCAATGGGAAGTTAATAATTAAATAATTTTAGATATGAGTTTAAACTAGGCATAGATAATTTTTAACTTCCCATTGGAAGTTATTGTAATGGGTCCGAAAATCGAAATCAAAAAGGAAAAAAATTTTTTATGTTTCAAGGTCACTACACTATTTTTACACTACTTTTAGAAAGATGTCTGTGTGTGTGTTTGTGTGTGTGTGTGTGTGTGTGTACGTACGTACGTATGTATGTGTTCATTTCTTTCTAAGACGAAATCTCGAGAACGAAAAATGATATCGACTACGTTGGGGTGCCAATCGACGCGTATTAACGTAAATATGATCTGAAAGGAATTTTTTTAAAATCGGTTCAGCCGTTCTTTTTTCTTAACCAAATAACCTCCAAAAAAGTAGATTTTACACAATATCTCGCGAATAAAAAATTATATCGACTTCGTAAGGGTGTCAATCGAGGCGTGTTAACATCATTTTGATCCGACATAAATTTTATAAAAATCGGTTCAGCTGTTTTTTTTTTTTTTAATTATTGATGTTTTAATGATTAAAATGATTACTTTTCTGTGTAATATCTAATTTAATTATTATTATTAAATATGGGAAGTTCGTCGTGTGGACCTCAAGGGTCGCACTTTAGTCTTAATAAACGACCCACCTCACGGCTTGTTACAGTTGATGTTTGATTGGAAAAATGTGCATCTAGTAAAATAATATGCGTTAAAGTGGTTTAGAAATTTTGGTAATTTGTGATGACTTTTTCATTTTTATAATTTTGTTTGCAAATTATGCGTACCGCATTCTGGCGTTCTAGAGGTCACAGAGTTCGATATTATTGATGTTGCCAGAAAAAATTATGGTCCGATATTTTTTTTATATATTCCCACTCCATTTTTGAGACGATTGCGATGAAAATTTGGTGGCTTGTTGTGCTCACTACTGAGAAGGTTTCTGTAGGTTCATAAACACTTCGTACCCGGACGAATCCGAGTCGGACCGCTAGTAGTTGATATTATTAACTTATATTTCTGTTAAAATAAAATAAGCGATATCTGTCTCTCAATAAACTGGGTGTTCATTATAAACTTAATTATACAGAATGTTTATAGAAAGTCGTAACATTTTTACACTTTTAGTTTTTTCAAGATATAGGTAAGTTTTTAGCAAACATCTTGAAAGAAAAACTATTTTATTTTTTTTGTTCTCATTTTTATTATATTATACACAAAGAATAACTTAGGCTTTGTAGCGATCAGTGAGGGGGTTCCCCTAACAAAATGTCGGCTTGCTTTGAATAAAACAGTTCGTATCTTAAAATACTATTGTGTGCAAATTATCGACTGAGTGACTGTGCACAAGGAGGATGAAAGAACAAGGAGGATGGAAGGTACATGGATCTCTCTGGAACTGCGTTAAGGATGATATATAATTTATTTACTGGGGCTCTGCCCCGTTCCTTGTGCATTATGAACCATCATTGTTTCATCAGCCATACATGCCTTACACATACAATGAGATCAAAAACGAGGGCTGAACAAAATTCAGTCATGTCGTAGAATTGATCGAAGTATCCATTTTTGAATTTAAAATTAATAATAGTAGATAGATTGTATATTTAGTTGTGTAATGAGATATAGTACCGATGAGTAGTGACAGTGTGTTAAAACGAGCGATAGCGAGTTTTAACAGTTACACGAGTCATAATAATATCTTACGCACGAGATATATATGGTATTAGCGGTGGGATCAAACGAATAAACATAAATCACTATGGAAATGGCTTTCCCACACTAGTGTTCTTTTTGCTTTTCCCCTCTCAGAATTTTTATTATTAAAATTAATAAATAATTGTTGTCAGTAAACATCTATACCTACATAAGTATCCAAAGCCTGCTTACAATTTTACACTATTTTGAAAAAAATTGATTTTTGAAATTATAAAATCTTTAAGAAAACGAATTTTTCCTGGGGTGAAACCAAGCTAGATCGATTTTTTGCCCCCCAAAACCCCTTTTCAGTCATCCAAATCGTTAGAGCCGTTTTATCCCTGTGTGCAAGCTTTCACGGCCGGAATTGTTCCAAGTCTTCATGGTTTCCGGGCTTGTAGACCGTGGTCCGGTGGTATTTCTACCTGACGTTTCGTCTACAACTGCGGTAGACAGTCTCAAAGGCGATGTGGCAGCGGTCGAAGTGTCCTCTTTGGCAGCTCACAGGTCAGTGTGTCAGTGTCCTCCCTTCTTTTATGCCTAGTACCAGTGTGTTCTCTGACCTGTGAGCCGTCAAGGAGGACACTTCGACCGCTGCCACATCGCCTTTGAGAATGTCTACCGCAGTTGTAGACGAAACGTCAGGTAGAAATACCACCGGACCACGGCCTACAAGCCTGGAAAACCATGAAGACGTTTTATCCCTGTCAGCGATTCAATAATTTTTGAGTCGGTAATTTCGGTCATTTCAATTCACTAATAATAAATAATAATGCGTTTAACGTCCGTTTCTCGACATTATGTCATAACAGACGCCATTCGCACCATTACTATTTTCCATTTTACCACTTCCCGTTTTATACATTTTTATACTTCAACTTAATTAATAGCAATGTGCGAATGGAGGAATTATAGGACATTAGGATAAGGTAGAAAACTTTGGGAGCATAGGGATTTGACAGGTAATCGGCCATGGCCTTGAATAAGGAACCATCTCGATATTCATCTGGAATTATTGAGGGAAACCATGGAAAACCTCAAACAAGATGGCCGGTACAGGAATTACCGTTTCTCAGCGTGAGGCAGTAGGAAAAAGTCACATCTGCCCCCGCCGGGATTCGAACCCAGTACCTTCCCAATGCGAGTCTAGTGCTGTACCACTAAGCTACATCGCTGGGTATTTCAATTCACTACCTACTCTCGTTAAAGGAGTATAACTTCAAAAACCAGCGTTTGATTTTGAGCATCCCTTTCTGAGGGGGATTGTATTGTCGTTCACAGAGCGTTGCCAGCTGCCGTAGTGGTCCAAGGAGGATGGATGGTGGTGGTGTCAGTTGACTCCAAAAGGAGAGAGAAAACACGTCAGGAATTCGTCTGAACCAAAGGAGGTGCAGATGCCGTCGCGTCACAGAGTCTTTGCAAAACGAATTATATCAATATCATTAGGTATAAAGAAGTAGCGGAACGGGGACTTCCCTGTTCACCCTTCGGCGGGTTGGGGGGCGGAGTAGAAAGGAGCGGATGACTTGTTTATTACCGCCATCGACTCCTGACTTTATTACGGTATGAATTATTTATTATTACAAATAGATTATTGTAATGCGGACGACGAAGGCAACTTGTTGATTACGACATTTACGACCAGTTTTTCAGTTAAATTAAAGTTCTATTTCAGGCCTGAAAAAATCGTTTGAGTTCAGTTCCTGTTGTGCCGCAGTGTTTTATTTATTTATCACTTAAAATTAAATGACATCTCAAAACATCCATGAACGAGGTAGAATTTGAACCCACGACAGCTTGCTTCAAAGGCCAGTATGACGCAACTCGACCATATTTGTCACTAGAAATCAGTGTTGCCAACCGATTGAGAAATTGACGTTTTTGACGGAATTAAATAAATAAATATTAGTAATAAAAACTTGTTAGAGACAAGCTTCTATCTAAATGCACTAAAAAGGAAGAATTTTAATTTAGGTTCGTGGGTCGTAAACTCTATGATAGTTTATTAGTTACGTACGACCCACGCTTTTATAATTATGCACCTAAATTATTAAAAATTATTTTTTCTTTTTAGTGCATTTAAATAAAAGCTTGTCTCTAAAAAGTTTTTTTTACTAATATTTATTTATTTTATTCCGCCAAAAACGTCAATTTCTCAATCGGTTGGCAACACTGATTCCTAGTGACAAATATGGTCGAGTTACGTCATACTGGCTTCCATTAATTATTCAATTGAGCACACAATATGACCTCTTGACCTTGTTGAAGCTTGAACTTCTGGCCTTTCTTGTTTGTTTAAGCTTTACAATCGAGTCCAATTAATTAATTGTTAAATATTAACTTAATTATTGAACATTGTTTCATCAAAACAGCTTCGTTAAACAAATAAATAGTAAATAAACAAACTACTCGTTTATTATTGAGCTGGGATCAAGTCGCCTCGGGGGACTCGATTTGTACGTTTAATAAATGTCACACCAATTTAATCACGACATAAAATACAAGGATCATATTTTGTTACTGGATAGTTTTAGTTGCAACGGAAAAAGACAGCACTGTCGGTCATATTATGACACTTTCCAGAGGGCAGCTCGGTGTAATGGTCAGCGTGCTGGTCCTTGGAGCAAGCTGTCGTGGGTTCGAATCTCACCTCGCTCATCGATGATTAGTGATGTCAATTAGTTTTATAATTGATGGTGTTCTTTGATGTAATAAAGAAGCTAATGACCTAAGTTGTCGAGCGTCTATAATCTACAATAAATAAATAGAGACACGCACCTTACGTTTTAAGGACATCAGCTGCTAGGATTATCTGGACCCAGTACTAATTCATATTTTCAATTTATTATTTTTTAATAAGTTGAAAATCCAATCGATTTTACCATGTTCTCGGATCAGAATCTTGAAACTGGGGGCTTGTAACGGAGGAGTCATGGAAACGTCATATAACCGACGGCACCGCTACACGCTCGGCTATTCTTCCACGACACGAGTATCGTGAACGACTAGTCGAACGTAATTAATTCACCAACTAACTTTATGTCAAATTCGAAAAAGTTTTGAAAGATTCTTGTGAAGAAATAATCATGTCTTTTTTTCATTCTTTTATTTTGAATAGCTTTCATAGAAGATAAGCCCATTACTGTATAGTTAGATAGATATATGATTATAGACGCTCAACAATAGAGTTCAGAAGCGTTTATAACGGCTTTCATCTATTTCTGTATCGCTTTTATTTTGGGAGCTGGAAAAATACCAAAATCTTTCTGGCTTTCAATACTCCAAACCGGGAAAGCTAGTGAACGATTCAAGCGCGTACCGAAAATTTATAGATGCTCGACAACAAAGGTCATATAAACGTCCTACCGCAAAGAGTGAAGAGATATAATAAAAATAGTGAAGTGTTAAAAAGCGCCATCGCGAAAACTTCAAAAACAGAACTTCTTATAAGAACGGTGCGGCGGCGGCGATGTGAAGAAAAGTATTGTTGTCGGGGGCAAAGGTCGGCACTTGGGTTGTTTTTTCCTCTTTCACGGGCCCTGTACTTATAATATATAGATTGAATTCAGTAATTAATTATGCACGGTGCATAAGACACGGGCCGGCACTTGAAGTTCCAGCCATCTAGATGATGAATTGTTCTCTTCAATCTCCCTAAATATGGGAGCAACGCCTGTACATACACGCTGTACACTACACACAAACTCGTTTATATAGGGTGCTCTCTTAAGGTACGTGCAGTATGGAGCTGGGATTCTAGATGATAGCGTTGATCATAGCAGGGCTTGCTTAAATTAATGCATTGTTATATAATATGTGAGCGTACACAACGAAGCAGTGAGTGTAGCAGGTATAAACGCTGTTACAAGAGCTGGTAGATTCAAGAATGTATCTCGCCATTCTTTCAGCGCGCTGACTACTACAATCAACGTGTGACAACTGTCAAAGGGACGTTACAAGTTTCGTAATGGATGTGACTAGTTTAATAAGTGAAATTTTGCCAGTTTTTATTTAATTTGTTTTGAGTTTTTTCTAAGACGTATTTAAAAGTGTTAGGGTCCATACGTAAATATTCAAAAAATAGGTTTGGGTAAAATTTTAATTCTTGGTATAAATGATGAAATTCGCCATGTTCAGATCATTTTCTATTAATAGGGGAACATGATAGCTCCTACCCAAATTTGTATTTAAAATATACCACTTTGTAGCAAAAGAACACAAATATTCGCCTTCGCTATCTGACATTTCAAACGCGACTTAAGCTTGTATCAATGCTAGTATCAAAGCTTCGTTGTGCAAACCTATAAGTGCTTATAATTTCAGCTACCATCTACCATACATGCTACCATCTAGAATCCCAGCTGCGTATAACTGCACGTACCTTTAGAGAACGTTCAATTTATTATTAATAAAATATTAGTAAAAAAAACTTTTTAGAGACAAGCTTTTATTGAAATGTACTAAAAAGGAAAAAATAATATTTAATAATTTAGGAAAAAAATTTAGGTTCATAATTATTAAAAAAGCGGGGGGTTGCGACTAATAAACTATCATAGAGTTTACAACCCACGCTTTTATAACAATTATGAACCTAATTTTTTTCTTTTTTAGTACATTTCAATAAAAGCTTGTCTCTAAAAAGTTTTTTTTACTATCTAATATTTTATTTTGTTCATTTTAGTTTTTCAAAATTTTACTCCCCTTTGACATCCGTAGGGTTTGAATTTCAAAAAATCCTTTCTTAGTGGATGCTTACGTCAGAAAAGGAACCAACTGTCCAAATTTCAAGTTTCTAGCTTCAACGATTTGGCCTAGGCGTTGATTAGTCAAAAAAACCCTACATCCCCGTTTGAACCCCTTAGAGGTTGAATTTATTTCTAAAAACGATGTATTCATGTATTGTCATCGGGAATATATATGTGTACAAAATTTCAAATCAATCGGATACGTGGAAGTCGTTCAAAATTGACTTGCAAGTTTTGACCTCAACAAACAAACACACAAACTAACATACATTGGAACTTTCTCCTTCGAGACTGCAGGGGTCATATGATGTTAATTTGAATTGAGAGCAGTGTCGACTTCAGGAGGGGGGGGGGCGACTCGGGTGCCAGGGCCAAGGAGGCGCATTGACTCGCGAATCAATCAGTTAAGAAAAACAAAATGGTTAGCTGAAGAATATCTCGCCCGGGCACGGATGTCTAAGACCTGAGCTGAGTCTGAGAGTACAGTTTTGCAGAACATTCGGTATCTGAGACATGACGTCATATACACAGCGAGTTAAGCACTGTACATACATTTAAGCTCAACTATACGCGATTACCAGCGAAAACCAGCCAACGGTTTCTAGCTGACGAAGTCATATGACTTGTTGTACTAACACTTACTTGATGGAGCAAAACGTAACCAAAACTGAAAGATATTAACGACACACCGTACCCTGAATTCTATTTTCTTTCATAATAAACGATATTTCATTCACAAACATTTTTTAATCATTAAACTTCCCATTGGAAGTTATTGTAATGGATCCGAAAATCTAAATCAAAATGTAAAACAAATTTTTATGTTTCAAGGTCACTACACTATTTTTACACTATTTTTAGAAAGATGTCTGTGTGTATGTGTGTGTGCGTGTGTGTACGTACGCACATACGTATGTGTCCATTTCTTTCTAAAACGAAATCTCGAGAATGAAAATTGATATCGACTACGTTAGGGTGCCAATCGACACGTATTAACGTAAATATGATCTGAAAGAAATTTTTTCAAAATCGGTTCAGCCGTTCTTTTTTCTTAACCAAATAGACTCCAAAAAAGTAGATTTTACACAATATCTTGCGGAAAAAAAATTATATCGACTTCGTAAGGGTGTCGATCGAGGCGTGTTAACGTCATTTTGATCCGACATAAATTTTATAAAAATCGGTTCAGCCGTTTTTTTTTTTTTATAATAATTATGTTTTAATGATTAAAATGATTACTTTTCTGTGTAATATCTAATTGTATTTATTGTTATTAAATATTTATCAAATTGGGAAATTCGTCGTGTGGACCTCAAGGGTCGCACTTTAGTCCTAATAAACGACCCACCTCACGGCTTGTTTTTTCTGAACAGGTAATAGTGTCAATTGGATTTTCAATCTACAGGATTTGCCAGTGAAACCAATGAGTTTTTGAAATTTTTTAATTTTTTTTTTATTGTAAAGTGTAAAGAGGAAGAATAGAAATTTACGTTCAGAATCAAAAAAAAAGAAAAAAAATTAGTAAAAAAAACTTTTTAGAGACAAGCTTTTATTTAAATGCACTAAAAAGGAAAAAATAATTTTTAATACTTTAGGTTCACAATTAATAAAAGCGTGGATCGTGAACTCTATGATAGAGTTTATTAGTCACGACCCACGCTTTTATAATTATGAACCTAATTTATTAAAAATTATTTTTTCCTTTTTAGTGCATTTAAAGCTTGTCTCTAAAAAGTTTTTTTTACTAATATTTATTTTGTTCATTTTAGTTTTTCAAAATTTTACACCCTTTGACACTCGTAGGGGTTGAATTTCGAGAAATCCTTTCCTAGTGGATGCTTACGTCAGAAAAGGAACCAACTGTACAAATTTCGAGTTTCTAGCTACAGCGATTTGGCCTGGGCGTTTATTAGTCAAAAAAACCCTACATCCCCGTTTGAACCCCTTAGCGGTTGAATCTATTTCTAAAAAGGATTTATTCATGTATTCTCATCGGGAATACATATGTGTACAAAATTTCAAATCGATCGGATACGTGGAAGTCGTTCAAAATTGACTTGCAAGATTTGACCTAAACAAACACACAGACTAACATACATTGCAATTTGCAAGTCTTGATATTTCAAGACAAGACAAGACTTTGAAAGTCTTGTCTTGACTTGTCTAGACGGCAATACTATTTTTGAGTTTATCCGTTACAAACAAACAAACATACAAAAAATCAAATCTTTTCTCTTTATAAAATTAGTATGATTATATTATAGATACATGCATATAGTGCATACATATTATACATACTAACACAGCAAGTTAAATAAAAGCTGCGGTAAAATAATGGAACGGACAGTACAAACATTTATCTACTATTTATTTTCTATCGATTTTCCGTTTTCTTTGAACTATAATAGTTTTCCTGTCATCAAAGACTACAGTCAGATGTTATTTGAAAAACGGAATATGTGTACCATAAGTTCTTCTTTTTGATTGTTTAATTTTCTTTTTAGCTAAACGTTTATCCTATTTTTTTTTCAAATGTCACGAATAATTTATACTCAGTTAACTCCAAGTTAACGAATCGGGTCGAATTTATTTTTCTAAAATTTCGCAAATTTGTACAAAGAGGGGGGTCTTCTTACTTTTGGCATTTTTAGGAAAACTCAAACATCTCTCAGATGCTGTTTATATTATTTGAAACTAAAAGTGCGGGGTGTTGGAGTCGATTCAGCGTTATTTTTTCTATAAATAGACTTAATTTCAAACGAATCGGGTCGAATTTATTTTTCAAAAATTACGCAAATTTGTACAAAGAGGGGGGTCTTCTTACTTTTGGCATTTTTAAGAAAACTCAAAAATCTCTCAGATGCTGTTTATATTATTTGAAACTAAAAGTGCGGGGTGTTGAAGTCGATTCAGCGTTATTTTTTCTATAAATAGACTTAATATCAAACGAATCGGGTCGAGTTTATTTTTCAAAAATTTCGCAAATTTGTACAAAGAGGGGGGTCTCCTTACTTTTGGCATTTTTAAGAAAACTCAAAAATCTCTCAGATGCTGTTTATATTATTTGAAACTAAAAGTGCGGGGTGTTGGAGTCGATTCAGCGTTATTTTTTCTATAAATAGATTTAATATCAAACGAATCGGGTCGAATTTATTTTTCAAAAATTTCGCAAATTTGTACAAATCTAACATTCTCTTTATATGCTTCGGAATCAATAGATTTTCACTACATGCGAGTGTTAATTCATTATAGCTAGGTTGTAGAAGTGAATCTTCGTACTAGCGAGAGCTCATCATGAAAGTAAAAATTATTTTTATATAGCTGGTAAAATGATTTTTTCCAATATGTTTGGAATCAATTATGTAATTGGCTGCTTTCCAACAAAATTTTCATTATATAAGATGTATTGATTGTAGATTATAGATGCTCGACAACGTAGGTCATTAGCGTCTATTATGAGATGTCTACTCCCCGAACTAATCATTTTAACATGCATTTAAGCTTATTAGAACCGTGAATTAATGCCATCAAAGAGCGGAACAGGCTATCGCAAGGATATGGCGGTCACATTATCTGCGGGTTTCCTTTCCACTGATTATATCCAATTGATTTCCCATTGTCTTTTTCCATTATCAGTCCCAACGTCTGGCAATGATCATAGGTTAGCTTACTTTATGGGCATTAAAAATAAATAAATGAAACTGCACCAGCGAACTGGCAGAGAACAGGGTTGGACAAAAAAAATACATAATATTGTTATATGAGTTGATTTTATGCCAGGACATAAAATCACTCAGCGATAATTTACATGCTTTTAAAAGTATTAAGTTTCTGTACTACGAAGACGCTGGAAAGAAACTTGATTTGTTGAATAATTTGCACGCGGCGCAATATTGCTTTTTGAAGTAAAACTTCTTAGGTGGCGTTGGCTTGCCTATATTTGAGAACTAAAATGCCAGAAGAAGTGTCTACGCGCGTAACCAAAATCGATCTATCTCATCCCAGGAAAAATTCATTTTCTTATAGATTTTATAATTTAACAATCGATTTTTGACGTTTCTAAATAGTGTAATATTGTAAGCAGGCTTTGATATCCATGGACTTTATCCCTATATTATTAAACGAGCAAATCTTGTATATATGTACCTATGTATCTATGTACCTATATAAATATTTTCTCGAAAACGGCCCTAACGATTTGGATGAAATTTACTGAAAAGGGGTTTTGGGGGGCAAAAAATCGATCTAGCTAGGTCTCATCCCTGGAAAAATTCGTTTTCTTATCGATTTTATCATTTTAAAAAACAGTTTTTTAACGTTATAAAACAGTGTCGTATGGTGAGTAGGCTTTGGAAAAAATTTATTTATGTCAAATTACTCTGACAGTCAATCTTTAACTTATTAAAATAATCAGTAATTATTTGAAAATATGTAGGTACATACGTTATGTAGTATGACGTATAATAATATTATCTACTTATAGGTATGTATTTTTTTTCTTAAAAACGACTAACGATTTTGATGAAATGGGAACTTTAAGTACTATTTTTTTTGAACTCATCCGAGCAAAGCTCGGTCATCCAGATATTTAATAATTAAATGAATGCATAATGACTGCGAACAGTATGTGAACACCTATTGTAAGAACAATGACGTAACACAATGCTGTAATCAGGAAAAATTCATTAATTCAAACCTATGCCACCGTGGGGATTCTAACCCTAAACTTTCCACTATCGCGGCGGACTGAGTTGACAATTACTCACACAGTGACACATTTTCAAACGACCGACTTTCTCCCTTTAAAACATTCTGTCACCTGAAAAACCACTACATGCGAGAGTCGATATTCCAACACCACTGCTAGACTACAGAACATCTCAACATGTAAAGTAAATAATAAATAATAGTTATTAAGAAATTCTTATTTAGATGGAAAAAGCAAAAATGTAAATGTATGAAGTATAACTTCGACCGTGCACTTATATGGGTGAAGCACATACCCTTCTTTTTCATAAAAAAAATAATAAATGTAGAACAATGCATGAATTTATTAGCGAGTTGTGAGAAAGGAATTTTTAAAATTTCCTGAAAATAGTTTGTTATAATTGGATGCAAAAATTTAAAGAATAAATTCCTAAAGCTCGATATTCACATATTAATTTATTTTTGTTTGTTGGGAGTAAACATTGATATTTAAAATCGAAATATTTGAAAATACGGGATTATATTTGCAAAATATTATTCAATACATAAATTGAATAAAAACATTTATTGATGACGAATGCAACATTTCCATGTTCCTAAGGCAAAGTGGTTTATGGTCAAAATCTATACATACAGTACTGTGCGAATTAATGTGAACAGATCATAAGTTTCTCATTTTTACATCCGTTAAAGAAGATGTTCTGGGGCTGCTTTTCTTATAAAGGCACCGGATCCCTTGTGCCAATCGAAGGCATGATGAACTCTCAAAAATACAGAGACTCGTTAGACCGGAGATTGGAAGCTGAACTAAGAAAAGTTGATGCACACGATCAAGCAGTTTTCCAACAAGACTCAGCTCCTTGTCACGTGTCCAAGGTGATGAAGAAATATTTCAAGGACAAAAAGATATCATGCCTTGATTGGCTGGGAAACTCATCGGACCTTAATCCGATTAAAAACTTGTGGGCTATTGTAAAAGCTAGACTTCGTAAAATAGATTGCACAACAAAAACAAAACTGATTGAGGCTGTAATCCAGACATGGTTTCGGGACCAGCAAATAACTGAAAGTTGTAAAAAACTTGTTGATTCCATGCCAAAACGTGTTCAAGAAGTTATTAAAGTCAAGGGAGGACATACTTCATATTAAAACAATTTGAATTGTATTAGTTTTTTGATTTCATTCATATATAACCAATAAATGCTATTTATTTAAAATTATCCATTGTGTTCACATTAATTCACACAGTACTGTATAATAAAATCGTAGACGCTTTTCTGTCTGTCTGTGTGTGCACGCTAATCTCCGCAATGGCTGAACTAATTTGGATGTGATTTTTACTTTTCAGTGATGATTGAGATAACATTTAGTGTTTGTTTCATTTCAATCGATTGACAAATAATAAAGATATGTCAATTTTGAAGTGCGTCTCGCGTGCGTTGTGAGTCACAACGCACGCGTGACGCACTTCACCCTACGTTTTGACTTTTGCATTAACGGTGTCACAACTTGTGACACCGTTAATGCAAAAGTCAAAACGTAGGGTTGAGTTGACTGTTTATTTATGTGACACCGTTAATGCAAAAGTCAAAACGTAGGGTTGAGTTGACTGTTTATTTATGTGACACCGTTAATGCAAAATGTTTCCAAGTGATTTTAAGCTCGTCTTTGCTTCGCAGGGGGATAATAAATCATACTTCGCTTCGCAGGGAGAGAATTTCTCGCGAGGTGATAATAAATTAACAATATACTAATAAATGTGAGCGGAGCCGCGAGTAGCCGTTAGTTTTTAATAAAATCAGATTAACGGAATGGGTCACCCGGTAGATTGTTTTTAAAGTGAAATCTTATTAGCCTTGTTTTTTTCGTTTGGTTACGCATGTCGAGGTCACGTCACATTCAATCGAAGCGATCGATCAGACAAGTACCTACTCATCAAAAAGCAGCGAGGTTTATATTCAAAACTATATTGTACGTCTACATAACTAACATCGTATGAATTTTCAGTCGAGCAGCACATCAAATATCTACCCATTGACCACCAACGATAGAATCTGGATTTTTACATAAATGGGTGGCCCAGTGGATTTCAGCGTGTCTTTTTCGACAAATGTGATTAAGTTTAAAAATATTTGGAGAATTTTAAACTTATTTTTTTTCAAAGGGGCATGTCTTCCAAATTACGTATTTAAAATTTACCGTACTTAGAAATATACAAAAAGTATTCCAGTGATTATTTATTTTTTCAAAATTCATAATTTTCAACGGAACGATTTTCGTCAAAAAAAAACCAAACAAAGAATTACCTAGGCGACACATAAAACCTCCTTAAATAACAATATATGAGTTAGGCAATTGTGGACAACAATATAATAATTATTAATTAATTCAACAATGAATTTTTAATTCACAAGGCATCCACTAGGATGATGGCATAATATGCTGACTGATATGTTAAGAAATACTATGCACTATCTAGTGGATGCCTTGTGGATTAAAAATTCATTGTTGAATTAATTAATAATTATTAAAACCTCGTTTTTGAGAAGTCTATTAAAAATCCCCAAAATTCGACATGCACCGCTTCGCCTTGCCACCATAGATTAATTGACCAGTTCCATTGCAAACATACAGTGTATTAAATAAGCAGGTAGATATAAGCTTCCAGTTAGGTATAACTATATAATATTTAGAGGGCGATATGCAGGTTGGTTAGTTGGACGGAATTTATGTAGAGGTTGGGACGTTATTGATAGATGTCTGTTCAGATAATGGAGGATAAATTTGTCTGCTGTCGTTTGCGATCTCTTTCAATACTTATATACCTACCCTAAGCACAATACGAAAGTATCAACATAATATCCGATTGACGCAGCTGTTACGGACAAAGGTCTAATTCTTTGCGATTATTGAAAAGTAGACATGAGACGCTCGCCAACCCACGTAATTAGCTTGTAATTAACAAATTACATCAAATTAAAACGACATCACAAAACATCAATGAGCGAAGGCGAGAATCGAACCCACCAAGTTGCTGTCTAGAAGCAAATTTATTTGAAGACAGATAATGAAAATTATAGACGCTCGACAACAGACAGAGGTCATAAGCGTCTGCAAACTTATCTCTAAGGCCCGTATTCACCGAGCCTAGTTAGTTATTTATTCCGTTGATTTATTCCCCTGGTAATTATTGCTCGGAATAAATAGCGATAATTCAATTCACCAAACGTAGTTAAGTTTACTGCAGGTATAAATCGTAAGAATAACTATTCTGTCCAATTTCAAGGGTATAAATATTTATTCGCCTAGTAAAATAGGATGGCCACGAAATGCACAAATTACTTTATGACCTGGCGACCTTTACAGGTAAATATTAATTTCATATCTTTCAGGAAAAGGCTTTTGTAGTAAATTTAAATAAATTTACATTTTCGATCGATGCGCCATCGGTCGGATCTTTAGTAAACGTGCTTTAGAATAAAAATATTTGACGAAATGTCCAATGTGTATGGCATAAAGTAAATTTTTACCTGCAGTTACTATTCTATCGAATGAATTGCTTGGTGAATTGAAAGTTAATTTTATTCCAAGGAATAAATTTATTCTAAGATTAGTAACGTCTATCTTTAACAGTGTTCGGTGAATACAGGCCTAAATAGTATAAAACAAAGTCGCTGTCTGCCTCTGTCTGTTTCTCCGCTTACTTCTTCTAATCATAATTTCATATATACCACCCGGGCGGCATATACGTATTCTGCAGACGCACAAGGGATAGCCAAACGATTCGGCTTTTTAAGATTAATCCGACCAATAAAAAGTCTAGTAAAGTGTAGACGTAGTTTATCCTAATACGTCTGCAGTTTACTACGTGTCTAATTGTCGATCAACTAGTACCTACAGTGCAGACGTAATTTATGGTAGTATATCTGCCATTAATTACTGATTGTAAAATGTAAAAAACTCGGGTCGCAGTGCCAAACCCTGCCGACAATATAGTGTATTTGCTAATACAGGCATTGTGGCATTATTATGTGAACATAAGTTTGTTTTTTGACAAAATAAAAAACTTAACCCCTTAATACATCCCTTAAAATAATTAAATTTTTCTAAATTTCAATATTAGACATGGATTTTATCCGTACAACATTTGCACCAAATTAAATACACCCTTCCATAAGTAAATCCGTATCAACAAACTAGTGTTTTCATAAAATTTGAAAGTCCGGTTCTGTCGGGCCGATTTTATTAAAATTTTAGCAGCACATTTTAATCTCTACTAAAGAGTTAAATTTCTATTTTGAAACAATTCTGACAATTTTTTCGGTATTTTCGGGCCCAAAAACTGTTTTGACCCCTAAATACAACCCTTAAAATGGTCCGATCGGGCCCATTTTAAATAGGCTTCGTGCGGTGACGGATTCCAACGTGCCTACCAAATTTCGTTAAAATCAATTAACTCTTTCGAAAGTTATTGCCCGCACACATATATATATATATATATATATATAAATATATATATACATATATAAACAGACATTTCCAAAAATGGTGCCAAAGTGTTCAGGAGGCTATGAAACGTCGAGAAATTTTGGTCCGACCCCTAGGTCCCGCCATCCGACCGACGCCAATAGTGTATGTGCCATATGGCAAATACACTAATAAAACACAATATAAAAATATTTTATATTATTCATATAATATCACTCAGCCTAGAACACTAAAAACACAAATATTTTATTATAATTTTTTAAACAAAAAGCATAGGTAATATAATCGCAACTACTCGTATGTAAATGCAAAATAGTTTATAAATATTAATGTAGCAAAAAATCGCTATTTTCTAAATTTATTATCACCTAGACCAATGTTTTTCTCTACATAATGTTGCAATTTGTGTGGTGCTCTCTTTTGCTGTTTTCTATTAGATTTTCCAGGTTTTCGTCCAGCTAGCGATGCTCTTCTACCTTTCATTGTAACTTTACGTGTTGATATTGATGTCGGCTGAACGGATATTTTTTTTCCTTTTCTTAATACCATCTGCTTCTTATTTTTAGATGAAATTCCGGTATATTTAAAAGCACAATGCAAGCCTGATATCAAAGACTGATTTGATTTAGCATACTTGCTACAGTTGTCCAAGAATTTTATTATAGTGGGTCCAAAAGATTCAGGGTCATTCTCAAGTCTCGACATTATTAAATTCGAATGAGCTGTCCATTTCTCTTTTATTGTTTCAATGTCAATATTCGGGTTCTCATCTAATTCCATAGCCTCATTGTTTACGTCATCAAAAAGAAACGTTTGCTGATTCCGTTGACTTTGGATAGAAGACATGTTCTGATTTGAGTTCGTTGCAATAACTCCATCAATTTTCAGTGTATCTAAAAGTAGATGAATTTGCAATTTTTCCCAATGCGATTTCATAAAGAATATGCTCGGAGGAAAGCGATAAGGTATTGGTTGCTGTAAATTTAAATATATTATATTTTTTGGCAACAGTTCCTTGATGCTTGCAAAAGTGGCCATTACAGCCAATTGAATTGGGTATGAACATTTGAAAACAATCATATCTACGTCGTAAAAAGTATCTAGATCTTTCGAGCTGTTAACTCTAAAATCCATGTTTCCAAGACTGATTATATTATAGACACCATTATCTCTTTCATCAGGAAAATACTTTTTTGCAACAGCTTTAGAAACTCTGTTAAAGATGAGGTCCATAATACGCTGTGTAAAGTAGGACTCAAAACTAGTGCTTATAAAATCTGCATCGTTTTCTGCAGACGTTAAAGGTCTTTCTGCATCTTCAGTTTACGCGCAGGCAGGTCTCAAGTCTCAAGCAAAGTTCTAGACCGATCCTAACCGAATATTCACGAATCGTTTGGCTATCCCTTGTGCGTCTGCAGAATACGTATATGCACCCGGGCGTAGCCGGGACGGGCCGCTAGTTGAAATATAATTTAATATTACAAAAATTATTAATTCCAATAAAAATTTGATCGTGGCCCGTATTCACCAAACACTTTTAAAAATAGTACCTATTTAAGATAACACCCTATTTTACTAGGCGAATAAATATTTATACCCTTGAAATTGGACAGAATAACTATTCTTACGATTTATACCTGTAGTAAACTTAACTACGTTTGGTGATTTGAATTATCACTATTTATTCCGAGTAATAGTTACCAGGGGAATAAATCAACGGGATAAATAACTAACTAGGCTCGGTGAATATGGGCCCGTATCGGATAAAAATTTTGGTGTCGTAATGGGAACGTTGGAAATCGCGTCTTTTCACGTAACACTTGTACACGACGGAACAACGCTGACAGCCGCAATACGGAACTCATGTTGACATTAGAATCGAAACAAAAGTCGTCGAGGTTGTCTTCAACGAGATTTCACATAAAAATAATAGAGTTAGCTGCTGCTGTACTGCGCTCTGTGGGTTATATTTGCTATGCTTTGTTATACGGTTGTAATAATAGAGTTTAGGTGCTACTGCACCATAGCTCCGCGCCGCCCGAAACTACAAACCGACGGTTTTACTCGTATACTGGGTGTTTATAGTTCTGTGAACAGTGGACCCCGCTCTCTCTAATAACTCTATCTCCATGCATTGCAATTTTTGATGTGAAACATCTTATGTCGGGCTGTGAACAGCCGCGTGAGGGGAAATATGCAACGAAATGTTTGATCCGCTCCTTCGCTGCTGTTCTTCCCACCAATGCGGCACTCTCTCTCTCTCTCTTGGCTCAGGCGTGCACTGTAACACACGCGGTGTTACAGTGCGGTATATAGGATTACGTCAGCATAACAGTTAGTTGCTGCTTTTGAAAAAATATATACTACTACATAGAGAATACCACCGAGTTCAATAACGTTTTCTTTGATGTTTCACATCTGTCGGGGGTCCCGGGACCCACACCCTTTTTTTTAAATTTTATTTATTGTAAATTATAGACGCGTCGAAGACGTAGGTCATTAGCGTCTTAATTACATTAAATAACAACACACTTAAAACTAAATGACATCACAAAATATCCATGAGCGGAGGCGGGATTTGATTCCATGACAGTCCAATCCAGAGGCCGCGACGCTAGCCACTGGACCACACTGTCCTCCATATTGCAATATCTTTTATTTTATTTATTATGTAAGTTATAGACGCGTCGAAGACTTAGGTCATTAGCGTCTTGATTACGTTAAATCACAACACACTTAAAACTAAATGACATCACAAAACATCCATGAGCGGAGGCGGGATTCGAACCCACGACAGTCCAATCCAAAAGCCGCGACACTAACCACTGGACCACACTGTCCTCCATATTGCAATTTCGTTCCACACTCACTTGCATTCTGTTTTGGTTAATGGGAGGACAGTGTGGTGTAACGGTTAGCGTAGCCGACCTTTGGATCACACTGTTGTGGGTTCGAATCTCACCTCCGCTCATGGATTTTTTGTAATGTTATTTAGTTTTAAGTTAGTTGTTATTTAATGTAATTTAAGACGCTAATGATCTAAGTTGTCGACGCGTTTATAATCTACAATAAAAAATTCGACTGATGACCAGTCCTATACTTCCCACCTAGTTAATATTTGCAAAAAATAAACACTCTTTTTTTATTCTTTGAAAAAAAGCATAGCCCTCTTTTTTGTTTAGTGATCTAGCTTAATATAGCAAAAATCATGGTTACCTTGATTTACGTACAATTTTTATTTTTTTTTATAAAATATTTTTTTCTCAAAAACTGCACATTTTAGAGAAAAAAATATTTACATTTTTTTCATATTATAACATCTAGAATCCATTTATATTTTTTTTACCTATGTTAATACGTGACATATCTCAGAATCCACTGAACCGATTTGACTCAAAATCTAATCAGATCTAAGTTAAAGGTTGATAAACACAATAGAACAATCGGCATGGCCGTATATTGTTCCGTTTTTACGATATCGAAGGCGAAAAATTGACCACACACACACACAGACACACACACACATACATACAGACATCAGTCAGAAAATGATCTTAAACGATTGCTAGTCTCAAAACGCGAAGTCTGTTAAAATCTCGAAATATTTTTTTCGGACTAAATCCATTACTTCCCTACCATAGTAGAGGTGGGAAGTAATAAATAAAAATGTTTTGGTTAAGATATTTGTGACTATTTTACTTCAAGAAGAAAAAAATTTTTTTGTTAAAAGTTTTGCCAGTTCAGCACACAGGGGCTCACCTTAAAAATTGCCATTAAAATTTAGTTTGCAAAACGATCTTTTTCTATGTAGATCAATCATTTGTTTTGATCTGAGTACAATCTAATGTTCTACATGAGAGAGAGTTTGACAACGACATTAGACTGTTCCTGCATGTATAAAAACTGTAATAAAATTAAAGATCACAATCTAAGGTCATTGTTAAATCAAATTTTTTAACAATGCTTTCTGCAACCGAGCATCAATCTTTCCATGGCACCGAAAAACTCGACTAATAGATACTGGATTTGCGTGATCGGCGAACTAAAAACATCCGGCATACGAAATGCGGGAGAGCTGAGACAACAAAGAGTGGAATGCAAAAGAATGCAACTAACATGATACACATGAAAATCACGAAATAATACACAAAATAAAAGCTACAATTTGAATTTACAACTTGACTATAAGTTTTCTAATATATTTCGAAACAGAATTTGTTTGTTTATGATGCTTTTATTAAACCAGTTTTTCAATTTAACAACCTGGAAAATATTATTCGAAATGGCAGCAATCATAAAACTTTAGGGGCATCTGAATCCGTTGTCGAAAGAATAAACTAAAATTTTAAAACGAAACAAAATTATGTCGTTCGGTTTTTTTGTTATTTTTATATTTTTCTGTTACAAATAAAATATAAATAAAGTATAAATCGGCTGTTTAGAAGACGAAGCTGTCAGATTACACAATGTGTAATCTCAGGAATTATTGTGTAAGCTGTTATAATCATGTATATAGTCTGACATATAATTATAATTATTATAAATAGCATCCCGATTCGGATTCGCCCGGGTGCTATGAATTTATGATTTAACTCTCCCCGCGAGAAGTTCTCCCCCTGCGAAGCGAAGTCGGGCTGGTGGTGTTTATAATATTAGTAGGATTCCGCCAATACGCTAAAATGCAAAAGAATTTCAGAGTTACGTTTTGTTACTATCCCACAGGAATTATCCCCCCGCGAGAAATTTATCAAAATAAAATATAGTCTATATCACTCAAGGAGTGTAGCTTTCTATTAATGAAAGAATTTTTACCAGCTGTAAAATACATAAACAAAAAATATTATTATTGTTCTAAGCTTTGCATTAAAATCACGTAATGATCTGATTGAAATTATAACAATAATAAAAAAAATCTACTATGAAAATTGTGTTCTACACCCGTTCCTTCCACCAGACTGTGACCCGTGAGTCCACCATAATTCAATACAACGTTATTAAAAATATTAACAGAAAGAAAAATTGTTGATATGATATTCAATTTTATTATTATTAGTGGTTGCTAGATAGATATTGTAAATTATAGACGCTCGACAAGTTAGTAATCATTAATTTTCATTTCCGTGACATTTCACCGATAGCAGATAATTTTTGTTGGAGAGGGGAATGAATAAACAACTTTAATTTATTTAAAAGAAAAAACACGTCTAGTTGATTGATGCGGTGCTCTAAATTTTGTGCAAATCGAATGAGCGCATAATGCCAATTTGTGCAAGCCGCGTAAGAAACATCCGTCTGGTTTAAATAATAAAATTAAATGCATTAGAGGACAATGTGGTCCAGTAGTTAGCGTCGCGGTCTCTGGTTCAGGCTGTCGTGGGTTCGAATCCCGCCTCCGCTCATGGATGTTTTGTGGTGTAATTTAGTTTTAAGTGAGAGTTATTATTTAATGTAATCAAGACGCTAATGACCTAAGTTGTCGACGCGTCTGTAATTTACAATAAAGAAATAAATAAAGTGAATCGGGTTGAGAGGACAGTGTGGTCCAGCGGTTAGCGTCGCGACCTCTGGATCAGGCTGTCGTGGGTTCGAATCCCGCCTCCGCTCATGGATGTTTTGTGATGTCATTTAGTTTTAAGTGTGTTGTTATTTAATGTAATAAAGACGCTAATGACCTAAGTTACCGACGCGTCTGTAATTTACAATAAAGAAATTAATAAAGTTACTCGGGTTGAGCGGACAGTTTGGTCCAGTAGTTAGCGTCGCGGCCTCTGGTTCAGACTGTCGTGGGTTCGAATCCCGCCTCAGCTCATGGATGTTTTGTGATGTAATTTAGTTTTAAGTGAGAGTTTGTTATTCAATGTAATCAAGACGCTAATGACCTAAGTTGCCGACGCGTCTATAATTTACAATAAATAAAATAAAATAAATTAAATGCATTAGCCGAGGATTGGTTGCGAGACCCTCTTTATAGTATTTTATTTGTAACTCATTGAACATATCATCGACTTGTCTCGTATATTTGTTTACAGATGTCAGTGTTTACGGCCGGGGCGGATTCGATTCCCGACAAGTCGGCGGAAACGAACGAATCGCGTCTTTTAAATCATTCAATAGACAATTTTTAACGTCGTGTAATTTGTGAACTAAACAATCCATCATCGTCACTATAGATTATATAATAGAAGGAATTCATTTTATTATAATAAAATTACATCACATTATAATATCATTATTATCTGTGTGACAGCAATGCATATTTTAAAATTGAACATTGGTAGAAGAATTGTGGATTATAGACGCTCGACAGCAGTGGTCATTAGCGTGAACATTGGTAGTCAATTATTGTTTTTTATGTAAAATAACTGGCTTGCCATGTTCGATGCTTGACGTAAAATTGTATTTTTAACCGCCTTGAAAAAAGGAGGAGGTTCTATATCCGGCACCAATGTTTTTTTTTATGTATGTTCATCGCTTTCTCCTGTATTTGTGAACCGATTTTAATGATTATTGTTTTATTTAATAGGGCATACCTTCGGGGTGGTCCCGTATGAATTTTACTTAAATTGGTTCAGTAGTTCGACTGATTTGAATAAAAAATGAGTGACGGAGTGTAATATCGTTAAGGTAAATGTCAGTTTTATAGTTATTTAGTAATTAAATATCAAAACAGAAGTCGGTAAATAACGTTTACAGAGTATAAGCAACTTTTGGGGGCTTCTGGTCAACTTTTGGGGGTTTCTGGTCAACTTTTGGGGGTTTCTGGTCAACTTTTGGGGGTTTCTGGTCAACTTTTGGGGGTTTCTGGTCAACTTTTGGGGGTTTCTGGTCAACTTTTGGGGGTTTCTGGTCAACTTTTGGGGGTTTCTGGTCAACTTTTGGGGGTTTCTGGTCAACTTTTGGGGGTTTCTGGTCAACTTTTGGGGGTTTCTGGTCAACTTTTGGGGGTTTCTGGTCAACTTTTGGGGGTTTCTGGTCAACTTTTGGGGGTTTCTGGTCAACTTTTGGGGGTTTCTGGTCAACTTTTGGGGGTTTCTGGTCAACTTTTGGGGGTTTCTGGTCAACTTTTGGGGGTTTCTGGTCAAATTTTGGGGGTTTCTGGTCAACTTTTGGGGGTTTCTGGTCAACTTTTGGGGGTTTCTGGTCAACTTTTGGGGGTTTCTGGTCAACTTTTGGGGGTTTCTGGTCAACTTTTGGGGGTTTCTGTTCAACTTTTGGGGGTTTCTGGACAACTTTTAGGAGTTTCTGGTTAACTTTTGGGGGTTTCTGGTCAATTTTTGGGGGTTTCTGGTCAACTTCTGTAAACTCTGTAAACTACGTATTGTAAAGTCACTAAAAAGAGGAAAAAAATAAAATTTTGAGGTCGCCGCCAATTTAATAAAATAAAAGTAGATAATAATTATATATAAAAAGTTTTAGTAATTAAATTGGCGCCGACATCAAAATTTTATTATTTTTCTCTTTTTAGTGGCTTTTCTGAAGGAGGTTTTTTTTTGTTTGAGAATAAAACCAACATTCATGCGAAAAAAGCCGCAAACAATTATATAAATAGCGTGCAATACATTTTGTAAAAGGTATTTTATTTTTTAACTTAATAAAGAGTTTAGTCACGTCTAACCACAATAATTTTATTAATGAATGTACATTTCAAGAGCTATGCTCCCATCTTCAGCAAATACTAAACTGCTGAAGATGAGAGCATAGCTCTTGAAATGTACATTCATTAATAAAATTATTGTGGTTAGACGTGACTAAAGTCTTTATTATTAAATTAAACCACAGTGCTCTTAATTATTCTTATTAAATATTACATAAATATGACGGTTCTTATCCGTTATGAGGTATTAAGAGATGGTTTTTGGGAAGCCGGACTCATTTTTAATCGCCGACGATTTGAAAAAGTCCCAATAAAGGACAAAGCGTCGGAGATTAAAAAATAACTCATTTGGAACCGTCCAGCTTCTCAATAACCGTCTCTCGATTACACTAGTATGGGAAAGATGCGTTCCCGCACACCCGCCAGTCACGCATGCATGCATGTTAAGCAGCTATTTTATAGTGGGTATGACAAAAAAAAATATTCCTCATTGTTTAGTCGGTACGAGTTTTCGAAAACAAAAGACGACAGAGTTCGAAATCGAATCATTTCCATTCGTTTGCCGATCGACAGAAAAAAAATACCCCACCCAAGGTAGATGCGCGGCATTTCTTATCGAATCCAACGACTTTAGTGTAAGGTGGAGCCGTGCACAGGGGGAAGGGGTCGGGGGAAGGGAGGAATTATCGCGACGTGACAATAAATAAGGATATACCTACACAACGGCGGAAGGTAAAGGCGGCTGCTGTTGCCGAGAACACATCACACAATTCCTTGTTTAAAGAGACATTCGCCCGTGTGTTTTGTTGCGTCGCCGAAGTACAGGAGTGGCGCGATTTAACAGTGCGGCGTGGGAGTTCGACGTGTGTGGGTCGACTGTTTTTTTGATGACGTGGAAAGAGACATATGTTAGCGCCGATTGCGTCAGTGCCACGTGGCACTTTATGAACGCGGCGAACAAAATTCATCGACCAAAGTCCTGATTTTTTTTAGACAAGTAGATTAATTAATTAAGTGTAGATTATAGACGCGTCGACAACTCAGGTCATTAGCGTCTTCAACGCAACAAATAATCCTTTTGTGTATTAGAAACCGACTGGTACGAGCTCGGGTCCCTGGGAGCGCTAATTCCCAAAGAAGATTGGAATGCAATTTGCGATAGCAACCACATAATTCCAATGTTCCCTCCTGGGGGGTATATAGATAGATAAGTAGACATTGGCTTGAGAATTGTCGAGCTTGTTGCGTTTCTTCTATTACAAGCCCTCAGTTTCGACGTTGTAATATGAACCGGGTTTTCAGTTTATTATTAAAAGAACAAATTGAAAATATGACATAGTATCAAACTAGAAGTTGGTCGGTTTTTACAATGAAAAATAGACGCAAAAACGGCGAGATGAAAAAAATAATATTGTAAGCTTTCGGGATTCGAACCTGGGATTGGGTATGTAACTGTTGGTAGTCGGCGCTTTATTCGATTCGGCTACAGTACCTATCTTTTAAACTGGTATACGAAGTAAAGTTTGTCTTCACTTCATAATAAATGGTTTAACGACCTTCTCTACAGACCAGAATTAAAGTTTCAAATCGATCGGATATGCCGAAGTGGGTCAAATTTGGATTGCAAGATTTGACCCTAACTAACAAGTAAAGTTAAACAATTTATAAAAAATATAATTTCTATATTTCATGATTAGCATAATAAAGAGTTTAGTCACGTCTAACCATAATAATTTTATTAATGAATGTACATTTCAAGAGCTATGCTCCCATCTTCAGCAAATACTAAACTCATTTCTTTCATGATTAGCATTTCATCAACTAAGATGTCTCCTTCTACTAAGTACGCCGTTTGTTCTCATCGACTGTAAAGTATAGACGCTCGTCAGCTTAGGTCGTTAGCGATGGAGCTGTTTTGAAATACAGTTTGTATTTAAAATTTGTGTGGATAATTTTTAAAAATTATAACGAATTTGCGCGTTTATGTCCAGAACTGTACCAGAGGCCGTTTGTAGGCATGTATACAGCGTATCATCGGTTCGGATCTCTTCAAGGAAAAGATATGCACAACATGTCGAAACAATCCCCGGCTCAGATCAACGGGAATATGTGAGCGTCGTAACCGCGTTATCTGGATATTTCTATCTGCTGGAAACACGGTACAAGCAAAAATACGTCCTTCCTGCGACTAACTGTGCCAGAAATAGTTTTTAAATGGCGCTTTCCGCCATCTTGTCTTCTCCCGATTAAAAATTTCAACACCCAAAAAACAATTAATAAAAAATTCCACTAATAAAGTAGGTAATAACAAAAAAAAGAGGGCAGTGTAGCCTAGTGGATAGCGTATTTGGTACCGCAACCTCTAGACTAGACTGTCGTGGGTTCTAATCCCACCTGCGCTTATGAATGTTTTGTGATGTTATTTAGTTTTAAGAAAGTTGTTATTTAGTGTAGTTGAAAGACGCTAATGACCGGAGATGTCGACGCGTCTATAATCTACAATAAATAAAAAAAATAAACAAAAAAAAACAAACAAACACGAAATTTGGATGGATACCTACTGATGTGGTGATGAGATTGTTTAAAGATTATACAATGCTGACTCAAAAAAACAATTTAAACAATTAAAATTATATGAAAAATTTGTCTAATTTCTACCTGCCACCAAAAACGCAAGGGAGAAACGCTGCCAGACTTACAGATCCTCAGATGGGGAACACTTATACAAGGATTGTTGAGATTAGATTTGTCTTGCGTCGCGACTATCAGTAGTATGGAGTTTTAAAGAAATATGCCGTCTCTTTCGATTAAAATCAAAAACTGACAAAGCACTTTTATAACGAAAGAATAGTGTTTTGTTTGACTAATAATTTTGATTTGTTTTTACGTGATTTTTTACGGTGTGTGGAGTTTGTTAAGATTTAAGTAGGATGCCCACTATAAAAACCCGAATATTGCATCGGGTCTGTTCGGTTCTCAGTTCCGAATCGATTACGAAGTGCCGAACTTCGTCGATTCTGTACGCGAAATGCATGCATAAGATCACTCAATTTTAATTCCTTGTTTCTAAAATTAAATTCAGAATTGCAAAAAAAGAATGTTATGGCCGATTTATCGTACATTTTAAGCACGGTGTATTTTTAATCACACTGTTAAATTTTTACAGCTACGTGTTCATTGGTTGCTGCGTCATTTAACAGTGTGATTAAAAAGACATCGTGATTAAAATGTAAGTACGATAAACCGGTCATTAGACTGTTTTTACATAATGTAACACTGATTTTTTTACACTGAGTGTACGTTAAGAAAAAAAAATGTTTTGAATGAATAAATTACGTGATTGTTTTGTCTGCTCTGTTTTGTTATAATTTTAAAGGTGTTCCAATGGCGTTGTTTTCTTTCTTTTCTTTTGTTTTGTTTAACATTCTTTTGTTCGTTACCGGTTGAATACCGAAAAATAATGTAAATAAGGCAATAAATGTTTAATCATTCTTGAAAATAAACAATGCTCCGGTTAAATTGAAAACTTTTATGTTTAATCGATTTTTAATGTTCGTTACTTGATAATTTATAGAAGAATATACGTTATATAGTAGGTATATGTAAACAGGTCAGTTATACATAGGACATTTAACATTGGGAATGTAAAATAAAAAAAATTCGACTGATGACCAGTCCTATACTTCCCACCTAGTAAATATTTGCAAAAAATAAACACCCTTTTTTAATCTTTGGAAAAAAGCATGGCCCTCTTTTTTGTTTAGTGATCTACTGATGGCTAGCTTAATATAGCAAAAATCATGGTTACCTTGATTTACGTACAATTTTTATTTTTTTTAGTAAAATATTTTTTTTCTCGAAAACTGTACATTTTAGAGAAAAAAAATATTTACATTTTTTTCATATTAAGACATCTAGAATTCATTTATATTTTTTTACCTATGTTAATACGTGACATTGAGAACGTTTTTTTGAATATCTCAGGATCCACAAAACCGATTTGACTCAAAATCTAATCAGATCTAAGTTAAAGGCTGATAAACACAATAGAACAATCGGCATGGCCGTATGTTGTTCCGTTTTTACGATATCGAAGGCGAAAAATTGACCACACACATACAGACATCAGTCAGAAAATGATCTTAAACGATTGCTAGGGTCTCAAAACGTGAAGATCTGTTAAAATCTCGAAATATTTTTTTCGGACTAAATCAATTACTTCCCTACCATAGTAGAGGTGGGAAGTAATAATTCGAAATAAAATAAAAACACTAGAATTACCATAGCAAACATATAGAAATAGGTACATTATGAGTCATTGAAAGATTTTTTCGTTGGAGAGCAGCCAATTATATAATTGTTTCGAAACATATTGGAAAAAATCATTTTACCAACCAGTGGTCACAGTCAGGATTCTAACCTGAACCTTTCCAATTTCGCGTCGGAATGAGCTTACAATCACAGTTGAGTATTGTAAGCTCATTCCGACGCGAAATTGGAACGGTTCAGGTTATAATCCTGACTGTGACCACTGGTTGGTAAAATGATTTTTACTTCCCACCTCTACTATGGTAGGGAAGTAATGGATTTAGTTCGAAAAAAATATTTCGAGATTTTAACAGATCTTCATGTTTTGAGACCCTAGCAATCGTTTAAGATCATTTTCTGACTGATGTCTGTATGTGTGTGTGTGTGTGTGTGTGTGTATGTGTGTATATGTGTGTATGTGTGTGTGTATGTGTGTGTGTGTGTGTGGTCAATTTTTCGCCTTCGATATCTTAAGAACGGAACAACATACGGGCATACCGATTGTTCTATTGTGTTTATCAGCCTTTAATTTAGATCTGATTAGATTTTGAGTCAAATCGGTTCAGTGGATCCTGAGATATTCAAAAAAACGTTCTCAATGTCACGTATTAACATAGGTAAAAAAAATATAAATGAATTCTAGATGTTATAATATGAAAAAAATGTAAATATTTTTTTTCTCTAAAATGTATAGTTTTCGAGAAAAAAAATATTTTACTAAAAAAAATAAAAATTGTACGTAAATCAAGGTAACCATGATTTTTGCTATATTAAGCTAGCCATCGCCCATCAGTAAATCACCAAACAAAAAAGAGGGCCATGCTTTTTTCAAAGAATAAAAATTAAAATGTGTTTTAAAGACCACCAACAGCTAAGGTTTTTTGGGCCTAGTCAAAGAATAAAAAAAAAGAGTGTTTATTTTTTGCAAATATTTACTAGGTGGGAAGTATAGGACTGGTCATCAGTCGAATTTTTTCCTATATGTTTCGAAACAATTATATAATTGGCTGCTCTCCAACGAAAAAAATCTTTCAATTGCATACAGCCGTATAAAAAAATTATTATTATATTATGAGTAATTTTCTTTTTGGAATTTGTAATATTTTTACCTCGAAGTAAAATATCAGCATAATTAAAAACAGCAGAGAATCGACCCGTCGTCCGTCGCGTCGAGTCGACTTTCAGTCGTCTATTTGTAGTCATTTTGCTGATTAAACAAGCAGCTAGCAAAGCAACTTTAAAATTGAATTGATAAAGTTTTGTACAAAGCTTTGTACGACATACATAATATTATATGAACATATAATAATGTACAAACATATATACGGGATGTAACCGAAAGTCATGCTAAAACTGACACCCAATAACGTCACGTCACAATGCTTTGTCAGAAAAAAATATTTATTTAACCCGTCACCGTCGGGACTCAAACCCGAAACTTACAGATACGCGCTGGCTGAATTATCAATTACTTCCTAGTGACATGTTTCTCATTTCTTTGATCGTAGTTTTTACTTGGGGCTTCGATCGCGTTAATGTCGGGTGGTCTTACTTTATCTTCACTAGTAGACCGAGAGATAGTGACAATTTTTTGGTGTTATTTATTCAAGGCCTTATTTTTGTGACTATGTTGAGGGAGGCATATTAAAGTGCCCTCAGTAAGGGATTTTGCTAGATAGCGGTATGGGAGGGATGCAGACCGCCCCCAACATGTAACAAAAAAAAAATGGTCACAATTATTATTGCTTCAAAGCTGAAATTGTTTGTATAGCTTGTCGGTGACCCAATAATGCCATTATAATATTTGCAGATCGATTGGTCAGTATTAAAGAGGTGGCAGATCACCCTAAACGTGTCACGTACTCGACGAATTTTATATTATTATTTCAAGGTTCAAATTTTAATATGTTGTTACGGCGACTGTTTTAAGCATATATTTTAATTTGCAGAACAAAATGTGGGTATTAACCCCCTTGCAGAACGATATAAACACATAGGCGAGCAAGTTTCCCTCTAAGAGAGGGGGTTAATACCGACATTTTGTTCTGCAAATTGAAATATACATATAGGTACTACAGTCGCCGTAACAACATATTAAAATTTGAACCTTGAACTAATAATATAATTTTCGTCGGGTACATGACACGTTTAGGTTGATCTGCCACCCCTTTAATACTGACCAATCGATCTGCAAATATCATAATGGCATTATTGGGTCACCGACAAGCTATACAAACAATTTCAGCCTTGAAGCAATAATAATTGTGACCATTTTTTTTTGTTACATGTTGGGGGCGGTCTGCATCCCTCCCATACCGCTATCTAGCAAAATCCCTTACTCAGGGCACTTTAATATGCCTCCATCAACATCTTCACAAAAATAAGGCCTTGAATAAATAACACCAAAAAAATGTCATTAGCTCTCGGTCTAAAGTACTTATACTCTATACATATTTGGGTAAGTTTCATCAAAATCGGCGCAGTCGTTCTCAAGAGTTAGCTCGTGCAAACATAAAAATTCTGGAAACATTTTTTCCCGTCGAAAAAAATCTAAAAACGTCCACAAAAATCGTTGAACTAACTGGGATCGTTAAAAAATATTATGTAGCAATTTTTACGGACAGTTTTAAACTACGGATCATGGAAGCTAATTATAGAGGGACATCCCCGGATAACGAACAGATATTTCAGCTACGGTACCTTAACAAAAACAAGTCTCGAGCTAAGATTTGCATGGATTCATGAAAATGTTATCAAAAACTTTCCGACGCACTCTGTATTTGTACAGTTGCTTGCAAATTACGACAAGTACGTCCATTAAAACAATTGCTGTACGTATTGTCTAAAACTGCACGGTAGAGAAATTGTTTTAGAACAGAAAAAACAACCGTGTTTTATCTTCAATTGTTACGTATTTTCAAATTATAACGATATTACGTCATACTAATTACGTCATTCCCTTTTCGATGTATTTCGATAATTGCGCAATCAAAGTTGTGTAATTTATTGTTATACGAGAATTGTTGTGAAACTAAGAATAGAGATAGCCATAGAAGGAGCTCATTTATTTATTTATTGTAGATTATAGACGCGTCGACAACTTAGGTCATTATAACGTCTTAAATTACAATATCTGGATGACCGAGCTTTGCTCGGATGAGTTCAAAAAAAATAGTACTTAAAGTTCCCATTTCATCAAAATCGTTAGTTGTTTTTAAGAAAAAAAATTACATACCTATAAGTAGATAATATTATTATACGTCATACTACATAACGTATGTATCCACATATTTTATATAGGTAATATAAAAGTAATATACCTATTTATTTAAATATTAGTTAAAAAAATAACAACATTAAAATCTAAACATAATTATGTACCTAAGTATAATTATGTTTAGATTTTATTGTTGTTATTTTTTTACTTTTCAAATAATTACTGATTATTTTAATAAGTTAAAGATTGACATTCAGAAAATCGAGCGAATTCTATCTTAACTTTCAAAGTATTTTTACATCCATTTTTTACAGTGCATTTTTTCAATTAAAATTAGAATAAAATTAAATATGGCGGTTAACGATTCCGCACTGCAAGTGAAATATTAGAATCGTAGATCGGACGTACAGTTTCTGGTAGCTGCGGTAGCTGTACGTCTGATAGTGAGGGTACGAGAGCTGCTAACAAAGCACTAAATCTCTTTCCGGTAGTGATGTTATCGACAGAGAGGTGGTACAACTGCTAGAGAAGTCTATCGCGCGTTCAACTGTTCGCTCTGTTCATTTGTTCAATGGTCGCTTAGGGGTCTCTTTGACGTACCGCTGAAAAATATTTAAAACTACATGGAGTGCGTGTGTTTGAAAACTCTCTCACTCCCGCTCACTTATAAAGAGTATTCTCGAGGGTCAGTATAGCCTAGTGGTTAGCATGCTTGATGCCGCAACCTCTAGACTGGACAGCCATGGGTCCGAATCCCACCTGCGCTCATGGATGTTTTGTGATGGTATTTAGTTTTAAGTTAGTTGTTATTTAGTGTAGTTGAAAGACGCTAATGACCTTAGATGTCGACGCGTCTATAATTTACAATAAATAAATAAAAAAGAGCATTCTCTATCGGAAGTTACCCCCTGCACTCTTCCTTTCTCCTTGCCTAAAACGGTTACCGGCTCTCCCGACGCTATTTTTAAAGCTAAAGGGTTCGGGTAAATGCCAAATGAAGGACCAAGAATCACTCTACAGATCTTTATGGCGAAATGTTGAAAAAAAAATCTAGGAAAAAATTACAGCTTTTTAAAAATTACGTAATCTTTCGAACGAAGCCAAAACTTTTTTTCAAAAAATTCGCCTACAGGAGCTGTAGTGTGATTCTCGATCCTTAACATTTGCCGTTTATCCGAACTCTTTAGCTTTAAAAATAGCGTCGGGAGAGCCGTAACCGTTTTTAGGCGAGAGAAAGGATTTGATATGAAGAGTGCAGGAGGTAACTTCCGGTAGAAAATACTCTTAAATAAAAAATGGACAGCTCCCGTGTTTTTGTCATTTTTCACCCGTTTCACCTCCATAATTTTTACAGAAACGGCCGCACTTCTGTTATGTTTTGTCTATTTCCGTTTTAAACCATTGCGATTGAAGAAGTTTTACTTCAAAAAGTTTTCAGTATTGATGTCACCCTGTATATCCGATGTGAAATTAGTTTGCAGAATATTGTAAAGTGATATTTTTCAATGACAAAAACAATAAGAAAAACAATTTATTTCCATATAAGAGAAATAATAACGGCTTGTCCAATGAACTCAAGGGTTTCCCGGTGCACTGTCTTCTCCATTTTCTAACAATCAGTTTCAGATCAAGTTTGTTTATAGTACAGTCACGGAAACAAGTTGTATCAACTATTAATAAAATTAAAGTAATGCATGTATGTATGTCCAGGATAAACTTGAAAACCAATGAACCGATTCTTTCAACGTTTAAAAGCCTATTGCTATGGTTCCCAGTTCCCGGGTTCTAGCCCGAGAGCTGGTAAAAGTGTCAATTGGATTTTCAATTTATTATTAAAAAAAAAAAATAATGAATTGAAAATATGAATTGGTGCTAGGCCCAAATAACCTTACCTGTTGGCGGTCTTTAAAATACAATTTTTTTTAGCTTTGCCGCTTCATTAACCTTGCTAACTATGCATGAGTCACTCTCTTAAAAAAAGGGTGTGGGTCTTGGGACCCCCGACAGATGTGAAACATCAAAGAAAACGTTATTAAACTCGGTGGTATTCTCTATGTAGTAGTATATATTTTTTCAAAAGCAGCAACTAACTGTTATGCTGACGTAATCCTATATATTGCACTGTAACACCGCGTGTGTTATACAGTGCACGCCTGAGCCAAGAGAGAGAGAGAGAGAGAGTGCCGCAGTGGTGGGGAGAACAGCAGCGAAGGAGCGGACCAAACATTTCGTTGCATATTTCCCCTCACGCGGCTGTTCACAGCCCGATATAAGATGTTTTACATCAAAAATAATGAATTGAAAATATGAATTGGTGCTAGGCCCAAATAACCTTACCTGTTGGCGGTCTTTAAAACACAATTTTTTTTTAGCTTTGCCGCTTCATTAACCTTGCTAACTATGCATGAGTCACTATCTTTAAAAAAACACTTTAAAAGCCTACTTTTTCCCGAGTGATGTAGCCAGGGGTGGGTCTATATAGGGACTAATAGGGATTAAGCCCTGGGCCCCCAAATGTCAAGAGTCCGCAAAAATTAAATTATTATATATATTTAATATTGTTTATTAAAAATGGGACCCAATAATTCAGTGTGTGCGAGTAGGATAACCTTATATGACCTCGTGAGTGCGAGAAAGCGCGTATACCGAGAGTCTAGTCGCCTAAGAAGTTTCACTTAAAAAAATTATTTCCTGATTTCAGTCTAGGACGCCAGTCAAAATTTAAATTATTATATATATTTAATATTATTTATTAAAAATGGGACCCGATAATTGTGTGCGAGTAGGATAACCTTATGTGAGCTCGTGAGTGCGAGAGAGCACGTATATCGAGAGTCAAGTCGCCTAAGAAGTTTCACTTAAAAAAATGATTCCTTGACTTCAGTCTAGGACACCAGTCGTCTGGTAGAGGTACAGAAATTGAACACAGAGCGTCTCTCGACACAGGCCGGTCCTCAAAATGACGAAACCGCCGAAAAGGCGTATGGAATGAGACATCGCGGCGATGACTTGCCGGCTCTCTGCCCGGCGATTCTCTCTCTCTCTCCTCTCTATATATAAATTCTTCTTTGTATTCGCGTTCACAAAGCAATTAAGGAAAACGACTATTCTATGATTCCCTAAATCTTACATACGAAAGCAATATCTTGCTTTCTCGGTCTCTCTCTCTCTCACCAGCCAGACACCCCCACAGGGCCACAGATTGCTGTTGCTTGCCAGACGGACTTGTTCCAGGCAACCGCTGTGTCCTAGGGCTTGGTCGTCGAAAATCTTTGCAGAAATAGTGCGCCAAAACAGTTCTTTTTGATGTGAAATATCTTATGTCGGGCTGTGAACAGCCGCATGAGGGGAAATATGCAACGAAATTTCTGGTCCGCTCCTTCGCTGCTGTTCTCCCCACCACTGCGGCACTCTCTCTCTCTCTCTCGGCTTCCGCGCGCTCGGGCAACCGCGTGTGTTACAGTGCAGTATATAGGATTACGTCAGCATAACAGTTAGTTGCTGCTTTTGAAAAAATATATACTACTATATAGAGAATACCACCGAGTTCAATAACGTTTTCTTTGATGTTTCACATCTGTCGG
This sequence comes from Mongoloraphidia duomilia, assembly GCA_039654895.1. Classification (NCBI taxonomy): domain Eukaryota; kingdom Metazoa; phylum Arthropoda; class Insecta; order Raphidioptera; family Raphidiidae; genus Mongoloraphidia; species Mongoloraphidia duomilia. The sequence continues at coordinate 760,586 of CM077521.1, read as the reverse complement.
GGGTTCCGAGACACACACCCTTTTTTTATTTACGTTTAGTAAGTGAGTGGGAGTGAGAGAGCACACGCAAAAACATATTTTTCATTTCAAAAACATTTAAACGAATTCCATCGGAATTATTTGCGGTAATTTTGGCCCAGACTAAATTCCTTCGTTAATATTTCAAAGAGACAGACATGTAGATAGATAGAAAAAAAATTGTAAACACGTTTTCTCTAGAAAATAAAATTACAGACAGACTGTTTTCGTATAATTAAAAATTGACTTTTGCTAATTGATCGTCAATTTCCCCATCCCTTGTTCTACCAAAGTAGAATACAGGAGAAAGAGCGCTTGAACCGTTTCAGTGTGGTTTTGAACCCGCTAATGACTCTATTCTTTTTGTCCCCCATCCCAGCTCCAACGCTGTCCCACCAGCTGAACAAAGTGAACTGTGCAGTTATTTTACACCTCCTAGACAGAGCCTACACCTCCTTGATTCTTTTATCACAGTGGAATTGTTTTATATAATAATATGAACAACCGGTAAATTGTTATTTTGAAGCTATTTTGCAGATAACAATGATAATTAGATAAAAAACTTTTTAACAAAAAAAAATCTCCTTCAAAAAGCCACTAAAAAGAGGAAAATAATGAAATTTTGAGGTCTGCGCCAATTTAATAAAATATGAAGTCGATTAAAAAGTATAGTATATAGTGATTAATATCTTCTTTTTAACCAACTAAATTGGCGCAGACCTCAAAATTTCAGTATTTTATTATTTTCCTCTTTTTAGTGGCTTTTTGAAGGAGGTTTTTTTTTTGATAAAAAGTTTTTTATTTTTTACTTTTTAGTGTCAAAAAGTGACATTTACTTTAAAGGAATCACACGCCGTTACTCACTTTTATTAAACCGACTTTCTTACGCTGTCCGATGTGTCAAAAAGTGACATTTACCTTAAGGAATCACACGCCGTTACTAACTTGCGTTATTTGTTTCAAATTAAACTACAAAATTGCGGCACAAAAAATGTTTAAAAAAATTAATATGCACCGTACAAAATCAAACAACCGATTATTATTTTTCACCGACTTCAAAAAAAGGAGGTAGTTCTCAATTCGGTTGTTTTTTTATGTTTGTTACCTCAGAACTCCGTCATTTATAAACCGATTTTGAAAATTCCTTTTTTATTTGAAAGGATATACTTTCAGATTGGTCCCATAAAAATTCATCAAAATCGGTTCATTAGTTGGGCTGATTTTTTGTCACAAAAAATCGGAAATTGACTATAAAATGATTTTTTTTTGCAAAACTTGTAATGGAGTACAATAATTGGGCCCGGAAAATGCACATGTAGAATAGAACTGGGCGTAAAGTGACAAAGGCGGGTGGGGGGAGGGGGGGGGAGAAGAATGGTCGATGCATTGCTCTGTTCTTTTAAGAGAGATTCATTATGCACTCATTGAATGAAAACGTTCAACTAGACCACTTCACTTTTCTATACGGACACGTATACAGAGTGTCCGATTAATCCGGTACATTATAAATTCTATTTGTTCTTACATCTCAACATCCGTTTTTAACCAGCTTCAAAAAAAGGAGGTGGTTCTCAATTCGGTTGTTTTTGATGTGAAACATCTTATGTCGGGCTGTGAACAGCCGCGTGAGGGGAAATATGCCACGAAATATCAAACGAAATGTTCTCCTTCGCTGCTGTTCTCCCCACCACTGCGGCATTTATATTTACTGTATAATAAGTTATACGTATATCAGTAACAACGGCTGTCTAGAGAGTATATTAAGTTATACATATATCAGTAACAACGGCTGTCTAGACAAGTTCATCCGTAGACTAGTGGTACGACTTTAGTCTTCTAGATGCATGGGGACTTGGATTCGGAAACTCATGGCATCGTACAATTTTTGACGTTTTTTTTTATATTTATTTATAAAATAAAATTTATTTATAAAATTTTTTATTTTTGTTAAATTCTTTCTTTGACAATAATTATAATTTTTTGATATTCCATGACACTAAAAATTAATTTTTTTGTTTTTTTTAAAAAAACGAAAATTTGGGTAAATTAGGGTATTTAGGGTAAATTAGAGTAAATTAGGGCAAATTAAAGTAAATTAGGGTAAATTGGGGTAACTTAAGGCAAAGGGGGCTAAATAAGAGTAAGCGCCGTGGATCATTCAGTAGTCTGCATTGTTGACAAAAAAATAAATAAAAACATAACCTTCAAATTTATTTACACTTAAAAGTATATTCTCTACCGGAAGTTACCCCCTGTACTCTTTATCTTAAATCCTTTCCCTGTGTCGCTCTCCCGATGCTGTTTTTAAAGCTAAAGAGTTCGGGACCGAGAATCAAACTACAGATCCTACAGGCGATTTTTTTGAAAAAAATTTTTGACTACGTGTGAAATATTACACAATTTTTAAAAAGTTGTAAGTTTCTCCAAGATTTTTTTTTTTCAATTCTTCGCCTGTAGGATCTGTAGTGTGATTCTTGGTCCTTTATTTGGCGTTTACCCGAACCTTCTTGTTTTAAAAATAGCGTCGGGAGAGCGGTAACACTGGACAGGATTTGAGATGAAGAGTACAGGGGGTGTCTTCCGCTAGAGAATACTCTTAAGAACGAGGATTGGAGAGCAACGGGCAACTTTCCCGTTCGAATTGGAACCGTACGGGTTTATGCGTTCACCATTTACTACGTCATAATGTACAAGCAATTCTTATGTACGCCGCGAGGTGCGCTGAGTTTTGCAGAATCTGCGCGACGGCAGTCGCTTTGTCTCGGCCGTTTTTCATTCAAATGCTTTTCGCCTCTTCAGCAGTTCTTTTAGTCGTCGTTATGCGGCGTTTCCCCCGCACTACATTACGCCTAACGTGTGTCTGTGACATGTCGGGGATATTTTTGGTATTGCTACTTGCACTTAGTAGGTACTATACTGTTTTCTGAGATGGCGGAATAAATATTGATTTACAATAATTAAAAACACAACAATAATGAACGCAACAACGAAAAGTCAATTCTAACAATCAACATTAAAGAATAACTAAACAGTAATTACAAAGCAAAACAAACAACTATATACAATAATTCGTAATTATTAACTATATACCAGGACTATTTATTTCTAGTTATTTATGTTTCAATTATTTACATTCACTGTATTTATATCAGACGCACTATTTGTCGCTCAGTATTCTCCATTGACTGACTGATTTCTCACTCACTCGTACTGCTGGTTTATATAGGCTCATAAAAATATTCCTATAAAACGACCTTCAAAATTAATGATATTTTGACAATTAAGAATGGGAATGAAATTTAGGAACTTCTATATCACGTGTCTGTATGTGCTATACTCCTTGCATGAGGGATGGGGCAACGCGATGATATGTGAATGTGAAGCAGCCCAAAGTCAAAGTTTGACAGCGGTACCCAAAAGTTAGTGTTTGATGTTCTTAAAATCAATGGAGCCAATCTATTAGTTCGAAACGCTTCGATTGATTTTAGTAAAACTTAATACTGTAAGAACGAAGGCAAATTATAATCATATTATTATTATTGTAGATTATAGACGCGTCGACAACTCAGGTCATTAGCGTCTTCAATACAACAATTAATAATTCATTTGTGTATTAGAATCTGCCAGCCGGCATACAAAAACCGACTGGTAGGAGTTCGGGGTTCTGGGAACGCCAATTCCCAAAGAACATTGGAATGCAATTGCGAGAACAACTACATTCCAATGTTCCCCCTGTGGGAAATTATAATCATAAATAATTATTATATTTGTATGAGTTCAATAATTTAATCTCAATTAATATACTTACAAATAAAATTATAAAATCGTAACGGGACATCTGTCTGTTAATTCGTTTTTTTCTTAATAGCTAGACCGTGTTTTCAAAATTTTTGTTATGAAAGACGAGACGAGAAAAATTGTTGATCGATTTTTCTCGTCTTGTTGAAAAAAATCTCTGATCCGAATTTGATTGGACGTTTACGACAACATTAAGATAAATTAGGGTGCCAAATTTACCCCCAATAATAATATTTCGTAACATTTGATAATCGAATTTAGCGCGCGTTACAAAGATTAGCATCATGCCAAATTTCAAATTCCTACGTCGTACGTAGTTTTCGAGAAAAAAGTCTGTGACAGACAGACAGACGAACGCAAGAGTGATTTTATAATGGTTCCGTTTTTCCTTAATAAGACGGAATCCTAATAAAAAACTTTTTAACAAAAAAAAAACCTCCTTCAAAAAGGCACTAAAATAAAAAGAGGAAAATAAAGAAATTTTGAGGTCTGTTCCAATTAAAATGTGAAGTTGGTTAAAAAGAAGATATTAATCACTTTGCTATACTTTTTAACCGACTTCATATTTTAATTGGCACAGACCTCAAAATTTCATTATTTTTCCTCTTTTTAGTGCCTTTTTGAAGGAGGTTTCTTTTTTGTTAAAAAGTTTTTTATTTTTTACTTTTTAGTGTCAAAAAGTAACATTTACCTTAAAGAATCACACGCCGTTACTTACTTTTATTAAAATCAGCCGAACTACTGAACCGATTTTGATGAAACTTCTATGGGACCACTCTGAAAGTATATCCTTTCAAATAAAAAAAAAATTTCAAAATCGGTTCATAAACGACGAAGTTATCCGCGAATATACATAAAACATAAAAAATATATACGGTCGAATTGAGAAACCTCCTTTATTGAAGTCGGTTAAAAACCGAATTTAACGCTGGTAATGGCTAGTAAAATAAAAGGAACTGATATTTTCATAATATAAAAAAAAAAGTATTTCAGGGATTAAAATTCTAACGCAAATTAAACGGTACTTGAAGTCTATTTTGCGAATATTTGAAAGCCCTGTTAATTTAATTCGAAACCCAGTATTTCATGGACTTGATGAGTTCATTGACTGTAGGTAATAGAAAAATATAATGGCCCTTGCGATTTTAATACATTTCGCAAATATGACGGCATTACTTTATTCTGAAAGATTACATAGCGGGTGAATCGTAAAATAATAAAATCTTTGTTACCGACTAATTTTATTTTACTAATTTTTTTTGATACTTTCGTTACACTGTTAATTCGCTTCAACAAGGTTTTGTTATGAAATATAAAAAAAACTAAATTAAAAATCAAATTATAACGAGAAATCTATATACGGTTTTTAATATAAACATAAGAAATATGAATAGACACCTATACCGTAACTAAATTCACTATATTAGTGAAATTAACATAAGAATATCAGACGAATTATCGCCATGATATTTACATAGAAGGCTATATAGGAAAAATGTAAATGCACCGCCGGGAATCGAACCCAGAACTCCCAATTTCGCGTCGGGTAAGTTTCCAGTTACTACACAGTGCCCAGCAGCGTATATTTAATTCTTCCTATATATGCAACGATGACCACAGATCCATTAACTCCGAGAGCTATTATTTTATAACAACATTACGAATGAATGCTGGCTTTCTCATGGCCCGCGGTGCATTTACATGTTTCCTATATAGCCTTCTATGTAAATATCATGGCGATAGTTCGTCTGATATTCTTATGTTAATTTCACTAATATAGTGAATTTAGTTACGGTATAGGTGTCTATTCATATTTCTTATGTTTAAATTAAAAATGTTTATTGAATAAGCAGCAAATTATATATAATTGATACCAGACATACCGAAAAAAATCATTTTACCAACCATAGTCACAGTCAGGAATTTAACCTGAACTTTTCCACTTTCGCGGCGGAATGAGCTTATAGTACTCAACCATGACACGATTACCAAACTTACATTCTCCTTATATGCTTCGGAATCAATTGATTTCCACTACATATGCGAGTGTTATTTAATTATAGCTAGGTTGTAGATGTGAATCACCGTACTAGCGAGAGCTAATCATGAAAGTAAAAATTATTTCAAACACCCAAAGGGGATATATTAAGAACCTAGATATATCAATGTTATAAATAACCAATGATTCTTATTCCAACATAATATTCTAGAAATATTATAACTGTAGACATCGTAAGATAATCTACATGTTAGATACATACCTACATATCTCTACATAGTATAAAATGAAGTCGCTTTCCGCGTCTGTCTGTCTGTATAACCGCTAACTCCTAAACCACGCAACGGATTTTGATGCGGTTTTCACCACCAGTTAGATAATTTTTCACGGAAGGTTTATATTGTAGCAAAACCCCAGATGATACGCCGCTAGCGACAATAGAAGCATCGAGAACAAGTAACAATATATAAGCATGAGCAGTCACCGGAGAGCGAACAACGAGAGTCGTGTGACAGTGTCGATTTGAAATAAATACAGCATATAAATTGTTCAGTGTTATTAAAGTGCTTCAGTTCGTTTAAGAATTACTGTTCGTGTTATTATTATATAAACTCTATCTTTGTTACATTTTTATTTATTGTAAATAAATAATTCATTCCACCCACGTAAGAAAACAGTTTTGTTACAATATATATAGCGAACAAACGAAGCGAGTGAGTAATGTAATTATAATATTCAAGCGAACGAGCAAAGCGAGTGAGTAGTGTATTGCATCCGGGCTTCTAAGACGCTAATGACCTCTGCTGTCGAGCGTCTATAATCTACAATTCAATTCAATGCATCCGGGCTTTCTTAGCATCTGGGCGAAGCCGGACAAGGCCGCTAGTTACATAATAAAGCACAGTATAGAAATCAAATCCAACAAGGTTTGGTATTTAGGATAAATTAATAGATTTATACGGCTGTTTGGCCAACTTACCGAAAACATCCTGTCTTTTTTTTAAAGCAGTGATTTAGGCCGTTCTTTCAACATAGCAGTGCATTACGTTTACCCATTATTATAGAAGAATTCCATCCGACAAAAGACTGTGCTTTTGATGTTTGAAATTTGAATGACGACAAAATACTAGCTCATCAACTGGCACATCTTCTTTCTCTGTCTGTTTGTCTGTGTCTTTTTATATATGTCTGATGCTATTATAAGTTTCTTTTGTGTACGCCATTTTTTTAACTAGGTAAACGGATTTTTATCTCTTCGATATTTTTAATGCATACATTTTTAGTCTCGGTGAAGGATCAGTAAATACCCTCTACATTAAAAATATTAACTATTAAGAATCCAGGTGTGCAAGCTTTCACGGCCAGCATTGTTCCAAGTCTTCATGGTTTCCGGGCTTGTAGGCCGTGGTCCGGTGGTATTTCTACCTGACGTTTCGTCTACAACTGCGGTTGACATTCTCAAAGACGATGTGGCAGCAGTCGAAGTGTTCTCCTTGGCGGCTCACAAGTCAGTGTGTCAGTGACTGGTGTCCTCTCTTCTTTTATGCCTAGTACCAGTGTGTTCTCTGTTCGGTCGTAGTCCGTCTCTCTGTAATTGGTCAACTGCGCAGTGTGTAGTGGTGGGGGTGAGTTCTCTACTCGGTCGTATTCCGTCCTTGTACGATTGGTCATTGGTTTTGTATGTCGGAGTGCTGGTGTCTAGGTTTTACTGAGATTGAGGCCTTCGTCTTCTCGGTTGAAATTCTGTGTGTGTTTTTGCAGAGAACACACTGGTACTAGGCATAAAAGAAGGGAGGACACCAGTCACTGACACACTGGCCTGTGAGACGCCAAGGAGGACACTTCGATCGCTGCCACATCGCCTTTGAGAATGTCTACCGCAGTTGTAGACGAAACGTCAGGTAGAAATACCACCGGACCACGGCCTACAAGGCTACAAGACTTCGTTTTATCCCTGTCAACGTTTCATTAATTTTTGAGTCGGTAATTTTTATTCCGGTATTTTTTGACTCAAGGTCATTCCAATTCACAACTCTCGCTAAAGAAGTATAACTTCAAAAAAACGTTGTCAATGACGTTTAAAACTTGTTCGTGTTTGATTTAAGACAATTAAGTCAGTGGCGCGCGTCTATACAGATAAGAAAGCTATAAGGAAGTAGTTATTAAAGCACAGCGTGAGCGAACAGAATTCAAAGCAAAGCTGCAAAGCCACTGAACACGACCGACAAAGCTTTTAACGGCTCTGTGAATCCGCGCGCGCCGCCGCCCCGCGACATCAAAACTGTCTCGACAAAGCGGCATAAAGTCGCGTTAGCTTTATTTGTATTTAAGCTACTTGATTACAACTTATTTACTGTGAATGCAGTTGTTGATACAAGATGGCCCTGAAAAACAAATGAATTTTCTGTTTCGCGGCTTGTGGAGACGGGGGACACTCTGCCGTCTGCGATGCGATTTTTGTCATAATATTTTTTGCGATAAAAAATCTGTATTTTGATAATAATGTTTTGTTTTCCTCTATCAATTATTATAAAAAAAGGGTATGTGTGGGGCTTGAGAATAGCCGAGAGTGTAGCAATGCTGTTGTTTACATGGCGTTGCTATGGTTCCTCTATTACAAGTCCCCAGTTCCCGGGTTCTAGCCCGAGAGCTGGTAAAAGTGTCAATTGGATTTTCAATTTATTTAAAAAAAAAATAATGAATTGAAAATATGAATTGGTACTAGGCCCAAATAACCTTAGCTGTTGGTGGTCTTTAAAACACAAAGGGTATGTGCCTCACCCACAGGCCCGGACTTAAAGACCCAGATCCCTATAGGCACTTGACAGTTGGGCCCCCCAAGCCCAAAAAAAAAAATGGAATTGGATGGAAATTTAGCAAAAAAATAAAGTCGCCAATTGGGTTATCTTACAAAATTTTTGAGCTTTTTTTCTTTAATTTCCAACTCCGCCCTGGCCGGGGCCCCCTCGGCGGCTGGGCCCCTAGGCCGGTGCCTTGTTGGCCTAGGCAGAAATCCGGGCCTCCTCACCCACATAATCCCACGGTCGAAGTTATACTTCATACATTTACATTTTTGCTTTTCCCTTCTCAGCATTTTTAAACTTAATAAATAATTAATAATAAAATCCATGGATATCGTAACATCTATACATAAGTATCCAAAGCCTGCTTACAATAATATTACACTATTTTTCAACGTAAAAAAATTGGTTTTAAAAATTATAAAATTTAGAAGAAAATGCTTTTTTTCTGGCATTAGACCTAGTTAGTTCATTTTTTTGCCCCCCAAAACCCCTTTCCAGTAAAAAATTTCATCCAAAAAGTTTGAGCCGTTTTATTCAGTGTTTGATTAATTTTTGAGGACATTTTTTATGTCGGTATATTTTTTGATAATTCCAAGAATTAGTTTTCGAACTTTTAAATTAATTTCTAATTTGCAATGGTCAGCGTGCTGGCCTTTGAATCAAACATTGGGCAGTAGTGGTTAGCATGCTTGGTGCCGCAACCTCTAGACTGGACTGCCGTGGGTTCGAATCCACCTGAGCTCATGGATGTTTTGTGATGTTATTTAGTTTTAAGTTAGTTGTTATTTAGTGTAGTTGAAAGACGCTAATGACCTTAGATGTCGACGCGTCTATAATCTACAATAAATAAATAAATTGAATCAAACTATCGTGGGCTCGAATCCCACCTCCGCTCATGGATGTTTTGTGATGTCGTTTTAATTTGATGTAATTTGTTAATTAGATTTTATAATTTCAAATACAAAATTAATTAACCAAAAAAAAAAAAGTTATTTGACATTTCCAGTCACATTTAATTTTCATTCCGAATTCAGTTGACTGAAAAATACTGTAATTTCCACGCATGACGCTGAACAATTAATTAATTTTCACACTTCATAAAAACAAAGCACATCAAACAATGATTATAAATGAATAATGCGTGATTATGAAATGCATAAAAGAAAATCTTTTGAAATGGGAGACAAGCCCACGAAATAAATACTTTATTGCCCCATTAACTTTTATACGAGCCCATTCAACCGTTGGTCATGCGCTTGCCCCCCTCTCGCCGTCACCCTTTTTACTCCCCGCTAATGAAGTTGTTCGGTTCATAATATTATAGGCGTCGTAAAAACAAATAACGGGACATAAAAATACCCTTTTAATTAACTGTTAATTATTTGGTAAACTTTTACGGCGAAAATACTGCTTTTATTATTTTCATGAGCGCGTCGACGATGACTTGGATGTTAATGGGTTAATAGATCTTTAGGCAGCGCGGTCTCCAACCTTTTTTTCACGGCTAGACATAAGCACTCTCACTCGCGAACGAACGAATACACCGTTGTTATATATATTTGACGAATGGGGTCGTTCCACATTTGACGCTAACGATCTCAGTTGTCGAGCGTCTATAATTTACAATTCATTCATTCGTTTCACATTTTTTTAGGGTTGGCATCTACGTTAAAAATAGATAATAAATAACTGAGAATTTTTTGGAAGCGCTTTCTACAAGAAAAAAAATCCCAAAAGTGCGTATTTTCCAATGTAATTTTAAACATAGAATTATACCGCTACGGAATACGTCATTCACAGTCAGCGTTCTCTGATTGGCTACTGTAGTTGAATCACGCCCACTGATCCATATAGATAAAGAGAGAATATGGTACACTGATTTGTTTATGTACAGTTGACAGGCCGGTAGTTAGAACTTAGGTTAGGTTCTTCACGAGTTACGACTGACGAGGAAGTATTCCTCTCTTTCCATAGACATATACCGCTCTTTATCTATGCGTGGACGTATGTCTGGCTTCATTGGTCTGGTTTTGACGTCATCACATGTCCGGAACTACCCAAGTCTGTACAGTATCGGAAAAAGGACATTGTTTTTGTGTTCATTTGTATACAATATTATGTTTTCAGTTTGTCCGTAATTTTATTTTTATGATTTTTAAATTAATAAAACTGTTTTTGAAGCGATTTGTTTATCGTCCACGTAACACAAATAACAATCGGCTTTCAATTGTTTCGGGTAGAATTTAAAAAAATGTATTGCCGACGGCGGAACAACACAATTTGGACGCCGCGCCGCGTTTTTCAAAATTAAATCACAATATAAATACAGAATGCTTAATGAACCGATTACCGAATCCATTTATACAGGCCGGTTATTATTGATCTCGCCATTTTCTGGTTCCTATAGTCCGTCCTGAAATAGTGTGGAGTAAGAAATCGTATTTTTTCGATGCTCACCATTGGGTATCTTGGAAACGGTTGAAGATAGAAGGTCGGTTAAATTAGAGAATAGTTGCGACGAGCGATAATAGCGAATTTTTACAGTCACACGAGTCATAGTACGCACGAGAAACATCAAAAATTAGAAAATCTAAAGTTTTCACTTTTGTCGTGTGGTCGTAAGCACACACCCATTTCTACTTCCCACCTCTACTATGGTAGGGAAGCAATGGATTTAGTCCGAAAAAAATATTTCGAGATTTTAACAGATCTTCACGTTTTGAGACCCTAGCAATCGTTTAAAATCATGCTGTCTGTATGTATGTGTGTGTGTGTGTGTGTGTGTGTGGTCAATTTTTCGCCTTCGATATCGTAAAAACGGAACAACATATACGGTCATGCCGATTGTTCTATTGTGTTTATCAGCCTTTAACTTAGATCTGATTAGATTTTGAGTCAAATCGGTTCAATGGATCCTGAGATATTCAAAAAAACGTCCTCAGTGTCACGTATTAACGTAGGTAAAAAAAAATATAAATGAATTCTAGATGTTATAATATGAAAAAAAAATGTAAATATTTTTTTCTCTAAAATGTACAGTTTTCGAGAAAAAAAATATTTTACAAAAAAAAATAAAAATTGTACGTAAATCAAGGTAACCATGATTTTTGCTATATTAAGCTAGCCATCAGTAGATCACTAAACAAAAGAGGGCCATGCTTTTTTTCAAAGAATAAAAAAAGAGTGTTTATTTTTTGCAAATATTTACTAAGTGGGAAGTATAGGACTGGTCATTAGTCGAATTTTTTTTTATATGTTCACCTATAAATTATAATCAATATATCGGGCGAGAACTTACTATTTGAACAGTCTGTATGTGTATATAGTGTATATCTTACCCCTATACAAAGTAATTTGGCAACGTGGCGAAGTGCCGCCAACTAAAAGACGATTTTCGGATAGAAAGACGAAAATAACAATCAGTTTGTCTGTAATTGAATTTGACGGACCGAGTGTTCAGAGTTGAACGACGAAGGGCGGGCGGGGAGCCGTGCGAGGGGGGCAATGAAGGGATGGAGCACAAATAACGGGCGCTGTTATATGCGCAATTACTGCCAACAATGGGTGGTGAGAATAGGGTATCTATGGGGTGTCTCAAAAGTGATTTTCGTCGTGACGAAGTTTAATTTTGATTAAGATAAAAATAAACGTATATTATTTATAAATTATTCTTTTGCAAAAATTAGAAGCTCATTACCTCACTTACCGAGCGTCTATAATCTATGATATCTACCGATTTATGAGGACAGTGTGATGTAATGGTTAGCGTAGCGGCCTTTGGATCACACTCTCGTGGGTTCGATGGATGTTTTGTGATGTTATTTAGTTTTAAGAGAATTGTTATTTAACGTATTTAAGACGCTAAAGACCTAAGTTGTCGACGCTTCTATAATCTACAATAAATAAAATAAATCTATCGATTTGTTACAAATTTGACTTCAGTACCTACTTATGTAACGATTAATTTTAACTTCGAAGACAAAATCGATTAGATTAACAGTAAATAAAAGAGTTACAGCGATGCAGGTGGTCGGAATCAATTTAGTATGATTTTTTCTATAAGAATTAAAAAATATCTCGGATGTACTTGAAATTAATGTGTTTTATACAAAAAGTACGCGGAATCATTTAGTTTCAAGCGCAAGTTCGTATCTTTTTAACCGACTTCAAAAAAAGGAGGTGGTTCTCAATTCGGTTGTATTTTTTTTATGTTTTTAGTTTAGCAGTTATGATGTACTCGTCTCAAATTTATTAATGAAAAAACTCGAAGTGTTAGTAAACAAGCGAAAAATACTAATATACGTATCGAAATATCCCACTTCTGATTGACAAACATCGAATAATATCCCACTTCTGTTTGACAAACTTAAAATAATATCCCATTTCTGATTGACAAACATCGAATAATATCCCACTTCTGATTGACAAACATCGAATAATATCCCATTTCTGATTGACAGATATCTAAATATCTCACTTCTGAATGACAAACATTGAATAATATCCCACTTCTGTTTGACAAACATCGAATAATATCCCACTTCTGATACGAACGCACGGTATAGTAGAGACCGTAAAATGTGGACCGTGTAGGTATAGTAGAGACCGTTCACGCGGCACGTTTGTTCATTACCAACTGCCGATGTTTCACTCCAGAATATATATATATATATATACACCTAGGTATATATAATACACTGAATAGGATAAAGAGCGGCCGATACACCCCGTCCGCTGACAGAACAATCGTCGCGTTCAAACAAAAACAGATAAAAATCTCCGTCTCTGTTGTCTCGGGCTGTCCGGGACACCGGCCAATGGCCCGTCAACGGTCGATGGAATGCGATTTAGATAAAACAAACCGATCGAACCGTTCGAAATCGATGCGATCGCGACGACTATTCGACTTCGGTCGCAATGATTGTGTCGGCGAACGGCGCGACAGTTGTGCGTAATGCGTGAGAAGGGAGTCGGGCGGCAGGCGCGATGTGCACCAAATGCGTTTATACATCAAGCTCTCAACAAGAACATGGTTAGTTCAAGTTATGTATTACATCAAAGCCAGACGTATGTAGGATAATGGCGAGTGGTTGCGAGTCGTTTGTCCAGGATTCCAAGTCGAGTGCGGAATGTGTTTTAAACGGACAGACAAAGACACGTTTTAAGGTCGATTTATATTATCCGGTCAGACACGGTGCGGGAACGTAGCGTTTCCGGCAAGACAAACATTTTTACATGCATTTCAAATACGAATCCCGTCCGTTCAGACACGTGTCAATAATCATATTTGAAATGCATGTAAAAATGTTTGTCTTGCCGGAAACGCTACGTTCCCGCGCCGTGTCTGACCGGATAATATAAATCGACCTTTATAAAGCTCTCCGTACATATTATGAATTAGAAAGTGTATGTTACAGGAGCGTCACGCAAAAATATTTGAACTTATACTTCTTTAGCGAGGGTATAGCGAATCGGAAAAACAAAACATAAACAGACGTATTAATTAACGAAATGTTTTTTTTATTATTATTGTAGATTATAGACGCGTTGACAACTCAGGTCATTAGCGTCTTCAACACAACAATTAATAATCCATTTTGGTAGCAAATGTTTCCGGGCTAAGTAGCCGTGGTCCAATGGATTTTACTCCGTACGTTTCGCCCAAAGCTCCGGAGTAAAATCCATTGGACCACGGCTACTTAGCCCGGAAACATTTGCTACCAAGATGTCTATCGGCCGTGAAAGCATGAAATTCCAATAATCCATTTGTGTATTAGAATCGGCCAGCTGGCATACACAAACCGACTGGTACGAGCTCGGACTCCTGGGAATGCCAGTTCCCAAAGAACATTGGAATGCAATTGCGAGAACAACTACATTCCAATGTTCCACCTGGGGGATAACGATAATTGATCCACTAATTATTGCGCAACAGGATGATATTGTATTTTACCCTACTCATAATCATTAACATTAATAAATTAAAATAGACCACCCCTGGTTTTAAAGTTTTTGGATTGAAATGTTCCATGTTTAGTAAATCTATAAAAAAAAAATACGGAAAATGCATCGTTCGATGGACAGCTTTCTAAACGTAAACAAATGACTGTCGGCATGTCCATCTTTAGTACGGAGAGAGCTTGATGGAGGAGTTTATGGAAAACTCGACAGTTGAGTTTCGCTGTTTACATTTTTTTTTTTTTTGGGTCGAACGTTTGAAGTTTTTTTCCACATTTGCGGCGTCGTTTACCAGTAAATGTGTTCGAACATAATCTGCTATATTGCCCTGTTTTTTATTATTTAAAAGAAACAAGGGATGGTTACAGTTGCACATTATTCGCTGCATGACCTTGAGCCGGCTATAGAATACGATTTACAGCGCCCATGGTGACGAAAAGTGGAATGTTTTGAATTACTTAAAACATTGACTAGGTTATGTTTATGCAAAAACGTGAAAAACATAAATTAAATTTAAATAAGTTGTAAAAATACAGTTAAAATTTCCTCTTCTATATTTTTTTTATAAAGATAATACATTTTATAGTTTCGTTTTTAATGAAATAGTTAGCCATCAGGTTTTTATTGTTCTCATAGGTTTTGTTTGAAAGAGAAATACATTACTGTTGCTATGGAAACGCGTATAAGACCATTAAAAAATGCAAAATGTGACGCTACTACGTTAGAAGCTAGAGGCGTTTAATGTACTGTATTGTAGATTATAAACGTTCGATAACTAAGGACAAAAGCGTCTATTTAACTAAAAATAATAAAAAAAGTCATGAGGTGTCGTGGGATACCCGACAGAAGCTATGCTTCGTACGCATTGTTTATATAAAATCGAAATTATTTACATATAAAAGCCATAGAAACTATAGCAACAATATGCGCCCAGCCAATGAGATGCGTTGCATCACCGCGTTCCAAAGCCGCGTTCGTGACGTGTTTTTGTACTTTAATTTATTTATTTATTGTAGATTATAGACGCGTCGACATCTAAGGTCATTAGCGTCTTTCAACTACACTAAATAACAACTAACTTAAAACTAAATAACATCACAAAACATCCATGAGCGCAGGTGGGATTCGAACCCACGGTAGTCCAGTCTAGAGGTTGCGGTGCCAAGCTTTTGTACTTTAGTTTCCCATACCAAACGTGTGTTAAGAAGCATAGCTTCAAAAACAAAATAAGTAATATTAGATATTTTTCAGTTTATAAACCGAAAAATTCTACGAATAATTGAAAAAAAAGAGATTTTTCAAATATGTGAAAAATTATACTAAACGTTCGTCTAGTTTTCAAGTTTTTTTCGGAGAACTCGAGATGAAGCAATTATTCCAAGTATAAAAAATATCTTAAAAATTATTTGGTACTAAACCTAGATAATTTCTGACAGTTTAATTTTTGATAGCGTTTTTTTTTTAAACTGTGCACTGCAGGGTTAAATAGTCTCGGAAGTTAAATTTTCATCGGAGTATTTCTTGAAAGTTGTAAACCGATGAACAGAAAACAATTAAAAATAAAAAAAAAACTTTTAAAATGATTGTTAAGTAGAGAAACAAAGAAAAAGAATCGGTCTGATTATTATGAAAGTTGAAAGTTTTAAAAGTTTTTTAACAAAAACGAACCGTTCTAAAAGACATTTTAAAAGGAAATGCTTTTATTACAGACATGCATAACGAAGACATAAAATCTGTAGAAGATATTAAAATTAAAAATGTGAAAATTATAAAACGCCCTCACTGGAGATAATGCCCTTAAGGGCCGCTACAAACACTGCTCCTGTACCAAAACTGGCAATGAGCATATCTCGCGTTGAAATATGAAGTACAGCTTTGGCCAACAAAGTTACTTTTTACAAGCTTTTATTTAATTTGCAATGTATGTTAGTTTGTGTGTTTGTTTGTTTAGGTCAAAACTTGCAAGTCAATTTTGAACGACTTCCACGTATCCGATTGATTTGAAATTTTGTACACATATGTATTCCCGATGACAATACATGAATAAATCGTTTTTAGAAATAAATTCAACCCCTAAGGGGTTCAAACGGGGATGTAGGGTTTTTTTGACTAATCAACGCCCAGGCCAAATCGCTGAAACTAGAAACTTGAAATTTGGACAGTTGGTTCCTTTTCCGACGTAAGCATCCACTAAGAAAGGATTTTTCGAAATTCAGCCCCTACGGATGTCAAAAGGGGGTAAAATTATTGGTAAAAAAAACTTTTTAGAGACAAGCTTTTATTTAAATGCACTAAAAAGCAAAAAATAATTTTTAATAATTTAGGTTCATAATTATAAAAGCGTTGGTCGTGACTAATAAACTATCATAGAGTTCACGACCCACGCTTTTATAATTATGAACCTAAATTATTAAAAATTATTTTTTCCTTTTTATTGCATTTAAATAAAAGCTTGTCTCTAAAAAGTTTTTTTTACTAAAATAAAAAAGACGAACAACTGTAAGTAGAACTCGCGCCTTGAGGGTTCGGCGCCGTTATAACAGTTTAATGAAAATTAAGTTTTTCACATAATAATTCGTCACTTAGAAATTGAAATTAATGATTTAATGAAAATTAAGTATTAATAATTAATATTATCAGATTCGTTAGCGCAAATAAATTCATTAAATTAGTGAATTAACATAATGAATATCTGGGTGCCGAGCTTTGCTCGGATGAGTTCAAAAAAATAGTACTTGTATGCTGTGAGATATTATTTTCTCAAAATATTATTCCGAAACGAATTTATTTCTGAAACATAATTTAAATAATTGTTTCTGTTAAATATTTTAAATACCTATGTGTATTTTTAAGTGTAAAAACTAAGTATCAACTTGAATCAAGCATTTTTTCCTGTAAATATTACTTAGGTCGCCATTTTCAAATCTACCGCCGTTATTGTTTTGTTGACTGAAGAGCTCGCAAAAACCGATTTTCATAGATTGAATATCTTGTAAAAATGTTCGAATCAGATGAAATTCTGCTTGCCCGTTGCCGTTTCAATAATCCATTTTTAAACATTGATACCAAATATCAACTTTATCGAAGTACTTTTTCTCTGTGATGTCATCTTAGCAACTTTCAGTACATTTCAAATATTTTTTTTGCATAGAAGGTACCTACTGAAAAACTCACAAAAATCGATTTTCGAAGAAATAGAATTCATATTATATCTTTTAATAACAAACGTCAGACTATAAACCTGCAGCGCAAAACTTTTTTGCATGCATCTTCACCATAGTTTTTAAAAATCGATGTGTTTTGATATACTGCATGCCTGCGTCGCTAGAAGTGCGGCCCTTCGGGCCGCCGTGCAAATTTTTAAACAAAACTTTTTTGTATGTATCTTAACAATAGTTTTCAAAAATCGATGTGTTTTTACACAGACTCGCGGTGCCAGAAGTGCGGCCCTTCGGGCCGCCTATTTGTCATTATTTACATATTGTGCAAGACACTTCTTATATTAGTGTTCATTTACAGTTTTAACCCTTGTGATATATTATACAAAATCTATGTAGAAATAGGCTTTGAATCGATCTGACAATTGACCGAGTTATAAATAAAAAAACTCTTTTTTTTAATTGCTCCCCCTGGGACCAAGATTCCTACCTAGATCGATTTCTCGCCCCGAAAAATCCCCATTCTGTAAATTTCATCAAAATCGTTATTCTTTTTTGAGAAAAAAAAGTCTAGGTAAGATTATACGTCATACTATATTTAACGTACATAATATACATATTATTTTATATAGGTAATATAAAAATAACATACTTAGGTATCTATTTATTTAAATATTAGTTAAAACTACTTACATAATTACGTTTAGTTTTTATTTCTGTTATTCTTTACTATACAAATAGTTCACGGATTATTTTAAAATAAGTTAAAAATTCTGTCAGAGTATTTTGACATATAAATAATGAAAGTAGTTTGTTTTCTCCAAAGCCTACTCACGATATTACAATGTTTTGACAGGTCAAAAAACCGTTTTTAAAAATGATAAAATCGATAGGAAAACGAATTTTTCCAGGGATGAGACCTAGCTAAATCGATTTTTTGCCCCCCGAAACCCCTTTTCGGTAAATTTGATCAAAATCGTTAGAGCTGTTTTCGAGAAAATATTTATATAGATACATAGAAACATATATACAAGATTTACTCGTTTAATAATATAGGGGGATATCAGACGACACTGTCGCCATTATATTTTTGTAGAAGGGTATACAGGATGTCCCAAAATTGCTGGGACACAGAGCTACCACGTGTAGTAGAGGTCAAAATAAGTCGTTTGGACCCAATTTATTTATATACCAAAATGTACCGTTTGCCCGTGAGAAGAGTTCAAAGTTTACATAAAAAAACACATTTTTGTACGCTGTTCAGAAATGAGTAAAACAAATTGAATGAAATTTGACAAAAGTGCATTTTAGAGGATTTCTCTCCTTTCGGTAATCAAAGAAACCCAAAAGAAATTGTAGAAGCGTTAAAACCACCCTCACCCCCTGACATTTTGTTCAGAACTTTCTTAGGGGTGATAATACGGTTCTCAATTTTTTTTAGCGAAAATACTGATTAATTATCTTCATTTTGTTACTCTTGTAAAAATTTCGTATTCCGCATAGTTCAGAAGGAAAAAAATGTTTTCTTAAATAATGCTAACATATATTCCTAGTACAAGTTTAATAAAATTGTAATACAAAATTTTATGTAAACTTTGAACTCGTCTCACGGGCAAACGGTACATTTTGGTATATAAATAAATTGGGTCCAATCGACTTATTTTGACCTCTACTACACGTGGTGGCTCTGTGTCCCAGCAATTTTGAGACACCCTGTATAAAAGAAAAAATGTAAATACCACTGTGCCTGGACTCGAACCCGAAACTCCCAATTTCGCGTCGGACGAGTTTTCCAATTACTCCACAATTTGCCAACAGTAGGCAATTTTAGAGTAATACTAGCGGACCCGTCCCGGCTTCGCTCGGGTGGTATGAAATTATGATTTAATAGCGGTTACCCATTACTCCGCTCATCCGGCAAACGTTGTTAATAATTTCTAGGAATAATTACATTACTCACTCGCTTCGCTCGTTCGTTTGAATTTTATTAATACAGTACTCACTCGCTTTGCTCGTTCGCTTGAATATTATAAATACACTACTCACTCGCTTCGCTCGTTCGCTTGAATATTATAATTACATTACTCACTCGCTTCGCTCGTTCGTTTGAATTTTATTAATACACTACTCACTCGCTTCGCTCGTTCGCTTGAATATTATAAATACACTACTCACTCGCTTTGCTCGTTCGCCATATATGTATTTTTTAAAGCTTAATATAAAAATCGCGATTAAAAATCAGGGGTTGATCGTATAAGGGTGAAAATTTAGAGTTGTATGTATTTTTCAATGCTGAATCATGAAAAAATTAAAACAAAAAATTTTGTCAAAAAAATAAAAAAAAATTTTTTAGGGTGGACCACCCTTAACATTTAGGGGGATGAAAAATAGATGTTGTCCGATTCTCCACCCTACCCGATAAGCACACAAAATTTCATCAAAATCGGTCCAGCCGTTTCGGAGGAGTTCAATAACGTACACCGCGACACGAGAATTTTATATATAAGATAGTTTGGCCAGACCTGTACAGCGGGACACGACGAATAGCCCGACGGCAGTCAGTGTACGGGTAGTCGGTACTGTCTTCGGAGTTATATGGTAGTCGGGATACCAGATGGTGGTGTAATGAAAATGGATCTTTGAGAGCTTTTACTGTGTCCCAGATGTGGATTGGTGGAGATTTACATGAGAATATCGTCGTCTCGAGTCATTACATTATTTCGAAGCCTACCTAATCCGATAGGCTTAATATAATAATATTGCAACTAATCTCGTATACAGACTTTTAATTCATTTGTTACGAAGTTTATGTTGACAAGGGGAGCCTCCGTACATCAGGTGGAGAAACCGTCAACCAGTTTTTATGACTTCAAAAAAAACAGAGGTTATCAATTCGTGACGTATATTTTTTTTTTTTTTTATTCATTAAAATTATCAATATAGATAATTTTAATTCCAAGTTCGAATTATCAATATTGATAATTTTAATTCCAAGGTCGAATTAAAAATTAAAATTATCAATATTGATAATTCGAACTTGGAATTAAAATTATCAATATTGATAATTTTAATTCTTCATTAAAAAATTAAAATTATGTACATAATTTTAAATCGAGAATATAAATTCAAGAAATAAATTTATGTACATAATATTAATTCGGAAATTTTGTTTTGTTATAATTAAAATGTTTCCAAAAAAAATTTATTTCTGTTTTGTAAAATTTAAATTTCAGATAATTTTGCTTCTACTATTAAATAGTAAAACGGCGTGCCATAGATTTGAATAATTTCGATGGCGTTGTGTTCAAAATGTTTACGGAATGGTTCCGTTTAATTTTTATTTCAATCGGTTCAGTAGTTTCTTTTTTTTTCTATAGTTATCAAATTAATTTCTAATTATGTTACCTCATATCTCCTGCATCTGTGAACCGATTTTGATGATTCTTTTTCTAATCAATAGTACAGACCTTCAGAGTAGCCTCACATAAATTTTATTTAAATCGGTTCAGTAGGTTTTTTTTAATTTTAGTAATCAAATATCAAGAAAGAAGCCGGCAAATAACGCACAAACGTGTTACAGTCACAAAAAAGTAAAAAATAAAAAAAAATATAAAAAAATAGAATCTCAAAATTTTATTATTTTCCTCTTTTTAGTGGCTTTTTTGAAGGAGGTTCTACTTTTTTTTATAAATTCGTATTATTTTTTTCCCATAGGTAGGTACTTATGTCCTATACTTATAGGGAGAAAATCTTATGATCATGCAAAAAATAATTTTGGGGATGAATTTTGAGTACCTACCCTGAATCAAAAAAGTGATAAAAATAATGTCGTAGAAGCACCTTAGAGCCTAAAACACTGGATCGAGGGCGATTTGCAAAGCCAATATAGCAAAAAACTGCGTGATCGTGACTTGATTGCTTGAAACTCAACACAGCAGAACAACCAATCAGATACTTTGTGCATCCTAGCCAAGTATTTGTGCTGTTCACGTGATAACTACATATTCTGTCGGTGGGAAAGACTATTGCTCAAATGTGGGAGAAATGGCCCCCCAAAAACCGGTAAACGCAATTCGTATATTGAGTGTTTAGATACACCCTGTATATGATTAGTTTTGATTATTCAATTATTATAGTTTGGCTAGTGCGGCTCTGTGCAAATAATGAATATAACATTTGTCGAGGAACAAGTTGCTCAAAAGATGGAGGGCGAATACAACGAAAGATCAGCGCAGAGGAGAGAGAGAGATTCTCTCGCTACATGTATCCGCGGTAACAAGGATAAGTGGCTCATGTTTGATTTTTCACATTTTTATTTCGTTCGATTACGCATGTCACGTCCAACACTCAGGGCCGTCCCTGGGGGTTGAGGCGCCCGGCTCGAAGACACGTGAGGTTCTCCCCCCTCAAATTCGGGTAAAACGATATTTCTGGTTTAACACTCTGCCTCCCCCCGCGATGCGGTGTCCGGGTTAGCTTGACCCCCCTAGGGACGGCCCCGCCAACACTGATTCCATAATCATATAGGTAAACAGCCGCACATCAAATGTCTATAAATTAGCTCAGTGGTATAACGCTTGCTTCGCACGCATAAAGTCGCTGGTTCCGGGATCGATTCCCGTCGGCACCACTACTGTTGTTGTTATTTTTACAACTATTCCATATTCCACGTGATATTTATTTATAATTTTAAAGGCTTGAGAATGGCCGAGCGTATAGCAGTGCTGTTGTTTACATGCAGGCGTTGCTATGGCTCCTCTATTACAAGTCCTCAGTTCCCGGGTTCTAGCCCGAGAGCTGGTAAAAGTATCATTTGGAAAATAAAAAAAAAATTTCAAAATCGGTTTATAAATGACTGAGTTATATGAGGTAACAAACATAAAAAAATACAACCGAATTGAGAACCACCTCCTTTTTTTGAAGTCGGTTAAAAAGTGAAATTATGCACCCAGAGCTGTTGATTGTGTTACGTCAAATAGTTGATAAAATTTATGCGGTAAAATTGCCAGATATATTATTGTGATGAGCACATAAATGTTATCAATTATCAAGTTGACATAAGCAATTCAGCCTTGTCACCCACAGATATGTGTGATGGCAGCGGTGGTGTGTAATGCAGTCTACCCTCTGGTGCCACTCTTATTCTTCCTTACAGAGCAATGCGGTGTAGCATTGGGTTCTTTGAGAAGTTGCCGAGGGTTCCATTTAGCGCTCGTCTTCTTAAACGGGAATGTCCAGGAATGCCCAATGGTGTAAGCCGTCACGCTCATGTTATTAAAAGTATATCTATAGCTATGTTATTAAAAGTATATCTATAGCTATGGCCAGCGGTGAAAGTAATATACTGGCGCACGCGCAGTGGCCTATGTTAAATTAATATCTCAGAGTTTTATAGGACACAAAAAAATAAAATGGCGTCAGATTTCAAAATGGCGGCCATATGTACCTACTTTTGTAAAAATTATCCGATCTTTTTGTAAATTGATATTTAAGAGGTTTATAGGACACAAAAAAATAAAATGTCGTCAGATTTCAAAATGGCGGCCATATGTACTTTTGTAAAAATTATCCGATCTTTTTGAAAATTGATATTTAAGAGTTTTATAGGACACAAAAAAATAAAATGGCGTCAGATTTCAAAATGGCGGCCATATGTACTTTTGTGAAAATTATCCGATCTTTTTGAAAATTGATATTTAAGTTTTATAGGACACAAAAAAATAAAATTGCATCAGATTTCAAAATGGCGAATAACTTGTTATAGCTTTGATAAATTCGGTTTTATATATGCAATGCGTGAAAAGCATAGCTTCTGTCGGGTGTCCCATGACACCTCTTGACTTTTTTTTTAATTCAAGATTTATTTTCTATATTCCATTTATATTCTATTTTGTGCCCTTTTTTATTTTCTGGATATCGTTGGTAAATAATCATAAACGACTAAATATTTCCAATAAGTTTTAGGTAGGTAGGTACTTTAATTCCAAAATCTTTGATTTAACGTTTTTTAACTTTTACGTTTGTAGTTGAACTTCGAATAAAATGTCCACCCCTGTCATATAATTCGCTGGTAAGTTAGTGCTCTGTCTTGTCTGTAAGCTGAACATCCGGACTCCGGATTATTCGTCCGGTTACCCGAAATATTATGTTAAATATTGGTCGAGGCTAGAAATTACTGGAATAAATGTTCTCTCACTTACATTTTAATTAGAAATTAACCGACAACGAATAACTTATTTCACATCCTTCGTTAATTTCATTAAGGTGGGAGGATCACTGTCACATACACCCTGTCTGATTTTTGCTTTTTTTCATTAATTTGACTTCTCTTTACCGTAGAAAACACAGTTAATAATTTTTTTATCTTTAAAAAAATTATCATTTTTCTAAAGAGCTTTAGTACCTACACAATTTCGTAAATTGGAGTTTCATGCTTTCACGGCCGGTAGACATCTTGGTAGCAAATTTTTCCGGGCAAGGTAGCCGTGGTCTAATGGATTTTACTCCGTACGTTTCGCCCAAAGCTCCGTTGGGCATCTTCAGCGGCAATTGGCAATACGATTCGATCTTCGGTTGACTGGTGACTGAGGCACTGTTTGCGGTGTCTGTATTTATAAGGGGTGGCTGGTAGGTATGCGACATCTGATTGGTCGGGGCTGGGTCAGGTAGGCTCTGGTTGGCTTGGGTCGGAACAGGTACCTTCTGAACAGGTACCTTCCGAGGTAAACTGGACCAAAGCCCAGTTTACCTCGGACCCATCAGAAGGTACCGCTGAAGATGCCCAACGGAGCTTTGGGCGAAACGTATGGAGTAAAATCCATTAGACCACGGCTACCTAGCCCGGAAAAATTTGCTACCAACAATTTCGTAAAAATCAGTCAAAGTTCTTTCTCATATTTTACAGTTTTTTACAAATTTAAATACACAATTATTTTTAAAATAAATACACAAACACTTGAAAAATTTCGGGTTTCTAGTCCATCAGCAGGACAGTTCAAACTAGTTCGAGGACACTGTGGTCCAGTGGTTAGCGTCGCGGCCTCTGGATCAGACTGTCGTGGGTTTGAATCCCGCCTCCGCTCATGGATGTTTTGTGATGTAATTTAGTTTTAAGTGACTTGTTATTTAATGCAATCAAGACGCTAATGACCTAAGTTGTCGACGCGTCTATAATTTACAATAAATAAATAAATCAAACTAAAGCTAGTTTGAACTCTCCTGATGATGGGCTAGAAACCCGAAACGATCGTTAAGATTAATAAAAAATGTAGAATTTTTTGTTTCGTTTTTTATAGTTTCTTATTTGATTATTAACTACTTAATTTCAATTCTCGAACGTGGCTCCAAAAGCGAGTTGCGAAACGAATAAAGCAAGTTCTTTGCTACACTCGTATAAAAATTTCAAATATAAATTTCATACGTTATATTATGAGCGAAAATATACCACAAGAAAATTCGCACAGACAAACAGTATACAGGATGTTTCAGAATAAAATTTCGATAATTGAAGATTTTCAGAAAAAAAGTTCATCAAAACTATAATCCGTAACCGCTTTATTTCTGAGAAACAAGATGTTCAAATTTAAAAAAAAATCGGTTTTTCTCCAATATTTTTGAAACAACAATAGATTTTGGTGGTTTTGATTCACATTTTTTTCAACAAAAATATTTGGGGGAAACCGATTTTTTTTTAATTTCAACACCCTGTATCTCAGAAATAAAGCGATTACGGACCATAGTTTATATGAAGTTTTTTTCTTAAAATCGTTCGAGGAATAAGATCGTCAAGTATCGGAACCTTATTCTGAATCACCCTGTATATAATATAATATTATAGTCTGGTACTAGAGAATTGAAAGAGGAGTTGTTGCACGTTGCGAGGGGAACAGAGACGGAAGTCGCCGGATGCGGAGTACGAGGACGGATACGGTATCCTACTTGTGACAGCCGGCACAATTCTTAAATTACAAGTTAAATCTGCCAGAGTTGTTACCAAATGTGTTTGAATATTATCATTACTTTAATAATAATATTCTATAATACCTACTGAGTTTGCACTATATACAGGGTGTTCGGTAACGTTTTTGAACACCTCCACTGGATGGAGGATAGTCTTATTTATTGTAAATTATAGACGCGTCGACAACTTAGGTCATTAGCGTCTTGATTACATTAAATAAGAATTCACTATTAAAAGTAAATGACATCACATTGACGTTAATGACCTCTGTTATCGAGCGTCTATAATCTACAATTCATTTATTCAAATGACATCACAAAACATTCATGAGCGGAGGCGGGATTCGAACCCACGACAGTCTGATCCAGAGGCCGCGACGCTAACCACTGGACCACACTGTCCTCAGGAGGATAGTCAATATGTATTTTGTTTGAAGGTATACCTTAATGTCTCAACTTAGAGCGAAACTGCGTGCTCTTTCAGGGGGAACATTGGAATGTAGTTGTTCTCGCAATTTCATTCGAATGTTCTTTGGGAATTGGCGTTCCCAGGAGCCCGAGCTCGTACCAGTCGGTTTGTGTATGCCGGCTGGCAGATTCTAATACACAAATGGATTGTTAATTGTTTTGTTGAAGACGCTAATGACCTGAGTTATCGACGCGTCTATAATCTACAATAATAATAAAAAAAAAGGAACTGCGCGGGCGGATTTTCCGCGGTGTGCTTCTTGCGACGGGATTTTCGCTGAATTTTACGTATCAAAACAGAAAGCGTTTTTTCCGTCGAGTAAATTCACGCGAAACAACACAGCTTTTTACTAGTTAGAAAATGGACCCCACTGTGTCAGATTGTGCAAATGTATTTTTAAAGAACGGAAGGAAAAAACTACGTTGGTAAGTCCATCCAATTTTAGGAGACAGACTATTAACAGAATATTTCCACACAAATTTTTCACCCAGACTGTACATCCGTCGGTGACCCATCGCCTCGTCTAGTTTGCCCCGCATTAAACAATGCTTTTCGTTTCTAGCGTGTTAACAAAACGATGTTGGTGGGTCCATCAAATTTTAAGAGACAGACTATCAACAGGGTATTTCCAAACAAATTTTTCCCCCAGACTGTACATCCGTCGGTGATCCGTCGCCCCGTTTAGTTTGCCCCGCACTAAACAATGTTTTTCGTTTCTAGCGTGTTGTGTTTCGCTCGTTTATAGGCACGGTTTCGATTTCGACGTACAATCCGCCGCGTTAAAAACGCCGCGGAATATCCCCCGTGTTTTGCTTTTAGTGTCTCTTTTAATTAAATAGTTTATTATTACGTGTTCAATTTATAAGTATGTTACATGAGGCTATAAAAGTCTTGTGTCAGTTTAACCAGTTATCGAAAACGTTTTGATACACCCCTTACCTTATATAAGAGTGTTCATCTAATATATGACAAGACAACCCGCGGTGTATTCTATTAAATGCAAACATTGTTCTAATAAGATTGATGCTATGCCGATGCACATGTTGTGTTAAATAAAAAAAAAAAAGATTGATGTAACGCAAATTAAATTTTAAATTTTTGTTTCAAGGACTGTTTTCACTATAATAATAAATTGTTAATCATGAAATATTATATTTCACCGGATGCACTTCGATGATATTTCTTGTCGAGGAAAAATTGAAATTGTATTTTAAAGACCACCAACAGCTAAGGTTATTTGGGCCTAGCACCAATTCATATTTTCAATTCATTATTATTATTATTTTTTTTTTTAATAATAAATTGAAAATCCAATTGACACTTTTACCAGCTCTCGGGCTAGAACCCGAGAACTGGGGACTTGTAATAGAGGAACCATAGCAACGCCATGTAAACAACAGCGCCGCTACACTCTCGGCTGTTCTCAAGCCCCTCTTGTCGAGGAAGAAAAGTTTATTAAACTAGCCGTATTTAAATGGCGTTGCCTGGGAACGACAGCCCACTCTTATCGTAGCGCATAATGAGAGAAAATAGCCTAATGGCTATCGTACATTTTAAACAAGCGACTAGGCCATGCAGTCAGGGTTCATTCTAAATGTTCGAATACCCCATCTTGATGTCGTTTGACACACACACACCTAAGCGAATGTAACAACTAACTAATGAACTCTGTATACTAATATGGATAGTTGATTGCGATTAAAAAATGGATTTTGTATGTGGACAATGTTCAAATACATATTCTTCAAGATAGGCATTAAGAAAACTCAAATATCTCTCAGATGCTGGTTATATCTTTGAAACTAAAAGTGCGAGTTGTTGGAATCGATTCAGCGCTATTTTTTCTATAAATTGACTTAATATCAAACGAATCGGATCGAATTTATTTTTCAAAAATTTCGCAAATTTGTACAAAGAGGGGGGTCTTCTTACTTTTGGCATTTTTAAGAAAACTCAAAAATCTCTCAGATGCTGTTTATATCTTTGAAGCTAAAAGTGCGAGTTGTTGGAGTCGATTCAGCGCTATTTTTTCTAGAAGTTGACTTAATATCAAACGAATCGGGTCGAATTTGTTTTCAAAAATTTCGAAAATTTGTACAAAGAGGGGGGTCTTCTTACTTTTGGCATTTTTAAGAAAACTCAAAAATCTCTCAGTTGCTGTTTATATCTTTGAAGCTAAAAGTGCGAGTTGTTGGAGTCGATTCAGCACTATTTTTTCTATAAATTGACTTAATATCAAACGAATCGGGTCGAATTTATTTTTCAAAAATTTCGCAAATTTGTACAAAGAGGGGGGTATTCTTACTTTTGGCATTTTTAATGTTCACAAAATAAGGCTTGTAATCTAATTCTTTTTATAAAAGTCGATCAATTTTCTGAGATTTCAAAATAAAACTTAATTAAAATTTATTTTTCTATTCCAATTTCTCAAGATCACTGTTATTGTATAAATTTTGGACATCCTAATATCTCAAATAATAATAATATTAAATTAGGTTTTATTTTGAAATGTCAAAAAATTGATCGACTCTTATAGAAATAATTAGATTACAAGCCTTACCTGAAGTTTTCATTCTAATTTTGCGAACATTAATGCCTTGGTTTGAAGAATATGTGTTTGAAAATTCTCCACACTAGTATACAGAGTTCATTAGTTAGTTGTTGCGTTCGTTTAGATGTGTGTGTATGTCAAACGACATCAAGATGGGGTAATCGAATAATTAGAATGGACCCTGGCTGCAGGACCTAGTCGATTGTCATTATTAATCACACTTTTGACAGCTACGTGTTCATTGGTTACTGAGATCCGTTACCATGGCAACCCGAGTGTGATTAAAAAACATCGTGATTAAAATGTACGATGAACCGGCCACAAGAGCCTTTGAACTAGTGCCTACTGTTTGAAAATATTTGGCATTAACCCACTTGGCCCTGTGGCCATAATATAATATGAACCGGTATTTATTTGTGCAATACATCTAAGAAACAAATTACTAAATGCACAGGTTTTAAGTTCGTATAGGTATTGATAATATTAAACAAAAGATTATCCACGACGAAGTTTTTATTTAACGTTGAAATTTTATGTGTTCTGCAGAACACGGAACTTGTTATTAACATATAAAAATTTAATATTTTTAATAATAATATATCAAAGATGGCGTTCCTTATGTTATTATTCACCGGAAATATTTACAGACCCGTTCTTCCGCCATATCTGTACCGACAGTTCCACCATATTATGGTGAAAGCACCGGCACACACATGGTGGAAGAGCGGGACTAAATGATTTTAGTAAATAGGTAACTTTACTTCTCTGTGAATTTATCGCTGTTTTGCGTATTATTTGGAGTTTGGACAATGTTAAATTATTAATCAGATTATAAATTATTTATTTGGTCGGTATTTTATAAAATATATAATGATTTCTATTTCGAATTAGTATTAAATAGAACGCCTATGAGCGATTACAGACAGTTTTTGAAAACAAAAAAATATGAGTGTGTGCTTATGATCACACGACAGAAGTGAAAACTTCAGATTTTCTAATTTTAAAATATATATATATAATTTTTTAATCACAGTTTAATCATAAATATATTAAAATCGGCAAATACAATAATTTAAATTTAATGAATATAATATTTTAACGATAATATTAAGTTTTAGTGTCATCTGTTAGCGCACTTGCGAACTACAAATGACTTTTTACTCGTATTAAGTTTTTATTGTCATCTATTAGCATACTTATGAACTACTCACTATTACCAGCATATTGCAAATACGTGTTCGTGTTTGAGCCGAGTAGTCCCGATTGTCACCGTCGGATGCGTTTCACATCACTGTTGTTAACAGCCCAGGCAAAGTGCTTTCACTTCAAAAAATTTTGTTAGTTCAATTCTAATTTTTTTAGATAGATTTTAGATTATAGACGCTCGACAACTGAGGTCATGAGCGTCTAAAAGTTTTAGATTAACAAAAGTTAATTTAAGTCTTCATGGTTTCCGGGCTTATAGGCCGTGGTCCGGTGGTATTTCTACCACCGGACCACGGCCTATAAGCCCGGAAACCATGAAGACTTGGAACAATGCCGGCCGTGAAAGCTTGCACACTTGGATAAAAGTCAATTTAGTTTTTCGCACTTACAATTTTTATAATTCACGGATATTTGAGCGATTTGAGAAAGAGTGCCCCAGTTTATTAGAGAGATGAACGCCACTGGTGGTGTCGGGTTAACATAAACAGATGGCAGTACATGTAAAATCATTGTTTATTCAATATACATGGCAAAATTTAATGTTCAGCTATATAAAATCGTGTATAATATCAAAAGACATCAAATCCAATTTGGTTACGAAGAAGGCGGGCGTTGTAATAGAATAAGCTGAATTTGTCTAAAGTCTGACAGATGTGCGCAAAGTAATAAAAAAGTAAAAAAAAAATAACGTCTGTGCCCACAATACTGTTTATGAAAAGTCTTTACGATGGATATCAGAAACTCTACGTCATATCTTCAGGCGTATGGCAAAATGGCTCATGTCAGATTCTACAATGAGCCATTTTTCTGAGAGTAGTTCCTTTAATTATCCACGAGAAACAGCACTTGTGCTAGGTATAAACATTATTTATTCCACATTAGTGTCGTGTCATTTTAGTGGTAGGGATAACTTAAATTATTATTATTATTAAATCCCTATATTATTAAACGAGCAAATCTTGTATATAATATGTACCTATGTACCTATATAAATATTTTCTCGAAAACGGTTCTAACGATTTTGATCAAATTTACCGAAAAGGGGTTTCGAGGGGCAACAAATCGATCTAGCTAGGTCTCATCCTTGGAAAAATTCGTTTTCTTATTGATTTTATCATTTTAAAAAACAGTTTTTTTAACGTTATAAAATAGTGTCGTATGGTGAGTAGGCTTTGGAAAAAACAAACTATTTTCACTATTTATGTCAAATTACTCTGACAGTCAATCTTTAACTTATTAAAATAATCAGTAATTATTTGAAAAGTAAAAAAATAACAACAATAAAATCTAAACATAATTATACTTACATAATTATGTTTAGATTTTATTGTTGTTATTTTTTTAACTAATATTTAAATAAATAGGTATATTACTTTTAAATTACCTATATAAAATATGTAGGTACATACGTTATGTAGTATGACGTATAATAATATTATCTACTTATAGGTATGTAATTTTTTTTCTTAAAAATGACTAACGATTTTGATGAAATGGGAACTTTAAGTACTATTTTTTTTGAACTCGTCCGAGCAAAGCTTGGTCATCCAGATATTTAATTAACTTATAACACTAAAATGACATATGACACTAATAGGGAATAAATAATGTTTGTACCTACCACAAGTGCTGCCTCTCGTGGATAATTTAAGGAACTACTCTCAGGAAAATGGCTCATTAAAATGAACATTCGACCGTTACTTGATGTAAGTTAATGTTTTACAGTCGATAAGTAGATTCCGATCCAAATAAGTGCGAAATTGGTTTGAAACTTTGGAAGTCTGTAGATTTCAATGCCCATGAATGAAATGAAAATTTATTTATTTATTGTATATTATAGACGCGTCGACAACTTAGGTCATTAGCGTCTTAATTACATTAGATAACAATTTCCTTAAAACTAAATGACATCACAAAACATCCATGAGCGGAGGTGGGATTCGAACCCACGACAGTGTGATTCAAAGGTCGGCTACGCTAACCGTTACACCACACTGTCCTCAATGAATGAAATGAAAAATTCAAAATGTGGTCGGGTGCCCCATACGACACAGATGACGTAAATATCGTTAAACACAAAAAATTGTATTTTTTATTTATCTTATAAAATCAAATGTTCGTATAAAATAATAATAAATAAAATAATTGTAATTTTATTTTTTTGTTTAAATTGTTATTCAATTACCTAGGTATATATTTTCATTATTTAAAAAATATTAATAATAAAAACCTTCGGGATTCGAACCTGGGAATGGCGTTTGAACCTGTCGGTAGACTAGTCTTTACCACACACCCATCCACCTGGCATACGTCAACATAGACCTTAACGTAGGTACCTATATATTCTGTTTTGTTTTATATGATAACTACTTCCTTCTATTTCCGTAACATCTAATATTTCTCAAATGCCACCCCAGTATGAAACATTAGACGCCATTGACGTCAAAAAAAATGGGTGTGTTCTTATGATCACACGACAGAAGTAAAAACTTCAGATTTTCTAATTTTTGGTGTCATCTATTATAGCGCATTTATGAACTAAAAATAATTTATTACTAAAATACTAAAATTGTATTTTCAATTAATTCCACCTTGGTTTCAAAAAAATTATAATTATTGTCAAAGAAAGAATATAACAAAAATAAAAAATATATAAATAAATATCATGTAGAATTTAGAAAAGAAAAACGCCAAAAATTCTACGCTGCCATCAGGTCTCGAACCCAGGTTTCTATGCATAGAACACAAAGACTAAACCAACTGCGCTATGGGTGGCAGTGTGTGTAGACGACCATTTTTATGATATAAGTATTTTGCGAATTCTTACGAAAGTAGTTGCGAACGCTTCACATTTTTTCAGTACCTAGGCAAAGCGTGCCTGACGCGCTTAAGGAAGTTTTCACTTCAAAAGAACAATTATTTAGTTAACGAATAACGAATCATCCTGTGAACGCATGAATATATTGTATAATAAAGTTGTGTTGTAACATTTTATTTTATCCGGCGACCTTTAAGGGAAGACAAACCCTTATAATAAAGCGTTCGCTGCGCCCCCGTTCGAACGTTCGTGTATGTCTAACTGCGTCATTGGCTGATTACTGCCGCCCATGCCATAGCGCGCGGTTATAGTGTAGTGTAGTGTAGTTTAGTGGGTGAAGTGGT
This sequence comes from Mongoloraphidia duomilia, assembly GCA_039654895.1. Taxonomy (NCBI): domain Eukaryota; kingdom Metazoa; phylum Arthropoda; class Insecta; order Raphidioptera; family Raphidiidae; genus Mongoloraphidia; species Mongoloraphidia duomilia. Next base: position 727,504 of record CM077521.1, on the reverse strand, counting down.
CAATAAACCGGACAATTTATCGGCGCACTATCTATTTTCACAGCCTGCTTATATAATGTCATCAGTGACGATATTGTTATCAGCCCTGGCTCGAGGGATGCTAAAATGCTTTTCATTATACTCCTTGGTTTAGGAAATTTTTTATGTCATACACAGAATACAATATCTGTATATTTTTACATTTTTAACCGACTTCAAAAAAAGGAGGTGGTTCTCAATTCGGTTGTATTTTTTTTTTATGTTTGTTACCTCAGAACTCCGTCATTTATAAACCGATTTGGAAACATTTTTTTTATTTGAAAGGATATACTTTCAGATTGGTTCCATAGAAATTTCATCAAAATAGGTTCAGTAGTTCGGCTGATTTTAATAAAAGTTAGTAACGGCGTGTGATTCCTTAAGGTAAATGTCACTTTTTGACACATCAGACAGCGTAAGAAAGTCGGTTTAATAAAAGTGAGTAACGACGTGTGATTGCTTTAAGGTAAATGTCACTTTTTGACACTAAAAAGTAAAAAATAAAAAACTTTTTAACAAAAAAAACCTCCTTCAAAAAGCTACTAAAAAGAGGAAAATAATGAAATTTTGAGGTCTGCGCCAATTTAATAAAATATGAAGTTGGTTAAAAAGAAGATATTAATCACTATACTATACTTTTTAATCGACTTCATATTTTTATTTGTCTATTTTTTATTTATTGTAAATTATAGACGCGTCGACAACTTAGGTCATTAGCGTCTTGATTACATTAAACAACAATTAACTTAAAACTAAATGCCATCATAAAACATCCATGAGCGGATTCGAACCCACGACAGTCTGATTCAGAGGCCGCGATGCTAACCACCGGACCACACTGTCCGCTTTATTTGTCTACATTTAAAAGATTGATAATTTGTCGGAATGTGGGGCGGGGGTGCGTTTTAAGTAAAATAAAAGTTTCCACAGCCTTGGCGATCATTTAGAGACAATTTTAAAAGTGAAATACAATTACCGTAATACAATTGACTCGAAGAAGGAGAAGAGAAAGAAGAAGAAAAATGCGATGGTGGAAGTGGCGGGACGGTCATGCGCCTTGGTAGCTTGAAGAAATGTTGAATAATGGGAAGAAAAATAGTTTCGCAGTGCATAAAAATTGTTTCGTAAGCTTTTCACTTACAGTGTAAAAACAATTTACTGAAAACATTTAAATTTTGTTATGTTTTTTGGGGTCAATTTTAGGTCATTTTGGGGTTATTTTTAGGTTATTTTGGGGTCATTTTTAGGTCATTTTGGTCTCACTTTTAGGTCATTATTAGGTCATTTTGGGGTCATTTTTAGGTCAATTAAATTTCGTTATGTTTTTTTTTATAATTTCGTTGGATATTTGATTAAATAAATAAATGGATTAACGGATTTCCAACACCCTTTCTGATATCAACGAGAAATAAATACAGCGTGTTGCAATATATTTTTTTGCGATACCCACTATAAAATAGCTACTTCACATGCATGTATGTATGAATGTAAAGCGACTTTTGACAAACCGGTGTGCGGGAATGTATCTTTCCCACACTAGTGTGGGAAAACAAACCATTTCTATAGTGATTTATTTTTTCAAAATTTTGTAACCTCTTGGCGTTCAATGAAAAATTATGTTATATTACAATTATTTTATTTCATGGCCGTTAATAATTTTCTTTGACAGCACTGTACTTAAGCCCTCATTTGTTTCTGGTGTTGGCTTTTGTTTTATTTTGTTTCGCCTAACGTTTAAGCTTATTAACTTATTTAAACTTTTAACAAGCTTTGCAGTGAAACACTGTATAAATATTTAATAACGATCAAATATTTATAAACAATAAAATTATATCAATATTCTGAAATTTCATAATAAAATGAGTAGGTATAAATATATTTACCTTAAAAACTAATGCAGGCAGTATAGCCTAGTGGTTAGTATGCTTGGTGCCGCAACTTCTAGACTGGACTGTCGTGGGTTCGAATCCCACCTGCGCTCATGGATGTTTTGTGATGTTATTTAGTTTTAAGTTAGTTGCTATTTAGTGTAGTTGAAAGACGCTAATGACCTTAGATGTCCACGCGTCTATAATCTACAATAAATAAATAAACTTAAAAACTAATATTTATTCATGCATGTAAAAAAATGTGTTTTAAAGACCACCAACAGCTAAGGTTATTTGGGCCTAGCACCAATTAATATTTTCAATTCATTACTTTTTTTTTAATAATAAATTGAAAATCGAATTGACACTTTTACCAGCTCTCGGGCTAGAACCCGGGAACTGGAGACTTTACATGCATGTAAAGCAGCTACTTTATAGTGGGTATAGCAAAAATATTTTTAGTACGTTATCAAGTTAAATTTATAGACGCTTTTCTAGATATTTTCATGTCGGGTTTTGATTTTCAGACCGCCGTCGCCTAGCACTGAACTTGAAGAAAAATATAGCTGAAACAAGCAAAATTGCCGACTGTTCGTAATCCACCCCCAATCAAGGAAACGTTGATGTGTTTTCTTGCAGGGCTGTCCACCAGCAGTACATTTTAAAAGCAAGACATTTGAGGGCGGGCGGGTCTGTCTTTTTTATCGCCCGAAGTAAACAATCTTTTGCCGCCTTGTTATATACACAGACATTTTTTGAAGTTAATACTTCTTTAGCGAGGGTAGTGAATGAGCCATTTTCCTGAGAGTAGTTCTTTCAATTATCCACGAGAGGCAACACTTGTGGTAAGTACAAACATTATTTATTCCCCATTAGTGTCATGTCATTTTAGTGGTATAATTTAATTAATTTAATAATAATAATAATTAATCCCTATATTAATAAACGAGCAAATCTTGTATATATGTACCTATATAAATATTTTCTCGAAAACGGCTCTAACGATTTTGATCAAATTTACCGAAAAGGGGTTTCGGGGGGCAAAAAATCGATCTAGCTAGGTCTCATCCCTGGAAAAATTCGTTTTCTTATCGATTTTATCATTTTAAAAAACAGTTTTTTTAACGTTATAAAACAGTGTCGTATGGTGAGTAGGCTTTGGAAAAAACAAACTATTTTCATTATTTATGTCAAACTACTCTGAGAGTTAATCTTTAACTTATTAAAATAATCAGTAATTATTTGAAAAGTAAAAAAATAACAACAATAAAATCTAAATTGTTCTATTTAACTATAGCAACTTCGAATTCAATAAAATCTAAACATAATTATTTTTTTAACTAATATTTAAATAAAAAGGTATATTATTACTTTTATATTCCCTATATAAAATATGTAGGTACATACGTTATGTTGTATGACGTATACTGACATATAATAATATTATCTTCTTATAGGTATGTAATTTTTTTTCTTGAAAACGACTAACGATTTTGATGAAATGGGAACTTTAAGTACTATTTTTTTTAGAACTCATCTGAGCAAAGCTCGTTCATCCAGATATTTATTAAGTTATACCACTAAAATGACACGACACTAATGGGGAATAAATAATGTTTGTATACCTACCACAAGTGCTGCCTCTCCTGGATAATTGAAGAAACTACTCTCAGGAAAATGGCTCAACTCAAAAATTTATGAAAAGCTGACAGGGATAAAGCGATTCGGATGAAAATAACTGAAACAGGGGTTTTGAGTTTCATCCGAGGAAAAATTCGTTTTATTATAGAAAAGTTGAACATTCGCTATTGTACAGCCCTTGTCGTTAAGGGTTAGCCGTACTGCGTAACGACGAACTATTGGCAGTGACTTTGCGGGGATCAAAGCCCCGGTTAGGTTAGGGGAACTTCTAAATCTTCTTATATAACTGGCCAAATGCATCGTATATATGTTATTGTCCATTATTCGTTCCATAAATCATAACATGTTAAGACAGTTATTAAGATGTTCCGAAATGTAATCTTCTTCCCGAAACTATTTTATTACAAAAATATTTGTCTATAGACACATTTTTTTCGATAAAATTCAATTTCATAGACGATAGGTTTTGGTAAGCCAGATAAAAACATTAAAAATAGTGAAAATTATATTTTAATTATTATAGATAATCGCAGGTAAGGTACTTGGACTACTTATAATAAATAAATCAATGATTTTTCATCTACTAATTGTACAAAAAAAATTTTAATATTACAAATTTCATCAAAATCGGTTCGGTAGTTCGGCTGATTTTAATAAAAGTTAATAACGGCGTGTGATTTCTTAAGGTAAATGTCACTTTTTGACACATCAGACAGCGTAAGAAAGTCGGTTTAATAAAAGTGAGTAACGGCGTGTGATTCCTTTAAGGTAAATGTCACTTTTTAACACTAAAAAGTAAAAAATAAAAAACTTTTTAACAAAAAAAAACCTCCTTCAAAAAGTCACTAAAAAGAGGTAAATAATGAAATTTTGAGGTCTCCGCCAACTTAATAAAATATGAAGTCGGTTAAAATGAAGATATTAATCACTATAGGTAGGTACTATACATTTTAACCGACTTCATATTTTATTAAGTTGGCGGAGACCTCAAAATTTCATTATTTTCCTCTTTTTAGTGGCTTTTTGAAGGAGGTTTTTTTTTGTTAAAAAGTTTTTTAATATAGGTACTTACATAATACAATGCGAACAGAAAAAAAGGATGCATATTTTGAATACTGATTTGGTCTTCAGGTTTGGCGCCCTATTTTCTAGACTATTTTTTTTAATTATATTTTTCATGTTTTATATTGCGACTGTGCAAAATTTCGAAAAAAATCATGTAAATACTTATATTTCTCAATCTTTCTGACGCGCGACCCAACATATTTTTTTGTAGTCGTACTGCGACCCAATTGTTTATTTTATAATATAAAATAAAAAAGGTAGTATATCGTCGGCATGATACTGTATGTACTCGGATCAACTTCTTTTGCGACCCATTAAAAATTTAAAAGTTGAAAAACGCTGTGATCGATATTGTAGATTATAGACGCTCGACAAATGAGGTCATTAGCGTAGAGCTGAATCTGCGTATTCAACAGTAGCATATATACATGAAAATGTAAAGCTATGTACACATTAAATTTAATGATCTTTTATTTTTCCTTTGCTTTTATTTGAATGAAGCGTGTTCCGATTTTTCCCTTAAAAATACACAAAAACTTTTCAAAATTTTATAGTTAAATTTAATGACCAAAAATTTTTGATAGTTTGAAGTTTTGGAAATAACAGAAAAAGTGAAAACTGAAAATTTTTCTCTAAAGCCACAAAATTTATATTTTCAATTTTTTCTTTTTCTTTCGCTGAAATACTATACGGGTTAAAAAAATATTAGTCGAAAAATTGTTTATTTATGGAATGAAAAAAATCCCAAAATGTAATTTGTAAAATTTCTGTGACCGATATTACAAAAAAAAAAATGTCCGCCCTTTCGTTTACTTAAGGAATGTAACCGTTCCTTTAGTGATTAACTTTTGCGTCTGGCTGTTCGAACGTCGAACATGTGGGGAGATCTCTGAGCCCCAGCAGCCGGATTTGGTACAAAAACTAAATAAGGAAACGGTGGCATTCCGGTACATTCTGTAGACCAACAAAAAGATCAAATGTACACGATGTAACAAAAAAAAAATCAGTAAACAATAGCAAAGTGGATTTTAGAATAAAGGTAACTAAATTTATAATAGGAGGAATGTTGAGTTGGCTGTTTGATGCGTAAAATATTTATTCCAAGTCTTCATGGTTTCCGGGCTTATAGGCCGTGGTCCGGTGGTATTTCTACCACCACCTATCATCGGACCACGGCCTATAAGCCCGGTAACCATGAAGACTTGGAACAATGCCGGCCGTGAAAGCTTGCACACTTGGATAAAATTAAATTGTGTTTTATTTATTTTATTTTAATATATTTAAATTGACCTTTACAAAATTGTACCGGAGCTTTTTAAAAGCTTCTATCATAAGCGATATTTGAAACCGTTTAAATATCTGTTTCAAAAACTTAACGCAGCATAATTTGTATTTGTTAAAAGTCAAACATCAATAAAAAGTTTCAAGTAAGTAAATAATAATTCCAGTTTAAAAGTCAATAAAATCCTATATCTACCTAAACGACCCTATATATTACATATCAGCATTTGTTGAATATTTATCAGCGGTCACCGGGCGAAGTGGTTTATGGCACATAATAATTTAAAAAAACTAAAAAACACGCTTTAATGAACTAAAAAGTAAAAAATAATTAATTTTATTGTTAAAAAGCGTGGGGTGCTTTGTATCATATTTTTATACTACCCCACGCTTTTTTAGAATAAAATTAATTATTTTTTACCTTTTAGTTCATTAAAACGTGTTTTTTAGTTTTTTTAAATTATAATTTATTTTTGCTTTTTAGTCCTGGAGATCCTGGTCAGGATAATGGGACAAACTTATTGAATTATTATATTGTCATCGGTCCTTGATAAGTGTGCAAAGTTTCAGTTCAATCTGAAGTTTTTTGCTTTTGTATTGTCGTCGGTCCTTGATAAGTCGACAACGTTTAAACTAAATCTGACCGTTCAAAGCTGGTCAAAATCAAGTTCAAAGAAATCGGTTACAAACTGACAAACAAGCAAGCAAGCAAGCAAACATACAGGTTAAGCTAATATAAGCGTGTTAAAAATTGAATCAAAGATTTACCTAAAATAAAAAAAATACTCCGACGCAAAAAAGCAAACTTTTAAAAAGTGAGAAAATAATAATTAATATCTACTACCTATATTTGGTCCGATGAACCGTCTATTTCTTCCTTTAAGTAAATGAAATATTTAATTCATTAATGCGTCGGGTACCACTGTATAATTACAAAAAAAACAATGTCTCTACTATGATAATGGCACCGGGACGTCATCACTGGACAACGGTTATTGTTTCGGTCTCCGCCTACTTGAACTCATACACGCCGTCTATGGTACGTAAACCATTAGAGAGCAGCAGAGAGGGTAACGGTTGTCAAGCAGACAGTCCGTTGCTATGTGAGGGCGGTGCTTTGCCGCCAATAGGCTGATGTTGTCACTGTCATTCTAAAAGTAATCGGGCTCTAAAAACCATTAGAGAGCAGCAGAGAGGGTAACGTTACCAAGCAGACGGTCCGTTGTTAAGTGAGGGCGGTGCTTTGCCGCCAATAGGCTGATGACGTCACTCTCATTCTAAAGGTAACCGGGCTCTAAAAACCATTAGAGAGCAGCAGAGAGGGTAACGGTTGTAAATCAGACAGTCCGTTACCATGTGAGGGCGGTGCTTTGCCGCCAATAAGTCATTCTAAGAGTAATCGGGCTCTAAAAACCATTAGAGAGCAGCAGAGAGGGTAACGGTTGTCAAGCAGACAGTCCGTTGTTAAGTGAGGGCGGTGTTTTGCCGCCAATAGGCTGATGACGTCACTGTCATTCTAAAAGTAATCGAGCTCGAAAAACCATTAGAGAGCAGCAGAGAGGGTAACGTTACCAAGCAGACGGTCCGTTGTTAAGTGAGTGTGGTGCTTTGTCGCCAATAGGCTCATAATGTCGCTGTTATTCTAAGAGTAACCGGGCTCTAAAAACCATTAGAGAGCAGCAGAGAGGGTAACGGTTGTCAAGCAGACAGTCCGTTGTTAAGTGAGGGCGGTGTTTTGCCGCCAATAGGCTGATGACGTCACTGTCATTCTAAAAGTAATCGAGCTCGAAAAACCATTAGAGAGCAGCAGAGAGGGTAACGTTACCAAGCAGACGGTCCGTTGTTAAGTGAGGGCGGTGCTTTGCCGCCAATAGGCTGATGACGTCACTCTCATTCTAAAGGTAACCGGGCTCTAAAAACCATTAGAGAGCAGCAGAGAGGGTAACGGTTGTAAATCAGACAGTCCGTTACCATGTGAGGGCGGTGCTTTGCCGCCAATAAGTCATTCTAAGAGTAATCGGGCTCTAAAAACCATTAGAGAGCAGCAGAGAGGGTAACGGTTGTCAAGCAGACAGTCCGTTGTTAAGTGAGGGCGGTGTTTTGCCGCCAATAGGCTGATGTCGTCACTGTCATTCTAAAAGTAATCGGGCTCTAAAAACCATTAGAGAGCAGCAGAGAGGGTAACGTTACCAATCAGATGGTCCGTTGTTAAGTGAGTGTGGTGCTTTGCCGCCAATAGGCTCATAATGTCGCTGTTATTCTAAGAGTAACCGGGCTCTAAAAACCATTAGAGTGCAGCAGAGAGGGTAACGGTTGTCAAGCAGACAGTACGTTGCTATGTGAGGGCGATGATTTGCCGCCAATAGGCTGATGACGTCACTGTCATTCTAAAAGTAATCGAGCTCGAAAAACCATTAGAGAGCAGCAGAGAGGGTAACGTTACCAAGCAGACGGTCCGTTGTTAAGTGAGGGCGGTGCTTTGCCGCCAATAGGCTGATGACGTCACTCTCATTCTAAAGGTAACCGGGCTCTAAAAACCATTAGAGAGCAGCAGAGAGGGTAACGGTTGTAAATCAGACAGTCCGTTACCATGTGAGGGCGGTGCTTTGCCGCCAATAAGTCATTCTAAGAGTAATCGGGCTCTAAAAACCATTAGAGAGCAGCAGAGAGGGTAACGGTTGTCAAGCAGACAGTCCGTTGTTAAGTGAGGGCGGTGTTTTGCCGCCAATAGGCTGATGTCGTCACTGTCATTCTAAAAGTAATCGGGCTCTAAAAACCATTAGAGAGCAGCAGAGAGGGTAACGTTACCAATCAGATGGTCCGTTGTTAAGTGAGTGTGGTGCTTTGCCGCCAATAGGCTCATAATGTCGCTGTTATTCTAAGAGTAACCGGGCTCTAAAAACCATTAGAGTGCAGCAGAGAGGGTAACGGTTGTAAATCAGACAGTCCGTTACCATGTGAGGGCGGTGCTTTGCCGCCAATAAGTCATTCTAAGAGTAATCGGGCTCTAAAAACCATTAGAGAGCAGCAGAGAGGGTAACGGTTGTCAAGCAGACAGTCCGTTGTTAAGTGAGGGCGGTGTTTTGCCGCCAATAGGCTGATGTCGTCACTGTCATTCTAAAAGTAATCGGGCTCTAAAAACCATTAGAGAGCAGCAGAGAGGGTAACGTTACCAATCAGATGGTCCGTTGTTAAGTGAGTGTGGTGCTTTGCCGCCAATAGGCTCATAATGTCGCTGTTATTCTAAGAGTAACCGGGCTCTAAAAACCATTAGAGTGCAGCAGAGAGGGTAACGGTTGTCAAGCAGACAGTACGTTGCTATGTGAGGGCGATGATTTGCCGCCAATAGACTGATGACTTCACTGTGTCAGTAATCGGGCAATCCTTGTTTAATTGTCTGTTGGTAAATAAATAAATAAATAAATTGTGAATAAGAATAAAGCAGCGTTATATCGGAAATTTGATTTTATAGCGGGACGAGACCCGTAATTTAGCAGAATTTCGACGTAGCTCGGTTTGCCTCGTGGCCACTCGTATATTCCGGTACGAAAGGACAGAGAGATAGAGAAGACGCGACGGAGACGGGCGAGGGTGAGACGGCGATACGAGGAGGGGGGAAGGCAGGCAGGCAGGCTTCGGCGGGATATGATTGGGATGATAAAGAGGCGCTGTATAAACCCGGTGCTCGACCATACTTCACCGACTTTCAAGATATGACAGGCGCTTGTATAAAATACGACTTTTGATTATTGCCTAGACTTAGCCGCGTTCACTTTTGACCGAATATACAAAGCCAAAATCTTACAATATTATATTTTTATTTATTGTAAATTATAGACGCGTCGACAACTCATTAGCGTCTTGATTACATCAAATAACAAGCCGTGAGGTGGGTCGTTTATTAGGACTAAAGTGCGACCCTTGAGGTCCACACGACGTACTTCCCAGTTTGATAAATATTTAATAATAATAATTAAATTAGATATTACACCGAAAAGTAATCATTTTAATCATTAAAACATAATTATTATTTATTTTTAACAATAATTAAAAAAAAAAAAAACGACTGAACCGATTTTTATAAAATTTATGTCGGATCAAAATGATGTTAACACGCCTCGATTGACACCCTTACGAAGTTGATATAAATTTTTTTAGCGAGATATTGTGTAAAATCTACTTTTTTGGAGTCTATTTGGTTAAGAAAAAAGAACGGCTGAACCAATTTTGAAAAAATTTCTTTCAGACCATATTTACGTTAATACGCGTCGATTGGCACCCTAACGTAGTCGATATCATTTTTCATTCTCAAGTTTTCGTCTTAGAAAGAAATGGACACATACGTACGTACACGTACACACACACACAGACATCTTTCTAAAATAGTGTAGTGACCTTGAAGCATAAAAATTTGTTATACATTTTGATTTCGATTTTCGGACCCATTACAATAACTTCCAATGGGAAGTTAATAAAGTATATACCTAGATGATTTGTGAAATATTTCACTTCAATTGCGACACGAAAAACGTCCATCCCGTTCATACAATACACGCGCTGTGTATTCCGACAGCTAATAATTTAATTACGAATCTCTCTGGCAGATATCAAAACGTCATTTTCAATCTCGGTTTGACCCATCCCTTGTTGAACACTTGAGTGAGTATTAGAGATATGACAGACTGTATTATAAAGGAGAGCACGCGGAAGAGATCGGTTTGGGGCAGACGTTCGAGTTGTGGGGCAGACGAGTCTCCCAAGTGGGGGAAGTAGTAGGTACAGAGTGTAGGTATATATACACCCTAACCAGCCAGCCAACTAGATCGTACGACAGTGTGTTTCGAAGAAGAGTTTTATCTTCTCCGAGATGGAAATGTTGTGTCACTCACTCACTACTATGCACTAGTGTCGGAAGGGGTGGGGGGTAGAAGGAGGCGAGGAGGGCCTCCTCTCCGTCCCATGCCTCGCTACGACGGCTTTAGGTGTCGCCCCGTACATTCTCTACCGAATGCAGGAACGCACTCAAAATCGATTTTCTTGAATTTTATTACTAGGTTTTTTTTTTTTTATTTAAATCAAAAAATACAAAACAAACAAAAACAAAATTGTGCATCAACTCGTTGAGTTATTGGCACTGTATTACAATACTAATTGTAACAATATTTAAGAATCGTGAATAATAAAATTAATTAATACTCGGTTTTGTTTTGATTTTTTATGGGTAACACTTTAGAAATGAACAAGTTTAATTCAGAAATAGTTGGCTGTAATTACTGTTAAAAAAATAAATATTAGTAAAAAAAAAACTTTTTAAAGACAAGCTTTTATTTAAATGCACTAAAAAGGAAAAACATAATTTTTAATAAATTAGGTTCATAATTATAAAAGCGTGGGTCGTGAACTCTATGATAGTTTATTAGTCACGACCCACGATTTTATAAATTATTATGAACCTAAATTATTAAAAATTATTTTTTCCTTTTTAGTGCATTTAAATAAAAGCTTGTCTTTAAAAAGTTTTTTTTACCAATATTTATTTTGTTCATTTTAGTCTTTAAAAATTTTAACCCCCTTTGACACCCGTAGGGGTTGAATTTCGAAAAATCCTTTCTTAGTGGATGCTTACGTCAGAAAAGGAACCAACTGTCCAAATTTCAAGTTTCTAGCTTCAGCGATTTGGCCTGGGCGTTGATTAGTCAAAAAAACCCTACATCCCCGTTTGAACCCCTTAGGGGTTGAATTTATTTCCAAAAACGATTTATTCATGTATTGTCATCGGGAATACATATGTGTACAAAATTTCAAATCGATCGGATACGCGGAAGTCGTTCAAAATTGACTTGCAAGTTTTGACCTAAACAAACACACATTAACCCACAAAACTACAAACACACAAACTAACATACATTGCAAGTTAAATAAAAGCTTGTAAAAAATAAATAAAAAAGAAACAAATAGCGTTTTAAGATGTGTGACTATGGAAATTGGTTGTTTTAAATATAAAATATACAGGGTGTCTAAGATAAGCGTGAAATGCATGGGGATTTCGGACGTGTTAAAGGTCCTATACGAATCGTTTAAATTAAAAAACACGGAGGGAGTGACGTCTACAAAATTATAAGTGTAAATAAATGAATTCCGCATTAGGACTGATTTATATTATCCGGTCAGACACGGCGCGGGAACGTAGCGTTTCCGGCAAGACAAGCATTTTTACATGCATTTCAAATACGAATATTTATACTTAGCGGATCTTATCCGTTCAGACAGGATCCTCTAAATGCATGTAAAAACGTTTGTCTTGCCGGAAACGCTACGCTCCCGCGCCGTGTCTGACCGGATAATATAAATCGAGCTTAAGACAGATTTCGATTCGAAAGTTGGTCGAGTAATTATTATAATGCAATTTAGAGTCCGGTCCTGCGTCCGATTGTGGGTTTTATTCAATCTGTGCCCGGGGCATGTTCCACAACAACGATCATACCGCGGAGACGATCCTCTCTATCCTACACCCGCCCCCTCCCTAACCCTCCTCCTTACCTCAAACATCACCTATATGCTGTCATATCCATTACCAGGCATGGCTAACCTTTCTTATTAAGGCTGTCGTCATATTTATTACGCCAAGTTTCTCATATTGTGACCTTTTATTAGTATATGAAATATTTCTTTAATAACAAATCTTCTTATACGTAATGCTTTTATTATTAGAGGAGTTTTTTTCATTAGTTCGCCAAAAAAAAAAAGAAAATATAATTCCAATTTCTAATACAGTAGAAACTCTGTAACTCGAACCTCGTAAAGTCGAACAAATTAGCCATTCCAAGTCTTCATGGTTTCCGGACTTGTAGGCCGTGGTCCGGTGGTATTTCTACCTGACGTTTCGTCTACAACTGCGGTAGACATTCTCAAAGGCGATGTGGCAGCGGTCGAAGTGTCCTCCTTGGCGGTTCACAGGTAGAAATACCACCGGACCACGGCCTACAAGCCCGGAAACCATGAAGACTTGGAACAATGCCGGCCGTGAAAGCTTGCACACCTGGATAAATTAGCCATTTTCTCTTCAGCTGAAACCCAAAAATTATTTAAACTCTATAACTCGAACTAAATATGATTTCCATATCATAGATTTTGGATCAATCTGTCAGGGTTTCGATTCTCACCTCCGCTCATTATTTTGTGATGTCATTTAATTTAATTTGACGCCGCTAAAATGATTTTAGTTTTCGAGCGTCTATAAACACAGAAAAAATTAAATCTTTCGGCTAATAATAATTATTATTATAGTACCTATACTTAAAGATGTCGTTTGCTACACTAAAAACGTTTCGTAACCTTCATTTTGTGAGGTTATGAAATGACGCAGCCATAAGAAAGGTCGTTTTATGGCATAAGTGGTGACCAGGCGCCTTAACTTGTCAAGTTTAAACATTCTCGTGTCCTTAAGGATGACTGATGTTGTCACACCGGTATGGACCGCCTCTCCTCCCCCCGGCGCGCTGTCCCACAATCTCCCGTCGCCAACACCCCTCAGTGTATGTGTGATGTATGCACAGGTGGCGACGCTATGCGGTGAAAGCAATCTCTTCTTTTTATTCTTTACTCTTAACATATCGTCGACATCTCCGTTGCCAAGGATGGACTATTTCAAATTGCAGGACAGCTTTAACGAAAATGTCTGATAATTTTGAATATTGGGATCCACCAAATTGGCATATGACATCTGGTGGTAGAAAATTTTACTCGAATAAGGTAAATATTTACATGCTAACTACTGTGAAATTGTTTATTACAAAAATAAAATATGTAAAATACGCATTAAATTGAAAACCTTTTCCTTTTTTGAAGTGGATTAAAAAAAAAACAAAAAGTTTATCATGGCATTGCTCTGTAAAACTTACTTTACAGCAAATTATTTTCTAATGAAATGTGAAGAAACTGCGTATTTATAGACCGAGAGCTAGTGACAATTTTTTGGTGTTATTTATTCAAGGCTTTATTTTTGTGAAGATGTTGAGGGAGGCATATTAAAGTGCCCTGAGTAAGGGATTTTGTTAGATAATGGTATGGGAGGGTTGCAGACCGCCCCCAACATGTAACAAAAGAAATTGTCACAATTATTATTGTTTCAAGGCTGAAATTGTTTGTATAGCTTGTCGGTGACCCAATAATGCCGTTATAATATTTCCAGATCGATTGGTCAGTATTAAAGGGGTGGCAGATCTCCCTAAACGTGTCATGTACCCGACGAAATATTAATTCAAGGTTCAAATTTTAATATGTTGTTGCGGTGACTGTTTTAAGCATACATTTCAATTTGCAGAACAAAATGTCAGTATTTACCCTCTATCTTAGGGGGAAACTTGCTCGCCTATAGGTGTTTCTGCAAGGGGGTTAATACCGACATTTTGTTCTGCAAATTGAAATGTATGCTTAAAACAGTCGCCATAACAACATAATAAAATTTGAACCTTGAACTAATAATATAAATTTCGTCGTTTACATGACACGCTTAGGGTGATCTGCCACCCATTTAATACTGACCAATCGATCTGCAAATATTATAATGGCATTATTGGGTCACCGACAATCTATACAAACAATTTCAGCCTTGAAGCAATAATAATTGTGACCGTTTTTTAACTTCCCATTGGAAGTTATTGTAATGGGTCCGAAAATCGAAATCAAAAAGGAAAAAAAATTTTTATGTTTCAAGGTCACTACACTATTTTTACACTACTTTTAGAAAGATGTCTGTGTGTGTGTATGTGTGTGTGTGTGTGTACGTATGTACGTACGTACGTACGTATGTATGTGTCCATTTCTTTCTAAGACGAAATCTCGAGAATGAAAAATGATATCGACTACGTTAGGGTGCCAATCGACGCATATTAACGTAGATATGATCTGAAAGAAATTTTTTCAAAATCGGTTCAGCCGTTCTTTTTTCTTAACCAAATAACCTCCAAAAAAGTAGATTTTACACAATATCTCGCGAATAAAAAATTATATTGACTTCGTAAGGATGTCAATCGAGGCGTGTTAACGTCATTTTGATCCGACATAAATTTCATAAAAATCGGTTCAGCCGTTTTTTTAACTTCCCACTGGAAGTTATTGTAATGGGTCCGAAAATCGAAATCAAAAAGGAAAAAAAATTTTTATGTTTCAAGGTCACTACACTATTTTTACACTACTTTTAGAAAGATGTCTGTGTGTGTGTGTGTGTGTGTGTGTGTGTGTACGTACGTACGTACGTATGTGTACATTTCTTTCAAAGACGAAATCTCGAGAACGAAAAATGATATCGACTACGTTAGGGTGCCAATCGACGCGTATTAACGTAAATATGATCTGAAAGAAATTTTTTCAAAATCGGTTCAGCCGTTCTTTTTTCTTATCTAAATAACCTCCAAAAAAGTAGATTTTACACAATATCTCGCGAATAAAAAATTATATCGACTTCGTAAGGGTGTCAATCGAGGCGTGTTAACGTCATTTTGATCCGACATAAATTTTATAAAAATCGGTTCAGCCGTTTTTTTTTTTTTTTTTTTTTTTTTTAATTATTGATGTTTTAATGATTGAAATGATTACTTTTCTGTGTAATATCTAATTTAATTATTATTATTAAATATTTATCAAACTGGGAAGTTCGTCGTGTGGACCTCAAGGGTCGCACTTTAGTCCTAATAAACGACCCACCTCACGGCTTGTTTTTTTTTTTAATTATTGTTAAAAATAAATAATAATTATGTTTTAATGATTAAAAAGATTTCTTTTCTGTGTAATATCTAATTTAATTATTATTATTAAATATTTATCAAACTGGGAAGTTCGTCAAGGGTCGCACTTTAGTCCTAACAAACGACCCACCTCACGGCTTGTTTTGTTACAAGTTGGGAGCGGTCTAAAAAAATTAAAATTACATTTTTGATGTACTGGTGGGTCCCCCCAAAGATCGTACTTTTTTAACAAAAACTTTTTTTTTAGAATAAAATTATTTTCTTAATAAAATTAATCCTTCGTCTTCGTAATGAACCTTCACAGGATGAATATTTTTTTTCAAGGTTATAAAGTGATGATTTTCGATCCATCCTTGATATAAAAGAGACACGACATTTAGTACACAAAGACGCCGTTGAAGAGAGGCGCAGGGGCTTTTCTTCGCGCGTACTTTTCTACAAAAATGACGCAGTTCAAATGTCAGTTTAAAGACTCCAGAAACACACTTCAGTGATCCAACGCTAATCAAGTCACCATTCAGCTTTTTCAAGTATTCACTGAATACTCGGCCCGTGCAGCTAGATAACGCGATACTAACATAATATCGTAGAAAACATTAATTTTTTTTCGTATAAATCGCGCTTTACAAATTTTGTGTTTTAAAGACCACCAACAGCTAAGGTTATTTGGGCCTAGCACCAATTCATATTTTCTATTCATTATTTATTTTTTAATAATAAATTGAAAATCCAATTGACACTTTTACCAGCTCTCGGGCTAGAACCCGGGAACTGGGGACTTGTAATAGTCGAGGAACCATAGCAATGCCATGTAAACAACAGAATCGGGCTTTACACTCTACTATTGCGTTCCACAGAAAATGTTCTCTATTAAGAAAAAGCGTTTTTGCCATACTCACTATAAAACAGCTGCTTTAGATGCATGTACCTATGTATTTATTATTAAAAAAAAAAATATTGAATTGAAAATATGAATTGGTGCTAGGTCCAAATAACCTTAGCTGTTGGTGGTCTTTAAAACACAATTTTTTTTGCATGCTTGTAAAGTGACTTTTGACAGTTAGTATGGATTATTTTTTCCTTTTTAGTGCATTTAAATAAAAGCTTGTATCTAAAAAGTTTTTTTTACTAATATTTTATTTTGTTCTTTTAGTCTTTCAAAATTTTATCACCTTTTGACACCCGTAGCGGTTAAATTTCGAAAAATCCTTTCTTAGTGGATGCTTACGTCAGAAAAGGAACCAACTGTCCAAATTTCAAGTTTCTAGCTTCAACGATTTGGCCTGAGCGTTGATTAGTCAAAAAAATCCTATATATCCCCGTTTGAACAATTAGGGGTTGAATTTAATTTTAAACACGATTTATTCATATATTGTCATCAGGAATACATATGTGTACAAAATTTCAAATTGATCGGATACGTGGAGGTCGTTCAAAATTGACTTGCAAGATTTGACCTAAACAAACACACAAACTAACATACATAGCAAGTTAAATAAAAGCTTGTAAAAAAAAATATTTAATGTTGCGGACATAAATTAAGCAACAGGTGATTTAATGCGGGGAGGGCAGGTGCATCTTTTGTTTGCATAATGTGAATAACTCGGTACATAAACTCTACTGCACTTTATAATGCATATTATGTACGGAATAGGTAGGTCATAGCACAGGATAAAGGGGAAAGGTGGGCGATACGTGGCCTCAATTAGTCTCTATACGTTGCAGCTGCCCTAATCCTGATTTATTATCGTTCTACAGGGGACGTTCAGAATTTTCAGACAAAGATAGGGTTGACTTTGAAGACCTTTTCAAGCCCAAAATTGAGGGGAAAATAAAAATATCCGACCAAAAAAATTTATTCCAAGGGGTTCAGTATTATGATTTTTAAGAAATATACCTATAATTAATTGTTTTTAACTAAACATGAATTAAAATATAAAACAACTTAGGTCATTAGCGTCTTGATTACATTAAATAACAACACACTTAAAACTAAATGATATCACAAAACATCCATGAGCGGAGGCGGGATTCGAACCCACGACAGTCTGATCCAGAGGCTGCGACGCTAACCACTGGACCACACTGTTCTCTGCCTACCGAAAGGATCCATGTTAGTGAATGAATATTGTACAGCTAGGAAGGTACCAGCAGTTTTTCAATGAATCAAAGACAACAAAAGGCGGTCCCAGAGCGTGATGGAAGGTCAAAAAAAATGTACTCGATAGAAATTATTCACCCGATTAAAAAAAGATCTCAATGAAATCAGCATTTATCACTTAAAAGAAGAAGAAAAGAAAATGGTGGAGGCAGCGTTATATTCTTCCAACACTCGGTTAAACCACAAAGAGAAAAAAAAATATCACACACAAAGAAGAAAAACTTGTGTGCAAAGAAGCAGAGAAAGCAGACCTTTCGAGAGTTTAAGAAAGAAAGTAAGAGACAAAACTATATCTGTAGCGTTCTTTCTCACTCTCATTTACATCGACTCAAGGATTGTCTTTATACTTCATATATACATAAATATCTACAAAGTTGAATGATGTTTTTCACACGTTTTCTAACAGCTGAAAATACCGTGTGTCACTGGAAAATCGGTTACTAAACTATACTGGGTGTCCAAGATAAGCGTGAAATGCATGGGGATTTCCAGAACGGTAAAATAAAATATGAATATTAAATAAAAATATTGTTACAAAACTTTGACAGTACAATCTACACTGACTGATTCCCGTTGACTGATCAATATTTATTTCACTGTACCAACTGATTTGACCGTTGATTGACTAATATTTATATCATTGCGTGACACCGTCGACTGATACTCATTTACTCGTACCGGCTTGTTTATTTACCCTGCGCGGTCCAGCCTAGTACGTTCTCGCGTTCTCTAGAACATTCCGGCAGGTACTCGTTGTTCAGTATGCAGACCCCCGTTTCTCTGAACTGTTGTCCGCCGTTCATATACAGGATGATCCGTAACAATATGAAAATAGATTTGATATTTTCATAAAAAATAAAATAAAAAATTAAGTGACAATATTTTTTTTAAACTCACTTAATAAGCGAGTTATAAACAAAAAACTAAAATTTCGTTTGTCAACTGTCTGTCGCAAACCAATCAAATTATGGAAAGTTTGACTGCGCAGGGTGGTATTACTGGAGATACTGAACATTTTCTTTAATTTAACCAAATCTCTATCTTTAACCGTTTAGGAACGTTAAATTCATCGATCAACTGTTGCTTTTTTGTCCATTTGAAACTGCGTGAAGTTTCTCTTTCGATTTTAATAGTGCTCTATGAGTGCGCATGTTCTGAATCAAGACGACAAGGAGAACAGCAGATTTAAGAGGTAGACGCAAGGAGGATCACCTCAGAGTAGAACACACATGTCGCCCTTCTCTATATGGTATATATTATATAACGTAAGGAGATCGAACAACCAGCCCACTTATTTTGCCTACCTTTAACAAGAACAACATTTTCTATAGACCTGCTATAAAATAAAGAACGATTTCCAATTATTGATTCGTTGAATAATCTATTATAAATACTAATAAGGAGAAAATTTTGCATGTTTACCTTGTGACGTCTTGATATTCTGATAGATGTATACACAGTTTAAAAATTCGACTGATGACCAGTCCTATACTTCCCACCTAGTAAATATTTGCAAAAAATAAACACTCTTTTTTTTTATTCTTTGACTAGGCCCAAATAACCTTAGCTGTTGGTGGTCTTTAAAACACAATTTAATTTTTATTCTTTGAAAAAAGCATGGCCCTCTTTTTTGTTTGGTGATCTACTGATGGCTAGCTTAATATAGCAAAAATCATGGTTACCTTGATTTACGTACAATTTTTATTTTTTTTAGTAAAATATTTTTTTTCTCGAAAACTATACATTTTAGAGAAAAAAAATATTTACATTTTTTTCATATTATAACATCTAGAATTCATTTATATTTTTTTTACCTATGTTAATACGTGACATTGAGGACGTTTTTTTGAATATCTCAGGATCCACTGAACCGATTTGACTCAAAATCTAATTAGATCTAAGTTAAAGGCTGATAAACACAATAGAACAATCGGCATGCCCGTATGTTGTTCCGTTCTTAAGATATCGAAGGCGAAAAATTGACCACATACACACATACACACACACACATACAGACATCAGTCAGAAAATGATCTTAAACGATTGCTAGGGTCTCAAAACGTGAAATTCTGTTAAAATCTCGAAATATTTTTTTCGGACTAAATCCATTACTTCCCTACGCTTCCCTACCATAGTAGAGGTGGGAAGTAAAAAAATATCGTTTCAATCGATCAGTTATTTTTCGAGCAGGATCGATTTAAAATTCTACAATGCTTTTCGTATGGAGAAACATGTAGTGTGGTTTTCTGACAATGCTTTCTGCAGCCCAGCATATGTCAGAATGATCTTGTAGATTTTATATAGACTATAAGAGATACAGTGATAATAGGTACCTATGAGAAATTTGTTGTTCTTGATTAAACCAAAATCTGCTCTCTTGAACGTTCATTGGATGATTTATTATTTTCGCATAAAAGTTTCGTACTTCTAGTTTTACATTACGTCATACGTTAACGAATCTATAAATCTAGCTTAACATAGTCTAATTCAAGAATATAACATTACAAAAAATTTTAAATCGAGTTCGTATGTGTAGATCGTGCTTTAAGTTTACTGTTTAGAAGGCATATAATAATATATCTAAGTAGAGCTTTTTCAATGCTAACATATATCCTATATAGGGTAGCGCCGGGGAATGGGGAAAGATCGTAAACACTGACATTCTGCTTGGTCGCGGTCTAGTAGGCAGTGTTAGTGAGACAGATGCCTGTCGTTTTGTTCATGGCCGCCTTCGATATCGTCTCACCGCAACCACATCTAACCAAAAATACAGGGGCCGTTCAAATAATAACCGGACAGGTAGCGCGCTGTTTCGATAGCATGCTCACATGCATGTTATGCAAAATTACACATAGGCCGATGGCAGTTATGGAAAACATTAATGCATTAGAGAGAATCGTTTAACCCATTGATTCCCAAAGTGCGGTCCAGGTGGACCCTCAGGGGTCCACGGGAGACTCGACGGGGGTCTACGTTGGCGTGACAAAAAAATGGGGGTTCACAATTCGTAAGCGGGGGTCCACGAAAATTTATCTGGTTTCGATAGTGAAGAACTAAAATGTTGGCTTGACTTCACCTATCAATGTAGGCAGATAATATTTTAAGAAGCTCAGCGACTGTTACTTGTAAAAACTTGCATATTCCATGTTCATTACAACGTATACTATTTTTATTTTTACCACTCCGAATGGGGAGTTTTCTAAATAAAATAAGTGAGAATTGATTCGTTTCTTGTGCTGTGAGTAGATGTCAAAAAAGTAAAGTTGGATGGAATCAATTTCTTGGTTGGCCAACTTTACTTTTTGACATCCATTCACAGCACAGTCAATTTGCAAAAAATCTGAATTGGCGGTTTTCTTTAATAACAAAAAAAACCTATTGTAAAATGGTTGTAAAATGTTAACCTGTATTGCAAATAGTTTGTCTACGGTAGACTGGTCTCTAATCTCTAAGGCCACCCAATGGGAAGTTAGCAGTGTGGTTTTAACCACACACCAAGCCTCTTTTTAAAACTGATATTAACGCGAACGAAAGCGCGGGTGCAGGCTAGTAAAAAATATATGAATTTTGGAGAACGAAGAGGGATTACCAAAAGTTTTGTAACGAGAATAGTTCCTATATTATGTAAAGAGCTCGTCGATGAGAAAAAGAAGTACAATTTTAGAAAGAGAGAGAAAGAGAGAGACTGTACGTATAGGTACTCTTTTTATGTGTACTTTAGAGCTCATTGCTATTAGATGTTATTTACCTTTTTGCGTATTTTTTTCCTTTATCTGTGTTTTTGTAAAGAAAAAAGTAACAAGTAAAGCTTTATGTAAAGGTGAACTGCACATATGCTTGGGGGAAACTTGCCTTTTCTCGGGCGCAGGTTGTATTTGTCATTCTACATCCAGCATCGGAGATGGAAGGACCTCTAAAGAAGCTCGCCATTCGTGCTAGCGAAACGTTAGGAAGCAATTCCAACCAACGACGGCCTATAGACCCGAATCAGGACAACACCAGCTCATCAACTGGCCGCGAAAGCCTCAACCAATTAGATTTAAAATACACAGTTCGAAGATTTAAAAAACGGCTCATATTTTTTACCCGACTATGGCACATAAGAAGGGTTATGAGTTCTGGCAGTCTATGTTTGTATGTGTGTGTGTATCTGTTCCTTCGTAGGTCCTAATCAGATCTGGACAAATGAGGTGTCGTTGGATTTGCATGAATGCTCCGCGTAACATAGGCTATATGCCGTCACGTTAAATCTAATATGGCGGCTAAGAAAAAAAACCCAACGCAAAAAAAGAAAAATATTTACAAATGTATCGAGTTTGGTATCAAATTATTATTATTGCGATGCGTATTCAAAATAAAAACTCGGGTCGCAGTGCCAAAACCCTGCCGACAATATAGTGTATTTGCTAATACAAGCCTTGTGGCTTTAATACGTGAACTTAAGTTTGTTTTTGGAAAAAATAAAAAATTCAACCCCTTAATACATCCCTTAAAATAATATTTTTTTCTTAATTTCAATATTATTATCATTGCAGCCTCTGTACCAAATTAAATACACCCTTCAGTAAGTAAATCACTATCCGCAAAACTAGTGTTTTCATAAAATTTGTAAGTCCGGTCCTATCGGGCCGATTTTATTAAAATTTTAGCAGCATATTTTGATCTTTACTAAAAGGTTAAATTTCAATTTTGAAACAATTCTGAAATTTTTTTCGGTATTTTCGGGCCCAAAAACTTTTTTCAACCCCTAAAAACTACCCTTAAAATAGTCCGATTGGGCCCATTTTAAATAGGTTCCGTGCGGTGATGGATTCCAACATGTGTACCAAAATTCGTTGAAATCAATTAAGTCTTTCGAGAGTTATGCCGCGAACACACACACACACATATATATATATATATATATATATATATATATATATATATATATATATATATATATTTACATCTACATAACTATATTGATTCCTTTCACTTTGAAACCTTCCTACGTCTCCCAGAAGGAGTGGGTTTAGGAGGAATCTAAGTGTGTATATTGACTTCTGCAGTTATTTTTGACCCCCCTGTCTACTTTTTATTTTTGTATTCTAAAAAGTAGAAAATACATTTTTTTATTTATAGCCATATTTTGCGTCTTTATAAAGTATAGTCTTTATGACTCCGGGCTGTATATTTTAGATTCATATTTAGCACTATTTTGCATTTATAAAAAAATATATATTTTATCTTGCTATTTTTTTTACTTCCAACCGTGTTGCCAGATGAAAACCGGTTTTTTTATGCAAAGAATTAATCATAGATGACAATATTTTGATTCTACTTGTATATATAACAGCTATGCCTAAATAATAAATCTATCCGATTAAAATTAATTATGGTTGCCATTATTGTAAATATCAAATTAATAGTTATAATGGTGTAATTATTTGTTCTTATAAAAAAATATTACTAACAGCAAAGGATTTACCGATACTCTTAGTACGCTGATGCGTAGAGCCCCGTACAGCAGGCACCCCCCAGAGGCTCTCCTATATTAATTTTTTATCAATAAAAATGTGCGTTAGTGTTTTATCATATATAAAAAAAGATTTTTACCAACAGTTTACATTACGAAGATGATACAAAGGGCATTTTTAGATATTAAAATAAAAATAAAGAAATTAAATGGTTTTATTAAGTTCGACATAACGTATTTATATTTAGATCAAATTTAATTATTGAAATTTGACCCACTACCCGTTATCCAATTGAGTTGAAATTTTGCACACGTGTATGAGTCCGGTGACAATGCAATATAGTATATCTAAAATCGTTCTAAATCCAAAATGGCGGACGTCCCAAGATGGCGGCTCACCTTTTTTTTGCACCCCCCTTGACATGGGTGTCAAATGAAAGGGTTTCATGAGTAGAATACGATAAGCTACGTGACGCCATTCTAAATTCAAAATGGCGGACGCCTTAAGATGGCGGCTCATTTTTTTCTTTGCAACCCCCTTGACATAGGTATCAAATGAAAGGGTTTCATGAGCAGAATACGATAAGCTACGTGACGCCATTCTAAATTCAAAATGGCGGACGCCCCAAAATGGCGGCTCACCTTTTTTTGCAACCCCCTTGACATGGGTATCAAATGAAAGGGTTTCATGAGCAGAATACGATAAGCTACGTGACGCCATTCTAAATTCAAAATGGCGGACGCCCCCAGATGGCGGGTGACCTATTACTTCAGAACTCCCATAACATGGGTATCAAATTAAATGGTTTGAGGAGTAGAATACGATAAGCCACATGACATCATTCTAAAATCAAAATGGCGGCCGCCCCAAGATGGCGGCTTTCCTTTTTATTTACAACCCCCGACGTATCAAATGAAAGGGTTTGAGGAGTAGAATAAGATAAGCTACATGACGTCATTCTAAATTAAAAATGGCGAACGCCCCAAGATGGCGACCCAATTTTAATTTAAATTTTAATAAGTTAGATAACTGGGTTAGCTGATTAATATAAAATTGAAAATTTAGGACTTAAATTTTACATTTTTGTAAAATGAAGAATTTATATATTTTTCTATTGTATAGAATTAAAATTATTAAAGACCAAAAAGTAACAAATAAATAACTTAAAAAAAAAACTTTTTAAAAAACAATGGTTTTATTTTGAAACAAAATTGCACTAAAAAGTAGAAAATAATTTTTTTTAGTGATTATAAGTTGATCAGAATAGTTTTCAACATTAAATTGTTAAAAGAAAACCATTGGGAGTTAAAACATCATAACAGCATCAGTATTTAATATTTTATAAGCGCCTAATGGTTTTCTTTTAACAAATGTTGAAAACTATTCTGATCAACGTATAATCACTAAAAAAAATTATTTTCTACTTTTTAGTGCAATTTTGTTTCAAAATAAAACCATTGTTTTTTAAAAAGTTTTTTTTAAGTTATTTATTAGTGCATTTTGATTTAAAAGAAAACCATTGTTTTAAAAAAAGAATTTTAATTTATTTATTTTTTACTTTTTAGTTTTTATTAATTATTTTAATTTAATACAATCGGGAAATACATTAATTTTTATTTAATTTAATTAGGTACTGTAAAAAATAGAGTAAATTGTATAAACTTTACCAATATATTTCTGCTATAATGGATAGGGTACATCAGAATAAATAATCAATTCAATTTTTAGTGCTTTATTTTGAAACGAAACAAATAATTATTCTGAGATAAGACTAGTAAAAATAATAAGTATTTCACTTATATATTTTAATTAATAAATTTTAATTGGGACCTCTTCTTGGTCTTGTGGTGTAAGGAATCAAAATGTTGCGTAATACGTAAAATTATATACATCACAAGTTTTCACTATTACGTTAGGTATATGGAATCAATATAATGCGTAGTTGTGCGTTGTTTAGGTTGGATATTAACAGAATATTGTATTGTTAAAATATTTTTTTTAAATACGATAGAAAATAATGAATTTAATTTGTAATTGTTTAGTTTTTAATTATAAATTTAAATTAGAAATAAAATACTGTGCTTTATAATTTAAACAAATTAATAATGTTTTTATTTTTTTTTTTACCTTTTAATTGATTTTACAAAGTTTAAGAAAGTAAATTAGCGGCTTTATTAATTATAAACTTAAAAAAAAGTTGTATAAAACTTTTTTTTGTATCTATATTAGTTTAGGAGTAAATGGCTGACGGATCACCTGTACCTAAGTACCAATAATAACTATCCGCAATTTTCAAAAATAACTTAAAAAAAACTTTTTAAGAAACAATGGTTTTATTTTGAAACAAAATTGCACTAAAAAGTAGAAAATAATTTTTTTAGTGATTATAAGTTGATCAGAATAGTTTTCAACATTTGTTAAAAGAAAATCATTGGGCGCTCATAAAATATTAGGTACTGATGCTGTTATGATGTTTTAATGCCCAATGGTTTTCTTTTAACAATTTAATGTTGAAAACTATTCTGATCAACTTATAATCACTAAAAAAAAATATTTTCTACTTTTTAGTGCAATTTTGTTTCAAAATAAAACCATTGTTTTTTAAAGTTTTTTTTTAAGTTATTAATTTGCTACTTTTTAATCTTTATTAATTATTTTATATAACACATGCACGCTTTTAGTGTTTTTTCGTATCAGTTTTGCGGACCTTAAATGACCGTTTATTGACAAGTGACGTCATGATCCATTATGAAACGCTTTTCGATGAATAATGGAAAACATTTGAAAAACCCGTTATCTAATGAACATTATGTACCTCTTTTCGGTGTTATAAATGAAATATGGTTACTATGGTAACAAAGTGAATAAATATTGTATCGAGCCCAATGTTTTTATTATGAGATGTACTTCTGTCAGTGACATTAAATTATTCAATTTTTTTTGTGTATGTGTTTTGAGACCCTAGCAATCGTTTAAAATCATTTTCTGACTGATGTCTGTATGTGGTCAATTTTTTCGCCTTCGATATCGTAAAAACGGAACAACATACGGCCATGCCGATTGTGCTATTATGTTTATCAGCCTTTAACTTAGATCTGATTAGATTTTGAGTCAAATCGGTTCAGTGGATCCTGAGATATTATAAAAAACGTTCTCAATGTCACGTATTAACATAGGTAAAAAAAATATAAATGAATTCTAGATGTTATAATATGAAAAAAATGTAAATATTTTTTTCTCTAAATTGTATAGTTTTCGAGAAAAAAAATATTTTAGTAAAAAAAATAAAAATTATACGTAAATCAAGGTAACCATGATTTTTGCTATATTACTAGCCATCAGTAGATCGCCAAACAAAAAAGAGGGCCATGCTTTTTTTTGAAGACCACCAACAGCTAAGGATATTTGGGCCTAGCACCAGTTCATATTTTCAATTCATTATTTTTTTTTTATAATAAATTGAAAATCCAATTGACACTTTTACCAGCTCTCGGGCTAGAACCCGGGAACTGGGGACTTGTAATAGAGGAACCATAGCAACGCCATGTAAACAACAGCACCGCTACACGCTCGGCTATTCTCAAGCCCAAATTATTCAAGTAAAGTCTAAAATCATGCATGTGTTATATAAAGTATAGTGTGCAACACGTGTGCTAAATATTTATGCGTCAGGCGCGATGTTTTCAGCACTCGTATTCGGCTCGCGATGCTCACTCGCCAAGGTTCGTGAGCGCTCTCCTACTACTCGTGCTGAAAACATCGTGCCTGACGCATAAAGATGTATTTAGCACGCTTGTTACACAATATACTATTAATTCTATACAATAGAAAAATATATAAATTCTTCACTTTACAAAAATGAAAAATCTAAGTCCTAAATTTTCAATTTTATATTAATCAGCTAACCCAGTTATCTAATTTATTAAAATTTAAATTAAAATTGGGCCGCCATCTTGGGGCGTTCGCCATTTTGAATTTAGAATGACGTCATGTAACTTATTTTATTCTACTCATCAAACCCTTTCATTTGATACGTCGGGGGTTGTAAAGAAAAAGGAAAGCCGCCATCTTGGGGCGTCCGCCATTTTTATTTAGAATAATGTCATGTAGCTTATCGTATTCTACTCCTCAAACCATTTAATTTGATACCCATGTCATGGAAGTTGTAAAGGAAAAAGTAACCCGCCATCTTGGGGCGTCCGCCATTTTGAATTTGGAATGGCGTCACGTAGCTTATCGTATTCTGCTCATGAATCCCTTTCGTTTGATACCCATGTCAAGGGGGCTGCAAAGAAAAAGATAAGCCGCCATCTTGAGGCGTCCGTTATTTTGAATTTAGAATGGCGTCACGTAGCTTATCGTATTCTACTCATGAAACCCTTTCATTTGATACCTATGTCAAGGGGGTTGCAAAAAAAAAGGTGAGCTGCCATCTTGGGACGTCCGCCATTTTGGATCTAGAACGATATTAGATATACTATATTACATTGTCACTGGACTTATACACGTGTGCAAAATTTCAACTCAGTTGGATAACGGGTAGTGGGTCAAATTTCAATAATTAAATTTGATCTAAATATACGTCATGTCGAACTTAATAAAACCATTGAAAAAGTCTCACACTACTAACTTGAAAATCAGCATTTAGGGCAAATTTAATGCATATTAAATGGTTATGGGGTCTATATTGATCCAAAATGCCATTTAAGGATACCGCCCCTGGAGGTAATAGCAGGTTGCGATTTTTTTTTCGAATCCTGAAGACCCATTTACTTACCTGTACCAAATTTTAACTTTTTAAGAAGAGAGAGAAAAACATTTTTTTAAGTCTCTCCTGAGGATGCTAATATAGCGAAACGCGCATCGAGTGTGTAAAAACTAATTCTGTCAAAAATTCCAATCAATATAACGCAAAAATGAACTGAAACTACAATGTACTTAAAAGAATCAAAATAGTGCCAAGTATTGAAATCTATATACTCTGACAGCAAAATGCCAAAATGAGTTACTGCACAATATTGAAAAGAATCAAAATAGTGCCTAGTACTGATATCTGTATATTCTTACGGTGTTGCCGTGGTACATTTAATAGAGGAGTCAAATTACGGCCCAATGTAAACGCCTTATATACAAAACTGTATATTAATAGCGCCACAATAAAAAAAGTTGCGGAATTATCGTGAACTAAAATTTAATATACATCTTTCATAAATCACAATAAATTGATTCCGCTTGCGGCTGAACGGGGGCAAGTAGGGTAATTTCAATAGCGGAGGCAAAAAGATACACGAATAAAAGTCCGAAAGCTCCAGGGTCGGCGATTCTGACGTCGATATTAAAGGAGTTACATGGCAAAACTTTTTTGCTTCCGATATACGGACGTAAAATCGTCAAGGAAGCAATTTGATATGTGCTGCGGTATAAGAGGGACGCAAAATAGTGCGTTGAACGTATATATATATATATATAAATAAATAAATATATATATATATATACATATATATATAAACATTTCTAAAAATGGTGCCAAAGTGTTCAGGAGGCTATGAAACGTCGAGAAATTTTGGTCCGACCCCTAGGTCCCGCCATCCGACCGACGCCAATAGTGTATGTGCCATATGGCAAATACACTAATAAATTAGAGAAATTCGCAAAATGTTAAAAAATAAAAAAAATAAAATAAAATAAAATAAAAGTAAAAAAACTAAAACCCGGCTACGAAAAAAGAAAAAAACAAGCAAAAAAAACGTAAGACAGTATTTTTCAACCAACGACGGCCTATAATAGACCCGAATCAGGACAACACCAGCTTAAATCTAATAATTCAAAAAATAACACAGTCAGGCACTTTTCTCCCATTCGTAGATATTTTAAGAGATTCTTTTTTTGTATTACCAAAATGACAGTTATTATATTTACTTCAAAACTTTTGGTAGGTAGGTAAGGTTATTGGGTTTGTGGGATTGCGGTTTGTTTCTCGAAGATACATAAATGAGATTCCATTTCCATTTCACAGTGGTTTTGTTTACAAATGACTTTCAAACAAATTATTATAAAATTAAATTACCGTAATTATTTTGAAATAACGTTCAAACTTTACGTTAAAAAGAAACGTGAAATAATATAATCGATATGTTACCTACAAACTTTTTTTCGATAATTAAGCTAATAGACAATTTTTTGGTGTAATTTATTCAAGGCCTTATTTTTGTCAAGATGTTGAGGGAGGCATATTAAAGTGCCCTGTGAAAGGGATTTTGCTAGATAGCGGTATGAAAGGGTTGCAGACCGCCTCCAACATGTAACAAAAAAAATGGTCACAATTATTATTGCTTCTAGGTTGAAATTGTTTGCAAAGCTTGTTGGTGACCCAATAATGTCATTAGAATATTTGCAGATCGATTGGTCAGTATTAAAGGGGTGGCAGATCACCCTAAACGTGTCATATGTACCCGACGAAATTTATATTATTAGTTCAAGGTTCAAATTTTAATATGTTGTTAGGGCGAATGTTTAAGCATATATTTCAATTTTCAGAGCAAAATGTCGGTATTAACCCCCTTTCAGAATTGATATAATCACCTATAGGCGAGAAAGTTTCCCTCTAGGAGAGGGGGTTAATACCGACATTTTGTTCTGCAAATTGAAATATATTAAAATTTGAACCTTGAACTAATAATATAAATCTCGTCGGGTACATGACACATTTAGTACCAATCGATCTGCAAATATTATAATGGCATTATTGGGTCACCGACAAGCTATACAAACAATTTCAGTTTTGAAGCAATAATATTTGTGACCATTTTTTTTGGTGACATATTGGAGTCGGTCTGCATCCCTCCTTTACCGCTATCTAGCAAAATTCCTTACTCAGGGCACTTTAATATGCCTTCCTCAACATCTTGACAAAAATAAGACCTTGAATAAATAACACCAAAAAATTGTCACTAGCTCTCGGCCTATAAGGGTGTTCCATTTTCGATGAGATTGCAGGGTCAATTTTTGTGTTATATCATGAAGTTTTTTAAAAGAGATTGAAAAGCTCAATACGAATAAAAAAATTCACAGATTTCGCAATCCTTGTAACCACCGAGGACATTGGAAATGATAACAGCATATATGAAACATAATTAACTGTTTATTATACACACAATATTTATCAATGCACTGTTTAGTTTTGTCAGGAATAACCCTATTATTCTTCTGTTATATACGCGTTCACTTTTGCTTGATTACTTAACTTTTAAATGGATTTTTCTACAGTATTTATTAACATTTGCTCAAAAACAACGCCGCAGATCGCCGCAAATACCTGTCAATTAACTAGACATGATATAAAACACATTTCGAAAAAATTGCACTTGTTCAATTTTGCATGATTGCTCCTCACTTGATAGCGACACCGTTGTCTTTTGGCCTTGAACGAAAACTCGTAACTCTGCCCCCATATACGAACATAAACATTTCCAATGTTAAAATTAATTTAAACTCGAAAACTAAAGGATTTGAATTTTTATTAAAATATACGCTGTGCCTATATTATACACACAGCATTCTTGTTGAAACTGTCAAGTTTTCTATTAACCATAAAAAATCAAGATCTCCTTCACCATTTAATTGCGCAACAATTTCCCATAATTCCATTGTCTATAAATAGCTCTAAACGCACTAATTGTTTGTGAGACAAAGTCCCCCTTCGCTTGGGACAGGCTTCAACCCCAATGCGGACGTCGTCCTTTCATATAAAAGCTCGTCGAGTGGGCAGTATAGTTGTGCTCCTGCACCCCAACACGAAATGACAGAGCGGTTGTTGTCTGGCGAGGGGCGCAGCGCCTTGAACAACTGACATATGAGCAATGGCAAAGTGATCGCACTATGAGAGCTTAATTGTGCTTTAAGTGCCGACAGACTACTGAAGATTTTGCATTCAAGTACACACCGGGTCTGTAGTCGTTGGAGCAGGAATAATGCGAATTGCGTAACGTGAGAATAACAATGGCTGACCCCTCAAAAGAAACAATTTTTGTTCGATTCTGTCCGAGATTTATTCGTGATTATGCTTATACTTTTTAACAGACTTCAAAAAAAGGAGGTTTCTCAATTCGACCGTATATATTTTAACATTGGAAATGTTTATGTTCGTATATGGGGGCAGAGTTACGAGTTTTCGTTCAAGGCCAAAAGACAACGGTGTCGCGATCAAGTGAGGAGCAATCATGCAAAATTGAACAAGTGCAATTTTTTCGAAATGTGTTTTATATCATGTCTAGTTAATTGAGAGGTATTTGCGACGATCTGCGGTGTTATTTTTGAGCAAATGTTAATAAATACTGTAGAAAAATCCATTTAAAAGTTAAGTAATCAAGCAAAAGTGAACGCGTATATAATAGAAGAATAATAGGGTTATTCCTGACAAAACTGAACAGTGCATTGATAAATATTGTGTGTATAATAAACAGTTAATTATGTTTCATATATGCTGTTATCATTTCCAATGTCCTCGATGGTTGCAAGGATTGCAAAATCTGTGAATTTTTTTATGTTTTATGTGTGTTCGCGGATAACTTCGTCGTTTATGAACCGATTTTGAAAAATATTTTTTTATTTGAAAGGATATATTTTCAGATTGGTCCCATAGAAATTTCATCAAAATCGGTTCAGTAGTTCGGCTGATTTTAATAACAGTAAGTAACGGCGTGTGATTCTTTAAGGTAAATGTTACCTTTTGACACTAAAAAGTAAAAAATAAAAAACTTTTTAACAAAAAAAAAACCTCCTTTAAAAAGGCACTAAAAAGAGGAAAATAATGAAATTTTGAGGTCTGTGCCAATTAAAATATGAAGTCGGTTAAAAAGTATAGTATAGTGATTAATATCTTCTTTTTAACCAACTTCATATTTTAATTGGCACAGACCTCAAAATTTCATTATTTTCCTCTTTTTAGTGCCTTTTTGAAGGAGGTTTTTTTTTGTTAAATTTTTTTTTATAGAATTAGAGAAGCATTTTTGTGGTATTTATTTTTTATTTTTTTTTTGTCGTTTATTTTCTGTCGATTTTGACGTTACTTTTGCAAATACATTTCGTAACGAAATTAGCTTTTTAGGCTTCTCTGACCTTAATAAAGGCTTATTATTATTACCTATTATTATAAATTAAAAAAAATTTCAGATCATATTAAAAAGTTGAACTTCAAAACGCGAAGAGAAATAAACAATTTCTCCAGTCATTTTTATAATAATAAAAAAAGAGTGTGTGTGTACTTATGTACGCACGTCAGAAGTTATAGGTACTTCTTTTGCGTAACAAAACAAAAATAACTCCAAAAATTTTATCCCGCGTGCCAGTACTAAACGTTTGTAAAAAAAACGATAAAATAATAAAATAAAGATATTAAATAAAAAAATTTAATTTAATAAATTATTAATTTATTAAATATATTTATTTATTATATTAATATCTAATTATTTATTAAAAAAAGCATGTTTGTGTTGAGATTCGAACCTAGAACCTATTGCGTATAACGCGGTGGTGCTATCCATTACGCTACGTACATCTTAATTAGCAGTGCTATATAATAGGATATTATAATCATGAACTTCATGTTACTAACGACTAACTTCATGGTGTTAAATTTTCATGACGCGATGCGCGCGCATCGTAAAAATTCACTCTCATCATTTTTCCATAACGTGCCAAAAGAAGTATAACTACAAAAAATAATGAACAAATTTTTACTATAGCGAAAAGTTTAAATGAATTGAATTGAATTGTAGATTATAGACGCTCGACAACAGAGGTCATTAGCGTTTAATCGCGAAAAGTTTAAATGGTATTCATTTAATTTATTTATTGTAGATTATAGACGCGTCGACATCTAAGGTCATTAGCGTCTTTCAACTACACTAAATAACAACTAACTTAAAACTAAATAACATCACAAAACATCCATGAGCTCAGGTGGGATTCGAACCCACGGCAGTCCAGTCTAGAGGTTGCGGCGCCAAGCACGCTACCATCTAGGCTAAAAAATGGTATTCAAAATGGTATTCAAAATCAAATTTAAATTTGAAAGTATTTTCAAACAAAATAAAAAAGAAACAGTATAACTTTCAAAAAGATTTATGAGTTTTGGACCGTTATATGCTTTCTTTTGGAGGCGGACTTCCCGGTTGCGCATTTATGGTCGTTTGATTTTACTATTCGAATTACGCAATACGCTCGTTACATTTCCGTTGACTATATAACACAGTTAGCTTATTTACAATACTATAATGTGCCAGTATAATGTATGATATTTGATATCGCTTGTTGTGTATATCGGCCTATCGCGTTACACTGTTCTAGTCACGTGTGCTCAACTTACTCTCTCAACACTAATGTGCACTCTTACTGGCTAATTGCAGCCTCAATAACTCTGCCAACTTGCAACAAAAAAAAGCACTATAATATACCATTTAGGTCGTTTGTGGTTTATTAACTTTTGAGTGCATTTCAAATAATTATGTTTTTTAAAACGATCACGGCATTGAACTTTTCAAGTTTCGTATCCATTTGGATAATTTAATAGGGTATTTGCCAGTGATCAAAATAAAATATAAAACTTTGTTATAATGAGAGTTAATGCTCTAAATTAGTTATTACAATTTTTATTTTTAACTTTCCATTGGAAGTTATTGTATTTTTTATTTTTATTTATTGTAGATTATAGACGCGTCGACAACTCAGGTCATTAGCGTCTTCAACACAACAAATAATACAGTTGTGTATTAGAATCCGCCAGCCGGCATTCACAAGCCGACTAGTACGAGCTCGGGTCCCTGGGAGCGCTAATTCCCAAAGAACATTGGAATGCAATTGTGATAATAACTACATCCCAATCCCTGGGGGGGAAGTTATTGTAATGGGTCCGAAAATCGAATCAAAATTTTTAACAAATTTTTATGTTTCAAGGTCACTACACTATTTTTAAACTATTTTTGAAAAGATGTCTGTGTGTGTGTGTACGTACGTACGTACGTACGTACGTATATGTGTTCATTTCTTTCTAAGACGAAATCTCGAGAATGAAAAATGATATCGACTACGTTAGGGTGCCAATCGACGCGTATTAACGTAAATATGATCTGAAAGAAATTTTTTCAAAATCGGTTCAGCCGTTCTTTTTTCTTAACCAAATAGACTCCAAAAAAGTAGATTTTACACAATATCTCGCGAATAAAAAATTATATCGACTTCGTAAGGGTGTCAATCGAGGCGTGTTACCGTCATTTTGATCCGACAAAAATTTTATAAAAATCGGTTCAGCCGTTTTTTTTTTTTTTTAATTATTGTTAAAAATAAATAATAATTATGTTTTAATGATTACTTTTCTGTGTAATATCTAATTTAATTAGGTATTACTATTAAATATTTATCAAACTGGGAAGTTCGTCGTGTGGACCTCAGGGGTCGCACTTTAATCCTAATAAATGACCCACCTCACGGCTTGTTATTAATTAAGTTTCATAAACATATTTAAATAAATAAATAAAATCATGATTTTTAATCTATGTGTCACGTGACTTCAAACACCGTGTGAGAACGTGTGACGTCAATTTTAAGTAAAAAATGAATGTATAATTTGAAATCAGAATGAAGTGATTTAGG
Organism: Mongoloraphidia duomilia; assembly: GCA_039654895.1. Lineage (NCBI taxonomy): Eukaryota > Metazoa > Arthropoda > Insecta > Raphidioptera > Raphidiidae > Mongoloraphidia > Mongoloraphidia duomilia. Next base: position 692,619 of record CM077521.1, on the reverse strand, counting down.
TGTCATTTTGTTCAGAATTTACTGCTCTATTAATATAACACAAAAAAATTTTAGTCAATTATCCTATTAAATGGTAAAAACTAAAAATTATTGTCAACGATACTTAAAAAAATATGTACAATTGAGTAATTTTATTTTGTTGAAATAAATTTGTAAAAAATCTAAAAATGACTATTATTAACTTCCCATTGGAAGTTATTGTAATGGGTCCGAAAATCGAAATCAAAAAGGAAAACATTTTTTTATGTTTCAAGGTCACTACACTATTTTTACACTACTTTTAGAAAGATGTCTCTTTGTGTGTGTGTGTGTGTGTGTGTGTACGTATGTATGTGTCCATTTCTTTCTAAGACGAAATCTCGAGAACGAAAAATGATATCGACTTCGTTGGGGTGCCAATCGACGCGTATTAACGTATATATGATCTGAAAGGAATTTTTTTAAAATCGGTTCAGCCGTTCTTTTTTCTTAACCAAATAACCTCCAAAAAAGTAGATTTTACACAATATCTCGCGAATAAAAAATTATATCGACTTCGTAAGGGTGTCAATCGAGGCGTGTTAACGTCATTTTGATTCGACATAAATTTTATAAAAATCGGTTCAGCCGTTTTTTTTTTTTTTAATTATTGTTAAAAATAAATAATAATTATGTTTTAATGATTACTTTTCTGTGTAATATCTAATTTAATTAGGTATTACTATTAAATATTTATCAAACTGGGAAGTTCGTCGTGTGGACCTCAGGGGTCGCACTTTAATCCTAATAAATGACCCACCTCACGGCTTGTTATTAATTAAGTTTCATAAACATATTTAAATAAACAAGCCGTGAGGTGGGTCGTTTATTAGGACTAAAGTGCGACCCTTGAGGTCCACACGACGAACTTCCCAGTTTGATAAATATTTAATAATAATAATTAAATTAGATATTACACAGAAAAGTAATCATTTTAATCATTAAAACATCAATAATTAAAAAAAAAAAAAAAAAACGGCTGAACCGATTTTTATAAAATTTATGTCGGATCAAAATGACGTTAACACGCCTCGATTGACACCCTTACGAAGTCGATATAATTTTTTATTCGCGAGATATTGTGTAAAATCTACTTTTTTGGAGGTTATTTGGTTAAGAAAAAAGAACGGCTGAACCGATTTTAAAAAAATTCCTTTCAGATCATATTTACGTTAATACGCGTCGATTGGCACCCCAACGTAGTCGATATCATTTTTCGTTCTCGAGATTTCGTCTTAGAAAGAAATGGACACATACGTACGTACGTACACACACACACACACACACACACAGACATCTTTCTAAAAGTAGTGTAAAAATAGTGTAGTGACCTTGAAACATTAAAATTTTTTTTCCTTTTTGATTTCGATTTTCGGACCCATTACAATAACTTCCAGTGGGAAGTTAATAAATAAAATCATGATTTTTAATCTATGTGTCACGTGACTTCAAACACCGTGTGAGAACGTGTGACGTCAATTTTAAGTAAAAAATGAATGTATAATTTGAAATCAGAATGAAGTGATTTAGGTGTCATTTTGTTCAGAATTTACTGCTCTATTAATATAACACAAAAAAATTTTAGTCAATTAATATCCTATTAAATGGTAAAAACTAAAAATTATTGTCAACGATACTTAAAAAAATATGTACAATTGAGTAATTTTATTTTGTTGAAATAAATTTGTAAAAAATCTAAAAATGACTATTATCTATATATTTTGTTCTAATAAAAATGGCCTGAATCCCAATAAAACCCCTCGATTTAAAAAAAAAACTCTGTCGCAGTGCCGAACCCTGCCGACAATATATAGGTAATATTTTTGCTAATCTTAATACATCCCTTAAAATAACAATTGTTTTCTTAATTGCATTATTATTATTATCAATCCTCTGCACCAAATTAAATACACCCTTCAGTAAATAAATCTGTACGTGTTTTCATAAAATTTGTAAGTCCGATCCTGCCGGGTCGATTTTATTAAAATTTTAGCAGCACATTTTAATCTTTACTAAAGGGGGTTAAATTAAAGACTTTCTTGGGTCACGGCTAGTAGAAAGAAGGTACGAATGTATAGGATCAACCGACAGCGATTCCTCACTGGGAGTCTGACGACACCCAACGTCGGTTGACGGGATTGGATCTGGTGACCCTGTCAGCCGGGAACAAATCTGTATCTGTTCTCAACACCAGCTAGTATGTTAGAAATAAAGTTCCTAATTATGGAGTGAACCAACGTACACAGCCAGTTTACTTTTACAAATTATAAGTCATCTTATCTATTAACACGGTACCGTCATACTAGCGAGAGTTAATTTTATTACTAACAATTTTCACTTTTAATTTCTAATATTGCGTAGCGATTAGTACCTAAAATGTGAGTGAAACGAAAAAAAACGAATACTCCCGACACATTTCACAAAACAAATGAATTGGCGTCCGCATTTTTAACGGTGCTGCAGTGCATTAAAATGGAAGGTTACAAGTTAAAAAAACAAACATACAGGTGAGAAACCGAACCAGTGTGACATTTAACTGACATTTGTAAAACGTCACACTGAAATGGTTTCCTTTCCCCCTTCTGTTTTAATTTATGTCTTTTTAAATTAAGCTGCATGTCTGAAACATACTTCACAAATGTCACACTGGTACGGTCTTTCTCCTGTATGTTTTCATTTATGAGTATTGAATGAATTTGAGAGTCTGAAACACACTTTACAAATGTCACACTCAGAGATGTACAAAATGGTTTTAAAAAAGCATTTAAATGCAAAATACTTTTCAGATTTACTATTTCAAATGCAAAATACCAAATAGTTTTGCGTTTTGTATTTCAAATGCTAAATGCAAAATAGGTATTTTCAAAATACTTTTTCAAAATAAAATACCTTTTTACCAAATTTCAGATATTTTTATTTATTTTAGGTATTTATCATGAGAAATAGAGACACAATGCCGAGTCGAACAAAAACGTCTACTAACATGACACCTTATGCATGACATTTTGGTCATATTTATCAGTATACGTATCGATAAATTCTGTTATGTTATTAATAATAATAATAATAATACTCACTTAAAATAATTCGGCAATACAAGCGTCATTCGTTCATTTCATTTTGTTTGACTGGTGATGTTGGCTAAACTTAATCACAAAGTATTTTGCATTTTGAAATGAATATTAAAAATGCAAAATACATCTCGAAAGGTATTTCAAATAAAATACAAAATGTTTTTTACTAAAAGGCATTTAAATGCAAAATACAAAATAGGTATTTTGCATTTTGTATTTGCATTTTAAATAGAAGTATTTCAATTAAATCGCATCTCTGGTCACACTGGTATGGTTTCTCTCCTGTAAGAATAAGTCTATGTTTTCTTAAATTCGCTAAGTTTTTACAATATCCCGTACAAAAATCACACTGATAGTCACCGATCTCATTTTAGCGAAACTCTGCCATAAGCCGTTTCGCATTGCACCCGCTGATATAATTTCAAATATTTAAGTGACGTTTCTCGATTGGTTGCAGGAGTGTCGGATAGCGTCTGACTGGGACAGCAAACCACTTGTATGATGTGATAGGATCCGACAGCGCGCAGTCCGATCCGACAGACAGACAGACTTTCAGTGGCGGTGAGTGCGAGGAAGTGAGTCGTTACCGACAGTTGATACACAACCAAACATACATAGCTTATAACTATGTATTGCTGTCTGAGATGGAAAAGGACGCGATCGTTGATGGTCAGCAGCTGTCTCGCTCTGACACTCGTGCTTATTTTGCCGGCTAACAATAGAGGTGAGTAAATTATACTATCTTCCAATGAGCCATTTTCCTGAGAGTAGTCCTTTCAAATTATTCACGAGAGGCAGCACTTGTAGGGACAAACATTATTTATTCCCCATTAGTGTCGTGTCATTATAGTGGTATTACTTAATTATTAAATAAAAAACTTTTTAACAAAAAAAAACTTCCTTCAAAAAGGCACTAAAAAGAGGAAAATAATGAAATTTTGAGGTCTGTGCCATATTGAAATATGAAATTGGTTAAAAAGAAGATATTAATCACTATACTATACTTTTTAACCGACTTCATATTTTAATTGGCACAGACCTCAAAATTTCATTATTTTCCTCTTTTTAGTGCCTTTTTGAAGGAGGTTTTTTTTTTGTTAAAAAGTTTTTTATTTTTTACTTTTTAGTGTCAAAAAGTAACATTACCTTAAAGAATCACACGCCGTTACTTACTTTATTATTAAAATCAGCCGAATTACTGAACCGATTTTGATGAAATTTCTATGGGACCAATCTGAAAGTATATCCTTTCAAATAAAAAAAATTTTTTAAAATCGGTTCATAAACGACGAAGTTATCCGCGAACACACATAAAACATAACCACATAAAAAATATATACGGTCGAATTGAGAAACCTCTTTTTTTTAAAGTCGGTTAATTATAATTTTCTATTATTAAATTAATTAAATAATTAAGTTATACCACTAAAATGACACGACACTAATGGGGAATATTTAAATAATGTTTGTTCCTACCACAAGTACTGCCTATCGTGGATAATTAAAAGAAATACTCTCACGAAAATGGCTCATTAATTTTTTTTATTTCTTAGAAAATTGAGGATAGTTTTTCCATTTAAGGATATATGACACCTATGTCTCAAATCATCTCAAATGAATGAAATTTTATAAACTTAGGTACTTCCTAATATATCTGAAATAAGTACACAAAATTTCAGAACGGCTAACCAAATAGTTTAAAAAAATATATAATTATGAAATTAACATGAATTTTTATGGAAAAATCGCGCTTTCATAGTTTAAAAACGGTAAAACACATAGTAATATAACCTAGAAAAATTTGTAATTTTTAGAATATGTTCGTTACATATCTAACAAGCTTTGGTCAAAATTTTTATGGTCACCGATGCCAATCACGAGAAAAATAATAATTATTGCTGAAAAGTATCAAACAAATGGTGTACTTTATAAAATGCGTGTTGATACTTGGCATCAGGGCTCTCAAACATGGCTCTCAGTTGATATTTGACCAAAGCTTGTTAAATATTAAATTATTGCTGAAAAGTATCATACAAATGGCGTACTTTATAAAATGCGTGTTGATACTTGGCATCAGGGCTCTCAAACATGGCTCTCAGTTGATATTTGACCAAAGCTTGTTAAATATTAAATTATTGCTGAAAAGTATCATACAAATGGCGTACTTTATAAAATGCGTGTTGATACTTGGCATCAGGGCTCTCAAATATCAACCAACAGGGCTCTCAAACATGGCTCTCAGTTGATATTTGACCAAAGCTTGTTAAATATTAAATTATTGCTGAAAAGTATTATACAAATGGCGTACTTTATAAAATGCGTGTTGATACTTGGCATCAGGGCTCTCAAATATCAACCAACAGGGCTCTCAAACATGGCTCTCAGTTGATATTTGACCAGAGCTTGTTAAATATTAAATTATTGCTGAAAAGTATCAAACAAATGGCGAACTTTATAAAATGCGTGTTGATACTTGGCATCAGGGCTCTCGAATATCAATCAACAGAGCTCTCAAACATGGCTCTCAGTTGATATTTGACCAAAGCTTGTTGAATATTAAATTATTGCTGAAAAGTATCATACTAATGGCGTACTTTATAAAATGCGTGTTGATACTTGGCATCAAGGCTCTCAAATATCAAACAACAGGGCTCTCAAACATGCTCAGTTGATATTTGACCAAAGCTTGTTAAATATTAAATTATTGCTGAAAAGTATCATACAAATGGCGTACTTTATAAAATGCGTGTTGATACTTGACATCAGGGCTCTCGAATATCAACCAACAGGGCTCTCAAAGATGGCTCTCAGTTGATATTTGACCAAAGCTTGTTAAATATAGTATGGCTGAAAAGTATCAAACAAATGGCGTACTTTATAAAATGCGTGTTGATACTTGACAACAGGGATCTTATACATATTATTACAGCCCAGTTTTGAGAACTAAACGCTATAGTGTAGTTTATTGTTGCCAATTTTAGGTCAGAGTTGCACGTAGGTACTTAAAATGTATAGTATATGGGCAAATGCACTAATGAACCACTGGATGTAATTAACAATCCTGGAACACAACGCCAACTAGAAATAATAATACTGACGTTTAATTAGTCAACTGTTTTACCGGTTGTGTGCCGTAAACAAGTGAAACCGCGAGACGAGTTAACCGAAAACAGCCGGCCGTCTAACAGACATAAAATCCAGTGCATGTGCACCGTCTACTCTAAAACATGCGGTTTGAGTTCACAGAGTTAAAAGGTAATAGAGAACGCTATACCGTATATAATTGCTTAATATACAAAGTTGAAGCCATGTCTGACGTCACAGGCGAATCTTTGGGGGTTTCTAGCGAATCTTTGGGGGTTTCTAACGAATCTTTGGGGGTTTGTAGCGAATCTTTGGGGATTTCTAGCGAATCTTTGGGGGTTTCTAGCGAATCTTTGGGGGTTTGTAGCGAATCTTTGGGGGTTTGTAGCGAATCTTTGGGGGTTTCTAGCGAATCTTTGGGGGTTTGTAGCGAATCTTTGGGGGTTTGTAGCGAATCTTTGGGGGTTTCTAGCGAATATTTGGAGGTTTCTAGCGAATCTTTGGGGTTTATAGCGAATCTTTGGGGGCTTCTAAGGAATATTTGGGGGTTTCTAGCGAATCTTTGGGGGTTTCTACAGAATCTTTGGGGGGTTTCCAGCGAATCTTTGGGGGTTTCTAGCGAATCTTTGGGGGTTTCTAGCGAATCTTTGGGGGTTTCTAGCGAATCTTTGGGGGTTTCTAGCAGCTAAACAAGGGATAGATATGAATATTATCCTCTTCTTCTTACATATAAAATGAATGAACTCAATAAATATGGCGACTGGCTTAACTCAGTATTTGAGTTATACCGTAAGGCGATTTAAAGGTATGTGCACACCGATGCGTTTCTAAAGGGTTGCATTCATTGTTCGCGAACACTGTCTCGACCTGCGCGCTAAGACTTTCTGTAAAAGAAACGCAAACGGCGCCATATTTAAAAAAGTTAAATTGTGCAGGCTTCTTGGTGAATTCAAAGATAAAATGCCGCAGCGGTTTTAGAAATATTTGTCGTAATGTCCACTATTAAACCACGGTTGGGTCGTCACCAAAAATGCGTTTGTCACTTGTTTTTTTTTCTTTGATGTTACCGCTTCGGGCGCGAACTTTTGAAGTACATACATGGATTGGACAAAACAAATATGCAAATCGTTCGAAAAACCCGGTGTATACCCAGGATGACATAAGATACAATCTACAGTGATTTTACACTAGGAGTTGGAAGCTGAACGGGGGAACAGTTAACGAATAAAACAGTTAACGAATACGCGTGGTGGAAGAACGGGTATTTACTATCGTTTAATTTAAATTTTATGAACAAATTGTGAATCGACGTGTATTTATAAATCAAAGTAAATAGATTTTCTTGCGTTGCAAGTGGTAAAATAAAAAATAAATAAAAATATATTCCTTTTTAAATTTTTTACCGTTAATAATTTAAAGAAGGAAGGGTAAATTAAAAAATATTTTGGTCCATGAAAAGTAATGTCATTTTTTATTTTTAACCGATTTCAAAAAAAGGAGGTGGTTCTCAATTCGGTTGTATTTTTTTTATGTTTGTTACCTCAGAACTCCGTCATTTATAAACCGATTTGAAATTTTTTTTTTTATTTAAAAGGATACACTTTCAGATTGGTCCCATAGAAATTTCATCAAAATCGGTTCAGTAGTTCGGCTGATTTTAATAAAAGTTAGTAACGGCGTGTGATTCCTTAAGGTAAATGTCACTTTTTGACACATCAGACAGCGTAAGAAAGTCGGTTTAAAAAAAGTGAGTAACGGCGTGTGATTGCTTTAAGGTAAATGTAACATTTTGATACTAAAAAGTAAAAAATAAAAAACTTTTTAACAAAAAAAAACCTCCTTCAAAAATTTATATTAGAAATCGTGTCCATCGTGATTATAATAAAATTAAGAAACGTCGTACATTTAATCTAATAAATAAAATATTTTGTCCACTATCCTGCGATTTTTCTTAACTCCTTCAAAAAGGCACTAAAAAGAGGAAAATAATGAAATGTTGAGGTCTGTGCCAATTAAAATATGAAGTTGGTTAAAAAGAAGATATTAATCACTATACTATACTTTTTAACCGACTTCATAATATGTTATTAAATTGGCGCAGACCTCAAAATTTCATTATTTTCCTCTTTGTAGTGGCTTTTTGAAGGAGATTATTTTTTTTTTTTAAAAAGCTTTTTATATTTTATATATTATAGCAGTAATATAATATGCATCAATAATTTTTTGTAAGTTGGATATTTCCACACGTGAAAAAGTTAACCGTGGCTTGCTTAATATTATCCGACACGTGTATTCTGTCCGTATGTCTGTCTGTCTGCCTGTTACATTATTATGTATACACAGAGAGACATAACTAGTTATACCATGAGCTGCAGGAACTCATCTCATATTAGTTACAAATTTCATTTCATCAACAGCTTTGTTTAATATGGCGTCATTAAAATTTTAGTGCACGTAGTTGTAATATTCACCGCGATATATAACTGGCGCTAATGTTACACTTTACATACCGGGTGTATTCTGGTATTGTACTAAAATCCTTTCTTCAGAAAGCATCGAATTACGATTTTTTATTTTTTAAATGAATGAAATCGAAACGTTAAAAAAAAAAAGGGTGTGGGTCTCGGGACCCCCGACAGATGTGAAACATCAAAGAAAACGTTATTGAACTCGGTGGTATTCTCTATGTAGTAGTATATATTTTTTCAAAAGCAGCAACTAACTGTTGTGCTGATGTAATCATATATACTGCACTGTAACACACGCGGTTCTCGTGCCCGAGCGCGCGGAAGCCGAGAGAGAGAGAGAGAGAGAGAGAGAGCGAGCCGCAGTGGTGGGGAGAACAGCAGCGAAGGAGCGGACCATAAATTTCGTTGCATATTTCCCCTCACGCGGCTGTTCACAGCCCGACATAAGATGTTTCACATCGATAAGAAATTTCCACCTGCTTTTTAAGTACGAAATTAGTAGTAATTTTAATTTTTTGTCATAAATTTTTAACTAATTATCTGTCATGGACGATACTGAACTTATTGAAATTTTCCGTTTGGAGTAAAACTTCTTTATAGGCACGGTAGGTAGGAGTGATTCCGATTGACAGTGTAAGGAATAAGCGTGACGGATGTAGTAGTGGGCGTAAGAAGACCGCGGTACTAGCATAGAGGAATTAATTAACTCGCAAACAGATGGCAGTAAAAAATAATGAAAAAGCGTTGTTCCAATAAATTGCCTTAGGTGGCGCTTACCTACTTAAAAGTTTGCATTGTTAAACGGCTTTATGTAATAAATAAAGTACCAGTGTGTTCTCTGTTCGGAATACGACCGAGTAGAGAATTCACCCCCACCACTACACACTGCGCAGTTGACCAGTAACAGAGAGACGGACTACGACCGAACAGAGAACACACTGGTACTGGGCATAAAAGAAGGGAGGACACCAGTCACTGACACACTGACCTGTGAGCCGCCAAGGAGGACACTTCGACCGCTGCCACATCGCCTTTGAGAATGTCTACCGCAGTTGTAGACGAAACGTCAGGTAGAAATACTACCGGACCACGGCCTACAAGCCCGGAAACCATGAAGACTTGGAAAAATTTTACAGTTAGCATTTCTTTCGCGTTTGAAAACGGCCGGTATATTTGAATAGATAGTACAGTCGTAATCTGTTAATCTGCTCCCGAAATGACATTACATTAAATGAAGTACAGACGCATGTACTACAACTACTATACAAATAAATTCATAAAGTGAAACGAAAATTACACGTCATCAATACTTTCTTTTGTTTGTTGGATTGAAACAGTTGAGCGCTGCATTAATATTGTACTACGATATCGCGGATCAGTGATTAATAAAAAACGTGTTTTGTAGCTGAAAACCCTATGGCGATATAAAATATGAAAATATCATCCGAGAAAAATGTTTACTTAAAAAATCAATACGAAAAATATCGAAGTTATAGTTCGTTTTTTTCGTATTGAATTTTAAATAAAAAAGCCATTAATATTTTTTTTATTTATTTAGTTCAGTGGTCCCCAACATTACTTTGCTATGTGTTTAAATCTTTATCATTTGGCGGTTTATGCTTAGCGTTTAAAAAAAAAGATAAATATCTTTAATTCTTGTTTGTAACTAAGAGGAAGGACACCAGAACGAAAAAGTTGGTTTGCTGGGAAATTTTATTAGTTTCTGGGTTTTTGTCGCTAGGTGCACGGTCAGATATTTATTGTATTTTGAACTCGGTGCTTACTTCCTGAGGGAATTTTGACCTTGAATCTTATGTCACGGGTATTTTGTCTCGGGAGTTTATAGACAATCGTATTTAATGAAAATAATATTAATAAATTAATAAAAAAAATATTTTACTAAAAAAAGTAAAAATTGTACGTAAATCAAGGTAACCATGATTTTTGCTATATTAAGCTAGCCATCAGTAGATCACTAAACAAAAAAGAGGGCCATGCTTTTTTTCAAAGAATAAAAAAACAGTGTTTATTTTTTGCAAATATTTACTAGGTGGGAAGTATAGGACTGGTCATAAGTCGAATTTTTTTAAGATAAATTAATAGATTTATACGGCTGAATTGCATCTGAAAAGAATCTGTTTATGTATGGGGAATAACATTCACTATTTAAAATTATCAAATTTTAATACGCGGGACGACCCTATTCTTAGGTTAACTAGGTATATGATTAACGTTCGCAGTGTTATTTGAAACATTTCAAATAGTCCTGCAACAATATCAAAACTAAGTGGGCACGCCATTCGCTCTTGAAGCACTAAATAACAAGTTCTCAAGATTTAATGCTATCGCAAGTCGCGATGCGGTTGTCAAACTGTGGTCCCAGTAAAAATCTGGACGGAAGCAAAAAGTTTGTATTCCCGGAAATTCTACCCCAAATCCAGATGAGTTGGAAACTTGAAATTTATATACTTAGATGTTATGCTTTTCAAGTAAAGTTTATCTGGAGCTAGTAGATACTAATTTTTGAAGTGAAAACTTCCTTAGGCGCTTTAGACACTATTTGCCTGGGTAGTGAAATAAAGTGAACCGTTCGCATTCGCACGTTCGCGTTCGCAGTCCGAATGTGACGCGGCTGACATACTTATATCATAAAAACAGTACGTAGAACAGTTGCGCCAATAGCGTAGTTGGCAACGTTTTTGCGTTGTATGCATAGGAACCTCGGTAGAATTTTTGGTGTATTTTTTTTCTAAATTCTACGTGATATTTATTTATACATTTTTTTATTTTTGTTATATTCTTTCTTTGACAATAATTATAATTTTTTTGAAACCAAGGTGGAATTAATTAAAAATACAATTTCAGTATTTTAGTAATTAGCTGACGCTAAATATAAGTGCCTTTAATAATAAACTTTAACATAAAATTGTTGTAGGTACGTTAAAATTATTGTGAACTGCCGTTTTAAAAGTAGAGACAGTAAAAACGTCCAGCGGTACCAACATAATATAAGATTGTTGCAGCTTACGAAATAAACATCGAGCGACTCTCTGTACTTATTTACTAATGACACCAATTATTAGACTGTCACAAAAGTTGTGCAGCTCTTCTCCAAGAAGTCGAGTAGTGAGATTTGTGTCAAGGTGCCGCCACACGCTACAGGTCGACTCTGTTGCTGACGTCATCTATGCACTCAGGGACGGACTGGACCGGGCCAGTCACCAGAGCCAACCTTAATGCGGTCCAAATAGGCCCAACAAATCATTTTATATTTAATTTACTTTCAAGATCTCAAAATATGAAAATATGTTATAGATCGAAGTAAAAGTCCGGTAACACATATTGATAAGGGCCAAAAATATATTGGTCCATTTTTGGAATAAGGGGCGAAAAATGTTGATCCATTTTTGGAATAAGAAACCGAAAATATTGGTCGCCACCGGGGCCATTCTACACCAGTCCGCCCCTGTATATGCACTACTTTCTTCTATATGTATAATAAATATTATAAAACGCAACGACTCTATGTCCGTTAGTACGCTTGTTACTCGAGAACCACTGCTTCGATTTACAAGAATTTTTTTTTAATTTATGAGTAGGTACGTTTTCTACGGTCTAGTCTATATTTTGCTACGCTAGGACATGGGCACATGCGAAACGTAACATAGATGACAGCTGATATAATATAGCCACCTAAGTTATCATTGGTATTCACAGAAAAACGCACGAGAAATCAAGTTTTTCCTCTTCTGATAGCATCTTCTTTTCAGTTCCGGATCCCTTGGAAATACAAAACCTCTATGATTTGAACATTGATAAACACGGCACATCAGCATTGTCAACGATTTATTATTTTAAAATAAATTTATATTGTGAGCTGCTCACAGACTGAGGTGGTTACATAGCTGGCGCCCCTAGCGATCAAGTTTGGCATTGCCCCTCTCCATTAATAATTTTAAATAATATATGTTTTGAGAAAATTAATATAAAACAAGCCGTGCGGTGGGTCGTTTATATTAGGACTAAAGTGCGACCCTTGAGGTCCACACGACGAACTTCCCAGTTTGGTAAATATTTAATAATAATAACTAAATTAGATATTACACAGAAAAGTAATCATTTTAATCATTAAAACATAATTATTATTTATTTTTAACAATAATTAAAAAAAAAAAAACGGCTGAACCGATTTTTATAAAATTTATGTCGGATCAAAATGATGTTTACACGCCTCGATTGACACCCTTACGAAGTCGATATAATTTTTTGTTCGCGAGATATTGTGTAAAATCTACTTTTTTGGAGTCTATTTGGTTAAGAAAAAAGAATGGCTGAACCGATTTTGAAAAAATTTCTTTCAGATCATATTTACGTTAATACGCGTCGATTGGCATCCTAACGTAGTCGATATCATTTTTCATTCTCGAGATTTCGTCTTAGAAAGAAATGGACACATACGTACTTACGTACTTACGTACACACACACAGACATCTTTCTAAAAATAGTGTAGTGACCTTGAAACATAAAAATTTGTTATACATTTTGATTTCGATTTTCGGACCCATTACAATAACTTCCAATGGGAATACGCTTTTTTCATAAGATAAAAATTTGTTTTAAAAAATTTTGTCTTTTCGTGATTTTAGAGAGTGACGCAGCAACCGATTCGGATGCGAATCAACCTTGGTGTAGGTACGGTATCATGTGTTTCATGTCATACTACGTGTTCCCGGAGTCGACTTCTACGTGTTCCCGGAGTCGACTTGCTTTGTGGCGAACTATATAGGTATAGTACCTACAATGTGATGCCCGCGAGGAATTATTATAGCTATGGTTTATCAAATAAATGGCCTCCATTGAATGTTTTCGCAGACATTTTGTCATTTTACACTGAAATATGACGTACAGTTGCACACAACTTGCAGTCATTTCTATAAAGCTCGATATATATTATCCGGTCAGACACGGCGCGGGAACGTAGCGTTTCCGGCAAGACAGACATTTTTACATGCATTTCAAATACGAGTATTGATACGTGCCTGAACGGACGGGATCCGCTAAGTATAAATATTCGTATTTGAAATGCATGTAAAAATGTTTGTCTTGCCGGAAACGCTACGTTCCCGCGCCGTGTCTGACAGGATAATATAAATCGGCCATAATAAGTTGTTACATTAACATCAAAATACATCATCATTAACTTCAAATTATTGAAACAAAATTAATTTGTAAAATTATAAAATCTAATCTAACTAATATTATAAATGTGAAAGTTTGGATGGATGGATGGATGGATGGATGTATGGATGTTTGTTACTCAATCACGTCAGAACGGCTGAACGGATCTGGATGAAATTTGGTGAAAATTGGGGGGGGGGGAGATTCTCGCGGTGGGATAAAAAATTAGGGGGGGGAGATTCTTGCGCTGGGATAACAAATTAGGGTGGGAGAATCTCGCGGTGGGATAACAAATAAGGTGGGGAGATTCTCGTGGTGGGATAAAAAATTAGTGGGAAGGTTCTCGCGGGGGGATAACAAATTAGGGGGGGAATTCTCGCGGGGGGTAACAAATTAGGGGGTAAGTTTCTCGCGGGGGGATAACAAGTTAGAGGGGATTCTCGAGGTGGGATAACAAATTAGGAGGGAAGGTTCTCGCGGGGGGATAACAAATTTTGCACAGGAGGTCCTTATATAGGTATCGTAGATGAGCAATAATGTATTAATAAAATTCGAGCGAACGAGCGAAGCGAGTGAGTAATGTATTAATAATATTCAAGCGAACGAGCGGAGCGAGTGAGTAATATATTAATAATATTCAAGCGAACGAGCGAAGCGAGTGAGTAATGTATTATTATTAATCGAGCGAACGAACGAAGTGAGTGAGTAATGTATTTATAAAATTCGAGCGTACGAGCAAAGCGTGTGAGTATTGTATTAATAAAATTCAAGTGAACGAGCGAGGCGAGTGGGTTATGTATTATAAAATTCGAGCGAATAAACACTACCAGCCTAGCTTCGCTTCGCAGGAAAAGAATTTCTCGCGGGGGGGGGGGGTAATAAATTCTAAATCGTAAAATTATACGTGGGCGAAGCCACGGGTAACGGCTAGTATATAATAAAACGAATTTTTTCAGAGATGAAACCTAGCTAGATCGATTTTTTGCCCTCCAAAATTTTTTAGTAAATTTCATCCAAATCGTTAGAGTCGCTTTATCTCTGTCAGCGTTTCATTAATTTTTGAGTCGGTATATATTTTTTGACTCCGCGTCATTCCAATTCACAACCCTCACTAAAGAAGTATAACTTGAAAAATACACCATTTTCACGTTTATTAGACTGTTGTGAAATCAATATAAATAAGTTTTGATAACACCGCCGCATGTTATCGAGCGTCTATATAATCTGTAATATCTACGACACATAAAATGTCACAATAAACGACGCCGTTTTCAACGCAGGCATCGACGATCCCGTGACGTCATTACCAAATCAAGAAACGGGATATTCGCCCATAAGGGAAATGTGTTCCATTCTAATGAACATAAATAGAGCGATAAGTGTCCCATTTTGAGAAAATACGCTCGCTCACTGGGATTCATTTCAATTCAGCATTGTGTAGAGTTGTTGATATCGTATTTCTCTATATTATTCACATTATAGGTATCTACGCTTCTTAAAGGGACCTGAATTATGCGAGTCGAGAGTTATAAACTTACAGGCTGGTCCAAAACCGCACGGTTCTTAGACCAATTTATGCCTCGCGTTAACTTCTTACTTATTTATTTATTGTGGATTATAGACGGGTCGACAACTTAGGTCATTAGCGCCTTAAATACAACAAATATCATTATATATTACTTAAAAACTAAATAACATCACAAAACATCCATGAGCAGAGGTGGGATTCGAATCCACGACAGTCTGATTCAGAGGCCGCGACGCTACTAACTGAGCCATACTGTCCTCTCGCGTTAACTTCTGTCTATTTATTGTAGATTATAGACGCTTAACGACTAAGATCATTAGCGTCTAAGTAATAAATTACACTAATGGGGAATAAATAATGTTTGTACCTACCACAAGTGCTGCCTCTCGTGGATAATTGAAAGAACTACTCTCAGGAAAATGGCTCATTAGACTGTCTTGGATTCAAATCCCACCTCCGTTCGTGGGTGCATCCACGAACGGAGAAATTTTGGCCCGACCCCTAGGTCCCGCCATCCGACCGACGCCAATAGTGTATGTGCTATATTATGGCAAATACACTAAAAATAAACTACCGCCTGAACAGTTTACGCCATTCTGAATGTAGGAAGGAATCAGAAATAGTTCACGAGCTGTTGTTTCGCTTTAAGACATAATCACAACACAACGAACTAAGGAGTACAGACGATTGGCATGAGATGTACTTCACGTCAAAAACATTAAATTATTTCAAACGCGCATATAGCAGGAGTGGCATTGGGAATTGTTTTAGATTCATTACTAATTTTTTTCTTAACTTATTTTCATTCAATTCAATTCAATTCAATATTTATTTTTAAATAATAAGTTTCACTAGTATTTAAGACTGTCTTCGCCAGTGAGCTTGTGCTCTTGTTAAATAATAAATAAAAATAGGTAAAAAAACTTTTAAGTTAAACGGTTTTATACATGTACTAAAAAGAAAAAATAATATTTAATTTAGGTTCATAAGCACAAAAGCGTGGGTCGTAAACTCTATGATAATTTATTACAGTCACGACTCACGCTTTTATATTTATGAATCTAAATTAAATATTATTTTTAACATTGGAAATGTTTATGTTCGTATATGGGGGCAGAGTTACGAGTTTTCGTTCAAGGCCAAAAGACAACGGTGTCGCGATCAAGTGAGGAGCAATCATGCAAAATTGAACAAGTGCAATTTTTTCGAAATGTGTTTTATATCATGTCTAGTTAATTGAGAAGTATTTGCGACGATCTGCGGTGTTATTTTTGAGCAAATGTTAATAAATACTGTAGAAAAATCCATTTAAAAGTTAAGTAATCAAGCAAAAGTGAACGCGTATATAACAGAAGAATAATAGGGTTATTCCTGACAAAACTAAACAGTGCATTGATAATTAATATTGTGTGTATAATAAACAGTTAATTATGTTTCATATATGCTGTTATCATTTCCAATGTCCTCGATGGTTGCAAGGATTGCGAAATCTGTGAATTTTTTCTTTACAATATCTATCCAATAGTATACAATGTACATGGTTAGGTTACTAGGTATTATAGCATTGCAATTTATTGTGACCTTCATTCGACCGAGAAAAAATATTGCATTATTTCATATTCTGTCTTTTGCATTATGGAATTAGTTTTAATTTGATTATAATTTTTTTGATTAAATATTAATATCTGGGTGCCGAGCTTTGCTCGGATGAGTTCAAAAAAATAGTACTTGTATGCTGTGAGATATTATTTTCTCAGAATATTATTCCGAAACGAATTTATTTCTGAAACATAATTTAAATAATTGTTTCTGTTATATATTTTAAATACCTATGTGTATTTTTAAGCGTAAAAACTAAGTATCAACTTGAATTAAGCATTTTTTCCTGTAAATATTACTTAGGTCGCCATTTTCAAATCTACCGCCGTTATTGTTTTGTTGACTGAAGAACTCGCAAAAACCGATTTTCATAGATCTTGTAAAAATGTTCGAATCAGATGAAATTCTGCTTGCCCGTTGCCGTTTCAATAATCCGTTTTTAAACATTGATGCCAAATATCAACTTTATCGAAGTACTTTTTCTCTGTGATATCATCTTAGCAACTTCCAGTAAATTTCAAATATTTTTTTTGCATAGAAGGTACCTACTGAAAAACTCACAAAAATCGATTTTCGAAGAAATAGAATTCATATTATATCTTTTAATAACAAACGTCAGACTATAAACCTGCAGCGCAAAACATTTTTACATGCATCTTCACCATAGTTTTTAAAAATCGATGTGTTTTGATATACTGCATGCCTGCGTCGCTAGAAGTGCGGCCCTTCGGGCCGCCGTGCAAATTTTTAAACAAAACTTTTTTGTATGAATCTTAACAATAGTTTTCAAAAATCGATGTGTTTTTACACAGACTCGCGGTGCCAGAAGTGCGGCCCTTCGGGCCGCCTGTTTGTCATTGTTTACATATTGTGCAAGACACTTCTTATATTAGTGTTCATTTACAGTTTTAACCCTTGTGATATTTTATACAAAATCTATGTAGAAATAGGCTTCGAATCGATCTGACAATTGACCGAGCTATAAATAAAAAAACCCTTTTTTTTAATTGCTCCCCTCTGGGACCAAGATTTCTACCTAGATCGATTTCTCGCCCCGAAAAATCCCCATTCTGTAAATTTCATCAAAATCGTTATTCGTTTTTGAGAAAAAAAAGTCTAGGTAAGATTATACGTCATACGATATTTAACGTACATAATATACATATTTTATATAGGTAATATAAAAATAACATACTTAGGTACCTATTTATTTAAATATTAGTTAAAACTACTTACATAATTATGTTTAGTTTTTATTTCTGTTATTTTTTACTATACAAATAGTTCACGGATTATTTTAATAAGTTAAAAATTCTGTCAGATAATTTTGACATATAAATAATGAAAGTAGTTTGTTTTCTCCAAAGCCTACTCACGATATTACAATGTTTTGACAGGTCAAAAAACCGTTTTTAAAAATGATAAAATCGATAGGAAAACGAATTTTTCCAGGGATGAGACCTAGCTAAATCGATTTTTTGCACCCCGAAACCCCTTTTTGGTAAATTTGATCAAAATCGTTAGAGCCGTTTTCGAGAAAATATTTATATAGATACATAGAAACATAGATAGGTAGGTATATACAAGATTTACTCGTTTAATAATATAGGGGGATGGATATCGATGTCTAAAACACAATTTTAAATAAATGCACCTTCCTCAATTTGAAATCACTAAATGATTATAAAGATAGATTGACTTACCCAGAAGCTGTGGTCGTAGCTGGCTACAACACAAGCAGGCGATGTAGGGTTCCTACCGTACAGAAACAATAGCCGATCAGACCATAAAACTTTTTCACATAAAAAATGCATTTTCGCAAAAAACACACGTGTCAAGGGAACGTTTAAGAACACTTTTTAATATTTACATTATTTGAAATCACAATTTTTATTATTAAAACTCAAAAATATCAACACTGCTATAAACGCGATATTCACTGATAGCTCGACGTTCAACTTTTTTATTTTGTTAGCAATGTGACCAACTTACTAAATGCATCTAAATAGTTTCTATTGATGTACTTTTATAAAAGGATTACGTTTTCTATGACATTACGTAATTTACAAATAGTTATTGGTTTTTATGTTATAAACGACATGCACTAGTATTTTTTGTCCTTGTCGACTGCATTTAAACGACATAAGATAATATATTATTATCTTTCATTAATTGATATTTTTTCTCCTACCTAGCCCGAAAGTTCGAACTTTCGTCCCTGCCAAGCGGGAACAAAGTCGCTCTTTATTTCCGTGGTACGGACAAGTGCGCGTGCGCAATAGCACTTATGCCGGCTCTCACGCACCTACTTCTGTCTCCTACACATTGAAATTATTTTCTTTAAAATTATTTTTTAATAATTTTAATAATTTTTTTTTCAATTTTGCGAACTTTCGGCCTGACAGGAGAAAAAATAGTATGCGCAACACGGGAGGAAATTACTACATTTCCTCCCTTGTGGCACAACGTACTATTGTATGTAGTGTTAATAACTTTCGGTATAGAGTCATCAGAAACCCAGCGTTAATCTTATGAATGTTTTGTAACACCGTGTAGCTTTGCAGTTATATTTGAACAAAGAATTTTGTTATTTTTATTATTTTGTAAAGGTTTTATTTAAAATAATGAAACTTCAAAGTAAAAAGCGATCATTGCTTCAGGGAGCGTGGCCTGTATTTTCAATATTATCTCTAATAAAAAAAATCTAAATAAAATTCCTGATACAATTTTTAAGCTCAGTGGCGGCATCAGAGGGTGGGCCATGGCTCATCTTAAACTGTCTTGGCCCACCCTGGAATAATTCCCAATGTCTAGTTTATCTTTTAAGTAAGTAATCTGGGTTAAAATTTTGACGGGTACTGAAATTTTGGGAACAAATATTATTGGCCCACCTTCAGAACACCATTCCTAAGTCTGGCTCACCCTAACAAAAAATCCTAGCGCCGCCACTGTTTGAGCTTAAATATGTAAAAAACAAAATTTATAGACGAAATATAAAAACTGACAGGAAAAAACTGGAAAAAGTCATTTTTACAAATCTATTATAATAAAATTTGTAACTTGCAATGTTATAATTTTTTGCATTGCATAATATACCTACTACATAATTTTTTTTTCCGTTTTTGTACTGTAATAATTATGCAGTAGAAACTCTATAACTCGAACCTCGTGAAGTCGAACAAATTAGCCAGTCCCTTCCGCTGAAACCTAAAAGACTCGAATTATCTAAACTCTATAACTCGAACTAAATATGATTTCCCTACGACCTTACGAACTCTGTATCTCGAAGTAAGCGACGTGTACACTTTACAATCTCTAAGTCGAAGTTTATTGTCTGTTAGAAGGAATAAAATTATGGCTCTGTAAGTCGAAATTGTTAAAAACTCTGTATATTGAAAGTCTCTATAAGTCGAAAGTTCCATAACTCAAAAGTGTTTTGCCATACCCACTATAAAATAGCTACTTTCCATGCATGTATACCGGCCTGTAACTTAGGTTTATTCGCTCTGTCCGCCTGCTATTACATATCACGCCTTGCTGTAAATGTAAAGATGGCGACGCAAATGAATTGTCAAATTTTTCTGAAAATACTGAAAATAAAGTAGAAAAGTCTAGGTATTTTGTAACATGGGTATGGCAAAAAATACCATATATATCTCGTGCGTAATGGTATTATATGACTCGCGTGACTGTAAAACTCGCTGTCGCTCGTTTTTACATATACACTGTAAAAAATAGATGTAAAAATATTTTGAAAGTTAAGGTAGAATTCGCTCGATTTTCTAAGTGATTTTACACTATTATTTGTTTTTACACAGAAAACTTCATAAAAACTTGGACTTTTACTGTAAAGTTAAACAAATTTGTGATTTTTACATATAAAGTAAATTAAAATTACATAATTTGTGTAATATTCCAATAAAGTGTGTAAAAATTACAAAATAAAATGTATAGTTACAATAAAATGGATGAATACAAAACAAATTAATGTAAAATTAGTAACCACGCATGCGCAATGTGTTTTTACGGAATCTACGCGACGTGGCGATACCTGTTTGCGACGTCATTGTCTCTTTGTGTGCCTATTACCAGCTTAATCGCTGGCTACAAATGGACCATCGATAATCTATGTAATCGGCCTTCTCATTTCTTACAGTGTATGTCACTAGTAATACACCCCATTACGCATCTAGATATACAATATACTTTTACCCAATCACTTATTCGATTTAAATACATCAAGACGTAGATTATTGTAAGTATTAATTACTATAAATGTTGAAATAAGGTAAATCATTGTATTCATGACAACAATGGGATCGCGTTTCTGTTTCGCCGAGAGTGTTTTGTCTAGTCACACACACACAAACGTGTACGCATGCTCAAATTCACTAGCGACGTTTTGCTGTAAACCAAATCTACCACTGAATTATGTACGTTTATACTGAAATAAATTACCGGGCGCTGTACGTCGCGCGTTGCGGTGCGGCGCGGCACGGCGCCATGCGGTGGCCGACGAAACAAAAGACGACGTTGTTTGTGTGTGTGTAAAATAACGACCGGCCTCTAGAGTTGCCGTTATTACAATTTAATTAAGGATTTCACGTCATGAAAAGATTGTCCAGTCGTATTAGAATTTAATTTTTGGAACGAGTTACGAAAAATTATTTTTTGCCATACCCACTATAAAATGGCTGCTTTACATGCATGTATATATGTCATTTCCATAGTGATTTATGTTTATGTTATGTATCCGCCTTTACTCTTGTATAATTACTATTTTGTTATGTAATACCTAACTGAAATTATTATAAATGAGAATTATTTGAATACAGAATAAATTTTGAGTTGAAGAGAAAACGTTTGTATTTATTAATGTAAGGAAAGAATATAACAGTTTATTAGTCTGATTCACCCGCTATTACATACTCCTGTGCGTGCGTCGGCTTACTATAGGAGTGGAGTTTGCGAAATAAAATATGAACTGTCAAGAAATTTTTAAAATACTGAAAATGAAGTGAAAAGCAGCTATTTTATAGTGGGTATGGCAATAAATACCGCACATATCTCGTGCGTAATGATATTCTGACTTACATAATATAAGTACTAAAAATTATTAATTGTAAGATAAAACTATAGAAGTGTGTGTTTTTTAAAGACCACCAACAGCTAAGGTTATTTGGGCCTAGCACCAATTCATATTTTCAGTTCATTATTTTTAACATTGGAAATGTTTATGTTCGTATATGGGGGTAGAGTTACGAGTTTTCGTTCAAGGCCAAAAGACAACGGTGTAGCGATCAAGTGAGGAGCAATCATGCAAAATTGAACAAGTGCAATTTTTTCGAAATGTGTTTTATATCATGTCTAGTTAATTGAGAGGTATTTGCGACGACCTGCGGTGTTATTTTTGAGCAAATGTTAATAAATACTGTAGAAAAATTCATTTAAAAGTTAAGTAATCAAGCAAAAGTGAACGCGTATATAACAGAAGAATAATAGGGTTATTCCTGACAAAACTAAACAGTGCATTGATAATTTAATATTGTGTATATAATAAACAGTTAATTATGTTTCATATATGCTGTTATCATTTCCAATGTCCTCGATGGTTGCAAGGATTGCGAAATCTGTGAATTTTTTTAATAATAAATTGAAAATGCAGTTGACACTTATACTAGCTCTCGGGTTAGAACCCGGGAACTGGGGACTTGTAAAAGAGGAATCATAGCAACGCCATGTAAACAACAGCATTGCTACACGATCGGCCATTCTCGCAAGCCCAATTAGAGAAGTAGGTGTACGTCTTCGGTTGCGGCACAATCGTAATTATTGTGCACCTTATCATTTTTTAAAAATGTTATGTAATCCGCAGGATTGCTTCTTTCCATTCAAACAAATTATTTTACATGCGAAGAAAACTTGTTGATTCTAATTAACATGCAATTGTTTGACACGGCGGCGACAACAAAATCTCGTGTGCTATGCAAGTGACATTTGAATAAACGTATCTTTTGTTTCAAGATCAACAAATTAATTTCATTGGCTGTAATATTATTTTATCTGCACGAGCTTCATGGTACATATATTATTATACAAAATATCTACGCTAAGTATGTGTGTTCTCCGCTCTGTATAATGAGTGTATACAGTTAGATTGTAGTGCTTGTAGTGTCTCAAAACCTTGTCACTAACTTCACTACATACATACAATACTGCCATCTTGTACATACACAAACTACATTAAAACGTATACCAACGTCAAGAAAACAACGACCCGATTAAATTACGTCATGGGCGGACAATTGAAATATTATAAATATTATTTTGAAAAGCGAAACCTGGGCTGCCGTGGGTTCGAATCCCATCTGCGCTCATGGATGTTTTGTGATGTTATTTAGTTTTAAGTTAATTGTTATTTAGTGTAGTTGAAAGACGCTAATGACCTTAGATGTTGATGCGTCTATAATCTACATTAAATAAATAAAAAATAAATGAAAAGTGAATTAGCCTTGTTTTATTTTCGTTACGAGCGTCACGTCACGTCCGATCGAAGCGATCGACCAGACTAGTAGTCATCGAAAAGCAGCAACGTTATGTTCATATAACTATATTGTACGTCTACATACAGTATATTTGAGCAGCACATCAAATACCCATTGACCACCAACGATAGAATCTGTATTCTTACGGTCGTTTCCATACTGATCAGGGTTCAAATTACAATACCGGAACCACGTAATAGCAGATTGTATATCTAGTGACGTAATGAGACATATATTACACAGTCACACGAGTCATAATATAATTACGCACGAGATATGTATGGAGTTTTTTGCCATACCCACTATAAAATGGCTACTTTTGACTTCATCTTCATTATTTTCAAAACATTTTTGACAGTTCATTTTGTGTCGCCAACTTCACTCCTATAGTTATAGGCCGAGGCATGTACAGAAGTATGTAATAGCGAGCAGATCAGGCGAATAAATTTAAATCACTATGGAAATGGCTCGCTTTCTCACACTAGTGTGGGAAAGATACATTCCCGTAAATCGGCCTGTCAAAAATCATTTTACATGCATGTAAAGCAGATGTTTTATAGTGGGTATGGCAAAAATTTTATTTATTTATTTATCGTAGATTATAGACGCGTCGACAACTTAGGTAATTAGCGTCTTAATTACATTAAATAACAACTTCCTTAAAACTAAATGATGTTACAAAACATCCATGAGCGGAGCTGGGATTCGAACCCATGACAGTTTGATCCAGAGGCCGCGACGCTAACCACTGGACCACACTGTCCTCTCAACCCGATTCACTTTATTTATTTCTTTATTGTAAATTATAGACGCGTCGATAACTTAGGTCATTAGCGTCTTAATTACATTAAATAACAACTTCCTTAAAACTAAATGATATTACAAAACATCCATGAGCAGAGGCGAGATTCGAACCCACGACAGTGTGATCCAAAGGTCGGCTGCGCTAACCGTTACACCACACTGTTCTCGGTATGGCAAAAAATTTATAACGGACCTCCAAAAATTAACCCGAAAATTACCATAAATTACCCCGAAAATTACCATAAATTACCCCGAAAATAACCATAAATTACATAAATTACCCCGAAAATTACCATAAATTACATAAATTACCGCGACAATTACCAAAAATTACCCCGAATGTTACCATAAATTACACATAAACTAACATAAATTACCCAAAAATTACCATAAATTACCCAAAAATTATCATAAACTACAAAAAAATGACCATAATAGTTTTCAAATTAATATAGTTGGTGGCCCCCTGCTGCGTAGCGATGAGACGAGCCGACACTGACTTTAAGTGCTTGTAAAATAGACACGATATTATGGACTGTGAATCGTGTATTATAACCGTACTGCCGTACTTTGTCCTTAATATATATGCGCCATCGTCCTCACAAAATTACTTTAACTGGCTCTTATCACAGATTAATTTATAGAAGTTGTTATCTAAGCGAGGATAATTTAGAAATAAGCTGTCGACAAATTTCGGGGAACAATTCACTAAAGAACTAAAAGTTAACTTTGCTAAATCATCTTTCAATAGTCTTTAGTCTAATTATTTCATCACAAATAATTACATATGTGTGTGTCTGTTTTAAAGACCACCAACAGCTAAGGTTATTTGGGCCTACCACCAATTCATATTTTCAATTCATTATTTTTACTTCCCACCTCTACTATGGTAGGGAAGTAATGGATTTAGTCCGAAAAAAATATTTCGAGATTTTAACAGATCTTCACGTTTTGAGACCCTAGCAATCGTTTAAGATCATTTTCTGACTGATGTCTGTGTGTGTGTGTGTGTGTGTGTGTGTGTGTGTGTGTGTGTATGTGTGTATGTGGTCAATTTTTCGCCTTCGATATCTTAAGAACGGAACAACATACGGGCATGCCGATTGTTCTATTGTGTTTATCAGCCTTTAACTTAGATCTGATTAGATTTTGAGTCAAATCGGTTCAGTGGATCCTGAGATATTCAAAAAAACGTCCTCAATGTCACGTATTAACATAGGTAAAAAAAAATATAAATGAATTCTAGATGTTATAATATGAAAAAAATGTAAATATTTTTTTTCTCTAAAATGTATAGTTTTCGAGAAAAAAATATTTTACTAAAAAAAATAAAAATTGTACGTAAATCAAGGTAACCATGATTTTTGCTATATTAAGTTAGCCATCAGTAGATCACCAAACAAAAAAGAGGGCCATGCTTTTTTCAAAGAATAAAAATTAAATTGTGTTTTAAAGACCACCAACAGCTAAGGTTATTTGGGCCTAGTCAAAGAATAAAAAAAAAAGTGTTTATTTTTTGCAAATATTTACTAGGTGGGAAGTATAGGACTGGTCATCAGTCGAATTTTTTTAATATTGGAAATGGTTCGTATATGGGGGCAGAGTTACGAGTTTTCGTTCAAGGCCAAAAGACAACGGTGTCGCGATCAAGTGAGGAGCAATCATGCAAAATTGAACAAGTGCAATTTTTTCGAAATGTGTTTTATATCATGTCTAGTTAATTGAGAGGTATTTGCGACGATCTGCGGTGTTATTTTTGAGCAAATGTTAATAAATACTGTAGAAAAATCCATTTAAAAGTTAAGTAATCAAGCAAAAGTGAACGCGTATATAACAGAAGAATAATAGGGTTATTCCTGACAAAATTAAACAGTGCATTGATAAATATTGTGTGTATAATAAACAGTTAATTATGTTTCATATATGCTGTTATCATTTCCAATGTCCTCGATGGTTGCAAGGATTGCGAAATCTGTGAATTTTTTCATACGGTGAATCACAGCTTTCATACAAAATCTTAATATTTTTAAGGGGGCATGAGGCCCCCCGTTTGTGTCGCCACTGCGAAAATTACTTATTCAAAGAGTATGTATAGAGTAAGATTTAAAAACGCAGCCCCCCACCCCGCCTGTTTAAAGCGTTAGAGCGAGTGCGTGTGATATGTCTATAGTGTATGTGAATACATATTTTCCAGAAAGCTCCCCTTGTTCAGCGGATAAAGAGCTTGTCAGCTTTAAGTAGGTGAATATCACTCTCTACCTACACCAAATTATAATCATTTCATGGCTTGCAGTGATTTCAACGCAGACTACTTAAAACAAATGATACAATTGCCAACTTGAAAATGTATCACACAGATCTAAAATTCAATTATTAACATTTTCTATTTACTTCTAAATTTTACTTTTCTATAATTTTGATTGATATTAATAAATTTAAATATGCATAAATTATGATAAACTTTGTATAAATTTTTTTCACAAGGCCGAAAACAATTGACAATCTTAAATCTAAATTCAAAACTGAATATCGTATAAAAATCCAGCAAAATAACGATTTTGAAAGGTAAATCCGACCGTGTTTATAAAATTTAGAAATTTTACGATTTTTTCTACAGCGATACCCCCTTGTGAAAAAAATCGTAAAAATTTCCAAATTTAAACACGGTTGGAAATTTTTACGATTTTTTTCACAGGGGGGTATGGTGGAACAAATTTCCAAATTTGATAACGTCAAATATCACACAGATAATTTATAAATTTATCGTACCTACATTTTAATCACGATGTTTTTTTAATCACACTGTTAAATTTTGACAGCTACGTGTGTTTATTGGTTGCTGCGTTTCGTTACCATAGCAATCCGTCATTTAACAGTATGATTAAAAAAACATCGTGATTAACATTGTGTTTTTTAAAAACCACCAACAGTTATGGTTATTTAGGCCTATAGCACCAATTCATATTTTCAATTCATTATTTTTTTTAATAATAAATTGAAAATCCAATTGACACTTCTACCAGCTCTCGGGCTAGAACCCGGGAACTGGGGACTTGTAATAGAGGAACTATAGCAACGCCATGTAAACAACAGCATTGCTACACGCTCGGCCATTCGTAGAAATCCGTGTCGCAAAGCTTGTGACAGACAGTGCTGTCTTTTTTCATTGCAGCGAAAAATACATACGTCCACTCGATGCTTAGAATTATTGATTATCGTATTTCAATTTTTTGCAATCACCAAAGAAAAACTAAACTGCATGAGGTTACAGTGTGTCCAAGAATATACTACATTGGGATTTTCTAAAATATAAACGGTGCAACACACGATTGTGTTACTGTTGAATTCAGCTGGCCTGTTTTTTCTGGTTGTTATTTTTTTGGAAAAAACCAAAAAATCGAATTTTTAGGGTTTCAAGTAGCTTCTCTTCTATTTCAATTTTTTTAAGTCTGAACATTTCTAAAAGATAAATTTGCAAGTTACCTACCCATTTTTTTGAACACACTGTATATGTATATTTACATGTATCTGTTTAAGATATTATATTCAATGAGATGCTGATTTACTGTAATTCAATTACTGTTTACCAACCTAACAACCATGTATATGCCGCGGTATGGAAGTTCGTCATAGCAGACTAAGGGCGATCGCACACCAGAAGAGCTAAACTTTGTTATGACGCACCTTTAGTCATTTTGTCTAAAGGTACGTGCAGTACGCAGCTGGGATTCTAGATGGTAGCATGTATGGTAGGTGGTGGCTGAAATTATAAGCGCTTATAGGTTTGCACAACGAAGCTTTGATACTAGCATTGATACAAGCTTAAATCGCGTTTGAAATGTCAGATAGCGAAGACGAATATTTGTGTTCTTCTGCTACAAAGTGGTATATTTTAAATACAAATTTGGGTAGGAGTTATCATGTCCACTCTATTAATAGAAAACGATCTAAACATGGTGAATTTCATCATTTATACCAAGAATTAAAATTTTACCCAAACCGGTTTTTTGAATATTTACGTATGGAACCTAACACTTTTAAATACGTCTTTGAAAAAACTCAAAACAAATTAAAGAAAAATTGGCAAAATTTCATTTATTAAACTAGTCACATCCATTGCGAAACTTGTAACGGCCATTTGACAGTTGTCACACGTTGATTGTAGTAGTCAGCGCGCTGAAAGAATGGTGAGATACATTCTTGTATCTAGCAGCTCTTGTAACAGCGCTTATACCTGCTACACTCACTGCTTCGTTGTGTGCGCTCGCATATATAACAATGCATTAATTTAAGCAAGCCTTGCTATGATCTACGCTACCATCTAGAATCCCAGCTCTGTACTGCACGTACCTCAAGGAAACTTGAAGCATACACATCGTGGACAAAAAAAAACAAATCGTCAAAATGTCGTCTGACACGAAAAGGGTACAAAAAATATGATTAAACACACATTACAAAATTACTGACAAGTAGTGACAGTGTGTTAAAACGAGCGATTTAACGAATAACAATCACGCATGAAATATATATGATATTTTTTGCCATACCCACTATAAAATAGCTGCTTTTCACTTCATTTTCAGTATTTCCAAAAAAATTTGACAGATCATTTGCGTCGCCATCTTTACATATTATAGCAGGCCGTGAGTAGGTTATAATAGCGCGCGGATCAGAGCGAATAAATATAAAAATCACTTTGGAAATTGTTTACTTAGCACACTAGTGTGTTTTTGAAAACACTAATTTCAACACACCTGCCTGTTAACAAATCCATTCCATGCATACCTACATACACGCATGTATATTAGCTATTTTATAGTGATTATGGCAAAAATAATAGATATATAATAATAATAAAAAGAAAAATAGTGATGACACACCTGTGTGTAAAAAAATGGGTGTGTGCTTATGACCACACGACAGAAGTGAAAACTTCAGATTTTCTAATTTTTGGTGTCATCTATTATAGCGCATTTATGAACTAAAAATAATTTATTACTAAAATACTAAAACTGTATTTTTAATTAATTCCACCTTAGTTTCAAAAAAATTATAATTATTGCCAAAGAAAGAATATAACAAAAATTAAAAAATATATAAATAAATATCATGTAGAATTTAGAAAAAAAAAACGCCAAAAGTTCTACGCTGCCATCAGGTCTCGAACCCAGGTTCCTATGCATAGAACGCAAAGACGTAACCAGCTGCGCTATGGGTGGAAGGGTGTAGACGGTCGTTTTTATGATATTAGTATGTTGCGAATTCTTACGGAAGTAGTTGCGAACGCTTCACATTTTTTCAGTACCCAGGCAAAGAGTGCCTAACGCGCCTATAAGGAAGTTTTCACTTCAAAAAAAAAGTAAATTGGTTGAGTAGGATGCGCTGGCGACCTGTCGGAAGAAAGCGGCTCGTGTTTTAAATATGCAGATGGCTATGTAATGAATTTCAGAATAGCAATTATACGGGAGCATTAAATGTTGTGCAAATTTATTGCTAGAATATAATGTTATTGTTATGCGTACCCCTTTATTGCTAATATCTTAATTTTAATAACATAATAAATACTAATAATAATAATAAAGGAGTAACTAAGTCATTACGTAATTAACAAATTAAACGACCCCAGCAGAACGGTAAATATAACGGGGTTCATTTTATACAACTGCTTACTTATTTATTTAAATTTGTGCTTGTTAACCGGTAAAGCCGCGTGCACACTTAACGCGCTCATCAAACAACACCAGACAAGTTTGTTTCAAGGAAGCTTTTTCATCAGGCGAGTGTATCAATAGATCAATCAAGTCTTTCTCTTTGTTAAAAAATGCAAAAAGAATGTTTTTTAGGTGACTGTTCACTCATATTGTAAAAAATGCTCTCGGAAAAATCCAAACTATGGTCACAAAAGCAGACGCTAATGACCTCTGTTGTCGAGCTTCTATAATCTACAATTCATTCATTCATTATGCAGGTGATTAAGGGAACGCACATTGAATAGCTGGTGAACAATTTCACTCCGAAAAAAAAAAGGGTGTGGGTCTCGGGACCCCCGACAGATGTGAAACATCAAAGAAAACGTTATTGAACTCGGTGGTATTCTCTATATAGTAGTATAAGTATATTTTTTCAAAAGCAGCAACTAACTGTTATGCAGACGTAATCCTATATACTGCACTGTAACACACGCGGTTGCGGCGTTTGAGCACGCCTGAGTCAGAAACGGAACTAAATACACAGCGAAGTATCTATATTACATACCTACACGTGTATACATATACTTTTGCTTTACAGTACGTTCGTATGTATACTCTCTCTCTCTTTCCGTGCCCGAGCGCGCGGAAGCCGAGAGAGAGAGAGAGAGAGTGCCGCAGTGGTGGGGAAAACAGCAGCGAAGGAGCGGACCAAACATTTCGTTGCATATTTCCCCTCACGCGGCTGTTCACAGCCCGACATAAGATGTTTCTAGTGATGTGCCGGATATCCGTATCCGATCCGTATCCGCGGATATCCGAGGGAAAAGAAAGATCCGTATCCGTATCCGTTAGTTTTTTGACGGATCTTTTACGGATCTTTTACCTTATCAATTTTCAATTCATAGATAAAATTTTATATATATAGGTGATTAGGTAATAATGAAAAACAATTAAATTCCATTCAGATTATTTTTTATTTTTTAATATCGTGGTCAATAATTTTTTCCCATAACAGATAGTCTTTTTCCAAAGGTCGATGTGCAATATTTAGTATTTACCGCCGCGTACTCTAAGAAAGTTAAGATCCGTATCCGTATTCGCGGATCTTGAGACCAAATATCCGTATTCAGATCCGTATCCGCGGATATACATTTTTAACGATCCGGCACATCACTAGATGTTTCACATCAAAAACTAACATATTTTCAGTAGCTTGTTAATACGAAGTTGGTATGCGCGGCTAAAAATTTATTGTGAGTTGATCTTTAGTAAAGAAGGTGTTAGAATATAACGCAAGCCTTTATATTGCGATGAATGAATATTACAAAGGTGCGAACTGCGAACGGGCAGCGCCTGAGAGAACCCTTTCTCATTTAAATTAAGACTTATCATTTATGATTATTGTTGCGCTGGATACCCGCAGTCTTGTGATAGATTGTAAGGCGTTGGGGGATTCCCAGAGTCGTCTATAATACTCGGCTTATTTTGCACCCAATTAACCGTAATCTGCTGACATGCGAGATGGGATCGACCGTGTTTGGCTTAGCTATAGTGTATTTTGACTTTTTAATTGAATTTCGTTTTTTATAAATACTTAATATTAAGTGTATAATATTATATACATTTTCCCAGTAGTGTACATACACAGATATAATAATTGTGACCCTCATTCGACCGAGAAAAAATATTGCAAGTTACATATTATTCTGTCTTTTAAAAATATGGAATAAGTTTTAATTGAATTATAATTTTTAACATTGGAAATGTTTATGTTCGTGTATGGGGGCAGAGTTACGAGTTTTCGTTCAAGGCCAAAAGACAACGGTGTCGCGATCAAGTGAGGAGCAATCATGCAAAATTGAACAAGTGCAATTTTTTCGAAATGTGTTTTATATCATGTCTAGTTAATTGAGAGGTATTTGCGACGATCTGCGGTGTTATTTTTGAGCAAATGTTAATAAATACTGTAGAAAAATCCATTTAAAAGTTAAGTAATCAAGCAAAAGTGAACGCGTATATAACAGAAGAATAATAGGGTTATTCCTGACAAAACTAAACAGTGCATTGATAAATATTGTGTGTATAATAAACAGTTAATTATGTTTCATATATGCTGTTATCATTTCCAATGTTCTCGATGGTTGCAAGGATTGCGAAATCTGTGAATTTTTTTAATTAAATATTATAGATATCGATGTGGATAACACAATTTTAAATAAATGCACCTTCCTCAATTTGAAATTACTAAATGATTATAAAGATAGATTGACTTACCCAGAAGCTGTGTTCGTAGCTGGCCACAAGACAAGCTGGCGATGTAGGGTCCGTACCGTACAGAAACAATAGCCGATCAGACCATAAAACTTTTTCGCATAAAAAATGCATTTTCGCAAAAAAAACCGCCAAACTAATATTACACACGTGTCAAAGGAACGTTTAGGAACACTTTTTAATATTTACATTATTTGAAATCACAATTTTTATCATTAAAACTCAAAAATATCAACACTGTTATAAACGCGATATTCACTGACAGCTCGATGCTCATCTTTTTTATTTTGTTAGCAATGTGACCAACTTAGTAAATGCACTTAAATAATTTATATTGATGTATTTTTGTTAAAGGATTACGCTTTCTATATAATATCGTGTCCCAATTATGTATTTTAAAAATAATTATTGGTTTTTGTAAATACGAATTTTCGATGCAAAATAAGATCAGGTTCAGTTCGTTTCTATCTGTGGTAGTGTGAGAACGTGTTATAGTTTGCTCTTGGTGTATTTAAAAAGTGCAAATTTATCAAATTTATTTTTAAATCCCGGCAAAATTGTATAAATATAGTGTAGTGTTTGAAGCGGTAGTGAATGCCACTTGATTCAAGTGGCGGTGTACGATTGCCCCCTGATAAGGGGGCATTATCCTTACATAGATCCCATAATGCAGGCGAGAAGAGTATTGAAAATTTGATCCGAGGTGTGAAGAAAATTGCAGGTAGCACTAGCAGTATGGCTAGGAAAAAGAAAAGCAAGTTTTCCAAAGATCCTATAAACATAAAGGAAAAAATAGGTAAGATTAAAAATACTAATTGCGATTTCAAAGATGACGTCAATGAACAAAATATGGAATACGATGCACTCGGTTCAGACAAGCATCCAGTTCAATCAGGTAATCTAATTGGCTCTGTTGAATCGCTTCATTCAATTTCAAATGCTGAAACTACAACTGTTAATGACAATCTTATGTCAACAAATAATCAGCTGAGTGGTTTAAATGGAAATAATCAACAACCAACATCTAGTATTAGAATAAATAATGTTAACGATAATAATGATAAAAATATCCAAGAAAAACCTAAATTTAAAGAAAATCATACAGGTCCATATTATATATTTTTAGAAAGCAATGATAAAGAAAAAAACATAGGAAAATGTCATCCTATGTACATTGGCAGATTTGTTCACACCAATTTTCCAGAAATTCGTAATTCTATTGTTAATATAAAAAAAATAGGCAAAAACCGCATAAAAATAGAATTAGATAGTAAGAACTCTGCAAACAAAATGATAGCAAGTTCGAAATTTGATGAAATTAATTTAAATAGTTATATTCCTAACCATTTATTGTTCAAAACCGGTGTTATCAGAAACGTGGATTCAGTATTACCCATTGACTATTTAATGGAAAATATTATAACAACACATCCCATTCATAAAATTAAACGAATGACTCGAAAAGTTAACGATGACTATGTTAATACTCAAACCATAATTGTAACTTTCGAAGGTCAGAATTTACCAAAATTTATCAAATTAGACTTCACCATATGTGAAGTAAGTGAATATGTTCCCAAAGTTGTTCAATGCTTCAAATGCCTGAGGTTTGGTCATATGCAGGGACAATGCCGTAGTTCCGAACGTTGCCTTAAATGTGGTGAGCAGCACCCCCGCAGTCAGTGCAATGCCACGGACGCTTGTTGCGTACATTGCAAAGGCACACATTTAGCAACAGATAAACAATGTCCAGAGTACAATAAACAGAAAGTTGTCAAAGAAAAAATGGTTCAGCATAACCTTTCATATTCGGAAGCAATGGAAATAGAGAGAAATTCATATGCAAATGCGACCAAAGCAATTGACATAGACTGTGAGCGCGATTTTCCGATTTTTAATGATGGTCCCAGTACATCAAATGTCCCTATAAATACGAATCTTAGCCAATTAAATGCTCCTAAAATAAGACGGAGATATAATGAAATAAGTTCCGTACCTAGAACATCGCACAGACAGAGGGGTTCAAACTTAAATAAAGTAGCACCTTATTTTCAATCTGAACCAAAATCGTTTGATCGTCAAAGGAACAAAACACCAATAATAACTCATAACCCTCATAAGGTTAATGAGAGTGAAAAATTAGAATCAGTAATTAAGAATATTCTAGAAACTGTTGCAAATTTATTTGCGCAAATTCCGTACTCAGCTATATCTTCTCCAAAAATAAATGCACTCAGACATTTGATAAATGATATTTATAAAGAACAATCCGATGATGAGTACTCTGACTATAGTACAATGGAACAGTAGGTCATTAATCTCAAATAAAGCTAATCTAGAAATATTGTTACAAGAAGAAAACATAAAAATTGCTGCTATTTCGGAGACCTGGTTCCGAGATAACTATCATTTCTCCATTAATAATTTTAACTGCGTGAAAGCAAATAGAGCCGATGGCAAAGGCGGTTCGGCGCTTTTGATTCACAAAAGTGTAAAGTTTAAATCTTTGAATATGGCGAACTATAACGATCAAATTATTCAAATATGCGCTATTCAAGTAATGTGTCAATCTCCTTTTATTGTCATTTCTGTCTACTGCGCTCCTAAACATAATACGTCATATAATTTTTGGGAAAAACTTTTCAAAAATATTAATTGCCAGTAATAATATTGGGGGATTTTAATGCCCATTGTCATAGCTGGGGCTGCCTATACTCTGACAAAGAAGGAGACAATTTAATAAAAGCAATAGAAGACAATGATTTGGTGATTTTAAATGACGGTTCCGAAACTATTCTGAATTATAATAGAAATAAATCTGTTGTTGATATCTCGGTTTGTGCTCAATCGTTATCTAGTAAAATTAATTGGAGACGATTGGACGATGCATGGGGATCGGATCATTTTCCGATTATTTTAGAATTATCGGGTAATTATAATATTTCAGAAAAATCATTTACGCCTTTTTATAAATGGAATGTATCTCACGCTAACTGGGAAGACTATACTAAACTAATTGAAACAAATTTGAACAAAATAAAACAAAACGTTCAAAACATTAAATACAATCAGTTAATCGAAATAATAAATGCATCGGCGGAAAATACAATTCCTAAATTTAAAAATATTAATATAAAAAATTATAGAGATATATCATGGAGAGATGATGAATGTAATAATTTACTTAAGGACAGAAAAACAGCTTTTAAATTATATAAAGAAAGTTCTAATTATTATAATTATTGTAATTACAAAAATATTGATGCCAAAGTTAAAAGAATTTTTAAGACAAAAAAACGAAATAAATTTAAGCTATTTTGTGAATCTCTTAACAGAGAAACTCCACCTGCAGAAATATGGAAAAATATTAAAAGACTTCAAGGTTATTTGAATAAAAAAGACTATTGCGACAATATATCATTAGGCAAATTAGGAATCACTGAATTTGTAGACAGAATAGTGCCTACTTCAGTCGAACAATCTGTGGACATTGACACACAAAATATCGAACAACACGAGCTAATAAAACCTTTCGTTAGACATGAATTAGATAAAGCTTTAAAAAATAAAAAAGGATCGGCCCCGGGTCTTGATTTTATAACATACGCAATGATTGCAAATTTGCCTGATTGTGCGACAAATCTTTTACTAGATATTTATAACGACATTTATAAATCAGGAGAGTTACCAGCTTCCTGGAAAGATTATGTAATAGTACCTATTCTAAAACCCGGTCGCAGTAAGACAGATCCTAAGTCATATCGCCCAATATCACTGTCGTCTTGCTTATTAAAAACACTTGAAAAAATGATCAATAATAGATTACATTATTGGCTCGAAAGAAACAATTTATTTCCGAGTTCTCAACATGGGTTCCGTAAAGAACATAGTGTAATAGACAATTTGTCCACACTTGTAACTGACATACAAATAGGAATGGGAGAACAACAAATAACAGCTGCAGCATTTTTGGACATAGAAAATGCGTACGACTCTGTTCTTCCGTTAATATTATGCGAGAAAATGAAAAAATTGGGCATCCCAGCTCAGTTAAATAAATTTATTTATAAAATTATCAGTGACAGAAAACTTCATTTTAGATTTGATCATAAAATAGTTGAATCTCGAATATCATCGAAAGGTCTCCCTCAGGGAGGAATTTTAAGTCCGGTACTTTACGTAATATACACTCTAGATTTGGAAAATATACTCAGTCCAAATGTTAAAATTATTCAATATGCCGATGACGTATGTATTTATACACAACAGGCAAAAGTTCAAGACTGTAATCTAAATTTAATTGACGCTCTGTATACTTTAAAAGCTTGGCTTAAAGAAAATGGTATGACACTAGCAGTTAATAAAACTAAATGTATGTACTTTACAAATAAGCGAAAAGCGCATCTTCCTGAATATTTGCAGTTGCCAAACAATATTAAAATTTCGGTAGTAGACTCGTATAAATTCTTAGGTCTGACATTTGACAAGAAACTAAATTGGAAGGAACATATTAATTGTTTAATAAAAAAATGTGAAACAGGAATTAATATAATAAGAGCTATTGCCCATACATCATGGGGAGCGGACCCAAAAATTTGCCTAAATATCTATAAAGCAATTATTAGATCAAAAATTGATTTTGGATCATTTTTGTATGGCTCTGCCACTTATACACAGCTAAAAAGATTAGATGTGATACAGTTCAAAACGCTCAGATTATGTATAAGCGCTCTAAGAGCAACTGCAACAAATGCACTATTAATTGAATGTGGTGAATTATCACTGGAAAAAAGAAGACATATCCTAGGCTCCAGATATTTATTAAATCAAAAGACAATGACAAGTAATAAATTGATACCTAAAATAAATTATTTAACAGGATTAGTCTTAACGTCGAGATTTTGGATTTGTAGAACTACTCCTATTCTAGTAAACAATCATATCGACTTAAGTTCTTTACAAATAAACCTTCACTATAATCATTACACCTGTTGGTATAACTTACCTTACGACATTTTTATGGAACATTTTAACATCTATACTGAACTCAGTATTCAGTATGATCACGATATATTGTCGACATTTCCCAACGCATATTTTTTATATACAGATGGATCTAAAAAGGAGGATAATACAGGATGTGCGTTTATTGATCCAAAAAGTAATACATCCAGAATGTTTAAACTACCCGGAACAATTTCAATATTTACTGCTGAGGCCGTTGCCATTGTTGAAGCTATAAAATATGCAGATACATTAAATACACATAATATTGTCATTTGTTCTGACTCCTTAAGCGTACTTCAATCCTTAAAAAATTCTGAAAAAAAGAGTAATTATGTAATCACCGAAATATTAAAATTACTGCATAATCTAAAGACAACTAAACAAATTACTTTGTTATGGGTTAAAGGACATGCTCAAGTGTCCCATAATATAGAAGTAGATATTATGGCCAAAAGAGCTGTAACTGAAGGTATGTGGCTAGATATTAATATTCCTCTGGATGATGCTAAAAGAACGTTAGAGTCTGTCTATCTTAATAAATGGCAAAAAGAATACGACAATATCTCACAAAATAAAGGCAATTTTTATTGGAACTTACAAAGCAAAGTACTAAAAAAACCTTGGTTTAGTAAAAGTATGCTGGAGCGGCCCAATATAGCCACTATTTGTAGATTAAGATTTAATAACGCTTTGTTTCCAAACTATTTATATAAAATCAAAAAAATCGACTCACCTTACTGCGATTGTGATAACCAAACTGTAGCAGATGCTAAGCACATATTATTTAGTTGTCCCAAATTTGTTGCAAATAGAGAACCGTTTATTAATTCCATTGTTAAATGTAATATTCCATTACCTGTATGGTATCCTGAAATCCTAGAGATAAAAAACGGAAAAATATTTAAAGATATATGTAAATATCTAAAATCTATTGAATTAAAAGTATAAAAATTAGTAATAAATAAATTAGAATATAGAAATTACCTTGTGTGTGGTTCCTATACCTTAAATTTTCCTTGTATCAAGTGGCCGTTCATGTGTTGTTCAAATCCTGTTCTAAAGGCCGGTGCAGTCCATTGTCTTCGTCATTTGTCCTGTTGTCCATCCCTCTTGTGTGTCCCTGTCTTAAAAAAGTAGTATTAAGAAAAAAAAAAAAAAATAAATAAATAAATAAATAATGTAACTAACTTACCTTAACGTAAAGAACAGATTTATTATTATGACCAGTTTAAATTTTACTTAGGTATCTATTGTTAATTTTTTATTATATAAATTTATTATTTTTTCTCTCATTTTAAGCATTCTACCGAACATAATGACATGGCTGATTATATCAGAAGATATAGAGGCCAATAAAACCTATATTAAAAAAAAAAAAAAAAGATCAGGTTAATTTTTTCAACAAATTATTAAAATTGCACCTAATCTATTTAAGTACCTATTTAAGTAAAAATCACGTAAAAAGTGACTTTCCGGTATCCTCAAGGCTCAAGGGATGTGTAAACATTCAAAATTGAATATGATAACTTAAAAAAATATCGACAGCTGATCAGGGCGTATTGAATATGGCATAAGTACACTCTAGGAGCTTTTTTGATTTTCCCGCCGTAAGTATGAAATTTCACGGATAATTTTTAGGTAGTGGATCGTCAGTAAAGATGAGTTTAGATGTTACACATCATTGACGACTACTGTACGACTTTTTTATGTCAGTTGATGGTTAAAATTGAATATGTTTATTTTTATTTATTTATTGTAATTTATAGACGCGTCGACAACTTAGGTCATTATAGCGTCTTGAATACAACTCACTTAAAACTAAATTACATCACAAAACATCCATGAGCGGAAGCGGGATTTGAACCCACGACAGTCTGATGCAGGGGCCGCGACGCTAACCACTGGACCACACTGTCCTCTAAAATTGAACGGGTATCGGAACAGCCTGTATATAGACACAAGGATAAGTAACCGAGTAGAATCTAAGTAGTAACCACTGTGCGTAACACATCCTGAACAAGGACAATATTGCGAAGGTACCGTACATATAGGCTATAGGCAATATAATGCCAGCATAAACGCATTACGACCATATATTTATGTATTTATGTATTAAGTATACCTTCTCTATGGGTAGGTAATACCTATGTCACTGTACCTACACTGTCTTTTGTTGTTTTTGGGCGCTGCTCAACTGTTTTAGTAGATTGTATTACATATGGGGTGCGTTCCACTTGGCGACCATTGCGCCCACTACGCTCGCGCCTTATGGCCGCGCTCATTACGTTTGGTCGTTGTAGGCGTTGCGATCGCCAAGTGGAACGCACCACTAGTGAACTAATGACGTATATTACTGACGCGTCTGACAGTCACACGAGTCATAATATCATTACGCACGAGATATATGGAATTTTTGATGTGAAACATCTTATGTCGGGCTGTGAACAGCCGCGTGAGGGGAAATATGCAACGAAATTTCTGGTCTGCTCCTTCGCTGCTGTTCTCCCCACCACTGCGGCACTCTCTCTCTCTCTCGGCTCCCGCGCGCTCGGGCACGGGAAGAGAGAGAGAGAGTATACATACGAACGTACTGTAAAGCAAAAGTATATGTATACACGTTTAGGTATGTAATATAGATACTTCGCTGTGTATTTAGTTGCGTTTCTGGCTCAGGCGTGCTCAAACGCCGCAACCGCGTGTGTTACAGTGCAGTATTAGGATTACGTCAGTATAACAGTTAGTTGCTGCTTTTGAAAAAATATATACTACTACATAGAGAATACCACCGAGTTCAATAACGTTTTCTTTGATGTTTCACATCTGTCGGGGGTCCCAAGACCCACACCCTTTTTTTCCATACCCTGCACTGTAAAATAGTTTTCACTTCATTGTCAGTATTTTTAAAAAATTTTGACAGTTCATTTTGTGTCGTCGAAAGGAGCAGTCAGTAGGTAATAACGGGCGGATCGGAGCGAATAAACATAAATCACTATGTATTTTTTTTAAAGACCACCAACAGCTAAAGTTATTTGTGCCTAGCACCAATTCATATTTTAAATTATTATTTTATTTTTTTTAATAATAAATTGAAAATCCAATTGACACTTTTACCACCCACAAAATCCCCCACCCACAAAATCCCCCATCCACAAAATCCCCTACCCACAAAATCCCCCACCCACAAAATCCCCCATCCACAAAATCCCCCACCCACAAAATCCCCCATCTACAAAATTCTCCACCCACAATATCTCCCACCCACAAAATCTCCCACCCACAAAATCCGCCCCCCACAAAACCCCCCACCCACAAAATCCCCATCCACTAAATCTCCCACCCACAAAATCCCCCACCTACAAAATCCCCCACCCACAATATCCCCCACCCACAAAATCCCCCACCCACAAAATCCCCTACAGCATTCGATCGTGGCATTGCTACAGGCTCGGCCATTCTCAAGACCAATCACTATGTAAATGGTTTGCTTTCCTACACTAGTGTGTGAAAGATACGTCCCCGTACACCGGCCTGTCAAAAGTCATTTTACATGCTTGTAAATCAGCTATTTTATAGTGGGTATGGTAAAAACTTATTTACGGGTAGCGTTTCGTAACCACCGGGATTTGCAAGTTGTAATCAAGCTTCTCCAATACATTCCTGCTCGAGCAGTGAAGGACTTTGCACGGTGGGTTGGGGTAAGTACAACAGTAACGCGATTACCGACAACATCGGTACCTATCCTACCGACAGATACTGAGACACATTGCACACAAGGGATGGACAAACCAAATACCTACATTAAACAGATTGCGCATTTTTTTTTAAAAAGCAAAATTTAACCGTGCACGACAGTGCGGCTACACTTGCCCCCTTTCTAGGATCCGTTCTCATTCCAAATCCAACACACATATTTTGTTTGATTTGCTTACTAGATCATTGATACGCTAGTCCTAAAATTGTCCTAAAATGGTCTTTAAATTGTCCTAAAATGGTTCTAAAATTGTCTATAAATTGTCCTAAAATGGTCCTAAAATTGTCTTTAAATTGTCCTAAAATGGTTCTAAAATTGTCTTTAAATTGTCCTAAAAATGTCCTAAAATGGTCCTAAAATGGTCCCAAAATTGTCTTTAAATTGTCCTAAAATGGTCCTAAAATTGTCTTTAAATTGTCCTAAAATCGTCCTAAAATGGTTCTAAAATTGTCTTTAAATTGTCCTAAAATTGTTCTAAAATGGTCCTAAAATTGTCCTAAAATGGTCCTAAAATTGTCCTAAAATGGTCCTAAAATTGTCTTTAAATTGTCCTAAAATGGTCCTAAAATTGTCCTTAAATTGTCCTAAAATTGCCCTAAAATATCAAGTCTCTAATTTCAAGGTTCTGAGAATTTGGAGAAAGTATAAATTTAATTTTCAATTTATTATTGGAAATAACAATAAACTGAAAACACAGACAGTTTAGGCACTAGTTAAAAAAATTCGAATAAGTTTTTTTAGTAAAAAATATATTTTATTTAAAATCGTCAGTATAAAATTAAGCAAAATCGCAGGATAGTGGACAAAATAATTTGATTTATTAAATTAAATGTACGACGTTTCGTCTATAGATTTAGACTTTTTCAAGTACAATCATAAAAATAACAATATTTATTTTGTCCACTATCCTGCGATTTTGCTTAATTTTATTATAATCACGATGGACACGATTTCTAATATAAATCGTCAGTATATTGGACAGCCCTGACAAACAAAACACGGTACATATTATACAACGTATCGGAACGGGTTGTGTGCCACTGCGGGGAATCCCATAAGATTAATTACTTGCTATTTGTACAGGTGGAAGCACATACTATTGGTGTACGTACTTACACACGTTTCAAGTCGACACCTTGTGTTGCCACCGCATAATCGAGAATGTATCGATAGAATCGATAACGCTTCGAGACAACGCTCAATTGCCGTAACGAGTTTTTATTGTGGTAGACGCGATTCGATTTCAATTTACAAAAAAAACGGTTCTTTGATTGCAAATGTTTGCCATGCCAAGTACCGAAGTTTTAATTGCATTAAATTTTGTTTTAATAAATTACTTGCTGTCTTTAAAGCGAGTTGTGAAACTTTGTGACAAGCTCCCAATCGGATTTTGAAATACACGGATCTGAAATGAATTCTTACCACATAATTTATAAGTTAATTATTTTCGGAGTATATTTTTGAGTTAGTGTTAGCGCAATGCAATTTTGTTGCCACGCCAATGATTGAGGTACACAATCGAAATAATTAAAAAATAGGTAAAAAAGTCTGTTATTCAAAAAAATAGTACTAGTGCGTACAAAAAAGTTATGACTAATATCAAAAAATCCTCATATACCAAATTTCGTTAAAATGCCTAAATTATTTTAAAAGTTATTTAAAAAAATCAAAAATCAAAATTAAACTTTGACACCCTGTATCTCTTTTAATATCAATTTTCGGAATAGACAAGTTGGGGTCTATCGCAATATTTTTTTGTAAGGAATCAGCTGTTACTCTATGTGCTATTCTTTTTGGGACACCCTGTATAATAATGAGCACCTGATTAGATTTGCAGGAAATTTCAGTTAACAGTTTTTTTTAAATCTCTATAAGGGCACCCAATGGGTAGTTAGCAGTGTGGTTTTACCCACACACTAAGCCTGTTTTCTTTTTAAATTTTATTATTTCGATTGTGTACCAAACCCCAATCAATCGAGGCTTGAGAATGGCCGAGATTGTAGCAATGCTGTTGTTTACATGGCGTTGCTATGGTACCTCTATTACAAGTCACCAGCTCCCGGGTTCTGGCCCGAGAGCTGGTAAAAGTGTCAATTGGATTTTCAATTTATTATTAAAAGAAATAATGAATTGAAAATATGAATTGATGCTAGGCCCAAATAACCTTAGCTGTTGGTGGTCTTTAAAAACACACAATTTTGACAGTGAGTTTTACAATAAAAATAAACGGTCTCCAGTTCACGGGTTCTGGCCCGAGAGCTGGTAAAAGTGTCAATTGGATTTTCAATTTATTATTAAAAAAAAATAATGAATTGAAAATATGAATTGGTGCTAGGCCCAAATAACCTTAGCTGTTGGTGGTCTTTAAAAACACACCATTTTGACAGTGAGTTTTACAATAAAAATAAACGGCCTCCAGTTCACGGGTTCTGGCCCGAGAGCTGGTAAAAATGTCAATTGGATTTTCAATTTATTATTAAAAAAAAAATAATGAATTGAAAATATGAATTGGTGCTAGGCCCAAATAACCTTAGCTGTTGGCGGTCTTTAAAAACACACAATTTTGACAGTGAGTTTTACAATAAAAATAAACGGTCTCCAGTTCACGGGTTCTGGCCCGAGAGCTAGTAAAAGTGTCAATTGGATTTTCAATTTATTATTAAAAAAAATAATGAATTAAAAACATGAATTACCAAATAACATTAACTGTTGGTGGTCTTTAAAACACAATTTAATTTTTAACTCATTCAATCGCATGCCGACAATATTCCGTCGCGTGCCACGACGCGTGTCAATGGTTCGCCATCCCTGGTACAGTGCGTGTCGAATGCGGAAGTGAATTTTAACACTTGTCCTGCTATTATTATTTTATATAAATAATAATAAGGATGAATTTATAATAAAGTGGAAATCGAGAATTTAATTATGAATAATTATCAGCTGTAAACAGCGTTAGATTTCCCTGAAGCGGATGTTCGCCCAGATACTATCAACTCTAATGAGTAATTAACGGCGGGACATGCCAAGAGGTAAATGCCGAGCTGGAAAGGTGTGCCACGGTAACCGGGACACGATCAAGGGTACAGCTTTGCTCTATAGTCTCTACTCTCTACTATACTACACTTCTTTTATATACCGGGTGTAAACGGTTTTACGGAACATAGGGCAAATAACGTTGAGAAGATTTACAATTTTGTAGTAGTAGGTTATGGGCCATAAGATTCAATACCGTAGTAGCTGCTTTGTTTTTTTTGAAGTGAAAACTTCCTTAAGGTACGTGCAGGACGCAGCTGGGATTCTAGATGCATGTATGGTAGATGGTGGCTGAAATTATAAGAGCTTATAGGTTTGCACAACGAAGCTTTGATACTAGCATTGATACAAGCTTAAGTCGCGTTTGAAATGTCAGATAACGAAGACGAATATTTGTGTTCTTCTGCTACAAAGTGGTATATTTTAAATACAAATTTGGGTAGGAACTATCACGTCCACCCTATTAATAAAAAACGATCTAAACATGGCGAATTTCATCATTTATACCAAGAATTAAAATTTTACCCAAACCGGTTTTTTGAATATTTACGTATGGAACCTAACACTTTTAAATACGTCTTAGAAAAAACTCAAAACAAATTAAATAAAAACTGGCAAACAAGTCATTAAATGAAAAGCACCCTATATTATGTATGTTTGGTTACCCATAT
This sequence comes from Mongoloraphidia duomilia, assembly GCA_039654895.1. Taxonomy (NCBI): domain Eukaryota; kingdom Metazoa; phylum Arthropoda; class Insecta; order Raphidioptera; family Raphidiidae; genus Mongoloraphidia; species Mongoloraphidia duomilia. The sequence continues at coordinate 647,897 of CM077521.1, read as the reverse complement.
CTGCACCGCATTGTAAGGCACGAAAGAGGCATCCCTGCATGGGCTGTGGCCACAGCAACCCTCGTGTACGGCGGCATATAAGGCCAGTTCTTATATACGGCGGACGTAAATTGTGTTTATGTCACCGAATCGCAGGTGCAGTGTGTTTTACCAAATACCAATATACAAATTTATACTCCAAATATTCTACATATATCTACGTACAGGCATATGCCTACCAGGCACCTATATATGTCAAGGTGCTACAGTGAAACCTTTTAAAAAATAGGTTTTCCTGTACACCATGAGTGAGGTCCTATATTCCCTTTTTTTTCAAAATTTTAGGTTTAAAATCAGAATTCGTTTATTTACGGTACACGTCCGTGATTGGGTCTACCTTACTCTATATATGTACTAAATTTAAACTTTTTTGGTCCAGTAGATTCAGAGAAAATAAGCGGTGACAGATGGACAGACTAAAGATGAGCAAAGCAAGACCAAGACCAAGACTTGGACAGTCTTGGTCTTGGTCTTGCTGATTCAGTGTTGGTCTTGGTCTTGCTCAAATATGACTGGACTTGGTCTTGCTTATTTAGTCTTGGTCTTGGTCTTGCGTATCAAGTCTTGGTCTTGCTCATTTTGCTCATTATTTTTGAAGTAAGAATTTTTAGTTTAATATTGTGTATTTGGCCTTGGTCTTGCATATTCGGTCTTGGTATTGGCCTTGTTCTTGTTCATTCGGTCTTGGTCTTGGTCTTGCTTTCTCGCAAGACCAAGACCAAGACTGCAAGACCAAAACCAATTTTGCTCATTACCCGACAGATAGACACGAGAGTTCCGTTTTTTCATCGGATGTACGGAACCTTAAAAATGATTAAATTATACTCTGTTATTAAGTACAAAAATTCAATAATTAAAGGTTTCACCACAACTGGGCGGTTTCACTAAATATAATATATGGTACCTGCGAAATAACTATGGTTTCGTAAACTTGCAATAATTCATTTGCATGTTAACCACAAATTATAATATGTGTTGCATAAATTCAAATGCCATGTGCATTACATAATGTGCATCGTGCTATTTAGTATACCTGCACGTTATTCCTAAATTCTTAGCTCGAAAGAATAATTTCAGTTCTGGCTTATTAACTTCCCATTGGAAGTTATTGTAATGGGTCCGAAAATCGAAATCAACAAGCCGTGAGGTGGGTCGTTTATTAGGACTAAAGTGCGACCCTTGAGGTCCACACGACGAACTTCCCAGTTTGATAAATATTTAATAATAATTATTAAATTAGATATTACACAGAAAAGTAATCATTTTAATCATTAAAACATCAATAATTAAAAAAAAAAAAAAAAAAAAAACGGCTGAACCGATTTTTATAAAATTTATGTCGGATCAAAATGACGTTAACACGTCTCGATTGACACCCTTACGAAGTCGATATAATTTTTTATTCGCGAGATAATGTGTAAAATCTACTTTTTTGGAGGTTATTTGGTTAAGAAAAAAGAACGGCTGAACCGATTTTAAAAAAATTCCTTTCAGATCATATTTACGTTAATACGCGTCGATTGGCACCCCAACGTAGTCGATATCATTTTTCGTTCTCGAGATTTCGTCTTAGAAAGAAATGGACACATACGTACGTACGTACGTACGTACACACACACACACACACACACACACACACAGACATCTTTCTAAAAGTAGTGTAAAAATAGTGTAGTGACCTTGAAATATAAAAATTTTTTTTCCTTTTTGATTTCGATTTTCGGACCCATTACAATAACTTCCAGTGGGAAGTTAAAAAGGAAAAAAAATTTTTATGTTTCAAGGTCACTACACTATTTTTACACTACTTTTAGAAAGATGTCTGTGTGTGTGTGTGTGTGTGTGTGTGTGTGTACGTATGTACGTACGTACGTATGTATGTGTCCATTTCTTTCTAAGACGAAATCTCGAGAACGAAAAATGATATCGACTACGTTGGGGTGCCAATCGACGCGTATTAACGTAAATATGATCTGAAAGGAATTTTTTTAAAATCGGTTCAGCCGTTCTTTTTTCTTAACCAAATAACCTCCAAAAAAGTAGATTTTACACAATATCTCGCGAATAAAAAATTATATCGACTTCGAGGCGTGTTAACGTCATTTTGATCCGACATAAATTTTATAAAAATCGGTTCAGCCGTTTTTTTTTTTTTTTTTTTTTTTTAATTATTGATGTTTTAATGATTAAAATGATTACTTTTCTGTGTAATATCTAATTTAATTATTATTATTAAATATTTATCAAACTGGGAAGTTCGTCGTGTGGACCTCAAGGGACGCACTTTAGTCCTAATAAACGACCCACCTCACGGCTTGTTTAAAAAACATTTTTTACCGGAATTTTAATGACCTTTTAATGTCTGGTGACGTCTTGATCCATTATAATATAATAATAATAATAATGCGTTTAACGTCCGTTTCTCGACATTATGTCATAACAGACGCCATTCGCACCATCACTATTTTCCATTTTACCACTTCCCGTTGTTTTCTACATATTTTAAACTTCAACTTTTTTTTTTTTTATTAGCAATGTGCGAATGGAGGAATTATAGGAAATTAGGATAAGGTAGGCAATTTTTGGGAGCATAGGAGTTTGACAGGTAATCGGCCATGGTCTTGAATAAGGAACCATTTCGATATTCATCTGGAATTATTGAGGGAAACCATGGAAAACCTCAAACAAGATGGCCGGTACAGGAATTACCGTTTCTCGACGTGAGGCAGTAGGAAAAAGTTCTAGCCACATCTGGCCCCGTCGGGATTCGAACCCAGTACTTTCCCAATGCGAGTCTAGTTCTGTACCACTAAGCTACATCGCTGGGTGTCAATATCCATTATAAAACGCTTTAAACAAAAGACATTTGAAAAACCCGTTACATAATGAACCATTACGTACCTCTTTTCGATGCTATAATGAAATATGGTTACTATGGTAACGAAGTAAATAAATATTGTATCAAGGCCAATGTTTTTAGTAGTTATAAGATGTACTGCTGTCAGTGAACCTACTGGTTTGACATTAATTCACCGTGTGCTTATGTGGGTGAGGCACAGCCGCACACAGTCTATTTTTTTAAGTCGAATCCACCTATAGATTTTGTCCCGTCATCGACGGCTAGAGACAGCTATGTTACTAATAAATATAACGATTTAAGCTACATTCAACTAAACAACAAACTTTGTATAATAAATTACAACAACAACAACAACAACAAAGCTTCAAAAAGACGTCACCTAGACTCGATATTATATAATAAGTAGGTGTATTCCATGGAAGGCCAATTTACCAAACTGATTGATTTAGTTAACTTCGTGTCGAAGGTGGCTGCGTTCGGAAACCAGTGACGGAGGTAGTCATTTTTGTCAATAATTATTATTATATCCTGCACGTATCCAAAAGTCTGATCTGTCTGATTGCGATAAACTCAGAAAGTTTATTCAACCGATTTTCATGCGGATAGGTGGACAGAATAGATACTTGAGAAGATGGCTGAGTAATGAACGAAAACACGCCTCGATTGACACCCTTACGAAGTCGATATAATTTTTATTTGCGAGATATTGTGTAAAATCTACTTTTTTGGAGTCTATTTGGTTAAGAAAAAAGAACGGCTGAACCGATTTTGAAAAAAATTCTTTCAGATCATATTTACGTTAATACGCGTCGATTGGCACCCTAACGTAGTCGATATAATTTTTCATTCTCGAGATTTCGTCTTAGAAAGAAATGGACACATACGTACGTACATACGTACACACACACACATACATCTTTCTAAAAATAGTGTAAAAATAGTGTAGTGACCTTGAAACATAAAAATTTGTTATACATTTTGATTTCGATTTTCGAACCAATTACAATGGGAAGTTAATAAAAAAAATGTCAATTAGCTATCTCTTACCGTTTGTGAGATAGAGCCTTGCAGTAATAGACGGTCGGACGGACAGATGTACGGATATCGTAGACTAAGAACCAAGTATTTTATTCGCATGATATAGTTTAATGTCGGTTTAATTCTACGCTAGTGTACTTCTGAAAAAGCGCCAAGAATCTAAAAGCTGGGTCCGCCTATGGTCAACCCATCCGCAAGTATAGCCTGGAAGCTCCCAGCACGACAATAATTATAGTTCTCCAACTCAATTAGGAGAATTAAAGACATTAAAGTCACCGCGCAACGCGCGCGAAGGGGTGATTAGAGCCCTTATTGAGTCAATCTATAAGACGCAGCCAACGGGCGTGCACTTCGTAATGGCATAAGGCGAATAATCAAATAATTCTACGTTCAAAACATCCGATTGGACACTAATTTTATAGTTTAAAGAAATTTAAATTTATTAATGGGTTATCTTTATCGACAGCTAAACATCATTATCACGGATGAATCACATCTACAACCTAGCTATAATTAATTAATTAATTGTAGATTATAGACGCGTCGACAACTCAGGTCATTAGCGTCTGTAACACAACAAATAATCCATTTGTGTATTAGAATCCGCCATCCGGCATACACAAACCGACTGGTACGAGCTCGGGTCCCTAGGAGCGCTAATTCCCAAAGAACATTGGAATGCAATTTGCGATAGCAACCACATTTCAGTGTCCCCCCTGGGGGGTAGCTATAATTAATAACACTCGCATGTAGTGTAAATCTATTGATTTCTTTGCATATATGGAGAATGTTAGATTGGTAATCATGTCACGGTTGAGTAATTGTAAGCTCATTCCGCCGCGATAGTGGAAAAGTTCAGGTTAGATTCCTGACTGTGACTATAGTTGTCAAAATGATTTTTTCCGATATTTGCGGGAATCAATTATGAAATAGCTGCTCTTCCAATAAAAATTTTCAATTGCAAAACAGCCGTAAAAATCTATTTATAATATATATTACAAAAGATATTTTCGGTTTATCCATCCAAGTCATGGAAACTTTTGAAGTTATACTTTTTAGGTGCGTTATGAAAAAATGATGAGAGTAAATTTTTCAAAAACTGTGACTTCAAAATTAACAGAAGTGATATCCATAGTTACAAATCTTGTCTTTTGTTATTTTATCTCCATAAGTTATTACTTTCCACCTCTACTATGGTAGGGAAGTAATGGATTTAGTCCGAAAAAAATATTTCGAGATTTTAACAGATCTTCACGTTTTGAGACCCTAGCAATCGTTTAAGATCATTTTCTGACTGATGTCTGTATGTGTGTGTGTGTGTGTGTGTGTGTATGTGGTCAATTTTTCGCCTTCGATATCGTAAAAACGGAACAACATACGGCCATGCCGATTGTATTGTTTTTATCAGCCTTTAACTTAGATCTGATTAGATTTTGAGTCAAATCGGTTCAGTGGATCGTGAGATATTAAAAAAAACGTTGTCAATGTCACGTATTAACATAGGTAAAAAAATATAAATGAATTCTAGATGTTTTAATATGAAAAAATGTAAATATTTTTTTTCTCTAAAATGTACAGTTTTCGAAAAAAAAAATATTTTACTAAAAAAAATAAAAATTATACGTAAATCAAGGTAACCATGATTTTTGCTATATTACTAGCCATCAGTAGATCACCAAACAAAAAAGAGGGCCATGCTTTTTTTCAAAGAATAAAAAAAGAGTGTTTATTTTTTGCAAATATTTACTAGGTGGGAAGTATAGGACTGGTCATTAGTTGAATTTTTTTAGTTTTTAATCACCCCAAAGAAGTATAACTTCTAACGTGCGTAACATACTTACACACACCCACTTTTTCTTTTTCAAATTTGAGCTTTAAATGGCCATCAAAGATGCGAGATTCGGTACTCAAAGCACCCGAAGATTCAACATTTTTTAACAAAGCCCGCCCCCCGACGATGATATAATAACAAAAGCGACACGACACATACAACACAATATTGAAATGTGGAATATAACACCGCTGCAGTGAGAAATAGGGATGGGGAAACGCTTTTGGAACCGAGAATACAAAAACGAATACTTAATATTAAAACTCAGTTTCGATATAAAATTAAGGAGCTCGATAATTATTGAGTCTTTATGTTTCCATAACCTGGAAATTACTCCCTGATACTTTTTATCTCAAATCCTTTCCGCTCACCTAAAATGGTTCTGGCTCTCCCGACGCTATTTTTAAAGCTAAAGGGTTCGGGAAAACGTCAAATGAAGGACCAAGAAATCACACTACAGGTCTACAAGCGAAAAATTGAAAAACATTTTCGTCGAAAAATTTACAACTTAAAAAAAAATTACGTAATCTTTCACACGTATAGGTAAAATCTTTTTTTCAAAAAATTCGCATGAGGGACCTGTAGTCTGATTTTTTGTCTTCCATTTGGCGTTTACCCGAACCTCCTATCTTCAAAAAGACGATCGGGACGTCCATAAAGCTGAACCTCTATTTCTGAAAAATCTAAATTTTCTAACGCACTTATTATAGGTGCTTGCTGCCTCTGTCTTTGAAGTCATTGTCTGTTTCACTGACTGTATATCTATATATTTGTTGTCTCTGTCTTTGATGTTTTTATCTGTTTCAGTGACTGTATATCTATAGTTGCAGCTGCAAATTAAAATTTGTCGTATTTTAACTGTCCCTTCTGTCAAAATGTATCGATGTTTTTTTAACCCTTATGGTAGCATGAATGACCTAAGTTTTCGAGCGTTTACAATCTGGGGCTTGAGAATGGCTGAGCGTGTAGCAATGCTGTTGTTTATGCATGGCGTTGCTATGCTTCCTCTATTACGAGTCCCCAGTTCCCAGGTTTTCACTCGAGAGCTGGTAAAAGTGTCAATTGGATTTTCAATTTATTATTAAAAAAAAAATGAATTAAAAATATGAATTGGTGTCAGGCCCAAATAACCTTAGCTGTTGGTGGTCTTTAAAACACAATAAAATAAGTCTACAATCTGCATTCTCTTTCTCACTTTCTAAATTTTTCATCGTCATATCCCTGGTGAGAAAACACAGACAAAATACCATCACCCATAATAACATACCATCGCAGCATATAACCGAAGTACTATAAAGTTGAGAACTAATCAGAGCTGTGATGTACGAGTGCGGCGCGGGGGTGGAACGGGAGACGGAGGCGGCGGGGGCGGCGGTAGGTGAACGCCTTGAGCGGTTCTTCTTTGGATCACGTCTATGTTTTACACCAGAAACAGCGGCAACAGCGAAGCGCAGCTTGCATCGGACCTGCACCAGTATGTTGCCGGGGAAAATTCAGAACAAAATGTAATATCCGCTATTAGATAGATAGATTATATAGACGCTCGATAACGGTGTACATGCGTTGTTATTCTCGACTGTCAAGAAATGGATACATGCAGTCGGTGTTATCGATTAGGATGTGGAATCCGGGAATCCGAAGGAAGGAAATACTGACTCTTGAGGGGTATACAGTTAGTTTTTTTAACATAGATGTAAAATAAAAAGAGGTAAAAAAACTTTTAAGTTAAACGGTTTTATAAATGTACTAAAAAGAAAAAATAATATTTAATTTAGGTTCATAAGTATAAAAGCGTGGGTCGTAAACTCTTTGATAATTTATTACAGTCACGATCTACGCTTTTATACTCATGAACCTAAATTAAATATTATTTTTTTCTTTTTAGTACATTTATAAAAGCATTTAACTTAAAAGTTTTTTAACTAGTTTTATTTTTAATTTTCTTAGCGTGCTTTATTTGCTTAGTCTGATTTTATTACATTTATCCGATCCACTGAAACGTTGCCGGAACAAGACCTTTTGCCTGTGAAAATTCAAAAATGCGATTTGCACCCGGACGGGAGCCGGGTGGGTCAGCTAGCTACCATAATATTGTATTGTCACCGGAGCTACACATATATGCAAAATTTTAACTCAATCGGATCACGGGAAGTGGGTGAAAATTCAAAGGTAAGATTTACACCCGGACGAAACCGGGCCGGTCAGATAGTTACCGTAATATTGTATTGTCACCGGAGCTAAACATGTGTGCAAAATTTCAACTCAATCGGATCACGAGAAGTGGGTGAAAATTCAAATGTAAGATTTACACCCGGACGAAAGCCGGGCCGATCAGCTAGTTACCATAATATTGTATTGTCACCGGAGCTACACATGTGTGCAAAATTTCAACTCAATCGGATCACGGGAAAATTCAAATGTAAGATTTACACCCGGACGAAAGCCGGGCCGGTCAGCTAGTTACCATAATATTGTATTGTCACCGGAGCTACACATGTGTGCAAAATTTCAACTCAATCGGATAACGGGAACTGGGTGAAAAATCGGTCGCAAGATTTGAAACAAATTTTATAAACAAACATACAAATATACGCGGGGGTCAAGCTAAATAAAACCGTTTAAAAAAGGGTCAAGTGCGAGTAAAACTCGCATCCTGAGGGTTTCGTACCGTACTTAGAATGATGTCTGCCAAAACCGATTTTTATAAAAGTGAAATACAATTGGAGGGCAGTATTAAGCCTAGCGGTTGGCATCCTTGGTGTCGCAACCTCTAGACTAGACTGCCGTGGGTTCGAATCCCACCTGCGCTCATGGATGTTTTGTGATATTATTAACTTCCCATTGGAAGTTATTGTAATGGGTCCGAAAATCGAAATCAAAAAGGAAAAAAAAATTTTATGTTTCAAGGTCACTACACTATTTTTACACTACTTTTAGAAAGATGTCTGTGTGTATGTGTGTGTGTGTGTGTGTGTGTGTGTACGTACGTACGTACGTACGTATGTATGTGTCCATTTCTTTCTAAGACGAAATCTCGAGAATGAAAAATGATATCGACTACGTTAGGGTGCCAATCGACGCGTATTAACGTAAATATGATTTGAAAGAAATTTTTTTCAAAATCGGTTCAGCCGTTCTTTTTTCTTAACCAAATAGACTCCAAAAAGTAGATTTTACACAATATCTCGCGAATAAAAAATTATATCGACTTCGTAAGGGTGTCAATCGAGGCGTGTTAACGTCATTTTGATCCGACATAAATTTTATAAAAATCGGTTCAGTCGTTTTTTTTTTTTTTAATTATTGTTAAAAATAAATAATAATTATGTTTTAATGATTAAAATGATTACTTTTCTGTGTAATATCTAATTTAATTATTGTTATTAAATATTTATCAAACTGGGAAGTTCGTCGTGTGGACCTCAAGAGTCGCACTTTAGTCCTGATAAACGACCCACCTCACGGCTTGTTTAGTTTTAAGTTAGTTGTTATTTAGTGTAGTTGAAAGACGCTAATGACCTTAGATGTCGACGCGTCTATAATCTACAATAAATAAATAAAATGCAATATAATTTGGACACAGCACAGTGACGTAACGAGCCGAAGACAATAGTTTCTGCAACTCGCACCAGCGAACGAAGAGGATCGGTTTTTGCTTTTTACTTTATATTACGTAAGCTCGGCTACAAATTCGCGTATTACATTATTACAGTATTGCATAATATCTAACTATTGCATAATATGTAACTATTGCATAATATGTACATTAAATAAACCGTACATGTGTTAAAAAGTTTCTGTCTGTTTGCTTAATGTCTGTTCAAATTATGTTAAAGTCGTTTTACTACACTCGTTCACTGAATTGAGAGTAGCTGAGACCATAGCGATGTCATTGTTTATATAATATTTATTTATTTATTCCTTCAATAGTACATTTTTGAAAAATAATTATTAAGATGTTTAGAATTTTCCCATCCAACTTGGCAAGTTTAGTGCTAGGGTGGGAGCACAAAAATTATTTGTTGATCGGACTAAAACAAGCCAGGAAGTAGGTCGTTTATTAGAACTAAAGTGCGACCCTTGAGGTTCACACGACGAACTTCCCAGTTTGATAAATATTTAATAACAATAATTAAATTAGATATTACAAAGAAAAGTAATCATTTTAATCATTAAAATATAATTATTATTTATTTTTAACAATAATTAAAAAAAAAACGGCTGAACCGATTTTTATAAAATTTATGTCGGGTCAAAATGACGTTAACACGTCTCGATTGACACCCTTACGAAGTCGATATAATTTTTTATTCGCGAGGTATTGTGTAAAATCTACTTTTTTGGAGTCTATTTGGTTAAGAAAAAAGACCGGCTGTACCGATTTTGAAAAAATTTCTTTCAGATCATATTTACGTTAATACGCGTTGATTGGCACCCTAACGTAGTCGATATCATTTTTCATTCTCGAGATTTCGTCTTAGAAAAAAATGACACATACGTATACGCACGTACGCACATACGTACGCGAAAACACACACACACACAGACATCTTTCTAGAAATAGTGTAGTGACCTTGAAACATAAAAATTTGTTATACATTTTGATTTCGATTTTCGGACCCATTACAATAACTTCCAATGGGAAGTTAAAAACAATTATAAGATGTTTAGAATTTTCCCATCCAACTTGGCAAGTTTAGTGCTAGAGTGGGAGCACAAAAATTATTTGTTGATCGGACTAAAATAAAGGAAGAAAAAAACAAAAAACACTTCCAATATGTTCCAAACTAAATTTTAATATGAAAAAGTCCACTTGATCAGAAGGGTCATTTTTTTGAAAGATTGTAGGCAGCGATTCCGTAGCTATTTTATTAACCGATTTCAAAAAAAGGAGGTGGTTCTCAATTCGGTTGTATTTTTATTTTTTTTTATGTTTGTTACCTCATAACTCAGTCATTTATAAACCGATTTTGAAATTTTTTTTTATTTGAAAGGATATACTTTCAGATTGGTCCCATAGAAATTTCATCAAAATCGGTTCAGTAGTTCGGCTGATTTTAAATAAAGTGAGTAACGGCGTGTGATTCTTTAAGGTAAATGTCACTTTTTGACACTTAAAAGTAAAAAATAAAAAACTTTTTAACAAAAAGAAAACCTCCTTCAAAAAACCACTAAAAAGAGAAAAATAATGAAATTTTTAGGTCTGTGCCAATTTAATAAAATATAAAGTTGGTTAAAAAGAAGATATTAATTACTATACAATACTTTTTAACCGACTTCATATTTTATTAAATTGGCACAGACCTCAAAATTTCATTATTTTCCTCTTTTTAGTGGTTTTTTGAAAGAGGTTTTTTTTTTGTTAAAAAGTTTTTTTTCTATTGATTTTCATCATGGCTTGATTTTAAGAATTCCGTATACTTATAAGTACTTTTATTTTATTTATTGTAGATTATAGACGCGTCGACATCTAAGGTCATTAGCGTCTTTCAACTACACTAAATAACAACTAACTTAAAACTAAATAACATCACAAAACATCCATGAGCGCAGGTGGGATTCGAACCCACGGCAGTCGAGTCTAGAGGTTGTGGCGCCAAGCATGCTAACCACTAGGCTATACTGCCCTCCTTATAAGTACTTATTTATAATTAGACATTATTTTTTGATAATTATTATGAAACGACCTGTACATAATGTTGTATTGTTGTCTTGTATGTGTGTGTGTGTGTGTGTGTAGAGTATGACGATGAATGTTTTGGCTGACATCACTTCCGTCGTCGGCGTGCCGCCCCAAAATGCGCCCCCAAAGCGTTGTCATCAGTATTCGCTTGTCTCAATTATTTAGACTTGTCTTCATTAAAACTTGTACACGAACCTGCTTCTAACTAACACACACACATAAACACATACGCACAAGGTAAAGTGTTTGCTAATTCGGCCATTTTGTGGCGCTGCTTATTCTCTCGAGTCGAGGAACTTAAAAAAATGGAGTATTTTACAGAAACGTTTTTTGGTAGCTTTAATCAAAGAATCAGAGAGTAGAAACTTTTTCAATCACCTCCTTCTCTTAGACTTATTCCAATATTTGCGCCCCCCCCAACCCCTCTTTGCGCTCCCCCAAAAACACTAATACGTACAAAGAAAAAATTTCAAAGTTTTGAGAAAAAATTCACAGATTTCGCAATCCTTGCAACCATCGAGGACATAGGAAATGATAACAGCATATATGAAACATAATTAACTGTTTATTATACACACAATATTTATCAATGCACTGTTTAGTTTTGTCAGAAATAACCCTATTATTCTTCTGTTATATACGCGTTCACTTTTGCTTGATTACTTAACTTTTAAATGGATTTTTCTACAGTATTTATTAACATTTGCTCAAAAATAACACCGCAGATCGTCGCAAATACCTCTCAATTAACTAGACATGATATAAAACACATTTCGAAAAAATTGCACTAGTTCAATTTTGCTTGATTGCTCCTCACTTGATCGCGACACCGTTGTCTTATGGCCTTGAACGAAAACTCGTAACTCTGCCCCCATATACGAACATAAACATTTCCAATGTTAAAATAGAATAAGAGATGTGTACTAAATATTTAGATTCGAATATTATGACAGCCACATATAACCTCAAAAGATGTTGGACAGCTGAGTAAGGAGTTTTGCGTTACTTCCGCAACACCATTTTAATGCATTTCAACGAGTCACTCCAGTACAGTTTTCACATGAAAAATTGTATTTTTTCAACCATTATTTGACTTATTAGCTGGCACGACGAGAGGAGAAGGGGGAGCAGGAATAATTTCCACCAGCCAAATATTAAGAAATTTGCTTACACAATTTTTTATTTACATTTTTGTAAAACTTAACTAAACTCGACAGAAAAAATCCCCCGAGCCCGAATTTTCTCTCCGCACTGTCGTGCTTATGGAGAAGGTGGAGGGGGAGTACTTCCTCCCGGTCCAGGTTTTACTGCAATTGTGCTTTTTAAAATTTATTTATTTTTTTATTTATTGTAGATTATAGACGCGTCGACAACTTAGGTCATTAGCGTCTTAAATACATTAAATAACAATTTTCTTAAAACTAAATGACATCACAAAACATCCATGAGCGCGGAGGTGGGATTCAAACCCACGACAGTGTGATACAAATGCCGCTACGCTAACCGTTACACTACAATATCCTCTTTCAAAATTTATTATTTTTCCTATTTTTAACTTCCCATTGGAAGTTATTGTAATGGGTCCGAAAATCGAAATCAAAATGTATAACAAATTTTTATGTTTCAAGGTTACTATACTATTTTTAGAAAGATGTCTGTGTGTGTGCGTACGTATGTGTCCATTTCTTTCTAAGACGAAATCTCGAGAATGAAAAATTATATCGACTACGTTAGGGTGCCAATCGACGCGTATTAACGTAAATATGATCTGCAAGAAATTTTTTCAAAATCGGTTCAGCCGTTTTTTTTCTTAACCAAATAGACTCCAAAAAAGTAGATTTTACACAATATCTCGCGAATAAAAAATTATATCGACTTCGTAAGAGTGTCACTCGAGGCGTGTTAACGTCATTTTGATCCGACATAAATTTTTTAAAAATCGGTTCAGCCGTTTTTTTTTTAATTATTGTTAGAAATAAATAATAATTATGTTTTAATGATTAAAATGATTACTTTTCTGTGTAATATCTAATTTAATTATTATTATTAAATATTTATCAAACTGGGAAGTTCGTCGTGTGGACCTCAAGGGTCGCACTTTAGTCTTAATAAACGACCTACCTCACGGCTTGTTATAAAACTTAATGCAACTCGAAATTGTCTCTCATGCGCGTCCATCTGGTATTTGTTACGATCTCCTCATGGCCAACCGCGATCCGCCCCTGGTGGTCGGTTTCAGAATCTCCCATTTTAACAAACGTCGTCATCGTGCAGTTTTGTGTATACACCGGGGCATTGTCGTTTCATCTTATCTCTGTTATCCTCTGTGAAACAGAGATTCCGTTTCTGCTGCTAGCTCTGTGTGTTTTAAACAGAACATAAGGTACGCGTCTGCACTCCCGTATATCTATATTCTATCCTCCTTGTCTCTATATATACTTACCTACACTTAAATCATCCAGCATCTTCTTGTATTATTTCACTTTTAACTCGCAGGCGCGCGCCGACCGAGGGGTTAATCGCGACCTCTCAACAATTTCGAAAGCTTCATTTGCAGAATTTAATTTTGTGAGCTCATAAAGAGGATAGTGTGGTCCAGTGGTTAGCGTCGCGGCCTCTGGATCAGACTGTCGTGGGTTAAAATCCCGCCTCCGCTCATGGATGTTTTGTGATGTCATTTAGTTTTAAGATTGTTGTTATTTATTGTATTCAAGACGCTAATGACCTAAGTTGTCGACGCGTCTGTAATTTACAATAAAGAAAGAAATAAAGTGAATCGGGTTGAGAGGACAGTGTGGTCTAGTGGCTAGCGTCGCGGCCTCTGGATCAGACTGTCGTGGGTTCGAATCCCGCTTCCGCTCATGGATGTTTTGTGATGCCATTTAGTTTTAAGTGTGTTGTTATTTAATGTAATCAAGACGCTAATGACCTTAAGTTGTCAACGCGTCTATAGTTTACAATAAATTTTGTGAGCTGATAAAATTATAACGCCGCGTCGTCTGGCCACAATTATAGAATCCTGATTTGCCGGCCGGCGGCGTTCATACGGTTCGAGAGATATAGTTGATAATAGACGTTCGACAACTTAGGTCATTAGCGTCTGACATACGGTTATAGAAATGTATAACTTTAAGAATACCTATACTACTTTAAATCATTATTTTGTCCAACGGCATTCATACAGTTCGACCGTAGTCGGGCGAACTGTATAACTAACTTAGAGTCATAATCTATTTCGAAGGACATTTTTAATACAATTCGGCCGTTACCTGTCCACAAACTTGCGTTAAAATTTTTCATGACCTAAAAATGACCCCAAAATATCCCCAAAATTACCTAAAAATGACCCCAAAATAACCTAAAAATTACCCCAAAATGACCTAATAATAACCCCAAAATGTCTTAAAAATGACCCCAAAATGACTTAAAAATGACTCCAAAATGTCTTAAAAATGACCCTAAAATTACCCCAAAATGACCTAAAAATTACCCCAAAATGTCTTAAAAATGACCCCAAAATGACCTAAAAATGACCCCAAAATGACTTAAAAATGACCCCTAAATGTCTTAAAAATGACTCTAAAATGACCCCAAAATGACCATAAAATGACCCCAAAATGACCTAAAAATGACCCCAAAATGACCTAAAAATGATCCAAAAATGATCTAAAAATGACCCTAAATGTCTTAAAAATGACCCCAAAATGACCTAAAAATGACCCCAGAATGACCTAAAACTACTACTAAAAATACTAACTATATTTAGTCAATATTTGTAGGACGGTTTTTGTACAGTTCAGCCGTCGACGGGCGAACTGTATGACTTCACCCATTTACAAATCTGCATTCCAGATATACAGACTTAACAGATATCACCAACTATAATATAGAACGTTCATATTGTTAATAATAAATGCGTGTTTGAAAATCAATTTCACATTGCTAATTAAAATAACGAATCATATCCAATTATTATCAAAGTTTTCGAATATGTACAAAAAAATAGAATCGAATTATTATTTATTAAAAAGTATACACTCCGCATTTTTATTTTCATTAGATTTGAACAGCTGGGCAACTTCTAAAGCGCATGTTGCACGTTCAATAAAGCTAAATGACAGCTACATTATTATCATATTGCAATATCAATATACGATAAATGTAATACAAGTCAGAACGCATTGTTACCGACATCTGTTGACAGTTTCAATAAACATTCACATTTCGCTTTTTTTTACAATTATTTAATAGTAGTAGATTGTATATCTAGTTGCGTAATGAGGCATTACCGACGAGTAGTGGCAGTTATTTTAAAACGAGCGATTACAATATAAACAACGACTTTTCTACGAGCTCGGCTATTCTCAAGCCCTAAACCTTTGTGGCAGCGCTGTATAACAAACAATTTCGCCGCTACAGCAATTCACACTAGGCCACTAAGCAAGGTGCAAACGACAACTACTATTTATGAACTACACAACGCGTTATAATCAAAAAACATTTAAAACTATTTTTAATTGAACATACTTTCAATAAAAAACTTTTTAACAAAAAAAAACCTCCTTAAAAAGGCACTAAAAAGAGGAAAAAAATGAAATTTTGAGGTCTGTGTCAATTAAAATATGAAGTTGGTTAAAAAGAAGATATTAATCACTATACTATACTTTTTAACCGACTTCATATATTTTAATTGGCACAGACCTCAAAATTTCATTATTTTCCTTTTTTTAGTGCCTTTTTGAAGGAGGTTCTTTTTTTTGTTAAAAAGTTTTTTATTTTTTACTTTTTAGTGTCAAAAAGTAACATTTACCTTAAAGAATCACACACCGTTACTTACTTTTATTAAAATCAGCCGAACTACTGAACCGATTTTGATGAAATTTCTATGGGACCAATCTGAAAGTATATCCTTTCAAATAAAAAAAACATTTTCAAAATCGGTTCATAAACGACGAAGTTATCCGCGAACACACATAAAACATATATACGGTCGAATTGAGAAACCTCCTTTTTTTGAAGTCGGTTAATAAAATAGATGATTTTTTTATTATGAGTCTCTGAGTTTTTAATGAGCTCATTCAATATTTAAGGACGATTTGTATCCATATCAAGGCTGAACAAATAAAAATCATTATTATTATTATTATTATAGATGGTAGTTGCAATCAAATGTCTTGTGTATAGTTCATAAATAGTAGTTGTCGTTTGCACCTTGCCCAGTGGCCTTGTGAATTGCTGTAGCGGCGAAACTGTTTCTTGTACCCGGGCTGCCGCCATAGGATACTTGGAAGTGTCATAATATTCCAGTTATATGCATAGTAGTTGTCGTTTGCACCTTGTCCAGTAGTCTTGTGAATTGCTGTAGCGGCGAAACTGTTTCTTGTACCCGGGCTGCCGCCATAGGAAACTTGAAAGTGTCATAATATTTCAGTTATATGCATAGTAGTTGTCGTTTGCACCTTGTCCAATGGCCTTGTGAATTGCTGTAGCGGCGAAACTGTTTCTTGTACCCGGGCTGCCGCCATAGGATACTTAGAAGTGTCATAATATTTCAGTTATATGCATAGTAGTTGTCGTTTGCACCTTGTCCAGTGGTCTTGTGAATTGCTGTAGCAGCGAAACTGTTTCTTGTACCCGGGCTGCCGCCATAGGATACTTGGAAGTGTCATAATATTTCAGTTATATGCATAGTAGTTGTCGTTTGCACCTTGTCCAGTGACCTTGTGAATTGCTGTAGCGGCGAAACTGTTTCTTGTACCCGGGCTGCCGCCATAGGATACTTGGAAGTGTCATAATATTTCAGTTATATGCATAGTAGTTGTCGTTTGCACCTTGTCCAGTGGCCTTGTAAATTGCTGTAGCGGTGAAACTGTTTCTTGTACCCGGGCTGCCGCCATAGGATACTTGGAAGTGTCATAATATTTCAGTTATATGCATAGTAGTTGTCGTTTGCACCTTGTCCAGAGGCCTTGTGAATGGCTGTAGCGGCGAAACTGTTTCTTGTACCCGGGCTGCCGCCATAGGATACTTGAAAGTGTCATAATATTTCAGTTATAAGTATGCATAGTGGTTGTCGTTTGCACTTTGCCCAGTAGCCTCGTGAATTGCTGTAGCGGCGAAACTGTTTCTTGTACAGCGCTGCCGCCACATCTTAAAATAGAGTTGCAAAAAAAAATTGCTTTGCAATCGCGTCCCGTTATGACGTAACAGTTAAGTTGATTGTAACCGTGCAGTTATATATGACATTCAATTGAATCTGACGTGCACAATAATGTAACCGGAACGCGCCGCGACGTCACACACACACATTCACACAAATAGAAAACGGCGCAGTGTGTAGGTAGTTGAATATAGGGTATTGTTAACTTTAGTTCATTAGCTGACACTCGTGAATACTACGTTTATCTATGACCGAAAGGAAAAAGCGTTCATGTCGAATTTATATCAACGTTTGTATTGAAAAAAAATTTTTAACAAAAAAAAAAACCTCCTTCAAAAAGTCACTAAAAAGAGGAAAATATATAATGAAACTTTGAGGTCTGTGCAAATTTAATAAAATATGAAGTCGGTTAAAAAGTATAGTACTTATAGTAGGTAATTAATATCTTCTTTTTAACCGACTTCATAATTTATTAAATTGGCGCAGACCTGAAAATTTCATTATATATTTTCCTCTTTTTAGTGGCTTTTTGAGGGTTTTTTTTTTTGTTAAAAAGTTTTCTATTTTTTACTTTTTAGTGTCAAAAAGTGACATTTACCTTAAAGGAATCACACGCCGTTACTCACTTTTATTAAACCGACTTTCTTACGCTGTCTGATATGTCAAAAAGTGACAATTACCTTAAGGAATCACACGTCGTTACTCACTTTTATTAAAATCAGCCGAGCTACTGATCCGATTTTGATGAAATTTCTATGTGACCAATCTGAAAGTAGATATATCCTTTCAAATAAAAAAAGAATTTTCCAAATCGGTTAATAAATGATGGAGTTCTGAGGTAACAAACATAAAAAAAAAACCGAATTGAGAACCACCTCCTTTTTTTTAAGTCGGTTAAAAATAAACTGTATAATAAAATGTACTGTACATTTAGAGCAAAATTATCTGGGCGGATTTTCCGCCGCGTTTTTACCACAGCGGATTGCACGCCCAAATCAAAATCGTGTCTACAAACGAGTGACACTAGACGAACGGAATATACGTCGCGTTTTTTTTAAATTCCGTCGGCGTGAGCGAGTTCAATGCTTTTAATTGCGTTGACATCGTCACCGTCACAACACACTAGAAACGAAAAACATTGTTTAGTGCGGGGCAAACTAGATGAGGCGACGGATCACCCGATGGACGTACAGTCATGAGTAAAATGTTCGACACAGAGAAATTTATATTATGGTCTGTTTCTGAATATTGGATGAACCCACCTAACGGGATTTTTTCCTTCTAGACTTTAAAAATAAATTTGCACATACAACAGAAGCGCAACCAAACACAGTGGGGTCCATTTTGTAACTAACAAAAAGTTGTATTTTTTGCGTGAGTTTCTCGACGGAAAAAACGCTTTCTCCAGGTGTGCAAGCTTTCACGGCCGGCATTGTTCCAAGTCTTCATGGTTTCCGGGCTTGTAGGCCGTGGTCCGGTAGTATTTCGTACACTGACCTGTGAGCCGCCAAGGAGGACACTTCGACCGCTGCCACATCGCCTTTGAGAATGTCTACCGCAGTTGTAGACGAAACGTCAGGTAGAAATACCACCGGACCACGACCTACAAGCCCGGAAACCATGAAGACTTGGAAAAAACGCTTTCTATTTTGATACGTAAAATTCAACCGAATTCTTGTCGCTAGAAGCACGCCGCCGAAAATCCGCCCGTGCAGTAGTTCCGCTCTTATGCGAGTGAATCAGCGGAACAAATGTGACGTTCACGAACGCGAGCGAAGCCGCGGGTTCAGGCTAGTACGACATAATCGTTTTTGGTTTTTGAACGCAGATAATATACATTCGTTCTGCAAATAAACTGATCATAGCTACTGCTGGTGCAAAAAGAAATAAACAAAACATCCGCTGCAGATAAATTTTGAATTATTTGACTAACCTGCAGTTGAGAATTTCATTGGCTGCGCGCGTGCGCATTACCAATTTTCTTTTTAATTTTTGTGGCCGTAATTAGTAGATTGTATATCTATTTGCGTAATGAGGCATATTACTGACGAGTAGGGACAGTATGTTAAAACGAGCGATTAAGCGAGTTTTAACAGTAACACGAGTCATAATAATTTTTTTTTTTTTTGTAGATTATAGACGCGTCGACATCTCAGGTCAAATTAGCGTCTTTCATGCAACTATACACTAAATAACAACTTTCTTAAAACTAAATAACATCACAAAACATCCATGAGCGTAGGTGGGATTCGAACCCACGGCAGTCCAGTCCAGAGGCTGCGGCACTAAGCACGCTAACCACTAGGCTATACTGCCCTCGAGTCATAATATCATTGCGCACGTGATATATATGATATTTTTGGCTACAACCACCATAAAATAGCAACTTTTCACTTAATTTTCAGTATTTTCAAAAAAAACAGTTCATTTTGTGTCGACAACTTCACTTCTATAGTAGGCCGAAAGTAGCTGTCAGTAGGTAAATAGCAGGGGGATCAGGACGAATAAACATACGTCACTATACGGAAATGGTTTGCTTTACCACACTAGTGTGGTAAAGATACGTTACCGTACACCGGTCTGTCAAAAGTTACTTCACAGTTCACATGCATACGTAGCAGTTATTTTATAGTGGGTATGACAGAAATTTATTTATGATAACTTTGTTTCCATAAAAAATTAAGATAGTGAGTCATGCACTTATACTTCACTATTTATATAAGCGGTACGGTTTTATGTATGGGACGCGTATATGCTTACAAATTGTTTTATTGTTTTTCCGCTCCATTAATCTTGTTATGAACGTGCATGCATGACTCACTATCTTAAATTTTGGATATTCATTGACAAAAATAGGTAAACTAAAATCACACTGTAAGAAACGAGAAGGCCGATTACATAGATTATCGATGGTCCATTTGTAGCCAGCGATTAATCTGGTAATAGGCACACAAAGAGACAATGGCGTCACAAACAGGTATCGCGTGCACATCGCGTAGATTCCATAAAAACACATTGCGCATGCGTGGTTACTAATTTTACATTAATTTGTTTTGTATTCATCCATTTTATATATGTAACTATACATTTTATTTTGTAATTTTTACACACTTTATTGGAATAATATTACACAAATTATGTAATTTTAATTTACTTTATGTAAAAATTACAAATTTGTTTAACTTTACAGTAAAAATCCAAGTTTTTATGAAGTTTTCTGTGTAAAAATAAACAATAATGTAAAATCACTTAGAAAATCGAGCGAATTCTACCTTAACTTTCAAAGTATTTTTACATCCATTTTTACAGTGCAGTGTCCAATTATCGGTATATTGAAGATAATTTTCAGTCTGCTTTATATAATTTTTTCGATGCAGATAATTTCGCAAAATCGATTAGCATATCGACCTTTGATTACATTATTTTGTGTTCGGCTAAATTAAATCCCAATGCAAATATTAAATCGAATAATTTGTAAATAATTCAACGCCGAATATTCGGTTTTTGTGAAATTGATATATCAATTGTATGGTGAATAATTAACGTTTATTGAATGAAACCAATTGGCAATTCAATTATTAATTTCTCATTTCATTGTCACTCTATATTATGCTTTCAATTAAAAATACTACAGCTGTTGTAACACATTTTACAAACAGTAAAATTGTTAAACAGAGTTCCAAACTTGCAGGCTAGATAGCTGATAATGGTACACCTGCATTTTTAAAAGGTTTTATTTAGCTTGTCCCCGTACATTTGTTTGATTGTTTGTTTGTTACTATCTTTGTTTCAAATCTTGCGACAGCTTTTTCAACTACTTCTACTTGACCGATTTTTATGAAACTTTGCACACACATTGAGTTCCCGTGACAATACAAAATTATGATAATTTCAACTTGGTGACGAGGGTCTGATGATGGAATCAGGAGGTCTTCTTACTTTTGGCATTTTTAAAAACTCAAAAATCTCTCAGATACTGTTTATATCTTTGAAACTAAAAGTGCGGGGTGTTGGAGTCGATTCAGCGTTATTTTTTCTATAAATAGA
The DNA here is from genome assembly GCA_039654895.1 of Mongoloraphidia duomilia. Taxonomy (NCBI): domain Eukaryota; kingdom Metazoa; phylum Arthropoda; class Insecta; order Raphidioptera; family Raphidiidae; genus Mongoloraphidia; species Mongoloraphidia duomilia. Next base: position 626,239 of record CM077521.1, on the reverse strand, counting down.
CTTAATATCAAACGAATCGGGTCGAATTTATTTTTCAAAAATTTCGCAAATTTGTAAAAAGAGGGGGGTCTTCTTACTTTTAGCATTTTTAAGAAAACTTAAAAATCTCTCAGATACTGTTTATCTTTGAAACTAAAAGTGCAGGGTGTTGGAGTCGATTCAGCGTTATTTTTTCTATAAATAGACTTAATTTTAAGCGATTCCGGTCGAATTTATTTTTCAAACATTTCGCAAATTTGTACAAAGAGGGGGGTCTTCTTACTTTTGGCATTTTTAAGAAAACTCAAAAATCTCTCAGATACTGTTTATATCTTTGAAACTAAAAGTGCGGGGTGTTGGAGTCGATTCAGCGTATTTTTTACGAAACGAGTAAATCGAAGTGAGACGTCAAAATTTACTGTTAAAAAATTAATTGTTAAGAAAAACGGCAAAAAAAGAGATGAATTTATGAAACAGCGCTGCATTCAAAATTGCCAATACACACAAAAGTCAACACACAAAGGCAGAACACAGAAGGATAATGGTCGTGATTTTAAGAGAGTAGAAACCGTCAAAAGGAATTCCACGTCCTTCATGTTGGTACCGCTGACAATGGCGCTCGTCTCGCATGTAATAATGCCCGTATTATAAGAAGGTTTACCAACGTCATGCATATTATATTCTTAGATATTAGACATATTATGTTGGTATCTCTGCTTATATACCACGCCATTTGTAATATGAGCGACTCGGTTGTGGTTTGTAAGCCAGATTTACTCTACATATGATGAAAGGTTGCGCCGCAGTGGCGGACTAAGGAGGATCCGGAGGGAGCGGCTTGCCCCGGGCCTCTGATCCTGAGGGGCCTCTAAATCTCGAGAAGTCCTTCTTAATCAAATCCCAAACAAGGTCAAAATATGTTTAGTAAGTAAGAGGCAGTTTGGAGTTAGAGACCCCGTACGTATACAAAATATAAACGTAGGTAGGTCGTTTATTATAAATATTTGATTTTTTTTTGTCAGCCATTACATCTATATTATTAATTTTTTACGAAATTTACACTACAAATACATCAATTTCTAAGCCTCATTTAGTTCTGCCGCCCCGGGCCTCCGACGGGCTTAGCCCGCCACTGTTGCGTCGTCTTAACCCTTAATTATGGCGCACGTAATATTATGTACATTCTTAAGAGGACCAGGTTGCCTATATACAGGGTGTAAACGGTTTTACCGAACAAAGGGAAAATAACATTGAGAACATTTACAATAATGTAACAAAACTGTTTTCTTACGTGGGTGGAATAAATTACTTATTTACAATAATTAAAAATTTAACAACAATTCAAATACAATAACTGTATGTCAATGCTAACAGTCAAACGATAATAATAACGAACAGTAATTCTTAAACGAACTGAAGCACTTTAATAACACTGAACAATTTATATGCTGTATTTATTTCCAATCGACACTGTCTCTCGACTCTACTCTCTACGGTGACTGCCCCTGCTTATATAGAGCTAGCAGCTTGACACCCCGCACGCTCGCGCGCTTTCCAGAATATTCTGGTGGTTACCCGTTTCTTCGATATCATGCCACGCCTCACCATTGTTACTTGTTCTCGATGCTTCTATTGTCGCCAGCGGCGTAACTCTGGGATTTTGCTACAATAATTATGTAGGAGGCAATGGGCTATAAAATTCAATGTAAATATGTAGTAGATGCTTTTTTTCATATTTATTTATTTAGCAGGTTCCAGAGGACAGCGTGGTCCAGTGGTTAGCGTCGCGGCTTCTGGATCAGACTGTCGTGGGTGATCGAATCCCGCCTCAGCTCATGGATGTTTTGTGATGTCATTTAGTTTTAAGTGTGTTGTTATTTAATGTAATCAAGACGCTAATGACCTAAGTTGTCGACGCGTCTATAATTTACAATAAATAAAAATTTAGCAGGTTTCGAGCTACTCTTGAATTGAATTGTGAATTATAGACGCTTGACAACAGAAGTCATTAGCGTCTGTCGAGCTATTTCTTAATAGTCAACCGTTGCTATGGACAATTGTTTAAAAAATTTACTGTACTATTTTTTTGCCATACCCACTGCAAAATAGTTACTTTTTATGCATGTATACCGACCTGTATTGGGTCATTTAACAGGCAGGCATGCCGAAAGTGTTTTCATAACATAACTAGTGCGGTAAGTAAATGGTTGACATAGTAACTTATGTTTTATTCGCTCTATCCTTCTATACTAACTGCCTGCTGTAAATGTAAAAATGGCAACGCAAATGAACTGTCAAAATTTTTTAAAAATACTGAAAATGAAGTGAAAGCATCTTTTTATAGTGGGTATGGCAAAAAATACCATATATCTTGTGCGTAATGATTATGACTCATGTCACAAATAGCCAAATCGTTCATTTTAACATACTGTCACTACTCGCCAGTAATATATACCTCATTAGTCATTACGACACTAGAAATACAATCTACTATTTATTTATTTTTTGTAGATTGTAGACGCGTCGACAACTTAGGTCATTAGCGTCTTAATTACATTAACTAACAAGCCGTGAGGTGGGTCGTTTATTAGGACTAAAGTGCGACCCTTGAGGTCCACACGACGAACTTCCCAGTTTGATAAATATTTAATAATAATAATTAAATTAGATATTACACCGAAAAGTAATCATTTTAATCATTAAAACATAATTATTATTTATTTTTAACAATAATTAAAAACAAGCCGTGAGGTGGGTCGTTTATTAGGACTAAAGTGCGACCCTTGAGGTCCACACGACGAACTTCCCAGTTTGATAAATATTTAATAATAATAATTAAATTAGATATTACACCGAAAAGTAATCATTTTAATCATTAAAACATCAATAATTAAAAAAAAAAAAAAAAAAAAACGGCTGAACCGATTTTTATAAAATTTATGTCGGATCAAAATGACGTTAAAACGCCTCGATTGACACCCTTACGAAGTCGATATAATTTTTTATTCGCGAGATATTGTGTAAAATCTACTTTTTTGGAGGTTATTTGGTTAAGAAAAAAGAACGGCTGAACCGATTTTAAAAAAATTCCTTTCAGATCATATTTACGTTAATACGCGTCGATTGGCACCCCAACGTAGTCGATATCATTTTTCGTTCTCGAGATTTCGTCTTAGAAAGAAATGGACACATACATACGTACGTACGTACGTACACACTCACACACACACACACACACACACACAGACATCTTTCTAAAATTAGTGTAAAAATAGTGTAGTGACCTTGAAACATAAAAAATTTTTTTCCTTTTTGATTTCGATTTTCGGACCCATTACAATAACTTCCAATGGGAAGTTAAAAAAAGAAAAAAACGGCTGAACCGATTTTTATAAAATTTATGTCGGATCAAAATGACACGCCTCGATTGACACCCTTACGAAGTCGATATAATTTTTTATTCGCGAGATATTGTGTAAAATCTACTTTTTTGGATGTTATTTGGTTAAGAAAAAAGAACGGCTGAACCGATTTTGAAAAAATTTCTTTCAGATCATATTTACGTTAATACGCGTCGATTGGCACTCTAACGTAGTCGATATCATTTTTCATTCTCGAGATTTCGTCTTAGAAAAAATGGACACACACGTACGTACGTACATACGTACACACACACACACACACACACACACACACACAGACATCTTTCTAAAAGTAGTGTAAAAATAGTGTAGTGACCTTGAAACATAAAATTTTTTTTCCTTTTTGATTTCGATTTTCAGACCCATTACAATAACTTCCAATGGGAAGTTAAAAATTTCGCAAATTAGTACAAAGAGGGTCTTCTCACTTTTGGAATTTTAAGAAAACTCGAAAATCTATAAAATGCTGTTTATATCTTTGAAAATAAAAGTGCGGGTTATTGAATGCGATTCAGCGTTATTTTTTCTATAAATAAACTTAATATCAAACGAATCGGGTCGAATTAATTTTTCAATAATTTCGCAAATTAGTACAAAGGGGGGTCTTCTCACTTTTGGCATTTTTAAGAAAACTCAAATATCTCTCAGATGCGGTTTATATCTTTGAAACTAAAAGTGCGGGTGGTTGAAGTCGATTCAGCGATATTTTTTCTATAAATTAACTTAATATCAAACGAATCGGGTCGAATTAATTTTTCAAAAATTTCGCAAATTAGTACAAATAAAAAATCTTAAAACGCTTATATCTCCGAAACTAAAAGAGATAGACGATTTTTGTCAACGGAAATCGATTCAGCGTGTTTTTCTCCATAAGTATGCATAGTTTTATCCAGATCAAAGCAAATTTATAGGGAAAAATTAAAAAATCTTAAAACGCTTATATCTCCGAAACTAAAAGATAGACGATTTTTGTCAACGGGAATCGATTCAGCGTGTTTTTCTCCATAAGTATGCGTAGTTTTATCCAGATCAAAGCAAATTTATAGGGAAAAATTAAAAAATCTTAAAACGCTTATATCTCCGAAACTAAAAGAGATAGACGATTTTTGTCAACGGGAATCGATTCATCGTGTTTCTCTCCATAAGTATGCGTAGTTTCATCCAGATCAAAGCAAATTTATAGGGAAAAATTAAACAATCTTAAAACGCTTATATCTCCGAAACTAAAAGAGATAGACGATTTTTGTCAACGGAAATCGCATGTGCATTCAGTTAGCACGGAGAAAAAACTAATTGGTTTTTTTTTCGAGAACTACGTAAAGGTTGGAACGGATTTAAACAATACACGACTGATCATATTTTCAGAAACATTCTCTACAGAATGCTCCAAATATCCCGTCTATTATAAGACTATATATTGAATAAGTGATAAAACCCCTTGTTTATGGTAAATAACGTTTGAAATAAAATAATTTTGATACACGCTGATAACTTAGTCGAATTTAGCCCATACTAATCACTGACACTGATAGTGGACTGCGAAACAGAATATAAAAAGCGTCGCTCAGTAGGAGATTGGTAAAGGTGGCTGCTTCTTCTAATCAGACTCGAACCAATAGCATTAAGAAAGATTCTGACTTCAGGGGCTCGTTATGTGAAATTTTTGTTCCAATCGTCTTGTTTCTATATATTGTGGGCTTATCTTTAGAATAAACTGAATCATTAAATTATCTTTAATATTATATAGATATCTAAAGTTTATTTTGCAAATATTTTTACATATGTATTATACGAGTATCTATTATACATCTATTTTTACGCAATTAACCATTTAGAAACTACGCGCGAAAAACTAGCACCATATTCCCAAGGTTAGTTTTTCGTGAAAAAGGGAATGCTCCACCCAATGGAACATCACACATATGAGAATTTCGGATCTTTATATTTTATTCTTCCATCCAGAGTTTATGTATACAAATTTAAAAAACTCGGGTCGCAGTGCCAAAACCCTGCCGACAATATAGTGTATTTGCTAATACAGGCATTGTGCTGTTATTATGTGAACATAAGTTTGTTTTTGGAAAAATAAAAAATTTAACTCCTTAATACATCCCTTAAAATAATATTTTTTTTCTTAATTTCAATATTATTATCAAAGCAACCTCTGTACCAAATTAAATACACCCTTCAGTAAGTAAATCACTATCCGCAAACTAGTGTTTTCATAAAATTTGTAAGTCCGGACCTGTCGGGGCGATTTTATTAAAATTTTAGCAGCACATTTCAATCTTCACTAAAGGGTTAAATTTCAATTTTGAAATAATTCTGAGAATTTTTTCGGTATTTTTGGGCCCAAAAACATTTTTCAACCCCTAAAAACCACCCTTAAAATAGTCCGATTAGGCCCATTTTAAATAGGCTTTGTGCGGTGATGGATTGCAACGTGCCTACCCAATTTCGTCAAAATCAAGTAACTCTTTCGAAAGTTATAGCCCGTACACACACATATATATATATATATATACTAGCCGTTACCCGTGGCTTCGCCCACGTATTTTTCGATTTATGATTTATTATCCCTCTCGCGAGAAATTCTCCTCCTGCGAATTTTATAAGTAATACATAACTCACTCGCTTCGCTCGTTTGCTCGGATTTTATTAATACATTACTCACTCGCCTCGCTCGTTCGCTCGAATTTTATTAATACATTACACACTCGCTTCGCTCGTTCGTTTGAATATTAATTATACATTAGTCACTCGCATCGCCCGTTCGTTTGAATATTAATAATACAATACTCACTCGCTTCGCTCGTCCGATCGAATTTTATTAATACATTATTGCTCACCTACGTTATATAAGGAACTCCTGTGCAAAATTTCATGCTTCTAACTTCAAAAATGATGAACTTCCATACAAACTTTCATCCCCTATTTAACCCCTTTAAGGGATGAATTTTCAAAAATCCTTTCTTATTACTCATTTACGTTATATAAGGATCTCCTGTGCAAAATTTCATGCTTCTAACTTAAAAAATTACGAACTTCCATACAAACTTTCATCCCCTATTTAACCCCCTGAGGGGATGGATTTTAAAAAATCCTTTCTTATTGCTCACCTACGTAATATAAGGAACTCCTGTGCAAAATGTCATGCTTCTAAATTTAGAAATGACGAACTTCCATACAAATTTTCATCCCCTTTTTAGCCCCTTTAGGGGATGCATTTTCAAAAAAAAATTTCTTAGTGCTCACCTACATTATATAAGAAACTCCTGTGCAAAATTTCATGCTTCTAACTTCAAAAACGACGAATTTCCATTCAAACTTTCATGCCCTATTTAACCCCCTTAGAGGCTGAATTTCGAAAAATCCATTCTTAGTGGATGCCTACGTCACAAAAGGAATCTACTGTCCAAATTTCAAGTTTATATCTCCAGCGGTTTGGCCTGGGCGTTGTCTGTCAGTCAATCAATCAGTCAGTAACGGAACTGTTTTATATATATAGATATATATATATATATAAATATATATATACATATATAAACAGACATTTCCAAAAATGGTGCCAAATTGTTCAGGAGGCTATGAAACGTCGAGAAATTTTGGTCCGACCCCTAGGTCCCGCCATCCGACCGACGCCAATAGTGTATGTGCCATATGGCAAATACACTAAAAAGTTCTCAATTACATACTTCTCCCATCTGGGTTTTTTTTTTGTCTACTCTAGTCAAAGCAAGTTTTCCAAGTATTTTAAAAAATAAAGGAACATATTTTGGAGTCATCATATTCCTACCACTATTATACCTTAAATTATACCTTAAATACCTTAAATTATCAGCGGAACGTCCACATAGTTAAATAAAGATTAACGTTCATTAACAGTTTAATTTATGATTTTTATTAATTTAACCCTAGCTTGATAAAAGGTAAAAATTGTTCATTGATATAAGAAAATGCCATCTCTATTAGTTTTATTGTTCTTGACCATATTAGTTAAAAATGTTCAGGTCTTAATAAATATAAAATTAAAAATAATCTAGGTATACAAAATATGTGTTAGGTGATAGTTTTTATAAAAATGCAATCGTGTTTTGTGAGAATTTCAGCTATAATATAACTAACGGTAATTCCAAATAAAAGAGCTCTTATTTTTTATGCTGGTTGTCTCCTATAACATACTATAATTTAGGAACTAATTATTTCGGCTGTCGAAAAAATAAGCGAAACTCGGAGTATAAAAGGTGGTATTGAATGAAATTTAATAATAATTAGGTAGGTAATTGATGAGGCTAAAGGTCGCACATAATTCAGGTAAATCACTTAGCAGTTGCTTAATATGTCGGTGTCGATTAATTATTTTATTAGGTGCTGTTGACGTTTTTTGAGGTTAATTAATCGTTTCTTTACGACAATTTATTAATGAGACAGTAATACACACTATTAAAAATATATTTTAGAAAGACATTTTCTGTAGTTCATCCATCAAAAAAAAAGTGTGTTAAGTCACATTTTTCAAATTTTACAGGAGAATTGCAAATTAAGCTTTTGTTTGCTGGAAATGTTTTCAATATTCGTTAAATAATTGGACTTATTATAAAATAGGTAACTGTTACTAGACACATATAATGTTGTTTTATTTCAGAATATTGTGTGACTTAACTCTGTTCTGAACTCTGCGTAAATAACTATTAAAGTTAGATAGGACATAAAATAGTCTTGCATTTGAAAGAGGACTCAATATTATACCAGCTGTACTTTAATGAAATAACCGTTTTTTGAAAAAAGTTGATTTAACACACTTTTATTCTGGGACACAGATTTTGATTCTGAAATCCGGCGGCTAAAAAGCTTGGAACTTCGACATGTTTACGATATTAAATTTTAATGCTCTATGAGATTTATAGCAATTTTAAAAATTAAATTTTCCAATTATGGAGTGTTCGTCATATAGGTACGTAAATACAAATTGAATTAGATAATAGCTAAAAAATCGTGTTTTTTAATATATATTTTATACCTTGTGAAGACTTAAAATCCGAACATGACAGGTTCTGTTTATAGTTGAATGAAAGAAAAGTGGATTATTTATTATCATTGGTGTTACTACACAATTTTAGTTAATTTAGCAAAAAAACATTTTCTGCTGAACTATTCTTAACGCACGTATGATGTCTTTTCTATATTACTTATATCCTTTTAGAAAAGGTGTAAATATTTGTATTTACAAGATTCAGAAATTTTAAAAAATAACAACTTAGTTGAGCCACAATAGTATAGAAGAAGCACTGCTACATGCGACTCCCGATCCACAGATTGACCCAACCGTTGTTATACCGGGTGTCTGATCTAAAGTCAAATATAGGGAATTAACGTTGTGTGCCATTTTTAGGTATTTTGACATTTAGGTACTTCTACTCGTATAGACTACTAGCCGTTACCCGTGGCTTCGCCCACGTATTTTACGATTACAATTTATTATCCCCCCCGCGAAAAATTCTCCTCCTGCGAAGCGAAGCCGGGTTGGTCGTGTTTATTCGCTCGAATTTTATAATACATAACTCATTTGCTTCGCTCGTTCGCTCGGATTTTATTAATACATTTGACACTTGCTTCGCTCGTTCGTTTGAATATTATTAATTCCTTCTTCGCTCGTTCGCTCGATTATTATTAATACATAACTCACTCGCTTCGCTCGTTCGCTCGAATTTTATTAATACATGACTCACTCGCTTCGCTCGTTCGTTTAAATATTAATAATACAATACTTACTCGCTTCGCTCGTTCGCTCGAACTTTATTAATACATTACTCACTCGCTTCGCTCGTTCGCTCGAATATTAATAATACATTACATTTGTTACCCCCCCGCGAGAATCTCCCCCTTAAATTTGTTACCCCCCGCGCGAATCTTCCCCCGAATTTGTTATCCCCCCGCTAGAATCTTCCCCTCTAATTTGTTATCCCCCGCGTGAATCTTCCCCCTAATTCGTTATCCCCCCGCGAGAATCTGCCCCCCTGCGTAGCTTTCTATTAGTGAAAGAATTTTTAAAATCGGTTTAGTAGTTTTAAAGATAAAACAAAAACAAATCTATCCCACGGGAACAGTACATTTTTCCGGGATAAAAAGTAGCCTATAACATTATCTGACCCCTAAACTACCACTATGCAAAAAATCATGTCGATCCCTTGCTCTGTGAAAAACAAAAACAAAACTATCCCACGGGAACCGTACATTTTTCCGGGATAAAAAGTAGCCTATAACATTCTCTGACCCCTAAACTACCACTATGCAAAAAATCATGTCGATCCCTTGCTCTGTGAAAAACAAAAACAAAACTATCCCACGGGAACCGTACATTTTTCCGGGATAAAAAGTAGCCTATGTGCTATTACAGACTATAATCTATCTCTGTGCCAAATTTCATCCAGATCCGTTCAAAAATGACGAATTTCCATACGAACTTTCATCCCCTATTTAGCCCCCTTAGGGGATGAATTTTCAAAAATCCTTTCTTATTGCTCACCTACGTAATATAAGGAACTCCTATGCACAATGTCATGCTTCTAACTTCAAAAATGACGAACTTCCATGCAAACTTTCATCCCCTTTTTAGCCCCCTTAGGGGATGAATTTTCAAAAAAAAATTTCTTAATGCTCACCTACGTTATATAAGAAACTTTTGTGCAAAATTTCATGCTTCTAACTTCAAAAATTACGAATTTCCATACAAACGTTCATCCCCTATTTAACCCCCTCGGGGGTTGAATTTCGAAAAATCCTTTCTTATTGCTCACCTACGTAATATAAGGAACTCCTGTGCAAAATGTCATGCTTCTAACTTCAAAAATGACGAACTTCCATTCCAACTTTCATCCCCTTTTTAGCCCCCTTAGGGAACGAATTTTCAAAAAAAAATTTCTTAGTGCACATCTGCGTTATATAAGAAACTTCTGTGCAAAATTTCATGCTTCTAACTTCAAAAATGACGAATTTCCATACAAACTTTCATCCCCTATTTAGCCGCCCTAAGGGATGAATTTTCAAAAATCCTTTCTTATTGCTCACCTACGTAATATAAGGAACTCTTATGCAAAATGTCATGCTTCTAACTTCAAAAATGACGAACTTCCATGCAAACTTTCATCCCCTTTTTAGCCCCCTTAGGGGATGAATTTTCAAAAAAAAAATTCTTAGTGCTCACCTGCGTTATATAAGAAACTTTTGTGCAAAATTTCATGCTTCTAACTTCAAAAATGACGAATTTCCATACAAACTTTCATCCCCTATTTAACCCTCTTAGGGGTTGAATTTCAAAAAATCCTTTCTTAGTGGGTGTCTACGTCACAAAAGGAGCCTACTGTCCAAATTTCAAGTTTATATCTTCAGCGGTTTGACCTGGGCGTTGTCTGTCAGTCAATCAGTCAGTCAGTCAGTCAGTAACGGAACTGTTTTATATATATAGATAGATAATAAGAAAACAAACAGGTATCTATCTAAGTAATGAAGAATTTAATTGGTTTTTTATTATTAAACAACGAAAATTAATACTTAATAAAGAAAATAAATATTCAAATAACCGCCAATTTTCAACTAAACAATATCCCAGTCTGTTATAAAAAGAGTTTCTAACGTTTTGTTTTTCACCTACCTACTTAATTTGAAATCATTACTGCAAAATCGGTAAATTTTTAAATTGGTATTTTAAAGTAAAAATTTCATTTTTGGTCTTATTTTTAGAATCATTTGATGCGCAATAATTTTATCTTTCGATAGGTACCATTGCCTTTCTTGTACGTTAAATTGGCGAGCACGAATCAGCATAAATGAACAATATCATGTTAAATCTCTATATACCGAACACGGGGTATATTTATATTAAGATCTACAAATTAAAATAAATCTATATTTTATATTGAACGAGGTTACAATTTTATATACCTATAGGACATACAAACATAATTAAAGTTATGTGATAGCAACATTTTTTTTTTAACTCGAAATTAAATTTCGGCTTTATGAATTTTGTCGATGTCAAGGTGTTGCTGCGACTACCCTTGCCGTGAACACTGACATTTTTATTGCTATAATAAATTTCATGTATTGAGTCGGTTTGCTGCGTATTTAAATGATCAGTAAAACATAACAAAAGTTTTATTAAAGTGTAATGTAGCATCTGAATAACTAAAAGTAATAAAAAGTATCAATACTAATATAGGTACCTATAAACATTAAACTTTAAAACATAAATGTATAAAATTCATAACATTTATTGTGTCTTTAGCTTGATTACAATGATGTACCAACCATCAAAATCGGATAAATGACTCCATTAGATTATGATGTCATGTAGAACATTAGATTTTACTCACACAAAAACAAATTGATATGCATAGAAAAAGATCGCTAGCCAAGCTAAATTTTGATTAAAATGCGTAGAAAAAATTATGTTAAATACATGTATATCATAATTTATCATAATCAATTATTTTTCGAACCAGAATCGGTTTAAATTTCAACTTCTACAATGCTTTTCTTATAGAAAATATAAGTATAATTATATTCAGATTTTATTATTGTTATTTTTTTTTTACTTTTCAAATAATTACTGATTATTTTAATAAGTTAAAGATTGACTCTCAGAGTAATTTGACATAATTAATGAAAATAGTATGTTTTTTCCAAAGCCTACTCACTATACGATACTGTTTTATAACGTTAAAAAACTGTTTTTTAAAATGATAAAATCAATAAGAAAACGAATTTTTCCAGGTATGAGACCTAGCTAGATCGATTTTTTGCCTCCCGAAACCCCTTTTCGGTAAATTTAATCAAAATCGTTAGAGTCGTTTTCGAGAAAATATATTTATATAGGTACATAGGTACATATATACAAGATTTGATCGTTTAATAATAAAGGGATATTGTAACCTCTAAATATGAACTCCTCGCTCTAAGAGCGTTTTTAGTTTTACCGAAAAATTATCGCTGCTTGCTTTTTTTGATATAACATTCATAATAATTATGTTACTGTACTGTTTCAAATAGAATATTTTCATCGTTGGTTTTAAACAAAATATTTAATTTTAAAATAATAAAATGCAAATACTGATTTGCCAAATTCCTTGTTATTTTCTGTTGCAATTTAATCTGTATTATATAAACCGGAACCCACTCAACTCTAAAGCATAGTAAGTTAAATTATTGCTGACTTCACGTCAACAAACATTACTTAATATTATTATACATATTTATATATTATACAGCATGTGTGTTTATATATATACAGGTACATAGTATAAACATTCCGTTTTTAGTTTTTATCAACACAAAAGATATCATTTTATTGTTGTATAATATTATAGTAGTCCCATGTTAAAACGCAGGAGCAATGCTATTATTAGCTGCTATGATGTTACAAATATATTACTAGCTGGTATCCGCAGCCTCGCTCGCGTGGTATCAATACTATTAAACACACGAAATATGGAGTAACGATATCGCTCTAGACGTCGGGTCGCAAGGGTGTGCCGTGCTAAGGGATGTAAAAATGGTAAATAATGCGAAAAACAAGTTCATAATTCATACTCATTTTTGAAAATTAAGAATCATATTAGAATCATATCTCCCTATACTATTAAACGATTTATGTAATTTATGGTAATTTATGTAATTTATAGTAATTTTTGGGGTAATTTATGTAATTTATGGTAATTTTTGGAGTAATTTATGTAATTTATGGTAATTTTTGGGGTAATTTATGTAATTTATGGTAATTTTTAAGGTAATTTATGTAATTTATGGTAATTTTTGGGGTAATTTATGTAATTTCATCCAGATCAAAGCAAATTTATAGGGAAAAATTAAAAAATTTTAAAACGCTTATATCTCCGAAACTAAAAGAGATAGACGAGTTTTGTCAACGGGAATCGATTCAGCGTGTTTTTCTCCATAAGTATGCATAGTTTCATCCAGATCAAAGCAAATTTATAGGGAAAAATTAAAAAATCTTAAAACGCTTATATCTCCGAAACTAAAAGAGATAGACGATTTTTGTCAACGGGAATCGATTCAGCGTGTTTTTCTCCATAAGTATGCATAGTTTCATCCAGACCAAAGCAAATTTATAGGGAAAAATTAAAAAATCTTAAAACGCTTATATCTCCGAAACTAAAAGAAATAGACGAGTTTTGTCAACGGGAATCGATTCAGCGTGTTTTTCTCCATAAGTATGCATAGTTTCATCCAGATCAAAGCAAATTTATAGGGAAAAATTAAAAAATCTTAAAACGCTTATATCTCCGAAACTAAAAGAGATAGACGAGTTTTGTCAACGGGAATCGATTCAGCGTGTTTTTCTCCATAAGTATGCATAGTTTCATCCAGATCAAAGCAAATTTATAGGGAAAAATTAAAAAATCTTAAAACGCTTATATCTCCGAAACTAAAAGAGATAGACGATTTTTGTCAACGGGAATCGATTCAGCGTGTTTTTCTCCATAAGTATGCATAGTTTCATCCAGACCAAAGCAAATTTATAGGGAAAAATTAAAAAATCTTAAAACGCTTATATCTCCGAAACTAAAAGAGATAGACGATTTTTGTCAACGGGAATCGATTCAGCGTGTTTTTCTCCATAAGTATGCATAGTTTCATCCAGATCAAAGCAAATTTATAGGGAAGAATTAAAAAATCTTAAAACGCTTATATCTCCGAAACTAAAAGAGATAGACGATTTTTGTCAACGGGAATCGATTCAGCTTGTTTTTCTCCATAAGTATGACGAAATTTCGTCCCGAAAAACCGGAATTTCGTCCCAAAAAACCGGAATATCGTCCCGAAAAACCGGAATTTCGTTCCGAAAAACCGGAATTTTGTCCCAAAAAACCGGAATTTTGTCCCGAAAAACCGGAATTTCATCCCAAAAAACCGGAATTTCGTCCCGAAAAACCAGAATTTCGTCCCGAAAAACCGGAATTTCGTCCCGAAAAACCAGAATTTCGTCCCGAAAAACCGGAATTTTGTCCCGAAAAACCGGAATTTCGTCCGGAAAAACCGGAATTTCATCCCGAAAAACCGGAAAATCGTCCCGAAAAACCGAAATTTCGTCCCGAAAAACCGAAATTTCGTGCCGAAAAACCGGAGTTCCGTCCCGAAAAACCGGAATTTCGTCCCGAAAAACCGGAATTTCGTCCCGAAAAACCGAAATTTCGTCCCAAAAAACTGGAATTTCGTCCCGAAAAACCGGAATTTCGTCCAAAAAAACCGGAATATCGTCCCGAAAAACCGGAATTTCGTCCCGAAAAACCGGAATTTCGTCCCGAAAAACCGGAATTTCGTCCCAAGAAACCGGAATTTCGTCCCGAAAAACCGGTTATTCGTCCCGAAAAACTGGAATTTCGTCCCGAAAAACCAGAATTTCGTCCCGAAAAACCGGAATTTCGTCCCAAAAAACCTGAATTTCGTCCCGAAAAACCGGAATTTCGTCCCGAAAAACCGGAGTTTCGTCCCGAAAAACCGGAATTTCGTCCCCAAAAACCGGAATTTTGTCCCGAAAAACCGGAATTTCGTCCCGAAAAACCGAAATTTTGTCCCGAAAAACCGGAATTTCGTCCAGAAAAACCGGAATTTCGTCCCGAAAAACCGGAATT
Source organism: Mongoloraphidia duomilia (assembly GCA_039654895.1). Classification (NCBI taxonomy): domain Eukaryota; kingdom Metazoa; phylum Arthropoda; class Insecta; order Raphidioptera; family Raphidiidae; genus Mongoloraphidia; species Mongoloraphidia duomilia. Next base: position 611,187 of record CM077521.1, on the reverse strand, counting down.
TCGTCCCGAAAAACCGAAATTTCGTGCAAAAAAACCTGAATTTCGTCCCGAAAAACCGGAATTTCGTCCCGAAAAATCAGAATTTCGTCCCAAAAAACTGGAATTTCGTCCCGAAAGACCGGAATTTCGTCCCGAAAACCGGAATTTCGTCCCGAAAAACCGGAAATTCGTCCCGAAAAACCGAAATTCGGTCCCGAAAAACCGGAATTTCGTCCCGAAAAACGGGAATTTCGTCCCCAAAAACCGGAATTTCGCTCCGAAAAACCGGAACTTCGTCCCAAAAAACCGGAATTTCGTCTCGAAAAACCGGAATTTCGTCCCGAAAAACAGGAATTTTGTCCCGAAAAACCGGAATTTCGTCCCGAAAAACCGGAATTTCGTCCCGAAAAACCGGACTTTCGTCCCGAAAAACTGGAATTTCGTCCCGAAAAACCGGAATTTCGTCCCAAAAAACCGGAATTTCATCCCGAAAAACCGGAATTTCGTCCCGAAAAACCGAAATTTCGTCTTGAAAAACCGGAATTTCGTCCCGTAAACCGGAATTTCGTCTCAAAAAACCGGAATTTCGTCCCGAAAAACCATAATTTCGTACCAAAAAACCGGAATTTCGTCCCGAAAAACCGGAATTTCGTCCCGAAAAACCGGAATTTCGTCCCGAAAAACCGGAATTTCGACCCGAAAAACCGGAATTTCGTCCCGAAAAACCAGAATTTCGTCCCAAAAAACAGGAATTTCGTCCCGAAAAACTGGAAATTCGTCCCAAAAGACCGGAATTTCGTCTCGAAAAACCGGAAATTTGTCTCGAAAAACCGGAATTTCGTCCCGAAAAACCGTAATTTCTTCCCGAAAAACCGGAATTTCGTCCCAAAAAACCAGAATTTTGTCCCTAAAAACTGGAATTTCGTCCCGAAAAACCGGAATTTCGTCCCAAAAAACCGGAATTTCGTCCCAAAAAACCGGACTTTCGTCCCAAAAAACCGGAATTTCATCCCGAAAAACCGGAATTTCGTCCCGAAAAACCGGAATTTTGTCCCGAAAAACCGGAATTTCGTCCCCAAAAACCGGAATTTTGTCCCGAAAAACCGGAATTTCGTCCCGAAAAACCGAAATTTCGTCCCGAAAAACCGGAATTTCGTCCAGAAAAACCGGAATTTCGTCCTGAAAAACCGGAATTTCGTGCAAAAAAACCTGAATTTCGTCCCGAAAAACCGGAATTTCGTCCCGAAAAACCGGAATTTCGTCCCAAAAAACTGGATTTTCGTCCCGAAAAACCGGAATTTCGTCCCGAAAACCAGAATTTCGTCCCGAAAAACCGGAATTTCGTCCCGAAAAACCGGAATTTAGTGCCGAAAAACCGGAATTTCGTCCCCAAAAACCGGAATTTCGTCCCGAAAAAACGGAATTTCGTCCCGAAAAACCGGAATTTCGTCTCGAAAAACCGGAATTTCGTCCCGAAAACCGGAATTTAGTCCCGAAAAACAGGACATTCGTCCCGAAAAACCGGAATTTCGTACCGAAAAACCGGAATTTCGTCTCGAAAAATCGGATTTTCGTCCCGAAAAATCAGAACAAACATTACTTAATATTATTATACATATTTATATATTATACAGCATGTGTGTTTATATTTAAACAGGTACATAGTATAAACATTCCGTTTTTAGTTTTTATCAACACAAAAGATATCATTTTATTGTTGTATAATATTATAGTAGTATGTAATTTATGGTAATTAATGTAATTTATAGTAATTTTTGGGGTAATTTATGTAATTTATGATAATTTTTGGGGTAATTTATGTAATTTATGGTAATTTTTGGGGTAATTTATGTAATTTATGGTAATTTTTGGGGTAATTTATGTAATTTATGGTAATTTTTGGAGTAATTTATGTAATTTATGGTAATTTTTGGGGTAATTTATGTAATTTATGGTAATTTTTAAGGTAATTTATGTAATTTATAGTAATTTTTGGGGTAATTTATGTAATTTAATCCAGATCAAAGCAAATTTATAGGGAAAAATTAAAAAATTTTAAAACGCTTATATCTCCGAAACTAAAAGAGATAGACGAGTTTTGTCAACGGGAATCGATTCAGCGTGTTTTTCTCCATAAGTATGCATAGTTTCATCCAGATCAAAGCAAATTTATAGGGAAAAATTAAAAAATCTTAAAACGCTTATATCTCCGAAACTAAAAGAGATAGACGATTTTTGTCAACGGGAATCGATTCAGCGTGTTTTTCTCCATAAGTATGCATAGTTTCATCCAGACCAAAGCAAATTTATAGGGAAAAATTAAAAAAACTTAAAACGCTTATATCTCCGAAACTAAAAGAAATAGACGAGTTTTGTCAACGGGAATCGATTCAGCGTGTTTTTCTCCATAAGTATGCATAGTTTCATCCAGATCAAAGCAAATTTATAGGGAAAAATTAAAAAATCTTAAAACGCTTATATCTCTGAAACTAAAAGAGATAGACGAGTTTTGTCAACGGGAATCGATTCAGCGTGTTTTTCTCCATAAGTATGCATAGTTTCATCCAGATCAAAGCAAATTTATAGGGAAAAATTAAAAAATCTTAAAACGCTTATATCTCCGAAACTAAAAGAGATAGACGATTTTTGTCAACGGGAATCGATTCAGCGTGTTTTTCTCCATAAGTATGCATAGTTTTATCCAGACCAAAGCAAATTTATAGGGAAAAATTAAAAAATCTTAAAACGCTTATATCTCCGAAACTAAAAGAGATAGACGATTTTTGTCAACGGGAATCGATTCAGCGTGTTTTTCTCCATAAGTATGCATAGTTTCATCCAGATCAAAGCAAATTTATAGGGAAGAATTAAAAAATCTTAAAACGCTTATATCTCCGAAACTAAAAGAGATAGACGAGTTTTGTCAACGGGAATCGATTCAGCGTGTTTTTCTCCATAAGTATGCATAGTTTCATCCAGATCAAAGCAAATTTATAGGGAAAAATTAAAAAATCTTAAAACGCTTATATTTCCGAAACTAAAAGAGATAGACGATTTTTGTCAACGGGAATCGATTCAGCGTGTTTTTCTCCATAAGTATGCATAGTTTCATCCAGATCAAAGCAAATTTATAGGGAAAATTAAAAAATCTTAAAACGCTTATATCTCTGAAACTAAAAGAGATAGACGATTTTTGTCAACGGGAATCGATTCAGCTTGTTTTTCTCCATAAGTATGACGGAATTTCGTCCCGAAAAACCGGAATTTCGTCCCAAAAAACCGGAATATCGTCCCGAAAAACCGGAATTTCGTCCCGAAAAACCGGAATTTTGTCCCGAAAAACCGGAATTTTGTCCCGAAAAACCGGAATTTCATCCCAAAAAACCGAAATTTCGTCCCGAAAAACCAGAATTTCGTCCCGAAAAACCAGAATTTCGTCCCGAAAAACCGAAATTTCGTCCCGAAAAACCGGAATTTTGTCCCGAAAAACCGGAATTTCGTCCGGAAAAACCGGAATTTCATCCCGAAAAACCGGAAAATCGTCCCGAAAAACCGGAATTTCGTCCCGAAAAACCGAAATTTCGTGCCGAAAAACCGGAGTTCCGTCCCGAAAAACCGGAATTTCGTCCCGAAAAACCGGAATTTCGTCCCGAAAAACCGGAATTTCGTCCCAAAAAACCGGAATTTCGTCCCGAAAAACCGGAATTTCGTCCCGAAAAACCGGAATTTCGTCCCGAAAAACCGGAATTTCGTCCCAAGAAACCGGAATTTCGTCCCAAAAAACCGGTTATTCGTCCCGAAAAACTGGAATTTCGTCCCGAAAAACCAGAATTTCGTCCCGAAAAACCGGAATTTCGTCCCAAAAAACCTAAATTTCGTCCCGAAAAACCGGAATTTCGTCCCGAAAAACCGGAATTTCGTCCCAAAAAACCGGAATTTCGTCCCCAAAAACCGGAACTTTGTCCCGAAAAACCGGAATTTCGTCCCGAAAAACCGAAATTTTGTCCCAAAAAACCGGAATTTCGTCCAGAAAAAACGGAATTTCGTCCCGAAACACCGGAATTTCGTCCCGAAAAACCGAAATTTCGTGCAAAAAAACCTGAATTTCGTCCCGAAAAACCGGAATTTCGTCCCGAAAAACCAGAATTTCGTCCCAAAAAACTGGAATTTCGTCCCGAAAGACCGGAATTTCGTCCCGAAAACCGGAATTTCGTCCCGAAAAACCGGAAATTCGTCCCGAAAAACCGAAATTCGTTCCCGAAAAACCGGAATTTCGTCCCGAAAAACCGGAATTTCGCACCGAAAAACCGGAACTTCGTCCCGAAAAACCGGAATATCGTCTCGAAAAACCGGAATTTCGTCCCGAAAAACAGGAATTTTGTCCCGAAAAACCGGAATTTCGTCCCAAAAAACCGGAATTTCGTCCCGAAAAACCGGACTTTCGTCCCGAAAAACTGGAATTTCGTCCCGAAAAACCGGAATTTCGTCCCAAAAAACCGGAATTTCATCCCGAAAAACCGGAATTTCGTCCCGAAAAACCGAAATTTCGTCTTGAAAAACCGGAATTTCGTCCCAAAAGACCGGAATTTCGTCTCGAAAAACCGGAAATTTGTCTCGAAAAACCGAAATTTCGTCCCGAAAAACCGTAATTTCTTCCCGAAAAACCGGAATTTCGTCCCAAAAAACCAGAATTTTGTCCCTAAAAACTGGAATTTCGTCCCGAAAAACCGGAATTTCGTCCCGAAAAACCGGAATTTCGTCTCAAAAAACCGGAATTTCGTCCCGAAAAACCAAAATTTCGTACCAAAAAACCGGAATTTCGTCCCGAAAAACCGGAATTTCGTCCCGAAAAACCGGAACTTCGTCCCGAAAAACCGGAATTTCGACCCGAAAAACCGTAATTTCGTCCCGAAAGACCAGAATTTCGTCCCAAAAAACCGGAATTTCGTCCCGAAAAACCGGAAATTCGTCCCAAAAGACCGGAATTTCGTCTCGAAAAACCGGAAATTTGTCTCGAAAAACCGAAATTTCGTCCCGAAAAACCGTAATTTCTTCCCGAAAAACCGGAATTTCGTCCCAAAAAACCAGAATTTTGTCCCTAAAAACTGGAATTTCGTCCCGAAAAACCGGAATTTCGTCCCGAAAAACCGGAATTTCGTCCCAAAAAACCGGACTTTCGTCCCGAAAAACCGGAATTTCGTCCCGAAAAACCGGAATTTCGTCCCGAAAAACCGGAATTTTGTCCCGAAAAACCGGAATTTCGTCCCCAAAAACCGGAATTTTGTCCCGAAAAACCGGAATTTTGTCCCGAAAAACCGAAATTTCGTCCCGAAAAACCGGAATTTCGTCCAGAAAAACCGGAATTTCGTCCCGAAAAACCGGAATTTCGTGCAAAAAAACTTGAATTTCGTCCCGAAAAACCGGAATTTCGTCCCGAAAAACGGGAATTTCGTCCCAAAAAACTGGATTTTCGTCCCGAAAAACCGGAATTTCGTCCCGAAAACCAGAATTTCGTCCCGAAAAACCGGAATTTCGTCCCGAAAAACCGGAATTTCGTCCCGAAAAACCGGAATTTCGTCCCCAAAAACCAGAATTTCGTCCCGAAAAAATGGAATTTCGTCCCGAAAAACCGGAATTTCGTCTCGAAAAACCGGAATTTTGTCCCGAAAACCGGAATTTAGTCCCGAAAAACAGGACATTCGTCCCGAAAAACCGGAATTTCGTCCCGAAAAACCGGAATTTCGTCCCGAAAAATCGGATTTTCGTCCCGAAAAATCGGAATTTCGTCCCGAAAGACCGGAATTTTGTCCCGAAAAACCGGAGTTTTGTCCTAAAAAACCGGAATTTCGTCCCGAAAAACCGGAATTTCGTCCCGAAAAACCGGTCTTTCGTCCCGAAAACCGGAATTTCGTCCCGAAAAATCGGAATTTCGTCCCGAAAAACCAGAATTTCGTCCTGAAAAACTGGAATTTCGTCCCGAAAAACCGGAATTTCGTCCCGAAAAACCGGAATTTCATCCCGAAAAACCGGAATTTCGTCCCGAAAAACCGGAATTTCGTCCCGAAAAACCGGAATTTCGTCCCGAAAAACCGGAATTTCGTCCCGAAAAACCGGAATTTCGTCCCGAAAAACCGGAATTTCGTCCCGAAAAACCGGAATTTCGTCCCCAAAAACCGGAATTTTGTCCCGAAAAACCGGAATTTCGTCCCGAAAAACCGAAATTTCGTCCCGAAAAACCGGAATTTCGTCCAGAAAAACCGGAATTACGTCCCGAAAAACCGGAATTTCGTCCCGAAAAACCGGAATTTCGTGCAAAAAAGCCTGAATTATGTCCCGAAAAACCGGAATTTCGTCCCGAAAAACCGGAATTTCGTCCCAAAAAACTGGAATTTCGTCCCGAAAGACCGGAATTTCGTCCCGAAAACCGGAATTTCGTCCCGAAAAACCGAAACTCGGTCCCGAAAAACCGAAACTCGGTCCCGAAAAACCGGAATTTTGTCCCGAAAAACCGGAATTTCGTCCCCAAAAACCGGAATTTCGTCCCGAAAACCCGGAACTTCGTCCCGAAAAACCGGAATTTCGTCTCGAATGACTGGAATTTCGTCCCGAAAAACCGGAATTTCGTCTCGAAAAACAGGAATTTCGTCCCGCAAAACCGAAATTTCGTCCCGAAAAACCGGAATTTCGTCCCGAAAAATCGGAATTTCGTCCCAAAAAATCGGAATTTCGTCCCGAAAAACCGGAATTTTGTCCCGAAAAACCGGAGTTTTGTCCTGAAAAACCGGAATTTCGTCCCGAAAAACCGCAATTTCGTCCCGAAAAACCGGAATTTCGTCCCGAAAAACCGGAATTTCGTCCCGTAAACCGGAATTTTGTCCCAAAAAACCGGAATTTCGTCCCGAAAAACCGGAATTTCGTCCCAAAAAACCGGAATTTCGTCCCGAAAAACCGGAATTTCGTCCCGAAAAACCAGAATTTCGTCCCGAAAAACCGGAATTTCGTTCCGAAAAAACCAGAATTTCGTCCCGAAAAACCGGAATTTCGTCCCGAAAAACCGGAATTTCGTCCCGAAAAATCGGAATTTCGTCCCAAAAAACCGGACCTTCGTCCCGAAAAACCGGAATTTCGTCCCGAAAAACCGGAATTTCGTCCCAAAAAACTAGAATTTCGTCCCGAAAAACCGGAATTTCGTCCCGTAAACCGGAATTTTGTCCCAAATAACCGGAATTTCGTCCCGAAAAACCGGAATTTCGTCCCAAAAAACCGGAATTTCGTCCCGAAAAACCGGAATTTCGTCCCGAAAAACCAGAATTTCGTCCCGAAAAACCGGAATTTCGTTCCAAAAAAACCAGAATTTCGTCCCGAAAAACCGGAATTTCGTCCCGAAAAACCGGAATTTCGTCCCGAAAAATCGGAATTTCGTCCCAAAAAACCGGACTTTCGTTTCGAAAAACCGGAATTTCGTCCCGAAAAACCGGAATTTCGTCCCAAAAAAAAGGAATTTCGTCCCCAAAAACCGGAATTTTGTCCCGAAAAACCGGAATTTTGTCCCGAAAAACCGGAATTTCGTCCCGAAAAACCGAAATTTCGTCCCGAAAAACAGGAATTTCGTCCATAAAAACCGGAATTTTGTCCCGAAAAACCGGAATTTCGTGCAAAAAAACCTGAATTTCGTCCCAAAAAACTGGAATTTCGTCCCGAAAAACCGGAATTTCGTACCAAAAAACTAGATTTTCGTCCCGAAAAACCGGAATTTCGTCCCGAAAACCGGAATTTCGTCCCGAAAAACCGGAATTTCGTCCCGAAAAACCGAAATTCGGTCCCGAAAACCCGGAATTTCGTCCCGAAAAACCGGAATTTCGTTCCGAAAAACTGGAATTTCGTCCCGAAAAACCGGAATTTCGTCTCGAAAAACCGGAATTTCGTCCCGAAAAACCGGAATTTCGTCCCGAAAAACAGGAATTTCGTCCCGAAAAACCGTAATTTCGTCCCGAAAAACCGGAATTTCGTCCAGAAAAACCAGAATTTCGTCCAGAAAAATCGGAATTTCGTCCCGAAAAATCGGAATTTCGACCCGAAAGACCGGAATTTTGTCCCGAAAAACCGGAGTTTTGTCCTGAAAAACCGGAATTTCGTCCCGAAAAACCGGAATTTCGTCCCGAAAAACCGGTCTTTCGTCCCGAAAACCGGAATTTCGTCCCGAAAGATCGGAATTTCGTCCCGAAAAACCAGAATTTCGTCCCGAAAAACTGGAATTTCGTCCCGAAATACCGGAATTTCGTCCCGAAAAACCAGAACTTCATCCCGAAAAACCGGAATTTCGTCCCGAAAAACCGGAATTTCGTCCCAAAAAACCGGAATTTCGTCCCGTAAACCGGAATTTCGTCCCAAAAAACCGGAATTTCGTCCCGAAAAACCGGAATTTCGTCCCAAAAAACCGAAATTTCGTCCCGAAAAACCGGAATTTCGTCCCGAAAAACCGGAATTTCGTCCCGAAAAACCGGGATTTCGACCCGAAAAACCGGAATTTCGTCCCGAAAAACCGGAATTTCGTCCCAAAAAACTAGAATTTCGTCCCGAAAAACCGGAATTTCGTCCCAAAAAACCAGAATTTCGTCCCAAAAAACCGGAATTTCGTCCCGAAAAAACGGATTTTCGTCCCGAAAAACCGGAATTTCGCCTCTAAAAACCGGGATTTCGTCCCCAAAAACCGGAATTTTGTCCCGAAAAACCGGAATTTCGTCCCGAAAAACCGGTATTTCGTCCAGAAAAACCGGATATTTGTCCCGAAAAACCGGAATTTCGTCCCGAAAAACCGGAATTTCGTCCAAAAAACCGGAATTTCGTCCCGAAAAACCGGAATTTCGTCCCGAAAAACCGGATTTTCGTCCCAAAAAACCGGAATTTTGTCCCAAAAAACCGGATTTTTGTCCCGGAAAACCGGAATTTCGTCCCGAAAAACCGGAATTTCGTCCCCAAAAACCGGAATTTCGTCCCCAAAAACCGGAATTTCGTCCCGAAAAACCGGAATTTCGTCCCGAAAAACCAGAATTTCGTCCCGAAAAACCGGAATTTCGTCCCGAAAAACCGGAATTTCGTCCCGAAAAACCGGAATTTCGTCCCGAAAAACCGGAATTTCGTCCCGAAAAACCGGAATTTCGTCCTGAAAAACCGGAATTTCGTTCCGAAAAACCGGAATTTCGTCCCGAAAAACCGGAATTTTGTCCCGAAAAACCGGAATTTCGTCCCGAAAAACCGGTATTTCGTCCAGAAAAACCGGATATTTCGTCCCGAAAAACCGGAATTTCGTCCCGAAAAACCGGAATTTCGTCCAAAAAACCGGAATTTCGTCCCGAAAAACCGGAATTTCGTCCCGAAAAACCGGAATTTCGTCCCGAAAAACCGGAATTTTGTCCCAAAAAACCGGATTTTTGTCCCGGAAAACCGGAATTTCGTCCCGAAAAACCGGAATTTCGTCCCCAAAAACCGGAATTTCGTCCCAAAAAACCGGAATTTCGTCCCGTAAACCGGAATTTCGTCCCAAAAAACCGGAATTTCGTCCCGAAAAACCGGAATTTCGTCCCAAAAAACCGAAATTTCGTCCCGAAAAACCGGAATTTCGTCCCGAAAAACCGGAATTTCGTCCCGAAAAACCGGGATTTCGACCCGAAAAACCGGAATTTCGTCCCGAAAAACCGGAATTTCGTCCCAAAAAACTAGAATTTCGTCCCGAAAAACCGGAATTTCGTCCCAAAAAACCAGAATTTCGTCCCAAAAAACCGGAATTTCGTCCCGAAAAAACGGATTTTCGTCCCGAAAAACCGGAATTTCGTCCTCTAAAAACCGGGATTTCGTCCCCAAAAACCGGAATTTTTTCCCGAAAAACCGGAATTTCGTCCCGAAAAACCGGTATTTCGTCCAGAAAAACCGGATATTTGTCCCGAAAAACCGGAATTTCGTCCCGAAAAACCGGAATTTTGTCCAAAAAACCGGAATTTCGTCCCGAAAAACCGGAATTTCGTCCCGAAAAACCGGATTTTCGTCCCAAAAAACCGGAATTTTGTCCCAAAAAACCGGATTTTTGTCCCGGAAAACCGGAATTTCGTCCCGAAAAACCGGAATTTCGTCCCCAAAAACCGGAATTTCGTCCCCAAAAACCCGAATTTCGTCCCGAAAAACCGGAATTTCGTCCCGAAAAACCGAAATTTCGTCCCGAAAAACCGGAATTTCGTCCCGAAAAACCGGAATTTTGTCCCGAAAAACCGAAATTTCGTCCCGAAAAACCGGAATTTCGTCCCGAAAAACCGGAATTTCGTCCTGAAAAACCGGAATTTCGTTCCGAAAACCGAAATTTCGTCCCAAAAAACCGGAATTTCGTCCCGAAAAACCGAAATTTCGTCCCGAAAAACCGAAATTTAGTCCCGAAAAACTGGAATTTCGTCCCAAAAAACCAGAATTTCGTCCCGAGAAACCGGAATTTCGTCCCGAAAAACCGGAATTTCGCCCCAAAAACCGGAATTTCGTCCCGAAAAACCGGAATTTCGTCCCGAAAAACCGGAATTTCGTCCCAAAAAACCGGAATTTCGTCCCGAAAAAACGGAATTTCGTCCCGAAAAAACGGAATTTTGACCCGAAAAACCGGAATTTTGTCCTGAAAAACCGGAATTTCGTCCCAAAAGAACGGAACTTCGTCCCGAAATACCGGAATTTCGTCCCAAAAAACCGGAATTTCGTCCCGAAAAGCCGGAATTTCGTCCCGAAAAACCGGAATTTCGTCCCGAAAAACCGGAATTTTGTCCCCAAAAAACGGAATTTTGTCCCGAAAAACCGGAATTTCGTCCCGAAAAACCGGAATTTCGTCTAGAAAAACCGGAATTTCGTCCAGAAAAACCGAAATTTCCTCCCGAAAAACCGGCATTTCGTCCAAGAAAACCGGAATTTCGTCCCAAAAACCGTAATTTCGTCCCGAAAAACCGGAATTTATTCCCGAAAAACCGGAATTTCGTCCCAAAAAACCGGAATTCCGTCCCAAAAAAAACGGAATTTCGTCCCGAAAAACCGGAACTTCGTCCCGAAAAACCGGAATTTTGTCCCGAAAAACCGGAATTTCGTCCCGAAAAACCGGATTTTCGTCCCGAAAAACCAGAATTTCGTCCCGAAAAACCGGAATTTCGTCCCGAAAAACCGGAATTTCGTCCCGAAAAACCGGAATTTTGTCCCGAAAAACCGGAATTTCGTCCCCAAAAAACGGAATTTTGTCCCGAAAAACCGGAATTTCGTCCCGAAAAACCGGAATTTCGTCCCCAAAAATGGAACTTTGTCCCGAAAACCGGAATTTCGTCCCGAAAAACCGGAATTTCGTCAAGAAAAACCGGAATTTCTTCACGAAAAACCGGATTTTCGTCCAAAAAAACCGGAATTTCGTCCCGAAAAACCGGAATTTCGTCCCCAAAAACCGGACTTTCGTCCCCAAAAACCTGAATTTCGTCCCGAAAAACCGGAATTTCGTCCCGAAAAACCGGAATTTCGTCCCAAAAAATCAGAATTTCGTCCCAATAACCGAAATTTCGTCCCGACAAACCGGAATTTCGTCCCGAAAAACCGGAATTTCGTCCCGAAAAACCGAAATTTCGTCCGAAAAACCGGAGTTTCGTCCCGAAAAACCGGAATTTCGTCCAGAAAACCAAAATTTCGTCCCGAAAAACCGGAATTTCGTCCCGAAAAATCGGAATTTCGTCCCTAAAACCGGAATTTCGTCCCGAAAAATCGGAATTTCCTCCCGAAAAATCGGACTTTCGTCCCGAAAAATCGGAATTTCGTCCCAAAAAACCGGAATTCCGTCCCGAAAAACCGGAATTTCGTCCCTAAAACCGGAATTTCGTCCCAAAAAACCGGAATTTCGTCCCGAAAAACCGGAATTTCGTCCCGAAAAACCGGAATTTCGTCCCGAAAGGCCGGAATTTTGTCCCAAAAAACCGGAATTTCGTCCCGAAAAAACGGAATTTCGTCCCGAAAAACCGGAATTTCGTCCCGAAAAACCGGAATTTCCTCCCGAAAAACCGGAATTTAGTCCCGAAAGACCGGAATTTCGTCCCGAAAAACCGGAATTTCGCTTCGAAAAACCGGAATTTCGTCCCGAAAAACCGGAATTTCGTCCCGAAAAACCGGAATTTCCTCCCGAAAAACCGGAATTTAGTCCCGAAAGACCGGAATTTCGTCCCGAAAAACCGGAATTTCGTCCCGAAAAACCGGAATTTCCTCCCGAAAAACAGGAATTTCGTCCCGAAAAACCGGAATTTCGTCCCGAAAAACCGGAATTTCGTTCCGAGAAACCGGAATTTCGTCCCGAAAAACTGGAATTTCGTCTCGAAAAACCGGAATTTCGTCCCAAAAAAACGGAATTTCGTCCCGAAAAACCGGAATTTCGTCCCAAAAAACCAGAATTTCGTCCCTTAAAACCGGAATTTCGTCCCAAAAAACCGGAATTTCGTCTCGAAAATCGGAATTTCGTCCCGAAAAACCGTAATTTCGTCCCGAAAAACCGGAATTTCGTTTCGAAAAACCGGAATTTCGTCCCGAAAAACCGGAATTTCGTCCCAAAAAACCGGAATTTCGTCCCGAAAAACCGGAATTTCGTCCCAAAAAACCGGAATTTCGTCCCGAAAAACCGGAATTTCGTCCCGAAAAACCGGAATTTTGTCCCGAAAAACCGCAATTTCGTCCCGAAAACGCTTAAAACGCTTATATCTCCGAAACTAAAAGAGATAGACGATTATTGTCAACGGGAATCGATTCAGCGTGTTTTCTCCATAAGTATGCATAGTTTCATCCAGATCAAAGCAAATTTATAGGGAAAAATTAAAAAATCTTAAAACGCTTATATCTCCGAAACTAAAAGAGATAGACGAGTTTTGTCAAATATTTTCTATATATTTTTCTAAAAATAAACTTAATATCAAACGAATCGGGTCGAATTAATTTTTCAAAAATTTCGCAAATTAGTACAAAGAGGGGGGTCTTCTCACTTTTGGCATTTTTAAGAAAACTCGAAAATCTATCAAATGCTGTTTATATCTTTGAAACTAAAAGTGCGGGTTATTGAATGCGATTCAGCGTTATTTTTTCTATAAATAAAATTAATATCAAAGGAATCGGGTCGAATTAATTTTTCAACAAGCCGTGAGGTGGGTCGTTTATTAGGACTAAAGTGCGACCTTTGAGGTCCACACGACGAACTTCCCAGTTTGATAAATATTTAATAATAATAATAATTAAATTAGATATTACACAGAAAAGTAATCATTTTAATCATTAAAACATCAATAATTAAAAAAAAAAAAAAAAACAGCTGAATCGATTTTTATAAAATTTATGTCGGATCAAAATGACGTTAACACGCCTCGATTGACACCCTTACGAAGTCGATATAATTTTTTATTCGCGAGATATTGTGTAAAATCTACTTTTTTGGAGTCTATTTGGTTAAGAAAAGAGAACGGCTGAACCGATTTTGAAAAAATTTCTTTCAGATCATATTTACGTTAATACGCGTCGATTGGCACTCTAACGTAGTCGATATCATTTTTCATTCTCGAGATTTCGTCTTAGAAAAAATGGACACACACGTACCTACGTACATACGTACACACACACACACACACACAGACATCTTTCTAAAAATAGTGTAAAATTAGTGTAGTGACCTTGAAACATAAAAAAATTTTCTCCATTTTGATTTCGATTTTCGGACCCATTACAATAACTTCAATGGGAAGTTAACAACTAACTTAAAACTAAATTACATCACAAAACATCCATGAGCGTAGGTGGGATTTGAACCCACGAGAGTGTGATCCAAAAGCCGCTACGCTAACCGTTACACCAAGATGTTCTCACAGTCTACTATTAAAACATATACAGGGTGAGTTCGACCACCCGTATCAGTCGTTTTTTTCGAAAACGGTTAGTCGTAGAGAGTTGTGTCAAAAATTTGTATTATAAAAGCCCTAATAAAGAATCGAATGGTGATAATTTTTTTTCCAGGAAGGTCGACTTCCCTATTAATTTGCTCCAGAATGTCCAGAACTCCGGAATTATAAATGTAACGATAGGTCGAAAGTAGTATTGTTGAAAAGATCTTTAAAAAATAAGCAAGTTTTGTAGGAAAATTTTTTTTATTACTGCCGCCCCTGTAAATTTCTATAAGTATACATATAAATTATTATATGTTCAAAACTCCGGAATTTTAGAAAGCACGATAGGTTGAAAGTGGTGCTGTTGAAAAGCTCTTTAAAAAATAGGCAAGTTTTGTAGGAAAAATTTTTTAATTACTGCCACCCCTATTAAGTAACGATCGTTTGAAATTATTAAATCAAAATTTCATAATAACGATCGAAGTCGGCATTAAAAATCTAGCAACCTTAGACATTGTCACAAGTGTTCAAACTGTCTTCCATTTACTCTTTAATACATACTACTGAGCTCTTCTGGTTATACTGTGAGTGTACTTCTTCAGTGTTTAATGATCGATAGATAGGTAACTAGATTTTAAATGCGGACTTTTAAAAAGTTCGTTATTATGACATTTTAATTTAGTAATTTCAAACAAATATTACTTAACAGCGGTGGCAGTAATAAAAAAAAATTTCCTACAAAACTTGCTTATTTTTTAAAGATCTTTTCAACAATACCATTTTCGACCTATCGTTACATTTATAATTCCGGAGTTCTGGACATTCTGGAGCAAACTAATAGGGAAGCCGACCTTCCCGGGAAAAAAAATTATCACCATTCGATTCTTTATTAGGGCTTTTATAATACAAATTTTTGACACAACTTTCTACGACTAACCGTTTTCGAAAAAAACGACTGATACGGGTGGTCGAACTCACCCTGTATATTCAAAGAGTTAAATTTATTGTTCTATTGTGTTTTAGAATTTAATTTTTTTATATCTAAAAATATAATTGGAATGGGCATTTGGCTTAACCTTTGACATTATGTTTTTGAATAAAAAAATATTATTAATAAAAATAAATTTAAAAAAAAGACTACATCGTCACGTCATTAAGGCAATTTTCTCTGAAATCTTTTGTACCTACGTTATATAATTTTATATTTCTTTACAAAACGTAGCCATACATAAAAAAATAATTACGAAATGCCTGTCTCGTATTTGTTTAAATTAATTCATAAAAAAACAACATTCACGCATGAATAATTATATTCTTTTTCTTTATACATAAATAAACACAGATATTTCTGTTTGGAAAATGAAAACGGGTAACCTTTGAAGTCCGCATATGAAAAAAAAAATAAAGCTATTTCGCACCCGTAGGGGAAAATTGGTTATTTGTCGGCGATCGGATGGCGGTTTAATAATAGCTTAGATTGTATATCTAGTTGCGTAATGAGGTATATTACTGACGAGTAGTGACAGTATGTTAAAACGAGCGATTAAGCGAGTATCAACAGTCACACGAGTCATAATATCAATACGCAAGAAATATATATTATGGCGTCCAAAAAGAAGCAGTACACCCGTTTCTCACACCATAATCATGCTCTCCCACCATATTTAAACATAATTTGTTTAATAAATTTGCGCAGACCTCAACATTTCATTGTTTTTCTCTTTATAATGGCTTTTTGACGGAGGTTTTTTTTTATTAAAAAGTTTTTTATTTTTTACAGTGTCAAACAGTGATATTTACCTTAAAGGAATCACACGCCGTTACTCAGTTTTATTAAACCGACTTCTTACGCTGCCTGATGTATCAAAAAGTGACATTTACCTTAAGTAATCACACGCCGTTACTAACTTTTATTAAAATCAGCCGAACTACTGACCCGATTTTGATGAAATTTCTATGGGACCAACCTGAAATCAAAAAAGAATTTTCCAAATCGTTTAATAAATGACGGAGTTTTGAGGCAACAAACATAAAAAAAAAATACAACCGAATTGAGAACCACCTCCTTTTTTTGAAATCGGTTAAAAAATAGAATAAGCTTTTATTAAATGTTTAAAATGAATTCAGTGACGCTGGGCAACGTTACCCTATGTGAAAAAATTAATTTGTAATATTGTAATGTAATATTTGTACAGAAAGAGTGAGGGAACTTTAGATTTGGCGAACATATTTGACGCAAACATATTTAACCCATCCCTAGAGTACCACGACAATTTCTTTTAAATTATTTCACTAGTTGTGACTGATATAAAACTGGTGAAAGTATCAATGAGAGTTTCATTTAATAAAAAAAATACCTAACTATAGAGTCGAACTTCGATAATTCGAACCATGACGTGCCACAAAAAAAATTCGAGTTATCAAGACTTCGAGTTATCAAATAATATTAATTTTCACTCTTGACGCTATTGCCAACCAATTTTGTTCGAGTTATCAAGAATTCGAGTTATCGAAGTTCGACTGTATATAAATTGAAAGTAATATTTGGTACTAAGCCCAGATAATTCTGGCAGCTGGTGACCTTAAAAAAGAAATTACGAAATTTCAAAAAAGAGAAATGTTAAAAATAAATTAAAGACTATATTTAAAAATTGTTCGAGATCTCTGGAATACCTATACATAATTTGTAGGTAGGTACTTTTTTTGTTACATAAGATTACTTAAGTTGAGATATTCTACTAAACGAACCACGTTATGCAACATGTCCTTAAGGACCAGTTTTATTCAGTCTCATTAAAACAAGCAGGCAAGGATGTCATCATTGTCTTTTATTCCGTGACCATCGATAAATGTACAGGCCTGCCTTTTTGTAACTGACGACATTTTTAAAGGTAGGTATAATAATATAAATATTGTCACATCGTTTAGAGAAGATAGTAGCGTCATTCCTGCGCACAAACGAGTTTCGGACTAGACGAGTCTATGTTCTCTAACAAGAGGTGGTCTGAAAACGGTTACCGCTCGGGTGAACGCCAAATAAAGGACCGAGAATCATACTACAGATTCTACAAGTGAAAAATTGAAAAAAAGATTTTCTGGAAAAAATTTTTTTTTTCAAAAAAATCATCTGTAGGATCTGTACTGTGATTTTCGGTTCTCCATTTGGCGTTTACCTGAATTCTTTAGCTATAAAAATAGCGTCGGGAGAGCGGTAAGCGTTTTTAGTCGAGGTGAAAGGATTTCAGACGAATAGTGCAGAGGGTAACTGGATTAAATTGCGTGTCGTCTTGCGGTATTTTTCGTTTTATTTATCAAAATTAAACTTAAATCTGATCAGATTATGTTGATCTATACTTCTATAATATATCTACACTAATATTATAAAGAGGTAGAATTTGATTGTTTGTTTGTTTGTTTGCTTGTTTGTTTGTTTGCAATGGATAAACTCAAAAACTACTTAACTGATTTTAAAAATTATTTCACCTATAAAAAGCTACATTATCAGCGAGTAACATGGGCTATATTTTATTTTCAAAATAATTAGAGGGGGGTAATAAATCATAAATTCTTATCTTTGGAACTACTAAACCGATTCTAAAAATTCTTTCACTAATAGAAAGCTACGCAGGGGGAAAGATTCTCGCGAGGGAGTACTCGCCGGGAGGGGGGTAATAAATCATAAATTCTTCTCTGAAACTACTAAACCGATTCTAAAAATTCTTTCACTAATAGAAAGCTACGAAGGGGGGGGGGAGATTCTCGCGAGGGGGTACTCGCTGGGGGAATAAATCAAAAATTCTTATCTCTGGAACGACTAAACCGTTTCTAAAATTCTTTCACTAATAGAAAGCTACGCAGGAGGAAAGATTCTCGCGAGGGGGTACTCGCGGGGAGGGGGTAATAAATCATAAATTATTATCTCTGGAACTACTAAACCGATTCTAAAAATTCTTTCACTAATAGAAAGCTACGCAGGGGGGGGGGAGATTCTCGCGGAGGGATAACAAATTAACAATATACTAAATATACGTGAGCGGAGCAATGGGTTGACCGCTATTTAATCATAATTTCATATCACCCGGGCGATGCCGGGACGGGCCGCTAGTTAGTTAATAATATTGTTAAGAATTTATTTATTTGCTACCAGGTAGAAAGTATAGAACTGGCGCATCTGTTATGTATCAGGCCTGTTTTCTCTCGAGAGCCATGTCCCAGGTACATTGTTAAAAGGTAGATGTTTAACTCGTCTGGTGGAAGACTGACAGATCCCGTGGGAAAAAGACAATCCACGTCACTGCATTTTAATTTACATATCTCCATTCAACAAACGTGAAATGCGACATTTATGACATTTTATAAACTACGAATGGGTTACTTATCCTTAGGTACTATACCTATTGCAAACAAATTAATTGTACATCTATTTTTAACTTCCCATTGTAATGGGTCCGAAAATCGAAATCAAAATGTATAACAAATTTTTGTGTTTCAAGGTCACTCACTATTTTTACACTATTTTTAGAAAGATGTCTGTGTGTGTGTGTACGTATGTACGTATGTGTCCATTTCTTTCTAAGACGAAATCTCGAGAATGAAAAATGATATCGACTACGTTAGTGTGCCAATCGACGCGTATTAACGTAAATATGATCTGAAAGAAATTTTTTCAAAATCGGTTCAGCCGTTCTTTTTTCTTAACCAAATAACATCCAAAAAAGTAGATTTTACACAATATCTCGCGAATAAAAAATTATATCGACTTCGTAAGGGTGTCAATCGAGGCGTGTCATTTTGATCCGACATAAATTTTATAAAAATCGGTTCAGCCGTTTCTTTTTTTTAAATTATTGTTAAAAATAAATAATAATTATGTTTTTTAATGATTAAAATGATTACTTTTCTGTGTAATATCTAATTTAAATATTATTATTAAATATTTATCAAACTGGGAAGTTCGTCGTGTGGACCTCAAGGGTCGCACTTTAGTCCTAATAAACGACCCACCTCACGTCTTGTTTTTTTTTTCTACTTCGACTGAACAGCGGCGGATTTACCAATATTTTAAGGAGCGGCAGATTTGGGGAACCACACCACAAAATATGGAAAATGCAAAAAAATTTACCCCGAAGTGATGTATTTATTTCATCATAAACTTACCTAAATAAATAATCGGAACAAAACAAATTAGCCAATTTATAAGACGTCATTTTTGTTTTTTTAACCGACTTAAAAACGGAGGTTATCAATGACCGATTAGAATAATTTCGACTTCGTTGGGTTCAGAATGTTTACGGAATGGTCCTATATATTTTTTATTAAATCGGTTCAGTAGTTTCTTTTTTTTTAATAATCAAATTAATTTTTTTATTATGTTACCTCATATCTCCTGCATTTCTTCAACTTAGAGAGAATTTCAACTTAACGAAGTTCAAGTTATAGAATAGAATAAAATAGAAGTTTCTATTGTATTAAAAGCATTCATAATTGTTATATTTTTGTTTTAAGTTAAGCGTATTTTCTACTGAAAGTTATCCCCCGCACCCTGCAATCTTCATCCTTTCCCCTCGCGTAAATATAGTTATCGCTCTCCCGACGCTATTTTTAAAGCTAGAGGGTTCGAGTAAACGCTAAATGAAGGACCGAGAATCACACTATCAGATTCTACAGGCGAGAAATTGAAAAAAAATCGTGAAAAAACTTGCAACTTTTTAAAAATTCTTTCACACGTAGGCAAAACTTTTTTTCAAAAAATTCGCCTGTAGAATTTGTAGTGTGATTCTTGGTTCTTCATTTGGCGTTTGCCAAAGCTCTTTAGCTTTAAAAATAGCGTTGGGTGAGCGGTAAACGTTTTTAGGGAGGGGAAAGGATTTGAGGTTAAGAGTGTATTTTATTTATTTATTTATTGTAAATTATAGACGCGTCGACAACTTAGGTCATTAGCGTCTTGATTACTATACATCAAATAACATAACTCACTTAAAACTAAATGACATCACAAAACATCCATGAGCGGAGGCGGGATTCAAACCCATGACAGTCTGATCCAGAGGCCGTGACGCTAACCACTGAATCACACTGTCCTCATGAAAAGTGTAGGAGATAACTTTCGGTCGAAAATACTCTTAATAATAAGTATATCTGCTCAAAATGATAGACGATTCAATTTTTTGAACCTCAGTTGTCGAGCGTCTACAATCGACGAGAACATCTGTACGACAATATTCCAATTATTTAGTATGTCGCACACGAAAACAAAATATACCACCCTATTATCGAAAACTTTCCTATGGGACCGTTATTCAAATTCGGCCATTTAAGAAGAAACTTTGCATCACTATATATGTATAATATGAAGTACATAATATGCCATATGAACAAATATGTACATATGTCCCATCTCTCCCGTTTACTCTATATTCTATAACTTGTCCGTTTCGCACCGCCTTCCCCTATAATATACGCGGACGCACCTCGATTTTCATTTTTTTATACAGCGCATTCTAAACTATTTGCTCGAACGAAATTTTTGATTTTTGTCAAAGTTACAAAGCTCTCGGATATAATTGGAATTGAAATTGTGTTTTAAAGACCACCAACAGCTAAGGTTATTTGGGCCTAGCACCAATTCATATTTTCAATTCTTTATTTTTTTTTTAATAATAAATTGAAAATCCAAATGACACTTTTACCAGCTCTCGGGCTAAAACCCGGGTACTGGGGACTTGTAATAGAGAAACCATAGCAATGTCATGTTAAACAACCTCTCGGATAATTAATTGTATCTAAAAAATACACTGATTCCAATTTAGGCATAATGTAGATTTCACTATATTTTTACTTCCCACCTTTACTATGGTAGGGAAGTAATGGATTTAGTCCGAAAAAAATATTTCGATAATTTAACAGATCTTCACGTTTTGAGACCCTAGCAATCGTTTAAGATCATTTTCTGACTGATGTCTGTATGTGTGTGTGTATGTGTGTGTGTGGTCAATTTTTCGCCTTCGATATCTTAAGAACGGAACAACATACGGGAATGCCGATTATTCTATTGTGTTTATCAGCCTTTAACTTAGATCTGATTAGATTTTGAGTCAAATCGGTTCAGTGGATCCTGAGATATTCAAAAAAACGTTCTCAATGTCACGTATTAACATAGGTAAAGATGATCTGTTAAAATCTCGAAATATTTTTTTCGGACTAAATCCATTACTTCCCTACCATAGTAGAGGTGGGAAGTAAAAAAATATATAAATGAATTCTAGATGTTATAATAAGAAAAAAGTGTAAATATTTTTTTCTCTAAAATGTACAGTTTTCGAGAAAAAAAATATTTTACTAAAAAAAATAAAAATTGTACGTAAATCAAGGTATTTTTGCTATATTAGGCTAGCCATCAGTAAAAAAAGAGGGCCATGCTTTTTTTCAAAGAATAACAAAAGAGTGATTATTTTTTGCAAATATTTAGGTATTAGGTCTGTCAGTGTGTACAGTTAAAATGAACGAAAGATAGATACGTTTTGCCCGACTTTCCCCTTTTAGACATATTATGATATACACAAAGAACTATAACAGTTTGAAGAGGTGATACTCAGATACAAACATATGTACCTGCCTTTCCTCTACCTCTCTTTATTCTACTTTTCTTTCTCCCCATTTTATCAAAAAGTTCACTAATATTCGACTAGAGCAGCCATTTTATATATAGCTACGTCATAGGAGCAGAGCTACTCAACTGGTGGCCTTCGACTTAATATTTTATAGTAACTGAAATAGTTTTATTCCAAAATTTTAAGAACTATAGTCTTTCCCACCAAAAGATATGGTTATCAAGTGATCAGCACATACTTGGCCAGGATACACAAAGCATTTGCTGTGTTGACCAGGGGTGTTACGAGTATTCGCATCCGCATCCGTAAATGCGGAATATTCGCATTAATTCAGACATCTGCATCCGCATTCACATCCGCATCAATCAATGCGGAGTTTTTACGGATGCAGAATCACATCAAAAATATGATTAAATAAATAAAAAGTTAAAATTAAATTGATTTTCAGTTATTTATGCACTTAAAATTTAAATAATTATCCTTTTAAAATCCCAAAATCCGCATCCGCATCAAATCCGCATCCGCGGATGTGAACTTCTAATAATCCGCATCCGCATCTGCATCCGCGGATGTCTAAATTTTTGCATCCGTAACAACCCTCGTGTTGACTTTCAAACGACCAATCAGATGCTGATCATGCAATTTTATTGGAATATCGGTTTATGGGATGAAGTACAGGTATTTTAACTCCCTTTACCCAACTGCAGAAGGAGGGTAATGTTTTTCGGGTGTATGTAACTATGTATGTATCTTTGCATTTCGGTCGGCGCCTTCTGTAGCTTAAACGGCTTGACGGATTTTGAAAAACGAGGTGTTTATAGATTCGGCATAGTCTCATGAGTGCTACTGAGTATATGACGTCACGGAAAATTCAATATGGCGGACTCTAAACGCCATTTTGTCAGAATGCAAAAGTAATTTTCTTTTTAAATGCAACGATATGGGTATTAAAAGAAAGGTTTCATTGAGAAGATTTCAAATAGGGTACGTGACGTCACGGACAATTCAATATGGCGGACTCTAGACGCCATTTTGTCAGAATGCAAAAGTAATTTTCCTTCTGAATACGTCGATATGGGTATCAAAAGAAAGGTTCCGTTGAGAAGATTTCAAATAGAGTGTACGGCGGCACGGAAAATTTAATATGGCGGACTCTAGACGCCATTTTGTCAGAATACAAAAATGATTTTCTTTCTGAATACATACTCGTAGATATGGGTATCAAAAGAAAGGTTTCGTTGAGAAGATTTTAAATAGGGTACGTGACGTCACGGAGAATTCAATATGGCGGACTCTAGACGCCATTTTGTCAGAATACAAAAATGATTCTCTTTCTGAATAGGTACATAGATATGGGTATCAAAAGAAAGGTTTCGTTGAGAAGATTTTAAATAGGGTACGTGACGTCACGGAAAATTCAATATGGCGGACTCCAGACGCCATTTTGTCAGAATGCAAAAGTAATTTTCCTTTTGAATACGTCGATATGGGTATCAAAAGAAAGGTTTCGTTGAGAAGATTTCAAATAAAGTGTACGGCGGTATACGGAAAATTCAATATGGCGGACTCTAGACGCCATTTTGTCAGAATGCAAAAGTAATTTTCCTTCTGAATACATCGATATGGGTATCAAAAAAAGGTTTCGTTGAGAAGGTTTCAAATAGAGTGTACGGCGGCACGGAAAATTCAATATGGCGGACTCTAGGCGCCATTTTGTCAGAATGCAAAAGTAATTTTTCTTCTGAATACATCGATATGGGTATCAAAAGAAAGGTTTCGTTGAGGAGATTTCAAATAGGGTACGTGACGTCACATAAAATTCAATATGGCGGAACATCGATATAGTCAAATTTTCGGTGTTTTTTTAAGGTCGTGAAAAACTCTGCAGCCAGAAATTAATTTCTGCAATGGCCGATCGGAAATTAATTTTTTCGCGAGCCATCTACGTCTGTTACAGTTCGATGGCGTTTAGTTTGACGTGGAAGACTCTAGAGTTTGAGAATGAGGAATAGTAAAAGAGGAACGAGTAAGGAACAAGAAAATGTGTGTGTGTGTGTGTCGAGATACGACTATTTTAAATGTTACCGTGTTTGAAGTTACATTCAGAATACGAATTGCCACTTTACAACAGCGCGGCATGTTGGTCGGCCATAGGGAACATGTGTGACACTGTGTACAGAGCGACGATCGTTCTTGTTACTACAATATACAGGATGATTTATAACCAAATTTATTGTCCATTTAGATTTTATTTGTATGCTAGCGGTCACCCGTGGCTCCGCTTACGCATATCTAATATATTGTTAATTTATTATCCCCCCGCGAGAAATACTCACCCTGCGAAGCGAAGTATGACTTATTATCCCCCTCGCAAGAATCTCGCCCCCTGATTTAAAAAAATTATAATTATTGTCAAAGAAAGAATATAACAAAAATAAAAAAATACGACTGATGACCAGTCCTATACTTCCCACCTAGTAAATATTTGCAAAAAATAAACACTCTCTTTTTATTTTTTGAAAAAAAAGCATGGCCCTCTTTTTTGTTTAGTGATCTACTGATGGCTAGCTTAATATAGCAAAAATCATGGTTACCTTGATTTACGTATAATTTTTATTTTTTTAGTAAAATATTTTTTTTCTCGAAAACTGTACATTTTAGAGAAAAAAAATATTTACATTTTTTTCATATTATAACATCTAGAATTCATTTATATTTTTTTTTACCTATGTTAATACGTGACATTGAGAACGTTTTCTTTAATATCTCAGCATCCACTGAACCGATTTGACTCAAAATCTAATCAGATCTAAGTTAAAGGCTGATAAACACAATAGAACAATCAGCATGGCCGTATGTTGTTCCGTTCTTAAGATATCGAAGGCGAAAAATTGACCACATACACACACACACACACACACATACAGACATCAGTCAGAAAATGATTTTAAACGATTGCTAGGGTCTCAAAACGTGAAGATCTGTTAAAATCCCGAAATATTTTTTTCGGACTAAATCCATTACTTCCCTACCATAGTAGAGGTGGAAAGTAATAACTTATGGAGATAAAATAACAAAAGACAAGATTTGTAACTATGGGAAGTAAAAAATGGATGTAAAAATACTTTCAAAGTTAAGGTAGAATTCGCTCAATTTTCTAAATGATTTTACATTATTATTTATTTTTACACAGAAAACTTCATAAAAACTTGGACTTTTACTGTAAAGTTAGTGATTTTTACATAAAGTAAATTAAAATTACATAATTTTGTGTATCTAATATTCCAATAAAGTGTGTAAAAATGACAAAATAAAATGTATAGTTACATATATAAAATGCGGATGAATACAAAACAAATTAATGTAAAATTAGTAGCCACGCATGCGCAATGTGTTTTTATGGAATCTACGCGATGTGCAGGCGATACCTGTTTGCGACGCCATTGTCTCTTTGTGTGCCTATTACCAGATTAATCTCTGGCTACAAATGGACCATCGATAATCTATGTAATCGGCCTTCTCATTTCTTATAGTGTATTGTTAATTTATTATCCACCCGCGAGAAATACTCACCCTGCAAAGCGAAGTATGACTTATTATCCCCCTCGCAAGAACCTCGCCCCCTGATTTCAAAAAATTATAATTACTGTCAAAGAAAAAATATAACAAAAATAAAAAAATATATAAATAAATATCCTGTAGAATTTAGAAAAAAAAACGCCAAAGACTCTACGCTGCCATCAGGTCTCGAACCCAGGTTCCTATGCATAGAACGCAAAGACCTAACACCTGCGCTATGGGATGGAAGTGTGTAGATGGCCGTTTTTATAATATAAGTATGTTGCGAATTCTTACGAAAGTAGTTGCGAACGCTTCACATTTTTTCAGTACCCAGGAAAAGAGTGCCTAACGCGCCTTAAAAAGTTTTCACTTCAAAAATATTTTTTCGAGTGCTAATATACATGTTAGAGCAAAATATAATAATCTAAATCATAGGCCAGCGCCAGACTCAAAACGGGAAAAGTATTATTTTAACAAAATATAATATATCGCAGCGTCTCGTTCGCTGGTGACACAACATAATGATCTCTAGTCAGGTGTAAAAATCCATACCCTCTGTGTGTCCTTATCTTAATGACCAGCGCTTATGACGACACGAGTATTTCGTTATATAAACAAACATCCGTAGACTGAACTTCTCGCAATGACCTTGCAATAATTAAGTATTAATCACTAGACGGAACATAAATAATAACCAATAACCAATAATAATATTTTTTCGCTAACATACATATATTTCTTCTACCAGATAGTGATTTCGTAAGTTCAATTGTACCTGTACCTACTATTAAAATATTATATTATCTACATGGCCGTACGTATATCTATATCTCGCATCTATCAGAACTCTACATTATCGGCTCGGTTTCTGGAGAGGATAGTCGTGGCCCCACCGGCACCTGCCCCACACCTGGGGTCGAGTGAAAGAGAACGTCCAACACTGGCAGCGAGATGTGTGCATATTTTCATATTAGGAACTCGAACGTGTCGAGGGATTCCTCTTTGAACGCTCGTCTTTATTCCCACACATGCATGTTCACCGGGTGGGCCAAGTTGCCTGGCGAATTTCATCATTTATACCAAGAATTAAAATTTTACCCATACCGGTTTTTTGAATATTTACGTATGGAACCTAACACTTTTAAATACGTCTTAGTAAAAACTCAAAACAAATTAAATAAAAACTGGCAAAATTTCACTTATTAAACTAGTTACATCCATTGCGAAACTTGTAACGGCCATTTGTCAGTTGTCACACGTTGATTGTAGTAGTCAGCGCGCTGAAAGAATGATGAGATACATTCTTGAATCTAGCAGCTCTTGTAACAGCGCTTATACCTGCTACACTCACTGCTTCGTTGTGTACGCTCGCATATATAACAATGCATTAATTTAAGCAAGCCCTGCTATGATCTACGCTACCATCTAGAATCCCAGCTCCATACTGCGCGTACCTTTAGGCGCGCTTTGCCTGAATAGTGAACGAAAGTGAACCGTCACGCTTCGGATCGGTGACGCTGAATCGGGTTTACTCGGCTCAAACACGAAAACGTATTTGTAGTATGCTGGTAATAAGTTTTTTGTAGTTCATAAGTGCACTAATAGATGACACTAAAACTTAATTGAAAAGGTATTTTGCTATGTTGATGAAAAGTTATTTGTAGCTCATAGGTGCGCTAATAGATGACACTAAAATTAGAAAATCAGAAGTTTTCACTTCTGTCGTGTCTGAAACTTTTTGAAAATTCATAATGACACTGTTGTCAACTTTAACGAAACAAACAACGAAAAAGAAACGACGTCAGCTTTACCCAACTACAGTCAAACACAAAACGGAACACGTTCCCAATGTATAATATTCCCGGTCTTTAAGTTATAGGTTTGTGACTGGAATCAGATTTACGACTGTTCAATGTTCTGTATCGCGATACAGCGCATGCGTACAACACATGTCACACATACACGCGATACTTGCGTAGGTACATGTTTCTTTCTCTCTCTCTCTCTCTCTCTCCTTTCTCTCTCCCCCCCCCTTTCTCTCTCTCTCCCTCCCCCTCTCTCTCCCTCCCTCTCTATTCTTCCCTCTCTATCCCTCCCTCTCTACCTCTCTCTCCTTCCCTCTCTCTCTCGCCCTCCCTCTCTCTCCTTCCCTCTCTCTCTCGCCCTCCCTCTCTCTCCCCCTCCCCACCACTGCGGCACTCTCTCTCTCTCTCGGCTTCCGCGCGCTCGGGCACGGGAACCGCGTGTGTTAACAGTGCAGTATATAGGATTACGTCAGCATAACAGTTAGTTGCTGCTTTTGAAAAAATATATACTACTACATAGAGAATACCACCGAGTTCAATAACGTTTTCTTTGATGTTTCACATCTGTCGGGGGTTCCGAGACCCACACACTTTTTTTCATAATAACACTTATTACGTTTCCCCAAGTTTGTTTAGAAATTTGTTGAGCGAATTTAGTTTGGTTAAGAATATGCGCAGGCGCAGTTGAAAAGCCACGTACCACGGCGTCCCTGCGGTGTGTTTTACACATGTCATATATGTCTTACACTTTGTTGGAGATGTGAATTAAAGTTCTACAGCTACGGAGGAATGCAAACCTGACCTCCGCTAACACGCTATATTATGCCGCTATGCGCAGACATATTATTAAGTAGATGAGCCACAGACCATCCAACTTTATCCAGGTGTGCAAGCTTTCACGGCCGGCATTGTTCCAAGTCTTCATGGTTTCCGGGCTTGTAGGCCGTGGTCCGGCGGTATTTCTACCTGACGTTTCGTCTACAACTGCGGTAGACATTCTCAAAGGCGATGTGGCAGCGGTCGAAGTGTCCTCGACTTGGCGGCTCACGGCCGGCATTGTTCCAAGTCTTCATGGTTTCCGGGCTTGTAGGTCGTGGTCCGGTGGTATTTCTACCTGATGTTTCGTCTACAACTGCGGTAGACATTCTCAAAGGCGATGTGGCAGCGGTCGAAGTGTCCTCGACTTGGCGGCTCACGGCCGGCATTGTTCCAAGTCTTCATGGTTTCCGGGCTTGTAGGTCGTGGTCCGGTGGTATTTCTACCTGACGTTTCGTCTACAACTGCGGTAGACATTCTCAAAGGCGATGTGGCAGCGGTCGAAGTGTCCTCCTTGGCGGCTCACAGGTCCAACTTGACCTATGCTTGATTTCTGACGCTGATGAGGGGACCGTGTGGTCTAGTCGTTAGCACGTCAGCCTCTAGATCAGACGGTCGTGTGTTTGAATCCCACCTGCGCTTATGGATGTTTTGTGATGTCATTTAGTTTTAAGAAAGTTGTTATTCAGCGTAGTTGAAAGACGCTAATGACCTGAGATGTCGACGCGTCTATAATCTACAATAAATAAAATGACGACGATTCTTAGCTGTCGAGCGTCTATAATCTACAATCAATCTTTGTCTCTCTCTTTGATTTCTGGTACGACTTTTAAAGTAGATTTGATATAATAGTACTTTTGGCAATGAATTTTAATATGGTTTCCATGATAACTCAGTAAAAGTCGATACTCATCCTATTGGGATCAGTCAAATGGGAGGGGATTTTAAACATGGCGGGCTTAAGGGAAACATTTCAATAGTTGCTATATGGTAAGATAGTTTAGAAATATATATATTAAACGACATCACAAAACATCCACGAGCGGAGGTGAGATTCGAACCCACGACAGTTTGAATCAAAGACCAGCTGCACGCTAGCCATTCAAGATGTCTGCTCTATTCTTCGAAGTAATTAATTAATTAATTGTAGATTATAGACGCGTCGACAACTCAGGTCATTAGCGTCTTCAACACAATGAATACTCCATTTGTGTATTAGAATCCGCCAGCCGGCATACACAAACCGACTGGTACGAGCTCGGCTCCCTGGAAGCGCTAATTCCCAAAGAACTTTGGAATGCAATTTGCGATGTCCCCAATGTCCCCCCCTGGGAGTCTTTTCTTCGAATCAAGTCGATTAGCGTGAGTGTGTGGAACGGCCTTTAGAACAGTGACAATAACGCTGTGCCAAGTGTGCTCTGTGCCGTGCATCCGGCATCACATACCCGGAGTCTACCGGTTGGCATCCCGATAGCGTCATATCTACTGTGTGTTGTAGATACGCTTCATATGCACTATTATTTAGGTAGAGGAATACAGCGACGCGGTGGTGTCTGTTCTACTACTTTCCGACCATAACTAAACCTGACCATCCGCCGTATGACGTCATATATTATACAAAGTGTCCCCGTTTAAATGCCCCTTACACCGTGGCACTAATATAGGGTCGGTCCTAAACCTATTATTTTAATACGAAAATATTAGGTTTGGACAACCCTTAATAAAAGTGTTAGTAAATATCCTAAAGAATACAATTCCAGCAAAAAATAACCTCGTTGTATTTAACAATCAAAAGTTACACGTGATTGAAGTTAGGTAAAAGAAGTACATTATTTTGAACACCCTGTATAATAAATCATTTTTTTAGGACAGACATTGATTCGTCCGTCTATTATCTAGTGATTCTCAAAATTTCAGTTTGATAAAGGTTTCTGTTTTGGCTATGTCGAATTTTAGGTAAAGGTCTGCACGTGTCAAAAATTTCTAAAAAACTTGAATAACTCAAAAATTACTGAATTTTCGAGCATGGCTTCCCTTACAATTTCTATTCACATTTAGATGCAGAATTGAAAAAACAAATAAAAACAGGGTGCTAGGTTAAAAAAACATAGCTTTGATCTGCCACGCTTAAATGGGACAGGCTGTATAATTGAAAATATTTTTAGGTTATACACGAAATGTTACAATCACCACTAAACACCAAACCATAACAAACACTCTCGACGTACGTTTCGCCAACCAAGTTGGCATCAAAAACTTTTTAATCATCTCCTGATGATGCCAACTTGGTTGGCGAAACGTACGTCGAGAGTGTTTGTTATGGTTTGGTGTTTTGTGGTGATTGTAACATTTCGTATCTTTACACCAAAGGTTCCACCATTTTTTAAGGTTATACACCATTAAAATTTATACAATTTTTGTATTTAAACTTTTTTTCTATCTTCACCCAAAATCAATACATCGGCCGACAACGCAAGTCTTGGACACCCTGTACAATAATTTACGTTCCAATGTAACTACGTGAAAATGAATGTAGGAAGATCTCCTATGATTGATTTCTAATTATTCACCCAAACACAAGGCGCATTCAGAACTATTTTTTATAATAATATTACCCCGTTTGGGGTTGAAATTTAAAAAACTCGAATAGCCTATAACCTTCCTCAATAAACGTGCTATCTAACAAAAAATTTTTTTTCAAATTGGACAGGTAGTTCCTGAGATTAGCGCGTTCAAACAAACAAACAAACATACAATTAACAAACTCTTCAGCTTTATTATATTAGAATAGATAAACAATTACAATTATTTATTTCATTTCTAACATATTTTTCCAAATATCTTCACTTCGACGGGGCCGGTTTATTATTCGGGTTTAGCACTTGTGGCAGACTGGTATTCAATTTCTTTTTCACAAATGAAAGTTGATGCAACATCGCAAGGGAAATCGTTGAAACCTCCGTTTCGGTTGAACGAACCGCAGTTGCTCGTTGCCACCGGATTGTTATTCGGCTGACCGGATTCCCATTTCAAATATCCTGCGTCCGCCAATGGTTGACCTAAAAAAAACAAATCAAGTTCAAATACTCTATGGTGAAATCTACGTACAAGACAGTAGAGAAATGTCGCATGGATCTCATCGGAAGTTCAATTCATATTTCCGTTTTATTATTTTTTGCCATAGCCTCACTACAAAATAGCTACTTTCGATGTATGTATAGCGGCCATTAATGACCCATTTAACAGGCAGGTGTGCGGAAAATGGTTTACTTTCTGCACTAGTGCAGAAAATAACGGTTGCCATAGCAACTTCTGTTCATTCGCTCTATACGCCTGCGTGCGCTTGCGTCGACAACTTAGGTCATTAGCGTCTTGATTACATTAAATAACAATTTACTTAAAACTAAATGACATCACAAAACATCCATGAGCGGAGGCGGGATTCGAACCCACTACAGTCTGATCCAGAGGCCGCGACGCTAACCACTGGACCACACTGTCCTCGTTTCTCACCTGTAAGTGTCAAATATTCTCCGTTTTCAAAAGCGTCGTGAAATCCGATCAAAGCTAAATCTTTATAACGAATGCCGTTATCGAGTTTAGTCGCCGGGTAGTCGGTCATGAGGACGATCAGAATGTCGGCCTCTTTTTGAGAATTGACGATCACCAAATTTGCCCCTTCTTCGATACATTTTCGTCGGGCTTGAGCCCATTTCAAAGGCACCGGATGGAATTTGTAAAATCCCGATTCGGGATAGAGCTTGTAGTCCAGACGGAATGGTTTTATTTCCAAATTCAAATTTGAATTGTCTTCCAGAACTAAAAGACAAAATATATATAGGAATTTTAAAAACGAATAATTTACTGAAGTTATACTTCTTCAGGGCGTTACGAAATTATGATGAGAGTGAATTTTTCAAAAACTGTGACATCAAAATTAACAACATTGATTTCCATATAAAAAAATCTTCTCTTTTATTATTTTATTTCAATAAATTTGTTTGCATGCCAATTAAAATTTAGTTTTTAATCACGTCAAAGCAGTATAACTTCTATAGATTAGGAAAGGAAGGCGTGGCGGAGTCACAACTGTCTCCTTCTGAGTCGCAACTATCTTCTTCTAACTAGAAACGTACGTTCTGAATTGAATTTGAATTAGTCTTTCCCGTCGCCTTGGCAGGACACCTGTCAAGTTTCATTCATTCTACTGACATAACCTCGTTTTTTTAAACACGTTGTCGTCGTTAATAATTAAAGCAATTTGTTATGGGGTGGTGTTTTATACCTGACTGCAGTCATAATGACAATTATGACTGCAAAAAGTTTATATTTCCGACTGAAGAAAAAGCTAAAATAATACCTAGATATCCAATACCTAATTGATGAAAACATTTTTTTTATACTTTTAACGTACCTTTGCTTGATCTAGTGTAACTCAGGCGACTTCAAAACATTTTTCCAACTCCAAATGGAAAGAACAAACGCAATTTCTAATTATAATTGCTTAAATTATACCTCGACAAACGTTAACGAGGAAGTTCGGTTAGAATTAAACGTCACTGTCTGAATCAGTGAATCAAGTTAGCAGTTTATAGGACATACGTTTTTTATAAATCTTGAATCTCAAATAAAAAATTATTTCACACGAAATAATAACGTTTTGTAGCCAATAATGACGGGATTTATTAATTATTTTTATGAAACAGCCATTGTTTTGGTAAGAAATGTGTTTTAAAAGAATAGTAACGAATATTCCGTTAAACCCCATACATTTTTGAACGCCAATCGACTCGATATTAAATTTTGCGCTCAAATTACTTCTGTAATCTATTGTAATCACTATTTTAATAACCTTGAAAAATTAACCACGAACTGGTTATCTACTTACCATAAATGTCAACAGCTGTTAAGGTATGGTCCACAGCAATTGATTTTTGATTGTATGAAATATGGTAATTATTTTTTGTAATTTCTTGTTCAAATTCGACAGATGTCTAAAAAAAATAATACAAGCCGTGAGGTGGGTCGTTTATTAGGACTAAAGTGCGACCCTTGACGTTCACACACGACGAACTTCCCAGTTTGATAAATATTTAATAATAATAATTAAATTAGATATTACACAGAAAAGTAATCATTGTAATCATTAAAACATATAATTATTATTTATTTTTAACAATAATTAAAAAAAAAAACGGCTGAACCGATTTTTATAAAATTTATTTCGGATCAAATTGACGTTAACACGCCTCGATTGACACCCTTACGAAGTCGATATAATTTTTTATTCGCGAGATATTTTGTAAAATCTACTTGTTTGGAGTCTATTTGGTTAAGAAAAAAGAACGGCTGAACCGATTTTGAAAAAATTTCTTTCAGATCATATTTACGTTAATACGCGTCGATTGGCACCCTAATGTAGTCGATATCATTTTTCATTCTCAAGATTTCGTCTTAGAAAGAAATGGACACATACGTACGTACGTACACACACACACACAGACATCTTTCTAAAAATAGTGTAAAAATAGTGTAGTGACCTTGAAATATAAAAATTTGTTAAACATTTTGATTTCGATTTTCGGACCCATTACAATAACTTCCAATGGGAAGTTAATAATTATTATATTTTAGGAACTTACTTTGGCCATGCAGAATCCGGTAGCATTTTTAAACGTGGTCACAGAAACTTTGGCGTTCGGATTTCTTTGCAGTTGCGCACACTGACTGCTGTCAGTTGTTTTAAAAAATACGAACAGCGCCAACGGGAATGCAATTGTTTTAAACATTTTGTTTTTAATATTTTTCACAGACTGATCGAAGTAATGTTCATAACGGACATATTTATTCTCATTTGCAACCGCAAAAAAATTTATTGCGGTTAAACGGAAGGAAAAGAATGTAGTTTGATAAATTATAACTGCACTTTTTTTTAATCGACTATCAGTTATCAAAAATGATGTAATGTGCTGTCTTCTGTTTTTTTAAGATTTTAAGAAGAATATATACATCACTAAAAATATATTATTTATATAAAATAGGTACCTACTCACTGATTTTTTTAAAATTTTACTAAATGTAAATTATCTAATTTTTTATCAAATAAGAATTTGGAATTTAACTTGTGGATAAATTGTTAGTTTATACTAATAAATATTTATAACCCTTTTACACAATAGGTACGAATTAACTTTTATTGGTGAATTTTATAGAAAGGTTTATAATAAGTTAAACACCAATTTTTTACGATAAATTAATAGATTTATACGGCTGAATTTTTTATGTTTAATTACAATAGAAATTATAAATTTTAACTGATTCAAAAAATACTGTATAGTATTATTTTATGATTTCACATTATTATAGTTTTTTCTTCAGAACACAATAAGCATTTATTAACCGACTTCAAAAAAAGGAGGTGGTTCTCAATTCGGTTGTATTTTTTTTAAATGTTTGTTACCTCAGGACGCCGTCATTTATAAACCGATTTGGAAAATTCTTTTTTTATTTGAAAGGATATACTTTCAGATTGGTCCCATAGAAATTTCATCAAAATCGGTTCAGTAGTTCGGCTGATTTTAATAAAACTTAGTAACGGCGTGTGATTCCTTAAGGTAAATGTCACTTTTTGACACATCAGACAGCGTAAGAAAGTCGGTTTAATAAAAGTGAGTCACGGCGTGTGATTCCTTTAAAGTAAATGTCACTTTTTGACACTAAAAAGTAAAAAATAAAAAACTTTGTAACAAAAAAAAAACCTCCTTCAAAAAGTCGCTAAAAAGAGGAAAATAATGAAATTTTGAGGTCTGCGCCAATTTAATAAAATATGAAGTTGGTTAAAAAGAAAATATTAATCACTATACTATACTTTTTAACCGACTTCATATTTTATTAAATTGGCGCAGACCTCAAAATTTCATTATTTTCCTCTTTTTATCCACTTTTTGAAGGAGGTTTTTTTTTGTTAAAAAGTTTTTTGTTTTTTAAATAAATTGCATGAATTTTTATTACAAATACATACACTTCATAAACATAATATGGACTTACGAACAGCCTTAATAAAAAAATTCTAAGTATAAAAATAGAAAAGGAAATGCGATAACATCGTCGAAGTTGATAAAACATTATTTTTTACAGAATTTTATAAATTCTAAAATTTTCTTACCACAAAAGAGTCATTTCACACTTCGACGACCAAGTTAATAAAAATCACTTTCAGATTTTATCACTTTGTCACTTCCGAAAATTCTAACAGTCCTTCACTTCCAGGTAAATTGATACTAAGCGGAGGGCAGTATAGCCTAGTGGATAGCGTACTTGGTACCGCAGCCTCTAGACTAGACTGTCGTGGGTTCGAATCTCACCTGCGCTCATGGATGTTTTGTGATGTTATTTAGTTTTAAGAAAGCTATTGTTATTTAGTGTAGTTGAAAGACGCTAATGACCTGAAATGTCGACGCGTCTAGAATCTACAATAAAATGACAGATACTAAGTGTATATAAAATCATAACCTTGCTTTTTTTGCAGTCGTGTAAAAATTGCAACAGGACAAATCTGTCCGTAATCTTGCTTTCTTACCATTTTTTAGGGTTCCATACCCTGCTTAGGATATCTGTCTGTCTGTCTGTCCTTCCGTCCGTCTGTCACAGGGTTTTATTTATTTATTTATTGTAAATTATAGAAGCGTCGACAACTTAGGTCATTAGCGTCTTGATTACATTAAATAACAATTAACTAAAAACTAAGTGACATCACAAAACATCCATGAGCGGAGGCGGGATTCAAACGTACCTTAACTGCTTATTTGGCGAACGTTTGTACATAAATTTTTATCCGGCTAAGATAACGTTTCTGTTAAAACAGACATTGACGCGAGCGAAGCCGCGGGCAAAGGCTAGTACGTCATTCTATATTTACAATAGGTGTATATAGAGGAAAGCCGACGAGATTGTATAAATAATCTTATACATACAAACATATTATGTAGTTAGTAATAATACCGGGCAGGGGAACCCCTGACACGATGGGTGGCCAAATAAAAAAAACTAAATTGCGAATTATCTCTCATCTCTTCATAGGCTAAGGGCTAGTGATAATTTTTTGGTGTTATTTATTCAAGGCCTTATTTTTGTGAAAATGTTGAGGGAGGCATATTAAAGTGCCCTGTGTAAGGGATTTTGCTAGATAGCGGTATGGGAGGGATGCAGACCGTCCCCAACATGTAACAAAAAAAAAATGGTCACAATTATTATTGTTTCAAGGCTGAAATTGTTTGTATAGCTTGTCGGTGACCCAATAATGCCATTATAATATTTGCAGATCGATAGGTCAGTATTAAAGGGGTGGCAGATCACCCTAAACGTGTCATGTACCCGACGAATTTTATATTATTAGTTCAAGGTTCAAATTTTAATATGTTGTTACGGCGACTTTTTTAAGCATATATTTCAATTTGCAGAACAAAATTTCGGTATTAACGCCCTTGAAGAACGATATAAACACCTAGGCGAGCAAGTTTCACAGCCCGACATAAGATGTTTCACATCAAAAATCCTGGCGCCGCCACTGCATCCTGTTTATAACTTTGGAAATAAAATGAAAAACAGTTTTGTTCCGGCCACCCGTTAGTCTCGTAGTGTACACAAACAAGTAGTGACATTGTTGAGAGTAGGGGAAACGCGGGCGATGCGTCTACCTATCTACAAAGGTGCGGAACCGGTGTTAACGGAAACGCGTAGGGGAAACAGGACAAATTACAGGACACGGGCGCTAAATTATCTATAATCTGGTCGACAGCATACGGTTCACGGTCGGAGCAGGAGCGAACTTTAATAATGTAATGTTACGCGATATCATTGTTCAAATTTCAACAACAGCAACAACAACAACAACAAATTAAAGGACTTGAAAACTGGAATACACTGTAATTGTGATTATTCAATAATACTAACAACCGCAGAACACCTGAGTACACACCTACCGCGACGAGAACAGATCAAAGTGTTACATAAGGGACAGTTGAAGAAATTACATTTTCGTTGTAGTTCTCAAAGGAAAGCAGAAAAAAGCTATAATGAAAAAAATTAAAAATTCAAATAATTTGTTAAGTTCGAATTTTTAACAAAGATTCGTATCAAGTCTTCATGGTTTCCGGGATTGTAGGCCGTGGTTTGGTGGTATTTCTAACTGACGCTTCATCTACAACTGCGGTAGACATTCTCAAAGGCGATGTGGCAGCGGTCGAAGTGTCCTCCTTGGCGGCTCACAGGTCAGTGTGTCAGTGACTGGTGTCCACCCTTCTTTTATGCCTAGTACCAGTGTGTTCTCTGTTCGGTCGTAGTCCGTCTCTCTGTAATTGGTCAACTGCGCAGTGTGTAGTGGTGGGGGTGAGTTCTCTACTCGGTCGTATTCCGTCCTTGTACGATTGGTCATTGGTTTTGTATGTCGGAGTACTGGTGTCCAGGTTTTACTGAGATTGAGGCCTTCATCTTTTCGGTTGAAATTCTGTGTGTGTTTTTGTCCAAGGACGACACTTCGACCGCTGCCACATCGCCTTTGAGAATGTCTACCGCAGTTGTAGACGAAACGTCAGGTAGAAATACCACCGGACCACGGCCTACAAGCCCGGAAACCATGAAGACTTGGAACAATGCCGGCCGTGAAAGCTTGCATACCTGGATAAAGATTCGTATAATTATAGGGTTTTTTATTGGAAAATCAGCCATTTATCTACATATTACCTATTATTTTGCAATATTAGAAAAAATCATTTTTTATCAACCTATGTTATTCTCGGAACTCAAACCCGAATCTTCTACTATCGCGCCGGATGAGTTTAGAATTAAATTAACTTGTTATCGTGTCATTGTTGAATAACTGATAACTCATCCGACGCGATAGTGGAAGATTCGAGCTTGAATCCCGACGATAACATAGGTTGATAAAAAATGATTTTTTCTAATATTGCAAAATAATAAGTATTATGTAATTGGTTGCTTTCCCAATAAAAAAAAGTCAAGAGGTGTCATGGGACACCCGACAGAAGCTATGATTTTTACGCATTGCATATAAAACCGAATTTATCAAAGCTATAGACAATACAATTGAAAAGTTATTATTTGACCGCCATTTTGAAATTTGATGCGATTTTATTTTTTTGTGTCCTATAAAACTCTTAAATATCAATTTTCAAAAAGATCGGATAATTTTTACAAAAGTACATATGGCCGCCATTTTGAAATCTGACGCCATTTTATTTTTTTGTGTCCTATAAAACTCTTAAATATCAATTTTCAAAAAGATCGGAGAATTTTTACAAAAGTACATATGGTCGCCATTTTGAAATCTGACGCCATTTTATTTTTTTTGTCCTATAAAGCTCTCAGATATAAATTTTCAAAAGGATCGGACAGTAGATAATATACTTTTAACATGAGCATATCGGTGACGTGTCGGTGACGTGACGCGAACCCATAACTTTTTCCCCTGCTAGAAATCGTCTATCGCGCCTATAGAAGCATAGCTTCTAAAAACCCTATAAGTACCTAATTGTGTAAGTAAATACAGCTGTAGACACATATTTAATAAAAATTTGTACATTTTTTCAATAATACAATTATTGTTAAATTAAATAGGTACCAACTGGAAAAAATTGTCATTTTAGTAACCTCCAAATTCCGAACACTCTGTATATCTATGTCTCGTCATATTTGTGCGCCAAGTAATAATTAATCTTTGAATTTAAAAAAAGAACTGTCTTTTGAACTTGGCATACAATTTAAATATTTGTATACGAAATGTAAAATTGTGAATTCCGAACGATTCCATTACTGTGTTCAAAGGAAAAGCTGAACACCGTATATTCACTGCATAGGTATAGTATACAGGGTGGTTTTAAAAACATTCGGCATAATTTAAATTCTTAACAAGACATCTTACAGAAATTTTTTTTATTAAAATTTCAAATTTTCGGTGTTTAGTTTTTGATGAACACATAATTAATGTGAGAGACATCCATCAATGACGTCACGTTACAATGCAAGATCAGAAAAAAAAATTTTTCTTTGACAATAATTATAATTTTTTTGAAACCAAGGTGGAATTAATTAAAAATATAATTTTAGTATTTTAGTAACAATTTATTTTTAGTTCATAAATGCGCTAATAGATACTTATATATATATTATATAATATATAAGTATTTTAAAATTGGAAAATCTGAAGTTTTCACTTCTGTCGTGTGGTCACAAGCAGACACCCATTTTTTTATGTAAGGAAATAATTACATGTTGAGTCCTTTCAGACCCAAACATGTCTGTGTTTTTAACACGCTTATATTAGCTTCACCTGTATGTTTGCGTGCTTGCGTGCTTGCTTGCTTGCTTGTTTGTCAGTTTGTAACCGACTTCTTTGAACTTGATTTTGACCAACTTTGAACGGTCAGATTTAGTTTAAACTTTGCACACTTATCAAGGACCGACGACAATACAATAATTCCATAAGTTTGTCCCATTATCCTGACCAGGATCTCCAGGACTAAAAAAAAAAAAGCAAAAAACTTCAGATTGAACTGAAACTTTGCACACTTATCAAGGACCGATTACAATACAATAATTCTATAAGTTTGTCCCATTATCTTGACCAGGATCTCCAGGACTAAAAAGCAAAAATAAATTATAATTTAAAAAAACTAAAAAACACGCTTTAATGAACTAAAAAGTAAAAAATAATTAATTTTATTGTAAAAAAGCGTGGGGTGCTTTGTATCATATTTTCATACTACCCCACGCTTTTTTACAATAAAATTAATTATTTTTTACTTTTTAGTTCATTAAAGCGTGTTTTTTAGTTTTTTTAAATTATAATTTATTTTTGCTTTTTAGTCCTGGAGATCCTGGTCAGGATAATGGGACAAACTTATGGAATTATTGTATTGTAATCGGTCCTTGATAAGTGTGCAAAGTTTCAGTTCAATCTGAAGTTTTTTGCTTTTTTTTTTAGTCCTGGAGATCCTGGTCAGGACAATGGGACAAACTTATGGAATTATTGTATTATAATTTATTTTAAGTTCGTTGTGAAAATTATTACGGCGAAAACTCCAACACGCCAGAACTCTAGCAGGGCGTTTTGCAAAAAATACACCCTGTATAATAATATGTATATGGTGGCACAATACATGTACAAGCTGTAAGTAGGTAAAGGGTAGAGAATTATAATATACGTACGTAAATATCTACCGCCGCGTGTAAACCACCCCCATAAAATATAGAGGGCGGCGGAAGTACTATGCTGTACTGAGGATATGCTCTGCACTGCAGTACATCGGCACACAGAAATATTATATACAGTACGTCTAGCGACTCGTCAGTGTCATTGACTCGCGCAAGTCGAAAGTATACTACTTGTACAAGTAGAATTAAGGAACGCGAACACGGTTTCGAGTGGGTAAATTTTACTTTTTGAAGTAGAACTTTTTAGTCCGAACTACTTCCGTAAAAATTCGCAACATACTTATATCATAAAAACGACCGTGTAAACAATGGCCAGCCATAGCTCAGTTGGTTTAGTCGTTGCGTTCTATGCATAGGAACCTGGGTTCGAGACCTGATGGCAGCGTAGAATTTTTGGCGTTTTTTTTTTCTAAATTCTACATGATATTTATTTATATATTTTTTTATTTTTGTTATATTCTTTCTTTGACAATAATTATAATTTTTTTGAAACTAAGGTGGAATTAATTTAAATACAATTTTGGTATTTTAGTAATAAATTATTTTTAGTTCATAAATGCGCTATAATAGATGACACCAAAAATTAGAAAATCTGAAGTTTTCACTTCTGTCGTGTGGTCATAAGCACACACTCATTTTTTTTGCCGATTTGAGAACTAAAATGCCAGACGGGACGGAAGTCTTCACGCGCGTAACCAATAGCAACGCTATAAATAAAGACATTTTATTCCAGAGCGGATTGTGTTTTAAAGACCACCGACAGCTAAGGTTATTTGGGCCTAGCACCAATTCATATTTTCAATTCATTATTTTTTTTTAATAATAAATTGAAAATCCAATTGACACTTTTGCCAGCTCTCGGGCTGGAACCCGGGAACTGGGGACTTGTAATAGAAGAACCATAGCAACGCCATGTAAACAACAGCACTGCTACACTCTAGGCCATTCTCAAGCCCAGTAAATAATAATTTATATAATAATAACACGAACAGTAATTCTTAAACGAACTGAAGCGCTTTAATTTATATGCTGTATTTATTTTAACACTCGACTCTCGTTGTTCCTTCTCCGGTGACTGCTCTACTTATATAGAGCTAGCAGCTTGACCCCCCCCCACGCTCGCGCGCTTTCTAGAACATTCTTGTGTCTTTGATATAATGCCATGCCTCACCATCGTTACTTGTTCTGGATGCTTCGATTGTCGCCAGTGGCGTAACAACTGGGGTTTTGCTACAATAAGTTTTACTTCGGTCTAGTGAGCCGCGACACAGATCTTTTTTTGTTTTGGAAAAAAAAGGAATATTTTTTGTAATTATTTTTTGTGCTGTTAGAAACCCTTTAATAAGAGATTAGATATATGAGATCGGGGCCTGTGGTTGGTCCGCTCTCCATCAAAGAGAGGGCTTGAGAATAGCCGAGAGTGTAGCGGCGCTGTTGTTTACATGGCGTTGCTATGGTTCTTCTATTACAAGTCCCCAGTTCTCGGGTTCTAGCCCGAGAGCTGGTAAAAGTGTCAATTGGATTTTCAATTTATTATTAAAAAAAAAAAAAAAATAATGAATTGAAAATATGAATTGGTGCTAGGCCCAAATAACCTTAGCTGTTGGTGGTCTTTAAAACACAATTCAATTCCATCAAAGAGAAAGACAGAGAAACTATGGCGACGTTTGAATGCTCCATTTTGTTACACAGAGAGAGATGGAAAAATCAGAGCAATCTGTGATAGGTTCGCGTTGTTCCAAAGAGAGAGAGAGAGAGAGATCTAGAATTAGAAGCAAGTTCGATTCGTCAAAGAGAGTGAGAGATAGATCACAGCAATCTGTAATTGGTTCGATTTGTCACAAAGAAAAATATCGAAAAGTTCTGAATGGTGCATCAAAGAGAGTAAGAAATCATGCCAATCTGTGATTGGTTCACCCTGCATCTCGCCCTGCATCAAACAAAGAAATTGAGACAAAAAATATGTCTAGGTGTGCAAGCTTTCACGGCCGGCATTGTTCCAAGTCTTCATGGTTTCCGGGCTTGTAGGCCGTGGTCCGGTGGTATTTCTACCTGACGTTTCGTCTACAACTGCGGTAGACATTTTCAAAAGCAATGTGGCAGCGGTCGAAGTGTCCTCCTTGGCGGCTCACAGGTCAGTGTGTGAAATACCACCGGACCACGGCCTACAAGCCCGGAAACCATGAAGACTTGGAAAAAATATGTCTGTCTTTCTCATGGCGTTTCGAAGCTAAAATGGCGTTGTCCAGTCTCTTTGTTGAAGTGTTTGTGACGCAAACAGCGCTCCAGGATAAGGTGCGGCGGAATGACGAACCGCTCCTGAACGGACGGACCTAGCCTCAGGTTATACGGTTATACTTACATATTATGGTAAGGTCGTATATGCGTCAATTAACCTTCCATCAGCTACGTAAATAATTAACCATCGCCTGAATATATTTTGAACTATTCTTTGTTTGAGATTTTGTTTCGCACGACGCCGGACGTAAAGAAATAAATTTACACTTTTAATGAGTTTTGTTTATATATTTTTTTACTTCCCACCTCTACTATGGTAGGGAAGTAATGGATTCAGTCCGAAAACAATATTTCGAGATTTTAACAGATTTTCACGTTTTGAGACCCTAGCAATCGTTTAAGATCATTTTCTGACTGATGTCTGTATGTGTGTGTGTATGTGTGTATGTGTGTATGTGTGTATGTGTGTGTGTGTGTATGTGGTCAATTTTTCGCCTTCGATATCTTAAGAACGGAACAACATACGGGCATGCCGATTGTTCTATTGTGTTTATCAGCCTTTAACTTAGATCTGATTAGATTTTGAGTCAAATCGGTTCAGTGGATCCTGAGATATTCAAAAAAACGTCCTCAATGTCACGTATTAACATAGGTAAAAAAAAATATAAATGAATTCTAGATGTTATAATATGAAAAAAATGTAAATATTTTTTTTCTCTAAAATGTATAGTTTTCGAGAAAAAAAATATTTTACTAAAAAAAATAAAAATTGTACGTAAATCAAGGTAACCATGATTTTTGCTATATTAAGCTAGCCATCAATAGATCACCAAACAAAAAAGAGGGCCATGCTTTTTTCA
The DNA here is from genome assembly GCA_039654895.1 of Mongoloraphidia duomilia. Classification (NCBI taxonomy): domain Eukaryota; kingdom Metazoa; phylum Arthropoda; class Insecta; order Raphidioptera; family Raphidiidae; genus Mongoloraphidia; species Mongoloraphidia duomilia. Next base: position 568,174 of record CM077521.1, on the reverse strand, counting down.
AAGAATAAAAATTAAATTGTGTTTTAAAGACCACCAACAGCTAAGGTTATTTGGGCCTAGTCAAAGAATAAAAAAAAGAGTGTTTATTTTTTGCAAATATTTACTAGGTGGGAAGTATAGGACTGGTCATCAGTCGAATTTTTTTTTATTTAAAACTAGCGGCCCGTCCCGGCTACGCCCGGGTGGCATGAAATTATGATTAAGCGTACGGAAACAGTTTTTCGTGACAAAACACCGTCATAGTTCAGCCATTTTGTACAAAATATTTACAAATTATATACACAAACCTTCCTTGTTTATCGCTCTTTCTATTAGTGAAAACCGTTTCAAAATCCGTTGCGCGGTTTAGAAGAAGTAAGCGGAGAAACAGACAGACGCTGACAGCGACTTTGTTTTAAACTATTTAGAGATTAAAAGTTCAATTAATATTTTAAGAGTTTGAGAGTAGCCAAGGTAGCGACGCCATTGCTTATATGTCTCTTCAATTACAAGCCCCCGGTAACCGGGTTCAAATCTGAGAAATGGTAAATGTATAAATTCAATTTATTTTAAAAAAAGGCATGTGTCACGGTACACACGACCGAAGTAAAACTTCTTATGTATAAATAATATAAAATGGATGGATCACAATGAGTCATGGCTACATTAATTATTGATTTATTTATAGGGTTGTTATGGTGATTCGCGTCACACCATTTTTATCACCCATTTTCGTTGCATCGAGCCAGACTTTTACCCTTCAAATCATCGAGGCAGTGCCGTCTAAGAAGTTTTATTTCAAAAATAATAAATTGAAAATTTAAATTGGTGTTGGGCTTAAATAAGTCTGATTTGTTGATGGTAAAAAAAAAGTATTAAATCATATTCTTTTCCAATTTGTTTACTTATTATAATACTAGATTTAATAATTATTATTAGCGGATAATTGTCGTTCTACTACGGTGTTGTGTTTGATATTACGCATAGTATAAAGTGTGACAAGTTTGTTGTCAATTTCGTAACACTAATTAATGCTTTAGGGTCCTGCGCTACCCCAATTCAACTAATTTAGCTATAGTTATATTTGCACTGACCCTTTCATACATAATAACATAAAATCATACGCGCCATACAAAAGTTTCTATATTATGAATAATTAGATCAAAATATATAATAGTAATTTATGCAATTAGTGGCTGAAGTGACTTAGTCGCGATTTTGCGATACGAGCCTAAGGTTATGTTGCATTTATACCAGAACGAGTGTGATTACCGCACTCGCCTTCGACTCGCGCGGAAAACACACACTCGTTCTGGTATAAATGCAACATAACCTTAAGAGAGTATTGTAAAATGGCGACTGTCAGATTCGTTACTTTAGCCACGCGTTACATACAATATTTTTGCAACAAAACTGCTTCAAAAGTTTAAGCAAATAAAACACAATTTGGATAAATATTTTATTAGTGACAAAGTAATCTATAAAGTACTTTATTACGCACGTGTTTTATAAAGTATAACAAAACAGTATTACTTTATAGAACGGAGTGCGTTAAATTTACTTTAAACACTACCGTTCGAATGCAGTAGAAGTTTCCATAAAGAATCACTTTTCAAACGGTACACAGCCATCTAAAATTGTACTTTTGATGCAAGTGTTGCAAAAAACTTGTTATAGATTTGATAATATGTAATTAATTATATAATGCATAAAGAAAACTGATTCAGCCGAGACAACAAATTTTTTATTCACGCAAAAGCACAGGTCATCGGAAGGTTCGAATAAACGCTAATGGTCTGAGTTATCGAGAGTCTATAATCTACGCACTATCAGCTGTCCAATAATTTACAAAACAATTTTTTAGCAGTTTCGGATCCGGTAATGAACTATTAGTGGTATAAATTAAAATTTGCGCCACTAAAGTTAATATTATCTGCTTTTGAACATTTTTTGTGCTCGTTAAAAACAATGAACTCCGATGATAATAATGTATTAAAAATTTCTTTTGATTTCTGAAAATGTTTAAATTTGACGACCGTACTTTATTAACTCGTCGTCGTTAATTTTTTAATGTAAAAAATACCTAATAAAAAAAATTAGTCGAGCTACTGAACCGATTTAAGTAAAATTTATCATGATGATATCGTGAAAAGAACGAATAGAAGATAATGTTAATGACGTGACCGGCATAAAAATATTTTTTAAATATTTCAGCTCGCACTGCAGAAGTGGGATAGGTAACGATTTTTTCATACTCTGTTTTTTTTTTCCTATTAGTTCGGTGTCCGGGACGGCTCGATGTTGTACACGCCTGTCCAGATAACAAAAGACAGCGAACATAGCAGTTGAAGAGCTCACGTGTGTGTGCGTCACACATAACCTAACAATTATTATTGTTCGGCTGCCACCATGTTTTATAAGTTCTCGTGTTCCGGTTCCCAAAGAGGTAAAGCGAGAAAGAGAAAGAGAGAGGGCAGAGCAACTGCTCCCCAAATGCAGCCCACTCTAGAAGTCAATATCGCACGTACCCCACCCCCTACCCTTTTCCCCAAACTCACAACCGAGAACACAGGGAGGAAGCAATACTTTGAAGGGTATTACTATTGTCAGTAATTAATTATAAAGGCGACTTAGCTTAAAGTATGTACACGAGATACCGCCATCGTTCGTCGATATACATATACATGTGGGGAAAGTTGTCTGGTTGATAAAACTTTTTTAGCAGCGATGAGAGTAATTTCGTTTAAAAACTTAATGATAACGAAAATAAAAAATTAGTAAAAAAAACTTTTTAGAGACAAGCTTTTATTTAAATGCACTAAAAAGGAAAAAATAATTTTTATAATTTAGGTTCATAATTAATAAAAGCTGGGTCGTGAACTCTACGATAGTTTATAAGTCACGACCCACGCTTTTATTAATTATGAACTTAATTAATTATAAAAAAATATTTTTTCCTTTTTAAGGCATTTAAATAAAAGCTTGTCTCTAAAAAGTTTTTTTTTAGTAATATTTTATTTTGTTCATTTTAGTTTTTCCAAATTTTATCCCCCATTGACACCCGTAGGGGTTGAATTTCGAAAAATCCTTTCTTAGTGGATGCTTACGTTAGAAAAGGAACCAACTGTCCAAATTTCAAGTTTCTAGCTTCAGTGATTTGGCCTGGGCGTTGATTAGTCAAAAAAACCTACATCCCTGTTTGAACCCTTTAGAGGTTGAATTTAATTCTAAAAACGATTTACTCATGTATTGTCATCGGGAATACATATGTGTAAAAAATTTCAAATCGATCGGATACGTGGAAGTCGTTCAAAATTGACTTGCAAGATTTGACCTAAACAAACACACAAACTAACTAATTAACTAACTAACATACATTGCAAGTTAAATAAAAGCTTGTAAAAAACAAAACCGTCAGGAGTGGGGAGCAGATTAGCTTGTGGATAGTGTAGGTACGAATGCGTTGAGGGAAAAACTCGAGCGACTCACCTCGTTCTGTTTAGTGTTTATTTGGTCACAATGTTTACCCGTGAAATTTCGCTTCAGACGCGTGCGATTTATACTTCAGTTTTATAATAAAACTAGCGGCCCGGCCCGGCTTCGCCCGGACTGCAATACACTATTCACTCGCTTCGCTCGTTCGCTCTCGGGTGAATTTTTCCGATGTTTTAATAGTTATTATGTTAACCAGGGCGGAGACAAATCCAAAAAATAAAAGATCATGAAAATCGGTCCAGCCGTTCTCGAGTTATAAATGATGTAACTAACTAACTAACTAACTAACACGACTTTCTTTCATGTATATAATATATAAATATATGAGAGATTTGTTGCCAAATCAAAACCTGCCCGGACGAAGCCGGACTGGACAGCCTAGCATTTTATATACTAGCGACAGTAAGTTTTCCTCGGAAAATCGCACCGTTAAAATTTTTATATTCAGATTTATCTCGCCATAAAGTTTATTTTAAATCTGCGATGATTTATATATAATATTATATATGAAGCAGATAAACAGTCATTTACTGTATTGGAATTTTATTCAATAAGAGAGTGTCTTTTTATTCGACGTCGCAAATCCTTTTTCACCGCACATCTCGCAGTTGGGTTTGGCTATAACGGCGGTCATTCAAATGACAATCGCGCGCTGCACGTGTAGCCTACTTGCTCCAAGGTATTTTCTTTTTCGTGAGCAAAATTCTACAAAGCCATTTTCAAATATAGCTTTTGAATACTTTCGACGTTTTGTCTGACGTACCGTTCATTTCTCTTTATTGTGTTTGTGAGAAATACTCGTGTTAAATTCAAAGCAGTTTTGTAAAATTATAGACGCTCGACAGCTAATGTTATCAACATCTACAGAAATTACCGAGGAAAATATTAATAGATTTTTATAGCTGCATCTAAGAATATCGTGAAAGATAGATGTTTGCCGAACTATTATTTTGTGAGAAAATGTAATTTAAAGTCGTCAATAATAATAGCGCAATTAAGATCGATTTATATTATCCGATCAGACACGACGCGGGAACGTAGCGTGTCCGACAAGACAAACATTTGTACATGCATTTCAAATACGAGTATTTGCATACGTGTCTGAACGTGTCTGAACGGACGGGATCCGCTAAGTATAAATATTCGTATTTGAAATGCATGTAAAAATAATTGTCTTGACGGAAACGCTACGTTCCCGCGCCGTGTCTGAACGGATAATATAAATTGACCTTTAAACGTAACCTAATCTGAATAAACAAGGCGAGATATGAACGCCTATTTCGCATGTCGTTAATTTGTTCATGTTAATTATTATTATCAACAAGCCGTGAGGTGGTTCGTTTATTAGGACTAAAGTGCGACCCTTGAGGTCCACACGACGAACTTTCCAGTTTGATAAATATTTAATAACAATAATTAAATTAGATATTACACAGAAAAGTAATCATTTTAATCATTAAAACATAATTATTAATTATTTTTAAGAATAATTAAAAAAAAAAACGGCTGAGCCGATTTTTATAAAATTTATTTCGGATCAAAATGACGTTAACACGCCTCGATTGACACCCTTATGAAGTCGATATAATTTTTTTTTCGCGAGATATCGTGTAAAATCTACTTTTTTGGAGTCAATTTGGTTAAGAAAAAAGAACGGCTGAACCGATTTTGAAAAAATTTCTTTCAGATCATATTTACGTTAATACGCGTCGATTGGCACCCTAACGTAGTCGATATCATTTTTCATTCACGAGATTTCGTCGTACACACACACACACACACATACACACAGACATCTTTCTAAAAATAGTGCAAAAATAGTGTAGTGACCTTGAAACATATAAATTTGTTATACATTTTGATTTCGATTTTCGGACCCTTTACAATAACTTCCAATGGGAAGCTAATAAAATCCATGGATATCGTAACATCTATACATGTAAGTATCCAAAGCCTGCTTACAATATTACACTATTTTTAAACGTAAAAAATTGATTTTAAAAATTATAAAATCTATATGAAAACGAATTTTTCCTGGGATTAGATCGATTTTTGTCCCCCAAAACCCCTTTCAGTAAATTTCATCCAAATTGTTACAGCTGTTTTATCACAATCAGCGTTTCATTAATTTTTGAGTCGAGGTCATTCCAATTCACTATCCCCGCTAAAGGAGTATAACTTAAAGTCTAAAAAATACTGATCGTCAGTTTTATTTCATCCTAAACATGTATGCTGTGAATGTTTATTTAGCGCGAAATTAAAACAGTTTTGGTACCTCAGTTTTAAAGAACATTTACGCAGAGTCAATCAAACAACCGCAATGTGCGCAATTACTTACATTGAAATGGGAATTTTAAGTACCTACCTGCGTTACAGCACATTGAACCTCTCCGACTATGAAGTGGGGCAAAGCCCTATACGAAATAGTGGAGACGCCGACAGTTTCATTGTACGAGTCTCCTGGCGCCTCTGCCCCAGTATCGTCTCCCCTCCCCCCACCGCTCCAGAAGCAGTTACTATGAATAGTCGTGTAATTATCTCTATTCTTGAATCTTTCGATTACCGAGTTCGCGGAAAGAAAACTATTAATTTATTGTTTTGTGAGATTTTCTCTCGCTTATTTTTTTTTCGTGGAAAACTGTGGGATACTTTATCTACAATTCATTTCTATAAGCGGAAAATAATTTCAAAATTGAATACGCCGATCGATTTTCAATTTTAGTAAAGAAATGAATCAATTATAGAAAACAGATTTTTTATTTTATTTATTCATTGTAGATTATAGACGCGTCGACAACTCAGGTCATTAGCGTCTTCAACACAACAAATAACATATTTTTACATTAAAATCCACTAGTCGGCATACACAAACCGACTGGTACGAGCTCGGGTCTCTGGGAGCGCTAATTCCCAAAGAACATTGGAATGCAATTGCGATAACAACTACATCCAAATGTCCCCCCTGGGGGGAACAGATTTTTGAAGTGAAAACTTCCTTATAGGCGCGCTTTGCCTGGGTAGTGAACGAAAATGAACCGTTCACACCCGACTGTGACGCTGGCTGAATCGGGACTACTCGGCTCAAACACGAACACGTATTTGCAGTATGCTGGTAGTAATTTGTAGTTCATAAGTGCGCTAATAGATGACACTAAAACTAAATACGCGTATTAAGTTATTTGTAGTTCACAAGTGCGCTAACAGATGACACTAAAACATTGTAATTTGTAGTTCAGAAGTGCGCTAACAGATGACACTAAAACATTATAATTTGTAGTTCAAGTGCGCTAATAGAAGACACTAAAACTTAATACGCGTATTAAGTTATTTGTAGTTCACAAGTGCCCTAACAGATGACACTAAAACTTAATATTATCGTTAAGGTATTATATTCATTAAATTTAATTGTATAGGCCGATTTTAATATATTTTTGATTAAACTGTGTGATTAAAAAATTATACTTATTTTAAAATTAGAAAATCTGAAATTTTCAATTCTGCCGTGTGGTCATAAGCACACATACCCATTTTATATTTTGTGTTCGCTGAAAAATACAAGTGCCGTAATTTAAAGAAATAAAATATAAAATGTGTATGTTTGATTGCTTCACTGTTGCGGAAATCAAACTCGGAAACATTGAAATCTTGTTTTGAAAAGAATGGAAACACCTCGTTATTAAAATGCTACAAAATTCCAGGAAAGTCCGTGGAAAATCTTTCGGACAAAGTAATTAATAGAATAGCTTTTTGTCTAACAAAATCTTCTCGTTTGTCACAAAATCACAAAGCAAGTCGTGAATAATAATTATTATTAAATCTAACGGACCGTAAACTATGGTCCAGTAACCGGTTTTAGATGAACATGCAGAACGTGGGGATAAAAAGCTCTCTCCACCTTATTGTTGTCATCCATTATGAAGTCAAGTTTGAATCTGCGCCACTTTATTACACGCATGCGTTCGGTAGAAACAGTCGAACGGAGAACAACTGAAGATCTATGTCTTGAAACACCAATTATTTTTATGAAAGATTTTTTCGTTGGAGAGCAGCCAATTATATAATTGTTTCGAAACATATAGGAAAAAATCATTTTACCAACCAGTGGTCACAATCAGGATTCTAACCTGAACCTTTCCACTTTCGCAGCGGAATGAGCTTATATGGAGAATATTAGTTTAGCAATCTTGTCACGATTGAGTATTGTAAGCTCATTCCGCCGCGAAAGTGGAAAGGTTCAGGTTAGAATCCTGATTGTGACCACTGGTTGGTAAAATGATTTTTTCCTATATGTTTCGAAACAATTATATAATTGGCTGCTCTCCAACGAAAAAAATCTTTCAATTGCATATCAGCCGTATAAAAAAACTATTATTATTTTTATGTTTAAAGTTTTGTAAATCGATTAAAAAATTTAGAGGTCGATTCAGAAATCTTCTTCGAAAAATATGGTTAATATTCTTTAATCTTTATATATTTTTCTGTCGACATTTTTGTGACATGTCCGAGGTGCAAGGCGAACGCTCGAAGAACTCAACGCGCTACCAGAATTAGGGGAAGTTTAAAGTATGTACAACTGTGTTTGTTACAAAGCAGGTAACTAAGTTTTCGCTAGCTTCTCTTTCTTGGGTAGCTTTAATAAGTTCGCGTAGGGTTTTCAATTATTTATCGTTATCCCACTTCTGCAGTGCGAGCTGAAATATTTAAAAAATATTTTTGATGTGAAACATCTTACGTCGGGCTGTGAACAGCCGCGTGAGGGGAAATATGCAACGAAATTTATGGTCCGCTCCTTCGCTGCTGCTCTCCCTACCACTGCGGCACTCTCTCTCTCTCTCTCGGCTTCCGCGCGCTCGGGCACGGGAAGACAACCGCGTGTGTTGCAGTGCAGTATATAGGATTACGTCAGCATAACAGTTAGTTGCTGCTTTTGAAAAAATATATACTACTACATAGAGAATACCACCGAGTTCAATAACGTTTTCTTTGATGTTTCACATCTGTCGGGGGTCCCGAGACCAACACCCTATTTTTTTTTTAATTAATAACCCGTATGTTTCTTTCTTCTTTTTATGTGGAAATAAATTGAAAAGAGGCTTGATGTGTGGATAAAACCACACTGCTAACTTCCCACTGGGTGCCCTTAGAGATTAGGGATCAGTCTACCGTAGAGAAACTATTTGCAATACAGGTTAACATGTTTTTTGCGATTAAATTTCTTCGTTTCAAACCCCCTTTCACTTCGCCTAAAAACGGTTACCGCTCTCATGACGCTATTTTTTAAGCTAAAGGGTTCGGGTTAACGCCAAATGAAAGACCAAGAAACGCACTATATCATATTATAAGAATGCTTTGGAATAAAATATTAGTAAAAATTTATTTCTAAAAATGATTTATTCATGTATTGTCATCGGGAATACATATGTGTACAAAATTTCAAATCGATCGGATACGTGGAAGTCGTTCAAAATTGACTTGCAAGTTTTGACCTAAACAAACACACAAACTAACATACATTGCAAGTTAAATAAAAGCTTGTAAAAACAATTTACATTATGTCAAGAGTTAAATATTTTAGAGTTTAGGTTATTACAATAAACAGTAACAAAATGGAAGAAAATACTAATTTCGGTGAGTAACTTTCAAACAGGTAATATGTTTAAAAAAAATTGAGTAATTAAATTTGCTCGATTTAGAGTACTAGAGGGCGGCTAGTAGGTTTTAAACGACATAAAAAAATCCAAAACAATTCGAGTTGATGAAATAAAAAACCCTTGACGCGAAAGAGCGTTAAGGGTTGTGTCTGTTTGTGTGTGTGTGTGTAAACGGGGGTGGTATTAACTACCCTCCGCACTCTGTAACACACTTCATTATGAGCCCACAGAAAACAGATAGTTCACTTATAAACCTTCACCTGCCAGCCCAGCCGCCGTTTCGTCTACCCGTCCCCCTCACCTCCCGACGCTCCCATAGCACCACGCAGTCCGTGTTCTTAGAACGTTTTGTAAGGCAAATGACGCAGTATAAAACCTTGTTCTTTTCCGTGTTGACGCTCCAATGAACTCGTGGATCAGCGGTGGGCTATTTGTCACTTCAATGTTGGTTACATGGCTTTTTAAATCCTTTCCTATTACAATTGTTTCGAATGAAATTCAATCTAAATGAAAGAGACGGTGTAGGTGTTTGCCTTCTCGGGTATCTATCTGATTACATGTAAACAAACTTTAAAAGGTCGAATTATGAACATGTTTCGTTGGAAAGCAGCCAATTATATAATTGGTTCGAAACATATTGGAAAAAATCATTTTAACAACCATAGTCACAGTCAGGACTCTAACCAGAACCTTTCCACTTTCGCGGCGGAATGAGCTTACATCTACTCAACCGTGACAAGATTACTAATCTAACATTCCCCTTATATGCTTCGGAATCAATTGATTTTCAGTACATGCGAGAGTTATAACATAATATTCTAGGAATAACTATATCTTGCAGACATAGTAAGATAATTATATTATCCGATTATAGACACGGCGCGGGGACGTAGCGTTTCCGGCAAGACAAACATTTTTACATGCATTTAAAATACGAATATTTATACTTATAGCGGATCCCATCCGTTCATTTTTTTTAAAGACCAGCAACAGCTAAGGTTATTTGGGCCTAGCACCAATTCATATTTTCAATTCATTATTTTTTTTTTAATAATAGATTGAAAATCCAATTGACACTTTTACCAGCTTTCGGGTTAGAACCCGGGAACTGGGGACTTGTAATAGAGGAACCATAGCAACTCCATGTAAACAACAGCATTGCTACACGCTCGGCTATTCTCAAGCCCTCCCATTCGTTCAGACACGTAAGTTTCAATTGTTAAAATGTTTGTCTTGCCGGAAACGCTACGTTCCCGCGCCGTGTCTGACCGGATAGTATAAATCGACCTTAAGTCTTTACACGTACAATGTTTATATAATTGCTCTCTGAGATTACACATTCGCTCCCGACTGCGTGCAATCTAAAAGCTTAGACCGCGTCGACGAAAAACGTCCTATACGAGGTATGGCGTATGTAGTCTTCAGCAGTAAACAAACATTTAATCTCTATAACCGCTTTCTTGTGAGTCTCCACAACTTCCATTAGAAATGCAATTACGTACAAATCTTTGACAATACATTCTCACTTAAGCGTTACGTAATTTTAACTGTTTTGAATTTTATTTATTTATTTTATTTGTGTTCTGTTATTTATATTTAACATATTTAAATGTGTTTGTAGGGCTTGAGAATGGCCGAGCGTGTAGCAATGCTGTTGTTTACATGGCGCTGCTATGGTTCCTCTATTACAAGTCCCCAGTTCCCGGGTTCTAGCCCGAGAGCTGGTAAAAGTGTCAATTGGATTTTCAATTTATTATTAAAAAAAAAAATAATGAATTGAAAATATGAATTGGTGCTAGGCCCAAATAACCTTAGCTGTTGGTGGTCTTTAAAACACAATTTAAATTTTTAAATGTGTTTGTAGGGCTTGAGAATGGCCGAGCGTGTAGCAATGCTGTTGTTTACATGGCGCTGCTATGGTCCCTCTATTACAAGTCCCCAGTTCCCGGGTTCTAGCCCGAGAGCTGGTAAAAGTGTCAATTGGATTTTCAATTTAATATTTATTATTAAAAAAAAATAATGAATTGAAAATATGAATTGGTGCTAGGCCCAAATAACCTTAGCTGTTGGTGGTCTTTAAAACACAATTTAAATTTTTAAATGTGTTTGTAGGGCTTGAGAATGGCCGAGCGTGTAGCAATGCTGTTGTTTACATGGCGTTGCTATGGTTCCTCTATTACAAGTCCCCAGTTCCCGGGTTCTAGCCCGAGAGCTGGTAAAAGTGTCAATTGGATTTTCAATTTATTATTAAAAAAAAAATTATGAATTGAAAATATGAATTGGTGCTAGGCCCAAATAACCTTACCTGTTGGTGGTCTTCAAAACACAATTTAAATTTTTAAATGTATGTAAAGCACCCATTAATTTATAGTGGGTATGGCAAAAAAAGTTAACCGTAAATTATTTAAAGTTTAAACGACAGTCCTACTAGGACGGGATTACAGGTTTGAGGTTAGTTTTTAAAATACAGAGCGAGCTGAAAAATGAACGACAAAAAAATTAAAATGTGTTTATAGATTAATACAGCTGGTGACAAACAAATTGTAGAGGATATTGTCGCTTTAATTATTTTACAATTGTTAAGTTACGGATAATTACACGTTAGGGCAATGTTTAATATCCCACTAGGGACGCGGCCGTTGTAAAAAATATACACCCATTTATTCGATGTTTTCCTTAGTGTCAAGTTTCGAATTTGATATTGTAATTAACAAAATTGTTTTTCAACCAGACAAAATTATAGCAGGTATCCCTATATTATTAAACGAGCAAATCTTGTATATATGTACCTATATAAATTTTTTCTCGAAAACGGCTCTAACGATTTTGATCAAATTTACCGAAAAGGGGTTTCGGGGGGCAAACATCGATCTAGCTAGGTCTCATCCCTGGAAAAATTCGTTTTCTTATCGATTTTATCATTTTAAAAAACAGTTTTTTTATCGTTATAAAACAGTGTCGTATGGTGAGTAGGCTTTGGAAAAAACAAACTATTTTCATTATTTATGTCAAATTACTCTGACAGTCAATCTTTATCTACTTATAGGTATGTAATTTTTACTTCCCACCTCTATTATGGTAGGGAAGTAATGGATTTAGTCCGAAAAAAATATTTCGAGATTTTAACAGATCTTCACGTTTTGAGACCCTAGCAATCGTTTAAAATCATTTTCTGACTGATGTCTGTATGTGTGTGTGTGTGTATGTGGTCAATTTTTCGCCTTCGATATCTTAAAAACGGAACAACATACGGCCATGCCGATTGTTCAATTGTGTTTATCAGCCTTTAACTTAGATCTGATTAGATTTTGAGTCAAATCGGTTCAGTGGATCCTGAGATATTAAAAAAAACGTTCTCAATGTCACGTGTTAACATAGGTAAAAAAAATTCGACTGATGACCAGTCCTATACTTCCCACCTAGTAAATATTTGCAAAAAATAAACACTCTTTTTTTTATTCTTTGACTAGGCCCAAATAACCTTAGCTGTTGGTGGTCTTTAAAACACAATTTAATTTTTATTCTTTGAAAAAAGCATGGCCCTCTTTTTTGTTTAGTGATCTATTGATGGCTAGCTTAATATAGCAAAAATCATGGTTACCTTGATTTACGTACAATTTTTATTTTTTTTAGTAAAATATTTTTTTTCTCGAAAACTATACATTTTAGAGAAAAAAAATATTTACATTTTTTTCATATTATAACATCTAGAATTCATTTATATTTTTTTTTACCTATGTTAATACGTGACATTGAGGACGTTTTTTTGAATATCTCAGGATCCACTGAACCGATTTGACTCAAAATCTAATCAGATCTAAGTTAAAGGCTGATAAACACAATAGAACAATCGGCATGCCCGTATGTTGTTCCGTTCTTAAGATATCGAAGGCGAAAAATTGACCACATACACACACACACACATACACACATACACACATACACACACACATACAGACATCAGTCAGAAAATGATCTTAAACGATTGCTAGGGTCTCAAAACGTGAAAATCTGTTAAAATCTCGAAATATTGTTTTCGGACTGAATCCATTACTTCCCTACCATAGTAGAGGTGGGAAGTAAAAATATAAATGAATTCTAGATGTTATAATATGAAAAAAATGTAAATATTTCTTTTCTCTACAATGTATAGTTTTCGAGAGAAAAACTATTTTACTAAAAAAAGAAAATTGTACGTAAATCAAGGTAACCATGTTTTTTGCTATATTACTAGCCATCAGTAGATCACCAAACAAAAAAGAGGGCCATGCTTTTTTTCAAAGAATAAAAAAAGAGTGTTTATTTTTTGCAAATATTTACTAGGTGGGAAGTATAGGACTGGTCATCAGTCGAATTTTTTGACTCGAGGTCATTCCAATAAAGAAGTATAACTTCAATAATTTTTAAGCAACTTGACAATATTACAAAATTTGGACCAAGTTTGATTTTTCCACGAGATGCACGACGCGTTGAATGAGGCCTCATAGTGAAAGCGAGAGAGTGAGATGGAGACACATTTTAAGATGAGAATTTGCATTTGTTTTCCTTAATCTTTATAGCCGGCTCGCTCGCTCCCAAGTCTGTCGGCTTAAGAAGAGCTTTGCAAGGCGCGCGGAGACGACAGATCTAGGCGGCGCTTTGCCCCCAACTCGCGCGTCAGAACACGATGATGTCTGCGAATACATTTTTAACCGCGCTGAAGGTGGTGAGTGTAGTAGATTCGCATTCGGAGTGTACGGGGTTCGAATCCCGGTGGAGACAGACGTGGCTAGAACTTCTTCCTATACTGCCTCTCACGCCGAGAAATGGTAATTCCTGTAGCGGCCATCTTGTTGAGGTTTTCCATGGTTTCCGTGCTGAAGGTAAATTAGGTGGTGGTGCAGAGTGTAGTAGACTCGCATTCGGAGGGTACGGGGTTCGAATCCCGGTGGAGACAGACGTGGCTAGAACTTCTTCCTATACTGCCTCTCACGCCGAGAAATGGTAATTCCTGTAGCGGCCATCTTGTTGAGGTTTTCCATGGTTTCCGTGCTGAAGGTAAATTAGGTGGTGGTGCAGAGTGTAGTAGACTCGCATTCGGAGGGTACGGGGTTCGAATCCCGGCGGAGACAGACGTGGCTAGAACTTCTTCCTATACTGCCTCTCACGCCGAGAAATGGTAATTTCTGTAGCGGCCATCTTGTTGAGGTTTTCCATGGTTTCCGTGCTGAAGGTAAATTGGGTGGTGGTGCAGAGTGTAGTAGACTCGCATTCGGAGGGTACGGGGTTCGAATCCCGGCGGAGACAGACGTGGTTAGGACTTTTTCCTATACTGCCTCACGCCGAGAAATGATAATTCCTGTAGCGGCCATCTTGTTGAGGTTTTCCATGGTTTCCGTGCTGAAGGTAAATTGGGTGGTGGTGCAGAGTGTAGTAGACTCGCATTCGGAGGGTACGGGGTTCGAATCCCGGCGGAGACAGACGCGGTTAGGACTTTTTCCTACTGCCTCACGCCGAGAAATGATAATTCCTGTAGCGGCCATCTTGTTGAGGTTTTCCATGGTTTCCACGCTGAAGGTAAATTGGGTGGTGGTGCAGAGTGTAGTAGATTCGCATTCGGAGGGTACGGGGTTCGAATCTCGGCGGAGACAGACGCGGTTAGGACTTTTTCCTACTGCCTCACGCCGAGAAATGATAATTCCTGTAGCGGCCATCTTGTTGAGGTTTTCCATGGTTTCCACGCTGAAGGTAAATTGGGTGGTGGTGCAGAGTGTAGTAGATTCGCATTCGGAGGGTACGGGGTTCGAATCTCGGTGGAGACAGACGTGGTTAGGACTTTTTCCTACTGCCTCACGCCGAGAAATGGTAATTCCTGTAGCGGCCATCTTGTTGAGGTTTTCACATATGATTTTTGTCAATAATTCCAGATGAATATCGAGATGGTTCCTTATTCAAGGCCATGGCCAGATTACCTGCCAAAATTATCCTAATTTCCTATAATTCCTCCATTCGTACATTGCTATTAATTAAGTTTTAGTTTAAAAAATAATTAAGAAAATAACGGGAAGTGATAAAAATGGAAAATAGTAATCGTGCGAAAGGCGTCTGTTATGATATAATGCTGATAAATATCTCTAATTAGTATAAAACGAAGTCGCTTTCCGCGTCTGTCTGTCTGTCTGTCTGTATAAGCGCTAACTCATCCTAAACCACGGATTTTGATGCGGTTTTCACCATCAGTTAGATAATTTTTCACGGAAGGTTTATATACAGGGTGTTTCATAATATATGCGCAGGACTTCAGGATCTAATAGCTCGTCCAAAAATATAAAAAAAGTTTCTATTAACTTACCCTCTAAAATGCACCATAAAAACACCCACTACCCCTTCAAAACCTTCACCAATTATGACTTAAAAAAAAAAGTTTCGCATAAAATATAGCTTATTATGAGTAAAAAATGCTTACAAAAGCTGTTTTCTGTACGATAAACGGTTCCGGAGATATTCGCAAAAAACGAAATTTTTTTTCAATTTCAACACCCTGTATCTCTAAAATGGTGCATTTTAGAGGTAAGTTAATAGAAACTTTTTTCATATTTTTGGACGAGCTATCACATCCTGAAGTCCTGCGCATATATTATGAAACACCCTGTATATAGTGAACGAGCAAAGCGAGTGAGTAGTGTATTGCACCTGGGCTTTCTTAGCACCCGGGCGAAGCCGGACAGGGCCGCTAGTATAATATAAACTCAAAATGTATAATTATAACATTTCTTTCTATTGTTTAAATTTCATAAAGTTCAAAATATATAAATATTTAAAGAATTGTTAATATTTTGTATAAGAAAGTTCAGTTGAGGGTTTCTTTGAGAAAATATTTTAAAATTTCCAAACACTGTGAAATAATTTATTAAATTCATAATACTGTTTATCTTTTCATGAAATTTAATTCAAAAACATCAAAAACAACTTATAAATGCAAGGCAAATGTGAAAATTGAAAATCAAGTTTCATTCACAAATCGGAAATTGAATAAAATATTATCTCAATACAGAAAACTTTCCATGGACTTTGTTTGAGTCTTCGAGATATCATCGCAGAGCTCGTCTGAACACATCTCAATTATTACCATTCGCGTCTCTTTCTAGTTGGAAAGGTGTAATGGAAACTAAAAAGAGACAGAGCTAACTTGTACAATATTTCTATTGGGACCAAACTTTAATGGCAATCTTTCTTCAAGTTTAACACCTCCAGCAATCATCATAATTGGGGGTCTACAAGTCTCTCAAGATATTGCACAAAAAGTTCACATGGTGATCCGATACCGAACTAATCCGTTCCTAAACTTAAGATTCGTCCTGATCTAAAGTCTCAAAACAGATTTATTTTATTTATTGTAAATTATAGACGCGTCGACAACTTAGGTCATTAGCGTCTTGATTATATTAAATAACAATACACATAAAACTAAATGACATCACAAAGCATCCATGAGCGGAGGCGGGATTCGAACCCACGACAGTGTGATCCAGAGGCCGAAATTCAGTCTAAATGAAAGAGACGGTGTAGGTGTTGCCCTCTCTGGTACGCTATTTGAAATTTTAAAAGGTGGATTTATATTATCCGGTCAGACACGGCGCGGGAACGTAGCGTTTCCGTTAAGACAAACATTTTTACATGCATTTAAAATACGAATATTTATACTTAGCGGATCCCATCCGTTCATTTTTTTTTTAAAGACCACTAACAGCTAAGGTTATTTGGGCCTAGCACCAATTCATATTTTCAATTCATTATATTTTTTTTATAATAAATTGAAAATTAAATTGACACTTTTACCAGCTCTCGGGCTAGAACCCGGGAACTGGGGACTTGTAATAGAGGAACCACAGCAACGCCATGTAAACAACAGCATTGCTACACTCTCGGCTATTCTCAAGCCCAAGTCGCAGTGTTGCAAACTGCAGGAAAATTGCAAAATAATTGCGATTTTCGACTTCATTCAAGTTAGACACGCGTTAGTTAAGGACCGTGCCGGAGATATAATAACAGCCAATTATGTTGGTACACATCCACACAAACGGTCCATAAGATCGTTATCTGTTTTTTTTTAAACTCTGCATAGGCTTGCAAATATTACAGTATTTAGTTTCATTCATTCGAAATGTACCTTTCGGATTAAAAAAACGTTTTATGAAAAGCTGAAAGATTATTTTGAAGAATTAAATCACTTCAAATTGAACAAAAGTTCTCGACAAATGATTTTTTTTATAATTCTGTTATTAATCTGGGATTTAAAATGTATAGAAATTATATTTATGTAACATTTTTAAAATACTTATTATTTTTTTGTAATTTATTTAAAGAAAACAAAAAACCCGACTGCTTAAAAATCAAACTTAAAAGATGGAAACAAGATTAAATGATAACATGCAGTCGGAGAAATAATTTACACGTAAGAACCTTCCTTAGGAATAACTTATTTGCTTAGTGAAGACCGCATCGAAATATTATCAACGGTTCTCGATATACCTAATCGTGGACATAGTTACACACATACATACACACATACATACAGGTCAAACTGAGAACCTCCTTTTTTTGAAGTCAGTTAAAAAAAATAAAAAATTGAAAATATATTTATAGTTTTTTTTTTTATTAATCCCCCCTGGATTCAAGGATATAATCCCATATGCCAGACACAAAATGATAAGGTTATGAATAGTTACTAGACTCAGTTACCCTACCTTTTGGCGGCCTTATAAGAAATTTAAAATTACAGCTTTGAAATGGCTTAAGGATCCAAAAATAATAAGCAAATACTGTTAATATTGCATTTATTAAGCTGACGTTTCGAGAATTATATTCTCATCCTCAGAGCTCAAATGCCGTCAAACATGACAGTAAAATTGTCCAAAAAACTTTTTAAAAAACTTTTTAAAAAAACATACTAACATTTTATTTGGTTTTTTATTTGGTTTTTTATTATTTTTGGATCCTTAAGCCATTTCAAAGCTGTCTTCTTTCATTATCATCAGGATCACCACTTTTCTGTTTTTAATTAAACAGTTCTTCACATTTAAAATTACATGGCGTTGCTATGGTTCCTCTATTACAAGTCCCCGAGAGCTGGTAAAAGTGTCAATTGGATTTTCAATTTATTATTAAAAAAAATAATGAATTGAAAATATGAATTGGTGCTAGGCCCGAATAACCTTAGCTGTTGGTGGTCTTTAAAAACACATACAAAGAAATTTAAAAATGTTTTTTACAAAAAAATGAGGTACCTAGTTCCTTATATAGGAATTAAATTTGCGATGACAGCAGAGTTTTTATCTATAATAATATTATGTCTGATTTGTACGCAGAAAGGTCTTGATCTGCGTCTTCAGTGTGGTTGTCAGCCATCTTTTTCTGGGGTAATCGTTCCCTGGCAGGTGGCAGCGCCTTGTCATTTGTACATACATAGCATTATTCTGCGTTTAAATTCAGGGATGCGATTATTCGGTGGGAAATAAGCAAAAGTTATTTAAAAATCGGCAGAGGACAGTGTGGTCCAGTGGTTAGCGTCGCGGCCTCTGAATTAGACTGTCGTGGGTTCGAATCCCGCCTCCGCTCATGGATGTTTAGTTAATTGTTATTTAATGTAATCAAAACGCTAATGACCTAAGTTGTCGACGCGTCTATAATTTACAATAAATAAAATTAAAAATCAGCACTGTTGACCACATACCGTCAGGTACCTTCCCCTCAAACGAATATCTCGAATGATTTGAGAAATGGAATTTATAGAGACATAAATTTTGTTTTTTTTTGTACATGCTAATCTCAGAAACTAAAAAAATGATTTGTTAATGAAAGTTAGTTTAAAAGTAAAAAATAAAAAACTTTTTAACAAAAATAAACCTCCTTCAAAAAAGCACTAAAAAGAGGAAAATAATGAAATTTTGAGGTCTGTGCAAATTAAAATATGAAGTCGGTTAAAAAGTATAGTATAGTGATTAATATCCCTATATTATTAAACGAGTAAATCTTGTATATATGTTTCTATGTATCTATATAAATATTTTCTCGAAAACGGCTCTAACGATTTTGATCAAATTTATCGAAAAGGGGTTTCGGGGGGCAAAAAATCGATTTAGCTAGGTCTCATCCCTGGAAAAATTCGTTTTCTTATCGATTTTATCATTTTAAAAAACAGTTTTTTTAACGTCATAAAACAGTGTCGTATTGTGAGTAGGCTTTGGAAAAAACAAACTATTTTCATTATTTATGTCAAATCTGACAGTCAATCTTTAACTTATTAAAATAATCAGTAATTATTTGAAAAGTAAAAAAATAGCAACAATAAAATCTAAACATAATTATGTAAGTAGTTTTAGATAAAATTTAAATAAATAGGTATGTAATTTTTATATTACCTATATAAAATATGTATAGGTAAGTACGTTAAATGTAGTATGACGTATAATCTTACCTAGACCTTTTTTTCTCAAAAACGACTAACGATTCTGATAAAATTTACAGAATGGAGATTTTTCGGGGCGAGAAATCGATCTAGGTAGGAATTTTGGTTCCAGAGGGGAGCAATTAAAAAAAAGGTGTTTTTTATTTATTATAACTCGCTCAATTAAAGTCAGATTGATTCGAAGTCCATTTTTACATAGATTTTATATAATATATCACAAGTGTTAAAATTGTAATTGAACACTAATATAAGAAGTGTCTTGCACAATATGTAAATAATAACAAAACGGCGGCCCGAAGGGCCGCACTTCTGGCACCGCGGGTCTGTGTAAAAACACATCGATTTTTAAAAACTATGGTGAAGATACATGCAAAAAAAGTTTTGCGCAGGTTATAGTCTGGCGTTTGTTATTAAAAGAATCGATTTTTGTGAGTTTTTTAGTAGGTACCTATGCAAAAAAAATATTTGAAATTTACTGGAAGTTGTTAAGATGACATCACAGAGAAAAAGTACTTCGATAAAGTTGATATTTGGTATCAATGCTTAAAATTGGATTGTTAAAATGGCAACGGGCGAGCCGAGGGCGAGCAAAATTTCATCTGATTCGAACATTTTTACAAGATATTCAATCTATGAAAATCGGTTTTTGCGAGTTCTTCAGTCATCAAAACAATAACGGCGGTAGATTTGCAAATGGCGACCTAAATAATATTTACAGGAAAAAATGCTTGATTCAAGTTGATACTTAGTTTTTACGCTTAAAAATACACATAGGTAGTTAAAATATTTAACAGAAACAATTATTTAAATTATGTTTCAGAAATAAATTCGTTTCGGAATAATATTCTGAGAAAATAATATCTCACAGCATACAAGTACTATTTTTATTGAACTCATCCGAGCAAAGCTCGGCACCCAGATATTCTTCTTTTTAATCAACTTCATATTTTAATTGGCACAGACCTCAAAATTTCGTTATTTTCCTCCTTTTAGTTCCTTTTTGAAGGAGGCTTTTTTTTGTTAAAAAGTTTTTTTTTTTTTTTTTTATTTATTTATTTATTAATTTTTTTTTTGTTTTTCTAAAAATCGTTTGAAAAATTTCATTAGCTCGTATTTATAAATCCACGTTCATTTTTCCCGGAGTGATTTATTATCACCGGAGTGGAACATCGAGTCCAAATTATTCGAGATTCTCAACACAGTCTTGTACACGGAGCTATAAGTTGCCTGCTTATATTAAAGAGCTATATATAGCTCCGGTATATAAAATAGAGCGGTTAAGAAATCGACGATGCGGTTAATTTATTGACTTTTACGTGAGACATTTTTCTCTATTAAGCTGTCTACTCAACGTCACAATGAAATGGAATATGATAAGATGACGTCACGTCACGTCCTGTCACTGCGCCTATGCCATATCATTTCGCTTCCGTTATGCACGAGTGAACGTACGCCATTTAATAATACCGTAGCCGCAACTGAAGTAATTAAATTTATATAATAACGATAGATTTTTTTTCAACTCTTTTCTTACGATTCGAAGTTACGTTGAAACTTGGAAATTAAGGAAGTTTCATTTGAAATTTATAAAATACACCTTGAAGCTTTATTTAATTTTGATAATACCTCAAGATATCGTCACAATTAAAAATTTTCCTTAATTAAAAAAAAAAAAACAAAAAAAACACTAGCTTTTAAACAAACTAAACCACATTGAAATCGGTCCATCCGTTTGAGAACGTCATTGCCACAGACAGATACACAGAAAGACAGACAGACAAAGTATTCAAACTTATAACACCCCTCTTTTTTCGTCGGGGCTTAATAACGTAATTAATACCGGTTCTTCCACCATCTGTGACCCTGCTCTTCCACCACATACACTAACTGATCAAAAATTGATTTGCAAGCTCTATAATAATTATTGTCGTCTATAGATTAGATTATATTGTAGATTATAGACGCTCGACAAGCGAGAATGTCGTTTGTAAAAAAAAATTAATGCGGACTGTAAAATTTATATTTTTTTTTCTTTTGTTCGTACCAAAACAATAATTTGGTGATATTCGCTAATAACCTCAGATGTCGAGCGTCTATATTATACAGTATCTTTCTTGGTGCAATTTTTTATTTATTTCGTTGTTTTAGTCACGACCCATCGAATTCAGCCTTCAATTTCAAATTTGAAAGCATTTTTAACTGTTATAAAAAAACAAGAAACGGAAATATCTATATATTAATAGGCCAGGCTTTTTTTGTACGGCTATCTCCTCCTAAGCTACTGAACCGATTTTGACGATCGAGGTGTCACTTGAAAGGGTCCGAAGTACAGATATGTGCAATAAGATCTACTGATGGCTAGCTTAATATAGCAAAAATCATGGTTACCTTGATTTACGTATAATTTTTATTTTTTTTAGTAAAATATTTTTTTTCTCGAAAACTATACATTTTAGAGAAAAAATTATAACAAAAATATTATAACATCTAGAATTCATTTATATTTTTTTTTACCTATGTTAATACGTGACATTGAGAACGTTTTTTTGAATATCTCAGGATCCACTGAACCGATTTGACTCAAAATCTAATCAGATCTAAGTTAAAAGCTGATAAACACAATAGAACAATCGGCATGCCCGTATGTTGTTCCGTTCTTAAGATATCGAAGGCGAAAAATTGACCACACACACATACAGACATCAGTCAGAAAATGATCTTAAACGATTGCTAGGGTCTCAAAACGTGAAAATCTGTTAAAATCTCGAAATATTTTTTTCGGACTAAATCCATTACTTCCCTACCATAGTAGAGGTGGGAAGTAAAAATGTGAATAATTAAGATAATAATAGTTTTTTTATACGGCTGAAATGCAATTGAAAGATTTTTTCGTTGGAGAGCAGCCAATTATATAATTGTTTCGAAACATACAGGAAAAAATCATTTTACCAACAAGTGGTCACAATCAGGATTCTAACCTGAACCTTTCCACTTTCGCGGCGGCGGTAAAATGATTTTTTCCTGTATGTTTCGAAACAATTATATAATTGGCTGCTCTCCAACGAAAAAATCTGTGAATAATTAAATTTGTTCGATTTAGAGCAACAGGACACGGCTAGTTATTATTAACAAAACAATTATTTAGTTCAATCCAATTCACAGATAATTGATATTTATCTTTTGAACGTTGGCAGTACCTACTATACGAAATAAGCATGTAGTTAGTGTGTTTTCAGCCTATCCAGTTGGCTATATGGGAGTTGAATGTATCAGCTGGAACGGAGTCACAAGTCGTCAGTTGGGAGCTGCGAACTTAATCCCTGAACTTATTAAAACTTCCACGACGCAATTCTACTACTATTCTCGTTCAGCTAGCAGAGAGCGAGTGAGAGAGAGAGAGAGAGAGATCCGTGTTTTCTCTCTCAGAGCACGATAACACTTGTATTTGTCTGAAAAAATCATTTTGTTCAAATAAAACGTTAATAAAAATTCCTAGTCACAAGGCAAAGTAGACTATGTCGAATTTTTCAGAAACATCAAACATGCAAAATCAATTTTTACTTCCCACCTCTAAGTACTATGATAGGGAAGTAATGGACTTAGTCCGAAAAATTTTTTTCGAGATTTTAACAGATCTTCACGTTTTGAGATCCTAGCAATCGTTTAAGATCATTTTCTAACTGATGTCTGTATGTGTGTGTGTATGTGGTCAATTTTTCGCCAACGGAACAACATACGGCCATGCCGATTATTCTATTGTGTTTATCAGCCTTTAACTTAGATCTGATTAGATTTTGAGTCAAATCGGTTCAGTGGATCCTGAGATATTCAAAAAAACGTTCTCAATGTGACATATTAACATAGGTAAAAAAAATATAAATCAATTCTAGATGTTATAAGATGAAAAAAATGTAAATATTTTTTCTCTAAAATGTAGTTTTCGAGAAAAAAAAAATGTTACTAAAAAAAATAAAAATTGTACGTAAATCAAGGTAACCATGATTTTTGCTATATTAAGTTAGCCATCAGTAGATCACCAAACAAAAAAGAGGGTCATGCTTTTTTCAAAGGATAAAAATTAAATTGTGTTTTAAAGACCACCAACAGGTTATTTGGGCCTAGTCAAAGAATAGAAAAAAAAAGAGTGTTTATTTTTTGCAAATATTTACTAGGTGGGAAGTATAGGACTGATCATCAGTCGAATTTTTTCTTTTTAGCTCTACTTCATGGAATAAAATAAAAGTAACAAAACTAAAATGCGACTACGTAAAAATAAGAAAACAAGCTAATCAAAACGTAAGACAGTATTTTTTTGTTTCTACATAGACCATTTTGTTTTGCGGTCGCACAAATCCAACTTGAAAACGGAATAAAACACCCCAATCCAAACAAAGTGAACTGCTTTTTATACAACGAGTTATATAATCTAACGGTGTACGTTTATATTATAAAATATATCTACAATTACAAGTCAGAATAAAGAAAAGAATGTACCTACGTCATTTTCTTTCAATATTTCGAACTTTTAATCTAAGATAAATTATGCTATACTTTTTAGAGAATTCTTTTAAACAAGTCCTTAGATTACATTACAGTTAAAAAGGACATTTTTTGAAGTTATACTTCTTTAGCGAGGGTAGTGAATTGAAATGACCTCGAGTCAAAAATTATACCGACTCAAAAATTAATGAAACGCTGACAGGGATAAAACGGCTCTAACGATTTGGATGAAATTTACTGAAAAGGGGTTTTGGGAGTAAAAAATCGATCTAACTAGGGCTCATGCCGGGAAAAAATCGTTTTCATATAGATTTTATAATTTTAAAATCAATTTTTTGACGTTTCAATAGTGTGATATTGTAAGCAGGCTTTGGATACATATGTACCTATAGATGTTTTGATATTCATGGGTTTTATGAATAATAATTGAAAAATGTTTTTTTCGTTGGAGAGCAGCCAATTATATAATTGTTTCGAAACATATAGGAAAAAATCATTTTACCAACCAGTGGTCACAGTCAGGGTTCTAACCTGAACCTTTCCACTTTCGCGGCGGAATAAGCTTACAATACTCAACTGTGACAAGATTGCTAAACTAATATTCTCCTTATATGCTTCAGAATCAATAAATGTTCACTACATGCGAAAAATCTGTTGATTCTGAAGCATATAAGGAGAATATTAGTTTAGCAATCTTGTCACAGTTGAGTATTGTAAGCTCATTCCGCCGCGAAAATGGAAAGGTTCAGGTTAGAATCCTGACTGTGACCACTGGTTGGTAAAATGATTTTTTTCTATATGTTTCGAAACAATTATATAATTGGCTGTTCTCTAACGAAAAAAACATTTTTCAATTGCATTTCAGCCGTATAAAACTATTATTTATATTAATAATAATTATTTATTATTTTAAAAAATTCTGAGCAGAAAAGCACAAATGTAAATGTATGAAGTATAACTTCGACCGTGCGCTTATGTGGATGAGGCACATACAATTTTTTTTAATTAGGTATTTATTTTTACAATATTTTATTTCACTTGTCAGAGTCGAAATAGTTTTTATCCGGTTTTTAATTATTTTTTTACGTTTTTTAAATCTATCGGCAAAATATAGAAGATTTTTTGAATGTTTTCTTTTATAATTATCAAGATTTCTCTGAAGTTTTACATCTTTAAATGTTCAGAAAAAAGTGTTTTGTAAACGGTCCACAAATTAAAACCTAACGATTTACAGATTTATTTTGAGAAAACGAGGTTACCTTAATTATTTTTAATTATTAATTAACCTCAATTATTTCCGAAATATCGACGTCTTACCTTCGCCCGTAATTTTGATATACGGAAAGTTACAACGTTCCTCCACAAATAATTTATCAAGGAAAAGTTAAGAAAGTTTGTCACTAAACAATGAAATTAGTTCACTAGCGAAAAATTAGAAAGCATCCATAAAGAAGGAGAACGATTTTAACCCTTTCATCGCTGCTGAAAAATAAATTTTTGAAATATTACATTCACATTTAAGTCTTTTTTCCGGTTTGAACATTTTGGGCCCCAATTTTTATAACACTAAAAAGATATTGAAGTGCGGGTGTCTTTATTGAATTTAATGGCACGTTTTTTTATAAACGTAGTGAATTTTAAAATAAAAAAAAGGTCTGAGATATTTTCCAAATATTAAAACAAAATTAAAGGTTATAAGGTTGGCGTATTTTGGAAAATATTAATTAATTACTATAATACATCACTGTAGGCAATTTTATTTTTACAAGCTTTTATGTTAGTTAGTTTGTGTGTTTGTTTAGGTCAAAATTTGCAAGTCAATTTTGACCGACTTCCACGTATCCGATCGATTTGAAATTTTGTACACATAATGTATTCCCGATGACAATACATGGATAAATCGTTTTTAGAAATAAATTCAACCCCTAAGGGGTTCAAACGGGATGTAGGGTTTTTTTGACTAATCAACGCCCAGGCCAAATCGCTGAAGCTAGAAACTTGAAATTTGGACAGTTGGTTCCTTTTCTGACGTAAGCATCCACTAAGAAAGGATTTTTCGAAATTTAACCCCTAAGGGGGATAAAATTTTGAAAATCTAAAATGAACAAAATAAAAATATGTCAGTAAAAAAAAACATTTTAGAGACAAAAACTAAAAAGAAAAAAATCATTTTTAATAATTTTTAATAATTTAGGGTCATAATTAATAAACGCGTGGGTCGTGACTAATAAACTATCATAGAGTTCACGACCCACGCTTTTATTAATTATGAACCTAAAAATATTTTTTAATAATTTAGGGTCATAATTAATAAAAGCGTGGGTCGTGACTAATAAACTATCATAGAGGTCACGACCCACGCTTTTATTAATTATGAACCTAAATTATTAGAAATTATTTTTTCCTTTTTAGTGCATTTAAATAAAAGCATGTCTCTAAAAAGTTTTTTTTTCTAATATTTTTTAACAAATAATTTATGAATGAAAAATCTTCTTTAAAACTATTTTTATAAAAAACTTAAACACAGACGTTTTTGAAAATACATTTTCAAAAATAACTCCCGCTTGCGTTAGCGGCTGTGAAATTTCAACTAATTTATGAAATTAGATCATCTTTGATAAAACAGTTCCTACTGCAAGCAATCAGATTTCGTTCGAGATATACTTACGACAATATTTTATCGAGCGATTTTCAATCACATCTTTTCTGTAACACAATTTTAAAATGTAAAATAGAATTTAAGCCGTTAGAACAAGACGTATAAAAGATGTAAAAAGATGTAAATGCCATTTTCTTTTTCGATAAGAAATAATTTTTAAATACAAAAGTGATTTTATTTCCAATAGAACGGATTTATAGCTATATATCTATATTTTTTAGCTCAGCACTTGATAATAAATCTTTCTTTAGACTAATCCTAAAAAGTACGCTTTAAGCTCTACGAAGAGGTTTTTGAACTCAAAAAGAAAATAATCATTAATTGTTTTGTTTTTATAGAAATTAAATTTAATCTACAGAATTGCCACTTAAAATATTGTTTGCCGTTATAAATTTGTAAAAAGCTATTAAAAAAATAGGTAAAAAAACTTTTAAGTTAAACGGTTTTATTTTAAATCATCAGCTGTACCAAAAATTAGAAAATAATAATTAGGGCACAAACCAAGGGGCACTTTGTGTCTCTGCGTCAACGGAATAAGTAATAATCTGGGACTTTTGACAGACTAAAATAAACACGTGGGGCGCATTTGAAATATTTCTGTTGGTGGGCTTGGAAACACATTTTTCTAGACAAGCCGTTCTTATTTAATAATTATACAGTCGTTATACAGATTTTTATGCGCCCCACGTTTTTAGTCTGTTAAAAGTCCCAGATTATTACTTATTCCGCTGACGCAGCGACACAAAGTGCCCCTTGGTTTGTGTCCTAATTATTTTCTAGTTTTTGGTACAGCTGATGATTTAAAATAAAACCGTTTAACTTAAAAGTTTTTTACCTATTTTTATTTTCTAGTTTTTCCACTGTCTACCTCCTGATTCTATCATCAGACCCTCGTTACCAAGTTGAAATTATCATAATATTGTATCGTCACGGGAACTCAATGTGTGTGCAAAGTTTCATAAGAATCGGTTAAGTAGAAGTAGTTGAAAAAGCTGCCGCAAGATTTGAAACAAAGATAGTAGCAAACAAACAAACAAATATACGGGGTCAAGCTAAATAAAACCGTTTAAAAATGACAAGGGGCACAGCAATTATGATTGTGCTGCAACCGCGGAAGACTTAGAACTGCTTCTATAGTTTTATAATGATGTCATATCTGTAAAAAAAATGACATACATGATAAAAACACAATCAAGTTATGGCGTAACTACGGTAGTTCGCGTCATGTTTAAGTTATCTGCTGTATTTAGCCGGTTATTTGCTGTAGGTTTATTATTCACGGAGTTATTGCGTCATGAAATCTCGCGTAATTTCGTTGCATCGTAAATTTTGACCAAACCGAACGTATAGATGTTTTCACGTCAAAAACTTGTTGGGAACCTCTGTTTGAAAACGTCATTATAGTTTATTTTTATACTGAATTTCCTTTGTGGATTTAACGACTGCACCGAAACCTGAAAAAAATGCGCCTTGCACTGACGCAAAACAAATGCTTGCGATGAAACAATAGAAGTCTAAATTCTTTTATCTAAAACAAGAGAAGCGCTGTATCGAGTTTTGCAAACGAGGCCAATGATTGTTTAAATTTTATTATTCATATATTTGAGCGTTTCGTTTTGATTGCTTCGGATTTTAATGGCTGTTTTCCGTGGCAATGGCGTTCAAAGTAGATTTAAGATAAAAGCGTACCGGAATGAATTACTTAAACTACTCGTATAATATCTGGATGACCGAGCTCGGATGAGTTAAAAAAAAATAGTACTTAAAGTTCCCATTTCATCAAAATCGTTAGTCGTTTTTAAGAAAAAAAATTACATACCTATAAGTAGATAATATTATTATACGTCATACTACATAACGTATGTACCTACATATTTTCAAATAATTACTGATTATTTTAATAAGTTAAAGATTGACTGTCAGAGTAATTTGACATAAATAATGAAAATAGTTTGTTTTTTCCAAAGCCTACTCACCATACGACACTGTTTTATAACGTTAAAAAAACTGTCTTTTAAAATGATAAAATCGATAAGAAAACGAATTTTTCCAGGGATGAGACCTAGCTAGATTGATTTTTTGCCCCCCGAAACCCCTTTTCGGTAAATTTGATCAAAATCGTTAGAGCCGTTTTCGAGAAAATATTTATATAGGTACATAGGTACATATATACAAGATTTGCTCGTTTAATAATATAGGGATTTAGTTTTGGATTGGAGGAAGTCGAAAGTTCTTAAGAGTTTTCTCTACCGACAGTTACCCCTTGTACGCTTCATCTCAAATCCTTTCCCCTCGCCTAAAAACGGCTACAGCTCTTCTGACGCTATTTTTAAAACTAAAGGTTTCCGGTAAACGCCAAATGAAGGACCGAGAATCACATTACAGTCCACAGGCGAAATTTTTTGAAAAAAGTTTTGGTTTCGCGTGAAAGATTACGTAATTTTTAAAAAGCTGTAAGTTTTTCCAGGATTTTTTTCTTCAATTTTTCGTCTGTAGGATCTGTAGTGTGATTCTTGGTTCTTCATTTGACGTTCACTCGAACCCTTTAGTTTTAAAAATAACGCCGGGAGAGCTGTAACCGTTTTTAGGCGAGCGGGAAAGGCTTTGAGATGGAGAGTGCAGGGGGTAACTTCTGGTAGAAAACACTTTTAAATATAGGAAATTATGAGAAGAACATGGGTACAGATGACGTAAATACTGTTAAACACAAATAATTGTAATAATTATTAATTAATTCAACAATGAATTTTTAATCCACAAGGCATCCACTAGGTAGTGAATAATTGTATTGATACATCCAGTTTTAATTCTCTTATGAAATCAAATGTTCGTAAAATATAATAAATAAAATAATTGTAATTTTATTTTAACATTGGAAATGTTTATGTTCGTATATGGGAGCAGAGTTACGAGTTTTCATTCAAGGCCAAAATACAACGGTGTCGCGATCAAGTGAGGAGCAATCATGCAAAATTGAACAAGTGCAATTTTTTCGAAATGTGTTTTATATCATGTATAGTTAATTGAGAGGTATTTGCGACGATCTGCGGTGTTATTTTTGAGCAAATGTTAATAAATACTGTAGAAAAATCCATTTAAAAGTTAAGTAATCAAGCAAAAGTGAACGCGTATATAACAGAAGAATAATAGGGTTATTCCTGACAAAACTAAACAGTGCATTGATAAATATTGTGTGTATAATAAACAGTTAATTATGTTTCATATATGCTGATATCATTTCCAATGTCCTCGATGGTTGCAAGGATTGCGAAATCTGTGAATTTTTTTATATTCTAAATTGTTACCCAATACCTATACTTATATTTTCATTGTAAAAAAAGAAGAAACAGCTCTGTCTTTTGTTTGATGATAAAAGATTTGAACAACGGAGGACGTAGTGACTGATTTTCAAAAACGTATGCAAATAATCAATGCTTCTTGAGGCATAAAGTGAAAATCTGATTATTAAAATGCGGAGAGACTGCGCGTATTTCACGCACTGCCTCCAAATCCTGCCCCCACAGCTCCCGTCGCTTTTCTATCTCTTTTTATTAAGTCTCCATTTCTCTTTCGTCGAGTATAAAAATTTCTGCCGCAAATTGCGATCGGAACCGAGTTGGTAAAACAATGAAATCGTAAGATAATTGAAGGGGATGGCCAATTTATCACTTTAAATAATACGCCGTCACGGATTTATGGAAATTTTAAAATGCATAGTCAATTGTTTTTTAATTATTTTGAACGAGGATCCTTTCGCGTCTCAATTTTATCAGTGTTAAAATATTTCATTTTCTGTTTGTCAATCATTTTTTAGGGTTTTGTACCACCGAATGAAAAAAAAAAATAGGTGTGTGCTTATGACCACACGACAGAAGTGAAATCTTCAGATTTTCTAATTTTAAAATATATAATTTTTTAATCACACAGTTTAATCATAAATATATTAAAATCGGCCTATAAAATTAAATTTAATAAATATAATACCTTAACGATATAATATTAAGTTTTAGTGTCATCTGTTAGCGCAATTGTGAACTACAAATGACTTTTTACTCGTAATAAGTTTTTAGTGTCATCTATTAGCACACTTATGAACTACACACCATTCCCAGCATATTGCAAATACGTGTTCGTGTTTGAGCCGAGTAGCCCCGATTGTCACCGTCGGATGCGTTTTACATCACTGTTGTTAACAGCCCAGGCTAAGCGCGCCTAAGGAAGTTTTCACTTCAAAAAATAATATTTAATTTAGGGCTTAAAAGGTACTGCAGAGCAACAAAATCACTATGTGTATTTGTGTAAGATTCGACACCCTGCATGTAGAATTATTCGAAACGTTTGTCAGCCCTGGGACACTTTTAAAGATGACAAGTTTAAGGCGACGATGCAAATCTTTAAAAATATATAGAAATGTGCGGTTGATTAATCGTATATTTTAATTTTTTTATTATTGGAAAATTAATTATATAAAAGAACGCGAAACGAGTTTGTATAAGAAACGGGCGGGAGGCAGTTTTGCCGAAGGAAACGACGAGGACGAGGAAGGACGGGGGTGGGGCGAGGGGGCGAGTGGGGCGCGGTAAAACAAAAGGGACAGATGCGGTTTGTAGCTGCAAGGCGATTCACAGAAACGAAATAACGTAATTATTAATTATGGTGAATTCATTTAGAAAGACGCATTTGTGTGTTGTAGAGATTTAATACTTCTTTATATATTATATAATAATAGAAGTAAAGTCTTTTTGCCTGTATTAACTCTCTCTCTCTCTGTCTCTTCTTATTTATACTTAAAAACTTTCTCAAGCATTTGTTTTCTTTGTTATTATTTTATTGTAAAGCCTGTCGCGCAATTATCGCGAGTTCAAATCCCATAGCCGCTAAAAAATTATGTTTTTTTCAAAAACTGTCGAAAGTTTACATAGCCCTAGCCAGGTTTCAAAAAATTAATTTTGGACAGTTGATAAAAATTCTACAAGGCTTGCGTATTTTCAGAAAAAGTAAAAAATATATATTTCGAAAGTTAATCAAAATAGGTTTAGCCGTACTGCAGGAGTTATGTAGGTACAGACAGACAAAAAATTGAATATGCACGTTTGGGTATGCCTGTATCGTGGGTACAGACAAATGTCGTGAATCCATTCACTTTTATTTATCTTATAAAATCAAATATTGTTTGAAAAATATAATAAATAAAATAATTGTAATTTTATTTATTATTATTGATCAACTTATTATTAAAATACAAATTTCTCAAAAACCAAAAGAGTAATCGAATCTTATTAAGAGTAGCTTTTTTGTAGCAAATAAGTTACTGAATCTAAATTTTATACTTAAACCCCTTTTCTTCAATAGGCGTAGAAATTTGAAACGTTCAAATATTAAAAAACCCGAGTTCTACGCCTATGGATTAATATTAATCATAATTTTGATAGGGTTTTTTTTTGTTCTATACAACTATGTCAACGTGCCAAATTTTAGCAAAATCGCACAAGCGGTTTTAAATTTATAACAAAAAAACGATTTCAAAATTGTAACTCAGGGCCGTATAATAGCGCCTAAACTAAGCAATTTTGTAAGAAGGTAAGTTTGCTTAAGTCGGCTTATTTTGGTCTCAGGAACATGTGGCAGGAGCGTGTTAAGTGTCTTTGAAGACACCTTGTATATTTTATCAAAAAAAATAAAACCTTCGGGATTCAAACCCGGGTTTGGCATTTGAACCTGTCGGTAGTCTAGTACTTTACCACACAGTCATCTGGTTTATGTCAACATAGACCTTTTAACATAGATATATTATGTGTTTTGTTTCACATGATAACTGTATACTTTCTCCTATTTCCGTAACATCCAATATTTCTTAAATGCCACCCCAATGTGAGATATTGGACGTTATTAACGTCAAAATCCGCAAGAAAACGAAATCACAGACAAAAGTCTCGTTACCATTTTATATATTAGTATTTCATCGTTAACTGTATTATTTTTGTAAACGAATTGCATCATCAATGACATAACACCGAGAGCTATATGCCGTATAATTTTTAATTAAATTGTAGCAACTAACAAAAAACCGTATACGGGACAAAAAAGACTGTCAAATGGTGACGAAATAAAAAAACTCAATCGGTAACAGTTTATTGTCGTTCGTATATCGGCGTATTTCGGGATGTACAAAGAATAACACGGGACCTGATAGCCAACCTTGCGGAACACTAACTGATATGGGTTCTCTTTGTGTGTGTTGGTACACTTATAAACACACGATACACCTTAAGGCCACCCGAGTATATTACACGGATGTGATTGAGAAATGAAAAACGTTCCGATACAAACAGGGCCGGCCAGATTATTTATTAACTTCCCATTGGAAATTATTGTAATGGGTCCGAAAATCGAAATCAAAAAGGAAAAAAAATTTTTATGTTTCAAGGTCACTACACTATTTTTACACTACTTTTAGAAAGATGTCTGTGTGTGTGTATGTGTGTGTGTGTGTGTGTGTGTACGTATGTATGTGTCCATTTGTTTCTAAGACGAAATCTCGAGAATGAAAAATGATATTGACTACGTTAGGGTGCCAATCGACGCGTATTAACGTAAATATGATCTGAAAGAAATTTTTTCAAAATCGGTTCAGCCGTTCCTTTTTTTTAACCAAATAACCTCCAAAAAAGTTGATTTTACACAATATCTCGCGAATAAAAAATTATATCGACTTCGTAAGGGTGTCAATCGAGGCGTGTTAGCGTCATTTTGATCCGACATAAATTTTATAAAAATCGGTTCAGCAGTTTTTTTTGAATATTTATCAAACTGGGAAGTTCGTCGTGTGGACCTCAAGGGTCGCACTTTAGTCCTAATAAACGACCCACCTCACGGCTTGTTTATTAAATATATTATAGATTGGGTGCTTACTTGATGTAAATTAATATTAAACATTTTGAATAATAATAAAACACAAGGTTTTTTAAAATTTACACTATAACTTTATTTTATGACAATTGTTTCGTCAACACAGTGACTTCTTCAGAAAATATCTTATACTAAAATAAATTATTTGAATTTGTTTATTATTTGAATTTCACGCGGAGTCGCAGATTTTGCCCCTTTTGTGACGATGAATCTCTTACCAGCGTACATATGCTATAATTCAGAATTTTTTGTGCAGAATAAAAGTAAAAAAAAAATAATGCTTCACTGACTGATCTTTTGAAACTAACTGCAAAAATATAGTATCTTTAATTCTTTAAGATATTAAATCAAGTTTCATTAAAATCGGTCCAGCCATGCAGACATGCAGTGATCCAGTTACAATTGGGCTTGAGAATAGCCGAGCATGTAGCAATGCTGTTGTTTACATGGCGTTGCTATGGTTCCTCTATTACAAGTCCCCAGTTCCCGGGTTCTAGCCCGAGAGCTGGTAAATGTGTCAATTGGATTTTCAATTTATTATTAAAAAAAAATAATGAATTGAAAATATGAATTGGTGCTAGGCCCAAATAACCTTAGCTGTTGGTGGTCTTTAAAACACACTGTTACAATTCTAAAGATTAGTAAAACGTAGACATTAGCTTTACAACATACAAAACCAATGACCAATCACAGAACGACGTACTACGACCGAACAGAAAACACACTGGGACTTAGCATATAAGAAGGGAGGACATTTGTCCGGCTGGTGTCCTCCCTTCTTTGGTTCAGTCGTTGACACACAATTATCTGTGCGCCGCCATGGAGGACATTTCGACCGCTGCCACAAGGCCTTTGAAAATGTCTGTTGCAGTTGTAGAAATACCATCAGACCACGGCCTACAAGCGGCTTGAGAATAGCCGAGCGTGTAGCAATGCTGTTGTTTACATGGCATTGCTATGGTTCCTCTATTACAAGTTCCCGGGTTCTAGCCAGAGATCTGGTAAAAGTGTCAATTGGATTTTCAATTTATTATTAAAAAAAATAATGAATTGAAAAATATGAATTGGTGTTAGGCTCAAATAACCTTAGCTGTTGCGGTGGTCTTTAAAACACACTTTAACGGCCAATAAGCCCGGAAACCATCAAGATTTGAATAGATAAATAGATAGATAGATATAGACTCTACAACTGAGATAATCCCTATATTATTAAACGAGCAAATCTTGTATATATGTACCTATGTACGTATGTACCTATATAAATATTTTCTCGAAAACGGTCCTGACGATTTGGATGAAATTTACTGAAAAGGGGTTTCAGGGGGCAAAAAATCGATCTAGCTAGGGCTCATCCCTGGAAAAATTCGTTTTCTAATCGACTTTATCATTTTAAAAAACAGTTTTTTTAACGTTATAAAACAGTGTTGTATGGTGAGTAGGCTTTGGAAAAAACAAACTATTTTCATTATTTATGTCAAATTTTGATGAAATGGGAACTTTAAGTACTATTTTTTTTGAACTCATCCGAGCAAAGCTCGGTCATCCAGATATTAATAACTGAACAGTGCATTATTAAGGTCAGCCCTGGAATGTGTGAAGTGATTGAGGGATGGCATCTAAGAGTTCGACGAGGTGGCGTCAGGCGTGTATCATTGGTTACATAATATACAGCCAACCCGAGTGTTGATGCTGACAGAGAGCAGCTAACCTTTGTTCAGAATGACGTGATGTCGTATCTCCGTAACGTATGAATCTCGATACAGTTCGACCCATAAATAAACGAACGATACAATGAATAAGTAATAATTTAAACAGATTATTGCCGAATCGGTATAGCAGTACTAAATACCTACAGTTTTTTAAAGAGGTTTGCTAAAATAGTGGGTATGGCAAAAATATATTTTCCGAAACGTCGGCAAAAACTTCTGTGAACATCATATACAGTTTTTTTGTTGTAAATTAAAGAATTTGTATTTTTGAGGGTTGAAACAAAACAATATCAGTTGATTCAAGAGAAGGTATTGACCTCTGTTGTCGAGCGTCTATAATTTACAATTCATTCATTCATTGATTCAAGACACAAAATCGACTTATATAGGTAAGAATATCCGAAATTTCTTTATTTTGGGTCTAATACAAACCCTTAATTCCCAGATTCTACTCTTAGAGTTGGTTTATTTATTTATTGTAGATTATAGACGCGTCGACATCTAAGGTTATTAGCGTCTTTCAACTACACTAAATAACAACTAACTTAAAACTAAATAACATCACAAAATATCCATGAGCGCAGGTGGGATTCGAACCCACGGCAGTCCAGTCTAGAGGTTGCGGAGCCAAGCATGCTAACCACTAGGCTATACTGCCCCCCTCTTAGAGTTGGTGAAAGTATCAATTTGATAGTAAAATAAAGTTATGAATTTTTTTAAGTCCCAGATAATCCTGACTGTGTTTTTTTAAACGAATAAAAAAAGTTAAAATAAAAGATTAGATTCTGAATCGCTGTGAAAGTTTATTCTCTGGGAGTTTCGAAGAACGAAGACCTTGCAAGTGGGCTTCATAACGTTATTCTGAATCGAAACTCAGTGTGCTGTGACGAATGGAGTACCTACATCGGGCCGTGTGCCAAGTCTCGAGCCGGGGCGGCCGTGGCGGTGGTGGTTTGTTTTTTTTTTATATCGGCCCACTTTACTGTCTCAACCCTTTCACCATCATCTCCAGAGACACATTTCTTGCAGGTTAATTTATACATGGTGACTCAAAATATGAATTTTACTGTAATATGCTTAAGATATTTTAAAAAAATAACCAGAAGTTTTTACAGGATAATATTAACTTCCCATTGGAAGTTGTTGTAAGTCCGATTTTTTATTATTTTGTATCCAAATTCCTTCTTTTACAAGCTTTTATTTAACTTGCAATGTATGTTAGTTAGTTAGTTTGTGTGTTTGTTTAGGTCAAAAATTGCAAGGCAATTTTGAACGACTTCCACGTATCCAATCGATTTGAAATTTTGTACACATATGTATTCCCGATGACAATACATAATTAAATCGTTTTTAGAAATAAATTCAACCCCTAAGGGGTTCAAACGGGGATGTAGGGTTTTTTTGACTAATCAACGCCCAGGCCAAATCGCTGAAGCTAGAAACTTGAAATTTGGACAGTTGGTTCCTTTTCTGATGCAAGCATTCACTAAGAAAGGATTTTTCGAAATTCAATCCCTACGGGTGTTAAAGGATGGTAAAATTTTGAAATACCTACTAAAATGAACAAAATAAATATTAGTAAAAAAAACATTTTAGAGACAAGCTTTTATTTAAATGCACTAAAAAGGAAAAAATAATTTTTAATAATTTATTTAGGTTCATAATTATAAAAGCGTGGGTCGTGACTAATAAACTATCATAGAGTTCACGACCCACGCTTTTATAATTATGAACCTAAATTATTAAAAATTATTAAAAATTATTTTTTCCTTGTTAGTGCATTTAAATAAAAGCTTGTCTCTAAAAAGTTTTTTTTACTAATATTTATTTACTTTTCTGCTTCCTCTGTTTCAAGGACAATATCAAATGAAAGGATGACGAGTAGGATACAATTACCCACTGTAACGCCATTCAAAATTCAATATGGCGGCCGACACAAAATGGCGGAATACCTATTTCTTTACTATGGGTATCAAATGAAAGGGTATGGCGAGTAGAATACAATAAGCAGTGTAACGTCATTATAAATCCAAAATGGCGGCCGAAAATTTTGTAAGACTAAAAAGAACAAAATAAAATATTAATAAAAAAATTTTTTTTAAAGACAGGCTTTATTTTGATTTCGGGATATGAAGGTCTAGTGGAAACCTGCACCCATCATAGGCATGTCAAATCCCCTTTACTTTGGATTTCTTCAAAAAAAAAAAACGGTGTGGGTATTGGGACCCCCGACAGATGTGAAACATCAAAGAAAACGTTATTGAACTCGATGGTATTCTCTATGTAGTAGTATATATTTTTTCAAAAGCAGCAACTAACTGTTGTGCTGATGTAATCATATATACTGCACTGTAACACACGCGGTTATCTTCCCGTGCCCGAGCGCGCGGAAGCCGAGAGAGAGAGAGAGAGAGTGCCGCAGAGGTGGGGAGAACAGCAGCGAAGAAGCAGACCATAAATTTCGTTGCATATTTCCCCTCACGCGGCTGTTCACAGCCCGACATAAGATGTTTCACATCAAAAATAGGACCCAGCCCTAGACTAGATCTCGAATGCGTTTGTTGTATTGTGGTAGTTCGGAGAGTGTATAATAGTACCTCAGAATATAGTCTAGTTGAATAGAAATAGTATGTAGTATGAACGGGCGAGTTTAGTATGTATCGGGGACGGTTACTTTTGCAGGATGGCCCGCGGCCCGTCAGAGCACACAACACGTCTCTCACAACTATCTCTTTCTCTCCCCAAGCTCTCTCTCTCTCTCTTCTCTTCTCTTCACACTCCACGTCCATACCAATGTGACGGGTCTTTCAATACACGCTGAGGGAGAGTTCTTTATGATTAACACTTCTTTTCTCAACTTAGCCGTCGGAACTTACTGTGACGCTTCTAAACTACTTTATTCTCTTTTTAAGATTATAGACGCTCGACAACTGAGGTCATTAGCAATTTCGATGAGCTGATACTAATATTTCAAATCTTATAAAAATATTTTTGAAGTGAAAACTTCCTTATAGGCGGGTTAAGAACTCTTTGTCTGGGTACTGAAAAAATGTGAAGCGTTCGCAACTACTTCCGTAAGAATTCGCAACATACTTATATCATAAAAACGGCCGTCTACACACTTCCAGCCATAGCGCAGTTGGTTACGTCTTTGCGTTCTATGCATAGGAACCTGGGTTCGAAAACTGATGGCAGCGTAGAATTTATGGCGTTTTTTTTCTAAATTTTACGTATTTATTTATATATTTTTTTATTTTTATTATATTCTTTCTTTGACAATAATTATAATTTTTTTTAAACCAAGGTGGAATTAATTAAAAATACAATTTTAGTAATAAATTATTTTTTGTGCATAAATGCGCTATAATGATGACATCAAAAATTAGAAAATCTGAAGTTTTCCCTTTTGTCGTGTGGTCATAAGCACACACCCATTTTTTTTTTGTTATTAAAGTTTTCATAAAAAATAGTACAGGAACGAAATATAAAAATACAGAGTCAAATAAATTAAACAATGGAAGTGAAGATATAGAAAGTGCATTATGAAAAGAATAAAACGAATAAGAAAGCGCGACAATAGAAAGAGAGAGAGGGGGGAGAGAAATAAGAAAACATTGCTCCAGACGAGATTTCTCATGGAACAAAGTAAATAATAAAATGTAGAGAAGTTGATAATAAGCTTTTATAATTCCCAGAGCGAGTTAAACAAATTGAATCAAGACACAGGAGGACAAATATGTACACACACTAATATATATAATATATAGAATATCTGAGGGCGCGAGACAAAAATGCTCATGTCGAATTTCCCGGTGGAAATCCACGTTTCAGCCATTTTTATTAGACTAAGATACAGCATAAGGCAAAAACAATCGCAATTTTATGCAAGATTGAAATTGCATGTTTATTTCAAAAAGTCACTATTGTTGCAGAGGCGGATCTATAGGTTTTTCAGGGCCTCGAGTTTATGGAAGTTCAATGGGGCCCCATTTTTATTAAATAAATAATATTAATAGTAATAATTCAATTTTTGTGGGTTCTTAATGAAGAATTAAATAGACCGAGCGTTTGATAAAATGAGAATAATTACCTACGTTCTAAAAAAGGTAATTATTCTCATTTTATCACAATTTCGGCATAAGCTGTTTATTCTTGTGTCCGAAGATATCATTATTCTGAACTGGAAATAGGTGTTCGGATAATAATATGTACAGATAAAGGGTTGACCAATATAGCTTCGTAATCGTACACGTTTCGTATTAGTTATAAAGTTCCAATTTTGTAAAATTATAACGACGAACAAATAAATATTTCAAATAGGTACAGGCGGCTCTTTCTGTGAACAGGTTCTTTAGGAACGACGTTATGATCAGTTTTATAAGGAACGACGTTCCCCTTACTGTAATCCTATAATTTGCATTCTATACTGTTCATTCTCTGACCTAGCATCCCTTAAATATAGGTTTGTACCACTACCTATGTAGTTCCGGCGTTAAAAAAAACTTATTTTTTATTTTTGAAGTGAAAAATTCCCTAGGAGCGCTTTGCCTGGGCTGTTAATAACAGTGATGTGAAACGCACCCGACGGTGACAATCGGGGCTACTCGGCTCAAACACGAACACGTATTTGCAATATGGTGGTAATAGTGTGTAGTTCATAAGTGTGCTAATAGATGACACTAAAAACTTAAGAGGACAGTCGTGGTCCAGTGGTTAGCGTCGCTGCCTCTGAATCAGACTGTCGTGGGTTCGAATTCCACCTCCGCTCATGAATGTTTTGTGATGTCATTTAGTTTTAAAAGTGTTGTTATTTAATGTATAATCAAGACGCTAATGACCTAAGTTGTCGACACGTCTATAATTTACAATAAATAAATAAACTAAAAACTTAATACGAGTAAAAAGTCATTTGTAGTTCACAAGTGCGCTAACAGATGACACTAACTTAATATTATCGTTAAGGTATTATATTCATGAATTGTATAGGCCGATTTTAATATATTTATGATTAAACTGTGTGATTAAAAAATTATATATGAACTATATATTTTAAAATTCGAAAATCTGAAGTTTTTACTTCTGTCGTGTGGTCATAAGCCCACACCCATTTTTTTACCTACGTTTTGTTAATCCTTAAAAATATTTTAAAAAACAAAACAACAAAAACAACAACAAATGAAAAATCTGCTGTATTAAAAATAAACATTTTAACCTCAAATCATAAATTTTTAACATGCCACTACACAAAGCTTCAGTTGTTGAATACTTACTCAAATTTTTATATATAGTGTCCTTTTCAAAAAAGTTATTATAAGGAAAAAGTATTTCAAATATTTGATAAGCATTTAAAAAATGTCAACGGAAATGTTGTATTTGTTTTCTTATTCACTACAAAAAACATGCTATTTTAGTCGTAGGCGCGTTTTGTTCCGTGCCGGTGTTGTTTTTCCCCCGAAGTGCCTTCCTCAATACTTTTTAATACTTAAAATACAATAGAAATAAATCCTTTAAGACGACTCCCATGTTATAATAATATTCATCCGTGAACGAAATCATTGAATTAAATTAAGACGACGAGTGTTCAAAATAATTCATAGAATGTTTTTGAATAGCCGAGCGATGCCGTTTCCATGGTTCCTCTATTACAAGCCCCCCGTTTCTATAAGGCTCTAAAAGCTCAAAAAGTGATTATCACAGCTTGTAGAATCGAGACGTGCGGGGAACAACTGCAAATATATAATAAAATATTTTCACCTACTGATGAAAAGATATTCCTTGATTTTTAACTTCCCATTGGAAGTTATTGTAATGGGTCCGAAAATCGAAATCAAAATGTATAACAAATTTTTATGTTTCGACTTTAGGGAACTCCTTTTGCATCATTGCGTTGGGCAGTGAACGCACAGAAAGAAAACTCAATGAGTTTTGGAAAGTTAGCGATGTCAACCAACTTCTATATTAAAGTACACAGATATCTAGTGTTCTCTCACTCTCTCTCTCTCTCTGTAATATAGAAAGCAGCTTTCCCATAATATAATATCAACCCACTGAGTTAAAAGGTAATAGAGGCGCTATACCGTATACAACAACTGCTTATATTACAAAGTTGAAGCCAGGCAGACGTCACAAGTCACAAGAAACATGGCGAACGGGGGATGTTTTGATTTTTTTACATATAAAATAAACAAGTCTCAATAAATATGGCGACTGGCTACACTTTTAAATGCTTGTAGCGTCCCTATAACCTCTTGACTCAATGTATCAACTAAACTAAGGTAGGTATAATATTATATTTCTCTAGGTTTACACTGAATAAATATTAAATCATATATCAACAGCATAAATAATTCATTTTGTTTTATTAACTCCGTGCCTTTAATGAAATTTTAAAATCCTAAACGCAATTTCCATTCCTAAGTAAACTTTATATGAAATGTTAATTTATTAATTTGAAAATTTAAAAATGTATACCGCTTTTTTGTACTCAACATTACGCGAAAAAAACAAGTTGCGAAAATGTTTTCATTAAACTGTTTTTTTACGAATAAAAAATAAACGTTGGTTCACAACAAATTATTTAACAGTGAACTTTCCCACTCAGCAAAATTCACGTAATTTTTCAAAAACAAACAAGAAAAAACACAACTTAAAAGTTGTGTTAATCATTATTGTACTTGGTCCACCTACCTATAAGAATCCAATCAAACGTTAATTATAGATTTAATTCGAGTATAAAAATTATTATCTAATGATTTTTATTTTAAGTACACAATGTTCAATTTCAATTCGATCGATTTCAAGAATAAGCCCTAAAAACCCTTTCTTCCATTAGTCCGTTACATAATATTATATTTCTATAACTATACCAATTCGATTTACTCTGATATCGGTAATAACCGGTATTGGAATTCGAGCCATGCGCTATAATTCTTTGCGCTGAAACAATAGACTGCCGTCGAACAATCCTGTGGCGGTTCCTTTTTGTTACGGCAAAACGGTCATTAGATAACCTTCCTCTACCGCAGCGTCGTAGAAGTCCGGAAACATCCCGGAAAAACAATTTCGATTTGTTTTATTTTTAAAGTGAATTTTTTTTAATCTCGTTTTTTTGTTCGGTTACGCATGTCAATCGTCACGTCACGTCACGTTGTTATGTCTGATATTTATTTATATTTTTTATGTTGCCTTTATTTTTTCATCATATAAGTAATCAAACGTATTGCCCACTTTCCACGTAAATTTATACCGACAAAAACGCCAAAAATTCTACGCGGCCATCAGGTCTCGAACCGAGGTTTCTATGCATAGAACGCAAAGACTTTACCAACTGCGCTATGGGTGGAAGTGCGTAGACGACCGTTTTTATGATATAAGTATGTTGCGAATTCTTACGGAAGGAGTTGCGAACGCTTCACATTTTTTCAGTACCCAGACAAAGAGTGTCTAACGCGCCTAAGGAAGTTTTCACTTCAAAAATGAGATATTTACGAGAGGATTAATTTCACTTCGAATAAGACATTAAATTGTGAACAGCCTGTATGTATATTTGTGAGTGTTTAGAGATGAGACAAATATTATTACCTTGAGCGTTTGCCGACCATCGCAAACGCAAACATGCCTCCTCCACAACCGGAGCGCCGAGGAAAACGTCGAGCGACAGAGGGCTTGTCAATAATATAACATAACCGCCGATGAGTACGGTCCTGAACTATCGATTAACTTCCCATTGGAAGTTGTTGTATTGGGTCCGATTTTGCGAATGAAAAATTTGGATATATCTGCACGTGCTGAGGTCCCTAGAAACCGAATCTACTGCTTTTAGATCTCTCTCTCTCCCTCTCCCTTTCACTCTCCCTCTCCCTCTTCCTCTTCCTCTCCCTTTCCCTCTCCCTCTTCCTCCCTCTCTCTCCCCCTCCTTCCCTCTCCCCCTCTCTCCCTCTCCCTCTTGCTCTCTCTCTCCCTTACCCTCTCCCTCTTGCTCTCTCTCTCCCTTTCCCTCTCCCTCTCCCTCTCTAGTTCCCTCTCCCTCTCTCCCTCTTCCTCTCCCTCTCTCCCTCTTCCTCTCCCTCTCCCTCTTCCTCTCTCCCTCTTCCTCTCCCTCTCTCCCTCTTCCTCTCCCTCTTCCTCTCTCCCTCTTCCTCTCTCCCTCTTCCTCTCCCTCTTTCCCTCTTCCTCCCTCTCCTTCCCTCTCCCTCTCCTTCCCTCTCTCCCTCTCCCTCTCTCTATCTCTCCCTCTCCCTCTCCCTCTTGCTCTCTCTCTCTGTACGTACGTACGTTGCTGAACATTTTTTCGACTCGTATTATCGAGAACAAAGAATGATATCGACTCAGGACCAATTTCATTCGACGCATAATTGCATAATGAACACCTGATAAGGTTTGCAAAAAATTTGAAGTTGCGGTTTTTTTTATAACAAAAAAAAATGTTTACCATTGCAAAAAGGTTCTCTACAGTCGACTGGTCTCTAATCTCTAAGAACACCCAATGGGAAGTTAGCAGTGTGGTTTTATTATTATTTCGCTTGTAAGTTTGTGTAAAAATCTTGCAACTCGATTTTCACCCACTTCAAAAATATATCAAAGTGACTTGAAACTTTGCAGTTGCATGTAGTTTCGATGAAAATACAATATTCTGATATTTTATTTATTTATTTATTATGACAAGTTAAAAAAAATGGAAAAATCACATGTGGTGGAAGTCCCGGTTTTCGTGGTGGGAGAACGTGTCTCCACCCGCTGTAAAATGTATTAACACATTAAAAAGATATACGGTGAGTCACAAAATAATAAATTGTGTTATTAGATTCAGTTTTGACAGACTGTAAACGCTCGACAACTAAAGTCGTTAGCGTCACTGATATAAACAAAAATAAAATCTAGCCTATATCACTTAAGGATAGTGTAGCTTTCTATTAGTAAAAGAATTTTTTAATTCGGTTCAATAGTTCCAGATATAATAATTTACGATTTATTACGACGCCGCGAGACATTCTCCCCCTGCAAAGATAATAAGTGAAAGAATTTTTAGAATCGGTTCAGTAGTTCGAGAGATAAGAATTTACAATTTAACACAATTTACCCTAATTTTCCCTCGTTTACCCAAATTTACCCTAGTATACCCTAATTTCTTGAATTTACCCTAGTTTTCCCTAAATACCCTAATTTACATTTATTTAGTCCCCTTTGCCTTAAGTTACCCCAATTTAC
Source organism: Mongoloraphidia duomilia (assembly GCA_039654895.1). Taxonomy (NCBI): domain Eukaryota; kingdom Metazoa; phylum Arthropoda; class Insecta; order Raphidioptera; family Raphidiidae; genus Mongoloraphidia; species Mongoloraphidia duomilia. The sequence continues at coordinate 523,618 of CM077521.1, read as the reverse complement.
CCTAATTTATCCTAATTTACTCTAATTTGCCCTAATTTACTCTAATTTTCCCTAAATACCCTAATTTACCCAAATTTTCGTTCTTTAAAAAAACAAAAAAATTAATTTTTGGTGTCATGAAATTTCAAAAAATTATAATTTATTATTGTCAAAGAAAAAATATAACAAAAAAAAATTTTATAAATAAATATCATGTAGAATTTAGAAAAAAAAAACGTCAAAAATTGTACGATGCCATGAGTGTCCGAACCCAAGTCCCCATGCATAGAAGGCTAAAGTGGTACCACTACTCTGCGGATGAACTTGTCTAGACAGCCGTTGTTACTGATATATGTATAACTTAATATACCCGGACAATTAAGTTATAAATTATTTATCCAGCACAATATAAGTGCCGCAGTGGTGGGGAGAACAGCAGCGAAGGAGAACATGTCGTTGCATTGTATTCCGTTGCTTGTATTCCGTTGCATATTTCCCCTCACGCGGCTGTTCACAGTCCGACATAAGATGTTTCACATCAATAATAAATAAAAGGTTTTAATTTAAATAAAAAAAATTTCGTAAAAGATTGAATTTTCAATATTAAATCTGTGAACAGCATAGTTCAGGGCCGCACACACAATATGTATGATACGTAGTATCAGAGGTTATATTATTGCCAGTAAAAACAAAAGAGCATGCCCCGCCTCAAAAACAAAAAACTGTTCGTCCCGAATGTCGTAGTTTTTTTTATTGTATATTGCGGACAATATGCCATACATCCATAAAATATTTAAGTGTGTTGGCCATTTCATGAACATAATAGCTGAATTCAATGTTCAGTTTCATGGGAATCGATTCTAAGAATAATATTTGTCAATATAAGCTCTCATTCAATGTGCTTAATATATATATATATATATAGAAAAAAACGATTCAATGTTCCAGCAGTTTCCAACCTGTTGCATTTAATCTATCGGAAAACTAGACTGCTTTAAGTGTAACAAATATAAAGACTTATTTTCTGGTAGCATTGGTACCTGCACACTACATGTAGCGACATGTTATATTCAGTTATTTTATTTGAATTTAGTACGGCTTTTTTAATGTAGAGATAAATTTTTAATTGCAAAAGGCAGTTGTTTCTAATTAAAAATTTATCTAGTTATACTTATTCAATGTAAGTCTCCAGAACCGGTAAAGTTAGAGATAACTATCGTCTAAATATCAAAAAATTGTACACATTGACATATTGTTTTTTCAGAGGTCCTTCCATCTCCGATGCTGGATCTACATCCAGCATCGGAGATGGAAGGACATCTGAAGAAGCTCGCCACTCGTGCTAGCGAAACGTTAGGAAGCAATTCCAACCAACGACGGCCTATAGACCCGAATCAGGACACCAGATAAATTAATAACACCAAATAAATTAATTTGAATTTAAATAACGGTACAGAACCCTCAGGGCGCGAGTTCTAAGAAGGACAAGTTCTTGTCCGTCTTTTTTCTGTGTGTATTGAAGTGGAAAATCAATAAAAGTTGAAATAAATTATTTATTTATTAGGACGCCATTGAAAGCGGGTATTGCAGAAAGCATCTCGTGTTTCTTTGATCAATTTGATATTTTATTGAGCTTACGTTGAGCTGCAATTATTGATTATCCGAACGGGAATGCAATTGCGGCGACGGGCAACTATTATAGACAAGCACTTTGCATTAATTGATCCGACAGAAATTAGCGTCATTCCAACATATTAATACGAGATTACGAATACATAACTGCGTCACAGAGGTTATATTAACATATAATTATTGGCTAATGAGCGTAATGCACCTTTTCACTCACAACAATTAAGCGGCTTCCACACGGAAGTCGCGCACTCGAATAGTCATAAATAATTGGTTCAAAACAACAGACTTATAACGACGCATATAGCCTAGCAGCTGCGCGTCTTATTAAAATAAAAAAAAAATTCGTTCAACTTATCCCGACAAAATAGAGCTCAAATAGTAGTTTATACATCTCGTAAAATTAAGTATAGGACGCGAGGGGTGAAGTTAGCGCTCTCGCCTGCGACTTGCGTGCCAAACTCACACCTCGCGTCTTATACTTATTTGTATTTGTTGTAACACATATTTGAATAAAATTAAGTAAAAGACGCGAGGGGTGAAGTTGGCACTCTGGCCTGCGACTCGCGTGCCAAACTCACATCTTGCGTCTTATACTTAATTGTATTTTTTGTAACACATAGGTATTTGAATACAATTAAGTATAAGACGCGAAGGGTGAAGTTGGCACTCTCGCCTGCGACTCGCGTGCCAAATTCACATTTTGCGTCTTATACTTAATTGTATTTGTTGTAACACATATTTGAATAAAATTAAGTAAAAGACGCGAGGGGTGAAGTTGGCACTCTGGCCTGCGACTCGCGTGCCAAACTCACATCTTGCGTCTTATACTTAATTGTATTTTTTATAACACATATTTGAAATGTACAACAATCAACTTTAGAGCTTTATTAAATTAATTAGAGCTTTATTAAATTAATGTCAAACACCGTAGATTCACTGACAGCAGTACGTATACTAAAAACATTGGTCTTGATACAATATTTATTTACTTCGTTACCACTGTAACGCATTTTAAGCAGCCGACTAGAGGCACGAAATGTACATTTCAAATATGTGTTATAAAATAATAATTTAAATAATTGTACACGTTTTATAACGATTATAAAACTGTTAAATGGCTATTATTCGGTGGGGCGGTTACTTTATCGGCAATGAATGCGTAATGACAGCCAACATGTGCTGGAGGCGTCGTTTTCCCCCGTCACATTCGTCCCCACGTTCCCCAACAACTGTACCACTATAATATAATATTGGTATAGGTACATATATTCGAAATACTGAATCGTGTGCTAGATCAACAGTGCATCTAGTTGCATATACAGGATGGGTCAATTCACTGTGTCAACGCGTAAATTAAGGGCCCACGACGAAAATAATATTACCGAACAATAGTACAGATCATTAAAAATCATTCAAAAATGTTTTTTTTTACTTTTGTAACGAAAAAACAAACATCTTTTCTAAAATACCAAATACTTCAAAAAAATTCTCAAACCTTTTTTTGCTGATTTTATACCATTTTCCTATAATGTATTGAAATAGCTTAGACATTAACCTGCAACAAAAAAAAACAATACATTAGATGATTAGAAGAACAATAAATAAATGACAAAAATTAGTTACAAAAATGTTGTACCACAATTAAAAAAACAAGCCGTGAGGTGGGTCGTTTATTAGGACTAAAGTGCGACCCTTGAGGTCCACACGACAAACTTCCCAGTTTGATAAATATTTAATAATAATAATTAAATTAGATATTACACAGAAAAGTAATCATTTTAATCATTAAAACATCAATAATTAAAAAAAAAAAAAAAAAAAAAACGGCTGAACCGATTTTTATAAAATTTATGTCGAATCAAAATGACGTTAACACGCCTCGATTGACACCCTTACGAAGTCGATATAATTTTTTATTCGCGAGATATTGTGTAAAATCTACTTTTTTGGAGGTTATTTGGTTAAGAAAAAAGAACGGCTGAACCGATTTTAAAAAAATTCCTTTCAGATCATATATACGTTAATACGCGTCGATTGGCACCCCAACGAAGTCGATATCATTTTTCGTTCTCGAGATTTCGTCTTAGAAAGAAATGGACACATACATACGTACGTACGTACGTACATACGTACACACACACACACACACACACACACACACAGACATCTTTCTAAAAGTAGTGTAAAAATAGTGTAGTGACCTTGAAACATAAAAATTTTTTTTCCTTTTTGATTTCGATTTTCGGACCCATTACAATAACTTCCAATGGGAAGTTAAAAATGGGTGTTCTTATGATCACACGACAGAAGTGAAAACTTCAGATTTTCTTATTTTAAAATATATATATAATTTTTAATCACACAGTTTAATCATAAATATATTAAAATCGGCCTATACAATTAAATTTAATAAATATAATACCTTAACAATAATATTAAGTTTTAGTGTCATCTGTTAGCGCACTTGTGAACTACAAATGACTTTTTACTCGTATTAAGTTTTTAGTGTCATCTATTAGCACACTTATGAACTACACACACTATTGCCAGCATATTGCAAATACGTGTTTGTGTTTGAGCCGAGTAGCCCCGATTGTCACCGTCGGGTGCGTTTCACATCACTTTTGTTAACAGCCCAGGCAAAGCGCGCCTAAGAAAGTTTTCACTTCAAAAAAAATATCTCTTATTAAGCCAATCTAAAAAGTGATTATATTCTTGGGATTTATAAGAGAATCCCAGACATTGAGGCACTGCGCGGGTAAAGTCCAGTAACGTTAAATAAATTAATCAAAAAAAGATTACTAATGGCTGACGTTTCGTCAACATGCAGTTCACTTTTTCGGCGAAATCCTGAAATAATTTTATATCAATTTTAGTTAAAAATAATTTGAGGTGATAAAAATTTACCTCGTTTAGAATTCCTAATCTCAGAATCCGCCCTCGAAATTAAATCCGATTAAAGCCATATTTACAACAGGCTAATTTAAGTGAAAAGTTCGCCTCATCGAGTAATGCGAAAGTTTTTGGCGATAATATTATTATATTTTGTACCACTTTATATAAGTAGGTGCGCTATAATGGAAAATATCAAAATCCTATTACAACCATTCCGTTTCAAATTATTTTACAGAATTTGCATCGCATAGATCACGGACCATATTTATCTAAACGTCAGTAGCGGCACGTGAACTAAAAAAATAGTATATTGCGTAACTAGTGTGCTAAATACTATGGCAACAAAGTAAATAAATAATGTATCAAGGGCAATGTTTTTATTATAAGATGTACTGCTGTCAGTGAATCTAAGGTGGTTGACATTAATTCTATTAAAGTTTAAAACCATGCATGTGCATTGAATAATATAAAGTGTGCAGAGCGTGTGCTAAATCTATGCGCCTGACGCATATAAAAATGTAGGTATTTAGCACACTAGGCTAAATATGTACCTACATTTTTATATGCGTCAGGCGCGATGTTTTCAGCACTCGTATGCGACTCGCGATGCACACTCGCCAAGGCTCGTGCGCACTCGCCTCCTACTCGTGCTGAAACTATTGCATCTGACGCATAGATTTAGCACACGCGTTGCACACAATACATTATTCAATTCACATGCATGGTTTTAGAATTTAATTGAATTAATGTCAACCACCTTAGATTCACTGACAGCAGTACATCTCATAATAAAAACATTGGCCTTGATACAATATTTATTTACTTTGTTGCCATAGTAACCATATTTCATTGTAGCATCGAAAAGAGGTACATAATGGTTCATTATGTAACGGGTTTTTCAATTGTTTTTAATTATAGATTTTATAAAGGATCATGACGTCACCAGTCGATAAACGCACATTTAAGATACGCCTTACAGACACGAAAAAACACTAAAAATAACAAAAAATGGGTGTGTGCTTATGACCACACGGCAGAAGTGAAAACTTTTTTTCTAATTTTTGGTGTCATTTATTATAGCGCATTTATGAACTAAAAATAATTTATTACTAAAATATCAAAATTGTATTTTTAATTATTTCCACCTTGGTTTCAAAAAAATTATAATTATTGTCAAAGAAAGAATATAACAAAAATTAAAAAATATATAAATAAATATTATGTAGAATTTAGAAAAAAAAACGCCAACAAGTCTACGCTGCCATCAGGTCTCGAACCCAGGTTCCTATGCATAGAACGCAAAGACTAAACCAACTGCTCTATGGGTGGAAGTGTGTAGACGGCCGTTTTTATGATATAAGTATGTTACGAATTCTGACGGAAGTAGTTGCGAACGCTTCACATTTTTTCAGTACCCACGCAAAGAGTGCCTAACGCGCCTAAGGAAGTTTTCACTTCAAAAATTCGACAGAAGTTAATTTGCCTTTAGTGATGCGCAGAAGTCCTAATAACGTATTAAATCCAGAGCGTGCTGTTGCCAACATTTGGAAAATAATCGTGTACGTTCGGCTTAACTAGGCAACATAATATACACGATGCGTCTGCCACAGAGAAACAACTGACGATCCGCATACCGACAGCGCAGGTGTGTGAGTTTTGTTTATTGCCTACCTTCGGGGATTACCTTTGTCAGGGACACACAGAGAGACAACTGAACATCACACATACCTATCGTTGCATTCCGCTTGTATATCTGAAATTAAATCGCTATTCACAGGAAGGACGCAAACAGTCCAAATTGGTTCTGTGAACAGACATAGACCTCGCTCCCTTCGCTGTTTTTAAAATTAAGGAATTTTTATGTCACGAAACATGTCACACAAACTGGCAATTCGTTTTGGCTATATCGGGATAAAATTATTTGTGATATCTATTTTATTTCAAGAAATAATTTATTAAAGAAAAATTAACGCGACCTATTTCAATGTTAAAACACGGCTGTTTGTTTTCTTATTTTTTAACCCCCGATGAAAAAATTCACAGATTTCGAAATCCTTGCAACCATCGAGGACATTGGAAATGATAACAGCATATATGAAACATAATTAACTGTTTATTATACACACAATATTTATCAATGCACTATTTAGTTTTGTCAGGAATAACCCTATTATTCTTCTGTTATATACGCGTTCACTTTTGCTTGATTACTTAACTTTTAAATGGATTTTTCTGCAGTATTTATTAACATTTGCTCAAAAATAACACCGTAGATCGTCGCAAATACCTCTCAATTAACTAGACATGATATAAAACACATTTCGAAAAAATTGCACTTGTTCAATTTTGCATGATTGCTCCTCACTTGATCGCGACACCGTTGTCTTTTGGCCTTGAACGAAAACTCGTAACTCTGCCCCCATATACGAACATAAACATTTCCAATGTTAAAAGAGGGGTGTTATAAGTTTGAAGCCTTTGGCTGTCTGTCTATCTGCCTGTCTGTCTGTGACATTGTAGTTCCCGAACGGATGGATCGATTTCAATGCGGTTTTGTTTGTTTGAAAGCTAGTATTTGCGAGATGGTTCTTAGCCATGTTTGATTGAAATCGGTTCAGCCGTTCTCAAAATCTTCAGCTCTCATCACAGTCTGTATATCTAGAAATCTCGTGAAATTTCGAGTTTGAGCTCAAATATTCAGTTTTTGATTTGTTAGTTTATTATAAAAATTTGAAGTACCCCCCAGAGCCAACTAATGCATGGTAGGATCGCCATGTATTAGTTGGTTCTGGGGGGTACTTCAAATTTCCTAGATTTGTTCAGTTTTTGATTTGTTAGTTTATTATGAAAATTTGAAGTACCCCCCAGAACCAACTAATGCATGGTAGGATCGCCATGTATTAGTTGGTTCTGGGGGGTACTTCAAATTTCCTAGATTTGTTCAGTTTTTGATTTGTTAGTTTATTATGAAAATTTGAAGTACCCCCCAGAACCAACTAATGCATGGTAGGATCGCCATGTATTAGTTGGTTCTGGGGGTACTTCAAATTTTCTAGATTTGTTCAGTTTTTGATTTGTTAGTTTATTATGAAAATTTGAAGTACCCCCCAGAACCAACTAATGCATGGTAGGATCGCCATGTATTAGTTGGTTCTGGGGGGTACTTCAAATTTCCTAGATTTGTTCAGTTTTTGATTTGCTAGTTTATTATGAAAATTTGAAGTACCCCCCAGAACCAACTAGTGCATGGTAGGATCGCCATGTATTAGTTGGTTCTGGGGGGTACTTCAAATTTCCTAGATTTGTTCAGAATCGCCCCATCAAAATATTTCACAGAACTAGATGTTATTTCCTACGATTTTTGTCAACAGGACAACATCGACGGTTTTTGACTAAATATTTTCGGAACACCTGTACATGCAATATAGTCGTACGTTGATGAAAAATGCAATCTTGATTAAAAAATAACAATATTGTAATATTTATTGCTAGTATTTAATTTTCAGTGCAAAAACAACAGAGAATATTTATTTTACATCATCTGGCTAAATTAACTATTTTTTTTTCTATTATTTATTGATGGTTTATTATTAGGTTTTACAAAACTTTATATTAAGTAGTTTTGATTGATTATCGACAAAACAACATCGCTAAACAAGTTTGCTTTTCAATTTTCTTTTTTTCCTACTTGTAATTATTTTTTGATTGTGAATAAACGCATACAATTTTAATTAAAAAATTTGTTATTTATTTTCAATAAACAATTCTAATTTGCAAAACTGGTGAAAGTATCAGTTAAAAATAATAACAAACTGAAAATATACCTAGTTGGGGACTTAATAAAATAATTGTCATTTTAACATTGGAAATGTTTATGTTCGTATATGCGGGGGCAGAGTTACGAATTTTCGTTCAAGGCCAAAAGACAACGGTGTCGCGATCAAGTGAGGAGCAATCATGCAAAATTGAACAAGTGCAATTTTTTCGAAATGTGTTTTATATCATGTCTAGTTAATTGAGAGGTATTTACGACGATCTGCGGTGTTATTTTTGAGCAAATGTTAATAAATACTGTAGAAAAATCTAAGGATTGCGAAATCTGTGAATTTTTTTTTGTTATCAAAGGGATTTAGGGTTTTAAATTAATATTACAATTTTCATTGTGGGTCAGTTATTTATGCCACCGTTTGAGAACCACTTCAATATATAATTAGAAGAAGATAATTCATGTCAGAAGGAGACAACAGAGCAAGTAAAAAGTTGTAGGTATAGAATTAAATATTACATAATACAACTCTGTAATAAAAATATATCTGTGGTCTAAAGGCAAAGCGGTTTATGTCAGATTTCCGGTAAAAAAACATAAAAAAATGTAAGTGCGACTCGTGCCCAGAGAGTTCCATACCGTTATAACAATTTAATAAAAATTGTCAAATGATAATTCCGAATTTACACAAAAGTGTAAAGGCCAAAAAATTTACAATAAAAAAAAAAAATTCCGGATAGAATTAGAAATTAATGATTTTAGGATGTTTCCTTTAGTTGTGCTATGAGACCTTCCTTTGTGCCAAATGTTAACATTCTAGGTCAACGGGAAGTACCCAATAGGTTTTTATGAGTGACTCAGTGTCAAAAAATTCGACTGATGACCTATACTTCCCACCTAGTAAATATTTGCAAAAAATAAACACTCTTTTTTTTATTCTTTGACTAGGCCCAAATAACCTTAGCTGCTGGTGGTCTTTAAAACACAATTTAATTTTTATTCTTTGAAAAAAGCATGGCCCTCTTTTTTGTTTGGTGATCTACTGATGGCTAACTTAATATAGCAAAAATCATGGTTACCTTGATTTACGTACAATTTTTATTTTTTTTAGTAAAATATTTTTTTTCTCGAAAACTATACATTTTAGAGAAAAAAAATATTTACATTTTTTTCATATTGTAACATCTAGAATTCATTTATATTTTTTTTTACCTATGTTAATACGTGACATTGAGGACGTTTTTTTGAATATCTCAGGATCCACTGAACCGATTTGACTCACAATCTAATCAGATCTAAGTTAAAGGCTGATAAACACAATAGAACAATCGGCATGCCCGTATGTTGTTCCGTTCTTAAGATATCGAAGGCGAAAAATTGACCACATACACACACACACACATACACACATACACACACACACACATACAGACATCAGTCAGAAAATGATCTTAAACGATTGCTAGGGTCTCAAAACGTGAAAATCTGTTAAAATTTCGAAATATTGTTTTCGGACTGAATCCATTACTTCCCTACCATAGTAGAGGTGGGAAGTAAAAATTATATGATTTCTTTTATCGTTTTATTGCATTGAGATAGAAGCTTGAATTTTTTACAGGACTATCGGATCATTCCCATAGTATTTGGTAATAATTTCAACTTAAGATACCTCTAGCCGTTCTTAAAAAAGGGTCTTGACGGACAGACAGACGGACGGACAACGTTGATTCTATAAGCGTTCCTTTTTCTCATTCTGAGTTACGGAACCCTAAAACGAATTTAAATCCAGTTGTCTCTTTTTCACTGCATCGGTAAGAGACAGCATTGCTAGTAATTTACAGTCGTGTAGTTTCTTGGCAATTTTATTTTCAAAAAAAATAGTCTACTCAGTTGTTTATTTGAACGGTAAAAAGGCATTTTGAAAATCGGTTTGCATTTTAAGGTAAGGTGGGGCAAGTGCATTTTCTGCCATTATAATTCACAAATATTTGCGTATATTGCACTGTCATCTATGAATTAGACATCTAACTAACATATTCTTTGTCTTATGTACCCTATCTTATGTTAATTGCTATGGTTAGTAATTAATATTAATTTTCATAAATATTGTTATTTTTATGATTGTACTTGAAAAAGTCTAAATCTATAGACGAAACGTCGTACATTTAATAAATCAAATTATTTTGTCCACTATCCTGCGATTTTGTTTAATTTTATTCTTTATTATATTTATATTATTTTTAATTTATTGTAAATTATAGACGCGTCGACAGCTTATGTCATAACTCACTTAAAACTAAATGGCATCACAAAACATCCATGAGTGGAGGCGGGATTCGAACACACGGCAGTCTGATCCAGAGGCCGCGACGCTAACCACTGGGCCACACTGTCCTCTTACATTAAATAACAACTCACTTAAAACTAAATGGCATCACAAAACATCCATGAGTGGAGGCGGGATTCGAACACACGGCAGTCTGATCCAGAGGCCGCGACGCTAACCACTGGGCCACACTGTCCTCTTACATTAAATAACAACTCACTTAAAACTAAATGGCATCACAAAACATCCATGAGTGGAGGCGGGATTCGAACACACGGCAGTCTGATCCAGAGGCCGCGACGCTAACCACTGGGCCACACTGTCCTCTTACATTAAATAACAACTCACTTAAAACTAAATGACATCACAAAACATCCATGAGCGGACGCGGGATTCGAACACACGACAGTCTTATCCAGAGGCCGTGACGCTAACCATTGGACCACACTGTCCTCTTACATTAAATAACAGCTTCCTTAAAACTAAATGACATCACAAAACATCCATGAGCGGACGCGGGATTCGAACACACGACAGTCTGATCCAGAGGCCGTGACGATAACCATTGGACCACACTGTCCTCTTACATTAAATAACAACTTCCTTAAAACTAAATGACATCACAAAACATCCATAAGCGGACGCGGGATTCGAACACACGACAGTCTGATCCAGAGGCCGCGACGCTAACCACTGGACCACACTGTTCTCTATTCTTTATTACTGATTGTGTTCAGTTGGACTATTATTCAGCAATTGGAAATCACATTTTTCATTTTTTGGGTCGCACTTGCCCCATCTCACCTTATATAAAACGTTCATAAACAAAACAGATCTAGAAAAATCCATCTGACTGGAGCAACTTTGGCACGCGGCCGCAGATGTATTTGCTGTGTCGCCGCTGTTGCGTCTTTTCAAAGCATTTTCTTCGCAGTCTTCAATCTAATTAAAAACTTTTATAAAAGTGAATAAAAAATGCAAAACAGTCGTTTTGCGGGTTGCCGTCCCACCCCCGGGGATTGTTCCCTCTTCATAGATATATAACAACCGCCGCCGTTGAACTTGCCGCCTGCGGTGTGGTTTCGTCGCACCCCCCCCCCCCGAACCCCACCCCTCGACACGACTGATAATAAGGCGGATATGAAGAGTAAATATATCTGTTTACGATCTTCCTTACACCGCTGCAGAAATATTTCCGTTCAGATAAAAAGTGAATTTTATTGATAAAAAAATGGGTGTGTGTTTATGACCACACGACAGAAGTGAAAACTTCAGATATTTTAATTTTTGGTGTCATCTATTATAGCGCATTTATGAAGTAAAAATAATTTATTACTAAAATACTAAAATTGTATTTTTAATTAATTCCATATAGGTTTCAAAAAAATTATAATTATTGTCAAAGAAAGAATATAACAAATATGAAAAAATATATAAATAAATATGAAAAATTTAGAAAAAAAAACGTCAAAAATTCTACGCTGCCATCAGGTCTCGAACCCAGGTTCCTATGCACAGAAGGCAAAGACTAAACTAACTGCGCTATGGGTGGAAGTGTGTAGACGGCCGTTTTTATGATATAAGTATGTTGCGAATTCTTACGGAAGTAGTTGCGAACGCTTCACATTTTTACAGTACCCAGGCAAAGAGTGCCTAACTTCAAAAAAATCTTATGTAATGAATAAATTATGAAATATATTTAAAAAAAATTATATTGATTAAAAGAAAATATATGAGGTGATGCATAAAAAATAAAAACGGCAAAAAATAAATTTCAACTTAAAAATGTGAGATAAATATCATCTATGTGAATAAATTCGTTATCGTATGTTATTTTACATTCTTGAACTGAAGAATATAAAACCATTTTTATAATATTTTATTAATTAGTTTAAATTTCCTTGATGTTTCATTTATTTTTCAGTAAAAACTACACTTTGGCAACAGTATATTATGAAAGCTTCGCATAAAGTATTAAAAGGCTTTGAACGGCTGCACCATGGTGGAAATATTACACGGTGTGCTTATCCGGGACGTTTCTCTCTCTAAAAATCGTTTCTCTCTTTTCAATTTCGGTAAAATAATACTCAGGTTTGCCAACTTATAAACCTCTAGAATACGTGAGGATTTTTATATTTAAATGTTAATGTGACCAATAATTTCACAAACAAATAACAAACGTTTACGCAGTTACCGTAGTGACGAAAGCAAGCCGATTTTTTTTAAAGATTACAACATTAACTCAATATAATTTGTGACAAGACAATTTGTAACTTAGAAAAGGTAGAAAATATGTTCCATGTACTAATTGAATGCCCTTTGTATTCTGGCTTTAGCTGGCTTTAGAAATACACTCATACAAAAATATTTGTCCAACGAATGCAATGAGAATAATTACTTCGTATTTTTACTAGGAAACATTACCGAATTAAAATTAAATGATTTATACCGATTTATTACTAGTGCAATCAGACTAAGAAGTTTCATTGTGAATGAATAATGTTTATTTTATTTATTTTTTTTTTTTTGTATGTTCTTCTCTCTCTCAAATGTTTGAGTATTTGATTTATTTGTTTAGCGATATAATTCATGCCAATTTCCTGTAATAGATTTATTTCTGAAATACAGTATTTTTCTATCTATCTATCTATCTATCTATCTATAATTTGTGACAAGACTTGTGTCAATTTAATTTCTTAAATAGAAATAGAATAAAATATATTATAATAAATAATACTAAATATATAAGGCTTGAGATTAGCCAAGCGTGTAGCAATGCTGTTGTTTACATGACGTTGCTTAGGTTCCTCTATTACAAGTCCTCAGTTCCCAGGTTCTAGCCCGAGAGCTGGTAAAAGTATCAATTGGATTTTCAATTTATTATTAAAAAAAAAAATAATGAATTGAAAATATGAATTCGTGCTAGGCCCTAATAACCTTAGCTGTTGGTGGTCTTTAAAACACACTAAATATATAAAAAAATTCAAATTAGATTTGTGAAATCTTTAATTTTCATATAACTGTCAATTAGCAATTTAAAAAAGATAGAGTCCGAATACAGTGTGTGCGACAAGGACGAATGACGTGAAATTTCTTGTTTTAAAGTTGTCAGCCCTATTATTTGCACTTTGAGTCGATCTTTAGAGAGAGAAACCTGCTGGATAAGCACACCATGTAATATTCCCACCATGGACTGCACTAACAAGCGTGCAATTAAAATCATATTATAAAATAAAACATGCTACTTGAAAATATTTCCTTGAATATATAGTTTTCTTTAAAAATAACGAATGACAATCAGCAGTCGCAATTTTAATAGAAAGAAAACATTATTTTAAAAGTATTTTAAATTGAGACAAAAAATTCAAATAGTAAACGTACTTATATAAGATGCGGCAAAATGTTATCATAGGTACCTATATCGAGGTAATTGTTGTATGCGTGTTTGCGGCAGGTAATATCAGGAACTACTGAACCGATTTGAAAAATTCTTTCACTGTTTCTCTAGTAACTCATGCACTCAATACAAGCTTCGACGCCACACACTGTTTTTGATCAAATGATCATTCAATGTTTCTCAGATTTTAGTAAAACTTCGATTGGTATAATTGATTATAATGTGGAAATTGTTATTTTTATTTGTTGGTCTTCTATTAATAGGGTGGACATGACCCTATTATTTTATATAATTTTATTTTATTTTATTTTATAATTTTATTTTATATAATTTTATAATTTTATTTTATATAATTTTATAATTTTATTTTATATAATTTTATAATTTTATTTTATATAATTTTATAATTTTATTTTATATAATTTTATAATTTTATTTTATATAATTTTATATAATTTCATCATTTATATCAAGAATTTAAATTTTACCCAAATCGGTTTTTTGAATATTTACGTATGGAACCTAACACTTTTAAATACGTCTTAGAAAAAACTCAAAACAAATTAAATAAAAACTAGCAAAATTTCACTTATTAAACTAGTCACACCCGTTGCGAAACTTGTAACGGCCATTTGACAGTTGTCACACGTTGACTGTAGTAGTCAGCGCGCTGAAAGAATGGTGAGATACATTCTTGTATCTAGCAGCTCTTGTAACAGCGCTTATACCTGCTACACTCACTGCTTCGTTGTGTACGCTCGCATATATGACAATGCATTAATTTAAGCAAGCCCTGCTATGATCTACGCTACCATCTAGAATCCCAGCTCCATACTGCACGTACCTTAAGAAATGCATGCAGCTTCCCTAATAATTAAAGAGAATGGAATATACTGCGTACGCCGCTGTGAGCAACGGACTATACAATATTGAAAAAGAAAGTAAATAAAAAGCAAACAAATGATAAACAAAACATAAGAAATACACGGAAGCCGACTAGATAATAAAAATATTTAGTTAATCAGTATAAAGGAGCTCATGAAGCGTGCGCGTGGCAATAAAAACAAAACAAAACACGCCAGACGCATGTAACAGACATTATTTTCCCAACCATCTGTAGATTTCTGTCTGCAGACGTTACAGAATATAAACATTACGCAGGAAAAAAAAGAGAAAAACAATTGCCACTGCTTCTGAATAAACGCGCGAAAATACATAAAAAGGAACCGAACAAGCAGGACGAGAAAAGAACAAAAAAATAAAAATAATAAAACGACATGAAGAAAATAAAACTACTCAGATAACATATCTACAAAAAAAAAATTCAGCTGTTATTCAGTGACGTAGAAATAAGATTCTTTGTTCATTTATTATATTTAAATTGACCGCCAAATTGATGTGAAAATAAATTTTCAATATAAATTTTCTGGATGAATCATTTTAATCATTAAAACAAAATTATTATTTATTTTTAACAATAATTAAAAAAAAAAACGGCTGAACCGATTTTTATAAAATTAATGTCGGATCAAAATGACGTTAACACGCCTCGATTGCCTCCCTTACGAAGTCGATATAATTTTTTATTCGCGAGATATTGTGTAAAATATACTTTTTTGGAGTCTATTTGGTTAAGAAAAAAGAACGGCTGAACCGATTTTGAAAAAATTTCTTTCAGATCATATTTACGTTAATACGCGTCGATTGGCGCCCTAACGTAGTCGATATCATTTTTCATTCTCGAGATTTCGTCTTAGAATGCAATGGACACATACATACGTACGTACACACGTACACACACAGAGACATCTTTCTAAAAATAGTGTAAAAATAGTGTAGTGACCTTGAAACATAAAAATTTGTTATACATTTTGATTTCGATTTTCGGACCCATTACAATAACTTCCAATGGGAAGTTAAAAAATCGAGTGTTTTGTAAAAGCTGAAATTTGGCACAGGGCTAATTTATTGAATAAAATTTAGGAAAAAAAAAGTCAAACCTCATTTTGATAAAACCGTGCACTAAATCAGTCGGAAGAAGTTCGGAAATTCTTCCGCCTGCTTGACTGTACGTTTTTTAGCACAATTCTGACCTCCTTATGCAAATAAGGAGTTCGGAATTGTGCTAAATTTCGTATTTTTAGCAGGACATCCGGACTAAAAATATGTTTTAAAATGTATACGTAATAAAATAGATGCCGTATTGAATTAACTCGGTTATAGATGTGACAATTTACTTAACCCGGCCCTGTTCCATAATATATTTGCAATATTCGTAGCACTATGTTTTTTTTCCTCCGCTACACATGCTACGTAGGTACATAGAATAAGTTCAATGTAATGTTGTTACGATGAGAACACTTGTGTAGTTGCAAAATAAACTACCAGGTGTTCGATCAAATCGGCTGGTCGAAGTAAGAACTTGAAAAAATCTACACTTATATAGAAAACCAACGGCCCGTCCCGGCTACGCTCGAGTGGAATGTACCATGTAAGCGTACGAAAACAGTTTTTTTGATGTGAAACATCTTATGTCGGGCTGTGAACAGCCGCGTGAGGGGAAATATGCAACGAAATATTTGGTCCGCTCCTTCGCTGCTGTTCTCCCCACCACTGCGGCACTCTCTATATCTCTCTCTTGGCTCAGGCGTGCACTTTAACACACGCGGTGTTACAGTGCAGTATATAGGATTACGTCAGCATAACAGTTAGTTGCTGCTTTTGAAAAAATATATACTACTACATAGAGAATACCACCGAGTTCAATAACGTTTTCTTTGATGTTTCACATCTGTCGGGGGTCTCAAGACCCACACTCTTTTTTTTTGACAAAACACCGTCATAGTCAGCCATTTTGTACAAAATATTTACAAATTATATACACAAACCTTCCTCGTTTATCGCTCTTTCTATTAATGAAAACCGTTTCAAAGTTCGTTGCGTGGTTTAGAAGAAGGAAGCGGAGAAACAGACAGACGCTGACAGCGACTTTGTTTTATACTATTTAGAAGAGAAGAGAAGAGAAGAGGAGAGGAGAGGGGAGGAGAGGAGAGGGGAGGAGGAGGGAGAGGAGAGGAGAGGAGAGGAGAGGAGAGGAGAGGAGGGGAGAGGAGAGGAGAGGAGAGATGTGCTTAAGTTTGTTTTTGGACAAAATAAAAAAAATGTAATCCCTTAATACATCCGTAAAAATCCTAATTTTTTTTTAATTTCAATATTATTATAATCCAACGTCTGCACCAAATTGAATATACCCTTCAGTAAGTAATTCACTATCCCCAAACGGATGTCTTCGTAAAATTTGTAAGTCCGCCTCTGTCGCGCCAATTTTGATGACTCCGGGGGAGTTAAACGCAAAGCGTTAAACGATGTGTGCGCTACACTGCAGGCGATTGTTGATCTAAGAACTTTAGAAAAGTTCCGTTAGATGTCAGTTGTCACGCCAAGAACACTTTGTGTCTCGATTCATAGATGTCGTTGCCGTTCCAGTCGCGGGGTAATGTTAAGAAGTATAACTTCCGCCGTGTGTAAAACACATGCCCTTTTTTTTGTGTGCAATCGGTATATTACATAGTAGATAATAATGTAGTAGAAGAACGCAAGGAGGATAGACGATCCGCCGCCGCCGTCCGGAACGAACGAAACGCAGTAAGAGAGAATATCGCTCGGTCGCTATTATATAAGAGTGCAGAAACAAAAGACCTTTGGGAAATATTGGTGGGTTATATTTACTAGTGAATACAATGCAATACACTAAACTCTAACTGCTATAATGGCGATAGGGACGTCGCCCCGACCCCTACCCGACGCGTCGTTCAACTGTCTTCAACCGAACGGGATCCTGCATCGTCGATTCAATAAACGTCTTAAGAGAAATTTCTGAACTATTATTGCAGACAGTTTGTTTTTATTTAGAACTAGTGGGGGGCGTACGGCTTCGCCCGGGTGTTAAGAAAGCTCGGGTGCAATACACTACACACTCGCTTCGCTCGTTCGCTATATATAGGTATAAACCTTCCGTGAAAAATTATCTAACTGATGGTGAAAACCGCATCCAAATCCGTTGTGTGGTTTAGGAGGAATTAACGGTTACACATACAGACAGACACGGAAAGCGACTTCATTTTATACTATGTAAAGATAAAGCAGATAGATAGACGGATAACTACAGGGATAGTGACGTCGGACGGAATTCTGTAAAACTATGAGGGCAAACTAAACTAAAAAAATTCGACTGATGACCAGTCCTATACTTCCCACCTAGTATATTTGCAAAAAATAAACACTTTTTTTTTTTTATTCTTTGACTAGGCCCAAATAACCTTAGCTGTTGGTGGTCTTTAAAACACAATTTAATTTTTATTCTTTGAAAAAAGCATGGCCCTCTTTTTTGTTTGGTGATCTACTGATGGCTAGCTTAATATAGCAAAAATCATGGTTACCTTGATTTACGTACAATTTTTATTTTTTTTAGTAAAATCTTTTTTTTCTCGAAAACTATACATTTTAGAGAAAAAAAATATTTACATTTTTTTCATATTATAACATCTAGAATTCATTTATATTTTTTTTTACCTATGTTAATACGTGACATTGAGGACGTTTTTTTGAATATCTCAGGATCCACTGAACCGATTTGACTCAAAATCTAATCAGATCTAAGTTAAAGGCTGATAAACACAATAGAACAATCGGCATGTCCGTATGTTGTTCCATTCTTAAGATATCGAAGGCGAAAAATTGACCACACACATACACACACACACACACACACACATACACACACACATACACACACACACACATACAGACATCAGTCAGAAAATGATCTTAAACGATTGCTAGGGTCTCAAAACGTGAAAATCTGTTAAAATCTCGAAATATTTTTTTCGGACTGAATCCATTACTTCCCTACCATAGTAGAGGTGGGAAGTAAAAATTATAATTATTGTCAAAGAAAGAATATAACAAAAATAAAAATATATTAATAAATATCATGTAGAATTTAGAAAAAAAAACGCCAAAAATTCTACTATGTTATCAGTTTCCGAACCCGGATCCCTGTGCATAGAGCGCTGCGATGTAACCTCTGCGCTACGAGTGGAACAGTTGAGTACGGTCCTTTTTATGATATATAAGTATGTTGCGAATTCTTACGGTCGGGTTACGAATTTAATTAATTAATTATTAATTATTCTTATTCATTAATTAGTGGTTAAACAGACAGACGCGAAAAGCGACTTCAAGTTTATACTATGTAGAGATGTCGAGGATTCGACGCACTTTTAGAAGCCAATAAATGCGAAATAAAAGAACGGCCGAGAAGTACTGAGGTTTTCTACTGCGTTCCTAAGCCAGGCGAGATCGTCGCGACGGCGGCGAAGGAACGGGAAAGGCGGGAGTGAGAAGTTCACTGGCCAATCGAGAAAACTATTCTCAACAACGCACGGTCTTAACCCTGTTATGGACGCGTGAACTACCCGAGTTGTCCAATGAAAAAAGACAGATCTCTGCTGCTTTATCTGCCTTTCGCATTTCGAATGACGAGTTGGACGAAATTCATTCACCAACCGACATTTTAAATCTAAACTCGAATAGACTCAAAGACAAAGGAATTATTATTATTTATTTTAAAATTTGTTCCTTGATAATTCATATAAAATGTCAGCGTTACATTAATTTTTGAGTTGGTAATTTTTAATCCGGTATTTTTTGACTCGAGGTCATTCTAATTCACTACCCTCGTTAAAGAAGTATAACTTCAAAAAATATACTAGACAGTTTAGACTAAACAACAATTGAATTTATCAGTTATTTTTTGATCGATTGAAAATTTTTGACGACATTGTTGCACATTCTAAGGCCATTTTCAACTTGGATGTTCTGACAAATTGTTAGTAATTGTATTTTAAAGACCACCAACAGCTAAGGTTATTTGGGCCTAACACCAATTCATATTTTCAATTCATTATTTTTTTTTTTTTTTAATAATAAATTGAAAATCCAATTTACACTTTTACCAGCTCTCGGGCTAGAACTCGGGAACTTGTAATAGAGGAACCATAGCAACGCCATGTAAACAACAGCGCCGCTACATTCTCGGCCAAATTGTTAGTGCAATCACCCATGACTTTATACTAATTACCTTAGCTGTCGAGCGTCTATAATGTCTCTTTTTTCATGTTCTTATAAGCGATTTTAAAAATAAAATATATCTATCGTCACAGTAAGTTATGTAAACAAGTATTTAAATTATTGTAAAGTTATCCAGGTGAGCAAGCTTTCACGGCCGGCATTGTTCCAAGTCTTCATGATTTCCGGGCTTGTAGGCCGTGGTCCGGTGGTATTTCTACCTGACGTTTCGTCTACAACTGCAGTAGACATTCTCAAAGGCGATGTGGCAGCGGTCGAAGTGTCCTCTTTGGCGGCTCACTGGTCAGTGTGTCAGTGACTGATGTCCTCCCTTCTTTTATGCATAGTGCCAGTGTATTCTCTGTTCGGTCGTAGTCCGTCTCTCTGTAATTGGTCAACTGCGCAGTGTGTAGTGGTGGGGGTGAGTTCTCTACTCGGTCGTATTCTGTCCTTGTACGATTGGTCATTGGTTTTGTATGTCGGAGTGCTGGTGTCCAGGTTTTACTGAGATTGAGGCCTTCATCTTTTCGGTTGAAATTCTGTGTGTGTTTTTGTATTTCTATGGCCTCTCTGTATATTCGTGGGTAATAACTCAACGTTCTGTCTATGGCTCGGGTTTCTTCGAAGAGGATTTTATAATTGTAAAGTTGTTACCTTTACGAGTAAAGAATAATAATTTTTCCGTTAAATGCGTTTACAAATACCTGCTATACGTAAGTGACAATTTACACCGATGAAAAAAGAAAAGAGAAGGATAAGAAAAAAGAGAGAACGCTCTCTTTAAGTCTAGTATAGCGAAAGGGACCAATAGTAGGATTTATGCCCGTCGTTATCCGTTATCTAAACGAGAACGCTAAACGGCGAAACGGTTGTATCGCTTTCCTAGACTCAGGGATGTACGAATTGTAGTCATCCGCTCAAAGTCGTAGCTGCAACCAAATTTAGGTAGGGCATCAGAAATTGAAATGAAAGGACAGGTAAAAATTATACAAAAGACAGAATATTACATGTATGTTGATTATTTTTTGACCAATCGATCTGCAAATATTATAATGGCATTATTGGGTCACCGACAAGCTATACAAACAATTTCAGCTTTGAAGCAATAATAATTGTGACCATTTTTACTTCCCACCTCTACTATGGTAGGGAAGTAATGGATTCAGTCCGAAAACAATATTTCGAGATTTTAACAGATTTTCACGTTTTGAGACCCTAGCAATCGTTTAAGATCATTTTCTGACTGATGTCTGTATGTGTGTGTGTGTGTGTGTGTGTGTGTGTGTGTGTGTATGTGGTCAATTTTTCGCCTTCGATATCTTAAGAACGGAACAACATACGGGCATGCCGATTGTTCTATTGTGTTTATCAGCCTTTAACTTAGATCTGATTAGATTTTGAGTCAAATCGGTTCAGTGAATCCTGAGATATTCAAAAAAACGTCCTCAATGTCACGTATTAACATAGGTAAAAAAAATATAAATGAATTCTAGATGTTATAATATGAAAAAAATGTAAATATTTTTTTTCTCTAAAATGTATAGTTTTCGAGAAAAAAAATAAAAATTGTACGTAAATCAAGGTAACCATGATTTTTGCTATATTAAGCTAGCCATCAGTAGATCACCAAACAAAAAAGAGGGCCATGCTTTTTTCAAAGAATAAAAATTAAATTGTGTTTTAAAGACCACCAACAGCTAAGGTTATTTGAGCCTAGTCAAAGAATAAAAAAAAAAGAGTGTTTATTTTTTGCAAATATTTACTAGGTGGGAAGTATAGGACTGGTCATCAGTCGAATTTTTTTGTTACATGTTGGGGGCTGTCTACATCCCTCCCATACCGCTATCTAGCAAAATCTCTTACTCAGGGCACTTTAATATGCCTCCCTCAACATCTTCACAAAAATAAGGCCTTAAATAAATAACACCAAAAAATTGTCACTAGCTCTCGATCTATGCTAACTAAAGTCTACCAGCAGGCGAATCCGAAGAGAAAAGACAGAATTTCGTCTAACGAACACGAATTTATCTCTGAAATTTTTTACTCCAAATATTATGACGTTGTCGGTCTGTAATAATATTATCCCATCCCCGTTTAGGATTGCATAACAGCTTTTGTTTTATACTTTGAAGTCGTTGTTTTGTTTCGCAGGTTCGGGCTTCCAACCAGAATTCGCTGAGCCGATCGTCAACTTGACCGTGCCGATTGGTCGAGATGCGACGTTCAGATGTTTGGTGTATCATCTGGGAGGATATCGGGTAAGTACACCTCCTATATATAAAGACAAAACACTATCTATCAATTTATTTTACAGCTTTCAATCTATTTGCGTTAGAATTCAACACGTAATATTATTGCTATCTGTGCATTTATTGTCCGATCTAGCAGAAGCGAAGTTTTACAATTGAAAAACAATCAGCGATTTCCTCTCACAAAGTAGCTTTCCAATGTTATATAAATTATTAAAGGATTTTTTCAAGTCATTGAAAAATATCTCCGAAACTAAATGAGTTACAGAGGCACATTTGATTTAGCGTGGCCCAATCTATAAAATACTCTTAATATTTATCCGATCTGTCAAGATTTTATTCTTGGAAATTTTCACGATTACAATACTTTATTATTGAAAAAAACTTTTTAACAAAAAAAACCTTCTTCAAAAAAGTCACTAAAAATTGGAAAATAATATAAAATTTTGAGGTCGTTAATTTAATAAAATATGAAGTCGGTTAAAAAGTGCAAATTTAATTAATATATACTTGTTAACCAACTTCATATTTTATTAAATTAACGACCTCAAAATTTTATTATTGTTCTCTTTTTAGTGGCTTTTTTGAAATAGGTTTTTTTCCCTAAAAATTTTTTTATTTTTTACTTTTGAGTGGCTTTACAATACATAGTTTGCATGTTATTAACCGACTTTTGTCTGGATATTTGACATTTACCTTAACGGTGTCGCATCCCGTTATACTCACTTTTTATTAAAATCAGTCGAACTACTGAACCGATTTAAGTAAAATTTATATGGGACCATCCCGGAGGTATGCCCTATTAAATAAAACAATAATCATCAAAATCGGTTCACAAATACAGGAGAAATCGGTGAACATACATGCATAAAAAAATACATAGGTGCCTCCTTTTTTGAAGTCACTTAAAAACTAGCGTATAGAAGAAATCTTAAAGTACAGTAGAACCTTGTTTATCCGGCCTTCGATCAACCGAGTCTCCGCGTTATCCGAGGCAAATAATTAGCTCTTAAATATATTAATTGGTATATGATAAAATCAATCGATTTTTAAAACCCCCTTATATCCACACAATATTATTCACATAACAATTAGAGGTGAAAATAATAAATATCTCAGACAGCTAGGCTGCCATGATTTTTGAGCTATATCTAAGAAAAAATCAAATGACCACTGTCGGGACTTGAACCCGAAACTCCCAGTTTCCGGCTAGGTGAGTTACCGATTTCTCCACAGTGCCCGAGAGTGGAAACCGATCTTTTCTTATATATAGCAATTTCAAGTTGAAAACACACTACATGCGAAAGTCGATTATTCAAATAAGCTGCAAAGCATAGTACAGCTATTAAACAGTCGAATCACTATACATGCGAGAGTTAACATTTTATAAGTTTTATCAACTTATTAAACTCATTAGGCTGGGATGCCTTAGGTTTTGAGTTCCTGTGGACAGTAATTACTGTCCACAGGAACTCAAAACGTTGTTTATCTATAGGTCAAACTTAAATATATTGAGGAACAACCGGAAAGTAATGCAAGTGACTTCTTATTGATAAAACGCTAGCAAGATATTGCAGCTAAAAAATGAATGAACAGGTTGAAACAGTCTCTATTAAGCCGCGTTAGTGACAATTTACACGTTTCACTGTATATAGTACCTAATTAAAAATGATTAACATTTTCGAATTTTTTATTTCTTCCGTGTTATTCGTAACATTTTCGAATTTTTTATTTCTTCTGTGTTATTCGAGTTTTCGCTTATTCGAGGTACCTCATCCCCACATTACCTCGGATAAACGAGGTTCTACTGTAATTGAGATATATGAAAAGATTTTAATTATATTTTCTAAGAGAATTAAACGATGAAATAAAAACCGTGAAACATCTGCGAGATAAAATAAAGGAAATAATCCGAGCATGCTTACAAGGAAAATAATAATAATAGAGATATATTATAATATCCATGTTAAAATTACTAAAATGTTTCGAAACTTTAGCCGGCTCAAGACTTTAACCAATTAATGAAATGTTAAAATAGCTTTTCTACAGCTGGCCAAATTTATAATATTCATTCACTTTTTAAATATTTCATTAATAAATTGTTAAACACAAAATAAACTAATGCCGTTAGTAACGATATATTTTTTCAATGAATCGAATTAAACTGACAATTTAAATAATATTTATACAAAGAACTAAATAGTGAGTGGGTATACAGGGTGTATCAGAATTTAATAAGCGCTTCAGAATAGCTGAACGTTTAGTCATGCTTTTTTTTTTACATGCCTCCTCAATTGCAAGCCTCCTGCAGTTCACAGGTTCTAATCCGAGATTTAATTCATTAGAAAAAAAAATTAATTAAAAAGACGAATTGGTACTAGGCCCAGATAGTTCTGGAAGTTGGCGACTTTAAAAAAAATAATTTTAAATTTTTATTTGAAAAAATGCGATCTTTGACAAAATAAAAAATCTCTGTTTTTTTTATCATATAGACTTATAGTACATTCTTTCCAATGGGCACACCGCTTCTATAGCTTCTTTATATATGAGTGATTAAATTTTTTTTTGATGTGAAACATGAACATCTTATGTCGAGCTGTGAACAGCCGCGTGAGGGGAAATATGCAACGAATTCTCCTTCGCTGCTGATCTCCCCGCCACTGCGGCACTTATATTGTACTATACATATATCAGTAACAACGGCTGTCTAGACAAGTCATTCGTAGACTAGTGTTACGACTTTAGCCTTCTATGGATGGGGACTTGGGTTCGGAAACTCATGGCATCGTACAATTTTTGACGTTTTTTTTCTAAATTCTACATGATATTTATTTATAAAATTTTTTATTTTTGTTATATTCTTTCTTTGACAATAATCATATTTTTTTGAAATTTCATGACACCAAAAATTAATTTTTGTGTTTTATTTTTTTAAAAACGAAAATTTGGGTAAATTAGGGTATGGGTAAATTAGAGTAAATTAGGGCAAATTAGAGTAAATTTGGGTAAATTAGGGTAAATTGGGGTAACTTAAGGCAAAGGGGGCTAAATAAGAGTAAATTAGGGTATTTAGGGAAAACTAGGGTAAATTCAAGAAATTAGGGTATACTAGGGTATATTTGGGTAAACGAGGGAAAATTAGGGTAAATTGTGTTAAATTGTAAATTCTTATCTCTCGAACTACTAAACCGATTCTAAAAATTCTTTCACTTATTATCTTCGCAGGGGGAGAATGTCTTGCGGCGTTGTAATAAATCATAAATTATTATATCTGGAACTATTGAACCGATTTAAAAAATTCTTTTACTAATAGAAAGCTACACTATCCCTAAGTGATATATAGGCTAGATTTTATTTTGATAAATTTGTCAAGTTCAATAAATAAAAGATTCAAGCTATAAAAATGTTTCACATCTGCCAGGCGTCCCGCGACGGCTCACATTTTTTTTTAAATTTAATTCCTAAATTAAGTATGTGTGTCATTTTCAAGTATGATCAATTTGAAGAAGATCTAAATTTCTTTATCTTAATCTCTCAACTTATCTGAGAAGTAAGGGTCGAACCGGGTCGAACTATGACCGTAAAGTTTTGATCCAGCCTGTATACAGGACACGCGTACTGCACGTGCAATACAAGCAGAGAAACGGGCAGGCGGCAAACACACAGCTGTGTATATTATAAATGAGCTAAAGTTTGGAGCCGTTTGTCACGGCCGGTATACTATTATTGCAGCATGTGCTGGGGCTGCGCCCCATACGGCTCTTCTCATCTATGTGCCTCTCCTAGTATACCGCACAGTACAGCATAACGGTAGCGCTGCGCCCCTTCGCCCCCGTTACGCTCACGTTTCGTCCCAATTCTCATCTTTCCCGATGTAAGTCAGATTTAATAATTATTTTAAAAACATTAAAATACGCTATGATCTCTGTTGTCGACCGTCTATTATTTACATTATCTGCCTATCTTTAAATACCAGTTCTTCTCACGCGATGGGGTTTCGTATGATATTTTTTTAAGTAAATACTTCCTTAGGGGCGATATACACTTTTTGGCTGGGTACTGAAAAAATGTGAAGCATTCTTCCGTAAGAATTCGCAACTACTTCCGTAAGAATTTGCAACCCTATTGTAAGAATTCGCAACATACTTATATCATAAAAACGGCCGTCTACATCACTTCGACTCATAGCGCAGTTGGTTACGTCTTTGCGTTCTATGTATAGGAACCTGGGTTCGAGACCTGATGGCAGTGTAGAATTTTTGGCGTTTTTGTTAACTTCCCACTGGAAGTTATTGTAATGGGTCCGAAAATCGAAATCAAAAAGGAAAAAAAAATTTTATGTTTCAAGGTCACTACACTATTTTTACACTACTTTTAGAAAGATGTCTGTGTGTGTGTGTGTGTGTGTGTGTACGTACGTACGTACGTACGTACGT
The DNA here is from genome assembly GCA_039654895.1 of Mongoloraphidia duomilia. Classification (NCBI taxonomy): domain Eukaryota; kingdom Metazoa; phylum Arthropoda; class Insecta; order Raphidioptera; family Raphidiidae; genus Mongoloraphidia; species Mongoloraphidia duomilia. Next base: position 496,809 of record CM077521.1, on the reverse strand, counting down.
ACGTATGTGTACATTTCTTTCAAAGACGAAATCTCGAGAACGAAAAATGATATCGACTACGTTGGGGTGCCAATCGACGCGTATTAACGTAAATATGATCTGAAAGAAATTTTTTCAAAATCGGTTCAGCCGTTCTTTTTTCTTAACCAAATAACCTCCAAAAAAGTAGATTTTACACAATATCTCGCGAATAAAAAATTATATCGACTTCGTAAGGGTGTCAATCGAGGCGTGTTAACGTCATTTTGATCCGACATAAATTTTATAAAAATCGGTTCAGCCGTTTTTTTTTTTTTTTTTTTTTTAATTTTTGATGTTTTAATGATTGAAATGATTACTTTTCTGTGTAATATCTAATTTAATTATTATTATTAAATATTTATCAAACTGGGAAGTTCGTCGTGTGGACCTCAAGGGTCGCACTTTAGTCCTAATAAACGACCCACCTCACGGCTTGTTTTTTCTAAATTCAACATGATATTTATTTATATATTTTTTTATTTTTGTTATATTCTATCTTTGACAATAATTATAATTTTTTTGAAACCAAGGTGGAAATAATTAAAAATACAATTTTAGTATTTTAGTAATAAATTATTTTTAGTTCATAAATGCGCTATAATAGATGACACCAAAAATTAGAAAATCTGAAGTTTTCACTTCTGTCGTATGGTCATAAGCACACACCCATTTTTTATAGGAGCCTTGCACCAATTCATATTTTCAATTCATTATTTTTTTTTTAATAATAAATTGAAAATCCAATTGACACTTTTACCAGCACTCAGGCTAGAACCCGGGAACTGGGGACTTGTAATAGAGGAACCATAGCAATGCCATGTAAATAACAGCATAGCTACACGCTCGGCCATTCTCAAGCCTAATTTAAATGTAAGTTGTAATAATAATAATAATTAATAATAAAATTGAATTATAAATCGGCACTAGGTCCAGATAACCCTGACAATTGGTGAAGAAGCGTATGCAAAAATGATTCTGAATTTTATTTCTCGCAATTCTTATATACGAGTAGGTACAGTCGCGGACATAATAAAGTTTACACTTGAGTTTTTCATTGTAAGTTCACAAAAAGTCAGTAGCTTAGCAAGAAATTTAGTTTTTAATAGGTAAATGCAATTAATGTCAAAAATTAAAAGAAATAATTGTCGTTTAAATGCCTCGAAATTATTAAAACGATGAGCAATAAAGAAGAATTATTGCAAGATTGGAGGAAGGAATTTGCTTGTATCAAATATTATTAAATCTTTTTATGTTTTAATTGAATAATAGGGCTTGAGAATAGCCGAGAGTGTAGCGGTGCTGTTGTTTACATGGCGTTGCTATGGTTCCTCTATTACAAGTCCCCAGTTCTCGGGTTCTAGCCCGAGAGCTGGTAAAAGTGTCAATTGGATTTTCAATTTATTATTAAAAAAAAAAAAAATAATGAATAGAAAATATGAATTGGTGCTAGGCCTAAATAACCTTAGCTGTTGGTGGTCTTTAAAACACAATTAATTGAATAATATTGAGTAATTTGGATTGTATAATAAACAACTGAGGTGTTTTGATAATAATTTTTTATTGAATTTTTAGGATGTAACCTATCAAAAGCCAAATTACAATATGCAAAAATTAAAAAAACGGGTAATGATACAGGTGTAAACTTTTTTAAGTCCGCGACTGTACATAATATATTTTCAAATTATTCAATTGTTTCAAATTAGCATATTTGTATATTTTATAAATAGGTAGCAATATATTTGATAAATCGGAATTGCTAATTGAAATTAAAACGATCAATTAATTATTATTACTAAGTCAGTTTATTCATTAAATTCAGTTGCCTTAATTGACATAAATATTTATGACGATGCACAAGTAAATTAATTTAATGAAATCTTCAAAGATAATTAAAGATGTAAATGTAATGCAATATCAGGTCATAAATTTCATAAAATAGTTTGCAAACGTGTGACAGGCACCAAAACAATCTGAACTAAATAAAAGGCACCGGCCAAGTGCGCGTCAGACTCGCGCACCGTGGGTTCCGTACAACAATAAAAATTCGACTGATGATCAGTTCTATACTTCCCACCTAGTAAATATTCGCAAAAAATAAACACTTTTTTTTTATTCTTTGACTAGGCCCAAATAACCTTAGCTGTTGGTGGTCTTTAAAACACAATTTAATTTTTATTCTTTGAAAAAAGCATGGCCCTCTTTTTTGTTTGGTGATCTACTGATGGCTAGCTTAATATAGCAAAAATCATGGTTACCTTGATTTACGTGCAATTTTTATTTTTTTTTGTAAAATATTTTTTTTCTCGAAAACTATACATTTTAGAGAAAAAAAATATTAACATTTTTTTCATATTATAACATCTAGAATTCATTTATATTTTTTTTACCTACGTTAATACGTGACATTGAGGACGTTTTTTTTAATATCTCAGGATTCACTGAACCGATTTGACTCAAAATCTAATCAGATCTAAGTTAAAGGCTGATAAACACAATAGAAATATCGGCATGCCCGTATGTTGTTCCGTTCTTAAGATATCGAAGGCGAAAAATTGACCACACACACACACATACACACACACACACACACACACACACACACACACCACATACACACACACACACACATACAGACATCAGTCAGAAAATGATCTTAAACATGAAAATCTGGTAAAATCTCGAAATGTTTTTTTCGGACTAAATCCATTACTTCCCTACCATAGTAGAGGTGGGAAGTAAAAATAATGAATTAGGTAAGGGTAAAAAATAAACAGATTTGTTTATTGAAGCTTTTGATGTGAAACATCTTATGTCGGGCAAGGAACAGCCGCGTGAGGGGAAATATGCAACGAAATTTCTGGACCGCTCCTTCGCTGCTGTTCTCCCCACCACTGCGGCACTCTCTATCTCTCTTGGCTCAGGCGTGCACTGTAACACAGGCGGTGTATATAGGATTACGTCAGCATAACAGTTAGTTGCTGCTTTTGAAAAAATATATACTACTACATAGAGAATACTACCGAGTTCAATAACGTTTTTTTTGATGTTTCACATCTGTCGGGGGTCCCGAGACCCACACTCTTTTTTTTTTAAGTTTTTTTTACTTATATTTTATTTTGTTCTTTTTAGTGTTTCAAAATTTTTCCGTATCCATTAAATTAATTTCTAAAGTAAAAAAAATATATTAACAGAATATTTGATGATAAAAAAACAAAAATATTGCGATCCGAAACACGAGATCGAACCGGGTACCTTTAGATTTTCAGTCTAACACTCTACCAACGGAGCTAGTCAAACGATATTTAACACCATTGTTCGACTTGCTCACTTGGTACACCTCTATACCTATTAGTACAATAGGGCTTGATAATGAGCGAGCGTGTAGCAATGCTGTTGTTTACATGGCGTTGCTATGGTTCCTCTATTACAAGTCCCCAGTTCCCGGGTTCTAGCCCGAGAGCTGGTAAAAGTGTCATTTGGATTTTCAGTTTATTATTAAAAAAAAAAATAATGAATTGAAAATATGAATTGGTGCTAGGCCCAAATAACCTTAGCTGTTGGTGGTCTTTAAAACACAATTCAATTTTTATTAGTACAATATAGATGTACGGGCTGGAGTCAGTATCGTAGTAAAAACTTTTTAACAAAAAAAAACCTCCTTCAAAAATTCACTCATAAGAGGAAAATAATGAAATTTTGAGGTCTGTGCCAATTTAATAAAATATGAAGTTGGTTAAAAAGAAGATATTAATCACTATACTATACTTTTTAACCGACTTCATATTTTATTAAATTGGCGCAGACCTCAAAATTTCATTATTTTCCTCTTTTTAGTGGTTTTTTGGAGGTTTTTTTTTGTTAAAAAGTTTTTTATTTTTTACTTTTTAGTGTCAAAAAGTGACATTTACCTTCAAAGAATCACACGCCGTTACTCACTTTTATTAAAATCAGCCGAACTACTGAACCGATTTTGATGAAATTTCTATGGGACTAATCTGAAAGTATATCCTTTCAAATAATTTTTTTTTTTCAAAATCGGTTTATAAATGAGGTAACAAACATAAAAAAAAAATTCAACCGAATTGAGAACCACCTCCTTTTTTTGAAGTCGATTAAAAATATAAACATTAATTTATTAAAATTAATTGATTATTGATTAATTCTAATTATTATTTGCCACAACAACACACTATGTGTGAAAATTTCAACTGGCTTACCTCTTATCCTTTGTAAAATAGAGCCTTGTGACAGACGGACGGACGGGCATCGTAGGCTCAGTGATAGGATTCCCGTTCGGAGGTACGGAACCCTAACAAAAAGCATGATTTACCTAGGCTAGGCGGCGCGACGTTGTCTCATAATGAGCATAAATAAATAAGAGTTACTAATTTTCAAACAGACAAAAAACCAGACTGGCGAGTTCTGATTTTGCAAATTATTATTTTTTTTTTCATTCTCGTTTTCTGGTAGACAACTTTGCCGTCTGCTTTAATGTACTCCGGAGCTGGAGGAACCTTGCAAAATTTAACCAAAACTAATCTTCCATTTTCCGAACGGCAAGTGTTTTGTAGATTATAGACGCTCGACAAGCAAGATAAGTAGCGTCCAATCATAAAATTAAATTGCTGTGATGATTGTAACGCATTTTTTACTTGAAACTTTGCAGTCGTATGTAGTTTCGAGGACAAAAACTGCAGGAGGGAAAAAATAACATGTGGTGGAAGTACCGGTATTAGTGGTGGGAGAACGTGCTCGAATCGTTTTTAGAAGTTTTTTCATATATTTTTAGATCTATTTACAAAAAAATGACAAGGGGCACAGTAATTACGATTGTTCCGCAACTGAAGAACTGCTTCTGTAGTTCTATAATGACGTCACATCTGTCAAAAAATATTAACATGGCATACATAAAACAAAACACAAACTATGGCGTAACTATGGTAGTTCGCGTCACACATTTTTATAAATTACGATTGTGCCGCAACCGAAGACTTACAACTGCTTCTATAGTTTTATAATGACGTCACATCTGTCAAAAAATATTAACATGACATATATAAAACAAAACACAAACTATGGCGTAACTATGATAGTTCGCGTCACACATTTTTTTTTGTCACACATTTTTTGTAACACGTCATTTTACCCTCTATATACCGCTGGAAAAAACATAGTTTTACGTTAAAAAAATAGTTAAAAAATAGAATAGTACTGTCAGAAGTTATGATGGTATTTTTTTATGTTGGTGAAAGTTTCCCCAATTTACGAAAACACAGCGTCACAGACTAATAAAGTACTATGCTAATAAATTAATGCCCCATTTCACGTGGACTAAATGAAAAAAAAAATGTTTTTTCAAAGTTATTCTCTCCAGTTGTGTCACATGAAATGTATAAAACTTGTGGCATAAAATAAAATTTATTTTAATAACATTTAAAATATGTTGCATTGCTTATTTTTTCAATCAAATTTTCTACGGAATTTTTTTGAGAAAGAAAAAGAAAATACCTACCTATAGCTACGTTTTTATATATTTATTGTAAATTATAGACGCGTCGACATCTCAGACTATTAGCGTCTTTCAACTAAGTACACTAAAATAACAACTTTCTTAAAACTAAATAACATCACAAAACATCCATGAGCGCAGGTGCGATTCGAACCCACGACAGCCTAGTCTAGAGGCTGCGGTACCAAGTACGCTAACTACTAGGCTACACTGCCCTCTCTATAAGCTACAAATTATCTATTTATTTTTTAGTAAGATGATGATAATATGTAATACTCAACTATGCCATTATCTGAATTTAATTATTTTGCATCGCATCATAAAACAATGCATTTAAAAAAACCAATAGCAAAGAAACTCCCCCCCCCCCGACTAAATAAAGTATGTCAGTTTTTATTAATGTTCATTTTAAGAGAAATAAAAAGTAGATAAGGAAGAAGAATTAACGGTGATAATTTAATATAATTTTTTGCTATTGATGATTCGACCATTAAAGTTGCGAAATTAAACTCAAGGAGGATGAAATAAAAGAGCGCAGCGAGCATTATGAAAGCCGTTTAACGGTGTACTAAAATGAGTCATGCATTTTAAATCACCGAATATTTATTTTTTCTCATTTACGTATTTAAGTTGACGATTTTCCATCGAGTTTATTTTTATTTCGTAGAATTACGTTTTTCCCGACCGTATATTGGGGTTCAAATGATGCGAGACAAAAATGAGTCATAAAAAATGTATGACAAAAATGTGTGACGCGAACTACCATAGTTTGTGTTTTAACCGACTTCAAAAAAAGGAAGGTGGTTCTGAATTCGGTGGTATTTTTTTTATGTTTGTTACCTCAGAACTCCGCCATTTATAAACCGATTTGGAAAATTCTTTTTTCATTTGAAAGGATATAGATACTTTCAGATTGGTCGCATAGAAATTTCATCAAAATCTGTTTAGTAGTTCGGCTGATTTTAATAAAAATTAGTAACGCCTTGTGATTTCTTTAAGGTAAATGTCACTTTTTGACACATCAGACAGTGTAAGAAAGTCGGTTAATAAAAGTGAGTAACGGCGTGTGATTCCTTTAAGGTAAATGTCACTTTTAGACACTAAAAAGTAAAAATAAAAACCTTTTTAACAAGGAAAATCGTAATTTAGTTTCTTGTCGAATGGCTCTGAGTCTGAAATATGTCTTTCTGTCGGTTGCAGGTCGGTTGGGTGAAAGCAGACACGAAGGCGATCCAAGCGATCCACGACCACGTGATTACCCACAATCCGCGCGTCGCCGTGTCACACGACGACCATCAAACGTGGAATTTACACATTCGGAACGTGCAGGAGGAAGATCGCGGACAATACATGTGCCAGATCAACACGGATCCGATGAAGAGTCAGGTCAGTAGAGTGCCCGCGGTGAGAGATGAAGCCAGGCACGTCATCAATAATATGCTAGTGAACGCCTGCTTGCCCGCAGACAGCGCCGTGTACACAAAACTGCACATTGGGTTTTATGACGTTAGGTACAATTTTGGCAAACTGCTATTCATGACAATAAACAGCCAATAGCAAGCTAGAAGGCGGGCGCAATGCATTCACGTTACTATGACGCGGTGGCTTCATCTTTCGCCGTGCGAGGTCTACCTAAAGTATATCGGATTCACGCTAGAACGAAACTTGTAGTCGAAACTCTCAGAAACTCAACCAGCGCGAATCTAAGAGTTACGAGTTCGAGTCCCGGAAGTGCAATTTACAAGAAATTAATAGATTTATACGGCTGAATTGCAATTGAAAAATTTTTGTTGGAAATTGATTCCAAACATATTGGAAAAAATTATTTTACCAACCATAGTCACAGTCAGGATTCTAATCTGAATCTTTCCACTTCCGCGGCGGAATGAGTTTACAGTTACTCAACCGTGACATGATTACTAATCTAACATTCTCCTTATATGCTTCGGAATCAATAGATTTTCGCTATATGCGAGTGTCAATTCAATATAGCTAGGTTGTTGAAGTGAATCTTCGTACTAGCGAGAGCTCATCATGAAAGTGAAAATTATTTCAAACGCCCTTAAATGGGATACCTTAAATAAGTACCTAGATATAATGTATCCCATTTAAGGGTGTTTGAAATAATTTTAACATTCATGATGAGCTCTCGCTAGTACGAAGATTCACTTCAACAACCTAGCTATATTGAATTAACACTCGCATGTAGTGAAAATCTTTATTGATTCCGAAACATATAAGGAGAATGTTAGATTAGTAATCATTGTCACGGTTGAGAAATTGTAAGTTCATTCCGCCGCGGGAATGGAAATGTTCAGGTTTGAATCCTGACTGTGACTATGGTTGGTAAAATGATTTTTTCCAATATGTTTGGAATCAATTATATAATTGGCTGCTTTCCAACAACAATTTTGCAATTTACAATGTTTCTAGATATCAATTTAAAATATTGATTTTAGGCTATGAATTTTTTTTCAATCTCAACGGATATGTTTTATATTTTTGAAGTTATACTTCTTTTGGCGCGTTGAGAGAAAAATTTTAGCAGGTTACGGAAATGACGAAAAATCGACAGTATGAAAGTTGGCCACATTTTTAATTATTAGTTTAGCCAGGGGGTAAAATGGAGGTGTAAGATTTTTTGACTTATCAACGTCCAGACCAAACCGCTGAAGCTCTATAAACTTGAAATTCAACATATTGACTTTTCGTTAAAAATAAGCAAACTCATATTCCCCTAAGGGGGTAGAACGGGGGTGTAGGATTTTTTAACTAATCAATGCCTAGGCCAAACCGCTGAAACTATTATACTAATACGTTTCACAGGGGGAGAATTTCTCACGGGAGGGGGAATAATAAATCATACATTTTTAGCATCTGGGCGAAGCCGGACGAGACCGCTAGTCCCTATATTATTAAACGAGCAAATCTTGTATATATGTACCTATATAAATATTTTCTCGAAAACGGCTCTAACGATTTTGATCAAATTTACCGAAAAAGGGTTTCGGGGGGCAAAAAATCGATCTAGCTAGGTCTCATCCCTGGAAAAATTCGTTTTCTTATCGATTTTATCATTTTAAAAAACAGTTTTTTTAACGTTATAAAACAGTGTCGTATGGCGAGTAGGCTTTGGAAAAAAACAAACTATTTTCATTAATTATGTCAAATTACTCTGACAGTCAATCTTTAACTTATTAAAATAATCTATAATTATTCGAAAAGTAAAAAAAATAACAACAATAAAATCTAAACATAATTATACTTACATAATTATGTTTAGATTTTATTGTTGTTATTTTTTTAACTAATATTTAAATAAATAGGTGTATTACTTTTATATTACCTATATAAAGTATGTAGGTATATACGTTATGTAGTATGACGTATAATAATATTATCTACTTATAGGTATGTAATTTTTTTTCTTAAAAACGACTAACGATTTTGATGAAATGGGAACTTTAAGTACTATTTTTTTTGAACTCATCCGAGCAAAGCTCGGTCATCCAGATATTGTTATATAATCTGACCATTACTGTGTAATATTTCTGATGACATAAACATTTCTGTTAGAGTAAATTGACATGATGTAAAAGTTTATTTCCAATTATTATTACAAATATAAATTATCAGTCAGAAGGTCGTAGAGAAGGTTTTTATTTAGCGCTCGCTCGCCGTTTTCCAAGACGTTTTCTGATGGCCTATTAACAGGTGAGCAGCGCAATAAAAAGGTATATAAAAGCAGAGCAGCAACGGCGCGGCCGGGGTCGGGGCTTTCGCGCAACTCACACACGGTTACAAAAGGAACTAAAAAGAAATTAACTCCTGATATATTGCGTGCGAACTGAATTGTTCAGACACGTGTGGAAAGCTGCCCGCCGCCGACAACGCCGCCGCCGCCTCCAGGCGCGGACTAGAACAAAATTTCATCTACACATTGGAAGTAGATTTAAAATAAAAAATAAAAGAAAACCAGTCATAATAGTCCAGTAAAATGAAAAAATAAAACTTCGAAGGTACCTACAAGCCCAGTGGTACTTAAGATAGATTATTATTATATTTTTAAATAACTGCAGTTGTCAAGATATTCTTAAAACAAATTACTTTAATTTTTAATCTTCTACTTTTCAAATAGAGTGATCTTTTTACCTCAGAACAGAGATAGCTATAGAAACAGCATATTACGTCGGGCTTGAGAATAGCCGAGCGTGTAGCTATGCTGTTGTTTACATGGCGTTACTATGGTTCCTCTATTACAAGTCCCCAGTTCCCGGGTTCTAGCCGGAGAGCTGGTAAAAGTGTCAATTGGATTTTCAATTTATTATTACAAAAAAAAATAATGAATTGAAAATATGAATTGGTGCTAGGCCCAAATAACCTTAGCTGTTGGTGGTCTTTAAAAAACACTAAACACTTAGTTGTAGGTACATACCTACAAGCCGTGATTTACTCCTTCTATAGCTGTCTCTGTTCTGAGCTTATTATCAAACATATCACAGTACCTTAGTTAGCGAAGTTACCGCAATATTTTATCATTTTATTTTGATGGTGTTATGTGTTTCGTTAGTTTTTTAGTCTCATTTTTTTTTTTGTATTCTACAGCCTTTCCATAACAATTTGTTCTATTCATATTGTATAAAGAGGATAGTGTGGCTCAATGGTTAGCGTCGCGGCCTCTGGATCAGACTGTCGTGGGTTCGAATCCTGCCTCAGTTCATGGATGTTTTGTGATGTCATTTAGTTTTAAGTGTTATTTAATGTCAAGACGCTAATGACCTAAGTTGTCGACGCGTCTATAATATACAATAAATAAATAAAAACATATTGTATAAAGAAAACCTTTCAAAATCGGTTCAGCCATTGAGGAGCTTAAGTTGCCGTAAAGAGCTAACACATTATACTTTATTCTGTCGATTGGGGGCAAAATTAAAAAAAACGACATTTTTTTACCAAAAAACATTTTTCTAAAACCGGGACTGTAGAGAAATTCTTTATGTATAGAAGTATAAAAATACACAAACTATTCAAAAAAGCATAGCATCCAGTTAGAGAATACCGGTTCTTGCGATTTTATTGTTTGAAAGTAAATCAAAATATGTAAATATGTCACAAAAGTAACAATGACAAAAATAGGTGTGTGCTTATGATCACACGACAGAAGTGAAAACTTCAGATTTTCTAATTTTTGGTGTCATCTATTATAGCGCATTTATGAACTAAGAATAATTTATTACTAAAATACTAAAATTGTATTTTTAATTAATTCCACCTTGGTTTCAAAAAAATTATAACAATTGTCAAAGAAAGAATATAACAAAAAAAAATATATAAATAAATATCATGTAGAATTTAGAAAAAAACGCCAAAAATTCTACGCTGCCATCAAGTCTCGAACCCAGGTTCCTGTGCATAGAACGCAAAGACGAAACCAACTGCGCTATGGTTGGAAGAGTGTAAGACGGCCGTTTTTATGGTATAAGTATGTTGCGAATTCTTACGGTTGGGTTGCAAATTCTTACGGAACGCTTCACATTTTTTCAGTACCCAGGAAAAGCGTTCCTAACTCGCCTAAGAAAGTTTTCACTTCAAAAATATCAAAACATACAAAGTAGTGGCATTTCGCGACAGCAGCGTTTTGTATTGTAGCAAAACCCCAGATGTTACGCCGCTGACGACAATAGAATCATCGAGAACAAGCCGTGAGGTGGGTCGTTTATTAGGACTAAAGTGCGACCCTTGAGGTCCACACGACGAACTTCCCAGTTTGATAAATATTTAATAATAATAATTAAATTAGATATTACACAGAAAAGTAATCATTTTAATCATTAAAACATCAATAATTAAAAAAAAAAAAAAAAAAAAAAAAAAACGGCTGAACCGATTTTTATAAAATTTATGTCGGATCAAAATGACGTTAACACGCCTCGATTGACACCCTTACGAAATCGATATAATTTTTTATTCGCGAGATATTGTGTAAAATCTACTTTTTTGGAGGTTATTTGGTTAAGAAAAAAGAACGGCTGAACCGATTTTAAAAAAATTCCTTTCAGATCATATTTACGTTAATACGCGTCGATTGGCACCCCAACGTAGTCGATATCATTTTTCGTTCTCGAGATTTCGTCTTAGAAAGAAATTGGCACATACATACGTACGTACGTACGTACGTACATACGTACACACACACACACACACACACAGACAGACATCTTTCTAAAAGTAGTGTAAAAATAGTGTAGTGACCTTGAAACATAAAATTTTTTTTTCCTTTTTGATTTCGATTTTCGGACCCATTACAATAACTTCCAATGGGAAGTTAACAAGTAACAATGGTGAGGCATATCGAAGACACGGGTAACCACCAGAATATTCTGGAAAGCGCGCGAGCGTGGGGGGGTCAAGCTGCTAGCTCTATATAAGCAGGTGCAGTCACCGTAGTGGGAGAGTCGTGTGACAGTGTCGATTTGAAATAAATACAGCATATAAATTGTTCAGTGGTATTAAAGCGCTTCAGTTCGTTCAAAAATTACTGTTCATGTTATTATTATACAAACAGTGTTGACTTTTAGAATTGAGATATAATTGTTACATTTTATTGTTATCTATTTTTGTTACATTTTTAATTATTGTAAATAAATAATTTATTCCACCCACGTAAGAAAACAGTTTTGTTACAGTATTTTTCGAACAGCCTGTAAAAGGTTGTTCCTGCAGAGCGTTGTATAAGTAGTTGTAGAATCTGTAGTTGTTATAGGCAATATATCGGACAGGCGTTCACAGAACGTACAGTATATAATGGAGCCATAATTCATAGCTCGACAGGTAAGTATTAAATATACTGCCATTCTTTCACTCTGTTCCCAGAAATCGATATACTCCTTGTCTTGAATTGGGTTTGGAGCCGGCTTCAAAATCGCAAATTGTCCACTGGCCGATTATTATTATTATTATTATTGTAGATTTATAGACGCGTCGACAACTCAGGTCATTAGCGTCTTCAAGACAACAATAATCCATTTGTGTATTAGAATCTGCTAGCCAGCATACACAAACCGACTAGTACGAACTCGGGCTCCTGGGAACGCCAATTCCCAAAGAACATTGCGAAATGCAATTGCGAGAACAACTACATTCCAATGTTCCCTTAAAATTTAAATGTTCACTCAAAGCTGTTACAGTATAAAATTAAGTTAAATTATTGGAACATCGAAAAAGTTATCTCAATTATGATGGTTAGAACTTTAGGTTTATTCATCTTCTGAGTATGCTAACGTGGTTAGAGAAACATACGTCGGCGTCGAGAAGAAATAAGTATTTTGATGTTTTGTGATTTCTTTCAATATTCAGCGTACTAATTTTTTTTATTTCGATAGTTCAATTTATAATAAAATTTTATGGGGTTTTTTTAATTAAATTTTTATCAATTTTAAATAATTAGGCGGGTATGTTTTATTATTCTTTATTTTTTTCAATTTTTAGACAGCAGGTCACCTGGAAAATTTTTTTTTCTGTCGTCTTTTATACGAGTATGTAGGCACAAAATTTGTATTTTTTTATTACAAGCTTTTATTTAACTTGCAATGCATGTTAGTTAGTTAGTTTGTGTGTTTGTTTGTTTAGGTCAAATCTTGCAAGTCAATTTTGAACGACTTCCACGTATCCGATCGATTTGAAATTTTGTTAACATATGTATTCCCGATGACAAGACATAAATAAATCGTTTTTAGAAATAAATTCAACCCCTAAAGGGTTTAAAAGGGGATGTAGTGTTTTTTTGACTAATCAACCCCCAGGCCAAATCGCTGAAGCTAGAAACTTGAAATTTAGACAGTTGGTTCCTTTTCTGATGTAAGCATCCACTAAGAAAGGATTTTTCGAAATTCAACCCCTACGGGAGTAAAATTTTGATAGAAAATGAACAAAATAAATATTAGTAAAAAAACTTTTTAGAGACAAGCTTTTATTTAAATGCATTAAAAAGGAAAAAATAATTTTTAAATAATTTAGGTTCATAATTATAAAAGCATGGGTCGTGACTAATAAACTATCATAGAGTTCACGACCCACGCTTTTATAATTATGAACATAAATTATTAAAAATTATTTTTTCCTTTTTAGTGCATTTAAATAAAAGCTTGTCTCTAAAAAGTTTTTTTATACTAATATTTTTTCTGTTGTCTTTTAAACGAATATGTAGGCACAAAATTTGTATTTTTTCATTAATTTGCAAGAAAGTTTTTAAAGTGGATCGCGACAAAAAAAGTCTAATGACCGCTGGTGCACATAATCTGTGTATAAAAACAATGGCCTGTATTATGCGCTATGACATTCGTGTGAAATAATTTATTGTCTGTACGCGTTTTCTGTTCCAAGACTAGTGTAACAGTGTTTGTTACAGTCGAACAAGAAATGTGTTTTGACTGCTTCAGAACGACGCGTGTAGCCTCTCTTCGCTTCTGAACTTCCGTGCCGATTTTTCATCAATCAGTTAAAAAATAAAATATTGTTTTTTAAAGTCTCTTATTTCATATAACAATTTTTTTTTCAAAATTTATACAAACTATTAGTCTATTCGTTCGATTTAAGTAGAGTGGCAAGAATGTTTCGTTCTGAACCGAAGCGTTCTTGTTGCCGCATTCCAGTCTCCCAGTCCGAAATAAGTCACGTGTCTATGTCTAAAGTTGCAATTCCTCATTCATCAGTGCAAATAAAACCATTCAGTCAGTCAAATTCTTTCACAAATAAATTATAATTTAAAAAAAAACTAAAAAACACGCTTTAATGAACTAAAAAGTAAAAAATAAATAATTTTATTGTAAAAAAGCGTGGGGTAGTATGAAAATATGATACAAAGCACCCCACGCTTTTTTACAATAAAATTAATTATTTTTTAGTTTTTAGTTCATTAAAGCGTGTTTTTTAGTTTTTTAAATTATAATTTATTTTTGCTTTTTAGTCCTGGAGATCCTGGTCAGGATAATGGGACAAACTTATGGAATTATTGTATTGTCGTCGGTCCTTGATAAGTCGACAAAGTTTAAACTAAATCTGACCGTTCAAAGTTGGTCAAAATCAAGTTCAAAGAAGTCGGTTACAAACTGACAAACAAGCAAGCAAGCAAGCACACAAGCCCGCAAACAAACATAAAGGTGAAGCTAATATAAGCGTGTTAAAATCAAAATGAGTTTGAATTTTTATTGAAGTAAGGTAAGTTTTGACAGGTCGCTGTGCGGGAAAGTTCTTTTCCGACACTAGTGTGGGAAAGCAAACGATTTCTATAGTGATGTATGTTTTTTTTTAATTTAGAAACAGAAAAAAACATAAGACAAATGAAGGTAGAGTACAGCTACTCTCGGCCTACTATAGAATGAACTGTCAAAATTTTTTGAAAATATTGAAAATGAAGTGAAAAGCTGCTATTTTATAGTGGGTATGGCACAAAATCCATAATATTGTTACAAAACTGTTTTCTGAGTTGGCGAAATAAATATTTATTTACAATAATTCGTAACAATTAACTATATACAATAATTGCAACAACGAAACGTCAATTCTAACAATAAAAAAACTTAAACGGTAATTATTGAACCAAACGAGCCACTTAACTAACACTTAACAAATAACTAAATATTCAAGGATTATTTATTTAATTATTTATGTCAAATTTATTTATATCAGACGCAATATTCGTCGCTCAGTACTTGACTTCGTATTCAACACGACACTAATCCCTGATTGACCCGCGCCGCTGTTTATATACCTGCGTGGCGTAAACTCAGTGGTGTTCTCGATTTCTCTAGCGTTGTCCAGAATGTTCGTGTAGGCACCAGTGTGTTCAGCAAGCAGACACCGCTTCCTGCCTGACGTTTGTATACAGGGTGATCCGTAACAATATGTATATCTCGTGTGTGACTGTACTCACTATCGCTCGTTTTAACATACTGTCCCTACTCGTCAGTAATATATCTCAATACGCCACTATTATATTATTGAATTAGAATATTGTCAAAGTGAAAATGCAATAGTTTTGTGTGCAAATGCAAGCACCAATTAGCTAGTGAAACAGAACAGTTACATAATTCAAACAAGAAAGCGTGCCGACGAAAGTGCAACGGGGCTCCGAGGCCGCCATATTATTATACTGGATAGGCGACGTCGTCTCACATCGAATATGGGGCACAACATAGAGCGCGCTGTACAACAAAAACCCCACAGCCGTCTGTTGTTACATTGTTGAGCGGATATTAGCATTGAGCCTGCGAAAACATTGCGGTCGGTATTATAGAACTCGACGTCCACTACAGACACCGCGACGGACTTATAAACTAGAGACATCTGCCAATGAGCTTACAACTAAACATTGAACACTGTAAACATCTGCCGACGGGATTATAAAATAAACATATAGCGACATCTGCCGATGGCTATAGAAACTAAACATTGGACACTAAAGACATCTGTCGATGGGTTTATAACTAAGCATTGAACACAAGAGACATCCGCCGATGGGATTATAAATAAACAAGAAAACTTTTTAACAAAAAAAAACCTCCTTCAAAAAGCCACTAAAAAGAGGAAAATAATGAAATTTTGATCTGCGCCAATTTAATAAAATATGAAGTCGATTAAAAAGTATAGTATAGTGATTAATATCTTCTTTTTAACTTCATACTTTATATTTTATTAAATTGGCGCAGACCTCAAAATTTCATTATTTTCCTCTTTTTAGTGGCTTTTTAAAGGTGTTTTTTTTTTGTTAAAAAGTTGTTTATTTTTTACTTTTTAGTGTCAAAAAGTGACATTTACCTTAAGGAATCACACGCCGTTACTAACTTTTATTAAAATCAGCCGAACTACTGAACCGATTGTGATGAAATTTCTATGGGACTAATCTGAAAGTATATCCTTTCAAATAAAAATTTCCAAATCGGTTCATAAATGACGGAGTTCTGAGGTAACAAACATAAAAAAAAAAAATACAACCGAATTGAGAACCACCTCCTTTTTTTGAAGTCGGTTAAAAATATAGTGACATCTGCCAATGCCAATATAACTAAACATTGGACACTAGAGACATCTGTCGATGGGCTTATAACTAAGCATACAGTGACATCTAGGTACCGGTGTATAATTAAATATCTGTCTTCAAAAACAATGGTTTTATTGGACATTTTTTTGTGAATTGTAATTATCTTTAGCAATTTCATTTATTAACAATTTTTCATAATTAATATTAATTAGACCTCGCTCCATTTTAAATTAAGTCCAAAGAACTTCGATACATTTGCCCGTAATTTCGGGACAACGGAACATTAGGACAACATTTTATTTTATTTATTGTAGATTATAGACGCTCGACAACTAAGAAAATTAGCGTTTAATTACATCAAGTTAAATTAAACGACAGTTTTATCCAATGACGCTAACCGTTACACCAAGCTGTACACACAAACAAACAAACAGATCGGGTTAAAAAATATTTTCTGCTTCAGTCCAAACTATTGGACAACTTGCTTTACAATCCGACCAACGGTTATTTGAATGGGCAACTAAAACACGAGACCACGTGCTCTAAGATGCGATGGGCTATAAAAAGAGAAACGGACAAATTTCGACGCAGCGAACATTTCACTTTAAAGAATTTCAAATTCTCGAATTTATGTACCAAAAAATTATCTTAAAAATCGAACCTCTTATAGATTCCGCATTCTAAATTAAATAAAAGCACGTTTTAATTTAATAACTTCCCAATGGAAGTTATTGTAATGGGTCCGAAAATCGAAATCAAAATGTATAACAAATTTTTATGTTTCAAGGTCACTACACTATTTTTACACTATTTTTAGAAAGATGTCTGTGTGTGTGTATGTGTGTGTGTGTACATATGTGTCCATTTCTTTCTAAGACGAAATCTCGAGAATGAAATATGATATCGACTACGTTAGGGTGCCAATCGACGCGTATTAACGTAAATATGATCTGAAAGAAATTTTTTCAAAATCGGTTCAGCCGTTCTTTTTTCTTAACCAAATAGACTCCAAAAAAGTAGATTTTACACAATATCTCGCGAATAAAAAATTATATTGACTTCGTAAAGGTGTCAATCGAGGCGTGTTAACGTCATTTTGATCCGACATAAATTTTATAAAAATCGGTTCAGCCGTTTTTTCTTTTTTTTTAATTATTGTTAAAAATAAATAATAATTATGTTTTAATGATTAAAATGATTACTTTTCTGTGTAATATCTAATTTAATTATTATTATTAAATATTTATCAAACTGGGAAATTCGTTGTGTGGACCTCAAGGATCGCACTTTAGTCCTAATAAACGACCCACCTCACGGCTTGTTTTAAAACATGTTTGTCAAACAACCAGTTAGTGGCTTAGTTAGACAAAGATCTTTTTACATCAAGCTACAGTTCGACCGGCGACGGCCGAACTGTAGAAGCCGTTCGACAAACGCATGTAATTCTAGTCATTTAGCACTTGGAATGTTTCTTAAGCAAAATTATAGAGTTCGGCCGCCACCGGTCGAACTGTACGAATGTCGTTCAGCAAACTGTGTTTCTAGTCATTCTGCACTTTGAACGAGGTGGGGAAAGTTATACAGTTCGGCCGGCGACGGCCGAACTGTATGCATTCCGATAAGCAAACAGTGATTCTCCATTTAAAACGAGGTGGGCAAAATTATTATTTATAATATTTATTATTTGTATCTACCTATAATAATTTCATTATTTATAATTTTTCCACAATCAGTAATAATTCCAGTCAATTTGAATTTGGGACGAGATTGGCAAAGTCGTCCGGCAAACATGTTGATTGGGTGTCTCTTTTCTTGCACAACAGTTTTACACGAACACCCTGTATAAAAAAACCGCCCAAACGGTATCAATGTTGACACATGATGTAGAATGTATGCTATAGTTGTACACGAACGAACAAACACCGTGTATTAATTAATATTTATTTAGGATGCCAGTGCAATGCAATGACTGAGATGACTTTTGCCTTTTGCCCTACTCTACCCTAACCGGCGACCCTTGCTGTAGGGGAACTGCGGGTCAATTGTGTAACCGCACACACACACACATACACATACACACGTTTCATTAACTAGCAAGTAACATTAACTAATAATGTCTGCAGATTAATGAATAAACAGTTTATTAATTTTCATCGAGTTGATTGGATATGATAGTCAATTGTTCTTCAAAGTATTTTTGGTTTTTATTCAAATTTTAAATAATCGTTTGAGACCGAAACGAATCGAAGACAAGAATTAATGTTGCTCGAAAAAATCGAAAAAAATTCTGGTTTCTTAGTTTACCGATAGATGGAATTCTTGACATTTGATCGTCGCGCCTCTACCGATGGTTACGCAAATGACTTCTATGGCAGCCATTTTAGCTTACGATACAATAATTATAATTGTGGGTTATGTTGTCCCAATTTAAAGTTTTTTAAACGGGAAAAACATTTCTACTTAAATGTTGGGACGGTCAGTACCAGGGTTGTTACGGATGCAAAAATTTAGACATCCGCGGATGCAGATGCGGATGCGGATTATTAGAAGTTAACATCCGCGGTGCGGATTTGATGCGGATGCGGATGCGGATTTTGAGATTTTAAAAGGATAATTATTTAAATTTTAAGTGCATAAATAACTGAAAATCATATTAATTTTAACTTTTTATTTATTTAATCATATTTTTGATGTGAATCTGCATCCATAAAAACTCCGCATTGATTGATGCGGATGTGAATGCGGATGCAGATGTCTGAATTAATGCGAAAATTCCGCATTTACGGATGCGGATGCGAATATTCGTAACACCCCTGGTCAGTACCTGCCTTGCAACAAAATTGAATGTACGGTAAGCCTAATTTTATAAAGCATTTGAAAATTTTGGTTGGAAAGCAGCCAATTATATAATTGATTCCAAACATATTGGAAAAAATCATTTTACCAACCATAGTCACAGTCAGGATTCTAGCCTGAACCTTTCCACTTTCGTGGCGGAATGAGCTTACAGTTACTCAACCGTGATTAGTGATTACTAATCTAACATTCTCCTTATATGCTTCGGAATCAATAGATTTTCACTACATGCGAGTGTTAATTCATTATAGCTAGGTTGTAGAAGTGATTCTTCGTACTAGCGAGAGCTCATCATGAAAGTGAAAATTATTTCAAAAAAAATAAATGGATGCATCATTTGAAATATAATTTGTCCACGAGTGTACACGGGATTATTCTGTCACATGATTTTGTGCCACGGCCTGACGGACACACAAGGTCTGTCCGCACGATAATAAACACATTCTAATATGCGTCGGAGCTATATAATATAAGTAAACAGCTCCGACACACATAGCTCTGTGGATATTTTATAAAATATACATGCGTTGCGACCGCCGCAGCGAACGACATTTGCCCTGGCCTCGAGACATGTTCAATAATATTCAAAACTCGACAAGGGACCCGGAGAGCACACAGACTCGAGGCACCGACTTGAGACAAATTTGAATTATTGTAAGTATATCAGTTCATACGTCCAAACTCTTTCACACATTTTGACATATGTAATAAATAAAATAAATTTTGAACAAATGTAAATAGTCCCAGAGCCGACCGTCGGATTTCTATTGACAAATTTATCTGTGGGACAGACAAATTGAAAGTCACAATTATTATTGTAGCAAAACCCCAGATGTTACGCCGCTGGCGACAATAGAATCATCAAAAACAAGTAACAATAATGAAGGCGTGGCATGATATCGAAGACACAGGTAATCACCAGAATGTTCTGGAAAGCGCGCGTGCGTGGGGGGTCAAGCTGCTAGCTCTATATAAACAGGAGCAGTCACCGGATTGAAAAAGGAGTGTCGTGTGACAGTGTCGATTTAAAATAAATACGGCATATAAATTGTAGTGTTAATAAAGCGCTTCAGCCCGTTTAAGAATTACTGTTCGTGTTATTATTGTATAAACAGTGTTGACTATTAGAATTGAGATATAATTGTTACAGTTTATTGTTATCTATTTTTTTGTTACATTTTTAATTGTTGTAAATAAATAATTTATTCCACCCACGTAAGAAAACAGTTTTGTTGCATTATTATTTTTATTCTGTCGGAATTAGGGCTGCCAAGGGGTTGTGGAAGAGTGAACTTTGACACCCCATGATGATAATCTGAAATTAATCGTTGAGATCGACTTTTTGACATGATTTAATTAAGACGCTATAGATCTAAGCTGTCGAGCGTCTATAATCTACAATAAATAAAATAAATAGAAAATCTGACGGTGAACTCTCTGTCTTTTATGTAATTATCAATTTATTAATCTAAATATTATTGAAAATTTTTTGTTGGAAAGCAGCCAATTATATAATTATAAACGTATAAGGAAAAAGTTAGATTAGTAATCATTGTCACGGTTGAGTAAATGTAAGCTCATCCCGCCGCGAAAGTGAAAAGGTTCAGGTTAGAATCCTGACTGTGACTATGGTTGGTAAAATGATTTTTTCCAATATGTTTGGAATCAATTATATATTTGGCTGCTTTCCAACGAAAAAATTTTCAATTGCAATTCAGCCGTATATTTATTTATTTATTTATTGTAAATTATAGACGCGTCGACAACTTAGGTCATTAGCGTCTTCATTACATTAAATAACAACACACTTAAAACTAAATGACATCACAAAACATCCATGAGCGGAGGCGGGATTCGAACCAACGACAGTCTGATCTATTGGCCGCGACGCTAACCACTGGACCACCCTGTCCTCTTCAGCCGTATAAATCTATTAATTTATCCTAAATATTATTGAATTTTAGTACCTGTATACATTACTAACGAAAAGTAATTTTTTATCAAAATGTCGAACCTAAAAGCAATTATTCACTAAACTTATGAATTTGAAACAAATGTACAAAGCAAAATGAAAGAACAACTACCATTTTTATTAAAAGAACAAAACAAAAACGTATAAAAGTTGCAAAAACAAAAGAAGCGCGACGCGTCGTACGTTTTTTAAATATCAATTAGAGATAGAGTTTTACAATAGAACAAGGACGCGTTAGAAAGGGAGACAACAAGGAGGAGGGTGGAGAGAGAGAGAGCGCGGTGTGAACTATTTCTTTTTCACATAGCGTTGGCGAGCTTTCGCAACAGCGTTAAAGCTCAAGTTAAAAGCTATAACGCTTTCGCTAATGAACAAGATCTTAATCGGCTGTTTATCCAGCAACGGCGGCTGTAATTTGTCAAAAAAGCACCACTCACGACTCGCCTTATATATCCGTTCTTAACTTCTCGCCTAACTTCACACAACAACTAGGGTTCACAATTTACCATAAAAAATACTACGAATAAAAAAAAATGTGAGCCGTCGCGGGACGCCTGGCAGATGTGAAACATTTTTATAGCTTGAATCTTTTATTTATTGAACTTGACAAATTTATCAAAATAAAATCTAGCCTATATCACTTAGGGACAGTGTAGCATTCTATTAGTAAAAGAATTTTTTAAATCGGTTCAATAGTTCCAGATATAATAATTTATGATTTATTACAACGCCGCGACACATTCTCCCCCTGGGAAGATAATAAGTGAAAGAATTTTTAGAATCGGTTCAGTAGTTCGAGAGATAAGAATTTACAATTTAACACAATTTACCCTAATTTTCCCTCGTTTACCCAAATTTACCCTAGTATACCCTAATTTCTTGAATTTACCCTAGTTTTCCCTAAATACCTTAATTTACTCTTATTTAGCCCCCTTTGCCTTAAGTTACCCCAATTTACTCTAATTTGCCCTAATTTACTCTAATTTACCCTAAATACCGATTTACCCAAATTTTCGTTTTTTTTAAAAAAAACAAAAGAATTAATTTTTGGTGTCATGAAATTTCAAAAAATTATAATTATTGTCAAAGAAAGAATATAACAAAAATAAAAAATTTTATAAATAAATATCATGTAGAATTTAGATAAAAAAACGTCAAAAATTGTACAATGCCATGAGTTTCCGAATCCAAGTCCCCATGTATAGAAGGCTAATGTGGTAGTACCACTACTCTGCGGATGAACTTGTCTAGACAGCCCTTGTTACTGATATATGTATAACTTAATATACCCGGCAATTAATTTATAAATTATTTATCCAGTACAATATAAGCCGCAGTGGTGGGGAGAACAGCAGCGAAGGAGAACATTTCGTTGCATAGACATTTCGTGGCATATTTTCCCTCACACGGCTGTTCACAGCCCGACATAAGATGTTTCACATCAAAAATCGGTAAAAATATCGATCTGTTATTATCTATCCGTTTTAAGTACAGTTTTGTCAGCCAATCACAATTATTAATTTCCCCAATCAAAATAATTATCATTATCTGTTATCAAAGAAAATTTCCAGAAGTAGGACTACTCATAAAATTATAAAGCAACACTACTTACAAAATAATATAAACAAAATAATTTTTTATCAGTTTGCCGGTTTTGAAAAAAATTGAAATATTTTACAAATTGCATTATGAATTCGAAAAAAAATATTTAAGAAATTTTTCATAGAGTTTCGTATTTTTATATTCATTAAATTCAATGTGCTGTGGGGCTTGAGAATGGCCGAGCGTGTAGCAATGCTGTTGTTTACATGACGTTGCTATGGTTCCTCTATTACAAGTCCCCATTTCCCGGGTTCTAACCCAAGAGCTGGTAAAAGTGTCAATTGGATTTTCAATTTATTAAAAAAAAAATAAATAATGAATTGAAAATATGAATTGGTGCTAGGCCCAAAATAACCTTAGCTGTTGGTGGTCTTTAAAACACACAGTGTGCTGTGTCTTGTATAAACATTTTAAAATTTGAAAAAAAAATCTGAAATATTTTCTCGGAAACAAAAAAAATCAAGGTTTATAGCATAAATCAAGTTTTTTATTTATTGTGGATTATAGACGCGTCGACAACTTAGGTAATTAGCGTCTTAAATACAACAAATATCATAATATATCACTTAAAAACTAAATAACATCACAAAACATCCATGAGCAGAGGTAGGATTCGAACCCACGACAGTCTGATTCAGAGGCCGCGACGCTACCAACTGAGCCATACTGTCCTCCATAAATCAAGTGGTAACCATAGTTTCTATTTATTTATATTAATTTGGTTCAAAAGTCCGTCGTGAAGTTTTGAAACAAAAAAAATCTAAAAATCTAAAAGAGGATACAGTTGTGACCCTGCATTGATATCACTGGCTCGTAGCTACCGCCCCGTTCTACGAGCGTTAAATACTTAAATAATTTCCTGTTCCTCTTCAGTCACTTCCACACTCTCCGAAGCCGATGCACGGACCTACGGAGAGCGCGGGGAGAGGGCAAACGTACTACGCGGAGCAGACGGGGCAATGAGCCGCCGCCGTAGCGCCCGTAGCACTGACAGCGGTAGGCTTAGCCACACGCCACTTGATCTCTTACGGCGCTGTAGAAATATGTATGTAGTTCTATAGTAAGTTATTGGGAGGACAGACAAGTATTCTGCAATAACTCACGACTGGAATTTCTTCAAAAACGACTTCAGCTACGAAGCTACGAAATATCATTTTAATGGTAAATTCTCTTGTAAAAATGAACAAATGTTTTTATTTTTACTTCCCACCTCTACTATGGTAAGGAAGTAATGGATTTAGTCCGAAAAAAATATTTCGAGATTTTAACAGATCTTCACGTTTTGAGACCCTAGCATCATTTTCTGACTGATGTCTGTATGTGTGTGTGTGTGTGTGTGTGTGCATGTGGTCAATTTTTCGCCTTCGATATCGTAAAAACGGAACAACAAACGGCCATGCCGATTGTTCTATTGTGTTTATCAGCCTTTAACTTAAATCTGATTAGATTTTGAGTCAGATCGGTTCAGTGGATCCTGAGATATTAAAAAAAAACGGGCATAATTTTATAAAATGGATTCTTATCCATAAAAATATACTCTGTTGTCGAGCGTCTATAATCTACAATATCGTCCTTATATCATTCTTAAAGAAAAAAAAATTATAACAAAGAATAAAGTTTTTTTAGCCACCCGAGTTTTTTCTTTGTAGTCGACAGAACCTAAATAGGCGACCCCTTGAAAGAAAAAAAAACAGTATTGGACTATCGGTAGATTTTCAGTAAGTAACTGAAAAACAGTTTCAGACATATTTACTTCAACAAATTTGTAAACAAAACTGTTTTAAATTTTATATTGAATTGAGTCCCGAGTCCCCACTGGGAGTTATTATTGTCCAATTTATTTTTGAATTAAAATTTGAATTATTAATGATTTATTAATACTTTGAAGTCGATTCATTGAGCAATTTTAGACAGGGTCGGTGCTGGAAGAAAAAAAAATTTATTTAAAAAAATTCCGAATGAATTTATCATTTTTAAAGATTTTAAAAATATGAACTCTAAAATATTTTTTTTAATTATTTCGTTGTTTTTAGGGTTTCGTACCTCCGTATGGATCCCCATTACCCTGCCTGCGATGTCTGTCCATCTGTTTTTAATTATTAATATTGTGCACAGGCTTAGACCTGTTCTCCCACCGTAAACAACTGTACTTCCACCACATTTCGACATTTTTGTGAGATGTTAACAATTTGATTGAAATAACTTTTACAATCAACAAATAATAAAAAGTGCTAAAAATACTGTCTAAAATAAATGTCAAAAAAATTACAAAGGGCATAGTAATTACGACTTCTTATCTTACAATTAATAATATTTAAAATTTTATAATCAAAGTGTTCAGTTAATTTGAAATTGATTAATCATACATAAAATTACGTCACATCTGTCAAAAAATAAACATGACATACATGATAGAAAACACAAACAAACTATGACGTAACTATGCTAGTTCGCGTCACGCATTTTTTGTAACGCATTTTTCGCCTCGCATCATTTTACCCCCCTATATACCGCCGGAAGAAGTAAAAATTCTACACCGTCTTAGAAATAGCTTTCAAGGCCCGGGTAGCCCCTTAATTTTGACTAATGAAAGGCGCTCATTGCAGTTTATTAACTTCCCATTGGAAGATATTGTAATGGATCCGAAAATCGAAATCAAAAAGGAAAAAAAATTTTTATGTTTCAAGGTCACTACACTATTTTTACACTACTTTTAGAAAGATGTATGTGTGTGTGTATGTGTGTGTGTGTGTGTGTACGTACGTACGTACGTACGTACGTATGTATGTGTCCATTTCTTTCTAAAACGAAATCTCGAGAATGAAAAATGATATCGACTACGTTGGGGTGCCAATCGACGCGTATTAACGTAAATATGATCTGAAAGAAATTTTTTCAAAATCGGTTCAGCCGTTCTTTTTTCTTAACCAAATAACCTCCAAAAAAGTAGATTTTATACAATATCTCGCGAATAAAAAATTATATCGACTTCGTAAGAGTGTCAATCGAGGCGTGTTAACGTCATTTTAATCCGACATAAATTTTATAAAAATCGGTTCAGCCGTTTTTTTTTGTTTTTTTGTTTTTTTTTAATTATTGTTAAAAATAAATAATAATTATGTTTTAATGATTAAAATGATTACTTTTCTGTGTAATACCTAATTTAATTATTATTATTAAATATTTATCAAACTGGGAAGTTCGTCGTGTGGACCTCAAGGGTCGCACTTTAGTCCTAATAAACGACCCACCTCACGGCTTGTTTTATATTTATTTCGTTTCGGAGTCCGGCCCTGCATAAATCTGTACGTCTTTAGTCAATCTATCAAAAGTAATTAGGTTGAACGTCGGAAGGAAACGGGATTGTAATCGTGTAGTGTGATAGATGATTGTTTTCCTGGCCGCCCCCGACCGGCCGCCGTCCCCCGGACGCCCACCGGGCGGCGGCGACGTCGACGGACAACAAGTCAAACACACGGTCTCTTGGGCATAGCACAACACATGTCAACATTCTGTGTGGGGCGCCTCGACATCCGATTTTACATCGAAAATAAGTGCCCTCATATTTTTATCCCGCGAAACACGAAACTGAATTTCATCAAACAATTACTTATTTAAGTTATTTCATTTAAGGCTCGATGATAAACAGACCGTGTAGCGTAACGGTAGAGCACTGGCCTCGCATTTCGAAGGTACCGGGTTCGATTCCCGACAGAAGCCAATATAACATTAAGTTTTTTGGGACTATCTTCTGCTGGGAAACGGCAAATCTAATGCCGGCCATTTTGTTAAATAATAAAAAAAATTAAATCTAATTAAAATTAACGCTTAGAAATTATTGTGAAATAGATAGATATGTGAGTTATAGACGCTCGACAACAAAGCTCATAAACGTTTGAGAATGAGCCATTTTCCTGAGAGTAATTTTTTCAATTATCCACGAGAGGCAGCACTTGTGGTAGGTACAAACATTATTTATTCCCCATTAGTGTCGTGTCATTTTAGTGGTATAACTTAATTATTAAATTAATTAAATAATTAAGTTATACCACTAAAATTACACGACACTAATGGGGAATAAATAATGTTTGTACCTACCACAAGTCCTGCCTCTCGTGGATAATTGAAAGAAGTACTCTCATGAAAATGGCTCATTGTTCTTCAGTATAACAGAAGCTGACAGATTACACGCCATCGAGACCGGATGTGTAATTTCACAGCATGTTTATGTTTCGGTAATTTCCGCTTAGCGAAAATATTTTTTGTGACCTACAATTTCTTAAAGTGTTATAGATTCTTTACTCTACAATTTTTGAGATCAATAATAGATATTGTTATCCAATCAGCTACTATGATTGGACCGACTTTACCTCTTTAACTAATGGCCACCTTCCCTTTTCTCCTCTCCTCTTTCTCCTCCGTCAATCTCCCAACACACACACACACACACACAATGTCATGATTATCCAATCGCATCGATGGCTTCGAAATACCTACGTCATGTTATGTCAGACACCTGACACTGTTAAACAATTCACTTGTTTAATCTGTTTAAATGCTACATCAATGATTTAAGTAAATATCCGATATTATTTCGAACGCCGGAACACCGATGGTCGACCCATTCCAATAATTGGAACACCGTCTAACAAAAGTGAAGAACGTCTTTTTAAAGTGAAAACTTCCTTAAGCGAGTTAGGCACTTTTTTCCTGGATAATTTAAAAAAAGGAGGGCAGTATATCCTAGTGGTTAGCATGTTTGGTGCCGCAACCTCTAGACTGGACTGTCGTGGGTTCGAATCCCACCTGCGCTCATGGATGTTTTGTGATGTTATTTAGTTTTAAGTTAGTTGTTATTTAGTGTAGTTGAAAGACGCTAATGACCTTAGATGTCGACGCGTCTATAATCTACAATAAATAAATAAAATTAAAGAAAGGGAACCGTCACGAGTCACGACCCACTCTTTTATAATTATAAAACTAAATTATTAAAACTTATTTTTTTCCTTTTTATTACATTTAAATAAAAGCGTGTCTTTAAAAAGTTTTTTTTACTAATATTTTATTTTGCTCCTTTTAGTCGTTCAAAAGTTTATCCCCTTTTGACTCCCTTAGGGAATGAATTTCGAAAAATTCCTTCATATAGTGGGCGCTTACGTCACAAAAGAAACCTACTGTCCAAATTCCAAGTGTCTACTTTTAGCGGTTTGGCCTAGGCGTTGAATAGTCAAAAATCCCTACTCTCTTTTTTGACCCCCTTAGGGATTAAATTTAATTCTAAAAACGATTGATTCATGTATTATCATCGGGAATGCACATGTGTACCAAATTTCAAATCGATCGGATACGTGCAAGTCGTTTAAAATTGACTTGCAAGATCTGACCTAAACTAACATACAAACATTGCAAGTTAAATAAACGCTTGTAATAATAAAAAAAATAGACGGATGTGTAAGCTTTCACGGCCGGCATTGTTCCAAGTCTTCATGTCTTCAAAGGCGATGTGGCAGCGGTCGAAATGTCCTCCTTGGCGGCTCACAGGTCCCACTGACCTGTGAGTCGCCAAGGAGGACACTTCGACCGCTGCCACATCGCCTTCGAGAATGTCTATCGCAGTTGTAGACGAAACGTCAGGTAGAAATATCACCGGACCACGGCCTACAAGCCTGGAAACCATGAAGACTTGGGAAAAAAAATAGAGTTTCTGAAGAATTATTACTAGTTTTTTTTATACCTAATTTTATAGAAAGACACTTTTGAAAATCTGTCGAAAGCAAAATAATATCGCATTGCATTTATAAATTTTTCCAGGTGGGTTTCTTAGACGTCGTCGTGCCTCCGGATTTCATTCACGAGGAAACTTCGGGTGACGTCATGCTGCCCGAAGGCAGTACAGTGAAGCTCACGTGTCGCGCACGTGGTTATCCGTTACCGCGCGTCACGTGGCGCAGAGAAGATGGCGGCGAAATCATTCTCAAGGACAACAGCGGACACAAAAACAAAGGTCAGTTTTTAACCGACTTCAAAAAAAAGGAGGTGGTTCTCAATTCGGTTGTATTTTCTTTTTTATGGTTGTTACCTCAGAACTTCGTCATTTATAAACCGATTTGGAAAATTCTTTTTCTATTTGAAAGGATATACTTTCAGATTGGTCCCATAGAAATTTCATGAAAATCGGTTCAGTAGTTCGGCTGATTTTAATAAAAGTGAGTAACGGCGTGTAATTCCTTAAGGTAATTACTATAAATTTTGCAATCAGTTACGATTTGAGACACCTTGCACCTACAATTGTATTATTATGTTGTCGAGCGTCTGTAACCTACACTCTTTCTTGAAATGAAACATTATTTGAACGTTCGTAAAACTGAATAAATATTTCAGATCTCATATCGGAACGTTTCAATGTAAAATCGTTTTGAGCCTACAAATATTTTAATATTATAATAGAGGAGATTTCAAATTTAAATTTTCTGTGTTTACAAACACATTTCTCAAACTTACAGATGCTGCGTAATATAATATATTAGACTTGTTTAAACTACAATCCGTGTTCCGTATTTTTATTACAAATTACAATTATTTTTTCCGTTCATTTTTTTGGTCTTGATAATAGTTTGGAATTTTTCAATTATAATTTTTGTATTTAATTTATTTCATTGTAGATTATAGACGCGTTGACAACTCAGGTCATTAGCGTCTTCAACACAACAAATAATCCATTTGTGTATTAGAATCCGCATACACAAACCGACTGGTAAGAGCTCGGGTCCCTGCGAGCGCCAATATAATTTTTGCAACTGGGTAGCATACCAAGCATTTTTTTTAAAGTAATTTTAATTGAACAAATTATAAGCACACATTTTCGTCCCGTTTTTTTCGTTAGTCAACATTTACCCCCCTATTATATTACGCCGGGAAAAACTACGTTAAAACAGATGGTGGAAGTTCCGCTGTTGGTGGTGGGAGAACGTGTCGCCAGTCTTTTACAAGCTTTTTTTAATATAAGTAATGACTAAAAATTTATAAATAAAATAGGTAAAATACAATATTTTTTTAAAATAAGCTTTTTTTAAAATTTACTGAAAAGGAAAAAAACTATTTAATTTAGGTTCATACTCTATTTAGTCGTTTTTAAGAAAAAAAATTACATACCTATAAGTAGATAATATTATTATACGTCATACTACATAACGTATGTACCTACATATTTTCAAATAATTACTGATTATTTTAATAAATTAAAGATTGACTGTCAGAGTAATTTGACATAAATAATGAAAATAGTTTGTTTTTTCCAAAGCCTTACTCACCATACGACACTGTTTTATAACGTTAAAAAAAACTGTTTTTTAAAATGATAAAATCGATAAGAATAAGAATTTTTTCAGGGATGAGACCTAGTTAGATCGATTTTTTGCCCCCCGAAACCCCTTTTCGGTAAATTTGATCAAAATCGTTAGGGCCGTTTTCGAGAAAATAATTATATA
The DNA here is from genome assembly GCA_039654895.1 of Mongoloraphidia duomilia. Classification (NCBI taxonomy): domain Eukaryota; kingdom Metazoa; phylum Arthropoda; class Insecta; order Raphidioptera; family Raphidiidae; genus Mongoloraphidia; species Mongoloraphidia duomilia. The sequence goes on along the minus strand of CM077521.1, from coordinate 466,324 downwards.
GGTACATAGGTACATATATACAAGATCTGCTCGTTTAATAATATAGGGATATAAAATAAGACCGGGAAAAAAAATGTTTACGTTCCCAAGACGTAATAGCTTAAAGCTTCACTTAAATGCATTTTACATTCTTTTCAATTTACCGATCTTTATTCTGCTGTTCTTGTTAAAGAATATTCTGTGGGATTGGGACTCGGTGCCTCGTTACATTGTTTATTCGCGTACAGGGTTGCCAACTCACCTAAGGCATGAAACCAGTACTTTTTACTTCCCACCTCTACTATGGTAAAAAATATGGAAAAAAATATTTCGATATTTTAACAGATCTTCACGTTTTGAGACCCTAGCAATCGTTTAAGATCATTTTCTGACTGATGTCTGTGTGTGTATGTGGTCAATTTTTCGCCTTCGATATCGTAAGAACGGAACAACATACGGCCATGCCGATTGTTCTATTATGTTTATCAGCCTTTAACTTAGATCTGATTAGATTTTGAGTCAAATCGGTTCAGTGGATCCTGAGATATTAAAAAAAACATTCTCAATGTCACGTATTAACATAGGTAAAAAAAATATAAATGAATTCTAGATGTTATAATATGAAAAAAATGTAAATATTTTTTTTCTCTAAAATGTACAGTTTTTGAGAAAAAAAATATTTTACTAAAAAAAATAAAAATTGTACGTAAATCAAGGTAACCATGATTTTTGCTATATTAAGCTAGCCATCAGTAGATCACTAAACAAAAAAGAGGGCATGCTTTTTTTCAAAGAATAAAAAAAGAGTGTTTATTTTTTGCAAATATTTACTAGGTGGGAAGTATAGGACTGGTCATCAGTCGAATTTTTAGAATAATTTTCGCTTGAAAAAAGTCTAATGTTGGCAGCCATATAAATAAGCAAACAAAATGGCAACAACGTAACACAATTACTGTACGCCGCGCGTGATATACTGTTTAACGAGCTGCGAAAAAAAAATCAGAATACAATGCCATTGTAGAAAATAATTTACCGTCAACAGAAGAAAATTACAGTTAATGGAATCAATTGCTTTGTTATGTGTTTAGTTTTTGCTACAATAAATACTCAGTAATTTTCGACAACAAAAAGTTATTGACAAAAAAAAATGTGTGACACTTTAAGAATTCAATTGAAGAATTCTTGAAATATAAAAAATCTAGAGTGCGTTTTTATGAAACCACGGTGGAAGTGAAACTTCCCGAAATTGCCGAAAGTATATAATTTCGTTTACGTGTAGTGATGAGCAAAGCAAGACCAAGACCAAGACTTGGACAGTCTTGGTCTTGGTCTTGCTGATTCAGTCTTGGTCTTGGTCTTGCTCAAATATGTCTGGTCTTGGTCTTGGTCTTGCTTATTTAGTCTTGGTCTTGGTCTTGCATATCAAGTCTTGGTCTTGCTCATTTTATCTGTCTTTTTTTAGTTTTTTTTTTTTCTGAAGATCATCATAGTTATAAATTAAAAATAGTTTAGTCTTGTGTATTTGGTCTTGGTCTTGCATATTCGGTCTTGGTATTGGCCTTGTTCTTGTTCATTCGGTCTTGGTCTTGCTAGTCTAATGATAGTCTTGGTCTTGATCTTGCTTTTCCGCAAGACCAAGGCCAATTTTGGCCATCACTATTTACGTGGTTTCGGTAATGAAATTTGAACCCTGATCACTATGGAGACGAACGTAAAAATCCATATTCTATCGTTGGTGGTCAATGGGCATTTAATGTGCTGCTCGACTGAATATTAATTATGTAGACGTACAATACAGTTTTGATTATAAACGTCGCTGCTTTTCGATGAGTAGTGGTCTAGTTAATCGCTTCGATTGGACGCAACGTGACGCTCGACATACGTAACCGACGGGGAAAAAAACGAGGCTAAAAAAGTTTTAATTTAAAAAAATTATAATTACAATTATTAATTTAGTCACAAGCACTAGTTATAGAATTTTGAAAAAGAAAAAATCTAAATACTTTTTTTTTAAGATATCTAAAAATCTACTGATAAGTAAATAAATATATCTAGCTAAAGGCGCCTACTTGAGTTTCTGAAATGTTCTCGCAACTAATTTAATTCAAAATAACGAACGAAAAATTGCGATAGACTAATTTCAGAGAAAAAAAAGGGTGTGGGTCTCGGGACCCCCGACAGATGTAAAACACCAAAGAAAACGTTATTGAACTCGGTGGTATTCTCTATGTAGTAGTATATATTTTTTCAAAAGCAGCAACTAACTGTTATGCTGACGTAATCCTATATACTGCACTGTAACACACGCGATTGCGGCGTTTGAGCACGCCTGAGCCAGAAACGCAACTAAATACACAGCGAAGTATCTATATTACATACCTACACGTGTATACATATACTTTTGCTTTACAGTACGTTCGTATGTATACTCTCTCTCTCTTCCCGTGCCCGAGCGCATGGAAGCCGAGAGAGAGAGAGTGCCGTAGTGGTGGGGAGAACAGCAGCGAAGGAGCGGACCAGAAATTTCGTTGCATATTTCCCCTCACGCGACATAAGATGTTTCACATCAAAAATCCAAAAATAGCTTCTAATTTGAAACATCATAAATCCGCTGCAGTCATTTAACAAATCTTCACTTGTGTAATAAGTTTTCTTTTATTACTTGTGTCCATTTCTTTTTATTACCTACACAGAGTGACGATTACATTAATGCTTTCTTCTTTGGGACGACGTACAGTAGAGCCTCTTTTACCCACACAAATCACATATAAAAATTTCTCGGACTATCAGCGGTTGAAAACTTATAGATAATGAATGAATGCATTGTAGATTATAGACGCTCGACAATAGAGGTCATTAGCGTCTGAACTTATAGATAGATGTAGGTATATTTATTTATTGTAGATTATAGACGCGTCGACATCTAAGGTCATTAGCGTCTTTCAACTACACTAAATAACAACTAACTTAAAACTAAATAACATCACAAAACATCCATGTGCGCAGATGGGATTCGAACCCACGACAGTCCAGTCTAGAGGTTGCGGCACCAAGCATGCTAACCACTAGGCTATACTAGTGATTTTTTTCGATGCTCATCAATGGTATCTTGGCACGGTTAAAGATACAAGAACGGATAAAAATTGCGCTTTTTCATTACGGTTGAGAATTGGAAAAGAAATCAGGATATTTTGATTGGTTCCCGATTTATCACGAAAAAACTAAAAATTGTGGTTTCAGAAAAAATTATCGTCTTCCCTATCATTGAAGCTATTTCAGTCAGAGACCAGTCAAAATATTCTGGATTTTTTTCAGATTCTCAATCGTCATGAAAAAGCACAACTTTTCTCTAAATTAATCGACATTGTATCTTTAACCGTTCCCAAGATACCAATGGTAAGTATCGAAAAAATCGTCACCCTGTATGTTGAATGAAATTATTAAAAAATGTCATGATTAAAAATAAAATATATCTATACTCTATAGATAATTTTTTAATCGCACAGTTTATTCATAAATATATTTAAATCGGCCTATACAATTAAATTTAATGAATATAATACCTTAACGATAATATTAAGTTTTAGTGTCATCTGTTAGCGCACTTGTGAACTACAAAATATATGTTTTAGTGTCATCTGTTAGCGCACTTGTGAACTACAAATTATATGTTTTAGTGTCATCTGTTAGCACACTTATGAACTACACACAATTCCAGCATATTGTAAATACTTGTTCGTGTTTGAGCCGAGTAGCCCCGATGTCACCGTCGAGTGTGTTTCACATCACTATTGTTAACAGCCCAGGCAAAGCGCACCTAAGGAAGTTTTCACTTCAAAAAGTTACCTATAATCTTTAATAATCTAATTTTTTTTAAATTGTATAAATAAAGTTTAAGCAAACGATATTTTTCACTTTAAACAAATTTTCAAGCAATCGTGACCGATTTTTTTATTTTTGTTTTATTTATACTTTATAGAAGCTAATGACTTCAGAAATTGTCGAACGTCTATAATCTACAAATTATCTATCTTAGTGGCCATATACTAATACGAGATGACGGTCTGTTGTAGAATCGATGCTTTACTGTACCGTTTTTATCGCCGATTCTCCCAGCGCTCGCCTTATTCCCTTGTTCGAATGATATACTTCCCCCAGTTCCGCTACTCAACTGTCATGCGGTGCGTTTTCACTAAATGCTGCGGCGATGACTCTGTCTTGTATTTTATGAATAAGAGCTACGACGGTAATATTTCATTAGCGGATGACACAAATAAAAAAAGTCCACCCTACGAAAATATGTCTACTAGTTGCGTTCATTTTATTGCCATTGTTTTATTGCGATGCGATTTTTTTTGACGATTTCAAACTGTTTCGGGAGCAGTCTTTTGTTTACTGTACGACAAAAAATTATTTTAATTAGAATGTTTTTCTTTAAGAGTTGTATGGAGCGTTAAATTTTGTTTATGACTTTAGAATGTGACCATACATTTGTAGTTTCAATACACATAGCAACAGTCTAATGTCGTTTTAAGAGTCCGTACCTCAGAATGAAAAAAACAGAAACCTATAACTTCAAAAAAGTATGATAGGCGGTAATACGTTATATTTTATTGTTGCAGTCGTTCAGTTCCAAGGAGAAATTCTGAAACTTACGAAAATATCGCGTGCTGAAATGGGCGCCTATTTGTGCATCGCTTCGAATGGCGTTCGACCTTCAGTTAGCAAAAGGATAATGGTCAACGTGCATTGTAAGTATTTTTCGAAAAATGTTTGATTTGTTATTATAAATTCTCCAAAAGAATTGGGGAATCACGACGTCAAAAATCAAACCCACGTAACTTTGCCAAAAAACATTGTAAAACATTTTCTGCTTTACATACAGGGTGAGGCACATTGTAACAAGTTAATATCTCAGAAAGAATTGGTTATAGCAAACAAAAGGGTGTGGGTCTCGGGACCCCCGACAGATGTGAAACATCAAAGAAAACGTTATTGAACTCGGTGATATTCTCTATGCAGTAGTATATATTTTTTCATAAGCAGCAACTAACTGTTATGCTGACGTAATCCTATATACTGCACTGTAACACACGCGGTTGCGGCGTTTGAACACGCCTGAGCCAGAAACGCAACTAAATACACAGCGAAGTATCTATACTACATACCTAAACGTGTATACATATACTTTTGCTTTACAGTACGTTCGTATGTATACTCTCTCTCTCTCTCTTCCCGTGCCCGAGCGCGCGGAAGCCGAGAGAGAGAGTGAGCCGCAGTGGTGGGGAGAACAGCAGCGAAGGAGCGAACCATAAATTTCGTTGCATATTTCCCCTCACGCGGCTGTTCACTGCCCGACATAAGATGTTTCACATCAAAAACTGTTTGGTATCAAGAGGGACGTATGTTGGTAAAACAGATTTTCTTTTCTTCGAAAATTGTAGACAGTAACAACAATGCAGTATAAGCGGCACATTTTTTATGCATGGAAAAATCTAAAACCGGTATACGCTTTACATTGTTTTATTGCGTTGCCGCTCTGTTAAGCTTGTTAGTATTCTAACTGAAAACGAAATAGACTATTTCTAAATCAGATTGGAACGTTTGTTTACAGTTCATCCAGTGATCCAAGTCCCCAATCAGTTGGTGGGGGCTCCGCTAGCGACCGACGTTAAACTCGAGTGCTACGTCGAGGCATCTCCCAAGTCTATCAACTATTGGACCAGAGACACAGGTGAGCTCGAAATTGAAGACCGATTAATTATTTACATCGCGGATCAAGTTTCACGTCAGTATAAATTCCTATATAGAACCGAATTTGTAATCTCAGATCGTTCTGAGTAAAGCCGGCTCCAGACGACATGGCCAACGTATATGCCAATGTTTTGGCTTCCAATGCTGGGTATATACAGGGTGTCCCAAAATTGCTGAGACACAGAGCTACCACGTGTAGTAGAGGTCAAAATAAGTCGATTGGACCCAATATATTTATATACCAAAATGTACCGTTTGCCCGTGAGAAGAGTTCAAAGTTTGCATAAAAAAACACATTTTTGTACGCTGTTCAGAAATGAGTGAAACAAATTGAATGCAATTTGACAAAAGTGCATTTTAGAGGATTACTCTCCTTTCGGTAATCAAAGAAACCCAAAAGAAATTGTAGAAGGGTTAAAACCACCCTCACCCCTTGACATTTTTTTCAGAACTTTCTTAGGGGTGGTAATACGGTTCTCAAATTTTTTTAGCGAAAAGACTGATTAATTATCTTCATTTTGTTACTCTTGTAAAAATTTTGTATTCCGCATAGTTCCGAAGGAAAAAAATGTTTTCTTAAATAATGCTAACAGATATTCATAGTACAAGTTTAATAAAATTGTAATACAAAATTTTATCTACAAAATTTTATGTAAACTTTGAACTCTTCTCACGGGCAAACGGTACATTTTGGTATATAAATAAATTGGGTCCAATCGACTTATTTTGACCTCTACTACACGTGGTAGCTCTGTGTCCCAGCAATTTTGGGACACCCTGTATACAGTATCCACACGACAGGATTCTACCAGCGTTGGTCAAGCTTGGTACACCAAATGTTTAGCAAATACACAGTGTGTCCACAGACTCATCCTCAACATGGGGATCTCCGTTGTTATGGGAGATAGAGATTTGGTTAAATGAGACAAAATGTGCAGAATCTCCAGTACTACTACCCTGCGTAGTCAAACTTTCCATATTTTGCTTGGTTCGCGACCGACAGTTGAAAAACGAGATTTACCCATTTTCGTTTTTTGTTTATAACTCACTTATTAAGTGAGTTAGAAAAAAAATATTTTTACTTTCTTAAGGCCCTTTTTTATGAGTATTTCAAATCTCTTTTCATATTTTTATTTACTTTTATAGTTTTAGAGATACGTGTATTAACTTTGTTTTTTTAAATACACGTCAAAGATGGCCACGACGTCATTCGAAAGAGATTTTTTTTCTCTTTAATTTGATATGAGGGTTGATGGATTTATTTTCAAAAATAACAGAGTTATACGTAAAACACTGATTTTTAATAGTAGGCTATGCTAAATTAATTGATAAAACAACAGAAGGCTTAGCAAACAGTTGAAATTCGCGTTGGCTTAGTAAACGGCTGTTTTGTTTTAGTTGTCAAAGTGTAGTTTGTTGCTAATTTCTCAGTTTCAAATGGCGTCATGGCCATCTTTGACGTGTATTTAAAAAAACAAAGTTAATACAAGTATCTCTAAAACTATAAAAGTAAATAAAAATATGAAAAGAGATTTGAAATCTTCATAAAAAAGGGCCTTAAGAAAGTGAAAATATTTTTTAGGAAAATGTTGTTTCGAAGTGGAAATTGTACAAAAAACAATGTAACACACAGTTTAAGAAAAGTGTCGTTTCAATCGATTGATTATTTTTCGAACTGGATCGATTGAAAATTTCACAATGCTTTTCTTATGGAGAAATATGTGTGGCCACAATCTAAGGTTATTGTCAAATCACAATGCTTTCTGAAACCCAGCATTAGAGATGTCTAGATATACCTTTCAGACGGTGTTTTTCCTTTAAATGTAGAATAACCTTTCGTAATTTTATTTCGAAACGGATGTTTGCAGATATAAATTCAAATCTGGTTTGTTTTATTTTTCAACAACAGCAACATCGAGTATCTCGCGAGCAAAACTCCTATATATTTTATATGCAAATAAATATATATGATGAAATCTGGACAGTGTAATAGAGTCCCTTTATTCACCTGTTGCACACAGAGTCCAACCTTTTATCGGTGAGAATCTTTTTCATAATATTAGATTATATAAGTATCTAGATCCGTAATGAGTCATAATGTCATATACTATGATAATTTTTGCCACCCACTTATAGAAAAATAGCTATTTTTCACTTCATTTTCAATATTTTCAAAAAAATTTGACAGTTCATTTGCGTCGAGAACTTCATGAGTAGATAATATTTATTTTTTAACTTCCCATTGGAAGTTATTGAAATGGGTCCGAAAATCGAAATCAAAAAGGAAAAAAAAATTTTATGTTTCAAGGTCACTACACTATTTTTACACTACTTTTAGAAAGATGTCTGTGTGTGTGTGTGTGTGTACGTACGTACGTACGTATGTATGTGTCCATTTCTTTCTAAGACGAAATCTCGAGAATGAAAAATGATATCGACTACGTTAGGGTGCCAATCGACATTAACGTAAATATGATCTGAAAGAAATTTTTTCAAAATCGGTTCAGCCGTTCTTTTTTCTTAACCAAATCACCTCCAAAAAAGTAGATTTTACACAATATCTCGCGAATAAAAAATTATATTGACTTCGTAAGGGTGTCAATCGAGGCGTGTTAACGTCATTTTGATCCGACATAAATTTTATAAAAATCGGTCCAGCCGTTTTTTTTTGTTTTTTTTTTAATTATTGTTAAAAATAAATAATAATTATGTTTTAATGATTAAAATAATTACTTTTCTGTGTAATATCTAATTTAATTATTATTATTAAATATTTATCAAACTGGGAAGTTCGTCGTGTGGACCTCAAGGGTCGCACTTTAGTCCTAATAAACGACCCACGGCTTGTTTTATTTTTTTTTGTAAATCTAGCAGGCTAACAGACAAATAATGTCCAGTAACAAGCCTGCACACAGTATTACAATAATTTCACATTTGCAGCACAGTAGCTACATTAACAAAATAGGTACCTATATGAACAAAAAAAAAAAAAAAAATTCATAATTAAATAATATGAATAAAAACTGAAATTTGTCTTTTAAAACGGCAGAGAGTGTTCTCAAAAATATCGGGTGGATCAGAGCGAATAGACATAAATCACCACGGAAACTGTTTACTTACCACACTAGTGTGTTTTGAAAACACTTTCAACACACCTGCCTGTTAAGTGATCCATTCCATGCATACATACACGCATTATAAGTAGCTATTTTATAGTGGGTATGGCAAAAATATTTTTTTTACGCTTTGCCAGTACTTTTTGATCTCTGATACCAACATTTAGAATTAATATTTCGAAATTTGGAAACACGTTTGTGGCAACGTTGACAAAATATTTTAAATATAAGTATTATCTACTTATTTTTGGTCCTAAACGCCATCTTTAAATATATTCAAATACTTACATAATATTGAATGACATAAATTTATGAAAATATATTTTATACTGAAAATTTTGTTGGAAAGCAGCAAATTATATAAATGATTCCAAACATATCGGAAAAAATCATTTTATCAACCATAGTCACAGTCAGGATTCTAATCTGAACCTTTCCACTTTCGCGGCGGAATGAGCTTACAATTATTCAACCGTGACATGATTACTAATCTAAAATTCTCCTTATATGCTCCGGAATCAATAGATTTTCACTACATGCGAGTGTTAATTCAATATAGCTAGGTTGTAGAAGTGAACCTTCGTACTAGCGAGAGCTCATCATGAAAATGAAAATTTTCAATTGCAATTCAGCCGTATAAAAAATCTATTAATTTGTATTTTATACTAGCTGTTAAGCTCGAATATTATTATTATTGTAGATTATAGACGCGTCGACAACTCAGGTCATTAGCGTCTTCAACACAACAATTAATAATCCATTTGTGTATTAGAATCTGCCAGCCGGCATACACAAACCGACTGGTACGAGCTCAGGCTCCTGGGAACGCCAATTCCCAAAGAACATTGGAATGCAATTGCGAGAACAACTACATTCCAATGTTCCCCCTGGGGGAGTCAATCTCGATGTTACCCCCTACGGCTAAGCGTGATGATAGCCTAAATCACCCCCTGGATAATATTCTATACAACCGTCGAAACCAAATCGAAATCGCGAACATACAAACAAATAGACGTGAAAAAAGTGAATTTAAAAAAATTCAGAGGTACTCTCTATACAGACGCCATGGTAGCTCTATAGTCGTTGTTCGGTTGCACTGATGTAACACCGGCTCGCCTCTCCCGGTCACCACATAAATTAACTTTTTACACACTACACAAAACCGTACTCAGTTTTGTCATTTTTCTACACGGCTAAATAAATATATTTTTGCGTCGGCGTGATTTAAAAGTCTCAAGTCAGTTGTTTTTTTTTCCACGTCCCGTAACTTTGTATACATTAACCGATGCGCGTTTGTTTTATCCAGACTACGGGCTATAGTATACTGTATATCTAGTTGCGTAATGAGACATAATACTGACGAGTAATGACAATATGTTAAAACGAGCGAATTAGCGAGTTTTGACAGTCATAATATCATTACGCACGAGAAATATATGGTATTTTTTGCCATACCCACTATAAAATAGCTGCTTTTCGCTTCATTGTTTGTATTTTCAAAATTTTTTGACAGTTCATTTGAATGAATTGTAGATTATAGACGCTCGACAACAGAGGTCATTAGCGTCTAAGCCAGTTCATTTGTATCGCCAACTACACGTCTATAGTAGGCCGAGAGTAGCTGTCAGTAAGTATAATGGGCGAATCAGAGCGAAAAAACATAAATCACTATGGAAATGGTTAGCTTTCTTACACTAGGGTGGGAAAGATACGTTCCCGTACACCGGCCTGTCAAAAGTTAGGTACTCTTCATGCATGTAAAGCAGCTATTTTATAGTGGGTATGGTGAAAAAATCATTTTATAACTAAGAATTGGGCCCACATAATATAATGCAGTATCCGGGGAAATCGTGCTACGACGAAAAAAACGACAACAGTGTTGATATAAATGTAGAATAGATATACATAGACGCTCGATAACTTACGGTGTCTCAATACCTATAACAGCGGAAGTAAAAACTCTGAAGTTTCAAAAGCTTTTCAAATACTTTCAGGACCTGTTTTTTTCTTATAACTTATTTGTCTACCAATAGTACTTTTGCTTACTTCGATATTTATATGAATTAAATCAAAAGTTGAATTAAAAAAAACGCATATGATTAATAATATTAACAATAATAAATAAATTTATTCCAAAATAAACACAATACACAATTTTTTTTATACAAAATTCTTAGGAATTTAACCTACCCAACTTGGCAATGTCAGTGCTAGGGTAGGGTTTACTAGTTAGCATAATATCTTCCACATTAATTGATGAACCATTCTCAGAGAAGATTTAAAATTTCTGGCTCGCCGGTAATGTAAAATATTTTTTTTGATAATTCAATACGTGATATTTATTACAATTCGATAAATTTGAATTCAATTAACTAAACAAAAAACATAAATGCGATTAAACGATCCGTTTTGAAGCCACGGTCAATTTATAAAAATAATTAACAAGCTGATAGGAGTGCCGACAATTTTTATATTTTTATTTATTGTAGATTATAGACGCGTCGACATCTAAGGTCATTAGCGTCTTTCAACTACACTAAATAACACCTAACTTAAAACTAAATAACATCACAAAACATCCATGAGCGCAGGTGGGATTCGAACCCACGGCAGTTCATTCTAGAGGTTGCGGCGTCAAGCATGCTGACCACTAGGCTATACTTCCCCCTGACAATTTTAATAGAAATACACGCTAATTTCAACAGAGAAAAGAAAATTTTCATGACGCTTTCAATATTTTGTGTTATAGGTGATCAAAGGTTTTTTTTTAATTTTTAAGAAACCTTAAACACCATAGTTTATAAACCAAAAAGGTAAAAAAGTGCGCGTGTTCTACAATTAGGTGTTTGTTAGGTTTTTTAAAATGTTAAAAATCGCATTTTTAAGTGTTATATTTTGTTAATTATTATGTAATTACTTGTAAGCTGGGAATACATTTTATTTTGCTTTATTAAATACAAAAAAAATGGGTGTGTGCTTATGACCACACGACAGAAGTGAAAACTTCAGATTTTCTAATTTTTGGTGTCATCTATTATAGCGCATTTATGAACTAAAAATAATTTATTACTAAAATACTAAAATTGTATTTTTAATTAATTTCACCTTGGTTTCAAAAAAATTGTAATTATTGTCAAAGAAAGAATATAATAATAAAAAATATATAAATATATATCATGTAGAATTTAGAAAAAAAAACGCCAAAAATCCTACGCTGCCATCAGATCTCGAACCCAGGTTCCTATGCATAGAACACAAAGACGTAACCAACTGCGCTATAAATGGAAGTGTCTAGACGGCCGTTTTTATAATATAAGTATGTTGCGAATTCTTAAGGTCAGGTTGCGAACCGTCAGGTTGCGAATTCTTACGGTTTTTTACGAACGCTTCACGTTATTTCAGTACCCAGGCAAAGAGTGCCTAACGCGCCTAAGGAAGTTATCACTTCAAAAATGTGTTATATCTGACCTCAACGCGTCTACAAAAGGGTTAAATGAAAACAGTGATTGATTGCGGCTTAAATTTTTGCGATTCTTTGATTGAACTTTTCCAACACTTTTTCCAACAAAGCTATCGCCGCGACTTTAAGCTACGAAAAAGCTGGGCCCAACTTGCAGCATCTAAGTAAGCTGACAAAACAGTGTTAATGGAGCGTGAAGGCGCTGGACGTCGGTGCGCGACGCAAGGAAAACAAATGCCGGTCATTGCTGTTTTGTTTTAATAAAAACAACAAAGAAACAGGATTCGACGCATTTGTCTACTTGTCACCGATTCGCAATTGTCACGCGACGTTTTTGTTTCAATGAAAACATGAGAATAAAAATTGGACTCCATTTTGTTTGTTTTTTTTGAATTTAGAAATGTAACGTGCTGAAATTGTCTGCAAAAACACGATAAAATATTTATTTTTTGTCATACCTACTTCAAAATAACTACTTTTCATGCATGTATACCGGCCTGTATTGGGTCGTTTAACAGGCAGGCGTGCCGAAAGTGTGTTCATAACATAACTAGTGCGGTAAGTAAACGGTTGCCATAGTAACTTATGTTTATTCGCTCTATCCGCCTGCTATTATATATTCACGGCCTGCTGTAAATGTAAAGATGGCGACGCAAATAAACTGTCAAAATTTTTTGAAAATACTGAAAATGAAGTGAAAAGTAGATATTTTGTAGTGGGTATGGCAAAAAATACCATATATATCTCGTGCGAAATGATATTATGACTCGTGTGACTGTAAAAACTCGCTATCGCTCGTTTTTACATACAATCACAACTCATCAGTAATAAACCCCATTACGACACTAGAAATACAATTTCCTATTTATTTTTTTAAAGACCACCAACAGCTAAGGTTATTTGGGCTTAGCACCAATTCATATTTTCAATTCATTATTTTTTTTTTTAATAATAAATTGAAAATCCAATTGACACTTTTACCAGCTCTCGCGGTAGAACCCGGGAACTGGGGATACAATTTACTATTAATTATTATTGTTTTGATGCGAAAAAATGAAGGTTCTAAAAAAAAATAGGTAGGAGGTGTCAACTAAAGTTTTCCATGAAAAATTTAGTAATTTTAAAAATTCAATTAAAAAACACTTAATTAATAGTGTGTTATTTATTACAATTGCACTTTTGAAGCAAAATGGCAATTTTAAAAACACAAACACTGTATAAAATAAAATAACAAAGTAATAGAAATCTCAATAAAAAGAAATAATAATATTATTGACGTTGTTAGCTCATCAAAATAAATCAATAGACGATAAAATAAACTCGAGGCTATATAAAATAAATATCATTAGAATACGTTCTAACCTATAGTTCTGAACAGACTGACGCGATCGCAGTGAGCTATATTGAAACAAAAGATAACAGTTCTGTTCAAACAAAAAAATTACAGTAAAACATAAGTGCAATAAATGCGGAAATTGATATATAATATAAAAAATGCAATGAGAATGTCGAACAAATTGAGCTCGATTTATATTATCCGGTCAGACATGGCGCGGGAACGTAGCGTTTCCGGCCAGACTAACATTTTTACATGCATTTCAAATACGAGTATCGATACGTGTCTGAACGGACGGGATACGCTAAGTATAAATATTCTTATTTGAAATGCATGTAAAAATGTTTGCCTTGTCGGAAACGCTACGTTCCCGCGCCGTGTCTGACCGGATAATATAAATCGACCTTTAATTTTATTTATTTATTTATTGTAGATTATAGACGCATCGACAACTTAGGTCATTAGCTTCTTAAAATACATTAAGTAACCAACTAACTTAAAACTAAATAACATTACAAAACATCCATGAGCGCAGGTGGGATTCGAACCCACGACAGTCTAGTCTAGAGGCTGGTACCAAGTACGCTATCCACTATCCTACACTGCCCTCCTTTAAACGTAAATAATTACAACGATAAAATAAAAAGTGGCGTTAGCGACGGGTTGAATGTGGTGGAAGTGTCGGGTGATTATATTTGCATTGATCATCAATTACGACACAATAGATTATTATATAATATGGAGTCGACGGAAGGAAAAGCTAAGAAAAGGGGCACATGGGCACGTATCCGCTCCTTTTCCGCAGGCGTTTATCGCCGTCGTCTGCGAACGCTTCGTCAGCGTGCATATTTTATAAAGGCCGTAAACAAGCATCTGCACTCTGGGGCGTCTGGGACTTGCCTCAACATATTAACAGACCTCCATTTCTTAGATAACATCTGCATCCCATGCTCGTTAGATAGAAATGCATTCACTTTGAATGCATATAAGACTGATATGCATTATACATGGCGGGCACCGCGTGACGGGACGGGGACGGCCTTCGCACAGGCTGGCTCACAACGGAACGCGCTGGGAATTGCGTCTGTCTCTCTCTCTCCTCTCTCTCTCTCTCCTCTCTCTCAAAAAAGGGTATGTCTGTATCGTGGGAACAGATCGTTAAATACAAATAATTACTTAAGTATTGTATTAATACATCAACTTTTACTTATCTTCTAAAATCAAAATATCATAAATAAAAAAAATTCGACTGATGACCAGTCTTATACTTCCCACCTAGTAAATATTTGCAAAAAATAAACACTCTTTTTTTATTCTTTGAAAAAAAGCATTGCCCTCTTTTTTGTTTAGTGATCTACTGATGGCTAGCTTAATATAGCAAAAATCATGGTTACCTTGATTTACGTACAATATTTATTTTTTTTAGTAAAATATTTTTTTTTCTCAAAAACTGTACATTTTAGAGAAAAAAAATATTTACATTTTTTTCATATTATAACATCTAGAATTCATTTATATTTTTTTTACCTATGTTAATACGTGACATTGAGAACGTTTTTTTTTAATATCTCAGAATCCACTGAACCGATTTGACTCAAAATCTAATCAGACCTAAGTTAAAGGCTGATAAATACAATAGAACAATCGGCATGGCCGTATGTTGTTCCGTTTTTACGATATCGAAGGCGAAAAATTGACCACATACATACACACACACACACACACACCACACATACAGACATCAGTCAGAAAATGATCTTAAACGATTGCCATCGTCTCAAAACGTGAAGATCTGTTAAAATCTCGAAATATTTTTTTCGGACTAAATCCATTACTTGATCCCTACTATAGTAGAGGTGGGAAGTAAAAAACGGTCAAGTTCGTGTAGGTTATCTAATTACTTAAATACTGCGTGATTTTTATCATGAAATTGTATGTTTTATTTACTCTCAATAATTATTCATCTGTTTTCTTGTATAATTTTTACGTTCCTTACGAAGTTATATTTTTTAACATAAAAATTATGTCTGATAAGTTTGGACGTGGCTAACTGTTCTACGTAACAAAGGCCAACAAATCATATATTAAAAAAAAATGTCTGATAAATCGATGACTTTTGAATCACCCGATATATCGAAATGCAGCTTTCAATCTGCTTAAAATTGTAATCCAAATAACGCTTTTGCACGGATTTTATTACTCTTATAGGAAGAAATAAGTCAAAAGGTTGTGTTTGGTATTTGCACTGCCTTCTGCGATCTCCGTCTTTGTAATGTTCTGGAGAACAATATCATTAAAATGTGGAAAAATGGGCCAAAAACTCTGTATTTTTACACATAAATAATACGAGCAATAACTGTTCGGAAAATGCATTTTAAAAAAAATTAAAAAAAAAATATTTTTAAGACGTAGGTATCTACTAGAAATGTAGGTATTGAAATTTTTAAAAAATTAAAAAAAAATAGTTGAGTTTTTGTTGGTTATATTTTTAATGTCAAAATAAAATTTATAATAAACTGAACTGGGATGAAGGTCATTTTAGGGGTTCGTGAAAATTTCCCAGTTCTCCGACAGCTCGTAAAAAAATAGAAAGCAATTTATTATTATTACTAACGGTTTTGGTAAGCTAAGTTCATTGGTGCCCAGGGCAAGATTATGTGCAGATTTAGTGATGTTAGTGATTCTATAAGTTGCCCTTTTACGTGTTGCACGACACCCAATATTCTTATTTAGGACACCCTATATATTATTACATTTTTAAATTCTACATGCAGTCAGATCGGATATCTGTAAAATCAGCTGAATTAGAATTATAAATAAAATAGCAAAAACATCTCTGGCAGACGTAATTTCATTATTAATGAAAATTAAAGAAAAAAATGGGTATACAGACAGATGACGTGAATACCGTTAATTACAAATAATTGTCTTAATACATCCTCATTTATTTATTCTATAAAATCAAATGTTCGTATAAAATATAATAAACAAAATAATTGTAATTTTATTTTTTTATATTTCAAATTGTTATCCAATAATATATTTTCCTTATTAAAAAAAAAACTGAAAAACCTTCGGGATTCGAACCTAGCCTTGGCGTTTGAACCTGTCGGTATTTATTTATTTATTGTAGATTATAGACGCCTCGACAACTTAGGTCATATTAGCGTCTTAAATACATTAAATAACAATTCTTTTAAAACTAAATGACATCACAAAACATCCATGAGCGGAGGTGGGATTCGAACCCACGACAGTGTGATCCAAAGGTCGGCTACGCTAACCGTTACACCACACTGTCCTCTCGGTAGTGTGGTGCTTTACCACACAGCCACCTGGCTTATCTCAATATAAACCTTGACATAGGTTTACATAATCTTGTATTTTGTTTTAGGTACATATGACAACTACATACGTTCTTCTATTTCCGTAACATCTAATATTTCTCAAATGCCACCCCCAGTAAGAGACATTTAGACGTTATTCACATCAAAAAATCTTAAAACAAATTAAATTATTTTCCATTCTTATCAACATTTCAGACAAAGCTGAAAAGCTAAAGTCCCTAATTAGGGTTATCCATCATACACACTAAAATAAAAATAAACTCGGAACAAAGTTAAGTTCAGATATTAAAAAGTATGAGCGTTGAAGAAAAATGACAAATTACAGAAAATATATCCGCCGTCGCGTTGGGGGAAAAAAACACATCAACAACAGCAGTGAGTCTGTGTAAAACGTGTCCTTTATAATGTAATTTAACTTAATATGTTTATATGGAAAGCCTAGTCTATCATAGTCAAACAATTTCACTGCAACAGAATAATAAATTTATGCAGAAAGTCGACCGCAACGGCGCGATTCTCTCATATATGTAATACTCCTATATTGCTAGCCGGGGTCTGGAGTCAGGCGAAAAGACTACGGTGCAGACATATATATGTCTGTCTCTCTCAAAAGACGTCGAGTCTTATGCGCATGTCCGAGAATACAAAGAGATGTTTACCATTGGGATCCGTCAAATGGGTGGAGCTTAATTAACATGGTGCAAAGGGGGGAAATTTTATATACAGGGTATACTTTTGCGTGTAATTTTGTGATTTTCAAAGTGATAAGAAATAATAAATATAAGTGCAATTTGCAATTGGGCCGGTACGAATCCTAAACAAAGGAATTTCGTTGAAGGAGAACGGATTCTCAAAGCCGGACATATTATCAAATGTGTGAAAAAAACAAGATAACTGAGCTGTCAAAAGTAATAATCTTTACGGCATATTGCTTAAAAACATCAAAATTAAAAGAAAATCTCCACGAAATTAATCATCCGTTCAATGCTTTTTTAAGGCAGGGTTAGGTGAATAATGTAAACACATAACTGCAACATAATATGTTATATTGTAATAAGTAGGTAAGTTACTAACCTCAAAATATTTGTATACAAAGTTAGTCCTATAAATTTGTCAATCATCAAATGATTTTACTATTGTAGTATAGTATGATAATAAGTACATCTTATTATTAATATAAAATATTTTTTTAATTCAAAATACAGTTTTTCCGCATTTCATTAGAAAATAATTCGCTGTAAAGTAAGTTTTACAAGGCAATAACTGACAGTGTTTATTGCCATGATATTAGAAAACGTCGTGTTCTTATTTCAGATATATTAAGAAGTAAGTTTATAAAATTTCATTCATTTCTCGGTGATTTGAGATAGATTCCATACATCATTAAAAAATATAATATTACGTCAAATTTGGAACTTTAACGTTTTTCAAATTATAAACTTCTTTCTCATTCCACCAACAGAGCAGTTGAGTAAGACACTTTACAATGAATGTAGTGGCTTGAGAGAGAGAGAGAGAGCATGAGAGAAGAAGATTGTGGAATGAGTGGACGGAGGTCGGGAGGAAGGCCCGCGGGGGCACAGCCGTCGGTCGAACCATCTATCATTCACAGAAGCCTCGCCAACAACGCGCCCAGCACATCAAGTTCTCTACTGCACTGTATAATAATAAACACCGGGATTATTTTATAAAACACTTTCGAAAGACGCAATCGCCGCCTCCTTTACTTGTTTTCTTTCTTTTCTTTTATAAAAGACATTGTGCTATTTTAACCGAGTTTACTGACAAACATCGAAATTACAACAAGTTGGGAATCTTCCATTACAAATTAGAGGTCTCGCTAGTTGAAGAAGATCAGATTCTAGATTATAGATGTTCAACAGCTGAGGTCATCGGCGTCTGTTCACTTGTTCTGTCTACATAGTAACCCAACCGCTAAGAGCGCTAGTGGCAATGCTCTGCACCCCTATTCGCTCCGTGCAAAACTTTGAGAAGACAGTGTGGTGTAACGGTTAGCGCAGCGGCCTTTGGATCACACTGTCGTGGGCTCGAATCCCACCTCCGCTCATGGATGTTTTGTGATGTTATTTAGATTTAAGTGATTTGTTATTTAATGTAATTAAGACGCGTCTATAATCCATAATAAAAAAAGCAAAGTTTTGAGTAATTATAGAGGTGATGAAAATTTTTGATGACATTTTACTACAATAAATTTAGTTTGGAAGGTATAAGTAACCAATTAAAAAGAAAAAACTTAAAATGCGTATATCTCCGAAACAAAATGAGTTACAGAGCATTAATCCGATCTGAGGGAATAACAACAGGAATAAATTATAATTTAAAAAAACTAAAAAACACGCTTTAATGAACTAAAAAGTAAAAAATAATTAATTTTATTGTAAAAAAGCGTGGGGTGGTATGAAAATATGATACAAAGCAGCCCACGCTTTTTTACAATAAAATTAATTATTTTTTACTTTTTAGTTCATTAAAGCGTGTTTTTTAGTTTTTTTAAATTATAATTTATTTTTGCTTTTTAGTCCTGGAGATCCTGGTCAGGATAATGGGACAAACTTATGGAATTATTGTATTGTAATCGGTTCTTGATAAGTGTGCAAAGTTTCAGTTCAATCTGAAGTTTTTTGCTTTTTTTTAGTCCTGGAGATCCTGGTCAGGATAATGGGACACACTTATGGAATTATTGTATTGTCATCGGTCCTTGATAAGTGTGCAAAGTTTCAGTTCAATCTGAAGTTTTTTGCTTTTTTTTTTTAGTCCTGGAGATCCTGGTCAGGATAATGGTACAAGCTTATTGAATTATTGTATTGTCGTCGGTCCTTGATAAGTGTGCAAAGTTTAAACTAAATCTGACCGTTCAAAGTTGGTCAAAATCAAGTTCAAAGAAGTCAATTACAAACTGACAAACAAGCAAGCAAGCAAACATACAGGTGAAGCTAATAAAAGCGTGTTAAAAAAGAGGATTAGTATGTGGGTAAAACCACATTACTAATTTCCTATTGGGTGCCCTTAGAGATTAGAGACCAGTCTACCGTAGAGAAACTATTTGCAATACAGGTTAATATTTTACAGAATTTTTTTGCTATAAAAAAACTGCCAATTCAAATTTTTTGCTAACCTTATCAGTCATTATGTAATTATAAGTCGAATGATATTGGTCCGTAGTCGATATCATTATTTTTTCTAGATATATGCGAGCGGAAAAAAATTCACCAACTTACGAACGAACGTACACACACACAGACATATCTCTAAAAACAGTAGATTCTGACTCTAGGGACCTCAAAACGTGCAGATATGCCGAAATTTTTTATTCGCAAAATCGGACCCATTACAATAACTTCCAATGGAAAGTTAATAAATATTATGGATATTGATGTCTATAACACAATTTTAAATAAATGCACCTTCCTCAATTTGAAATCACTAAATGATTATAAAGATAGATTGACTTACCCAGAAGTTGTGGTCGTAGCTGGCTACAACAAAACAAGCAGGCGATGTAGGGTCCGTACCGTACAGAAACAATAGCCGATCAGACCATAAAACTTTTTCGCATAAAAAATGCATTTTCGCAAAAAACACCGCGAAACTAATATTACACACGTGTCAAAGGAACGTTTAAGAACACTTTTTAATATTTACGTTATTTGAAATCACAATTTTTATCATTAAAACTCAAAAATATCAACACTGCTATAAACGCGATATTCACTGACAGCTCGATGCTCATCTTTTTTATTTTGTTACCAACTTAGTAAATGCACTAAAATAATTTCTATTGCTGTATTTTTGTTAAAGGATTACGCTTTCTAAATAATATCGTGTCCCAATTATGTAATTTAAAAATAATTATTGGTTTTTGGAAATACAAATTTTCGGTGCAAAATTGGATCACGTTACTTTTTTCAATAAATTATTAAAATTGTACCTAATCTAATTATGTACCTATTTAAGTAAAAATCACGTAAAAAGTGGCTTTCCGGTATCCTCAAGACTCAAGGGATGTGTAAACATTCAAATTTGAATATGATAACTTAAAAAAATATTGACAGCTGACCAGGGGTATAAAATATGGCATACACTCTAGAAGTATGTAGATAGCCGCGGGCCCTCAAAACGTGCAGATATTATGTCCAAATGTTCCAATGGGAAATTAATAAAAAATACAGTTAATTTTTTAACTTGTCGTAATTTGGCAAACTTAATATCTACTATGTTGCTAAATTATGATTATCACATAATAATGACATCTAATAATATTATATTAT
The DNA here is from genome assembly GCA_039654895.1 of Mongoloraphidia duomilia. Taxonomy (NCBI): domain Eukaryota; kingdom Metazoa; phylum Arthropoda; class Insecta; order Raphidioptera; family Raphidiidae; genus Mongoloraphidia; species Mongoloraphidia duomilia. Next base: position 445,043 of record CM077521.1, on the reverse strand, counting down.
ATGAGGGACATAAAGTTCATAACGTTACAACAATTTCTTATATAGTTTTTATTACAATAATTATATGACCCATTTTGCTCCGCCGTCTACACTAAAAACAATTCGGCTATTGTTATAATATTATGCTGGGAACTTTTAATGCATGTAGAGTTGCCTACGTACAGCCAACCTAACAAAACTTGATCCGCACAAACCAATTTATTTCACACACACAAATCTTCTCTGATTACTAGATATAGATAAATAGATTACAGACGCTCGATAGTTTAGATCAATTAAAATATGGTACACACAGCGATATTCTCAGAGCGTTCTAAGAGTACCAAGAGAAATATCGTAGTTCAAAATTTGAAAAAAGCGCTCGAATGATTTTCGAGAATAAAATGGAAAACTATTTTGGTGTTCCGGTTCAGTGGTACCCGTTTAGAGATTTATTTTTTTGGTTCGATGATTTTTAAATATTTAAATAGTGTGCATGTTTTCAAACGATGTCTGACGTGATATTTTTTTAACCCACAAATTATCGCAAAAGAAAAGTTGTTTTAAATAAACACCCTGTATAAATACTTGTCAATAGTTAGCTAAACAGTAGAAATTATAGTTAACAACAGTTGGAAAATTTTCTGTACGCAGGTCAATCTTTTTAAGAGTTACAAAAGAATGCCTTCTTAATGAAATTGCCCTGCATGCAGAAAATTGAAATCTGTTTTTGAAGTGAAAACTTCCTTAGGCGCACTTTGACTGAGTAATGAACGAAAGTGAACCGTCACGCTTCGGATCGGTGACGCTGAATCGGGTTTACTCGGCTCAAACACGAAAACGTATTTGCTGTATGCTGGTAATAAGTTTTTTGTAGTTCATAAGTGCGCTAATAGATGACACTAAAACTTAATTGAAAAGGTTTTTGTAGTGTGTTGGTAATAAGTTATTTGGAGTTCATAGGTGCGCTAATAGATGACACTAAAACATATATATATATTTTAAAATTAGAAAATCAGACGTTTTCACTTCTGTCGTCATCATGGTCATTTTTTTAAATAAAAACTAGCGGCCCCGTCCGGCTTCGCCCAGACTGCAATAAGCTACTCACTCGCTTCGCTCGTTCGATTTCGGGTGGTACATTACTCACTCGCTTCGCTCGTTCGCTCCCAGGTGGTACGTTACTCACTCGCTTCGCTCGTTCGCTTGAATATTATAACTACATTACTCACTCGCTTCGCTCGTTCGCTCCCTGGTGAATTTTTCCGATGTTTTAATAGTTATTCTGTTAACCAGGGCGGAGACAAATCCAGAAAATCAAAGATCATGAAAATCGATCCAGCCGTTCTCGAGTTATAAATGGTGTAACTAACTAACTAACACGACTTTCTTTTATATAATATATAGAATACGTTATGTGGAATTGGTGTACAAATACATACAAATCGAACGGTGGACGTATTATCTGCATGCAATCCGGCATTATTCGGAGCTTTAATAAATAAATGGATCAATTTTAAGCTCATCAGGTGTACCAGCGAACGGCAGAGGCAATGTACAAGCTCTCGGCGAGTTAATAACACGTTATATGACGGCTTTTTATTAGCGGCACTCTCACACTATTATATACACATATATATGTGTTATAATATATATATATAGGTATATAAGCTCTTGCTTAAAGTTAATCGAAAAACGAGGTTAAAAGGGTTAATACCACACGGACAGTCAGCGTTGCCGGTTGCGCAATGCTTTTAAGGGGATCATTGTTCACAAATAATCTAGTTATTATGGACTGCAGAAATAGTTCAGACCGCATCAAATACTTTAAATGCATTTCCCGACTAATTGTTTCAAAGTCACATTGTTGTAGCCCTCCTCACTTAGCGACGGACTGGCTGATTGACAACCGTTACCTTCTCTGCTGCTCTCTAATGGTTTTTATAGCTTGATTACTCTTAGAATGACGCAGTGACGTCATCAGCTTATTGGCGGCAAAGCACAGCCCTCATCACCTAGCAACGGACTGTCTGATTGCCGACCGTTACCCTCTCTGCTGCTCTCTAATGTTTTTATAACCAGATTACTCTTAGAATGACGCAATGACGTCATCAGCTTATTGGCGGCAAAGCACAGCCCTCATTACTTAGCGACGGACTGTCTGCTTGACGACCGTTACCCTCTCTGCTGCTTTCTAATGGTTTTTATAGCTCGATTACTCTTAGAATTACGCAGTGACGCCATCAGCCTATTGGCGACAAGCACAGCCCTCATCACCTAGCAACGGACTGTCTGCTTGACAACCGTTACCCTCTCTGCTGCTCTCTAATGGTTTTTATAGCCCGATTACTCTAAGAATGAGGCAGTGACGTCATCAGCCTATTGGCGGCAAACCACAGCCCTCATCACCTAGCGACGGACTGTCTGCTTGACAACCGTTACCCTCTCTGCTGCTCTCTAATGGTTTTTATAGCCCGATTACTCTTAGAATGAGGCAGTGACGTCATCAGCCTATTGGCGGCAAACCACAGCCCTCATCACCTAGCGACGGACTGTCTGCTTGACAACCGTTACCCTCTCTGCTGCTCTCTAATGGTTTTTATAGCCCGATTACTCTTAGAATGAGGCAGTGACGTCATCAGCCTATTGGCGGCAAACCACAGCCCTCATCACCTAGCAACGGACTGTCTGCTTGACAACCGTTACCCTCTCTGCTGCTCTCTAATGGTTTTTATAGCCCGATTACTCTTAGAATGAGGCAGTGACGTCATCAGCCTATTGGCGACAAGCACAGCCCTCATCACCTAGCAACGGACTGTCTGCTTGACAACCGTTACCCTCTCTGCTGCTCTCTAATGGTTTTTATAGCCCGATTACTCTTAGAATGAGGCAGTGACGTCATCAGCCTATTGGCGGCAAACCACAGCCCTCATCACCTAGCGACGGACTGTCTGCTTGACAACCGTTACCCTCTCTGCTGCTCTCTAATGGTTTTTATAGCCCGATTACTCTTAGAATGAGGCAGTGACGTCATCAGCCTATTGGCGGCAAACCACAGTCCTCATCACCTAGCGACGGACTGTCTGATTGATAACCGGTACCCTCTCTGCTGCTTTCTAATGGTTTTTATAGCCCGATTACTCTTAGAATTACACAGTGACGTCATCAGCCTACTGGCGGCAAAGCACAGCCCTCATCACCTAGCAACGGACTGTCTGATTGACAACCGTTACCCTCTCTGCTGCTTTCTAATGGTTTTATAGCCCGATTACCCTTAGAATAAATACTATAATTCACTCGACGCTTTCCTGACACGACGATGCCTCGAAGCGTCGTATTATTGAAAATATTTTTGACATGAACCATTCTGCTGCGCGACCGCAGATATCTACGGTGGAAAACAAAAAGTCGTCTAAAGACAGCTGAGCAGTGCAGTTCGGAAGTCGATATTAATTGCGTTATTTATGAACAATGGTCTGAAACTCGGAGTTCATTATTACGAAATATTGCAAGTTCGAACTCTGGGCGTTCGACCGGCGCGGGCGAGGTGGGGCGGGGGGGGCGGCGGGCAACGCATTATGTGGCGTGAAGTGATGTTTATATGCACGGGGGTTGATTAATGAAGCACCCACTTTAGTTTTAGTGATGCATGGAGATATACTGACATGCCTCTCTATAATATTATACATATAATACACAACAATGCGCTGGGGGGAGACTTGCCTTATTATTAGGTCAAAAATGAATGATTAATTTTATAAACGATATTATGACCTATTGGGATGCGTGGCTTTCAGTACTTTATGGTTAGTAATTCTTTTAGGCGATGTAATCGCTATTTCAAATAATGTAAATTTATACGCTAATGACCTCTGTTGTCGAGCGTCTATAATCTACAATTCATTATAATTTTATGCTTGAGTGATCTATCTATAAATTATCGAACGGATACAAATAGATTAAGTAACGCATATCAAAATCTACTTAATGAATATAAGAAGACACAAAACCTGTAAATAGTAAATAAAATAACAAATTTAAATAAATCTGCAAAAAGACATTACGATACCTGACACTGACACCTAACGAGTAATAGTTCAGTTATAGAAATAATAAAATAATTAGCTTTTAACAATAGGGACACCTGACGTACGACATAAATTGAACGAACGAAACTTGATAAGATAAAAAGTGGCATGTGCTTAATTAAATAATTAAAAAGTAAAAATATCTTATTGGCCAAAGTAAATATTAACTTTATGAAAATTATTGTATGTAGAATATATTTTATGAGTACAAAATTGACTACGGTGTATAAAAAATATTTTAGGTATGTATAATTATATGATTTTTAGATTATTTTAAGTTAAAAAACAAATTTATTAATTGTTACAGAGCCTTGATAAAGACTTGATTTAAGTCGAAACGTTGGCAAATAAAATGTATTAAACAAATACACTGCATTACAAAGTCTATTGTTCCCGAGAATCGATTTCCTATTATAATTTTATATTACAGGGCATTGCTATGGTTCCTCTATTACAAGCACCCAGTTCCCGGGTTCTAGCCTGAGAGCTGGTAAAAGTGTCAATTGGATTTTCAATTTATTATTTAAAAAAAAATAATAAATTGAAAATATGAATTGGTGCTAGGCCAAAATAACCTTAGCTGTTGGTGGTCTTTAAAACACACAATTAATTATAATTTTATAGGACATGAGAATAGCCGAGCACGTAGAGTGGCCTTTGTTTATATGGCGTTTCTATGACTCCTCAGTTACCAAATTCTCATCGGATTACCAATTGGATATTAAAAAATTCGACTGATGACCAGTCCTATACTTCCCACCTAGTAAATATTTGCAAAAAATAAACACTCTTTTTTTTATTCTTTGACTAGGCCCAAATAACCTTAGCTGTTGGTGGTCTTTAAAACACAATTTAATTTTTATTCTTTGAAAAAAGCATGGCCCTCTTTTTTGTTTGGTGATCTATTGATGGCTAGCTTAATATAGCAAAAATCATGGTTACCTTGATTTACGTACAATTTTTATTTTTTTTAGTAAAATATTTTTTTTCTCGAAAACTATACATTTTAGAGAAAAAAAATATTTACATTTTTTTCATATTATAACATCTAGAATTCATTTATATTTTTTTTTACCTATGTTAATACGTGACATTGAGGACGTTTTTTTGAATATCTCAGGATCCACTGAACCGATTTGACTCAAAATCTAATCAGATCTAAGTTAAAGGCTGATAAACACAATAGAACAATCGGCATGCCCGTATGTTGTTCCGTTCTTAAGATATCGAAGGCGAAAAATTGACCACATACACACACACACACATACATACACACATACACACATACACACACACATACAGACATCAGTCAGAAAATGATCTTAAACGATTGCTAGGGTCTCAAAACGTGAAAATCTGTTAAAATCTCGAAATATTGTTTTCGGACTGAATCCATTACTTCCCTACCATAGTAGAGGTGGGAAGTAAAAATAATAAATTAAAAATACGCGAATTGGTGCTAAGTAGGCCCTAATAAACATGGCTGTTGGTGGCTTCAAAAATAATTTAAACTTCATACAGGCTTGTTTGTTTTAATATTAAAAAAACTGATTGTTAGAAATAATTAAATCGGAAAATTATATTTTTTAAGGAATAAATAAATAGATAAAAAATTTGATAAAATATTTAATTATTTTTTTTATATTTTGTAGTAAATAATAAATTTTTTTAAATGTGGGAAAGAAAAATTATTTGAGCCGCCTTCCCCTATGTTCGACTTGGACAACCCTAAATGGTGGTTCACTAAAAAATAGCACCCCATTCACAGCTGACTGCCAGTGAGTGCTCTTGTGATTTTTATAAGTACCTGGTCAATTAACTAAACATTGGTAAAAGCCAGACCTCGTGCTATATTGGAAAATATTTATTAATAATTCATAATGAAATGAATGTCATATAAAATCCAAAAAATCTACATTTTTTCAAATTAAAATAAATTATTAAATAATGAAAAACTTTTTAATTCAGTGAAATTATATTTACGTGAAATTGGGAAATTTAATTTTAATAGTATTCTCTACCGGAAGTTATCCTCTGCATTCTTCATCTCAAATCCTTTCGATAATAGCCGAGCGTGTAGCAGTGCTGTTGTTTACATGGCGTTGCTATGGTTCCTCTATTACAAGTCCCCAGTTCCCGGGTTCTAGCTCGAGAGCTGGTAAAAGTGTCAATTGAATTTTCAATTTATGATTAAAAAAAAAATAATGAATTGAAAATATCAATTGGTGCTAGGCCCAAATAACCTTAGCTGTTGGTGGTCTTTAAAATACAATTTTTTTTTCAAATAATCTCCTCTCTCCTAAAAACGGTTACCCCTTTCACGACGCTATTTTTAAAACTATAGAGTGCGGGTAAACGCCAAACGAAGGACCGAGGTTCACACTACACATCCTACAGGCGAAAAATTGAAAAAAAATCTTGGAAAACTTACAACTTTTTAAAAATTTCGTTATCTTTCACACGAAGCCAAAACTTTTTTCAAAAAATTCGCTTGTAAGACCTGTAGTGTGATTTTCGGTCCTTCATTTAGCGTTTACCCGAACCCCTTACCTTTAAAAATAGCGTCGGGAGAGCGGTAACCGTTTTTAAGCGTAGGGAAAGGATTTTTTTTATTTATTTATTGTAGACTATAGACGCGTTGACATCTCAGGTCATTAGCGTCTTTCAACTACACTAAATAACAACTTTCTTAAAACTAAATAAAATCACAAAACATCCATGAGCGCAGGTGGGATTCGAACCCGTACGGCAGTCCAGTTCAGAGGTTTCGACACTAAGCACGCTAACCACTAGGCTATACTGCCCTCTCGTAGGGAAAGGATTTAAATTTAAAATGAAGAGTGCAGGGGGTAACTTCCATGGTAGAGAATACCCTTACTTACTCTCAAAAATAAAAACAAATAAAAACGTAAATTAGGTAGTCGGGGTTTGAGCATATAGCGATGCCATCGTCGATTACAAGCCCCCAGTTTGCAGGTTCGAATCCGAGAGCTGGTGAAAGTATCAATTTTATATTGAAAAAATGATAAATCCAAATATGAATCGGTGCTAAGCCCGTCGAGTAGCTTTTGATTTAAAAACAATACAATAATTAAGATTCGTTTGTTGCAGGCGAAATGATTGTTGCGAGCAACAAATACGAAGTTCAAACGGAACTCAAGTCGATGTTTGAAGTGAAAATGACGGTGAAAATTCGCAAGTTTCAGACAGACGACGTCGGCACCTATCGGTGCATCGCCAAGAACTCGCTTGGCGAGGTCGACAGCAGTATACGGCTTTACGGTGAGCGTTCAAAAAACACACCATTTTTATTTCTAATTTTTTTTTCACGCGTAAAAAATTAACTCTTTACAACATTTTCTTCCAAACAGAATATCTTATACAGATTGTATCAAATTAAACCTGTGCATAGGGCATTCTGTGTGTAAGACAGAGATCGATACATAAAGCAATAAGTAAGAATGAGATAAATGATCGCTAATAGGATGTTACGTGGTTACTGTAAATTAAACTGATAAAAGATTTACATTTTTACAGCATAGAAGGAGCGAAAAAACAAACATGACGTTATTAGGTTGTATAAATATTATTTATTTACAGTAACTACGTAAAATCCTATTAGCGATCATTTGTCTCATTTTTACTTATTGCTTTATGTATCGATTTCTGTCTTACACACAGAATGCCCTATGCACAGGTTTAATTTGATACAATCTGTATGTTGGAAACATCAATGTTAGATTGTACAATAGGCCGAGAGCTAGTGACAATTTTTTGGTGTTATTTATTCAAGGCCTTATTTTTGTGAAGATGTTGAGGGAGGCATATTAAAGTGCCCTGAGTAAGGGATTTTCCTAGATAGCGGTATGGGAGGGATGCAGACCGCCCCCAACACGTAACAAAAAAAATGCTCACAATTATTATTGCTTCAAGGCTGAAATTGTTTGTATAGCTTGTCGGTGACCCAATAATGCCATTGTAATATTTGCAGATCCTAAACGTGTCATGTGTCACGAAATTTATATTATTAGTTCAAGGTTCAAATTTTAATATGTTGTTACGGCGACTGTTTTAAGCATACATTTCAATTTGCAGAACAAAATGTCGGTATTAACCCCATCTCTTAGAGGAAAACTTGCCCGCCTAGGTGTTTATATCATTCTGCAAGGGAGTTAATACCGACATTTTGTTCTGCAAATTGAAATGTATGCTTAAAACAGTCGCCGTAACAACATATTAAAATGTGAACTTTGAACTAATAATATAAATTTCGACGGATACATGACACGTTTAGGGTGATCAAAATAAAATGTTTTGAGTCGTTTCTGATCGACTAAAGTTTTGTTCTTTGGCAATTTTTCGACGTCGTACTACTAAATCTTCTTGCAGCCATTGCTGCAGGAAGATTTAGTAGTCGGGATGGAAGGGTGAATTTGTCTCAATAGCATTCGTACATCACGGCTATTGAGACAAATTCAACCTTCCACCCGACGAAACGAAGGACGCGACATAAAACGATAAATATTTTACGATTTAGATCAGTCGCAAACTTGTTTTTTCGGCCACCGCCATGTTATAAAACCGCGATGTTATTTACAATATACATAATTCAGTTGTCCGGTTCGAAACTATTCTCTGTCTGAACTAAACTGATCGAAAAAGTATACTGAAAACTCAAATAGTTAATGTTATCAGAAAGATAGTCTGACAGTACAAATGGAATTTTTTTTTCTATTTTTTTTTATTTTTTTTTTATTTTTTTTTTATTTTTTTTATTTTTTTTTTATTTTTTTTTTTTATTTATTTTTTTTTAAATGGAATTTTATTTTATCTGTATAACTTGTGGCCACCCCTAGGCATGGTTAAGACAGTACTGTGATTTTATTAACTAAAACATTGTTAAGTTTTGGAACTGGTATAATTATACTTTTCATGAAATGAATAGTTCACCAAAAGCACATAAACTTAGAAAATAAATATTATGCAAATTTGACAGAAGTTAGTTTTGTGTCAAGCAAGCAATATGAAAATCCATAGAGGATTTACTATTTGCTTTTTATTTCAAATTTGATCACATTTTAAATTTATGTGTCAAAATAAGAAATCGTTGCCGACGATTGGACTTCAACTGCGACCATAACAAAATCGAAGCGATGCCTTGAGTTTATTATTTTTTATTCTTTCTTAAAAATTACAAAGTGTGCCTTGACTACAAGATTGTTAAAATAGATAAATTCTGTTTGTATTATCGTCGATTTTACTAAAATTTTAATATTTTAAATGTTATGAATGAATTTCAATATTTCACAATGATCGTGTAGTAAAACCCGTTAACCAACCCTTCCTCTTCCCCTATCGAAGACTCGTCATCCTTATATTATTAAGAATAAATCGACTAAGGGCTAGTGCACACATGCTGCTTTTTGTAGCGAAAACGCGCGATTTACGTCAACTACACGAAATTTTTCGTTCAATCGCGCGATTTGGCAATAGCATCTCAATCGCACTTTCGCTCGATCTAGCATTCGATGCATTCGATTCGCATTCGCGCAACATCATAAGAATCAAATGCATGCTATCACGCGAACCTGCGACTTAGTGTGCTTGTGTCATGTGTTGTCGACAATCGCGCGCTCGCGATACATCAGTTTTTTCAGCGAGTAGTGCTGCAAGCTTACGCTAGCGATCTACAAGCGACCTAATCGCACAATCGCGATACAAAATGTAGCATGAGTGCGTTGGCCCTTATATTATTGCTAGTGATGAGCAAAATTGGTTTTGGTCTTGCGAAAAAGCAAGACCAAGACCAAGACTATCATTAGACTAGCAAGACCAAGACCAAGACCGAATGAACAAGACCAATACCAAGACCGAATATGCAAGACCAAGACCAAATACACAAGACTAAACTAAAAATTCTTACTTCAGAGCCAGTAAAAAACTAAAAAAAAGACAGATAAAATGAGTAAGACTAAGACTTGATACGCAAGATCAAGACCAAGACTAAATAAGCAAGACCAAGACCAAGACCAGACATATTTGGGCTAGACTAAGACTAAGACTGAATCAGCAAGACCAAGACATAATCAGCAAGACCAAGACCAAGACTGAATCAGCAAGACCAAGACTGAATCAGCAAGACCAAGACCAAGACTGTCCAAGTCTTGGTCTTGGTCTTGCTTTGCTCATCACTAATCATTGCGTCCTACACCGAATTGTTTGTCCGACAGAAATTCCCGGTCCAACTCGTCGGATAATTCCGTCTCGCGTCGACGAGGAAGATTACGAACAAATCGGCTCGGCTGAACAGGAATTTGACGAAGAGTTGTCGAACAGTGTCGCCGAACAGGCTAAGAAAAAGACCGGCGAAACGTGGAGCGAAACGTCGATAGTTCCGTCGACTAGCACCAGAGGCGTCAACAATAACCTGAACGTCAACAAAGTATCAGACAACCATCATTTGTTGGTGATACCGACGCCGAAGATACCGCCACAGGCGTCCAGCGACAGTCACAACGGCGCATGCGCGCCCGAAAGCTCAACACTGTTGAGCGCGGTCTGTCTATTGTTTATTCTTTTTGTGTATAACTTGATGACGTGTAGGCCTACTAAATAGATAGACTGTATTTTTTGTCTTCTTTTATTGAGGCTGGTTTTGTTAGTGGATTTGATTACAAAAATCGGTCATTTTCTTTATTTAAAACTACAGTCCCCATACGTCGATTCGGCGTGTACTGGGTGTCCAAGATAAACGTGAAAGACATGGGTATACTGTATTTGTATACTGGGTGTCCAAGATAAGCGTGAAATGCATGGGTATTTCCTAAACGGTAAGAGATTTGGTTAAATGAGAAAAAATGTGCATAATCTCCAGTGCTACCACCCTGCGCAACCAAACTTCTCATATTTTGCTTTGCTTGCGACAGACAGTTGAAAAACGAGATTTTCACATTTTCGTTTTTTGTTTATAACTCGCTTATGTGAGTTAAAAAAAAATATTCACTTTATTGAGGCACTTTTTTATGAAGATTTCAAATCTCTGTACATTTTCTCTCATTTATCCAAATCTATATCTCTTACCGTTTAAGAAATACCCTAATTCGGGGACACAGTGTATATATGAAAGAAAATAAATTGGATGTGGCAAACGTCCGAGAATTATTTGACCAATAGTGTATTTTCCAATATACTATGTAAAAAATAAACATCGACATAATGTGTTGCGTAATCAAATATCAAAGCATAGTTACCAAGTGACTCAAAAATATCTTCTTAAAATATTTACAGTTTTTTCAAAACCTTGAGCCACTCCTAATACCAGTCTTGTTTCTTATGTAATTATTTTCAAGCGTTTTTCACTTTTCTGCAAATTGTAATTATTCTAAAAACGGGACAAATGTTAATAATTTTATGAACCGTTTTATAAAATAGAAAATTTGTTTTTATCAAATAATACATAGAGAACGTTTTATCGTTGTAAAAACTTAGGTCATTTTTTTTTTTAAAAATAGTTATGATGCCCTTTTTGATTTTTATTTTATTAAGGCCACCAACAGCCAAGGTTATTTGCGCCTAGTGCCAATTATTATTATATTTTTTTAATAATAAATTGTAAATCTGGGAGGTGGGGGCTTGTAATAGGAGCCACGGAAACGCCATATAAACAATGGAATCGCTACGCGCTGGGCTATTCTCAAGCCCAAGACGAAACTTCGTGATTTTAATTTTTATACGTGATTTGTTTGTTTTATTAATAAATGTTAAGTTATAGCCTGCAGAAACGTGAAAAACAAAATTTATCGTAAATAATTAATTATAAGCAATTACTAATTATAATGTATAGCGACAATAATAAAATGTTAATATGAAATGTGTTTATATTATTATAAATTAATTAATTAATTATATTATATATATTAAATAAGAGATAGAGGATGATTCGTTATTTGTCTGTTATGAATGAAAATTATTACTATTATAGATAGAAAAATTCCAAATTGTGTCATAAAATGTATTTTTTAATTTTAGAATAATTTAAAAATCTATTTGTTGGCCCGATACGACTTTTCGACTTGAAAAATAATTGGTTCCATTTTATTTAAATAAAATTCTAAGATATTAAAAACAAAGTTTTTTCTTATTTTTTAAAAATGCACAAAATGATTTCTGTGGGCTGCAAAACACAGAGAAATGTTTGAAGAATTGAAATTACTACAAAATCAGTAAAATTTAATTAATCTTAAATAATTTTTTCTGATATTGCATTGTAATGTGACGTCATTAAATTTTTGAAGTGAAAACTTCCTTAGGCGCGCTTTGCCTGGGCTGTTAACAACAGTAATGTGAAACGCACCCGACGGTGACAATCGGGGCTACTCGGCTCAAACACGAACACGTATTTGCAATATGCTGGTAACAGTGTGTAGTTCATAAGTGTGCTAATAGATGACTCTAAAAACTTAATACGAGTAAAAAGTCATTTGTAGTTCACAAAACGACACTAAAACATATATTTTGTAGTTCACAAGTGCGCTAACAGATGACACTAAAACTTTTTTTAAGTAAAAAAGCAGCGAAGCTCGGTGTTATAAAAAAAAATTTAATTTAATTCTAAAAATTCAAGTTCTATTGCAACGTGATAAACTCTGTTGCACTGACGAACGAAGTTAACCGATTCTGTTTTGTTTTAAACAATCTGCTTTTGTTTCGCTACGCCCTAATGGGGATTCATGACGTCACGCGTGACGTATGCTTTTAAAGTAAAACATGGACAGGCTGCATATGTGCTTCACGCAACAACTTCAGCAAATTTTTTTATTACAACTCGTAAAATGTTAATATATTATAGAGTTGGTAACTCTGTATGTCACATGCGGTTTTAAAAGGGCGCGCGGCAACGAAAACTTTCGACTAAAAACATAAATAAAATATCAAATGCAACTTAGTCTGGCTGTCAACCAACAATATTTTGTGTCTCCTTTTCATATTTTAATTCGCACAAAAGTTTAGAATCAATTTGTTTTTCTGTGTCATCGAAATTTTAATTTACGAATTCAGTTTTTGATGTGAAACATCTTATGTCGGGCTGTGAACAGCCGCGTGCGGGAAATATGCAACGAAATGTTTGGTCCGCTCCTTCGCTGCTGTTCTCCCCACTACTGCGGCACTCTCTCTCTCTCTCTCGGCTTTCGCGCGCTCGGGCAACCGCGTGTGTTACAGTGCAGTATATAGGATTACGTCAGCATAACAGTTAGTTGCTGCTTTTGAAAAAATATATACTACTACATAGAGAATACCACCGAGTTCAATAACGTTTTCTTTGATGTTTCACATCTGTCGGGGGTCCCGAGACCCACACCCTTTTTTCAGTTTTAATTTTATTCGATATTTCGAAATCTTGAAAGTTCGCGGTTGACTGAAAGAATTCAGATTGTCCAGGTGTTTTTCGAAAACCGCTCCTAACTTTAAATAAAGTTATCAAACAGTTAAAATGAAATAACCCAGTCAGTGTGACTTTCTTTATTTTATTTATTTATTGTAAATTATAGACGTGTCGACGACTTAGGTCATTAGCGTCTTGATTACATTTATAAACAATACATTTAAAACTAAATGACATCGATTAGCTGAGGCGGGATTCGAACCCACGACAGTCTGATCCAGAGGCCGCGACGCTAACCACTGGACCACACTGTCCTCAGTATTTTTTGCCATACTCACTATAAAACAGCTGCTTTTCACTTAATTTTCAGTATTTTCAAAAAAAATTTAATAGTTTATTTTTGTCGCCAACTTAACGTCTATAGTAGGCCGAGAGTAGCTGTCAGTAGGTAATAACTAGCGGATCAGGGCGAATAAACATAAATCACTATGAAAATGATTTGTTTTCTGACACTAGTGTCGGAAAGACACTTTCCCGTACACCAGCCTGTCAAAAATCACTTTACGTACATACATGTAAAGCAGCTATTTTATAGTGGGTATGACAAAAAAAATTAACCAACGACACAGAACATATAAAAATGATACTGAACGGGCTCCAAAATGATTCTTTTGCAAACATTTTGTAAACTTCTTTTCTAATTTAGTACCACGTGATCGACTGAATTTCTGAAAAAACACGTTTCTTCAAAATTTCTAAAAATACAGGGTGTTTCATAATATATGCGCAGGATTTCAGGATGTGATAGCTCGTCCAAAAATATGAAAAAAAGTTTCTATTAACTTACCCTCTAAAATGCACCATTTTAGAGATACAGGGTGTTGAAATTTAAAAAAATTTCGTGTTTTGCGAATATCTCCGGAACAGTTTATCGTACAGAAAACAGCTTTTGTAAGCATTTTCTACTCATAATAAGCTATGTTTTGTGCGGAAATTTTTTTTTTTAAGTCTTAATTGGTGAAGGTTTAGAAGGGGTAGTGGGTGTTTTTCTCCCCAACTTCTACGCTACCGGAAAAAGTACGGTTTTGAGACGCTCATTTGAACCACTAATGTTTTCTACACAAAAAAGGTACTCTTAGTCATAAGCTCTAAAGTCGATCGTTTTCGAGAAAAATCAACTTTTATGTTGAAAAACATGGTCAATTTTTTTAAATAAAATTTTTTTCTTACTAATTAAACAAAATTTATTTAAACGTTAGAACAAGTAACAAAACCAAACGTTAACTTCATAATTGCGAAATTAAAAAAAAATGAAAAAATGATACAAAAGTTGTCTTTTCAAAATTCCCCAAACACCCTGTATCTCTAAAATGGTGCATTTTAGAGGGTAAGTTAATAAAAACTTTTTTTCATATTTTTGGACGAGCTATCACATCCTGAAGTCCTGCGCATATATTGTGAAACACCCCATATTACCGGCGATAGTTTTGTGTAAATGCTTAAAAAACTAACGAAATTTTTTGTAAATATTTTTCCGCCATCTTGATTGAAGTTGGCTGAAAGAAAGCTTTGGTCACAGGTCATTTCAGATTATTTTATATTTTTGTTTTTAAAGATCCGAAAGGTAGATTTTTATAACATGTAAAAAATGTTTAAAATTTAAGAAAATTAATATTATTAAAGTTATAGAAAAGAAAATAAATTTCATAGTACAGTATGAAAATGGCCGCTTGACAAAAAAAAACTAAGTAAATTAGAATTTATATTGAAATTTGAAACACATCGAAATAGCAAAACTAGTAAAAACATTTGTATATAAATTAAATTGTTAATTTTGAAAATCAACGCTATACATTTTTTGTGTTTTAGGCTACGTAGATATTCGTCGCTCTACTGTACTATATAATTAAAACCATGTATAAATTATATTATAAAAACTACATAATTATAATAATCAAAGCAAAGAAAGCCTTAAGGTACGTGCAGTACGCAGCTGGGATTCTAGATGGTAGCGTAGATCATAGCAGGGCTTGCTTAAATTAATGCACTGTTATATATGCGAGCGTACACAACGAAGCAGTGAGTGTAGCAGGTATAAGCGCTGTTACAAGAACTGCTAGATACAAGAATGTATCTCACCATTCTTTCAGCGCGCTGACTACTACAATCAACGTGTGACAACTGTCAAATGGCCGTTACAAGTTTCTCAATGGATGTGACTAGTTTAATAAGTGAAATTTTGCCAGTTTTTATTTAATTTGTTTTGAGTTTTTTCTAAGACGTATTTAAAAGTGTTAGATTCCATACGTAAATATTCAAAAAACCGATTTGGGTAAAATTTTAATTCTTGGTATAAATGATGAAATTCGCCATGTTCAGATCGTTTTCTATTAATAGGGTGGACATGATAGCTCCTACCCAAATTTGTATTTAAAATATACCACTTTGTAGCAGAAGAACACAAATATTCGTCTTCGCTATCTGACATTTCAAACGCGACTTAAGCTTGTATCAATGCTAGTATCAAAGCTTCTTTGTGCAAACCTATAAGCGCTTATAATTTCAGCCACCATCTACCATACATGCTACCATCTAAAATCCCAGCTGCGTACTGCACGTACCTTTAGTTGGCAAGGAAAAAAATATATATGTAATAGTTAAAGCAGAAAAAACGCGAGAAATTTATTTATTTTTATTAATGAATAAAAATTATATTGTATAATTAAATATATGTAGAAGTTACTGTCATATTTTTTTCAATTCAATTATTTATTTCCTTATATTGTACAGCTTCTATTAAATTTTATCAGCTTGAGTTTTCATAAAATCATTGTAATAATTATTCTCTGCAGGGATGTAACGTAACAGTAGATTGTATATCTAGTTGTGTAATGAGGTATATTACTGACGAGTAACTAACATTATGTTAAAACGAGTCATAATATCATTACGCACGAGATATATATATGATGTTTTTTACCGTACCCACTATAAAATAGCTGCATTTTCAGTATTTTTAACAAATCATCTGTGTCGCCAACTTCACTGCTATAGTAGGTAGGTCGAGGCACACACAGGAGTATGTATAATAGCGGGCCGATCAGGCGAATAAACATAAATCACTATGGAAATTACTTGCTTTCTCACCCTAGTGTGGAAAAGATGCATTGTCGCACACTGGTCTATCAAAAGTCATATTACATGCATGAAAAGCAGCTATTTTATAGTAGGTATGGCAATTTTTTTTTCCCAGATTCGAAATTGTAAAAATGAAACGAAAATTAATTTGTAGTATAAGAGCTTTCCTATCTTGTCTTAATAAATTACTATAAAATTAAACGCTGGACATCCCTGTACACAATAGATTAGTAATAAAAATACAAAGTCAGCAATATTTTAAATTTTTTCTCCTATAACTTTCTGACACTATGAAATGTTATATTTTTATTACTTTATTATTGTTTTTAAATCAAAATGTACCAAATTAAAATACATATCTTGCAATATTTTGATCAATAAAAATTTTAACGAAAATTGAGCATCGGTAGTTAAATTTTGGTAATTTTAAAGAGCTCTACTTAGTTTAGTTTAATAATAATTTTTATTACTATTCTATAGGAAGGCAATATTTGTATAAAAATAACATAACCATGTATATTTAACCCTTCAATGGCCGCGTGAATAGATTACAGTGGAACTGTTGATCAGTCGCGATCAGCAGTGCAGTCTCTTTTCGCTGTAGTTAAAAATAGACACTCAGTGAAGGGTTAATAGATGATTTAGAATTTAAAAACAGAGTATAAATTTTTCTTATTATAAAATTTAAAAAAATAATACCTATATATATAAATTAGTATTTAAGATTATATAATTTAATGATTCCTGAAATTCCTGAAATTTTGTGATAAATGTCTTTAAAAATATAATAATAATATTGAATTGTAAATCATCTATAAAAATTAAAAATCTTCATTTATATACATATTTCAAAATAAACAGTTAAAATATATTCTTGCTGTCGATTGATTTTTTTGTTTTTGATTTCAGATCATCAAATCGTAATTACTAGTATAGCCTGTGGTCGAAAGTTGACCAATTGTGTCTGTAAAGTAAATCCACATTTAACATAACCTAATAAACACAAATTCAACTTAACTGTACCGACAACGAAGAAATCCGACAATATTGACAGTTCATAGAATCTCCGTGGTATGTCACCAGAGGTCTTTAAACAGCAAGAGAAACAAAGTATTTGTGGTTAAAGCGTTTTGTATACGGAAATCATGTGTATGTACATAATTTTTTATGTGAAACATCTTATATCGGGCAGTGAACAGCCGCGTGAGGGGAAATATGCAACGAAATGTTTGGTCCGCTCCTTCGCTGCTGTTCTACCCACCACTGCGGCACTTCTCTCTCGACTTCCGCGCGCTCAGGCACGTGAAGAGAGAGAGAGAGAGAGAGAGAGAGAGAGAGTATACATACGAACGTACTATAAAGCAAAAGTATATATATACACGTTTAGGTATGTAATATAGATACTTCGCTGTGTATTTAGTTGCGTTTCTGGCTCAGGCGTGCTCAAACGCCGCAACCGCGTGTGTTACAGTGCAGTATATTGGATTACGTCAGCATAACAGTTAGTTGCTGCTTTTGAAAAAATATATACTACTACATAGAGAATATCACCGAGTTCAATAACGTTTTCTTTGATGTTTCACATCTGTCGGGGGTCCCGAGACCCACACCCTTTTTTTTGTGCATCTCTATGACACAGTATCTTTCGAATGATATCAGTTTCATTCCCTTCCTTTCATAATAAATAGTAATAAGAAAAGGTACTTACCACAATTTTCGGTGGTAGATAATTAAAGATGGCAAAATAAAAAATATATACACTGTCAAAATCGGTTCAGTAGTTCAGAAGCTACGAGGGAAATAAATAAGCTGTTAAAATCACAGATTTCACATAATTGAAATATTGTTTCCATTAAAAAAATGTAATACTGAACTAAATAATTTTAGATCGAGTAATTACTAAATAAGTTGCATAATAATTGAATAGGGCAACAACCTCGGTCTATATTATTACATAAAATATCTCGACTCTTTAAAACATAAAATTATAATTTAAAAAAACTAAAAAACACGCTTTAATGAACTAAAAAGTAAAAAATAATTAATTTTATTGTAAAAAAGCGTGGGGTAGTATGAAAATATGATACAAAGCACCCCACGCTTTTTTACAATAAAATTAATTATTTTTTACTTTTTAGTTCATTAAAGCGTGTTTTTTAGTTTTTTTAAATTATAATTTATTTTTGCTTTTTAGTCCTGGAGATCCTGGTCAGGATAATGGGACAAACTTATGGAATTATTGTATTGTCGTCGGTCCTTGATAAGTGTGCAAAGTTTAAACTAAATCTGACCGTTCAAAGTTGGTCAAAATCAAGTTCAAAGAAGTCGGTTACAAGCAAGCACACAAGCCCGCAAGCAAGCATGCAAACATACAGGTGAAGCTGATATAAGCGTGTTAAAAATCATATTTTTAAGTCGTATTTATCAAGTTTAATTACATTTCTTTTATAATATAATTTTGTTCGGTCAATGGGCATATTTTCAAAGTTTTTCTTCTCTTTCATTGTCTATAAATATCTGTATATAAAATTATAAAAATTTTGGAGCATACAAGTAATTCAAGAATTACAAGGCGCGATATTCATGTAGGTATTGTGTGTAAACGGTTTTATAAAACTCGTCAATATCTATTTTCAAAAAGATCGGATAATTTTTACACAAAAAGTACATATTGCCGCCGTTTTGAAATCTGACGTCATTTTATTTTTTTGTGTCCTATGAAACTCTCAAATACCGATTTTCAAAAGAATCGGATAATTTTTACAAAAAAGTACATATGGCCGCCATTTTTAAATCTGACGTCATTTTATTATTTTGTGTTCTATGAAACTCTCAAATATCAATTTTCGAAAGGATCGGATAATTTTTACAAAAATGTACATACGGCCGCCAATTTGAAATCTTACGTCATTTTATTTTTTTGCGTCTGAAACTCTCAAATATCAATTTTGAAAAGGATCGTATAATTTTTAGAAAGGAGTACAATATATTTCCGCCATTTTGAAATCTGACGTCATTTTATTTTTTTGTGTCCTATGAAACTCTCAAATATCAATTTTCAAAAGGATCGGATAATTTTTACAAAAAAGTACATATGGCCGCCATTTTGAAATCTGACGCCATTTTAATTTTTTGTGTCCTATGAGACTCTCAATATCAATTTTCAAAAGGATCGGATAATTTTTACAAAAAAGTACATACGGCCGCCATTTTGAAATCTGATGTCATTTTATTTTTTTGTGTCCTATGAAACTCTCAAATACCGATTTTCAAAAGAATCGGATAATTGTTACAAAAAAGTACATTTGGCTGCCATTTTTAAATCTGACGTCATTTTATTTTTTTGTGTTCTATAAAACCCTCAAATATCAATTTTGAAAACGATCGGATAATTTTTACAAAAATGTACATACATATATTTCCGCCATTTTGAAATCTGACGTCATTTTATTTTTTTGTGTCCTATGAAACTCTCGAATATCAATTTTCAAAAGGATCGGATGATTTTTACAACAGAGTATATGTGGCCGCCATTTTGAAAAATCTGACGTCATTTTATTTTTTGGTGTCCTACGAAACTCTCAAATATCAATTTTCAAAAGGATCGGATAATTTTTACAAAACAGTTCATATGGCCGCCATTTTGAAAAATCTGATGTCATTTTATTTTTTTGTGTTCTATAAAACTCTCAAATATTAATTTTCAAAAGAATCGGATAATTTTTACAAAAAAGTAGATATGGCCGCCATTTTGAAATCTGACGCCATTTTTTTTTTGTGTCGTATAAAACTCTCAAATATTAATTTTCAAAAGGATCGAATAATTTTTACAAAAGTGACGTTACACTACTTCGTGACGTGACGTTTCACTTTTTATTATTTTTAGGTCCCCATCTGAAACGTGCGTTAAGAAGCATAGCTTCAAATAAAAATAGGTAAAAAAACTTTTAAGTTAAACGGTTTTATAAATGTTTTAAAAAGAAAAAAAATAATATTTAATTTAGGTTCATAAGAATAAAAGCGTTGGTCGTACACTCTATGATAATTTATTACAGTCACGACCCACGCTTTTATACTTATGAACCTAAATTAAATTTTATTTTTTCTTTTTAGTACATTTATAAAACCGTTTAACTTAAAAGTTTTTTATCTATTTTTATTTTTAATTTTTTAGTGTGCTTTATTTCCTTAGTCTGATTTTATAACATTTATCCGATCCACTGAAACGTTACCGGAGAAAGACCTTTTGCCTGTGAAAATTCAAAAGTACGATTTGCACCCGGACGAAAGCCGGACCGGTCAGCTAGTTACCATAAATTGTATTGTCACCGGAGCTACACATGTGTGCAAAATTTCAACTCAATCGGATCACGGGAAGTGGGTGAAAATTCAAAAGTACGATTTACACCCGGACGAAAGCCGGGCCGGTCAGCTAGTTACCATAAATTGTATTGTCACCGGAGCTACACATGTGTGCAAAATTTCAACTCAATCGGATCACGGGAAGTGGGTGAAAATTCAAAAGTACGATTTGCACCCGGACGAAAGCCGGACCGGTCAGCTAGTTATCATAATATTGTATTGTCACCGGAGCTACACATGTGTGCAAAATTTCAACTTAGTCGGTCGCAAGATTTGTAACAAATATACGGGATCAAGCTAAATAAAACCACCGTTTAAAAAACAATGCATCACCTACTTATTTTTGCGTGATGCCAGAACATACGTTTTTATTTGAGAATCAGTTCGGTTGCTTTTGCGTGATGCCAGAATATTTTAATACTCGCAGTCGCATAAGAAGTTATTTACTTGAATAAAAATCATGTAAATCGGATCAGTGGTTCTCGAGTTATAAGCGTACAAAGGGACATACAGACAGAGAATGTCAAATTGTTCGGGAAGGTATGAACGTCGAGAAATTTTGGTACGATCCCTAGGTCTCGCCATCCGATCGACGTCAATAATTAGTTACACGTTATTTTAACTCAGTAGGCCAGGGTTTTTAAACTTAAATTCAAACATCAGCAGTCAAAAAATTGAATAACTATATTGAAATAATGCAATATAAGACAGAGCATACGCTATCTTCCAATATCCATATCACACTGTGCAACAGACAAGGACAACCGAAACAAGTTCGCGATTTATTAGATAAAGTCGCATTTATTTAGCTTAATAATCATATAAATCTGTATAAAAAAACTGTTTTGACACAATATTATACATGAAATCTATCTAAAATTTTCTGCTCTTTCATTTAAGACAGGTTTCGAATCGATCTGACTTAAATTGAGCAAACTATAAGCAAAAAACACCGTTTTTTCTAATTTGCTCCCCTCTGGGGCCAAAATTCAAAAATCGGGCGACGTTAGGATCAAATAGACCCCGAGAGGAATCGAACAAAAAAAAGTTTTTTAAAATCGGTTAATCCGTTTGGGCTGTACGACTGATACAAAAAATCCGTTACAGATTCACAGATTCACAGATTCACAGAATCACAGATTCACAGATTCACAGACAAAGCGAGTGTATATAGGCGCTTCTAGCTTCGCTAAGATCGCGCCTAAAAACAGATTGCCGTGTTTAAAATAGTCAAGTATCCTAAACTCTGAATAGACAAGCTATAAGACGCTAATGACCTCAGTTGTCGAGCGTCTATAATTTACAATTCGGCAAGCTATAAATGGAAGCATGGGGACGGAAAATCGTAACCGGACGGTCCCCACCATAAAAACGTAAAGAAAACTGGTTTTCCGCATGAAGGCTGCATCTAATTCTGTCTGTCTGTGGAATGTTCGTAATTCGTTCACAATAATTTAAGCCTTAATGCACCGATTTGAGGGATTTTTTTTAAATGTTTGTCTCGAGAAGGGCTCCAGGCCTATTAGTTTTTAAACGGTTTTATTTAGTTTGACCCCGTATATTTGTTTATTTGTTACTATCTTTGTTTCAAATCTTGCGACAGCTTTTTCAACTACTTCTACTTAACCGATTCTTATGAAACTGAATTGAATTGTAGATTATAGACGCTCGACAACAGAGGTCACTTTGCACACACATTGAGTTCCCGTGACAATACAATATTGTGATAATTTCAACTTGGTAACGAGGGTCTGATGATGGAATCAGGAGGTGGACAGTTGAAAGGATGCGGAGTTTGCATAATGATACGGGCCAGAAATCAAACTAAAAACTAGAAAATAAAAATAGGTAAAAAAACTTTTAAGTTAAACGGTTTCATTTTAAATCATCAGCTGTACCAAGAACTAGAAAATAATTAGGACACAAACCAAGGGGCACTTTGTGTCGCTGCGTCAGCGGAATAAGTAATAAAAACGTGGGGTGCATAAAAATCTATATAACGACTGTATAATTATTAAATAAGAACGGATTGTCTAGAAAAATGTGTTTCCAAGCCCACAAACAGAAATATTTCAAATGCGCCCCACGTTTTTATTACTTATTCCGCTGATGCAGCGACACAAAGTGCCCCTTGATTTGTGTCTTAATTATTCTCTAGTTTTTGGTACAGCTGATGATTTAAAATAAATCCGTTTAAATTAAAAGTTTTTATAAAATTATATTACCTATTTAAGTATCGTATATAGCGGTTTTCTGACAATTTCGAGGAAAATGTTTCACATTAAAAATTAATTTGAAAAGTGGCTTTGAAGCATGGATAAAATCATTTGTGGTGCTAAATATACAAAAGATTATTTTTTCACAAAAGTTCACTTTAACTCCCTATGATATTCAGAGTTTTTGAAGATTATGACGAGCGGCCAAAAGGTCTGAAGTCTCGGCAACATCCCTTTTTTTTAAATTACTTGCAGAGCACTCTTCTAAGTTTCGTGCATATTTTATGCAAATTTATTTACTATAAAGTGGGGAATGCGATGACTTGAAGTTTGCGCTAAGTCCTCTAATATTATAATAAATTGTATACAGGCTGCAACAAAAATTACTAAAATCATATGTGATTCGCTTTGAAATCGACTTCTGAAAATTAGTAAAAAATGACAAGGGCCACATTAATTACGATTGTGCCGCAACCGAAGATGAAGCAAACTACTTCTATACTTTTATATAATGACGTCACATCTGTCAAAAAATATTTGCATGATACAAAACCATAAAGTCATAGAGATATTATTGATAGAGGAGGGAAGCCACCCAAAAAAGTGTCGGTGCAAAAGATAGAGATGGGGAATAGATGTGTTCTTCTATCTTTTTCTATCACAAATACATAACCATGGTTACAATACCTATACTATAGGTACATTTTTAAATTCCCAAATGCGTCAGAAAACAAGGAAAAGAGTATCTCTCCGTTTTCTATCTCTCTTTTACAACCTGACACTGCCACCTACAGTTGCCTATGACCCCTCTAGTCTATCAATGATTTCTCTACGTATAAAACAAACCTATGACGTAGCTATGGTAGTTCGCGTCACACATTTTTTGTAACGCATCATTTTACCCCCTGTATACCGCCTGAAAAGACGTATCTACATCAATAAATTATAATTTAAAAAAACTAAAAAACACGCTTTAATGAACTAAAAAGTAAAAAATAATTAATTTTATTGTAAAAAAGCGTGGGGTAGTATGAAAATATGATACAAAGCACCCCACGCTTTTTTACAATAAAATTAATTATTTTTTACTTTTTAGTTCATTAAAGCGTGTTTTTTAGTTTTTTTAAATTATAATTTATTTTTGCTTTTTAGTCCTGGAGATCCTGGTCAGGATAATGGGACAAACTCATGGAATTATTGTATTGTCGTCGGTCCTTGATAAGTGTGCAAAGTTTAAACTAAATCTGACCGTTCAAAGTTGGTCAAAATCAAGTTCAAAGAAGTCGGTTACAAACTGACAAACAAGCAAACAAGCAAGCACACAAGCAAGCAAGCCCGCAAGCAAGCATACAGGTGAAGCTAATATAAGCGTGTTAAAAATACAGAAGATTATAAACCTTTACTATAATATTTATAGTAAAAAAAGGCTTTGGTCTACAACACACAATGAAAGGTGTGAAGTTTTTTTATATACGGACTATAATTTTCCATTTCATTGCGGGATGAAATTAATAAATTAAAAAATAAATGTCGTGAAATTAATTTCTTTTTTTACGTCAAATCTACTTTCTTTCGCTCTTCCATCTCCACACAACAGACCTCATTAGTCGGCTCATCAGTCAGCCAACTGGATTCCCGTAGAGGAAGGTGTTGCGCGCGTTCAAAAACTAAACGCGTTCACTTTTTTCAGGCCACCATTTTTATTTATTATGGTATTATTATTATGTATTATTATACCTCAGAACTCTGTCATTTATAAACCGATTTGGAAATTTTTTTTTGTTATTTGAAAGGATATACTTTCAGATTGGTCCCATAGAAATTTCATCAAAATCGGTTCAGTAGTTCGGCTGATTTTAATAAAAGTTAGTAACTGCGTGTGATTCTTTAAGGTAAATGTCACTTTTTGACACATCAGACAGCGTAAGAAAGTCGGTTTAATAAAAGTGAGTAACGGCGTGTGATTCCTTTAAGGTTAATGTCACTTTTTGACACTAAAAAGTAAAAAATAAAAAACTTTTTAACAAAAAAAAACCTCCTTCAAAAAGCCACAAAAAAGAGGAAAATAATGAAATTTTGAGGTGTGCGCCAATTTAATAAAATATGAAGTTGGTTAAAAAGAAGATATTAATCACTATACTATACTTTTTAACCGACTTCATATTTTATTAAATTGGCGCAGACCTCAAAATTTCATTATTTTAATCTTTTTAGTGGCTTTTTGAAGGAGGTTTTTTTTTTGTTAAAAAGTTTTTTGAGTCATATCGTGTCTTTTTCTACAAACACAATTAATTTGAAATATATTTTAATTTGATAATCGACTTTTGTTCGTGAAGCATTACTCTTTAGTAAAAGCACGCCACTGACAAATACAAAACTAGTAACGACTCACAGTCGGTATTCGTAATCATTTTATAACGCGTTTTGCACCGGCGGAGACGTAAATCTTATTTAATTTCATTTTATTTTATTTTTTCTTTGTCGGTTTTACATTCACTGCTCTGCAGCGTGTAGAAATTTTCAACTAAGTGCCGCCTTTTTTCTTCATTTTATTTTCATTTACACTTATATTGCGATCTGTCAAAGGGGAGGGGCTTTAAAAACATGGCGGAGTTAAGGGAAAAATCTCAATAGTTTCTATGGTAATATTGTCAGTGGCGGACTAAGCCCGTCGGGCGGCAGAACTAAATGAGGCCCCCGGTCTGCTTAGAAATTAATGTATTTGTAGTGTAAATTTCGTAAAAAAGTGAATAATATAGATGTAATGGCTCACAAAAAAATCAAATATTTATAATAAACGACCTACCTACGTTTATATTTTGTATACGTACGGGGTCTCCAACTCCAAACTGTCTCTTACTTACTAAACATATTTTGACCTTGTTTGGAATTTGATTAAGAAGGACTTCCCGAGATTTGGAGGTCCCCAGGATTAGAGCCCGAGGCGAGCCGCCCCCTCCGCCCCTCCTTGCCCACCACTGATTATAGTTTAGAAAAATATAAATACATAATTTTTTTACAAGCTTTTATTTAACTTGACCTGTCTCTCCGGGACAAATCTGGCAATCGAATTTTCGATCACTTCCCGATATCCAATCATGCTGAAATTTTGCACCCACCTTTTTTTTATTCAAAGATACAGTTTCTTCACATTTCATTAGAAAACAATCCGTGAGGTGGGTCGTTTATTAGGACTAAAGTGCGACCCTTGAGGTCCACACAACGAAATTCCCAGTTTGATAAATATTTAACAATAATAATTAAATTAGAAATTACACAGAAAAGCAATCATTTTAATTATTAAAACATAATTATTATTTATTTTTAACAATAATTAAAAAAAAAAAAAAAACGGCTGAACCTATTTTTATAAAATTTGACACCTTTACGAAGTCGAAATAATTTTTTATTCGCGAGATATTGTGTAAACTCTACTTTTTTGGAGGTTATTTGGTTAAGAAAAAAGAACGGCTGAACCGATTTTGAAAAAATTTCTTTCAGATCATATTTACGTTAATACGCGTCGATTGGCACCGTAACATAGTCGATATCATTTTTCATTCTGGAGATTTCGTCTTAGAAATAAATGGACACATACGTACACACACATACACACACACAGATATCTTTCTAAAAATAGTGTGGTGACCTTGAAACATAAAATTTTTTTCTCCATTTTGATTTCGATTTTCGGACCCATTACAATAACTTCCAATGGGAAGTTAATAATTTGCTGTAAAGTAAATTTTACAGGACAATAACTGATATAGTTTTTAAGCCATGATATTAGAAAACGTCGCGGAATCCATTTTCAATAAACTTTTTGTTTATTTTACTTGCTTTATTTTTGTATAATAAACAATTTCACGATAAATTTACATTATTAGAGCAT
Source organism: Mongoloraphidia duomilia (assembly GCA_039654895.1). Taxonomy (NCBI): domain Eukaryota; kingdom Metazoa; phylum Arthropoda; class Insecta; order Raphidioptera; family Raphidiidae; genus Mongoloraphidia; species Mongoloraphidia duomilia. The sequence continues at coordinate 417,986 of CM077521.1, read as the reverse complement.
GCAGATTTTTCTTTTATTCGAATAAAATTTTCTACCACCAGATGTCATAAGCCCATTTGACAGATCCCAATATCTAAGTAATATAAATTGATATACATAACTATTTTTATAAGTAAAAAAACCCTCAAATCAAACTTGCATCTACTTTTAGTCTTAGCATTGTCGTATTTATTCTATTTAAGACAACATCGCCTCATGATGACTGCTAAAAGCCTAAGGTAAGTAAAAATATTTATATATAGCCCAAAATATAAATTTTAGGTTAAAGGTCAAACTGCGAACTTTATGACGCCTCTGTTGTCTAGCGTCTATAATTTAAAATATTTATCTGACGCAGCCACCTGTTTACCGTAGAATTTTTCTATACAGAAACGGAGTGTAGGTATATTTTTTGACTCAATAAAAAGGAACGCCACTGTCTCCAAAGCGAGTTACCGCTAAGCTGAAATTACATTTAATCTCCAAACTTATCTTTTATACATTTTGTTACTTTGCTCCCATTTTACAAACAAATTTCAGCGGGAACTTTGTATATCAGTGGCAACATTTGTGAATTCTAAATGTTTATTAATTTATTTTAACTCCAAAACATTTTATTTCAACATCAAATTTAGATTTCTCTAGCTCACCTAATTTTCAAAAATCAACAACAAAAAGTTTAGTAAAATAAATAATGTCCCGCTAAATTTTAAATTTCCTTACTGAGCTAAGTAAGATACAACGATGCATAATATAATGATAATGATTAGTCATAAAAAATTATAATTTAAAAAAACTAAAAAACACGCTTTAATGAGCTAAAAAGTAAAAAATAATTTATTTTATTGTAAAAAAGCGTGGGGTGCTTTGTATCATATTTTCATACTACCCCACGCTTTTTTACAATAAAATTAATTATTTTTTACTTTTTAGTTCATTAAAGCGTGTTTTTTAGTTTTTTTAAATTATAATTTATTTTTGCTTTTTAGATCCTGGAGATCCTGGTCAGGATAATGGGACAAACTTATTGAATTGTTGTATTGTCGTCGGTCCTTGATAAGTGTGCAAAGTTTAAACTAAATCTGACCGTTCAAAGTTGGTCAAAATCAAGTTCAAAGAAGTCGGTTACAAACTGACAAACAAGCAAGCAAGCAAACATACAGGTGAAGCTAATATAAGCGTGTTAAAAATGGGTCTTGACAGACGGACACCCAGCCAGCCAGCCAGCCAGCCAGACAGACAAACGAGTGATCCTATAAAGGTTCCGTTTTTTTCTTATTGAGGTACGGAACCCTAAAAACAACATGAATTTATTAAAATTAATTAATTATATAATTTTAATTATTATTTGCCAGGATTCATGCCACAAAAACACACAATCTATAAAAATTTCAACTCTCTTACCGTTTGTGAGATAGAGCCTTGTGACAGACGGACGGACGGACATCGTAAGCTCAGTAATAGTGACGTAATCTGATTCCAACCAATATCGATATTACGTCATCACGGTTAAACATAAACCAAGTGAACGACGAAATGGTTCATCAGATTACGTGCGTTTTAAGTACGCTATTATTATTGACGACTTTAAATTACATTTTCTCACAAAATAAAGAGTTCGGCGAACGTATAACTTTTACAATATTCTAGATTGGGTTGAACTCTCTGATGATGCTGTAAAAAAATGCGGAACAACCCCTTTGGAATAAATATTTTTATTAATACACGCTTTTGATAACCGAACTTTGCTTTTCCATTTTTAACTTCCCATTGGAAGTTATTGTAATGGGTCCGAAAATCGAAATCAAAATGTATAACAAATTTTTATGTTTCAAGGTCACTACACTATTTTTAAACTATTTTTAGAAAGATGTCTGTGTGTGTGTACGTATACGTACGTACGTATGTGTCCGTTTTTTTCTAAGACGAAATCTCTAAAATGAAAAATGATAGCGACTACGTTAGGGTGCCTATCGACGCGTATTAACGTAAATATGATCTGAGAGAAATTTTTTCAAAATCGGTTCAGCCGTTCTTTTTTTTAACCAAATAGACTCCAAAAAGTAGATTTTACACAATATCTCGTGAATAAAAAATTATATCGACATCGTAAGGGTGTCAATCGAGGCGTGTTAACGTCATTTTGATCCGACATAAATTTTATAAAATTCGGTTCAGCCGTTTTTTTTAATTATTGTTAAAAATAAATAATAATTATGTTTTAATGATTAAAATGATCACTTTTCTGTGTAATATCTAATTTAATTATTATTATTAAATATTTATCAAACTGGGAAGTTCGTCGTGTGGACCTTTAGTCCTAATAAATGACCCACCTCACGGCTTGTTTTTTAATCCTCCTGCAGACTCTCCAGACCTCCAGAAAACACGTGGGTCAATTTTCTCCGCGAGGAACATCTCGTACATTAATTGTGCGTCATTTGAAAACAATAGAGCGTCTCGTAAAAACATTTGAATGACTAAAGAAACAAAATGATACACGCAAAACAAAAGAACCGTAGAGAGTTGAAGTGTGCTGTGATGAAAGCTCGTGTCTGATTCGATAATCCTCGATGTGTATGTGAGGACATGAAGGCGGTATTTTGTCGAGTCGGAGAGCAGAAGTGTGGGGAGCCGTTCAAGCGCATCATTTTGCCTGGACTGAACGCAATAAGCGCTCGCCGAAGGGATTTTCATAGCTTCTGACAATATAAAATATACAATAGACTGCAATCTACGTCGGGCAAGAGCTGACTCGGGATAGCAAATCCAGCAACTTATCTCAATTTTCGTCCCAGAACCTCCTTGTTTCTGAGAGTCTTTTCTATTTTAGAGTTCCGTACCTCAGAATAAAAAAAATGGAACCCTTATAGGATCACTTTGTTGCCCGTCTGTCTGTCCGTCAAGACTCAAGACCCTTTTTCTCAGGAACGGCTAGAGGTATCAAGTTGAAACTATATAAATACCTAGGCGATCAAGTCACCCTCTAAGAGAGGGGGTTAATACCGACATTTCCCTTGTATTGTGTAAGTAATAATGAAATAATATGAATTTAAATAAAAAACTTTTTAACAAAAAAAAACCTCCTTCAAAAAGGCACTAAAAAGAGGAAAATAATGAAATTCTGAGGTCTTTGCCAATTAAAATATGAAGTTGGTTAAAAAGAAGATATTAATCACTATACTATACTTTTTAACCGACTTCATATTTTAATTGGCACAGACCTCAAAATTTCATTATTTTCCTCTTTTTAGTGCCTTTTTGAAGGAGGTTTTTTTTTGTTAAAAAGTTTTTTATTTTTTACTTTTTAGTGTCAAAAAGTAACATTTACCTGAAAGAATCACACGCCGTTACTTACTTTTATAAAAAAATCAGCCGAACTACTGAACCGATTTTGATGATATTTCTATGGGACCTATCTGAAAGTATATCCTTTCAAATAAAAAAAAAATTTCAAAATCGGTTCATAAACGACGAATTTATCCGCGAACATACATAAAACATAACCACATAAAAATATATACGGTCGAATTGAGAAACCTCCTTTTTTGAAGTTGGTTAAAAATAGGTATGTCAGTATCGCCGGTACAGACAGATGACGTGAATACCTTTAAACACAAATAATTGTCTTAACATAACCACTTTTATTTATCTTATAAAATCAATTGTACTTCCAACTATTTCCGTATCATCTAATATTTCTCAAATGCAACCCCAGTATGTGACAGACGTTAATATGTTTAACTGAACAGACAGCTACTATATCACAATTCACTGTTTACTGGAACAACGTGAACCAAATTCAAATTCAGTATTTATTAATTTCTGTATGCATAATGAAAGTGCAAATTTTCACACCTGTATCCGTTTACCTGTATTATATTAATTAACCCTTAAGTGGGCGCGTGCAAAAGTCCATTTGTCACCTTAAAAGAACCCCGACTAAATCGGTCTTCTTGTGTGATTTTACAACAATACATTCGTCGTGTCTTGAATTGAATTGTGAATTATAGACGCTCGACATCAGAGGTCAGTAGCGTCTGTCATTCGTCGTGTCGTTTACAAGCACTTAAGAGAATGTTACCAGCAATGCTGTCTCTTGATATTGTACATGGAAATCAATCTAAGCGTCCTCTATAGGGTTAATCGTTAACGTATAATATTATAAACTGTCAAAGCAGACTTGATCATGAAGGCGAATTATCTTAAAAATAAACACACCTGTTCCACCCTCGCGTAATATTTTGTAGCTGGATGACCGAGCTTTGCTCGGAAGAGTTAATTAAAAACTTATGTCATGCATAAAAAAATAAGTACAGCAATTTAAACGTATTGTGGCTGTGCTAATGTTTTTGTCTTTTAATAAAAATCAAAAATCAATAAAAAACGAGGGCTTGAGAATGGCCGAGCGTTTAGCAATGCTGTTGGCGTTGCTGTGGTTCCTCTATTACAAGTCCCCAGTTCCCGGGTTCTACCCCAGGAGCTGGTAAAAGTGTCAATTGGATTTTCAATTTATTATTAAAATAATGAATTGAAAATATGAATTGGTGCTATAAGGCCCAAATAACCTTAGCTGTTGGTGGTATTTAAAACACACACAATAAAAAACGTATTTATCCAGGGATAACACCTAGCTAAATCGATTTCTCGTCCCCAAAATTCTGTAAATTTCATCAAAATCGTTACAACCGTTTTTGAGAAAAAATAATATTGTAGCAAAAACCCAGACAATCGAAGCATCCAGAACAAATAACAATAGTGAGGCGTGGCATTATATCGAAGACACAGGTAATCACCAGAATGATCTGGAAAATGCGCGAGCGTGGTGGGGGTCAAGCTGCTAGCTCTGTATAAGCAAGAACAGTCACCGGAACGAACAACGAGTGTCGAGTGACAGTTGAAATAAATACAGTTCAGTGCGCTTCAGTTGTGTTATTATTATATAAACTGTTGACTGTTGAAATTGACTTTTCATTGTTACGATTTATTGTATATTATTATTTACATTTTTTAATTGTTGGAAATAAATAATTTATTCCACCCACGTAAGAAAACAGTTTTGTTACAATATGTTGCTCGTATTATGGTATAGACTATAGGTCATAGGATACAAATTATCATTCTCTATTTTGAGTAGACGCTCGACAACTGAGGTCGTTAGCGTCTAATCGACAATACAGAGTACAAAAAGAGACACTCCGATGTCAGCTGCGCATATCTGCGGCAGTTTCTGTGAAATAACTACGCGCTGTGATAGCGAGAAACGTAAAACTCACTCACACACTGACAGACACACAGTGCCTCCCCTCTGTCGGCGTAGACGTGAACTTACTACGTGTTTAATCTTTAACACTTGTGAAAGCGTTTCCGTGTTTTTGTTTTTTCAGAATAAAATATTTCCCGTCTATCTCTATTCTACAATAGTTACTTCAGAGAGGCACCGACTATTTAGAACGGACGCTCCTAGCTCAGTACCTACATAAAACTAGTGCACATAATCTGTCACAGTGGCGTAGCTAAAAATATCGGGCAGGGCCGTAGCTAGGGGGGGGGGCCTTAAGAGGCAATGCCCTACCTTAAACAACAACAAGATTAAATTCGTTGGACTAAATGAAGTTCTTCGGAAATTTGATTACATGGCAAGTTCTGTATTTTTTTTTTCAATAAATTGTCATTTACCGTTTTCATGCTTTTGTAATTTGATATCACTAAATGAGGTGGGCAATCCAATTAAAAAATTTCAGTCTTTTGCTTCAGCCCTACTTTAAACTTTCAGTGCCCTATCTTGAATTCAGCTCTATAGCTACGGCCCTGATATCGGGTCCTTACACAAGCATAGTCGGAGAACCTCCAGGTCTGGATTTCTGCCTAGGCCAACAAGGCACCGGCCTAGGGGCCCAACCGCCGAGGGGGCCCCGACCAAGGCGGAGATTGAAATTAAAGAAATGAAAGCCCAAAAATGTTGTAAGATAACCCAATTGACGACTTTTTTTTTGCTAAATTTCCATCCAATTCCATTTTCTCCCTTTTTTTGGGCTTGTGGGACCCAACTGTCAAGTGCCTAGGGGCCCTGCGTCTTTAAGTCCGGGCCTGCGGACCCCCCTCTTTGTTGATACAAATTTTTGATAATTTTACTGTTATAAAATATTTTTTGCCATACCCACTACAAGATAGCAACTTTCGATGCATGTATACCGGATCATTTAACAGGCAGGCGTGCGGAAAGTGTTTTACTTACCGCACTAGTGCTGTCAATTTTTGAAGCTATGCTTCTATAGGCGCGTTAGACGATTTCTGGCAAGGCGTGAACTTATAGATTCGCGTCAGGGTAAAATCATCACGCTCATGTTATTAATTAAAAGTATATCTATAGCTATGGCCAGCGGTGAAAGTAATACACTGGCGCACGCGCAGTGGCCTATGTAAAATTAATATCAGAGAGTTTTATAGGACACAAAAAAATAAAATGACGTCAGATTTCAAAATGACGGCCATATGTACCTACTTTTGTAATAATTATCCGTTCTTTTTGAAAATTGATATTTTGGTTTTATAGGACACAAAATAATAAACTGGCGTCAGATTTCAAAATGGCGGCCATATGTACCTACTTTTGTAAAAATTATCCGTTCTTTTTGAAAATTGATATTTTGGTTTTATAGGACGCAAAAACACGAAATGTTACAATTACCACAAAACACCAAACCATAACAAACACTCTCGACGTACGTTTCGCCAACCAAGTTGGCATCATCAGGAGATGATTAAAACGTTTTAATCATCTCCTGATTATGCCAACTTGGTTGGCGAAACGTACGTCGAGAGTGTTTGTTATGGTTTGGTGTTTTGTGGTAATTGTAACATTTCGTATCTTTACACCAAAGGTTCCACCATTTTTTATTGAGGACGCAAAAAAATAAAATGGCGTCAGATTTCAAAATGGCGGACATATGTACTTTTGTAAAAATTATCCGATCTTTTTGAAAATTGATATTTAAGAGTTTTATAGGACACAAAAAAATAAAATTGCATCAGAGTTCAAAATGGCGGTCAAATAGTAACTTTTCAATTGTATTGTCTATATAGCTTTGATAAATTCGGTTTTATATACAATGCGTAAAAAGCATAGCTTCTGTCGGGTGTCCCATGACACCTCTTGACTATTTTTTATTTACTTAAGTGTAGTAAATGAGCGAGAGTGAGCGAGTTTTATTTTTACCATGTGGTCTTATTATGCAGTTTCTGATAATCCGTCCTGTAAATCAGAAAGTGCTCTGTACAGATAATTCGACTCACCTTTCGTAAACTTGCTGACCTCGAATCACAGCCACCGCGACTTTCGAAAAGCACGTTGAATGGCGTCGCTCTTATATAAGAGAAAAACAAAAAGCAACACTGAACTCGCATAAAAAGTATACTTATATAATATGTAGGTACCAACATAAACACGTAAGTACTTCACAATAAAAGAACTGCTCCACGAGAGCCATGAGCCGTGAGTGAAGTATTTTCTTAACAGTTAAAAACTATTCGAGACATCGTAAAATAACTTTAAGTAGGTATATAATAGTTACTTATATAATATATAAAATATCGCTGGTTGCGACAAAAGTGCGACTTTTTCGACCAAATTATGCTTTAACTTTCAAACAATTTTAAAACATAACTTTCTATTCGTTGTATCGTTTACTAGTCTGTACCTTCTGTTTAGTAGTGATGGGCGATTACACGATGTTTTTACAATCGAAACAATTGTACTCGTTCATAATGACAATCGAATCCACAATCGACTCGGAGTTTGATTTTACAATCGAAATGTTCGATTGTTCAAGTCGATTATTTGCCACTGCATAGGTTATAGCAATAGCAGCGAATGAGAATACATATAATCGCGATTCAAGGTTATATGCTAGTCGACTGACGTTCACGCGACTCAATTGATTGTTCACACTGTTTCAGTTGGTACTCACTACTCTGTGATCTCTTCACTATTGAATTCGTATTACGCGATTGCTGCACAATCGACCATCGACTCGACCACGCAGTTGTTGAGTGATGAACGATTGCATATTATGTGGCTCTCGACAGTGTACGATTCAGTAGATACTATGCGACTTGGTCTCGGTGAAGTATGAAACAACGACAATCGAGTCCAAGTGATAACCATCGAGAGTCATCGAGATGTTTGAACAATCGACTAAAACTTCTCGTATCGTGCATCACTATAACTGTTTAGCTCGCGCTAATGTCGAATTTACCGATAAGCCCACACGCAACCAAAATTACAGACAATAATCTCGTTAGTATTTTATATAGTAGCAAACCCCAAAATGTTACGCCGCTGGCCACAATACCCCAAGATGCTACGCCGCTGGCTACCATAGAAGCGTCGAGAACAGGTCACAGTGGTGAGACGTGGAATGATATCGAAGATACGAGTAACCGCCAGAATATTCTGGAAAGCGCGCGAGTGTGCTGGGTCAAGCTGCTCGAACTATATAAGCGAAATACGAGGGAATCAGGCAATCAGTTGTGAATCAGTGTCGTGATAGTATACAACCAACAAATAAATACAGTATATAAGTCTAGTTATTTGTTCAGTGCTATTGAAGTGTTTCACTTTGTTTGAGAATTACTATTGTGTTGACTGTTAGAATTGACATATCATTGTTGCGTTTGTTATTATTTTATTGTTATTGAATTGTTGTTACATTTTTAATTATTGTAAATAAATAGTTATTCCGCCCACGTAGAAAACAGTTTTGTTACAATATATTAGTATTGACAGTTCAGATCAGACATTAAAATTAAAAACAAGAAATGCTCAACAACTTTTTTGTGAACACACTGTAGATGAACCGGCTGCCATTTAGTGTGTATAATAATTATCTAATTGAACAGCAACACGAATTTCAACTTCAAATAAATAAAATAAAAAAAATAAATAAAACTTCTCGTCCTTTTATTTTTTTCGGGCACAATATGTGTTGTAGGTCGTAGGAAATCTCGAGTTTTTCGCGACCCATTATCTGGCAGGTCTGCCAACAAACAGCCAAAGGAAGCAATAAGTCTGACAAAAGCAAGTCTACCAACATCAGCATATTAATTCACAGCTAATGTAGCCTGAGGAATAGAATAGACCGGAACGCCGCGAGTGATATCCTAAATCATACACCAGGCACTGTGGGACGCCAGATAACAGAACTAAACTGCATCGCGACGCTGCTTACGTCACAGGACCGGACATTTTTCTTTTTTACAACCGACTCTTCACCTGGATAACGGGATTAATAGGTGGGTCCCTTTTATAAGTAGCGATGATTAGAAATACCTGCACACGCTTTTACAGTGTTATAAAAATTATTGTAAATCGTCCTTAAATAATATTTAATAAGGAAAAAGGAGTAGATATTTTTTATAATAATATTTTAATGTTTAATCATAATAATGTGTCTGTCAAAAAACCGACATTAGTCATTTTGGCACTCCACGAGGGCAGTGTAGCTTAGTGGATAGCGTACTTGGTACCAGCCTCTAGACTAGACTGTCGTGAGTTCGAATCCCACCTGCGCTCATGCATGTTTTATGATGTTATTTAGTTTTAAGTTAGGTGTTATTTAATGTAATTTAAAACGCTATTGACCTAAGTTGTCGACGCGTCTATAATCTACAATAAATAAAATAAATTGACACTCCACTGTTCAATTTCCCAATAAACAATTTTCAAAAGCGTATTGAAAAAAATCTCTCATGTACCTAAGTCCGGCTCTGTCGGTTATAAAAGATCAGCGCGCGAGAGAAACAGAACGTTGGCTTTCGGTGTTTTGGCTAGTGTGTGTAAGTCCACGCCATACGGCAGTCGCCGGGAAAATCAAATTTATCGCTTTTTGATTGGTTGATTTATTCGATTACATCCAGTGTTAAACATTTCACTGGTTCATAACTTTAACGCATCCGATTCGAGCTTCAGAATTGGAAGTGCAACTTGCAAGGCCACTTATTAGCAACAGATGCAGACAGATTAAATAATGAATAAGACGCTTATGACTTCTGTTATCGAGCGTCTATAATCTACAACATTTGTCATAAATAATGAAATGGCCAAATGTTTTTATTTGCAACTTTTGGGAATAACCTAGGATTCAATTTTAAAATCATTCGTAAGATGCGAGCCTCGCTTTACTATAATTAATTAATTGTAAATTATAGACGCGTCGACAACTCAGGTCATTAGCGTCTTCAACACAACAAATAATCAATTTGTGTATTAGAATCCGCCAGCCGGTATACACAAACCGACAGGTACGAGCTCGGGTCCCTGGGAGCGCTAATTCCCAAAGAACATTGGAATGCAATTTGCGTTAGCAACCACATTCCAATGCGGTATGGCATAAAATACCATACATATATTTATCTCGTGCGTAATAATATTATGACTCGTGTGACTGTCACTACTCGTCAGTAATATGTCTCATTACGCAACTAGATATACAATATACTGACATTACATTTTTAGTGTTCCGTACCTCCGTATGGAACCCTATTACCTTGCCTACGATGTCTTTATGTCCGTCTGTCACATCATGGCTCTATCTCACAAGGGCTTGAGAATGGCCGAGCGTGTAACAATGCTGTTGTTTACATGGCGTTGCTATGGTTTCTCTATTACAAGTCCTCAGTTCCCGGGTTCTAGCCCGAGAGCTGGTAAAAATGTCAATTGGATTTTCAATTTATTATTAAAAAAAATAATAATGAATTGGTGCTAGGCCCAAATTACATTAGCTGTTGGTGGTCTTTAAAACACACCATCTATCTCACAAACGGTAAGAGGTAGCTAGCTAAAAAAAAAAAAAATAAAAATATATGAGCACTGTGGTTGGAATAAAATCAAAAATAAAGATAGTTACTTCTTACCACAACAGTTTTATTGATGGATGTACATTTCGAAAGCTATGCTTTCATCTTCAGCAAACAATATACATGTATAGTGTTTGCTAAAGATGAAAGCATAGCTTTCGAAATGTACAACAGTTTTATTGATGGATGTACATTTCGAAAGCTATACTTTCATCTTCAGCAAACAATATACATGTATAGTGTTTGCTAAAGATGAAAGCATAGCTTTCGAAATGTACAACAGTTTTATTGATGGATGTACATTTCGAAAGCTATGCTTTCATCTTCAGCAAACAATATACATGTATAGTGTTTGCTGAAGATGAAAGCATAGCTTTCGAAATGTACATCCATCAATAAAACTGTTGTGGTAAGAAGTAGCTATCTTTATATTTGTTTTTAGGTAGCTAGTTGCCAGTGTGTTTCGATAAAGTTCGGACATGGGAGAGTTCTTTGCAATTTTTTTTTGTATATCTATGGATTATTATGAACTATAGTATTTTGAATAGGCAATATACTGCGACAGACATATATTGTTGAATATTTTCGACGTTTTTTCAATGTGACAAAGTTATTCGTTTTCTCCTTTTTTATTTCACAATTCAATACCTAGGTGATATTTTTCATCTTTATGCGAAATTTTATAAATGATACAAACATAATATTATATTTTATATATTTTGTTTGAACCTCATTTGTTATTGGTTTCATTCTTCATTTGTTATGAAAAATATTTGACAATGTATTATTTTTTTATATTTCGCGGCAATAAATCAACAAATCTATTTATACAACATTAAAAATATTTTTCAAGTAACTCATTAAAGCGTTCAGCGTTTCAAATGATCTATAAAAATAATTTGAACAGATGTTTTCCATGTAAATATGAACTAACGTTATCGACCTTAGTTGTCGAGCGTCTAAAATTTACAATAACTAAATAAATGTTACTATGAAAATGATAAAAAGAATATGCCTACTCAAAATTAAATGTTGTTTGATCTATTGACCTTTGTTAGCAATATTTCTTATATAGCGACCATTTGGTAGAATTTTCAGGGCCGCACTTAGAATTTCTTTATAATTCACGGATTTTATAATAATAGACTGTATATCTAGTGGCGTAATGAGGTTTATCACTGACGAGTTGTGTAAAAACTATAGCAAAAGCGAGTTTTTATACAGTCACACGAGTCATAATATCATTACGCACGAGATACATACGCCATACCCACTATAAAATAGCTGCTTTTCACTTCATTTTCAGTATTTTCAAAAAATGTTGACAGTTCGTTTGCATCGCCATCTTTACATTTACAACAGGCCGTGAGTATGTGATAAATAAAAGTTACTTTCGGCACGCAAACAAATAAAATTGCTTATTAGTAATAAATGTTATTATAACATAGAGGAATTTTTTAATTCTAGATTTTAAATATTGTATCTGTATTAATTGATGACTTCACACTGTACTTAATACTTTTGTGAGTAAATATATCTAATCTAATCTAATCTAATCTAATGACCCAATACAGGCCGGTATACATGCATTGAAAGTAGCTATTTTGTAGTGGGTATGGCAAAATAAATTTCATTATATACATAATTTTAAATTGGCGATGTTTTTATATATCTATTTGTAAAACGATTTATTGCGTTTCTTTTTTGTAAATAAAAAATTATCAAAATAAAATTTTGTTAATAACAACATTACAGCAGCAATAATAATAGAACAATGTTAAGACACTTTTTTTTCTTCATCGTTGAAAACTGCGAATTGTGGAATATTGTAGTTCACTTCTTTTCCCCATATAATAATTTGCAAAGCGTAACCTACGAAGTATAGCATAAGCAATCCCGTGGAATAGATAGAGATAAAGGCTATCCTTTGGACCCACGTGAGCGAATAAAAAATCGGGTATATCCATAGTCCGGTTGTAAAATATGTGCCAATCAAACTGCAACAATTTAATATAGTTAATTTCTTTATCGGGGTGTTCAAATTATTAGACAAAACGCGTGAAAAATTAGTATTTTTTTAACCGACTTTAAAAAAGGAGGTGGTTCTCTGGCATGAACCCCATTAAAAGTTAATGGGGAAAAGGATCAGACAATGTACCATATAAGTTCATGGTTTCCGGACTTGTAGGCCGTGGTCCGGTGGTATTTCTACCTGACGATTCGTCTACAACTGCGGTAGACATTCTCAAAGGCGATGTGGCAGCGGTCGAAGTGTCCTCCTTGGCGGCTCACAGGTCAGTGTGTCAGTGACTGGTGTCCTCCCTTCTTTTATGCCTAGTGCCAGTGTGTTCTCTGTTCGGTCGTAGTCCGTCTCTCTGTTATTGGTCAACTGCGCAGTGTGTAGTACGGTGGGGGTGAGTAGAGAACTCACCCCCACCACTAGGCATAAAAGAAGGGATGACACCAGTCACTGACACACTGACCTGTCAGCCGCCAAGGAGGACACTTCGACCGCTGCCATATCGCCTTTGAGAATGTCTACCGCAGTTTTAGACGAAACATCAGGTAGAAATACCACCGGACCACGGCCTACAAGTCCGGAAACCATGAAGACTTGGAACAACGCCGGCCGTGAAAGCTTGCACATCTGGATAATATACCATAAGCTGTACAATGCCGGATCTCATAAAACAACTCATTTAGGTGTGACACCATATAATCGATTAATTTACGCCAAAGCGATTTATGTGTATAAAATGTCTTTTAGTCTAATAATTTGAACAAAAAATCGTTATAATATTAAAAAATTTTGGAGCATACAAGTAATTCAAGAATTACAAGGCGCGATATTCATGTAGGTATTGTGTGTAAACGGTTTTACCGAACATAGGGAAAATAAAACTAAGAAGATCAATTTTGTAGTAGGCTATGGCCATAAGACCTAATGTAAATATGTATTGGATTACATAGAAAAAATAGTGCAGTGAATTTTTTAAACAATTTTCCATAGCAACGGTTGACTATTAAGCGAAACTCGGAACCAGCTAAAAAAAAAAGTCTTGAGGTGTCGTAAGATACCCGACAGAAGCTATGTTTCTTACGCATTGTATATAAAACCGAATTTATCAAAGATATAAACAATACAATTAAAAAGTTATTATTTGACTGCCATTTTGAAATCTGACGCCATTTTATTTTTTTGTGTCTTATTAAACTCTCAAATATCAAATTTCAAAAGGATTGGATAATTTTTACAAAGAAGTATATACTTATGGCCGCCATTTTAAAATATGACGTCATTTTATATTTTTGCGTTCTATAAAACTCGTCAATATCTATTTTCAAAAAGATCAGATAATTTTTACACAAAAAGTACATATTGCCGCCATTTTGAAATCTGACGTCATTTTATTTTTTTGTGTCTTATGAAACTCTCAAATATCAATTTTCAAAAGGATCGTATAATTTTTAGAAAGGAGTACATACGGCCGCCATTTTTAAATCTGATGTCATTTTATTTTTTTGTGTCCTTTGAAACTCTCAAATACCGATTTTCAAAACAATCGGATAATTTTTACAAAAAACTACATTTGGCCGTCTTTTTTAAATCTGACGTCATTTCATTTTTTTGTGTTCTATGAAACCCTCAAATATCAATTTTCAAAAGGATCGGATAATTTTTACAAAAATGTACATACGGCCGCCATTTTGAAATCTGACGTCATTTTATTTTTTTGTGTCTTATGAAACTCTCAAATATCAATTTTCAAAAGGATCGTATAATTTTTAGAAAGGAGTACTACATATTTCCGCCATTTTGAAATCTGACGCTACTTTATTTTTTTGTGTCCTATAAAACTCGCAAATATCAATTTTCAAAAGGATCGGATAATTTTTACAAAAAAGTATATATAATGGCAGCCATTTTGAAATCTGACGTCATTTTATTTTTTTGTGTCCTATGAAACTCTCAAATATCAATTTTCAAAAGGATCTGATAATTCTTACAAAAAAGTACATATGGCCGCCATTTTGAAATCTGGCACCATTTAATTTTTTTGTGTCCTATGAAACTCTCAAATATCAATTTTCAAAAGGATCAGATGATTTTTACAACAGAGTACATGTGGCCGCCATTTTGAAAAATCTGACGTCATTTTATTTTTTGGTGTCCTATGAAACTCTCAAATATCAATTTTCAAAAGGATCGGATAATTTTTACAAAACAGTTCATATGGCCGCCATTTTGAAAAATCTGACGTCATTTTATTTTTTGTGTCCTATAAAACTCTCAAATATTAATTTTCAAAAGAATCGGATAATTTTTACAAAAAAGTACATATGGCCGCCATTTTGAAATCTGACGCCATTTTATTTTTTTGTGCTTTATTTCCTTAGTCTGATTTTATAACATTTATCCGATCCACTGAAACGTTACCGGAGAAAGACCTTTTGCCTCTGAAAATTCAAAAGTACGATTTGCACCCGGACGAAAGCCGGGCCGGTCAGCTAGTTATCATAATATTGTATTGTCACCGGAGCTACACATGTGTGCAAAATTTCAACTCAATCGGATCACGGGAAGTGGGTGAAAATTCAAAAGTACGATTTACACCCGGACGAAAGCCGGGCCGGTCAGCTAGTTACCATAATATTGTATTGTCACCGGAGCTACAGATGTGTGCAAAATTTCAACTCAATCGGATCATAGAAAGTGGGTGAAAATTCAAAAGTACGATTTGCACCCGGACGAAAGCCGGGCCGGTCAGCTAGTTATCATAATATTGTATTGTCACCGGAGCTACACATGTGTGCAAAATTTCAACTCAATCGGATCACGGGAAGTGGGTGAAAATTCAAAAGTACGATTTACACCCGGACGAAACCGGGCCGGTCAGCTAGTTACCATAATATTGTATTGTCACCGGAGCTACAGATGTGTGCAAAATTTCAACTCAATCGGATCATAGAAAGTGGGTGAAAGTTCAAAAGTACGATTTACGCCCGGACGAACCGGGCCGGTCAGTTAGTTACCATAATATTGTTTTGTCACCGTAGCTACACATGTGTGCAAAATTTCAACTCAGTCGGTCGCAAGATTTGTAACAAATATACGGGATCAAGCTAAATTAAACCATACCGTTTAAAAAACAAAGCATCTACTACCTACTTACTTTTGCGTGATGTCAGAACATACGTTTTTATTTGAGAATCAGTTCGGTTGCTTTTGCGTGATGCCAGAATATTTTAAAACTCGCAGTCGCATAAGAAGTTATTTACTTAAAAAAAAATCATATAAATCGGATCAGTGGTTCTTGAGTTATAAGCGTACAAAGAGACATACAGACAGAGAAAGTCAAATTGTTCGGGAAGGTATGAACGTCGAGAAGTTTTGGTCCGATCCCTAGGTCTCGCCATCCGATCGACGTCGATAATTAGTTACACGTCATTTTAACTCAGTAGGCCAGGGTTTTTAAACTTAAATTCAAACATCAGCAGTCAAAAAATTGAATAACTATATTAAAATAATGCAATATAAGATAGAGCATACGCTATCTTCCAATATCCATATCACACTGTGCAACAGACAAGGACAACCGAAACAAGTTCGCGATTTATTAGATAAAGTCGCATTTATTTAGTTTAATAATCATATAAATCTGTATAAAAAAACTGTTTTGACACAATATTATACATGAAATCTATCTAAAATTTTCTGCTCTTTCGTTTAAGACAGGTTTCGAATCGATCTGACTTAAATTGAGCAAACTATAAGCAAAAAACACCGTTTTTTCTAATTTGCTCCCCTCTGGGGCCAAAATTCAAAAATCGGGCGACGTTAGGATCAAATAGACCCCGAGAGGAATCGAACAAAAAAAAGTTTTTGAAAATTGGTTCATCCGTTTGGGCTGTACGCGTGACACAAAATAGCGTGACAGATTCACAGATTCACAGATTCACAGATTCACAGACAAAGCGAGTGTATATAGGCGCTTCTAGCTTCGCTAAGATCGCGCCTAAAAAATCAGTTAAATAAATCTTTTATAAAACTTACACGACCGAATAAATACCGATCAGGAAACTGATGCTAATAAATGCTGCTTTGTGTGAAGGTCGCCTGTGATTGGTGGAAAACAGTTCGATAATCACCGGGAAGATGATAAACGAATGCATGGACTGGTTCAGCCATTCAGGAATAATTTCTTCAGCTTTTTCTGGATATATCAAATCTCTGTCGTACAGGAACAATATCCAAAACATCAACATCACAAACTAACAATAAAAAACAAACATTATTTCTATAATTACTTAATTAAAAAAAATTCACAGATTTCGCAATCCTTGCAACCATCGAGGACATTGGAAATGATAACAGCATATATGAAACATAATCAACTATTTATTCTACACACAATATTTATCAATGCGTTTAGTTTTGTCAGGAATAACCCTATTATTCTTCTGTTATATACGCGTTCACTTTTGCTTGATTACTTAACTTTTAAATGGATTTTTCTACAGTATTTATTAACATTTGCTCAAAAATAACACCGCAGATCGTCGCAAATACCTCTCAATTAACTAGACATGATATAAAACACATTTCGAAAAAATTGCACTTATTCAATTTTGCATGATTGCTCCTCACTTGAGCGTGACGCCGTTGTCTTTTGGCCTTGAACGACAACTCGTAACTCTGCCCCCATATACGAACATAAACATTTCCAATGTTAAAAATTTCGAGGGAAAAAATACAAAAACAAGCAACTTACAATTGTGGATGGACAAACGAAAACCGTGAAGAGGTAGCCTTGAATTGTTTCTAGGAGATTTTGAATTTTTTGCGATGTAGTTTTGAGATAATGTTGATCTAAAAAAATTGATACAGAGAGGAGGTAGTAGACCATTTGGAACACCTAAAACAAGTTTTCGTGGGCAATGAAATAACTATCGTAAATTCTTGAAATAATAAATATTTTTATTATTTATATTGTGTTTTGTAGACCACCAACAGCTAAGGTTATTTGGGCCTAGCGCACCAATTCATATTTTCAATTCATTATTTTATTTTTTTTTTAATAATAAATTGAAAATTCAATTGACACTTTTACCAGCTCTCTCGGGCTAGAACCCGGGAACTGGAAAAGGATCAGACAATATACCATAACTTCATGATTTCCGGGCTTGTAGGCCGTGGTCCGGTGATATTTCTACCTGACGTTTCGTCTACAACTGCGGTAGACATTCTCAAAGGCGATGTGGCAGCGGTCGAAGTGTCCTCCTTGGCGGCTAACAGGTCAGTGTGTCAGTGACTGGTGTCCTCCCTTCTTTTATGTCTAGTACCAGTGTGTTCTCTGTTCGGTCGTAGTCCGTCTCTCTGTAATTGGTCCTTTGAAAATGTCTACCGCAGTTGTAGACGAAACGTCAGGTAGAAATACCATCGGACCACGGCCTACAAGCCCGGAAACCATGAAGATTTGGAATAAATATTATTGGTTTTCAGATGCCCTACGTGATTTTTGAAACCTTTCTCTGTGCTTTACAGCAAACAGAAATCAAATTTATAAAATACATTTTGAATAAACACGAAACTAAGACTATTCTGATATAAATATTTGATTACGTGCGTCGGCAAGTATTTTGTAGCCTCTCACAATAAAACGCTAACAATAAAAATAATTATTTAAACAGGTGATATAATAATAACTAATAATTATCAACACATATTTTAATTAAAGTGTTATTTTAATGCGCCGACATATCGTTTTCGAGACTAAATAAAACATTCAGTTTTTATACCGACCTAAGAATATTTTAATTTCAAATTTTACTACAATCAATACGTCCCTTAATTGCATATAATTTGTATATCTAGTTGCGTAAGGAGGCATATTACTGACGAGTGTGACATAATGTTAAAACGAATCACACGAGTCATAATATCATAGCACGAGATAATAAGTATATGGTATTTTTTGCCATACCCACTTTTCACTTCATTTTCAAAATTTGTTGACAGTTCATTTTGTGCCGTCAACTTTACTCCTATAGTAGGCCGAGGCACGCACAGCAATATGTAATAGCGGGCGAATCAGGCGAATAAACATAAATCACTATCGAAATGACTTACTTTCCCACACAAGTGTGGGAAAGATATGTTCCCGTACAGCGGCCTGTCAAAAGTCATTTTACATGCGTACACACATGCATGTAAAACAGTTGTTTTATAATGGGCATGGTAAAAATTAATATTTTACAATTTTTTTAAATTAAAAATTGTTATAAAACTGCATTCTTAAGTATAAACAATGTTATGCCATACCCACTACAAAATGCATACCGGCCTCTAATGAGTCATTTAACTGACAAACGTGCGGAAAGTGTTTTACTTACCGAACTAGTGCAGTAAGTAAACGGTAGTCATAGCAACTTCTGTTTATTCACTCTCTATCCGCCTGTGATTATTTACCCACGACCTTCACGGCATACTGTCAAAGTAAAGATGGCGACGCAAATGAACTCTCAAAATATTTTGAAAATAAAGTGACCAGTAGGTATTTTGCTATGTCAAAAAATACCATATATATCTCTCGTGCGTAATGGTATTATGACTTGTGTGTCTGTAAAAACTCGCTATCGCTCGTTTTTATATATTGTCATCACTTGTTGTAATACAGTCCATTTCACATCTATAGATAAAAACTTTTTAACAAAAAAAAAACCTCCTTCAAAAAGCCACTAAAAAGAGGAAAATAATAAAATTTTGTCGATTAAAAAGTATAGTATAGTGATTAATATCTTCTTTTTAACCAACTTCATATTTTATTAAATTGGCGCAGACCTCAAAATTTCATTATTTTCCTCTTTTTAGTGGATTTTTGAAGGAGGTTTTTTTTTTGTTAAAAAGTTTTTTATTTTTTACTTTTTAGTGTGACATTTACTTTAAAGGTATTACACGCCGTTACTCACTTTTATTAAACCGACTTTCTTACGCTGTCAAAAAGTGACATTTACCTTAAGGAATCACCCGCTGTTACTAACTTTTATTAAAATCAGCCGAACTACTGAACCGATTTTGATGAAATTTCTATGGGACCAATCTGAAAGTATATCCTTTCAAATAAAAAAAAATGTCCAAATCGGTTTATAAATGACGGAGTTCTGAGGTAACAAACATAAAAAAAAAAATACAACCGAATTGAGAATCACCTTCTTTTTTTGAAGTCGGTTAATAAAATCTACTATAAAACGTTGTAAAAAAAATGTAGTGTTCGCTGAAGATGAAAGCGTAGCTTTCGAAATGTACATCCATCAATAATACTGTTGTGGTAAGAAGTAACTATATTTTATTTTGTTTATAAAACGTTGTGTTTAATTTTTTTATGTGCAATTCAACAATTTTGGATGTTTTAAAATCTCTTGAAAATTTTTTTTTTATTACTAACCGCGTTCCATCCGGTGAAGAATTTGTCGTGAAAACTCTGCATCGTTACGACATAAGGATGAGTCGATTTTGAAAAATCCAACCTTCTAAATTGCCAGGACGCAACAAAAAGAAGACTAAAAACACCGACACGACAGACTTGAAGCCATAAATTCTGCGGCGATTTCATGTTTATACAATAAAATACAATTATTTATTTATTATTAGAAAAAAATTAATTCCGGAATATTATGGCTTTTGCACTTTTATATATTTGTAATTTTTAATTTATTAAACAATTCATTTTAAGAAATATTATAAAATCCGTCTTGTGTGCACTCTCTGACACTACACATTGTAATATAATTAATTTAAAAAGATCTGTCAAAGTTGCGTGTAGATAATTGTATTTTCACCTGTTATATTCTTTGAAATTATTGTTATTTGTCTGAACTGTGGACTCCTCTGTGTTTGCATTATTTCGAAAGAATTACATTTAAACATTTGTCAAAGACGAACAAATTTCCATTGGCTTCGTCAAAACAGTGACGGATTTTATTATTTTTGAAGTGAAAACTTCCTTAGGCGCGTTAGACACTCTTTGTAGCTTAGTACTGAAATAAATTATAATTTAAAAAAAACTAAAAATGAACTAAAAAGTAAAAAATAATTAATTTTATTGTAAAAAAGCGTGGGGTGCTTTGTATCATATTTTCATACTACCCCACGCTTTTTTACAATAAATTTAATTATTTTTTACTTTTTAGTTCATTAAAGCGTGTTTTTTAGTTTTTTTAAATTATAATTTATTTTTGCTTTTTAGTCCTGGAGATCCTGGTCAGGATAATGGGACAAACTTATGGAATTATTGTATTGTAATCGGTCCTTGATAAGTGTGCAAAGTTTCAGTTCAATCTGAAGTTTTTTGCTTTTTTTTTTAGTCCTGGAGATCCTGGTCAGGATAATGGGACAAACTTATTGAATTGTTGTATTGTCGTCGGTCCTTGATAAGTGTGCAAAGTTTAAACTAAATCTGACCGTTCAAAGTTGGTCAAAATCAAGTTCAAAGAAGTCGGTTACAAACTGACAAAGAAGCCCGCAAACATACAGGTGAAGCTAATATAAGCGTGTTAAAAATGTGAAGTGTTCGCAATTTTGCGTAAGAATTTGCAAAATACTTATATCATAAAAATGGCCGTCTACACACTTCCACCCATAGAGCAGTTGGTTTAATCTTTGCGTTCTATGCATAGGAACCTGGGTTCGAGACCTGATGGCAGCGTAGAATTTTTGACTTTTTTTTTTCTAAATTCTAAATGATATTTATTTATATATTTTTGTGATATTTTTTCTTTGACAATTATTATAATTTTTTTGAAACCAAGGTGGAATTAATTAAAAATACAATTTTAGTATTTTAGTAATAAATTATTTTTAGTTCATAAATGCGCTATAATAGATGACACCAAAAATTAGAAAATCTGAAGTTTTCACTTCTATCGTGTGGTCATAAGCACACACCCATTTTTTTTTTTATTTAGCGGGACGGCCATAATTGTTTTAATTTAAATTCAAACATTTAAATTAATTTTATTTAAATACAAACTATTATTATGAATCCATAAAAAAGCAATATTTAACGAAACAGTCAAGGGTTAAGGCTGGAATAAAATAGCTAGTGTTCTTGAAATTATACAATAATTTCCCAAGTGCTAAATTATTTAATAATTATCAAAATTAGTTGCGAAATGAATGCTGGAAAAATCATTTTTCAAACAATGTACGCAATTAGTTTTATCTTTAATTATGGTTTTGCTTTTTAGGGTTCCGTACCTCAGAATGAAAACGGAACCCCTATAGGATCACACCCTTCGTCTGTCTGTTTGTCTGTCAGTACGTCCGTATATAATCTTACATATTATTTCTTACAATAAAATTAAGAAAAATCGCAGGATAGTGGACAAAATATTTGATTTATTAAATTAAATGTACGACGTTTCGTCTATAGATTTAGACTTTCTCAAGTACATAAATCAAATATTTTGTCCACTATCCTGCGATTTTTCTTAATTTTATTATAATCACGATGGACACGATTTCTAATATAAATTATTTCTTACTTTCACATTTATTACTCTGTACAATTTCAGGACAGGCTATAATAGTCTTGAGAGAGATTTTCCAGCACCTTTTACCTTTGACTGATGCTTGTAACGCGATACATTTCAGAGGAACTTTTTAGGATTTTTAGGATTCAGAAAGAATGAAATATAGACCACTACTTGAAAAAGTTTTTTTTATTTATGACAAATTCACAAAAAACACCAACAGTGCGAACTCGGACATCATTATTTTATTAATCTATTATACAAGACGTCCTGCAAAAATATGTACATAGCTTTATTTCCTTCTTATTTTTTTAAACGGTTTATTGGCCTCTACATCTGCTGATGTAATCAGCCATATCAGTACGTTCGGATGAATTCCGAAATAAACGACGGAAAAAAATTAATAGATACATTCTTAATTTTATGAATTGTGTCAATTGACTTTATAGACCCCAATGTTTAATGGAACTTCACGAATATATATTTAAACTATGAATATTGTACATCTTATTGGGGGACACTTTGTATAATATAAAGTTCACATTATTGTTAAGATTAAAAACTTAAATTACCTCGGTTCGGGGTTTCAGAATGGCCGAGCGTGTCGCAATACTGTTGTTTACATGGCGTTGCTATGGTTCCTCTATTACAAGTCCCCAGTTCCCGGGTTCTAGTCCGAGAGCTGGTAAAAATGTCAATTGGATTTTCAATTTATTATTAAAAAAAATAATGAATTGGTACTAGGCCCAAATAATCTTAGCTTGGTGGTCTTTAAAACACAATTTCACCTCGGTACGTGCCTGTAAACTTAAATTATTTAAAAAAATTATTAAATTGCATTAAATATTTATACTTATTTTCATATAAAACAATTATTTACTTTTTCAAGGAGACCTCAAATAAAATTAAATGCTTGTTTGGAATCGACCACAAGTGCAGTCGAAATGTATTTAATAACGCAAAAATTATTTTAATAAATATTTCCAGCTCTTAGAATATTTTACTCGATTCAGATTGACAAAAAAATGATTATTTTTTCAATTAGCAAAATTATTTGTTTTTAACGTTATACAGTTTTAGAAGTGGAACTTCTTTACGCACGGTAGAGTGAATTGAATTCATGCGGCTGAATGTTGCTAAAAGATCTGACGAAACGCTGCACCACCACTCCTCTACGCTCAGCGTAGTCCGTAGAAAAGTGGTGGTGCGCAGCTGTTGACGTATGCATTAATTGCGTGTGTATTTTAACAATCGACTCCACTAGAAGTTTCGCTTCTGTAGCGTGTAGTGTAAAATACACGGTTCATTTTTTTATTGTCAAATATTTCGTTCAATTTTTAGACTTTTAAAAATACAAAATATCAATATACAGTCTTGTTATCTCAATAATTGAATTGTGGATTATAGACGCTCGACAACAGAGGTCATTAGCGTCTCTCAATAATTGTTTTATTAAAAGTTTTTTATAGAAAACGTACATTTTTTAATAACAAGGAATTTTAGAATATAGGGTTTTTTTTTAATAATTTTCTAGAATATCACAATTAATCAACAACAAAATACTTAAAATCTATTTAATAGTAGATTGTATATCTAGATGCGTAATGGGGTTTATCACTGACGAGTAGTGACAGGATGAGAAAACGAGCGATAGCGAGTTTTTACAGTTACACGAGTCATAATACCATTACGCATGAGATATATTATATGGTATTTTCTGCCATACCCACTACAAAATACCTACTTTTCACTTCATTTTCGGTATTTTCAAAAAAAAATTGACATTTCATTTGCGTCGCCATCTATACATTTACAGCAGGCCGTCAGTATGTATAAAATCAGGCGGATAGAATTCGAATAAACATAAGTTACTATGGTAACCGTTTACTTACCGCACTAGTTATGTTATGAAAATACTTTCGGTACGCCTGCCTGTCAAATGACTCATTGCGCAGTAGATTTTGTAGTGGGTATGGCAAAAAAATAATGAATTATCAAAAAGTCTCAATTTTAACCTAGTTATTCTAAATATAATATTTGTTCGAAATTTAAATACATACACATAAAATCAGATCATATTTTTAAAAATTTAATTTCGTCTATTAAATTATTATAGAAGAAAATTTTTAAAAATCTTAAATCACTGACTCAAAAATCACTTTATTTAAAATGGAACATTTCACTCCTAAAATTATTTTTGGTATAAAAAGAGTTCGTTCTAAAATTAATAAAAAAAAAAAAGAATTAAGGCACTGCGTCAACATTTTGTGTCGATGATTCTTCATCGTTGGTTCGAAAGAGTTTGATGCTCTGTGGTAGAATATATAAAAATATTAACAAATTATTTTTTCCCTTTTGAGTTATTGCAAATATAACTCAAAACTATAAAACACATAAAAACATTACAATTTAGTCATATTTTACGACATCAGTCGTAAATTTCTCAAATAGCGTCTATTTAGCTATGTTATATATTAGTTAAATTAGTAAGGTTAATTTTAAAGGGTAACCTTATATCAAAACCATTAACTTTTTCTTTGGATATTTTCATTGGTCAAAAATAAAATCTTTGGTTTATAATAACTCTAAAATAATCTTTGGTGCGCACGTAGTGCAAACAGCGACCATTTTTCATTACAATGAAAAGAGACAGCACTGCCGGTCAAATATATCGGGGTACGCCGGCGTACATTTTAAACTCCAAATAGTACGCCCCCCCCCCCTCCCCGAGGGGACATCGCCATGTTTTTAAGTTTATTTAGATTTTTTTATTTATTGTAGATTATAGACGCGTTGACATCTAAGGTCATTAGCGTCTTTCAACTACACTAAATAACAACTAACTTAAAACTAAATAACATCACAAAACATCCATGAGCGCAGGTGGGATTCGAAACCGCGGCAGTCCAGTCTACAGGTTGCGGCGCCAAGCATGCTAACCACTAGGCTATACTGCCCCCTAAGTTTATTTAGATTTTAAACGTATACATTGACGGCTGAATTTCATAACAGTGCCGCCTCTTTCACATTGAAAAATTGACTAATTAATGACCAACATGTCCACTGGAAGGTTAACAAACCAATAAGAAATAAATATAATTAACTTTTTAATAACCTACACCCAAACCGCAACAGGTTATAAATTTCATAGTGCTCCCGCTAGAGGCGCTTAACCATTTTTAGCTATCTTTTTTCTAAAGTCCCGTCTAAAATAATTTGTCGCAGAACGCAAAGCGTCGCAAGAGATCACAGCGCCTCACGCAAAACGCAGATCGCGCCAAGTTGGTTCAAGTCCAACTTTCACGTCACGTGCGTTACGCCAGCCAATCAGAGGTAGCTTGAACGAATGAGGTTATGGCAGATGAAATAAACAACTGATCTGATTGGACAGCGCAGGCAAAAATTATAGACAGCTGACGCAATGTCAACTTGCATTGTGCATTTTGTGACAATTGTATACGAGACTTTAAACGCACTATAGTTTTCTTGTTCCTGCTTGACCGGTTTTTAAAGCATAATTTAAAATTAAATTATAAAGAAATATTCAACAATATTATTAAAATAGTAAGAAACGGCGATGTAAATATCGACCTTTCCTTGTTTAATACAGTTAATCCATAACCACTAGTTTAACAGAAAATAGTAAATATAAGAAACTATCAGCGCAATAATTATTAAAGCTAAAATTGTCAGTATTTAGCTGAAATTATTAATAAACTTTGATGAACAGTATTGCAAACGTTCTATAATATCTACGTTCAGAAAAAAATATTTTTTGTTCAACACCCGCAAGAAATATGTAATTTCGTGGCTCTATTGAGAGTGGGCGAAATAATGAATTCTCTGACTGTAGACGTAGAGAGTGGGCGAAATGCCATTTCGCCCACGCTCATTACGGGGAACGTTTACGCAAATGTTGATAGTTTCGTCAATCAATCAGGTCACCCATTATTTCGCCCACGCTCAGCAGAGCCACGAAATGACATATTTCTTGCGGTAGTTGAACAAAATATTGTGTGCGACTATTGGTCGAAAGAGGAGATTCCACTCGTGCGGCAAAATCCACACTCGAGGAATCTCCTCTTTCTCCCACTAGTCGCACAATATACTATTTATGATCAATTCGCTGCTCCAATTCAATTATGAGATATCTTAAAAAATAAAAATAAAAACGAACTTAAAATATTTAGCTAATTTCATGAGAAACGATGTCAAAGAAAGTTATCTGTATTTATTTGGTTTCAGAACATCCCACGATGTCTTTCAAAAATCTCTACTTCCTTTCGTTCATCCAATTTTTGCTTCCCTATACTGGCGGCTCCAGGATTTCAATTGGGGGGGGGGGCACATTTTTTCTCCAGCAGAATATTTTTTACATTATACCTACATACAGTGTCCGAAAGCCTTACAAAACAGGCGCCGTTCTTCTCCTTCAACATCTTCAGGGCGAATTGAGTCGCAGCCCCCCCCCCCTGGAGTCGCCACTGCTTTCCTAAAATTCCTATTGCATATGATTTTAAATATAGAATAGATTCAGTCTTTACTTGATGTCAATTTAAATGTTTTATATTTTAAAATTTAATTATTTACGTGAAGAAACTGTTTTAATTGAAAACAGAAAAGTGGTGATCCTGATGATAATGAAAGAAAACAGCTTTGAAATGGCTTAAGGATCCAAAATAAGAAGCAAATACTAATAAATGCAATATTAACAGTATTTGCTTCTTATTTTGGATCCTTAAGCGATTTCAAAGCTGTTTTCTTTAATTATTTACACTTTAGAATTTTATTCAGTTTAAGATGAAGCTACTGAATATTGTGTGAAACAATATTGTTATAAAATAGAGTTTCTGAGTGTAAATAAATTAAAAATATTGTAAATTCTATAGAATTATCGCTAGGCACTTGGTAGAACATGATTGAATAAAAATTAATAAATAAACACTTGAAAAATTCTACACATTTATTTATCTCGACGATCGTTTCGGGTTCCTAATCCATCTTCAGGAGTTTAAACTAAATGTGTAGAATTTTTCAAGTGTTTGTTTATTAATTTTTTAAAAATATTGTCTTTTATTTAATTTAAAATGTACCACACGTGATTTTCCTCACAGTAATCCCTACAATCGATGCCCCTCTCGATCTCTTTCCTTCCTTGCGTCATCTTAAAATATCTCAATATTGAATAAATAGCAGCGAATTACGAATTATAAATCGTCTTTTTTCCAGATCACTGGCATTTGTTTCAAAATTTCGTAAGTCGACGGTCATATTTTAAATATGATTCAGGGATATTTTTAAGTTATTCAAGTTGCAACGTTTATTATAATACTGGACATATTATTATGAAAAGTCAATTAAGTATTTATCATTAATTAAACCCAAAAACACCTTATACTCCAGTAATTTTAGATATTAAAATGGCCCACCTGCAGAAAAATTCCCAGTTAGCTGATTTTTTTTTATTTACCTTCGTTATGGTGTTTTAAAAAACGTGTAAAAAGTCCCCATCGATATCGTGCCGGCGTTGCCAGATATTCGAGGTTCAAGTTCACGATAGACGGTTTTTTACGAATTTCTCGGTTCCGTTCCATTTTTTGTAAAACATGGTTATTATAAATCTTGTAGAGGACAAAATTATCTACAACTTTTGTAGAAACATTTTTCGTCTACGATTTATAGTTTTTCTTATTAAAGTACCCGCGGCTTCGTCCTCCTCGATTTTACATAACGGGATTATGCTGCTTCCCGAGGGCCTAACATAATGATTTGTACCATTATTTTAAGTTGAACTTAAAGCTAACGATTAATTATAATTTTATCGAAATTAATGCAGTAGTTCTCTACTTATAAGCAACCAAACATACAAATCGACAGCGCTCAAACAGACAGACAGACAAACAATTTTTTTTCGAAAATACGATATTTATACTTGATATTAATTATAAAGACCATTCGTAAAGTAATTTTGTAAAAAAAATGTACAAGGGTTGAGAGAGTGCGGATTAAGTACGAGTATGCATTTGCATACCGTATAACGCACTCTAGTAATAGTAGCCACATTTTTAATTTTTTTTACAAAAGTCCTTTACGAATAGTCTTTATAACAATTATAATGAGTATTCGTAAAAGAATTTTGAAAAAAAAATTAAAAGTATGGCTACTCCGAGCTATTCTTAGTAGAGTGCGTTAAACGGTATGCAAATGCATACTCGTACTTAATCCGCACTCTCTCAACCCTTGTAATTTTTTTTACAAAATTACTTTACGAATGGTCTTTATAATTGATGTCAAGTATAAATATCGTATTTTCGAAAAAAATTGTCTGTGTGTCTGTCTGTTTGAGCGCTGTCGATTTGTATGTTTGGTTGCTTATAAGTAGAGAACTACTGCATTAATTTCGATAAAATTATAATTAATCGTTAGCTTTAAGTTCAACTTAAAATAAATCTACAAATCATTTTGTTAGGTCCTCGGGAAGCAGCATAATCCCGTTATGTAAAATCGAGGGGGAGGAAGCCGCGGGTGCTTTAATAAGAAAAACTATAAATCGTAGACAAAAAATGTTTATACCAAAGTTGTAGATAATTTCGTCCTCTACAAGATTAGTAATAACCATTTTTTACAAAAAATAGAACGGAACCGAGAAATTCGCTAAAAACTGTCTATCGTGAATTTGAACCTCGAATATCTGGCAACGCCGGCACGATATCGATGGGGACTTTTTACACGTTTGTTAAAACACCAAAACGAAGGTAAATAAAAAAAAATCAGCTAACTGGGAATTTTTCTGCAGTAGAAATCTAAAATTACTGCACTATTAAAGAAAAATACAAATACGCAGTCATATCTATACAACTGTCATTTCTTATGGGGTCCAATTTATATATTGGCTGTCCCAAAACAATAACACCTAATCCAGTCCACTACAAACGAAAACAATTTCATAGCATATAATTTACTTATTAACACTGCATAATTTAAATTCAATTGTTTAATTATCTATTTTCGTAAATCAATTTATTTAACGCTTAAAGAAGTGTGATAATTAATGTTTAAATTCAAGCAACGAATTATGCCGCTACACAAATGACGTAGACATTATTCAGCCTGTGATTTTCTGCCACCAGATGTCATAACGTCGAATGTATTATGAAACAATTTTTTTGAGTATTTTTTAGAAACTTTTTCTAAAATAAAAAAATCTCAAAAGTGCGTATTTTTCAATGGAATTTTAAATATCGAGTTATGCCGCTACACAAATGACGTAGACATTATTCAGCCATTTGGCGAAAAGGAAAATAAAAAATAAGGCTCACAAAAAAGACGAGGCAAATGTTTTGCCTTGTCGATGGGACTACAAAGGTTTTATCAACAGAAAATGTAATATTTTTGCAATTGTGGTAATTAAAAAAAAAATATATGAACCCAAAATTCGACATTGTACAATCTTCATACATTACTTATTAAAGAAAAAAAAATATTTTTATGGGTTAGGTATTTATATAATGAATCGATTAAGAATATCAAAAAGATTTTTTCAATCACAAGAAACTTCTAATAGATAATTAACATGTAACGTAAATCCACAAAATATAAAAATGATGATACATTTTCGAAAAATGTAATTAATAAAATCGTTTGTAATGTACGGGAATAGCATTTTTAACTATTGCTAAATAATATAAATACCAGAATTTTGTTCGACCAACCGGTAGATTAGTAACTTGACGTTATTCAACCATGAATTTTTAATTTTTCGTTAACAGTCCCAAGTAGCCCGTTTTACCAAAAAAAAAACAGCTGTTCGTTCTTTTCTATCCTATCAGATTTTTAATATTACATAGAATAGAATTAAATAATTTCTTATAATTTTTAAAGGTCACCAACAGTTAAAACCTCAAAACCTCAATTTTATTAAAGAAAAATAGTTACGATAGTGTAACTTTTATAAATCAATCATTTATTGAAAGAAACAAAATCACCGCTACTTGGGCTCATATAATTCGGCTAAATAAGACAAAATACCAATCGACAAGAAATAAATTACTATGTTTATATTAGTTTTTTAAGAAAGCTTCTTGATGCCATCAATAATTAAAGCTGCAAAGCTTGGACTTTTGTAACTTACTCGCTTGCCCCATCTGATCTCTTGGAACATATAACCTATGTAATAGTAGATAAGGATGCCTATATAATAGGACAGGTTGAACAGCGCCCTCTGTGGCCACGTCAACACGCCGAACACATGGTATATCCATCGTCCAGTCTCGAAATATGTGTACATCAAACTGCAACAATTCAACGTTTCTTAGGAAAAAAAGCCTGTCTACAATAATTCATAAAGCAACCTGCGGCTCTTATGATGTCAAGATGCGGCTCTCCAGTTCCATGCGCAAATATTAAAAACTCGGGTCGCAGTGCCAAACCCTGCCGACAATATAGTGTATTTGCTAATAATTGTGGATTTATTATGTGAACTTAAGTTTGTTTTTGGACAAAATAAAAAATTTACCCCTTAATACATCCCTTAAAATAATATTTTTTTCTTAATTTCAATATTATTATCAATGCAACCTCTGTACCACATTAAATACACCCTTCCATAAGTAAATCCGTATCAACAAACTAGTGTTTTCATAAAATTTGAAAGTCCGGTCCTGTCGGGCCGATTTTATTAAAATTTTAGCAGCACGTTTTAATCTTTACTAAAGAGTTAAATTTCAATTTTGAAACGATTCTGACAAATTTTTCGGTATTTTTGGGCCCAAAAACTTTTTGGAACCCCTAAATACAACCCTGAAAATGGTCCGATCGGGCCCATTTTAAATAGGCTTCTTGCGGTGATGGGTCCCAATATGTGTACCAAATTTCGTTTCAATCGATTAAGTCTGTCGAGAGTTATCGTGTACACACATATATATATATAAATAAATAAATAAATATATATATATACATACATATATATATATATATATATATATATATATATATATATATATAAATATATACATACATATATATATAAACATTTTCAAAAATGGTGCCAAATTGTTCAGGAGGCTATGAAATGTCGAGAAATTTTGGTCCGACCCCTAGGTCCCGCCATCCGACCGACGCCAATAGTGTATGTGCCATATTATGGCAAATACACTAATAATTATATTATTTTATTTTCAAAACTCATTAAAATATTATCCTGCAAAAAAAACTTTAAACAGGATAAAAACACTCAACAGAGAACAGTGAGAATAGGTGGAGTAGAGAGTATACGGACAGCGGACATTTTTTAAATGTGGCAACACTGTTCTGTTTGTTTAGTTATTGGTGCACTGTGTCGTCAACAGTCGCAGTTAGAACTTTTTTTTATATACCTAATCCTAATCAAATACCATAATATTGAAATAAAAATATTAGTGGGAAATTTTGTAAATTGTAACTTTTGGCTCTTCCGTCTCAAAAGGTTGCCGATCCCAGTCCTAGAGAAGTCCTCCCCGTTATTCGACATGTCGAACGAATTTCATTTGCACGAATATATTTTTTTAAGTGAACCTCCTTGAGCCACGATGAGAGTAATTTTGTTCAACAGCGTAACCACATCGTCAGGAGTGGGGAAAACTAGATACCATAGACATGGAAGGCGGACAGAGCGTTCCCCTATTGCGTATTGTAGATGACTATCATTCTGTTTTTCTTGAATTGTGATTGGTTCTTCGTCCTAACATGACGTATGGTTGCTACTTATTCAATTTTCAAATAATATGACAACATAAAAAATATGAAATATAGAGACCCCCCCAGGGGGGACATTGGAATGTTGTTGCTATCGCTATTTGCATTCCAATGTTCTTTGGGAATTAGCGCTCTCAGGGACCCGAGCTCGTACCAGTCGGTTTGTGTATGCCGGCTAACGGATTCTAATACACATATGGATTGTTTGTTGTGTTGAAGACGCTAATGACCTGAGTTTTCGACGCGTCTATAATCTACAATTAATTAATTAGACGTGGAGACGAAGAACCAATCACAATTCTAGAAAGAGATAATGATAGTCGTCTACAATAGCTATCTCTTTCTTTGTGTGCTCCTTTCTGTTTAGTGTTTACTTGGTTACAAATGTTTAGCCATGAAGTTTCGCTGAGATTTTTATTAATGTAGAAAATATACTAGGAATCTCGCGCCATTTTTGATGTGAAACATCTTATGTCGGGCAGTGAACAGCCGCGTGAGGGGAAATATGCAACGAAATGTTTGGTCCGCTCCTTCGCTGCTGTTCTCCTCACCACTGCGGCTCTCTCTCTCTCTCTCTCTCTCGGCTTCCGCGCGCTCGGGCAACCGCGTGTGTTACAGTGCAGTATATAGGATTACGTCAGCATAACAGTTAGTTGCTGCTTTTGAAAAAATATATACTACTACATAGAGAATACCACCGAGTTCAATAACGTTTTCTTTGATGTTTCACATCTGTCGGGGGTTCCGAGACCCACACCCTTTTTTTTAGATTTAAAATGTACATTAGTAAAGGTATTTCGTTCGTCGTGTCCAGCATTGTCAGTGCTGTCTTTTTCGAATGAAAAATGGAGCACTAACACTAAATATAGGTATTAAAGGCGACTTACACACAAGAGTAGAAGAAACAGAGCAACGTAAGGCCAGCAATGGCCCATTTGTGTGAAGGCAGCTTTTGTTTTGTGAACAGCAATTCGACGGCCAATGGCACGAGGATAAACGAGTGCATAGCGTGATTCAACCACATCGGGATGACCACGTCTGCCGTTCGGGGAAGCACCAGCTCTCGATCTATTAGCCACAATGTCCAGAACATGGTGAGCACAAACTGTGGAAGAAAATCAAATAAATAATTAACCGGACGGACTGATCTTTCAAAAATTCGACTGATGATCAGTCCTATACTTCCCACCTAGTAAATATTTGCAAAAAATAAACACTTTTTTTTTATTCTTTGACTTGGCCCAAATAACCTTAGCTGTTGGTGGTCTTTAAAACACAATTTAATTTTTATTCTTTGAAAAAAACATGGCCCTCTTTTTTGTTTGGTGATCTACTGATGGCTAGCTTAATATAGCAAAAATCATGGTTACCTTGATTTACGTACAATTTTTATTTTTTTTAGTAAAATATTTTTTTTTCTCGAAAACTGTACATTTTGGAGAAAAAAATATTTACATTTTTTTCATATTATACATCAAAAATTCATTTATATTTTTTTTTACCTATGTTAATACGTGACATTGAGAAGGTTTTTTTGAATATCTCAGGATCCACGGAACCGATTTGACTCAAAATCTAATCAGATCTAAGTTAAAGGCTGTAAACACAATAGAACAATCGGCATGTAGGTATGTTGTTCCGTTTTTACGATATCGAAGGCGAAAAATTGACCACATACACACACACACACACACACACACACATACAGACATCAGTCAGAAAATGATTTTAAACGATTGCTAGGGTCTCAAAAGTGAAAATCTGTTAAAATCTCGAAATATTTTTTTCGGACTAAATCCATTACTTCCCTACCATAGTAGAGGTGGGAAGTAATAAACTCGAACTTAATTTAGGCCAGAGTACAGTGGTATGCATTGTCACCCCCAGAACCGCGGCCCTCCCTGCATTTTCTAGGAGGTACTTGTCATACCAACTAATACATCCAAATTGATGAAATCTCCTATCTTTCTGTGAAAATTTCATCGAAATCGCATCACCGGTCGAGTTTATCGTGTACATACATACATTACAATACGCTATATTAATATTGTAAATTATAGACGCTCGACAACAGTCAGTTAAGCGTCTTAATATACAGTTTGTAAACGGTTTACCTAACATAAGGAAAATAACATTGAGAACATTTATAATTTTGTAGTAGGCTATGGGCCATAAGACCTAATGTAAATATGTAGTGGATTACGCCAGAAAAAATTGTCCAGTGAATTTTTTAAACAATTTTCCATAGCAACGGTTGACTAGAGTGACTCGGAACCATAGACATAATATCATAGATAGAGTAGGGGAGTCATATAGGCACAACTGTAGGTGACAGTGTCAGGCTGAAAAAAAGAGATAGAAAACGGATAGTTTCTCTTTTCCTTGTTTTCTGACGTATTTTTACCCGACTGCGCACGCAAAGGAGTGGTAATGTGTTTATCAGCCTATGTATGTTTGTATGTTCCTTTGAAGCACTACACAGACCAAACGCCTGGGCCGATTTTTATGATTCACACGTCAATCGATTCCCCTTAGTCCGGCGAGTGTCACTAAAGACATGACGTTAGTGAAAATTCAAAATGGCGACTACACGACGCCATATTGTGAAAATGAAAAAAATGAAAGTCAACAAACTATGTCAAGTGGGGTATCGTTGAATAGGTATTTAAAAATCATTTTCAGTTTTCCCTCAACATTTTTCGATTCGACTGACCGTTTAGGATCTAAATCGATTTATTTTTAACTAAAAACATTTGAAATAAAAAATGTATTAAAAAACAAAAAACCCGACTGCGTAAAAATCGAACTTAAAAGATGGAAACAAGATCAAATGATAACATGCAGTCGGAGGTATTTCTGTTCAATTTGATCTTGTTTCCATCTTTTAAGTTCGATTTTTACGCAGTCGGGTTTTTTGTTTTTTAATACATTTTTTATTATTATTATTATTACTTGTCTCTTACATGACTGACATTACAGCATAAAAACTCGGGTCGCAGTGCCAAAACCCTGCCGACAATATAGTGTATTTGCTAATACAGGCCTTGTGGCTTTATTATGTGAACTTAAGTTTGTTTTTGTACAAAATGAAAAATTTAACCCCTTAATACATCCCTTAAAATAATATTTTTTTTTCCTAATTTCAATATTATTATCAATGCAACCTCTGTACCAAATTAAATACTACCGTTAGCAAATAAATCACTATCCGTAAACTAGTGTTTTCATAAAATTTGTAAGTCCGGTCCTGTCGTGCCGATTTTGTTAAAATTTTAACAACACATTTTAATCTCTACTAAAGGGTTAAATTCCAATTTTGAAACAATTCTGAGATTTTTTCGGTATTTTTGGGCCCAAAAACTTTTTTCAACCCCTAAAAACTACCCTTAAAATGGTCCGATTGAGCCCATTTTAAATAGGTTCCGTGCGGTGATGGATTCCAACGTGTCTACCAAATTTCGTTCAAATCAATTAAGTCTTTCGAGAGTTATGCCGCGAACACACATATATATATATATATATATACATATATATATAAACATTTCCAAAAATGGTGCCAAAGTGTTCAGGGGGCTATGAAACGTCGAGAAATTTTGGTCCGACCCCTAGGTCCCGCCATCCGACCGACGCCAATAGTGTATGTGCCATATGGCAAATACACTAATAAATAATTTATGTAAAACGGCGCACGTGTAATTCTCAGGTAGATACGCAAAAACATAAATTAATTATACAAAAACAATATTTTCTTTAATTCGCTGAAAAAATGAATATTCAAGCCATTTTACATAAAAATAAAATTCGCGGATGAGGCAAATTAAATTATTTATAAAAGCAATAAAGAGCTAAAAATAAATTATATCGTCGGTGATACTGCAAAACCGCGTAAATTCCTAAATTCCTGAAGTGGCAAAATTGAAGCAGATTAGATTTTTTTCGATTATAAGTTAAAATTATTATTACTTCTATTCAGGTGCATACAGGAAAAAAAAATGAGAAATTAAGATTTCCGTGATACAAATTCTTAATTACCTCAGTTTGATATAATGTTATGAAAAGAATGAAATTATTGTTTATACTGGGTGTCCAAGATAAGCGTGAAATGCATGGTGATTTCCTAAACGGTAAGAGATAGAGATTTGGTTAAATGAGAGAAAATGTGCAGAATCTCCAGTGCTACTACCCTGCGCAGTCAAATTTTCCATATTTCTCTTGGCTTGCGACAGACAGTTGAAAAACGAGATTTTCCCATTTTCGTTTTTTTTTATTCGCTTATTAAGTGAGTTAGAAAAAAATATTTTCAATTTTTTGAGGCACTTTCGGCACTTTTTTATAAAGATTTCAAATCTCTACACATTTTCTCTCATTTAACCAAATTTTGCAATTTTTTTACGCCACTCAATTTTTCTTAATTTAAGAAGACGCGTAACTACTAGGGTAACTAGACTATGTGCGTCGATAGTCTATTATTTGTGACAGGTAAGTAAGTATAGTTTGTTGCGACTAAATTTTGTTTTGCATTATATTCATCATTTTCGTGGTTTAAAACATTTTACCCACCCCCGAAGTGATGGCATTTTTTTCTTCTTTATGACTCAGGATTACGCCAAAAGTCGCGCTATCCAAACATGCAAATCAAATAAAATTATTTTTGGTCGCCAAGGCGAGGAATACTCAGGCCCGGACTTAAAAACCCAGAGCCCCTAGGCACTTGACAGTTGGGCCCTCCAAGCTTAAAAAAAGGGGAAAAAATGGAATTGGATAAAAATTTAGCTAAAAAAAAGTCGCCAATTGAGTTATCTTACAAAATTTCTGGGCTTTTTTTTCTTTAATTTCCATCTCCGCCCTGGCCTGGGCCCCTAGGCCGGTGCCTTGTTGGCCTAGGCAGAAATCCGAGCCTGGCAATAGTTATTATAAAAAATAATTTAAAATTAAATCAAAACATCACAATAGAAATATTTGTTTTCTGAGAAAACGTTGCGAATTAATCAATCAAAAAGAACGCAAATTGCCTTGGAAAATATTTTTAAGGTTAAGGTTAATTTTCTATTATAGAGCACTTAACCGGAGCGTCGATTAATTGTTTTAATCTAATTAACATTTATTTTATATAAAAATAATTAATGAATTCCCATGTTCCTGAGGGTCATCAAGTCTACACTCTTTGTTTCTATAAAAATTGCAGTTCCAGTACAAGTTTTGCGAAAGTATGCTGATTCTTTATACAGCGTGTCCCACGAAATACGTACAAATCGTCCCCCATCTCACTCAAAGACGTATCTGCCACTTACATCAACTTGCTTTCCTGTCTGTCTGTCCGGACAAATCTGGCAATCGAATTTTCGACCACTTTCCGATATCCAATCATGCTGAAATTTTGAACACACCTTTGGTTCTGAAGACAATACAATATAGTATATTTAATATTATGGTAGATCCAATATGGCGGTCACCACAAAATGGCGGATTACCTTTTTCTTTACAACCCCCTCGACATGGGTATCAAATAAAAGGGTATGACAAGTAAAATACAATAAGCTACGTGATGTCATTCTAAATTCAATATGGCGGCCAACACAAAATGGAATTCACTGTACTATTTTTTCTATGTAAACAACTACATATTTACTTTGGATCTTATGGCCCATAACCTACTACAAGATTGTAAAATATGTTCTCAATGTTATTTTCCGTATGTTCGGGTATACACTGTATAGACAAATACATATTTATTTAATATTAAATTATTATACGTAGGTATTTCTTTTGTACGCATTTCGTAGGACACCTTGTATAATAAAAAATTCGATAAATTGATGATTTTATTATTTATTTATTTTACGAAGGCGACCTTGAACTTGATTTTGCTTCCACACCAACGTATAATTTAAGATAATATAAAAAGGTATTTATTCAGAAAAATTATAATCATTATTAGGTAAAAATAATAACATATTATTATAAGTTTATAAACTTACAGCCGTAGAAGGGGTAACCAAGGAAGTAAACAAATAGCCTTGGCACCTGTCGAGGCGATCTTTGGTTTCCTGTCCAGCCGTTTTGACGTAATTTTGAACAAAGAAATTTGACAAAGACAGCATCAAGTACAACATTTGAAAAATCTGGAAGTAAATTTAAAACTTTATAATATTAAGATTTAGTTCTGCTTTTCTTATTTTTTCCAATTTCGGATTTTTATTAAAATTTTAAAATAAAATAAAAAAATTGTCTTTTATGTATAGGCACATAATATTATCATTGCTCAAAAAACTTTTTCTTATCTATCTTAAAATATTGTAAAAATGCAATTCAATCATTTTTTATGTAAACTAATGGACCAGAAAAAATAAAAATTGCCAGCCCTGTTTTCTTTTTCGAAATGGTAGCAAATATTTTACAATTTGAAAACCATTCAAATATAGTTTAACATGGAGGCGACATTAACCAAAGAGTATAAATTACGCTAAAAAATAAATCAAATTACCTACTATTAATATAATAATTATATGACTAAATTAGCTATACTTAATATTCTGGGTACAACAGGGCCGGCTCAACTTCTCCAGGGTTAGAGGATGCCCTGTTAAATGTTTGGAGTCTTCCAAATAAGAAGAAATAATTACAAAAATATTCAAAGTGTATTTTATCAACGAGGGGAAATGTTTACTTCTTTCTAAGTACCAGAAACTCTAAGTCCTGCCCTGTATAAGCAACAAATTTATATGTCCGTTTAGATGATACGGCGATTATTTTTTCAGTCAATTTTTATTATAGATACATTTAGATAAAATCCAAATGTTTATAAACATTAAAAATAACATATTTACAATCACGAAAATGATATACTAATGAAAATCACTGATGCTTAAAATTCTCGAAATTGTCTACCTAATTATTTTTTAACATGACAATATCTCATTATATGAGAAAAATTTTTTTTTTTCAATCGTTTATAATTTTATACTTCTATACATTATTTTATTTATTTCGAAATATTTTAGTAAAATAAATACACAAACATTTGAAAAATTCTACACATTTATTAATCTCAACGATCGTTCCGAGTTTCTATTTATTTTATTTATTGTAGATTATAGACGCGTCGACATCTAAGGTCATTAGCGTCTTTCAACTACACTAAATAACAACTAACTTAAAACTAAATAACATCACAAAACATCCATGAGCGCAGGTGGGATTCGAACTCACGGCAGTCCAGTCTAGAGGTTGCGGCGCCAAGCATGCTAACCACTAGGCTATACTGCCCCCTCTGAGTTTCTAGCCCATCAGGAGAGCTCAAACTAAGAAAAGCTAGACACCCGAAACGATCGTTGAAATTAATAAATGTGTAGAAATTTTTAAGTGGTTATGTATTTATTTTACGTTACATGTCATATTATATAATGTAACCGACAATTTTCCAGTTTACGATTCATCTGACAGTGAGAGATAATACATTGCAAATTATAGACAACAAAGGAAGATGTCATAACCGTCTTGCATCTGACAGTGTTGTTAGTAGATCTACCTTTAAACTGGCTGACAAACAAAAGTTCGTTATTTAACACAGCGATAATGAACCTATTAATAGACAAATATGTTAGGGATGATAATATGACTTTTGAAATAGATTGAACTGTGAACTTTAGGTCCGGAATGTGGAATCCGCTATCCTATAAGTATATAATATATCTAAAAACATCCTGGTATAAAAGTTTAAAGGGTATTTTTTCTTGAGACTATCTTCAGACAAAGATAAGATAATTTTTTATTGCCGTGAAATTAATTAATAATATTATGACTCTTACCAATATGACGCACATAGGAAAAGATAAATATTGTGGAACAACTTCGACAAAAGATATTGTTGTTAAGAACGCAAAATTCTATCAAAAAAAAAAGTCGGTCAAGTGCACCGAGGGTTAAAAAATGTTTTTAGAGCGCAAAATAATATAATGTTAGTGAGTCAATTTGATTTTTATTTTCTCGCATAAACAGGAAATGTTTTTAACAATATTATATTGAAAAAACTCGGGTCGCAGTGCCAAAACCCTGCCGACAATATAGTGTATTTGCTAATACAGGCATTGTGCTGTTATTATGTGAACATAAGTTTGTTTTTGGAAAAATAAAAAATTTAACTCCTTAATACATCCCTTAAAATAATATTTTTTTTCTTAATTTCAATATTATTATCAAAGCAACCTCTGTACCAAATTAAATACACCCTTCAGTAAGTAAATCACTATCCGCAAACTAGTGTTTTCATAAAATTTGTAAGTCCGGACCTGTCGGGGCGATTTTATTAAAATTTTAGCAGCACATTTCAATCTTCACTAAAGGGTTAAATTTCAATTTTGAAATAATTCTGAGAATTTTTTCGGTATTTTTGGGCCCAAAAACATTTTTCAACCCCTAAAAACCACCCTTAAAATAGTCCGATTAGGCCCATTTTAAATAGGCTTCGTGCGGTGATGGATTGCAACGTGCCTACCCAATTTCGTCAAAATCAAGTAACTCTTTCGAAAGTTATAGCCCATACACATATATATATATATATATATATATATATATATATATATATATATATATATATATATAAATATATATATACATATATAAACAGACATTTCCAAAAATGGTGCCAAATTGTTCAGGAGGCTATGAAACGTCGAGAAATTTTGGTCCGACCCCTAGGTCCCGCCATCCGACCGACGCCAATAGTGTATGTGCCATATGGCAAATACACTAATTATTTTGATTTATTCAAGGTTTTCGAATTTGATAAAAGAAAATATGTTTTTCAGTGGTAAAGAAATGATACTGAGTTTAAAAGCAATTTGAAAAAAAAAATCCTAAATCGAAATTTTTTCTGAAAAAGTTTCGGACACAAATTATCTCTTCGTACTAAAGTTAATGACCTCAGTTGTCGTGCGTCCATAATCTAGAATCTATCTTCGTATTAAAGATCGTTATTTTGAAAAAAAATCGCTGAATAAATAGATATTTAAAGACAAAATTTGCCGATTTTGAAATTAAAACATTTAAAATACTTAAGAATATTTTTGATATTATCAACAACAATACATTTTGTTAACAACTAACCATATTCCATCCAGTAAAAAATCTGTTCGAAAACATTTGCATTGCCAAAACTTTCGGATCAGTCGTTTTTGAAAAGTCCAAATTTCTAAAATACCACACCACGTACGCATAAAAAATAAGTACACAAATACGAAACAATTGAATCCACAAATATCGAGAAGATTCCATTGTTACCAAATGGTCGATGTTCGATTATTATAAAAACAAAAACCAATCACAGCAACTATTGTTTTTAATTTCACTTATAAGTACATGAGGCACCGATTGAAAAATATTTTAACTGCACGCGTTAGTGTTCTGTTTAAACAACTGACAATTGTCCGTTGTTTTAAAAACAAGACAGTCGTTTTTTCTTAACTGACTAGATTGTTACAGCCCGATGCTGCCAGTTAAAAAACCGATCTATAAATGAATCGATGATCAATTTAATGCGTGATATCGCAGCATCGTCCGTCACTTTAATTAATTATCTGGCAGTCGAATGAAACAATGCAATGCTATGACATGATTCCTCCACTGTGCGTTAACAAAGTAATAATGTTTGTCTACATCGGTAAAAATATGTATGTAAAAGAATGACCTTGTCACGAAGTTGTTTGACCATGGTACTTTTATAGAGCTGTAATATATTTTACAAGCGGATAGTAATTTTGTACGAGGAACTGACTTTTCAAGTATTGACGTAATCGATTAAAAGCCAAAATCTACATTTGTATCCATTAACGTATTTGTAAACAAAATACAATAACGTCTTGAAATTGAATTTCATTTAAGATGCAACATAATATGCGAGTTTTATTTATTTGCTAGTTATGGAAATTATTAATGTATTAGAGAAAATCGTTTCACATAAATTGCAACATCTACTGAACAAAAACATACTAACTATAACTCGATTAAAAACAAAAAAGATTGGTGCCGCAACCTCTAGTCTGGACTGCCGTGGGTTCGAATCCCACCTGCGCTCATGGATGTTTTGTGATGTTATTTAGTTTTAAGTTAGTTAATATTTAGTGTAGTTGAAAGACGCTAATCACCTTAGATGTCGACGCGTCTAAATAAAATAAAAAAAAGGAATAACATTTTTTTAATTCAAATTTTGTTAGTGATGTATGTTTTTGTTCATTGGATGCAATTGCATTGGTCTTGGTGGACAGACAGACAGATAGACAGGCAGACAGATAGGCAGGCAGACAGACAGACAGACAATAAAGTGATCCTATAAAGATCTATTTTTCAATCAGAGGTATGGAACCCAAAAAATATAAGATCAATAAAAATAAAAATTTAAAATATGAATGTTTTTCCGTTACAAAACTTTTTTGTTACGCACGATTTTTTTTAAATTAAATTGCATATTATAGACGCTCGACAACTGAGGTCATTAGCGTCTGAGATTTTTTTTTTAATTACCTTTTCTGACCGTTTAACTATCTAGGCAACGTCTATCAGCGCTCAGTGATTCAATTGTTTTCCGAACAGGATTCAGTTGCAGCGAAGATGTATTTTTTCACCCGTCTGTGCGTAGAATTTTTAATCTACTTTTAATATTCTATCTTCGTCTGATTGCTTAAATACTCCCAATAGGTAAGAAAGAGATGCAATGACACCGTTAAACTTATGCGGAATCCCTCGTATATAATATTCTTATCAACTATGCGTCTGTTATCTTATCAGTGAGCTGTGTAAATCAGGCGCTGTCAACCTTTACTCAAAAACGTACAGTTATTCGTCGAAATCTCTACTAGTCGACCCTCTATTACCAATACTGAATTGAACTGTGGATTATAGACGCTCGACAACAGTATTAC
This sequence comes from Mongoloraphidia duomilia, assembly GCA_039654895.1. Classification (NCBI taxonomy): domain Eukaryota; kingdom Metazoa; phylum Arthropoda; class Insecta; order Raphidioptera; family Raphidiidae; genus Mongoloraphidia; species Mongoloraphidia duomilia. The sequence continues at coordinate 374,970 of CM077521.1, read as the reverse complement.
CAATACTAATAAGCGTTCTATGCCCCAGTGTTGTTCTATGGTATAGTCCAGGGTTCGGCAACCTGCGGCTCGCGAGCCGCATGCGGCTCTTATGATGTCAAGATGCGGCTCTCCTGTTCCATGCGCAAATATTAATAATTATATTATTTTATTTTCAAAACTCATAAAAAATATTATACTGCAAAAAAAACTTTAAACAGGATAAAAACACTCAACAGAGAAACAGTGAGAATAGGTGGAGTAGAGAGTATACGGACAGCTGACATCAAATGTGGCAACACTGCTCTGTTTGTTTAGTTATAATCCTAATCAAATACCATAATATTGAAATAAAAATGTTAGTGGATCTTTAAAAACTGGGAAATTTTGTAAATTGTAACTTTTGGCTCTTCCGTCTCAAAAGGTTGCCGACCCCTGGTATAGTCGATACTCTACACTCTATAGTAATAGTACCCCAGGCCCGACCCCTAGGAGCCCTAGTTTCTGCTGCTCTATACTGCACTGCAGTGTGTTAAGAGTATTCCCTACCGAAAGTTACCCCCTGCACTCTTCATCTCAAATCCTTTCCTAAAAACGGGTGCCGCTCTCCCGACACTATTTTTAAAGCTAAAGGGTTCGGGTAAACGCCAAATGAAGGACCAAGAAATCACACTGTAGATCTTACAGGCGAAAAATTGAATATTTTTCCTGGACAAAATTTTTTTTTCAAAAAATTCAAGTGTGATTCTTGGTCCTTCATTTGGCGTTTATCCGAACCATTTAGCTTTAAAAATAGCGCCGGGAGAGCAATAACCGTTTTTAGGCGAAGGGAAAAGATTTGAGATGAAGAATGCAGGAGGGAAAAATAATTCGTTATGCATCAGTGGGTTCGTGGGTTCGTGCCTCGCTACTTCATACAAATAATGTGATGAGACTCGAACCCCTGAACCCACCAAAACAAATTGTTTTGTCTTTTCAAAGGAATCAAGTCGGGGATCTTTTAAATTATTCTGATTTTTAAATCACGCAGTATAAGTTTGTCCATGCCTGCTGTAATTAAGAAAAATCTTGTCATTATGAACTCAGCCGATAAACATTATTAAATAAGATCCGTTTAACCACATTGTAGACAGGATGTTTTTTATCAGCCGCCAGAATACAAAAAGAAGCAGAGCAGTGGGTTAAAAAATATCAAAATGTCAAATTAGAAACAAAAAAAAAACATTCTTACATTTTAACCATACAAATAACACGTTCTGTTAAATTGTTAAGAAATTAAATTGCTTGCATTTAATTTATATTTACATAAATACTTAAAGGTAGATAATTATGCACAAATATAATTTACATCTTAGATACGTCCAATTTTATAGCCAGCTGTTATGCCGGGCGTTGCCCGTGCCTAAAGAATTCTTACGATAATGCACTATCCAACCATGAAAACCAAATTTAAATCAGTTCGGTGGTTTTCAAGTAGTGATGAGCAAAATTGGTCTTGGTCTTGCGAAAAAGCAAGACCAATACCAAGACCGAATATGCAAGACCAACACCAAATACACAAGACTAAACTAAAAATTCTTACTTCAGAAATAATGAGCAAAATGAGCAAGACCAAGACTTGATACGCAAAACCAAGACTAAATAAGCAAGACCAAGACCAAACATTTGAGCAAGACCAAGGCCAAGACTGAATCAGCAAGACCAAGACTGTCCAAGTCTTGGTCTTGGTCTTGCTTTGCTCATCACTATTTTCAAGTAAATATACAGAGAGAGGCAAAAAGGAAATTTTATATAATAGATAAAATGTATCTTCTATAATTACTGCTTTAACAAAATGACCTTCCAAGGTAAGATAGGTGTAGGTAATTGTTATTAATTGTTAATTATAACGTGTTATTGTGTCATTGTTGGATAATACAACAATGTCACAGAAACACATTATCATTTACTTACACACAATAAATTATGCTATTTTTACAAACGTGTAACATCGTAATCTAGCATTCTTATACAACAGGTCATTTTTACCTACAAATAGATACAATCGTAATATTCATACAGCATACCTACACGAAAAACGTACATTATATTTTTATTTATTGTGGTTTATAGGCGCGTCGACAACTTAGGTCATTAGCGTCTTAAATACAACAAATATCATATAGGTATCACTTAATCACTTAAAACTAAATAACATCACAAAACATCCATGAGCAGAGGTGGGATTCGAACCCACGACAGTCTGATTCAGAGGCCGCGACGCTACCAACTGAGCCATACTGTCCTCACGTACATTATACAAACTTATTAGTGTATTTGCCATAAATGGCAGATACAATATTGGCATCGGTCGGATGGCGGGATCTAAGTGTCGGACCAAAGTTTCTCGACGTTTCATACCCTCCTGAAGGGTTGTTTTTAGGGGTTGAAAAATGTTTTTGGCCCAAAAATACCGAAAAAATTGTCCGAATCGTTTCAAAATTGAAATTTAACCCTTTAGTAAAGATTAAAATGTGTTGCTAAAATTTTAATAAAATCGACCCAACAGGACCGGACTTCCAAATTATGTGAAAACACTGGTTTGCGGATAGTGATTTTCTTACTGAAGGGTGTATTTATTTTGGTACAGAGGTTGCATTTGTAATAATATTAAAAATATCTGGGTGCCGAGCTTTGCTCGGATGAGTTCAAAAAAATAGTACTTGTATGCTGTGAGATATTATTTTCTCAGAATATTATTCCGAAACGAATTTATTTCTGAAACATAATTTAAATAATTGTTTCTGTTAAATATTTTAAATACCTATGTGTATTTTTAAGCGTAAAAACTAAGTAGGTATCAACTTGAATCAAGCATTTTTTTCTGTAAATATTACTTAGGTCGCCATTTTCAAATCTACCGCCGTTATTGTTTTGTTGACTGAAGAGCTCGCAAAAACCGATTTTCATAGATTGAATATCTTGTAAAAATGTTCGAATCAGATGAAATTCTGCTTGCCCGTTGCCCGTTTCAATAATCCATTTTTAAACATTGATACCAAATATCAACTTTATCGAAGTACTTTTTCTCTGTGATGTCATCTTAGCAACTTCCAGTAAATTTCAAATATTTTTTTTGCATAGAAGGTACCTACTGAAAAACTCACAAAAATCGATTTTCGAAGAAATAGAATTCATATTATATCTTTTAATAACAAACGTCAGACTATAAACCTGCAGCGCAAAACTTTTTTGCATGCATCTTCACCATAGTTTTTAAAAATCGATGTGTTTTGATATACTGCATGCCTGCGTCGCTAGAAGTGCGGCCCTTCGGGCCGCCGTGCAAATTTTTAAACAAAACTTTTTTGTATGTATCTTAACAATAGTTTTCAAAAATCGATGTGTTTTTACACAGACTCGCGGTGCCAGAAGTGCGGCCCTTCGGGCCGCCTGTTTGTCATTATTTACATATTGTGCAAGACACTTCTTATATTAGTGTTCAATTACAGTTTTCACCCTTGTGATATATTATACAAAATCTATGTAGAAATAGGCTTCGAATCGATCTGACAATTGACCGAGTTATAAATAAAAAAACCCTTTTTTTAATTGCTCCCCTCTGGGACCAAGATTCCTACCTAGATCGATTTCTCGCCCCGAAAAATCCCCATTCTGTAAATTTCATCAAAATCGTTATTCGTTTTTGAGAAAAAAAAGTCTAGGTAAGATTATACGTCATACTATATTTAACGTACATAATATACATATTTTATACAGGTAATATAAAAATAACATACTTAGGTATCTATTTATTTAAATATTAGTTAAAACTACTTACATAATTACGTTTAGTTTTTAGGCGCGATCTTAGCGAAGCTAGAAGCGCCTATATACACTCGCTTTGTCTGTGAATCTGTGAATCTGTGAATCTGTGAATCTGTGAATCTGTGAGTCTGTAACGGATTTTTTGTATCAGTCGTACAGCCCAAACGGGTTAACCGATTTTAAAAAACTTTTTTTTGTTCGATTCCTCTCAGGGTCTATTTGATCCTAACGTCGCCCGATTTTTGAATTTTGGCCCCAGAGGGGAGCAAATTAGAAAAAACGGTGTTTTTTGCTTATAGTTTGCTCAATTTAAGTCAGATCGATTCGAAACCTGTCTTAAACGAAAGAGCAGAAAATTTTAGATAGATTTCATGTATAATATTGTGTCAAAACAGTTTTTTTATACAGATTTTTATGATTATTGAACTAAATAAATGCGACTTTATCTAATAAATCGCGAACTTGTTTCGGTTGTCCTTGTCTGTTGCACAGTGTGATATGGATATTGGAAGATAGCGTATGCTCTATCTTATATTGCATTATTTAAATATAGTTATTCAATTTTTTGACTGCTGATGTTTGAATTTAAGTTTAAAAACCCTGGCCTACTGAGTTAAAATGACGTGTAACTAATTATTGACGTCGATCGGATCGGACCAAAATTTCTCGACGTTCATCATACCTTCCCGAACAATTTGATTTTCTCTGTCTCTATGTCCCTTTGTACGCATATAACTCGAGAACCACTGATCCGATTTACATGATTTTTTTCAAGTAAATAACCTCTTATGCGACTGCGAGTTTTAAAATATTCTGGCATCACGCAAAAGCAACCGAACTGATTCTCAAATAAAAACTATGTTCTGGCATCACGCAAAAATAAGTAGGTTGTAGATGCTTTGTTTTTTAAACGGTGGTTTTATTTAGCTTGATCCCGTATATTTGTTACAAATCTTGCGATCGATTGAGTTGAAATTTTGCACACATGTGTAGCTCCGGTGACAATACAATATTATGGTAACTAGCTGACCGGCCCGGCTTTCGTCCGGGTGTAAATCATACTTTTGAATTTTCACCCACTTCCTATGATCCGATTGAGTTGAAATTTTGCACACATGTGTAGCTCCGGTGACAATACAATATTATGGTAACTAGCTGACCGGCCCGGCTTTCGTCCGGGTGTAAATCGTACTTTTGAATTTTTACCCACTTCCCATGATTCGATTGAGTTGAAATTTTGCATACATGTGTAGCTCCGGTGACAATACAATATTATGGTAACCAGCCCGAGTTCGTCCAGGTGCAAATCGTACTTTTGAATTTTCACAGGCAAAAGGTCTTTCTCCGGTAACGTTTCGGATAAATGTAATAAAATCAGACTAAGGAAATAAAGCACACTAAAAATTATTAGATCCTTTTGAAAATTAATATTTGAGAGTTTTATAGGACACAAAAAAATAAAATGGCGTCAGATTTCAAAATGGCGGCCATATGTACTTTTTTGTAAACATTATCCGATTCTTTTGAAAATTAATATTTGAGAGTTTTATAGCACACAAAAAAATTAAATGATGTCAGATTTCAAAATGGCGGCCATATGTACTTTTTTGTAAGAATTATCAGATCCTTTTGAAAATTGATATTTGAGAGTTTCATAGAACACAAAAAAATAAAATGACGTCAGATTTCAAAATGGCGGCCATATATACTTTTTTGTAAAAATTATCCGATCCTTTTGAAAATTGATATTTGCGAGTTTTATAGGACACAAAAAAATAAAATGATGTCAGATTTCAAAATGGCGGAAATATGTAGAACTCCTTTCTAAAAATTATACGATCCTTTTGAAAATTGATATTTGAGAGCTTCATAGGACACAAAAAAATAAAATGACGTCAGATTTCAAAATGGCGGCCGTATGTACTTTTTTGTAAAAATTATCCGATCATTTTGAAAATTGATATTTGAGAGTTTCATAGAACACAAAAAAATAAAATGACGTCAGATTTCAAAATGGCGGCCATATATACTTTTTTGTAAAAATTATCCGATCCTTTTGAAAATCGGTATTTGAAAGTTTCATAGGACACAAAAAAATAAAATGGCGTCAGATTTCAAAATGGCGGCCATAATATGTACTTTTTTGTAAAAATTATCCGATCTCTTTGAAAATTGATATATGCGAGTTTTATAGGACACAAAAAAATAAAATGACGTCATATTTCAAAATGGCGGAAATATGTAGTACTCCTTTGTAAAAATTATCCGATCCTTTTGAAAATTGATATTTGAGAGTTTCATAAGACACAAAAAAATAAAATGACGTCAGATTTAAAAATGTCGGCCGTATGGACATTTTTGTAAAAATTATCCGATCCTTTTGAAAATTGATATTTGAGAGTTTCATAGGTCACAAAAAAATAAAATGATGTCAGATTTCAAAATGGCGGCCATATATACTTTTTTGTAAAAATTATCCGATCCTTTTGAAAATTAGTATTTGAAAGTTTCATAGGACACAAAAAAATAAAATGATGTCAGATTTCAAAATGGCGGCCGTAAGTACTTTTTTGTAAAAATTATCCGATCCTTTTGAAAATTGATATTTGAAAGTTTCATAGGTCACAAAAAATAAAATGACGTCAGATTTCAAAATGGCGGCCATATATACTTTTTTGTAAAAATTATCCGATCCTTTTGAAAATCGGTATTTGAAAGTTTCATAGGACACAAAAAAATAAAATGATGTCAGATTTAAAAATGGCGGCCGTATGTACTTTTTTGTAAAAATTATCCGATCCTTTTGAAAATTGATATTTGAGAGTTTCATAGAACACAAAAAAATAAAATGACGTCAGATTTCAAAATGGCGGCCATATGTACTTTTTTGCAAAAATGATCTGATCTTTTTGAAAATTAATATTTGCGAGTTTTATAGGACACAAAAGAATAAAATGATGTCATATTTTAAAATGGCGGTCATAGGTATATATTTCTTTGTAAAAATTATCCGATCCTTTTGAAAATTGATATTTGAGAATTTAATAAGACACAAAAAAATAAAATGGCGTCAGATTTTAAAATGGCGATCAAATAATAACTTTTTAATTGTATTATTTATATCTTTGATAAATTCGGTTTTATATACAATGCGTAAAAAGCATAGCTTCTGTCGGGTGTCTTACGACACATCATGACTTTTTTATTTAGCCGGTTCCGAGTAACGCTTAATAGTCAACCGTTGCTATGGAAAATTGTTTAAAAAATTCACTGTACTATTTTTTCTATGTAATCCAATACATATTTATATTAGGTCTTATGGCTCATAGCCTACTACAAAATTATAAATATTCTCAGTGTTAATTTCCCTATGTTCAATAAAACCGTTTACACACAGTACCTACTTGAATATCGCGCCTTGTAATTCTTGAATTACTTGTATGCTCCAAAATTTTTATTTCTGTTATTTTTTACTATACAAATAGTTCACGGATTATTTTAATAAGTTAAAAATTCTGTCAGAGTATTTTGACATATAAATAATGAAAGTAGTTTGTTTTCTCCAAAGCCTACTCACGATATTACAATGTTTTGACAGGTCAAAAAACCGTTTTTAAAAATGATAAAATCGATAGGAAAACGAATTTTTCCAGGGATGAGACCTAGCTAAATCGATTTTTTGCCCCCCGAAACCCCTTTTCGGTAAATTTGATCAAAATCGTTAGAGCCGTTTTCGAGAAAATATTTATATAGATACATAGAAACATATATACAAGATTTACTCGTTTAATAATATAGGGATTAAGAAAAAAATATTATTTTAAGGGTTGTATTAAGGGGTTTAATTTTTTATTTTGCCCAAAAACAAACTTAAGTTGACATAATAAAGCCACAAGGCCTGTCTTAGCAAATACACTATATTGTCGGCAGGGTTTGGCACTGCGACCCGAGTTTTTATTTACATGGATTTGTCAATAGGTTACTCACTTGCTTCGCTCGTTCAATTCCGGGTCGTACATTACTCACTCGCTTCGCTCGTTCGCTTGAATATTATAACTACGTTACACACTCGCTTCGCTCGTTCGCTCCCTGGTGAATTTTTCCGATGTTTTAATAGTTATTCTGTTAACCAGGGCAGAGACAAATCCAAAAAACTCGGGTCGCAGTGCCAAAACCCTGCCGACAATATAGTGTATTTGCTAATACAGGCATTGTGCTGTTATTATGTGAACATAAGTTGGTTTTTGGACAAAATAAAAAATTTAACCCCTTAATACATCCCTTAAAATAATATTTTTTTTCTTAATTTCAATATTATTATCAATGCAACCTCTGTACCAAATTAAATACACCCTTCAGTAAGTAAATCTCTATCCGCAAACTAGTGTTTTCATAAAATTTGTAAGTCCGGACCTGTCGGGGCGATTTTATTAAAATTTTAGCAGCACATTTTAATCTTCACTAAAGGGTTAAATTTCAATTTTGAAACAATTCTGAGAATTTTTTCGGTATTTTTGGGCCCAAAAACATTTTTCAACCCCTAAAAACCACCCTTAAAATGGTTCGATTGGGCCCATTTTAAATAGGCTTCGTGCGGTTATGGATGGCAACGTGCCTACCCAATTTCGTCAAAATCAATTAACTCTTTCAAAAGTTATAGCCCGTACACATATATATATAAATATATATATATATATACATATATATATATATATATATATATATATATATATATATATATATATATATATATATATATATATATATATATATATATATATATAAATAGACATTTGCAAAAATGGTGCCAAAATGTTCAGGAGGCTATGAAACGTCGAGAAATTTTGGTCCGACCCCTAGGTCCCACCATCCGACCGACGCCAATAGTGTATGTGCCATATGGCAAATACACTAAAAATCAAAGTTCATGAAAATCGGTCCAGCCGTTCTCGAGTTATAAATGGTGTAACTAACTAACTAACTAACACGACTTTCTTTTATATATATAGATAATATATTAGTATCGATAAATAATTGACGAAAAAACTGTTAAAATTAAGTACCTACCTAATTAATAATCGCGTTTAACAGATGTAATGATTCAAAAATATCGTTGATAAAAAGACTTATAAATTTACATAATCTTACACAACGTTTATCAAAAATATCGGCACTACGCAATCGAAAAGACACGAAAAAAGATATCTGTCTTTCTCAAAAAGATAAATATAGATAAAGACAGACTATATATTTTTTTCTTAGATTATGTCTGGATTTCCTGTAGAAAACTTTTGGTTCATTATATAATTAAAAACAAGTTACAGATAGTTGCGAGAAATTTCTATTCAAGTATTTTTTCAGTTTCAAATTCATTCGACTATAATAAACATTCAAAATAATTTTTAATCTAAGCTAGCCTTGTTTTTAATACAGCAAAATGGAAGTAAGTTTACAACTTGATTTAAATTTAATTAATTTTAAATAAATAATTAATTAAAATTAACGTAATATTTTCAGTTTTCAACGGCGTCCATTTTTGCATCAATTGTCGTATTATTTTTCTGCAACGCTGAAACATCTTCAATCGATATCTCCAACAGCAGGCCTGAAGAATGTGGATTTTCAGCTAGTCGAGAAATTCCATGGTTTATCAAAATGAAAAAGACTTTACACGTGCCGCCACCAATAACGAGTCAATTTAAGCCCAGAGCCATTAAAACGCAATTTATTGAACAAAAATTAGATAATTTTGATCCATTTAATAAGGCCACATGGAAAATGGTATTTTTTTTGTAAATTCTGGGAATTTAAACTATATTTGAAAACATGAAGCTTCCTACTTCGAGTTATATTTTAATATATTTTTATGTTTCAGTATTTTTAAATATTAATTATAGCCGTCATTTTAGACACATGAAGTTTACAAAATGGGGGGAAAATAGAACTAACATGTTAATGGTTTTTGCTTCGTTGTTCAGACATCGCCTATCACTAGTAAAAAATCATATTTCTTGACAGATCTATTTTTTTCTTTAGTCTTACAACAACAAAAATATTAAATTACAAAATATTATTCTCTACAAAACATTTTCTACGCATTTTTTTCGTTAAAGGAACAATAATTGTTCGACAAATATACCTAAATGTTATGCAATGTTCGTAAAAAAATTGAATAATGCCGACAAACTTTTATGGGTTTTAAAGGAGGGTCAAAGAAGCGATTTGTGAGCAATGAAAATTATAGTCGTCTAAATATTTATAAGACATTTTTTGTGGAGAATTTAATTTTTTTTCTTTATAATTAATAATAATTTATAGTTTGCTGTAATTTTTTACTCCTATAGTGAACGCTGTAATAGCATTTAGTATAGACTTTTAGTACGCCAAAAATACAGTTAACGTCCATTTTCTTCAAAATAAAATCTCGAAAAACTACAGCTAATATAGCAAAGAGTGGGAGTCATGTGGTCTAGTGGCTAGCGTGTCGGCCACTAGATCAAACGGTTCGAATCCTACCTACGCTCATGGATGTTTTGTGATGTAATTTAGTTTTAAGAAAGTTGTTATTTAGTAAAAATATATATGAGCACTGCGGTTGGAATAAAAACAAAATAAAATATAGTTACTTCTTACCACAACAGTTTTATTGATGGATGTACATTTCGTAAGCTAAGCTTTAATCTTCAGCGAACACTATACATGAATCATTCATGTTGTGTTCGCTGAACATGAAAGCTTAGCTTTCGAAATGTACATCCATCAATAAAACTATTGTGGTAAGAAGTAACTATATTTTATTTTGTTTTTGTTATTTAGTGTAGTTGAAAGACGCTAATGACCTGAGATGTCGACGCGTCTATAATCTACAATAAACAAATAAATAAATCGGCAAAAGGTTCGAGAACAGCTAATAAATTAAAAATTATTCTTCTTGTGTCCCGTTTAGAGATACATGAGCAACGGCCAATTTTACAAACCTGGTGGTCCAATATTTATAATGATTGGAGGTGAATGGATGATTGATTTCGGTTTTCTCGGATCCGGTCAAATGTTCAACGTTGCAAAACAGAACCGCGGTTTTATGTTTTACACTGAACACAGATATTATGGATACAGTAGGCCGACAAAGTGAGTTAAACTTTGAAAATAATCAACCGATTTCGAATCTGAAATTATATAATCATTATCAGAGATGCGATTTATTTGAAATACTTCTATTTAAAATGCAAAAATACAAAATGCAAAATACCTATTTTGTACTTTGCATTTAAATGCCTTTTAGTAAAAAACATTTTGTATTTTATTTGAAATACCTTTCGAGATGTATTTTGCATTTTTAATATTCATTTCAAAATGCAAAATACTTTGTGATTAAGTTTAGCCAACATCACCAGTCAAACAAAATGAAATGAACGAATGACGCTTGTATTGCCGAATTATTTTAAGTGAGTATTATTATTATTATTAATAACATAATAGAATTTATTGATACGCGTACTGATAAATATGACCAAAATGTCATGCATAAGGTGCCATGTTATTAGACGTTTTTGTTCGGCTCGGCATTGTGTCTCTATTTCTCATGATAAATACCTAAAATAAATAAAAATATCTGAAATTTGGTAAAAAGGTATTTTATTTTGAAAAAGTATTTTGAAAATACCTATTTTGCATTTAGCATTTGAAATACAAAACGCAAAACTATTTTGGTATTTTGCATTTGAAATAGTAAATCTGAAAAGTATTTTGCATTTTGTATTTAAATGCTTTTTTAAAACCATTTTGTACATCTCTGATTATTATCGATAATTCATATTTGTAGCGATCTGACTATGGAAAATTTAGAATACTTGACAGCCGGCCAAGCTCTTGAAGATTTAGCTCATTTTATTGAACAAAAGAAAGCGGAATTAAATGCTACGAAAGTGATTGTTTTCGGCGGATCTTACGCCGGTAATCTTGCCGCTTGGATCAGAATCAAGTATCCCCATTTAGTCCAGGGCGCCGTCTCGTCGAGTGCTCCGGTCGCAGCCAAAGCCGATTTCAAAGGTATAAATATTTTTATTAAGAAATAATTTTTCATAACATTACGGATGATTAATTTATTGGGCTTGAGAATGGTCGAACGCGTAGCAATGCTGTTATTTACATGGCGCTGCTATGGTTCCTCTATTACAAGTTCCCGGGTTCTAACCCGAGAGCTGGTAAAAATGTCAATTGGATATTCAATTTATTATTAAAAAAAAAAATACTGAATTGAAAATATGAATTGGTGCTAGGCCCAAATAACCTTAGCTATTGGTAGTCTTTAAAACACAATTTTTGATTAATTTATTACTTTCAGAATATTTTGAATTTGTCAACGGTGCCCTGGTTTCAGTCAGTCAATTATGTGCCGACAACATCCGAACGGCCACGAAGCAGATAGAAAAACTTTTACTCTCCGACGAAGGCGCTGAAACACTCGGCGAACTATTTCTGTAAGCTATGAACATTCATTTTAAATAAAACAAACAGGATATTAGAATATACTTTTATTTATATGCGTGGTTTTTGGCTTCTAAGCTTATTTACGTAATTAGCCACGTCCTATAGGTTATACTTCGCAACAATCAATTACAGATAAAAATTATTATTCTTAACGTCTCGAACAAAAACCGAAATATCGATCCTAACCGATTTTATTTTTCGTAAATAGAATGTGCAGAGGAGTAAATCGCCATGACAACGCTACAGTAAGCAATTTCCTGTCCATAATAGCCGAATATTTCGCAGGCAAAGTTACGTACGCGAAAGGACCCGACGACCTTGAAAAGCTATGCAAGCCCATGCTAGAAGAATCCAGTCTGCCAATTGAAAACTTGAGCCAGTATTTCATAAAAGATGTTTGCAACGACTATTCCTACAAAAAAACGATTTCTTATTACGACGAGACGAGTTGGTGTTCGCAGGCCGTAAATGAAAGCAGTAAGTGAATAAATTTTCATTCGATACAAATTTAGTTTAGCTACAGCACGAAAATTTAAATTGGCACTAGGCTCAGATAATCTTGACGGTTGCAAAAATGAAATTTGTTCATAACTCTAAATTGATTCGGTAAAATTATATTTCATTTATAATTTTCTTTTAAAAACACAATTATTATTAGCTTTTGCTGTTAAAACATAACTTTTTTTAATTGCAGTGCGACAGTGGGCTTACCAAACTTGCACCGAATTTGGATTCTTCCAAACATCTGCCTTGAATGAATTGCCGCTGGAGTATTTCATAAAAATGTGTGCCGATATTTTCGGAACAAAGTAAGTTTATTATTAACTAGTCTTTACCAGCGATTTCATTCGAGTTAATAACGATTTTAATAGAAACATTATTAACTTCCCACTGGAAGTTATTGTAATGGGTCCGAAAATCGAAATCAAAAAGGAAAAAAAATTTTTATGTTTCAAGGTCACTACACTATTTTTACACTACTTTTAGAAAGATGTCTGTGTGTGTGTGTGTGTGTGTACGTATGTACGTACGTATGTATGTGTCCATTTCTTTCTAAGACGAAATCTCGAGAACGAAAAATGATATCGACTACGTTGGGGTGCCAATCGACGCGTATTAACGTATATATGATCTGAAAGGAATTTTTTTAAAATCGGTTCAGCCGTTCTTTTTTCTTAACCAAATAACCTCCAAAAAAGTAGATTTTATACAATATCTCGCGAATAAAAAATTATATCGACTTCGTAAGGGTGTCAATCGAGGCGTGTTAACGTCATTTTGATTCGACATAAATTTTATAAAAATCGGTTCAGCCGTTTTTTTTTTTTTTTTTTTTTTTTTTTAATTATTGATGTTTTAATGATTAAAATGATTACTTTTCTGTGTAATATCTAATTTAATTATTATTATTAAATATTTATCAAACTGGGAAGTTCGTCGTGTGGACCTCAAGGGTCGCACTTTAGTCCTAATAAACGACCCACCTCACGGCTTGTCTTAAATTGGGCAAAGAATTTTGTTTGGGTAACAGTTGTTTTGTTAAATAACTTTCGACAAACCAATATTCTTGAGCGATGCTGGTACGGACAGACATATTTTCCTTGAAATAAGTTTTCCCTTTAAAAAAAATCTTAAAAAAATTCGAGGACAGTATGGTTTAGTTGGTAGCGTCGCGGCCTCTGAATCAGACTGTCGTGGGTTCGAGTCCCACCTCTGCTCATTGATGTTTTGTGATATTATTTAGTTTTAAGTGATATATGTATATTTGTTGTATTTAAGACGCTAATGACCTAAGTTGTCGACGCGTCTATAATCCACAATAAATAAATTAAAAAAATTCGCAAAAAAAAATCAATGACAGAGAACCTGTAACTATTGTATATATTAATATTGATATCAGATTTTAAGAACTGGAAGTTGATAATTTTCACGTTTATTACAGAATGACTCCGGAAATCGTGAAACAAGGCATAAAAAGAACGAATATGATTTATGGAGGACGTAATCCAGACGTCACAAATGTTGTCTTTATCTATGGATCACTTGATCCTTGGCGCGCGCTTGGAGTCCTTAAGGATCTGTCTGACAAGACGCCGGTTTTCCATGTTGAAGGTAAAAAAATATTTACACACAACCCTCTAATAAAAATTACTGTATGAATAATTATTATTGGATTTGTTACTAAATATCTGGATGACAGAGCTTTGCTCGGATGAGTTCAAAAAAAGATAGTACTTAAAGTTCCCATTTCATCAAAATCGTTAGTCGTTTTTATGAAAAAAATTACATACCTATAAGCAGATAATATTATTATACGTCAGTATACGTCATACTACATAACGTATGTACCTGCATATTTTCAAATAATTACTGATTATTTTAATAAGTTAAAGATTGACTGTCAGAGTAATTTGACATAAATAATGAAAATAGTTTGTTTTTTCCAAAGCCTACTCACCATACGACACTGTTTTATAACGTTAAAAAAACTGTTTTTTAAAATGATAAAATCGATAAGAAAACGAATTTTTCCAGGGATGAGACCTAGCTAGATCGATTTTTTGCCCCCCAAAACCCCTTTTCGGTAAATTTGATCAAAATCGTTAGAGCCGTTTTCGAGAAAATATTTATATAGGTACATATATACAAGATTTGCTCGTTTAATAATATAGGGAATATCTGGGTGCCGAGCTTTGCTCGGATGAGTTCAATAAACAGTACTTGTATGCTGTGAGATATTATTTCCTCAGAATATTATTCCGAAACGAATTTATTTCTGAAACATAATTTAAAATAATTGTTTCTGTTAAATATTTTAAATACCTATGTATATTTTTAAGCGTAAAAACTAAGTATCAACTTGAATCAAGCATTTTTTCCTGTAAATATTATTTAGGTCGCCATTTTCAAATCTACCGCCGTTATTGTTTTGTTGACTGAAGAACTCGCAAAAACCGATTTTCATAGATTGAATATCTTGTAAAAATGTTCGAATCAGATGAAATTTTGCTCGCCCGTTACCATTTTAACAATCCAATTTTAAGCATTAATACCAAATATCAACTTTATCGAAGTACTTTTTCTCTGTGATGTCATCTTAACAACTTCCAGTAAATTTCAAATACTTTTTTTGCATAGGTACCTACTGAAAAACTCACAAAAATCGATTCTTTTAATAACAAACGTCAGACTATAACCTGCGCAAAACTTTTTTTGGATGTATCTTCACCATAGTTTTTAAAAATCGATGTGTTTTTACACAGACCCGCCGTTTTGTCATTATTTACATATTGTGCAAAACACTTCTTATATTAGTGTTCATTTACAATTTTAACACTTGTGATATATTATATAAAATCTATGTAGAAATAGACTTCGAATCAATCTGACTTTAATTGAGCGAGTTATAATAACTAAAAAAAAACACCTTTTTTTTAATTTCTCCCCTCTGAAACCAAAATTCCTACCTAGATCAATTTCTCGTCCCGAAAAATCCTCATTCTGTAAATTTCATCAAAATCGTTAGTCGTTTTTGAGAAAAAAAGGTCTAGTGAAGATTATACGTCATACTACATTTAACGTACCTACTTACCTATACTACATATTTTATATAAGTAATATAAAAATAACATACCTATTTATTTAAATATTAGCTAAACTACTTACATAATTATATTTAGATTTTATTGTTGTTATTTTTTTACTTTTCAAATAATTACTGATTATTTTAATAAGTTAAAGATTGACTGTCAGAGTAATTTTGACATAAATAATGAAAATAGTTTGTTTTTCCAAAGCCTACTCACAATACGACACTGTTTTATGCGACGTTAAAAAACTGTTTTTTAAAATGATAAAATCGATAAGAAAACGAATTTTTCCAGAGATGAGACCTAGCTAGATCGATTTTTTGCCCCCCGAAACCCCTTTTCGGTAAATTTGATCAAAATCGTTAGAGCCGTTTTCGAGAAAATATTTATATAGGTACATAGAAACATATATACAAGATTTACTCGTTTAATAATATAGGGATTTACAGGAACATCGCACTGCGCTGATCTCCATCGACCCACTAACATCGAAATGGACATCGTACAGCGAATAACACAGCGCTTGATACAGAAATGGTTAAAATAATATTAAAAATTATTCGTTCAATCTCGCGCCAATATTTTATTTTAATGACAATTTTAGATTTTAACTCTTAATTTTAGATTTTAACTCTTAAGATGAAAAAAAACAAATTACCAATTTTGATGTTTTTTTATTATAAATTGTGATGTGCTTAAACATGAACAAAAAATTTATTATAAGTAATTAATATACGTTAAATATATAAATAAAGCATGTTTGCTATATACATATTTTTTTAATTTTTATTCCCAACGTTGTATTTAATTTGACATGAAACGCATGCGCAACGTGCTGTTTAAATTATAACAAGTCTAATGTCGGGTTTATCGTACATTTGACACGCAGTTTTGTTAATCGCTGTTATATTTTTAAACATATAACATACGAAGTAACAAAATTAAGAAAAATCGCAGGATAGTTGACAAAATATTTGATTTATTTAATTGAATGTACGACGTTTCGTCTATATATTTAGACTTTTTCAAGTACATAAAAATAACAATATTTATGAAAATTATAATCACGATCAAGGTTAGTAGAGCATAGGTTGCCTCATTCCGATAGATAGTAGTGGGGGGGATGACGTCACTCAGAATATACCATGCTTGGCTCACTTCAATAGAAAAGATCAGACATGGACGCTGCTAATTTTTGGAAATAAAAATCACAGTAACCATGGTAGTGTGATATGTTTTTTCAATACCTAATAGAAACATGATTCTTCTGTTAGTGAAAAAAATATGATAAGTTGTCAATTTTGCGAAGTGTTATGGTGTTTTGTGGTTATTTTTAATATTTTGTGAATATAAAAGATAAAATAATTAATTTATCAATTTGTTAGTTAATTTTATTCGTTTCTTAAATTTAAAAAATAGGTAATTAACAAGATCTGCCATTTTTTGAGCATTATTTAATTTTTTGTTTGTTTATATTATAGATATAAAAACCTAAATTTTGTAATAAAAATAAAAATTATCCTATTTTTTAACATCTATTCGTCTATTTATTGTCTCCTGCCAATTTTAAGAAAAAATCTGCACAAAGCACCTAATATAAATAAGCATAATCTTCAACAATTTTTGTACTTGATTTAAACTAAATTCTAGCTGACGTCATTCCCGCGCTTATGCTGATTGGTCAGATGGAATGAGGCAACTTGTACTCTAATAACCTTGAATCACGATGGACACGATTTCTAATATAAATACGAAGTAACCATAGAAATAACAGCGAATTATCACACGCTAATGACTTCTGTTGTCGAGCGTCTATAATTCACAATTTATTCATTCAACAGCGAATTGAAAAAAACACGTGTTAAATAATCTACGATAAACAAGGCTTAAGGGTTTTAAATAGTCCCTCGTCTGAAACCTGTTAGGAGGGTGTAAT
Source organism: Mongoloraphidia duomilia (assembly GCA_039654895.1). Classification (NCBI taxonomy): domain Eukaryota; kingdom Metazoa; phylum Arthropoda; class Insecta; order Raphidioptera; family Raphidiidae; genus Mongoloraphidia; species Mongoloraphidia duomilia. The sequence continues at coordinate 357,168 of CM077521.1, read as the reverse complement.
AATTAATAAATAGGAGTAATTTTGATCCTTGTATTTCCGAAAAAATGCAATTAAATACGGAATACATTGTGCGCATAATAATGGAAGATCGCACCGTTCGTTATATTTCAAATTAGGTACACTTATAGAAAACGACTCGCTGAATTCAAAAATTCAACGAAAACATTTGTACCATTTTTCGTTTTCGAGTTACGGGCGTTAATTTCTGAAAATTTTAAACGTGCGTAGTTTCTAAACTAAACGAGTTAGATGATTTTTGTTTGATTTTTTGAATTCAGACGGTCTTTCTCTATAGGTACACTTAATTCAAAAAAGATCGGAGAGATTTTCCAAAATAGCCCGAAAATGAACTAAGTTAATTTTTGCATGTTTTTGGAAAATGTTTCCGATCTTTTTCAAAATAAGTACACTAATACAAACCGATGCGCTGAATTCAAAAAGTTGAACGAAACTGTAGTGCAATTTTTCATTTAGAAGTTACGGGGTTTAATCCTTGAAAACTAGGAGAAAATTTAAAACACGCCTAATTTCTAAACAAAAAAAGATAGACAAGTTTTCTTTGCATTTTTGAGTTCAGCGTGTCCTTTTCTATAAGCCTACCAAATTTCAAAAAGATCTGACCGCAATTAGTACATAAATTCACAAGTTTAAGGTTTTGAAATATTAAATTACATCTATATTAGAAATCGTGTCCATCGTGATTATAATAAAATTAATTTTATTAAATTACATCTCTAATCCCTGCAAGCTAGCATGCCATAGCTACAGACGCGTTAAGCGGGTTGCGTGCATCACAGGCAATTAAATTTTTTGTTTTAGGGCAAATTTTGAGTGTGTTTTTTTTAAAGACCACCAACAGCTAAGGTTATTTGGGCCTAGCACCAATTCATATTTTCAATTCGACTTTACCCGCCATTCTAACGATGTGAACAAGCTATTTAAATTGTTTTTTTACACCAATTGATTAGCCACAATATTTACAGATGTAATAAAATATGAATTTTGTAATAATTAGTCGTTATAATAATCAAATTAGGAGTATTTATGATTCTTGTATTTCCGAAAAAGTTAAATTAAATACGGAGTACATTGCGCGCTTAATAACTAATGATCGCACCGTTCTTTATATTTCATATTAGGTACACTTATAAAAAACGACTCGCTGAATTCAAAAATTCAACGAAAACATTTTTCGTTTTGGAGTTATGGGCGTTAACTCTGAAAACCAAATTTCAAAAAGACGAATCACATCGAGCGTCTACAATCTACATACATTATTATTATTAATCATACTGAATAAAAAAAGTCATGAGCTGTCGTAGGACACCCGAAAGAAGCAATGGTTTTACGCGTTATTTATATAAAATCGAAATTATTTACGTTTAAAAGCCATAGAAACTATAACAATATGCGCCCAGCCAATGAGATGCGTTGCATCGCCACGTTCCAAACTACAGTCCAAGACCGCGTTTGTGACGTTTCTTTTATATTTTAGGTCCCCTATATCAAACGTGCGTTAAGAAGCATAACTTCAAAAATGCTTGATTTTTCAGTACACGATCATTTCCATGGTGGAAAAATCAATGGGTCACCTCCCATGGTTAGACCTACCTTTAAAAAAATGAGCAGTGAATATTGATATGAGATATGAATAAAGTAATTCCAGAATTTATTACTAAATAAAATGATACAAGCAAAAAAACAACATTTATGTAAGTACTTTACATAAAATAACACGAATGGAAAAATAATCTAAAATTTAATAAATAAAAATTTAAATATGATTTTGGCAAATTTTTATATTTAATTTTTTTTGCCATACCCACTACAAAATAACTACTTTCGATGCATGTATACCGGCCTGTAATGGGTCATTTAACTGGCAGGCGTGCAGAAGTAAACGGTTGCCATAGCAACTTCTGTTTATTCGCTCTATACGCCTGCGTGCGCCTGCCACTACTTACTCACGAACTTCACGGCATACTGTAAAAGAAAAGATGGCGACGCAAATGAACTGTCAAAATGTTTTGAAAATAAAGTGAAAAGTAGGTATGGCAAAAAATACCGCATTCTCGTGCGTATTGGTATAATGACTTGTGTGACTGTAACAACTCGCATCGCTCGTTTTTACATACCGCCATCACTCGTCAGTAGTACAATCCATTACACATCTAGACATACAATCTACTATTGCAACATACGGTTCATGATTTCCATAGTTACACACACTACTGTGTTTTTAAAGACCACCAACAGCTAAGATTATTTGGGCCTAGCACCAATTCATATTTTCAATTCATTATTTTTTTTTTAATAATAAATTGAAAATCCAGTTGATATTTTTACCAGCTCTCGGGCTAGAACCCGGGAACTGGGGACTTGTAATAGAGGAACCATAGCAACGCTATGTAAACAACACTGCTACACTCTCGGCTATTCTCAAGCCCTACACACACTACTAAATGCTACTAATGTATCAAAATGTCTATTTTAAAATGCAACATACAAAATTAATAAAATGCAGGTACTTAGATAATTAATAGATAACAAGAATTAACATTGTCAACTATAATCTTTACTGTTATAAAGAATTAATTTTAATTGTTGTAATGTTACATTTTAATGTGTGGAACAATTGAAATCATTTATTTTGTTTATTTATTCGTTAGGTTGCAAAATAAAATAAATTATCTGTACATCACAAATTGATAATTGAGGAGCTGGGTGGAAAAACGTCTTAAGTCGACTTAAGTCGTTTTTGCGGAAACTATATATTTAGAATCATTGATGTTTGTTTTATATGTTGGCAAATATTTACTTTTCTATGTTGCCGCTAGATGGCATTAAATGTCTTAAATGTATACTCGTGTTCAAAGCTGTTTTTCCATCAAACGTTTGGTGACGTTGCTAGCTATGACAGCACAGTTTTAAAATGGCGTCGAGTACGATATTAAGTGAAAACTTTAGCAGTGAAATTTGTACTGTTTTCTTTTTTTTTATAATAAATCTCAATATTTCTTGATTTTTTCTTGTTTTTATGTTCACTTTTCAAGTGATTTTATTACAATATATACGAAAATTAATATCACTTAAGTCAAAATACTCGTTTTATTAAAAAACGTCTTAACTTTGAGCTAAAATATTTATAAATTTAGTGACATTTTCGATTAAATACTATTATAATATAATTAAATTTGTATTTTCAAGTGTAATAACAATCCATCTTAAATGTTTGAAAAATGTGCAACATCCATAAAAAACATTTATATTATTTTAAAACTTTGATGCCATTTATCTCGAAACGATGTTTTTGGACCTAAGATGTTTTTCCACCCAGCTCCTCAATTATTATTTACCTGAATCAGGGGCGAAAAACTAAAAGACTAAAAATCACAGAACCTTTCTAACAAAACCGCTAGCGCTAAATTGAAATTTCCTAAATTAATACACAAATCATTGTTGTTTAATTTTATTCGGTTGGCAGTTCCCTATAAACGGAACGACTTTTAAAAGTAGAATAGGCTGAGCTACGTGCAAACAAAAATGACACGCATAAAAAGTGAACGCGTTGTCTGTCGGAATAAAAGGCTGCGTCGTATAGATCACAGTGCAACAAAACAAAACACAAGCGACGCGAATCATTTGTTTCTCGGGCGTGAGCGATTCAATGTTTCGGACGTTGGACGGGGCGTTTTGAGCAGCGGCGCCTTTCCTTTTCGCGCCGCCGCTCGATTTTGCCGTCGAAATCGGCGACAAATCGCCAATCGGCGAAAGGAGCGCCAAGGCAGTGGCGGCGCCTATGTCGCGAACGAGCGAATAAAGTGGCGTCGTGTTGACGTGAATATGCTTGGGATTCTCGCACCACTTGAACGCCAACCTTACCGACCACTGCGGGTCTATTCCTAACGCTTTTTGTAACCAGTAAGCGCCGAAAGATGCCAGACTCATCGCGATCGTAGTAACGGTTAGAGTTTTTAAATTCGATTGTTTTAAAAATGTCGTCACTCTCCAACTGTTGTTCGTTAAAATCGACGCAAACAATACGCCTGAAAAATGCACACAAGGTTAAAAACATACAATGAAAGCCAACAATTGCCAAGGTTCCCTGAGGCTAGTAGAAATTTGGATTTTTAAAAATAAACGGAAAATTCATTTTTATCCAAGTGTGCAAGTTTTCACGGCCGGCATTGTTCCAAGTCTTCATGGTTTCCGGGCTTGTAGGCCGTGGTCCGGTGGTATTTCTACCTGACGTTTCGTCTACAACTGCGGTAGACATTCTCAAAGGCGATGTGGCAGCGGTCGAAGGTAGAAATACCACCGGACCACGGCCTACAAGCCCGGAAACCATGAAGAGTTGAAATTCATTTTTTCCAGCTGTTCTCAGATTCAAACCTTGGAACCCGGCCGCGACGCTTGAAGGAGACGGACCATGGAAATGCCAAATAAACGGCATCCCCACAACTCGGATCTTCTAAAACACAAATTAAAATTTTAAAAAATTCACATACCGATAACTGCTCCTAAAACACACTGATGAGGAAAATGCGTTGCCACATAAAGTCTGGAAATCGCCACAGCGACAAGAAAAGCCGCATAAATCGACCAAAATATAATTTTAGCACATCGTTTTTTACTTTTGCTGAAAAGAAACAAAAAAACGATTCAGCTTTAAGATTCGAATTCTTTTTTCAACAAAGCACTTTTTACCTGATAATGCGTGAATTGTAGAGTTTGACAAAAAATTTAACAAGAACAAATAAAAGGGCCGCCGTGCCCATAACGTGGCCCGAAGGACTGCCGGGCCCCGTTTCACATGTGAGTGCACCCTGTTTTAATTTGGGCATTGTCAGTTTTGTATATGCATCGGTCTCGCGTATCCACCAATAAGGACGATCCTCCATTAACAACCTTAAACGAATCATTCTATAGAAATCTAATTTTTTTAATCAAATAGGTTTTGTGATCGCTATCAATCTAACCATTTTAATAAAGTGTTACTCCATTCCGTTATCAAATTAACCAAAAGAAATTCGGCAGCTAAATACGTATTAAAAGACGCTACAATCGGAAATAAAACTGTAAATGCGTAGCCGGGATCCCCCACTTGACTAATTGATAATAAAGCTGATTCGTAGGGTTCGAACCTGGAAAATAAATTAATTATATCAAATAATTGGGTTTTTAAATGAATTTTTTTTTTACTTAAATGGAAGGACCCATACAAGTTTTATAGCAAAACTGTTTTTATTTAATTTTTTTGCTTACTAATTAAAAAGTTATATTTAAATAAAAATTAATTTTTAAACTCAGTTCCGATAACGCGCCGAAAGAATCCGAACGCGTGTGACGTCATTATGTGAACTATGGTCTTTGTATCCATGGTTACCAAGTTAAAAATTTATTATTTTTGATAGTATGTGTAATACATATACACAAAAACTAACAAATGCAGATACAATGGGTGCATTCCACTTGGCGACCATTTCGCCCACTACGCTCGCGCCTTATGGCCGCGTTCATTACGTTTGGTCGTTGTAAGCGTTGCGATCGCCAAGTGGAATGCACCCATTTTAACATAACGACGTCACAAACATTCCTGGCGCGTTTTGAAGTCACGTGATATTTTTTAAATTTTTATACATTTTAATTAATAAAATTAAGCAAAATCGCAGGATAGTGGACAAAATAATTTGATTTATTAAATTAAATGTACGACGTTTCGTCTATAGATTTAGACTTTTTCAAGTACAATCATAAAAATAACAAAATTTATGAAAATTAATATTAATTTAATAAATCAAATTATTTTGTCCACTATCCTGCGATTTTGCTTAATTTTATTATAATCACGATGGACACGATTTCTAATATAAATTTTAATTAATTTTTAGTAATTTATCTATAGCTTTAAAAAATATTTTCTTTTCGATTTTCAATATTATTTATGTTAAATTAAAAAATTAATAATTTTTTTTTAACTTAAATACCTAATTGTCGCAGGACATGTTTCAAAATTTTATTATTTCTCATTTTTATAGGTTTTAATCATAACTGGAGAATTTTATTCCTGCGTTATTTTATTTGACTTGTTGTGACTTTCTTTTATTTTTTAATAATATCTAGGTACATTTTATTTTACACTTTCTTTTGGATTCATTTTGATACCTATTAAATTATTCCAATCACGAATGTAGGAGGTGGCATGTGAACAAATTATTATCCAAAAAAAGATTAGACAACGTAATGTTGGACTTTCCTTCCAGATAAGATTGTGCTGATAGCATTTTCAATGCAAATTATTTCGTAAGTTGAAAAATCATATTAAATCAGCGTAGTTCCCCTAGATTTAGGTGTGTTCCGGTGAAATTTAATTAATAGAATTTTGGATTTTAGCCTTTTTATTTGATAATTAATCAGTATTAAATGTGTAAGCAAACACCGGTCCTGATTACACAATTTAATGTATTATCTCTTGAAAGTATGAAAAATTATGAAATAATACATACGTGTCCTGAATATACTGAATACAATTAATTCCTTGCCTGTTGAAATCTTCCATAATTAATTAAAAATACCGTGAAACACGGCTTACACACTAAGTATACTGATATTTGATGCTGTCAGGATTTGACACTTGACAGTTCCTAGTTTTAAGACATTTAAATAGAGGCAGCACCAAAACTTTTGTGATTTGATGTGATCAAATGTTCTTTATATTAAAAAAGTTAAATTAAAATATTTATTCAGATTATTATCTCTGTTTGCCTGCAAAGATGAGGTTTTTAAAATCATTTCAGCGCAAACCGTATCAAAATCCGATAAAAAAAGGAGATAAAGTGATTTTTATTATGTTTATTGTCATGCGGGGGCGTAGGAAAGTATGAATTATGTTACTATGTAGGTCAGTGAACCAGTTAACGACAGGTGTATCTAGTAAGAGAGGTTTGTGGAAACAACCTTGCCATTCATGAATGAAGTCTACTTACAGGGGTGTCATAACTGGAATAAACTAGTACATTTTTAGGCAAATATTAATATAATTTAAGAGCATTGAAAGACATAATATATTATATTTTAAAACATATTTGCAACAAACAGTACAAATTCGAAGAAATCAATATGGAAATTGCCTTTTTTATCAATTTTCGAATGTTTAAACTTCAAACGTATGCTGGTTAGCCCTGTTGATGTTTAGTTACGAGTTGTCTTCTTATTGGCTGTGCGATGTCAGCCATCGCTATAATACGATTGCTTAGCATTTTAGCGACTATGGCTGACACCACACAGCTGTATGCTATTGGCTGTTCGATGGCAGTCATTACTATTTGGTTCTAGCTGTCATCATAGACTATAGAGAACAGATGTCACTGACAGCGTCTCCGAGTCTCTGGCTGTCAAATTTCAAATGTCAATTGCCATTACTATTTTAAATTCGGAGAAATACAAATACTTATTAAAGATTAATAATTAATGACAATTGTTATTACAAGTTTTATTTTAATGTCAAAATGAGAGATCAACCAACTTTAAGAAACTTAACGTCGTCCGATTATCATCTGCCGGCAGCTAAGCAAAACGAGGTAAATTTCTAGGTTATAAACACGTGCATATATTAATTAAGACCTAGCGGATAGATTAATATTTTATATATCGTATTTTTTAGTTGCTTCAACGCCTGGGAACTCCTCATGTCGAATCTTTCAATTATATGATAAATGATGGCATCAACAAAGCTGTTGAGAATTTACTGCCTGTCACTTTTGAATTGAAAAACGGTAATCGAGTGACACTCAAAATAGAGAATGCATCGATCGCAAGTCCATCCGTGCCCATGGACACCATCGGTGTCAGCAGCAGAAAGGTCTATCCAACAGAGTGCAGACAGAGAGCCGTAACTTACCGTGGCAAAATGACCATCGGAGTCAGCTGGTCTATCAGTGGGGGCGCGCAGTCTCACTTCAGTAAAGATCTAGGAGATATACCGATAATGCTCAAGGTACGAAGATACAGAGTCGACTTTTCTAGAAATGCGAGGAATAATCGTGATCATAAACTTATTTTCTCGTTTTTAGTCGAACCGCTGTCACTTAGAAAAAATGAGTCCGGCTGAATTGGTCGCTCACAACGAACACGAAGACGAATGGGGCGGTTATTTTATTGTCAAGGGCCACGAAAGGCTCATCCGGATGTTAATCATGACTAGGCGTAACTATCCGCTGACGATTACAAGATCGACATGGCAAAAAAGAGGCGACTTGTTTACCGAATTTGGCATACAAATAAGATGTGTACGAAATGACGAATCGTCAGTTGTAAGTGCATAATATTTTGTCTAAAGCCTGCATGTACTTGTCTTAAAACATGCGTCTGTGACGAACAACTGAACAGAATTCAACGTAATATTCCGATGGGGTTTTTTAACTTCCCATTGGAAGCTATTGTAATGGGTCCAAAAATCTAAATCGAAATGGATAACAAATTTTTATGTTTCAAGGTCACTACACTATTTTTAGAAAGATGTGTGTGTGTGTATATATGTGTCCATTTCTTTCTAAGACGAAATCTCGAGAATGAAAAATGATATCGACTACGTTAGGGTACCAATCTACGCGTATTAACGTAAATATGATCTGAAAGAAATTTTTTCAAAATCGGTTCAGCCGTTATTTTTTCTTAACCAAATAGACTCCAAAAAAGTAGATTTTACACAATATCTCGCGAATAAAAAATTATATCGACTTTGTAAAGGTGTCAATAGAGACGTGTTAACGTCATTTTGATCCGACATAAATTTTATAAAAATCGGTTCAGCCGTTTTTTAACTTCCCACTGGAAGTTATTGTAATGGGTCCGAAAATCGAAATCAAAAAGGAAAAAAAATTTTTATGTTTCAAGGTCACTACACTATTTTTACACTACTTTTAGAAAGATGTCTGTGTGTGTGTGTGTGTGTGTGTGTGTGTGTACGTACGTACGTATGTGTACATTTCTTTCAAAGACGAAATCTCGAGAACGAAAAATGATATCGACTACGTTAGGGTGCCAATCGACGCGTATTAACGTAAATATGATCTGAAAGAAATTTTTTCAAAATCGGTTCAGCCGTTCTTTTTTCTTAACCAAATAACCTCCAAAAAAGTAGATTTTACACAATATCTCGCGAATAAAAAATTATATCGACTTCGTAAGGGTGTCAATCGAGGCGTGTTAACGTCATTTTGATCCGACATAAATTTTATAAAAATCGGTTCAGCCGTTTTTTTTTTTTTTTTTTTTTTTTAATTATTGATGTTTTAATGATTGAAATGATTACTTTTCTGTGTAATATCTAATTTAATTATTATTATTAAATATTTATCAAACTGGGAAGTTCGTCGTGTGAACCTCAAGGGTCGCACTTTAGTCCTAATAAACGACCCACCTCACGGCTTGTTTTTTTTTTAATTATTGTTAAAAATAAATAATAATTATGTTTTAATGATTAAAATGATTACTTTTCTGTGTAATATCTAATTTAAATATTGTTATTAAATATTTATCAAACTGGGAAGTTCGTCGTGTGGACCTCAAGGGTCGCACTTTAGTCCTAATAAACGACCCGTCTCACGGCTTGTTTCTTTTGCTTTTGCAGAACAATACGCTACATTTTCTAAAGGACGGAAGTATGAAATTCATGTTCAGTCATAATAAGAAATTGTATTACGTTCCGGTCATCGCAGTTTTAAAATGCCTGTTGGATTGTAGCGACATGTACATTTTCAAAAAAATCATGGCGGGAATAGAAGATGACACGTACGTCGCCAGGTAAGTTGCTTAAATCGATTGCTTTTCTTCAAAAACTTAAATTTTTACTTCCCACCTCTACTATGGTAGGGAAGTAATGGATTTAGTCCAAAAATAATATTTCGAGATTTTAACAGATCTTCACGTTTTGAGACTCTAGCAATCGTTTAAAATCATTTTCTGACTGATATGTGTGTGTGTATGTGTATGTGGTCAATTTTTCGCCTTCGATATCGTAAGAACGGAATAACATACGGCCATGCCAATTGTTCTATTGTGTTTATCAGCCTTTAACTTAGATCTGATTAGATTTTGAGTCAAATCGGTTCAGTGGATCCTGAGATATTCAAAAAAACGTTCTCAATGTCACGTATTAACATAGGTAAAAATAAATATAAATGAATTCTAGATGTTATAATATGAAAAAAATATTTTACTAAAAAAAATAAAAATTATACATAAATCAAGGTAACCATGATTTTTGCTATATTAAGCTAGTCATCAGTAGATCACTAAACAAAAAAGAGGGCCATGCTTTTTTTCAAAAAATAAAAAAAGAGTGTTTATTTTTTGCAAATATTTACTAGGTGGGAAGTATAGGACTGGTCATCAGTCGAATTTTTTTCTAATGCCGTTTTTATTTCAGATGCGTCGAACATATGCTGCGAGCCATTCACAGCGAGTTGAACATACATTCTCACGAAGATTGCAAAGCTTACATCGGCGGACTGTTTCGAGTCAAACTCCCCGAAGTTCCGTCTTGGGTGTCGGACATTGAAGTGACCGATTATATCGTCAAACACATGATATTGATACACGTCGACAACGCGGAAGATAAATTTAACCTGCTGTGCTTCATGATAAAAAAACTGTTCAGTTTCACCCGACAAAAGTGCGTAACCGAAGGCGCCGATTCGATAATGATGCAGGAAACTTTAACGGGCGGTCTGCTAATGCTAAAAGTTCTAAAGGAAAAACTGCAGAGTTGGTTAACTCAGTTGAAGTTCGCCGTCACGAAACGATCGAAGAACAGCGTCGCTTACGTTTTAAATCAGACCGAGATGTTGGCCGCCGCAAAACAGACCGGGACAATTCAGAGCTCGATGGAAACGTTTTTAGCTACGGGAAATGTGCCGGCGACTCAGTCGAATCTGGGATTGATGCAAGAAACGGGTTTGACGATAGTCGTAGAAAATATCAGCAGAATGCGGTACATGTCGCATTTTAGAGCCATTCATAGAGGGGCGTTCTTCACCGAAATGAGAACGACGGAAGCGAGACAGCTGTTGCCGGAGGCGTGGGGCTTCATATGTCCCGTTCACACGCCTGACGGAGCGCCTTGCGGCCTATTGAATCACTTGACGTTGAATTGTCAAATCACCGTCATACCTGACGAAGAAAAAAGACTCAATATTGCACCGTTGCTCACCAGGCTCGGCATGATTTGGTGGAAATCGCCAATCATTCCGAAGTTGAACGAATGCTATACAGTCATGTTGGACGGCAAGATTCTCGGATACATACATAAAAGTATAATCGGACGACTGGTGGACAGATTAAGAATCGAAAAAATTAAAGGCGAAACGATACCAAACACGACCGAAATAGCTCTGGTACCGATGAGATCGGCCGTGGCGCAGTATCCCGGATTATTTTTATTCACCGGACCGGGAAGAATGATGCGGCCGTGCGTACATCTGGCTTCGAAAAAAATCGAACTCATCGGAACTTTTGAACAGGTTTACATGGATATATGCGTCACTCCAGAAGAGGCTCATTCCGGTATGTGGCTGCCGTTTTTTTTTTATTTTATTAAACTTTGTTATAACTTGCCGATATTGATTTTTTCTGTTTTGACTGCAGGCGTCACAACGCACATGGAATTGTCGAAGACTTCATTTTTAAGTAATTTGGCACAGCTTATTCCGATGCCAGATTGCAACCAATCGCCGCGAAACATGTATCAGTGTCAGATGGGTAAACAAACAATGGGGACGCCCATTCACACGTGGGGAGTGCAAGCCGAGACAAAACTGTATCGTTTAGAGACGCCGGCTTCGCCCTTATTCAGACCCGTGCATCACGATAACATAAATCTCGATCAGTTTCCGATGGGGACTAACGCAGTCGTTGCAGTAATCGCTTATACGGTAAATTTCGAAATCAAAGAGACGCTAATTTTCACAGCAAAATTTCATCTATGTTTTAAGATAAGAATCTTTCGGGCTTATGAGCCGTGGTCTACTGGAATGGCTTCTTCTTCTTCCAGACGTTTCGCTTGCAACTGCGGCAAGCATCTTCAGTGGTGTGTTCGACATGGTCGTAGTGTTCTTCTCGGTGTCCTGCTGTCGACACACTCGACAGCAGGACACCGAGAAGAACTGCGGCAAGCATCTTCAGTGGTGTGCTCGACGTGGTCATAGTGTCCTTCTCGGTGTCCTGCTGTCGATAGCAGGACACCGAGAAGAACTACGGCAAGCATCTTCAGTGGTGTGTTCGACGTGGTCGTAGTGTTCTTCTCGGTGTCCTGCACTCGACAGCAGGACACCGAGAAGAACACTACGACCACGTCAAACACACCACTGAAGATGCTTGCCGCAGTTGCAAACGAAACGTCTGGAAGAAGAAGAAGCCATTCCAGTAGACCATGGCTCATAAACCCGAAAGATTCTTATCTTAATTCTATTAACGCCGGCCGTGAAAGCCTACATTCTTTTATTAATCTATGTTTGTTTTCAAGGGCTACGACATGGAAGACGCGATGGTAATAAATAAATCGTCGTACGAACGCGGTTTCGGACACGGCTGCATTTATAAATCGAAATTCATCGAACTTGATAAGCCAGGGTCGTATTTTTGCAGAGATCCGCAAAGGACCAACTTAGAAAGTCACCTCGATACGGACGGACTACCGCATCCGGGAATGAGGTTAAAAAATGGCGATCCGTTTTATTGTTATTTCAATCCGAACGAATACAAATATACGGTAAAAGATTACGCCGAACAGGAAGACATAACCATCGACAATGTAAGAATGTGCGGTGCGTTTAACGCGACGGCGCCGAGGAAAGCTTGCGTCACGTATAGAATAGCGGTGAGCATCGAAATCGAAATTTTCAAACACGATGTGAATTAAATATTTAGTAATATTATCTACTTTATTGTTGTTTTTTTTTTTGCAGCGTAATCCTATGGTGGGCGACAAGTGGGCCAGCCGGGCAGGTCAGAAAGGTATCTGTTCGAAATTGTATCCTATGGAAGACTTACCGTTCACGGAAACCGGTTTGGTACCGGACATTATTTTCAATCCGCACGGTTTCCCATCCCGTATGACAATTGCCATGATGATAGAAATAATGGCCGGGAAATCGGCCGCGACGCACGGCTTAGTTCACGATGCTACGCCGTTTCGATTCGACGAAGAAGACACGGCCATCGATTATTTCGGAGAGTTGCTGAAAGCCGGTGAGTGCTTATCTTCCACGTGCGATTTTTCACCTTTTAGCGTAATTTTAACGCGACGGTTTATTTACAGCCGGATACAATTATTACGGAGAAGAACCGATGTACTCCGGTGTCGACGGCCGAGAAATGAAATCGCATATATTTTTCGGTATCGTACATTACCAACGCCTGCGTCACATGGTATCCGACAAGTGGCAGGCGAGACGCACTGGCACAATGAACGTGATTACGAAACAGCCGATTGGAGGGCGTAAGAGGGGCGGCGGCATCAGATTGGGTGAAATGGAACGGGACGCTCTCATCGGCCACGGGGCGGCGTTCTTCCTTCAAGACAGAATGTTACATTGCAGCGATAAACATATGGTACAGTCAAAATTAAAGATAGTTACTTCTTACCACAACAGTTTTGATGTACATTTCAAAAGCTATGCTTTCATCTTCAGCAAACACTATACATGTATAGTGTTAAAAAAATTAAAGATAGTTACTTCTTACCACAACAGTTTTGATGTACATTTCAAAAGCTATGCTTTCATCTTCAGCAAACACTATACATGTATAGTGTTAAAAAAATTAAAGATAGTTACTTCTTACCACAACAGTTTTGATGTACTTTTCAAAAGCTATGCTTTCATCTTCAGCAAACACTATACATGTATAGTGTTTGCTGAAGATGAAAGCATAGCTTTCAAAATGTACATCAAAACTGTTGTGGTAAGAAGTAACTATCTTTAATTTTTTTTTTATTCCAACCACAGTGTTCATATATTTTTATTTATATATGATACAGTCTGTGCGATTGAAAGAGACAGCACTGCTTTCTTAGATGTACATTAATGAATAAATTCCGTACGACGCGTCGTTCGCATCGCTCGCGTAGAACTGAATGCGCTGTCTTTTTCGTTGCAGTCGAAATTAGTGTATTCAACAATCATCTCTTTTTGATGAAACGCAGTGAAAAATTCATAAAATTTCTTTTTTTTTCCAGCAACAAGTGTGCACGACGTGCTGTACATTGTTGGGGCCGATTTCAGTCGTTACGAGGCGAGCCGACGATCCGAACTTGTCGGAAGTCAGAGCTACGTGCAGACAGTGCGGCGACAAGGCAGAAATATACTTGATCGATATGCCATACATCTTTAAATACTTGGTTACTGAATTAGCGTCAATAAATATTAATCTTAAATTAGATTTAAAACATGTATTGAAATAAAGTTGTAAAAAAATGTGTTCATTTTTATTTTTATATCTTTTTTATCCGATTCGTTTGAAATTAATAATTTTTGGATTTTTTTCTTTACATTATTGTGCTTATTCCAGATCAACAAGAAGTACCCATAGGTTTTAAATAGTGAGTAGTAACAATTAATTTTGTTTTATCTTTTTATTGTATTGAGTCAGAAGCTTGCATTTTTTACAGGTCTGTGCCCTGTAGACCTTAGTATTTAATATTAATTTGAACTTGAAACCAGCTGTAGCCGTTCCTGAAGAAAAAGGTTTCAGTCTTGACGGCCAACAAAGTGATCCTTTAAGGGTTAATTTAACTTTTTCGGAAATAACAAGAATCATAAATACTCCTAATTTGATTATTATAAAAACTAATTGTAAAAAAACAATTTAAATAGCTTGTTCACATCGTTACAATGGCGGGTAAAGTCGAAATTTGCCCTAAAACACTAAACAATTTAATTGCCTGTAATGCAGGCAACCCACTTAACGGATATGTAGTTAGTGCTTGCCAGCTTGCAGGGATTAAAGGTGTAGATATTTCAAAACCTTAAACTTGTGAATTTATATATTAAATGCAGTCTGATCTTTTTGAAATTTGGTAGGCTTATAGAAAAAGACACGCTGAACTGAAAAACGCAAAGAAAACTTGTCTATCTATTTTGGTTTAGAAATTAGGCGTGTTTTAAATTTTCTCCTAGTTTTCAAGGATTAAACCCCGTAACTTCTAAATGAAAAATGGCATTACAGTTTCGTTCGACTTTTTGAAATCAGCGCATATGTTTGTATTAGTGTACTTATTTTGAAAAAGATCGGAAACATTTTCCAAAAACATGCAAAAATTAACTAAGCCTAGTTCATTTTCGGGTTATTTGGGAAAATCTCTCCGATCTTTTTTCAATTAAATATACCTATAGAGAAAGACCGGCTGAATTCAAAAAGTCAAATAAAAATCATCTAACTCGTTTAGTTTAGAAACTACGCACGTTTAAAATTTTTAGAAATTAACGCCCGTAACTCGAAAACGAAAAATGGTACAAATGTTTTCGTTGAATTTTTGAATTCAGCGAGTCGTTTTCTATAAGTGTACCTAATTTGAAATATAACGAACGGTGCGATCTTCAGTTATTAGGCACCCAATGTGCCCAGTAATTTGTATATATTTTTGCTGTTTCGGAAATACAGAAATCACAAAAACCCAAAATTTGATTATTATGACGGCTAATTGTTAAAAAATTCATATTTTTCAATGTCTGTATATATTTTAGATAATCAATTGTTGTAAAAAAGTAGTTCAAATAGTGAGAAGAGCGCATAAAAATTAATATTAAGTCATTGAAAATCTGGTAATTTTTATCGCCTGTGATATAGGCAACCGACCTTAAAACAAACGCAATGAAAAGGTTGTGACAGTACAGTCACTGCTGTACAAGCTATTTCGGTGGTCCAGCACTTTTGTTTCATGGAAACCAATCATTTCTTAAATCTTAATTGGTGCCTACATGTCGCCTGATTACTAAGTTATTGTGTCAATTTCCTGTACGATAAAAAATATGTTCTTGACATTTAGGTATTGATAAGGTATTTAATGTGGGTGGTCGGATTAGTCAATTAATACAAAATTATTGCAAGCTGTTTCCTGTGAAACCAACCTGGGGAATAATGCAGATCAGAAATCAATTAGGGGATATAGAACAGTAAGAGGAGATATGGGCATTTGGCGCAATATTTTAAGAATATGATTGGTTAAAGAAAGGACGCTAAATTTGTTGGGGAAAAACCTATAAATAAAACACAGACTAAATAATCAGGCAGTCGTTCGAGGGCGAAGCCTGAATAAATAGGTGTGTTATGAATTACCGGCGACTCGCAATAATATAAAATTCACTGAAAAGTAAAACATTGAGAAAAATCTAAATCGTTAAGTCATTTTCGGGAGATAGCCTGAAAGTTAAATAAAAAGTAAAGTTGAATAAAACATTAGTTATAGTTGGAGTCGTTCACGGTGAAATTTAAAGAATAAGGAAAGAAATAAGTTATAGAAGATTAATAATAAAGAGGTTATGAGTAAATAAAGCGAAATAATCAAGTGAATGAATCTATAGTTTGTGAAAAAGTATAGTGTAAAAAAGTCTAGTATTATAAAAGTTACTGTGTTGTGCATTGCGAATGCATGTTATCTTCGCGACCATTACATCAGTACAGCGGAGCCTCACGTCAACCTAGCCCGAAGAAGGCTGTTTTCATCAGGGAGCTGAAGGAGAGACTGCGGGTGTTTTTCAAAACACTTCAGTACATCGGGCCCTACACTACGACCACAAGATAAGAGCTCTATAATATTGTTTAATTATGTTAATTTAATTTTAGGAGGTATGCAAAGGTGATCTATATAATATTATATACCAATATTAATTTTAAACTGACCTGCACTAGAGTTAAGTATGTTGCCGGTTTGTTGCAGCAAGGCATTTTGTTTATGAGTATTGATTTGTTTATATTTTAATAATTATAATAAACGCGCACAGTCGAAAGAGTAATCTGCAGTGTTGTTTGTTTTCTTTTATGACCAAAATTGTTGTTACCGAAGAGGTTTTATTTTAGATTAAGGAATCCGTTGTGGGACGAGGACCTAACGACTCTACTAGCCAAAGGCCCGTAATAGGGTCAAGGTAAGCGGAACGTTACAAGGTTTTAAAATTTTTATTAATTTTTTTCTAATATGTACACCTTATTATAATATAATGTTTACTTTGACATTTTTTTGAATAAATTAAACGTTTCGTTACAAATACTTTACGTTACGAACAGAGGTGGATTAATTGATTATCAAACAATGATCACAATACATTTTACTTTCCAACTCTGCGGTCTGACGCATAATATTATGATTTATACTTAGCGACAACGTATTTAAATTGAGATAATGCCAAATTAATTAAATAACCCAGTAAGTTTGACTAACGATTTGTTACAGTAATTTATCTTATAAATAAAACAAAGGAAATTACGGTTCTAAAAATGTTTTTAACAATTCTTATATCATTAAAGTGTTATATAATTAGTGGCATAAAAATCGCTGAAAAAATTCCGGCAATCAAAAATTCATTTATAAACATCTAACATTCATAATATCTTGATTTAAAATAGACAGACTGTATTTTTGTACATTACCCGTAATCAAAATAATTTGATTTTGAATAATTATCCAGAAGAAACAGTTAAAGGATATGAAAAATGCCCGAAAAAACTCAATAAAGAAAAACTCTTTCCACTTTTTTTTAATGACTTTCCAATATTTTTCAAACTCAGCACACATAAAGAGACAATTGCAGATTAAATTTAGTTAAAGGCATAAAATATGCAGTTTTCTTCTTTCTCGGAAACGCAGAAATCGGAATTACGCCTAATTTGTTTATTATAACAAAAAATTTTGCAAAATTATTACTATTCAAAAAGAACAATTTAAATAGAGCGTTAACATCTTCAAAGGCCTATGGATGAAAAATATCAGAGAGATTTTCGGAAAAAGTGAAAAAAACTTATCACAAAACAATTTTCATAATCATTATTTCCTATCGGATATCCAGCGAATTCCGAAAGGTTATTAATTATGAAATAAGAATAAATGTTCCATTACGAAAAAAAATTATTTACTGAACCATCTAATGTTAAAAACATTTTTACAACGCCTGCTCTGGAAGTTGACTTTTCGAGCGCTGTATGTCATCTCCGAAATACACAATAATCGCATACTTGACTATAATATGTGTTTCATAAACGCACATATTCGGTTAAATATCACATAACTGCACGGATTCCGCCTAAACTATACTACTATAGAAATATAACCTCACGAACACAATCTGTACTTAACTCACTCTATCTTTTTCACTTTACTAGAGGCTACTGAAACGCCATCTAATATCGCGATAATAATTTACTTTTTATCGTTCATGTATCGTAATTAAATTAGGTGTAAAAAAATGAAAATTCAATAAAAAATCATTTTAATATTGCAATTTTTTATAAACTAACTCAAATTTAAACTGTCCAAAAACGGTGCAAAGGTGGCCAAAAACGGTACTTCTACCCTATTTCTCTCAAAGTCAACTTCCAGAGCAGTAGTTGTAAAAAGTATTGTATGCTACAGGTGGGATAAGTAGCAAATCTGATAGTCGTGATTATTTGCTACTTATCCCACATGTAGCATAAATTACTATAAATCACTGATAAAAAGTTTGCATTAAAATTCATGCCCAATAAAATATAAAAAATTATTAATTAAACAAAATATCACTTCTATTATTAAATACGATAAAACTTTTCTAATAATTAATAAATAATTAATACAATTAAGGTTTACGATATGATTTTCTTATTTAGTGAAAATTCTAAGTTAATTGGTCTCTTAATTTATTGGATTATACAGTGGCGTAGTCAGAAATTTTTGTCTCATTCTTAAAAAATAATCTTTCGAAGTTACCAATCTCCTCGCAAGTCTTGATAATACGCCCCTGGTAAAGGGTTTAGAATTACCTGTCTAACACGATTTTGTTAGTTTCTATTACTATTAAGTAATTCGGCACACTCTCAGTGAACAATTTTGGGCATAAAACACCAAAATTTGATTTGATTTTTCATTCAACTTTGCCTATTATTTTACCTTTATCATAGCAGACAGTTACTTGTAGAGTTATGTTTAAACCAGAAATAATAAAAAAGTTTTTTTGCTTACAAAAAAATCGACGAATTTTTCAGTGTTACTAGAAGTAGGATCAAAATTGTGTTTATTAATTCCTTATGAAAGAAATAAGGATACAGATTTTCTATAAATTTCGTTAAAATTTCTAAAAAAAAATTCAAAACATAATCGTCGCTCATAATATTTTTCTTTAAAGTTTTTTATGTGAAAAGCTGATTTTCCTATCGTGCATAGAAAGTATTTTACTATGCTCTTTTTTATACATCTAATTAAAATTTATCAATGAAATGGTCTCGATTGATTAAAATATAATTCTTATCACAATCCGAATTTTTATTTTCAGCACCAGTTTTTTCCAAAAACATTCTCTAAATAAACGATCTACATAAACATTCATTTTGACATTAAAAAATTGTAAATATACAAGGCGTTTCAAAGTTTTTCCGTTTTTCAATCTGTTTATCATGCATTTTTCAAATTGATTTTGAAAAATTCTGCTGTTAGATATGTATTTTTTGCGAAACGCCTTGTACATGTAATAAATATTTATTTACATAATTATTTAAACAAAAAAAGTTATTTAAAAATTACA
Organism: Mongoloraphidia duomilia; assembly: GCA_039654895.1. NCBI lineage: Eukaryota > Metazoa > Arthropoda > Insecta > Raphidioptera > Raphidiidae > Mongoloraphidia > Mongoloraphidia duomilia. The sequence continues at coordinate 337,399 of CM077521.1, read as the reverse complement.
TATAATATAGTAATCTTTATGAATAAATTACTTCCTATAAAATCATAAACGATCAACAATAATTTAAAAAAAATTAGACTAAATCAAAATTAAAATATATTATATTTTATAGAATATAATAATATAATAAAAAAATAAGCAAATATCACAATACATCTGTTTATTTAACAACTTTATCACGCATTTAAAAAAGGAATCTAATTTAATTTAATTTTATCAAACTTAGTTCGGAATCTTTCTTGATAAAAGTGCCAGCAAAATAAATTTCCATATTTTAGAGTAGGCTATGTCTTTGCTAACTAATTCAGTTTGTTTCAACACAATCGTCAAACTGGAGAAAGTATGTTTCAGTAATAATTGTCTCGTTTAGATTGTGTACATATACACGCTCGACAAGCGAGTTTATTGATCAAAGCCAGTTTTAAATAGAAATAAGTTTTGCTCGCCTATTGGCTCAAAAAAACAATAATTATCAGTATTGCCTAATCCAGTGGTCCTCAAACAGGCGCTACACCCCAAGGATGTCTTGTTTTCAACGAGCGAAACATATTATTATTATTATTATTGTAACGGCAATGAGAGTAATTTCGTTCAACTGCTCAACGAAAAAAGAGAATTGACATAATCAGGAGTGGTGGAAATGAGCTGCTGACGGGGAACCGGGAACCGATTGACTAGCTGGTAGTGTAGGTACGAATGCGTTGAGGGGGAAACTCGATCGACGCGCTCCTTTCTGTTTATAGTTTAAGAGCCAGTGCGGCCGGCAGACAGAAAGTATTTTACCAAAGTTTAAATTTTTCTCAGCGACTCTCCTATAGCTACTATACATGAGATGGGGAGTCACTAAGCCGAGCGAAGGTAGCGATGACGTCACTCAGGTAAGATAGGTATAAAAATCAGACCAACTTCAAAAGTATTTTACCAAAGCTGCCGCTTGGATATTTTAAAGAATACAACTATTGTTATTAAAAAATGCAATGGCAGACAATTTGGCCGGTTATAACCTCATGGCAGACGTCATTGAAAATTTGAAAAAAAAAAAAAATTCAAAAGTATTTTACCAAATCTGATTTTTATATATGTTGTTTATAATAATATTAAAAGTTTAAATTTAAGACGGCAGACGTTTTCTCCGGTTGTAACTTCCCGGCAGACGGTAAAATCTTACCTATAGTGCGAGTATAAGTACCTACTGTAATCTCTCTTACTTGTATAATATCTGCATGCAAATGGATAATCAAGTAAAAATGAATAATAAACTATGAAAATTATAAAAAAATACTTACTATTTTAGAGTAATAAGTAGAAAAGATGGGTCGCTTATAAAATAACAATAATTATAACAATATAATGACAATAATGGAAATATGATCAAAGTTTTTAATGATACTATTTTTTTGTTTACATTTTCGTTTATAATTCGTCAACTTCATGTTCGGAATCATTTTCAACATGATACGACTCATCATTTTGCTCATCATCGACTGGATCATTATCTGTAAAAATGCAATTAAAATTTGTAAATTGAATCAAGAAAATTTAAAATAGATTTTATTATAATAAAATTACCGGATATATCCTGGATAAAATCGCTAAAATAGTATCATTAAAAACTTTGATCATATTTCCATTATTGTCATTATATTGTTATAATTATTGTTATTTTATAAGCGACCCATCTTTTCTACTTATTACTCTAAAATAGTAAGTATTTTTTTATAATTTTCATAGTTTATTATTCATTTTTACTTGATTATCCATTTGCATGCAGATATTATACAAGTAAGAGAGATTACAGTAGGTACTTATACTCGCACTATAGGTAAGATTTTACCGTCTGCCGGGAAGTTACAACCGGAGAAAACGTCTGCCGTGTTAAATTTAAACTTTTAATATTATTATAAACAACATATATAAAAATCAGATTTGGTAAAATACTTTTGAATTTTTTTTTTTTTTTCAAATTTTCAATGACGTCTGCCATGAGGTTATAACCGGCCAAATTGTCTGCCATTGCATTTTTTAATAACAATAGTTGTATTCTTTAAAATATCCAAGCGGCAGCTTTGGTAAAATACTTTTGAAGTTGGTCTGATTTTTATACCTATCTTACCTGAGTGACGTCATCGCTACCTTCGCTCGGCTTAGTGACTCCCCACCTCATGTATAGTAGCTATAGGAGAGTCGCTGAGAAAAATTTAATCTTTGGTAAAATACTTTCTGTCTGCCGGCCACTGGCTCTTAGGCTATTAGTGTTTACTTGGTTACAAATGTTTACCAGTCGAGTTTCACTTCAGACGAGTGAGATTTACACGCACTAAGTTTTTTGTTTATCAAACTAAATATTACTTTCAAATTGCCCATCATCTTGTAGTTTTTCTCAGGGAGACGCAAAAAAATTTACATACATAGTTATAGGGACGCATTAAATACTCAATAGCATTAAAACGTTTGGGGGCCACTGGCCTAATCAAATGCTGTTTACTCGGCTTTTCATTTTTCAACACTCTTTTCTGATATTAATTACTATACAGTTCTGGAATATTTACAATTCTGAAATTAACAAATGAAAAAGTAACCTAAATTTTCTGTAATAATTATTGTGACGACATTTTGTATTATATTTTTCTGACATTTACGGAAAAAGGGAAGCTATTTTATTACATTAAACATTGTACATAGATTATATTTTTGTCAAGTTTGCTGTGACGTAACAAATTTTTCTGTTGCGTGTGAAAAAAATAATATTTAGAAAAAAATTGTGAATGGAAACACAGTTATTTATTAAACGAAAAAACAACTGTTCCTTAACTTTTCAATGGGTACTTGAAGCGATCCACTGAAGGCATGGGTGGATGTAGATTTTTTTCCGGGAGGGGCACAAGTTCTCATGTCAGTTATGGAATACTAGCTTGTTCAGGTGTTGTGTTGAGGGGATGAAACATAAATGCTTCGTTTCTTCAGGAAATTGCAATATTTGCAAAGACAGGAAATCTATTCTAATTCTGATTTGGAGTCCCTCTCTTAAATCCGCCAATGAATCTGAAGGACTTGAAGGAATGTTTCTACTCGCTCTGTGATAGATTTTATGAGGAATCCAAGTGCCACTTAATTAATTATTTGATTAATTAATTAACGATGATGTCGACGCTGCTCCTTGGCGATGGTCCTGTAATCGGCGTACTCGTTCAAAGGTTAAAGCAGGCGCTCCATCTCTTCGCTCGCGACAGTCAAGTCGCTGTCGTCCTCCGAGTCCGTGCAAATGTCTTCGTCGCCCGACCAGTGCTCAAACTCTTCCTTGTGGTGTTCGAGGGCCATCAGCGACGGAAATAAGCTGTCACACGCCGAGCATCTGAAAAAAAGAAATAGGTAACTGATTTATTTGCGTTTGAGTCGAGACACAATTTTGGCGCGTTTACCAGGTTTTGAAAATTTGACAAATAACTGAGAGATTTTCCAATAAAGTTAAAAAATCAGCAACGTTTGAGTATTTTCATCGATTTGGAATGCCTCTCAGAATCAGAAACATTTATAAAAAACTAGCGGCCCCGTTCGGCTTCGCCCGGGTGCTAAGAAAGCCCGAGTGCAATACACTACTCACTCGCTCCGCTCGTTCGCTATATATACAAACCTTCCGTGAAAAATAAAAATATATAAATAAATATCATGTAGAATTTAGAAAAAAAGCCAAAAATTCTACGATGCCATCAGTTTCCGAACCCGGGTCCCTGTGCATAGAGCGCTGCGATGTAACCTCTGCGCTACGAGTGGAACAGTTGAGTACGGTCGTTTTTATGATATAAGTATGTTGCGAATTCTTACGGTCGGGTTAGGAATTTAATCAATTAATTATTAATTATTATTATTTATTAATTATGCTATATATATAAACTTTCCGTGAAAAATTATCTAACTGATGGTGAAAACCGCATCAAAATCCGTTGCGTGGTTTAGGAGGAGTTAGCGGTTAAACAGACACACAGACGCGAAAAGCGACTTCAAATTATACTATGTAGAGATAGAGATGACAAGGGGCACAGTAATTACGATTGTGCCGCAACCGAAGACGTAGAACTATTTCTATAATGACGTCACATCTGTCAAAAATATTAAAATAACATACATGATACAAAACACAAACAAATTATGTCTAACGATGGTAATTCGCGTCATACATTTTTTGTAAGGCATCGTTTTACCCTCTATATACCGCCGAGAAAAACTTAGTTCTACGTCAAAATTTAATGAGTCATTGAATTTTACAATAAACATGCAAAATACGACAATAACAAGCCGTGAGGTGGGTCGTTTGTTAGGACTAAAGTGCGACCCTTGAGGTCCACACGACGAACTTCCCAGTTTAATAAATATTTAATAATAATAATTAAATTAGATATTACACAGAAAAGTAATCATTTTAATCATTAAAACATAATTATTATTTATGTTTAACAATAATTATTAAAAAAAAAAAAAAAAAAAAAAAAACGGCTGAACCGATTTTTATAAAATTTATGTCGGATCAAAATGACGTTAACACGCCTCGATTGACACCCTTACGAAGTCAATATAATTTTTTATTCGCGAGATATTGTGTAAAATCTACTTTTTTGGAGGTTATTTGGTTAAAAAAAAAGAACGGCTGAACCGATTTTGAAAAAATTTCTTTCAGATCATATTTACGTTAATACGCGTCGATTGGCACCCCAACGTAGTCGATATCATTTTTCATTCTCGAGATTTCGTCTTAGAAAGAAATGGACACATACATACGTACGTACGTACGTACATACGTACACACACACACACACATACACACACACAGACATCTTTCTAAAAGTAGTGTAAAAATAGTGTAGTGACCTTGAAACATAAAATTTTTTTTTCCTTTTTGATTTCGATTTTCGGACCCATTACAATAACTTCCAATGGGAAGTTAATAAAGAGAGTCCAATTTTACAAGCTTGAATGATTTAGGCGATATTATATAGACAATACACATAAAAAGCGAAAAGCTTACATTTGTTACGTAATAAAACTGTTTAAATTCAACTCTAGTGGACATCTGACTGTCTGAGTAAACAAATTTTTACAGTTTCGCCTTCTCTGTCTGTCTCTCTGTGTACCCACACTGTTTTAAAGAGACAGCAGATCTGCTGCGGCTTTCCTCTTCTGTTGACATAAAATTATTATTTGATGTGATTTTTTATGTAGACATTTTTTTGTATAACAAAACTAAAACAGCGTTTGGTATTTGTTTTTCATTCAACATTTTCAATTATCTTGAATTGTAAAAAAACTTTTCTATATTATTTTTAGGTAAACAACAAACTGCCAGTTATTATATTAATAAATAACAATAAATTATAGTTTTTATAATTATCCGGCAAGTAAATGTGTTTGATTCAATTAAAAAAAATGGGTGTGTGCTTATGACCACACGACAGAAGTGAAAACTTCAGATTTTCTAATTTTTGGTGTCATCTATTATAGCGCATTTATGAACTAAAAATAATTTATTACTAAAATATCAAAATTGTATTTTTTATTAATTCCACCTTAGTTTCAAAAAAATTATTATTGTCAAAGAAAGAATATAACAAAATAAATAAAAAAATATATAAATAAATATCATGTAGAATTTAGAAAAAAAACGCTAAAAATTCTGCGCTGCCATCAGGGTTCGAACCCACGTTCCAAGGCATAGAGCGCAACGACTAAACCAACTGAGCTATGGCTGACCAGTGTATACACAGTCATTTTTATGATATAAGTATGTTGCGAATTCTTACGGAAGTAGTTCGGACGCCTCACATTTTTTCAGTATTTAGGCAAAAAGTGCATAAAGCGCCTAAGGAAGTAGAATTGAATTGTGGATTATAGACGCTCGACAACAAAGGTCATTAGCGTTTGTGCCTAATGAAGTATTTACTTCAAAAATAAATTAATAACTCAAAAATTCCGTATTGACATGAGCTAGTGAAGGGTTGATACTTTTATAAAAATATAGGTATATTGAAAATGATAATTTTGAGTTTTGCTGTTTTTTTATTAAACACAACAATAAGTATAGACAAAAGACGAAACGTCTAGACAGTCTGCTGTTTTCGTGAATACGTCACAACTGCATAGCGACGCACATAATATACAGCGACGTGTGTCTGTTTATTTAACACGTGTCTGAACTGCCGGTACTCGAACGGCAAACCTTATTGCTTTAAGCTTTTCAGCGTGTTTACCATTCGATCAATCGTTCACTTGTCAATTCCTTAGACGTTTTTTCTATCTTTTTGTATATTTTGTGTGTTTAGGCGAATACTTATCTTACGTCATTTGTGTTGGACATATTAAAAATAACTCCACATACAATGCGCCGATAGTATTTTGTTTGTTTTCTGTAAGTTGGCTACGTCGACAACTAAGTACTCTCTTTCAATAAAAAAATAGGTAAAAAAACTTTTAAGTTAAACGGTTTTATTTTAAATCATCGTCTGTACCAAAAACTAGAAAATAATTAGGACACAAACCAAGGGGCACTTTGTGTCGCTGCGTCAGCGGAATAAGTAATAAAAACGTGGGGCGCATTTGAAATATTTCTGTTGGTGGTCCATCACTAAATAGAAACGGCTACTTTTGTTGCGTTTTAACTTATATCCGGTTTGAAATCACTGCGAAAAAACAAGTTTTACTTCAAAAATTTACTTACCCAAAATGTCGCTTCTTTTGTTTATGAGATGCTAATTGTCTGTGACATGGAAACGACCTGTCGCACACGTTGCAGGTCAAAGTTTCATCTGCCAAAAAAAAAGAGAACAAAGTGTTAGAACACAATATTTAAACAAAATTGTTTGAAGCGTCCCTTCACCTCCACCACGTAGCATACATGGCGGAAGTAACGGGACGTTGAAAAATTTCTACGTTTCTGAAAAAAAATACACCGATTTCGCAATCCTTGCAACCATCGAGGACATTGGAAATGATAACAGCATATATGAAACATAATTAACTGTTTATTATACACACAATATTTATCAATGCACTGTTTAGTTTTGTCAGGAATAACCCTATTATTCTTCTGTTATATACGCGTTCACTTTGGCTTGATTACTTAGCTTTTAAATGGATTTTTCTACAGTATTTATCAACATTTGCTCAAAAATAACACCGCAGATCGTCGCAAATACCTCTCAATTAACTAGACATGATATAAAACACATTTCGAAAAAATTGTACTTGTTCAATTTTGCATGATTGCTCCTCACTTGATCGCGACACCGTTGTCTTTTGGCCTTGAACGAAAACTCGTAACTCTGCTCCCATATACGAACATAAACATTTCCAATGTTAAAAAATAGAGACATAACATGATAATAATTGTTATTAGTATGCTATTAAACGGCGATGTCATTCGTCATTCCACTGAACCCTTCATATCTATGTAATGAAGTATTTCAATTAAATTTCTGCATGTTGCAACAATGCCGTTAGCAGAAAACTTTTCTCTCGGTTTTCCAAACAAGGCGATGCAATTGTTTGTTGTTTTTTCACTGTTTATGCATTTTTATAATTGTGTTTATTCTTTTCACAGGAAGCGTTTTTTTGCAACTTTTTAGTTCGTCAGTTAAATTTCTTGAAAGTCTTTGAAAATTGGACTGCGTATATTTTAATAATTATTATCAGAAAATATTTTTGTAATGCTAACAGCAGGGCCGTGGGCCCTTTTACAACAAATCTTCTGAAGCTCACAATTTTTTTTATTTCGATATTAATAAAATTAAAAAAGGAATAAATAAGTTTAAAAAAATTCATTAAGAAAATTGGACCCCGCAAAAAAACTCTAGCCAGAGGGGAATCGCTCCGTCACTACCCACATGTCGTCGGGCCTGGCTAATAACAGGAAAAAATGACCAGGGGCACAGAAATTACGATTGGGCCGCAACCAAAGACTTAGAACTGCTTCTATAGTTTTATAATGACGTCACATCTGTCAAAAAACATGACATACATGATACAAAACACAATCAAACTATGACGTAACTGCGGTAGTTCACGTCACACATTTTTTTTATAAGGCATCTTTCGTCTCACAGTATATTTTTATCCCCCCCCCCCCTATATACCGCCGGAAAAGACGCAGTTTTACGTTAAAAACAATTACATTCGCTGAGTGGGTTTTTTATTTCGACTCAATTCCGGGGAAAAAATAATCCACCCATCGCAATCGGATAAATCCCTATATTATTAAACGAACAAATCTTGTATATATATATATATATATATATATACCTATGTACCTATATAAATATTTTCTCGAAAACGGCCCTAACGATTTGGATGAAATTTACTGACAAGGGGTTTCGGGGGGCAAAAAATCGATCTATCTAGGTCTCATCCCTGGAAAAATTCGTATTCTTATCGATTTTATCATTTTAAAAAACAGTTTTTTAACGTTATAAAACAGTGTCGTATGGTGAGTAGGCTTTGGAAAAAGCAAACTATTTTCATTATTTATGTCAAATTACTCTGACAGTCAATCTTTAACTTATTAAAATAATCAGTGATTATTTGAAAATATGTAGGTACATACGTTATGTAGTATGACGTATAATAATATTGTCTACTTATAGGTAAGTAATTTTTTTTCTTAAAATCGACTAACGATTGTGATGAAATGGGTACTTTAAGTACTATTTTTTTTGAACTCATTCGAGCAAAGCTCGGTCATCCAGATATTTCTTTTTAAAACGCTGTTGCGATTTTTGTATATTTTAAAATAACCAATCAGAATATTGTTAATTAAATTGATGCAGTTGTTTTTATGCACTGCTCCTGATTATGTGTTTTGTTTTATTTGAACTGCAGCGTCCACCGCCGCCGTGATCCAATCGATATTTAATTAAAGTGCAGCGTTCAAATTACTAAACCGGGTTTTGTTTGATTCGACATTCGTCCACACGTGGGACGGTTCTCTGCAACAACCCGTTCGTCCACATTTATTGATCTGTTGTCAAGCGTCTATAATAATCTATCAATAATATACCGTGTGTGGCTTAAAAAAAAGGGTGTGGGTTTCGGGACCCCAGACAGATGTGAAACATCAAAGAAAACGTTATTGAACTCGGTGGTATTCTCTATGTAGTAGTATATATTTTTTCGAAAGCAGCAACTAACTGTTATGCTGACGTAATCCTATATACTGCACTGTAACACCGCGTGTGTTACAGTGCACGCCTGAGCCAAGAGAGAGAGAGAGTGCTGCAGTGGTGGGAAGAACAGCAGCGAAGGAGCGAACCAAACATTTTGTTGCATATTTCCCCTCACGCGGCTGTTCGCTGCCCGACATAAGATGTTTCACATCAAAAACCTATAAATTAATAGATTTTTTTATACGGCCGAATTGCAATTGAAAATTTTGTTGGAAAGCAGTCAATTATATAATTGATTCCAAACATATCGGAAAAAATCATTTTACCACAGTTAGGATTCTAACCTGAACCTTTCCACTATCGCGGCGAAATGAGCTTACAATTACTCAACCGTGACATGATTACTAATCTAACATTCTCCTTATATGCTTCGGAATCAATTGATTTTCACCACATGCGAGTGTTATTCAATATAACTATGTTGTAGAAGTGAATCTTCGTACTAGCGAGAGCTATCATGATGACCTCTCGCTAGTACTAAGAATGTTAGATTAGTAATCATGTCACGGTTGAGTAATTGTAAGCTCATTCCGCCGCGAAAGTGGAAAGATTCAGGTTAGAATCCTGACTGTGACTATGGTTGGTAAAATGATATTTTTCGATATGTTTGGAATCAATTATATAATTGGCTGCTTTCCAACAAAATTTTCAAAAAAAAACATATATTTTCTAATCTTGATTAATTATAATTGGACATTAATTATAATTATACAACTTTTTTTTATTAATAATTCAAAATCTGCCACCAAGAATTAAGTACAATTATTACTATTGCAGTGCATTTCATTTCAGTGTACCTAAACTGATGCAATAATTGCAGTCTCCGAGAGGCCATTTTGCGTTTCAAACCAAATAATGAATAAGTGCATTAAAGCTTCATTGTTCGACACTGCACTTTCCCACATCAAACAGAAACGTATTAAGCTTTTTTAGTGTGCTTTCGAAACAGCTTTCCTCGAATACGAAAACGCCGAGAATAAAAAAAAGCGAAAACAGATTTTTTGGCTTGTCTCAAACATTAAAAATACTTAATGAAAATTTTTGTTGGAAAGCAGCCAATTATATGATTGATTCCAAACATATCGGAAAAAACCATTTTACCATTAAAAATACTAAATAATTTGCCTTTGTTATTTTTAATATTATTTTATATTTTTTACTTCCCACCTCTACTATGGTAGGGAAGTAATGGATTCAGTCCGAAAACAATATTTCGAGATTTTAACAGATTTTCACGTTTTGAGACCCTAGCAATCGTTTAAGATCATTTTCTGACTGATGTCTGTATGTGTGTGTGTGTGTATGTGTGTATGTGTGTATGTGTGTATGTGTGTGTGTGTGTATGTGGTCAATTTTTCGCCTTCGATATCTTAAGAACGGAACAACATACGGGCATGCCGATTGTTCTATTGTGTTTATCAGCCTTTAACTTAGATCTGATTAGATTTTGAGTCAAATCGGTTTAGTGGATCCTGAGATATTCAAAAAAACGTCCTCAATGTCACGTATTAACATAGGTAAAAAAAAATATAAATGAATTCTAGATGTTATAATATGAAAAAAATGTAAATATTTTTTTCTCTAAAATGTATAGTTTTCGAGAAAAAAAATATTTTACTAAAAAAAATAAAAATTGTACGTAAATCAAGGTAACCATGATTTTTGCTATATTAAGCTAGCCATCAATAGATCACCAAACAAAAAAGAGGGCCATGCTTTTTTCAAAGAATAAAAATTAAATTGTGTTTTAAAGACCACCAACAGCTAAGGTTATTTGGGCCTAGTCAAAGAATAAAAAAAAGAGTGTTTATTTTTTGCAAATATTTACTAGGTGGGAAGTATAGGACTGGTCATCAGTCGAATTTTTATCAATTAAGAAATCCTTTAAAATAAAACTATCTAGGCAGTAAGGTATCGTTTTGATTTTTTGACCGTTGTTCCGCGATTATGACGAAATTTGGCACGAACCTTCTTTGATCCTGGACGGAACGACGCAAATAAATGTTTTTGAGATCGAACGATCTCTCGAGTCTGGGGGTAGTTCAAATTTTCATAAATAGGTACAGAAAATGATGAGAAAGAAAGCACATAGGTCATAGATGGTTAAGCTGCAGTGTAATAAATATAATGATATTAGATATAAGTACAGGGTATCCCGGGAGGAATTTGCCACACTTTAAGATTATTTAAGTAATTTTAAACAAAAGAAGTTATATCAACATAGATCCGATTCAAAAAAGTTATCGCGTTATGGTTTATTGAACAAAGGTCAAAACATTAAAAATTATGCATCTAAAATTTGTTTAAAATTACTAACAAGCGTCTAAAGTTTGAAAAATTTCTCCAGGGACACCTGTATATTAGATTTAACCTAAAAGAAATTGCATTGATTTAATTTCTCGTTAATAAAGCAGGTACTTCTTGAAATAAAAAAACTTTTTAACAAAAAAAAAACCTCCTTCAAAAAACCACAAAAAACCACTAAAAACAGGAAAATAATGAAATTTTGAGGTCTGTGCCAATTTAATAAAATATGAAGTCGGTTACAAAGTATATTATAGTGATTAATATCTTCTTTTTGACCAACTTCATATTTTATTAAATTGGCACAGACCTCAAAATTTCATTATTTTCCTCTTTTTAGTGGTTTTTTGAAGGAGGTTTTTTTTTTAAAAGTGTTTTATTTTTTACTTTTTAGTGTCAAAAAGTGACATTTACCTTAAAAGAATCACACGCCGTTACTTACTTTTATTAAAATCAGCCGAACTACTGAACCGATTTTGATGAAATTTCTATGGGACCAATCTGAAAGTATAGCCTTTCAAACAAAAAAAATTTTCAAAATCGGTTTATAAATGACTGAGTTATGAGGTAACAAACATAAAAAAAAAAATACAACCGAATTGAGAACCACCTCCTTTTTTTGAAGTCGGTTAAAAATAGATAAGTACTACAAATATTTTAACTCGAAATCACAATTGGAGCTTGCGTGATAGATTCATGAATGGGCCTTACGTAATTTCGTTACGTTAAAATTCCTTAACCGAAAAACACGGAGGGATCGAGGTACGCCGAGTTACTATTAAACGAAAGCCGGGGTTGCAATTAATTTGTAGAAATCCCGGCCAACGTCGCCGACCGCCGCGCCGTTCACTTAATGCTGTTAAATTACAATTTTACATTTGTATAAAGAATTTCCCTCGAGTCCCGTCCTTTCTGTCGGATTATGTGGCGGCTTGTCTTTGCCTTTTCCGAGCGTGTATTTAAATACAGTTGTCTGTGTTTGAACACCGACGACTGCACATATGCAAATTGTATAATAAGTATTAGCGTCAGAATTACTAACTACGTTATGTGCGCAAACATTATGTAATGGCATTTCTGTGGCCGATCGTTTCTGTTCCGGCTGTTGCGTCACTTGTTAATTCTTTTCCGATTAAAGGTCGATTTATATTATCCAGTCAGACACGGCGCGGGAACGTAGCGTTTCCGGCAAGACAAACATTTTTACATGCATTTCAAATACGAGTATATTGATACGTGTTTGAATGGACGGGATCCGCTAAGTATAAATATTTGAAATGCGCATGTAAAAATGTTTGTCTTGCCGGAAACGCTACGTTCCCGCGCCGTGTCTGACCGGATAATATAAATCGACCTTTAAACTTCTTTAGGCGCCGTACGCTGGAGTGATTCCGATCGGATACTAATAAAGCGCGACGGAAGTAGCTCGGCGAGAGTAATTAGGAGAAAGTATTACAACCGTCGTAGTACTAGTATAGACGGATTATTTATAAAGTTTGCATTATTTTTAGTGTAGGTGAACGAGAGAGGGCTCGGTGAGTGAGAGAGAGAGTTTCACTTCTATCGTGCGCTCTGTTTTTTTCCACTGCGATTATTTTTCCTAAAGAAGAGTGGATTCAATCGCAAACTGGTGTTCTAAATTCAGAACTGCTAGAATCACTATTTGCTAGACGGCGCGGTGTTCATACCGACGCCGACGCCGGCCGAACTATATAATTTCACCCCAATTAGCGTTCAGAATTGTTCAGAGGCGGCTTCACCATCCAATTATCGGTGGTGGGACGAAAGTGACAATTATTTAAGAAATATTATTTCTTCATCAAGATTTTTGTTATAGTAAAGCTGAAGAGTTTATTTATTTGTTTGTTTGTATGTATGTTTGAACGCGCTAATGTCAGGAGCTACCAGTCCGATTTGAATTTTTTTTTTGTTAGATAGCCCGTTTATTGAGGAAGGTTATAGGCTATTGGAGTCTTTTTTAATTCAACCCCAAAGAGGGTAAAATGGGGGTGTAGGATTTATTGACTATATATCTATACTAATATACTATACTTATATTATAAACTGTAGGCAAGTATGCGAAGCGAGAACAACGACAAGCGACTTCGCTTTGCAGGGGGAGAATTTCTCGCGGGAGCGGATAATAAATCATAAATTCTTAGCACCTGGCGAAGCCGAACGGGATCGTTAATATTTTTATAAAGCAATAAAAAACTAATAACAGACTGTTATTTTTAACTGTAGTTATTTATAACAATTTATTTTTAAAAATAATAGTAACACCCGTTATCACTATATAAGATAGTATTTTGTGACGTTGGCGTCAGAATAATTACATTTGAGTCACGGGTGAGCCATAGCTGGGCATATTGCATGGTACTCGTGGCTCCGTGGGGTCTCGCTCTGATGATGTACCTACGCCACATATTATACGACACTCTGGGGACACACACACGCACACACTTTGCTGAAATGCTGAAATGCAGCCGTCATAGCTCTGCCCTACGGTCGGGTAGATTCCTGTAAATTATTACATGTTAAGTGAAAATTGTTGAAATTGTACGTCAAAACTAATAATTTAAAGTAGAAATAATATAGCCTTTTAATGGACAAGTGAATCAGTTTTAGCTCCAATGGAAAGATACAGCACTGCCGGATGTTGTAGATGATACGACGAATTGAATTTGTAAACTTGACAGTAACTGACTTGACTTTGGGAAAACACGGACAAAATGACCCCAAAATGACTTTAAAATGACCCCAAAATGACTTTAAAATAACCCCAAGATGACCTTAAAATGACCCCAAAATGACCTTAAAATGACCCCTCAGTGACCTTAAAATGACTCCAAAATGACCCCAAAACGACCTTAAAATGACCTCAAAATGACCTTAACATGACCCCAAAATGACCTTAAAATGACCCCAAAATGACCTTAAAATGACCCCAAAATGACCTTAAAATGACCCCTAAATGACATTAAAATGACTCCAAAATGACCTTAAAATTACCCCAAAATAAATAGGGTTTTCATTTATCAAATCTTTTTTGTCATAAACAAACAAGATTTGAGTTTCTATGGAAAGTAATTATTAAGTATAGATAAATGATAAAATCAAACGATTTTTTTATCCCCTCCCCAATATATTCACATAACTAATGAGTAGTGTATAATATATCAGACAGCAAGGGTGCCACTACGAAAAAATTCTTTTTATTTTTCAATTTCATTTTAACATTTCTTTTGCTATTATTGGTTTCAAAAAATAATATGTTTATAAATTATACCGCTATTGTGTGGTATGATGCCGTAGAGAGCCGGTCACGCTGCTGGACGAACACTTTCCAAATCTAGATTGATCGGGAAGAAAATGCGACAGAATCATTCCGGAATTGTAACGTGGCTCGGTGGTCATTTGCTGGGCCCATTTAATTAGAAAGTCAGAGTAAGAGACCTCGTACAATTTTCAGAATGATTTGTTAATAATAAATAATAAATTGTTAAGGTTAAATGTATTTAATAAAGAAAATAAGAAAAATCTATAATTTACAATATTCAATTAAATTACTAGCATGTACAGAACGGATCTCATTTACAATATTAATAATACAACGGAACGGGTCTTTCACCAACAGACACATAGATCTATCGAACGAACCTCACCGGTCATTCGCCTGAACGTTTGATCAGCTGTTAATAATCTAACCTAAACTGGCTTAAACTGTCAGAACAAATTTGTAATAATGAAAACGATATTAGTCAAGAAATATGAAGATATTAAAATGAAATATTATCTAGGTAAGTAAATTAATAACAAAAAAAAACCAGATATTAATTAAATAATAAATTATACAGACCAATCCTGATGTCTTCTAGAATAATAAAAATAAGTGAAATAGTATAATAATTAATGAATACTTAAACTACGGACGAAAACAAACTAAACGAAAACGGATCAAAAACGGACAGACGGAGCTAAACTAATACAGAACCTTTTTCTTCGACGGACCGGAAACTAATGAAAATTTTCTCTAAAGTAAATAAAAATAATGGCTAAACTCTAATTGTTCAGTAACCTAGAAACCAACAGGATAGACTGTTCATTTTTTCCCAGTAAGCCTGCCTACTTACTGAAATTCTGACAGCACGAAATTCAAAAATAAATTAACTAAGTATTAAAAATAAAAATTATAAATAAGGAGAAAAATAAAATAAAAATGTAATGTTAAGAAAACATTACAAAATATAAAACAATAAAGAACCTGCGGTCTGTAAGTTGTTTTTTTTTGCGGGGTTTTCGAGGTTTTTGTGCAATTTTCTATGACAATGTTTCCAGAATTTTTATCCTTAACCCATTAAAGATCGACCTGTGAGAAAAAGTTCAATTTTTAGAAGTTTTTTATTAAAAGAAAAACAAGTAGGTACTTATTTCAACCTCAAAAAAAATTAGTTATTTATTGTATATGTCCAAAAAAACGAAGTCGCAGAGGACAGAGTGGTGTAACGGTTAGCGTAGCGGCTTTTGAATCACACTGTCGTGGGTTCGAATCCCGCCTCCGCTCATGGATGTTTTGTGATGTCATTTAGTTTTAAGTGAGTTGTTATTTGATGTAAACAAGACGCTAATGACCTAAGTTGTCGACGCGTCTATAATTTACAATAAATAAAAACGAAGTCGCTGGTAAAGGTTTTCTTATTCTTCGTGTAATCTGTAAAAAATTCTATGTCAGAATAGGGCCGATTATTGCCTATCGATTATTCATTTAGGTATTTTTATTTTTACGCAACTGACAAATTATAATACGCCATCGGAGAACACCAAAAAGAAAAACTTGTTTTCTTTTATCATTCATGTAACATGCTTTTGTTTTGTATATAGTTAGTTAATCCTCGGTCAAGTCTAGCTTATTGCCAACATAAAAACAGTCAATTCCCGCGGTGCCAACGTTGACTCGTTGAACCCGACCTGACTGCACATTAGACAGGATTACCTTTGTGTTCTCTGTGCAACTATCGAGTTAGTAACTCGGATGTTAAGTGTTCTGTGAATCCCAACTAATTAGCTATGGCTTAATGTTATTGGTCCGTTGTTCTTAAAGACGGAACCGCACAAAATATCCGTCAGAGCAGCGCTTCTCAACATTTTACACCAATAATATTCGATAGAAGAATATTGCAGTCAATAATTTTAATATGGTGCATCCTAAAAAATTAGGCAATCGAGATATAGATAGACAGTAGATTATAGACGCTCGAAAACTGAGGTCACGGAGAATAAAAAGTCCATATTGGAAGCATGGTTTATTAGGTGCGATGGTCGAACTGTATCCACTAACGGACATGACACAATCGTCGAAATTTTTCAGAGATTTCTTCAGTATTCGAGTAATGAGCCATTTTCCTGAGAGTAGTTCTTTTGATAATCCACGGGAGGCAGCACTTGTGCTAGGCACAAACATTATTTATTCCCCATAGTACCGTATCATTTTAGTGGTAATAACTTAATTATTATTAAATTATTATTTTTATTAAATTAATTAAGTTGTGCCACTAAAATGACACGACACTAATGGGGAATAACTAATGTTTGTACCTACCACAAGTGCTGCCTCTCGTGAATAATTGAAAGGACTACTCTCAGGAAAATGGATCATTCTTGACGCATTATCGAGCCATCATTCAGTGTTTTTAGTTATTTCGTATTTTTTCTAGTACAATTTTTCTTACGGCTCCTCGATTGAATCTGCACGGCAGTTTTGAGGAGTCGCTGCAGTTAACTGTTTGAGAAGCGCTGTTGCCTAAAGATGCCATCGTTAAAACTTTGTTCATTAAGTGCGATGCAGATGATAGTTTGAGAGAACCATTTAGCAGAATGTCGTTATATTATACACAGCTAGCTGTAACTATAGTTTTATACCTAGATGTCACGTATAGACGCTAATGATCTCAATTATCGAACGTCTATACTCTACAAACTCTCTCTCTCTCACTCACTCTCTCTCTCTCTCACTCACTCTCTCTCTCTCTCTCTCTTACTCTCTCTCACTCTCTCTCTCTCACTCTCTCTCTCTCACTCACTCTCTCTCTCACTCACTCTCTCTCTCACTCACTCTCTCTCTCACTCACTCTCTCTCTCACTCTCACGTTCAACTGATCGAGCTCGTTTTATAATTAACTTGTCTATATAAAAAATTACTCAAGTGAAATAATATTTCTGTATCTTCATAAGTATAGATTTTTCTCGTCTGAAAACATTTAATTTTTAAGCTAACGACCACAGCTGTCGAGCGTCTATAATCTATATTTGATCATCGCTGTTTGAATTCCAGCGAAGGTTTTTTTGAAAATGCGATGACATAATTTTTTAACCGACTTCAAACAGAGAAGGTGGTTCTCAATTCGGTTGTATTTTTTTTTATGTTTGATACGTCAGAACACCGTCATTTATAAAACGATTTGGAAAATTCTTTTTTTATTGGATAGGGTATACCTTGAAGCTGGTTCCATATAAATTTTACTTAAATCGGTTCAGTAGTTCGGCTGATTTTAATAAAAGTGTGTAGCGGCATGTGATTCCTTTAAGGTAAATCTCACTTTTTGACACATCACGCAGCTTAAGAAATCGGTATAAAAGTGAGTAACGGCGTGTGATTCCTTTAACTAAAAAGTAAAAAATAAAAAACTTTTTAACAAAAAAAAAACCTCCCTCAAAAAGCCACAAAAAAGAGGAAAATAATAAAACTTTGAGGTCTGCGCCATTTTAATAAAATATGTATGAAGTCGGTTAAAAAGTGCCAATTTAATTAATATCTACTTTTTAACCGACTTCATATTTTATTAAAATGGCGCAGACCTCAAAGTTTTATTATTTTCCTCTTTTTTGTGGCTTTTTGAAGGAGGTTTTTTTTTGTTAAAAAGTTTTTTATATTAGCTTGAAAAAGGAGTTGAAATTCACTCCACCAGTTGCGTGGCACTGATCCAGGATATTAAACTTTGTGTGTGCTAAGGTTTGTTTGTTCGACTCAGTCGATAATGTTAATTATGCGAGTTTAATCGATATGACGCGACGTTCAATGTTAGCTTAGTTAATGTAACCGCACACAGATGTCATGTTGGCACGGTAGTCGAGAAATGTTTAACGGAGCTTATCGAGAGCTTTCGTGTTTATAATAAGGGACGACAGTGAAACCGATATTTTGTGAAAAACTCTCAGCGTCGCACTCCAGTCGAAGCTCTGCTATCGAAAGAGACCGCACTGCTGCAGTCACGCGATTTTAAAAACGCGACGAAATTCATTCACATTTTGAAACTTATATTATGTAGAGGGACCTTTAATTTAATTTAGCAGCATTCCGTTTACATATAAACATAAAATTTGCTATGTTAGATTGAAAATATTTTTTAATTTAGTTTTTAACAGTTCAATTTTGGTCATGTCGTGTGTCTCGCAATAACAAGCCTATTTACATGGACATTTTCAACATGTATACCCGTACTTCCACCATATGTACCTCCACCACATAATACCTCCACCACATAATATTAATTTACAAAAAATACAATTAACAACAAAAATATCGTTTATTTGTGCGCATCTTTTATATTTTATTGTTTTATGTTACAAAATATCACGAACTAATCAACGAAAACAGCAGATATTTGCTTTTTTTAAATCTATTTTTCTGTTAAAGTCGTCAACCCATGTAGTTCTGGATATACGAAATTATTACTAAGGAACTGCATCGACATTTGTCTGGAAAAGCCTTGAAAAAATTAGGGGCTACATCTCGGACCGTCTTCTAAGTACTTACGCCACATTTCTGCGGTTCTACCAATTTTTTTTGAGATTTTGAAAGTTCGAATGAACGTTTCAGTTTTGTTTATATTTTTCACCAATGGCGTTGATTTCGGGTCACGTGTCCGATTTGACGCGGGTATCCGAGGCGTGAAACGAGAGGCGGTGGAACGGGTATCATTAGAATGCGGCCGGCTAGTAGTTGGGGCAGAACGGCCGCCATTTATGTCGAACAATGGCGGACGAGTGACTGTCCGATGCGAGCGGGAATTTCATTTTTTATGCGCCTGTCCTGCGTCACTTAATAAATAATGATGTGCCGTGTGAGTCGATCGTAGCGATTTCTATTGCTTATGGAAAATCTTCAAAATGGAACTTATACAGGGTGCAACAGAAAAAGAATTGTAAAATGCAGACTCGATTTGTTTAAAAAAAACTTTTCAACAAAAAAAAAACCTCCTTCAAAAAACCACTATGTCGGGCTGTGAACAGCCGCGTGAGGGGAAATATGCAACGAAATTTATGGTCCGCTCCTTCGCTGCTGTTCTCCCCACCTCTGCGGCACTCTCTCTCTCTCTTGGCTTCCGCGCGCACTCGGGCACGGGAAGACAACCGCATGTGTTATAGTGCAGTATATAGGATTACGTCAGCATAACAGTTAGTTGCTGCTTTTGAAAAAATATATACTACTACATAGAGAATACCACCGAGATCAATAACGTTTTCTTTGATGTTTCAGATCTGTCGGGGGTCCCGAGACCCACACCCTTTTTTTCTACTAGTGGAATCAATTTTTATTTTGTCAATAATCGTAATATTGAAAAGATAAAACACTAAAAATCGTACGCCACTGTTTCAACAGTACAACAATGAACGGCAACAATAAGAGAGCGAACACCTGCACACCTTGCAAGTGTCTTGTCTGATTGATCACCTCCACGCAAATCTGACAGCTCGCCAAACAATGTTCCTGCAGGTTGGCGGGACGGAGTAGGGAGAGGAAAACGGCGGGAAATTCGACAGGAGAGATAGCGTAGCAGCAGCTGCAAAGCACAACCCGTGTCCAAGTTACTCTTGTGTTACATAATATATTATCATTTAATTTGTGTTACAGTTTAGTCACTGAAAATTGATCTGAAAATAAATCGGTACAAAAATAATTTTGCCGCAGGTGTGTATTTTGTAAAATACAGGGTCTTCAATTTCGATTTTAACACGCTTATATTAGCTTCACCTGTATGCGGGCTTGCTTGCTTGCTTGTTTGTCAGTTTGTAACCGACTTCTTTGAACTTGATTTTGACCAACTTTGAACGGTCAGATTTAGTTTAAATTTTGTCGACTTATCAAGGACCGACGACAATACAATAATTCAATAAGTTTGTCCCATTATCCTGACCAGGATCTCCAGGACTAAAAAGCAAAAATAAATTATAATTTAAAAAAACTAAAAAACACGCTTTAATGAACTAAAAAGTAAAAAATAATTAATTTTATTGTAAAAAAGCGTGGGGTGCTTTGTATCATATTTTCATACTACCCCACGCTTTTTTACAATAAAATTAATTATTTTTTACTTTTTAGTTCATTAAAGCGTGTTTTTTAGTTTTTTTAAATTATAATTTATTTATACTCCATCCCACGAACCGATGTAAATTAAAATTTAACTGAATTTCAATTTCACCCCGACTTATCGTATACCTATACTTTTATAAATTACTATAGCGGCCCGGTTCGGATTCGCTCGGATGCTATGAATTTATGATTTATTGTCCCCCCCACGAGAAAATCTCCCCCTGTGAGGCGAAGTTGGGCTAGTAATTGAATTGAATTGTGTTTTAAAGACCACCAACAGCTAAGGTTATTTGGGCCTAGCACCAATTCATATTTTCAATTCATTATTTATTTTTTTTTTAATAATAAATTGAAAATCCAATTGACACTTTTACTCTCGGGCTAGAACCCGAGAACTGGGGACTTGTAATAGAGGAACCATAGCAGCTCCATGTAAACAACAGCGCCGCCACACTAACGGCTATTCTCAAGCCCTGGGCTAGTAATGTTTATAATATTAGTAGGATTCCGCTAACACGCTAATTTTTTTTCCCCCGAATAATCGACAAATATTATCAAACCATTAGCTAATTTGCACAAAATATTCATAAATTTAATTATAATATATACCTAAACCTTCCTTGTGAATCAATCTATCTATTGGTGAAAACCGAATAAAAATCTCCACAGTAGTTTCTGAGAACAGCGCAAACAGCCAGACGCGGCGGGGACTTTAAATTATAATATGTAGTGATTTATGAATAAATAAATTTCGGAACCGCGTAAATACCGATTTTTTTGAGTCGATAACTTTCTGTTGAACCCGGTAAGAACTCATATCCATAATATTACATGTATATATTATTATGTAATCATTTATGTGATAGCAGCAGGGGATATACCTACTAATAACGCTATATCTAATACAGAGTCGATTTAATCCTATCTCCTGATCAGTAATTATCTAATTGCTATAATATTGGGTTATATTCCCGAGCGCGGTGCTAAAAATAATCCGCTCACTTAACAACAGTCTACGACCGTATAAATTCAGAACAGCGGATCTCAACTTGTTTTATAACTTAAAACTTAAGAATCGACCTCGCGATCATTAAGAATCGACCTCGCGATCATTAAGAATCGACCTCGCGATCATTAAGAATCGAATTCGATCATTAAGAATTGACCTCGCGATCATTAAGAATCGACCTCGATCATTAAGATTCGACCTCGCGATCATTAAGAATCGACCTCGATCATTAAGAATCAAATTCGATCATTAAGAATCGACCTCGATCTTTAAGAATCGACCTCAATCATTAAGAATCGACCTCGATCATTAAGAATCGAATTCGATCATTAAGAATCGACCTCGATCTTTAAGAATCGACCTCAATCATTAAGAATCGACCTCGATCATTAAGAATCGAATTCGATCATTAAGAATCGACCTCGATCATTAAGAATCGACCTCGCGATCATTAAGAATCGACCTCGGTCATTAAGAATCGACCTCGCGATCATTAAGAATCGACCTCGATCATTAAGAATCGAATTCGATCATTAAGAATTGACCTCGCGATCATTAAGAATCGACCTCGATCATTAAGAATCGAACTCGCGATCATTAAGAATCGACCTCGATCATTAAGAATCGAATTCGATCATTAAGAATCGACCTCGATCTTTAAGAATCGACCTCAATCATTAAGAATCGACCTCGATCATTAAGAATCGAATTCGATCATTAAGAATCGACCTCGATCTTTAAGAATCGACCTCAATCATTAAGAATCGACCTCGATCATTAAGAATCGAATTCGATCATTAAGAATCGACCTCGATCATTAAGAATCGACCTCGCGATCATTAAGAATCGACCTCGATCATTAAGAATCGAATTCGATCATTAAGAATCGACCTCGATCTTTAAGAATCGACCTCAATCATTAAGAATCGACCTCGATCATTAAGAATCGAATTCGATCATTAAGAATCGACCTCGATCATTAAGAATCGACCTCGCGATCATTAAGAATCGACCTCGGTCATTAAGAATCGACCTCGATCATTAAGAATCGACCTCGCGATCATTAAGAATCGACCTCGGTCATTAAGAATCGACCTCGATCATTAAGAATCGACCTCGCGATCATTAAGAATCGACCTCGATCATTAAGAATCGACCTCGCGATCATTAAGAATCGACCTCGATCATTAAGAATCGAATTCGATCATTAAGAATCGACCTCGATCTTTAAGAATCGACCTCAATCATTAAGAATCGACCTCGATCATTAAGAATCGAATTCGATCATTAAGAATCGACCTCGATCATTAAGAATCGACCTCGCGATCATTAAGAATCGACCTCGGTCATTAAGAATCGACCTCGATCATTAAGAATCGACCTTGATCATTAAGAATCGAATTCGATCATTAAGAATCGACCTCGATCATTAAGAATCGACCTCGCGATCATTAAGAATCGACCTCGGTCATTAAGAATCGACCTCGATCATTAAGAATCGACCTCGCGATCATTAAGAATCGACCTCGGTCATTAAGAATCGACCTCGATCATTAAGAATCGACCTCGCGATCATTAAGAATCGACCTCGGTCATTAAGAATCGACCTCGCGATCATTAAGAATCGACCTCGATCATTAAGAATCGAATTCGATCATTAAGAATTGACCTCGCGATCATTAAGAATCGACCTCGATCATTAAGAATCGACCTCGCGATCATTAAGAATCGACCTCGATCATTAAGAATCGAATTCGATCATTAAGAATCGACCTCGATCTTTAAGAATCGACCTCAATCATTAAGAATCGACCTCGATCATTAAGAATCGAATTCGATCATTAAGAATCGACCTCGATCTTTAAGAATCGACCTCAATCATTAAGAATCGACCTCGATCATTAAGAATCGAATTCGATCATTAAGAATCGACCTCGATCATTAAGAATCGACCTCGCGATCATTAAGAATCGACCTCGATCATTAAGAATCGACCTCGCGATCATTAAGAATCGACCTCGATCATTAAGAATCGAATTCGATCATTAAGAATCGACCTCGATCTTTAAGAATCGACCTCAATCATTAAGAATCGACCTCGATCATTAAGAATCGAATTCGATCATTAAGAATCGACCTCGATCATTAAGAATCGACCTCGCGATCATTAAGAATCGACCTCGGTCATTAAGAATCAACCTCGATCATTAAGAATCGACCTCGCGATCATTAAGAATCGACCTCGGTCATTAAGAATCGACCTCGATCATTAAGAATCGACCTCGCGATCATTAAGAATCGACCTCGATCATTAAGAATCGACCTCGCGATCATTAAGAATCGACCTCGATCATTAAGAATCGAATTCGATCATTAAGAATCGACCTCGATCTTTAAGAATCGACCTCAATCATTAAGAATCGACCTCGGTCATTAAGAATCGAATTCGATCATTAAGAATCGACCTCGATCATTAAGAATCGACCTCGCGATCATTAAGAATCGACCTCGGTCATTAAGAATCGACCTCGATCATTAAGAATCGACCTCGCGATCATTAAGAATCGACCTCGGTCATTAAGAATCGACCTCGATCATTAAGAATCGACCTCGCGATCATTAAGAATCGACCTCGATCATTAAGAATCGACCTCGCGATCATTAAGAATCGACCTCGATCATTAAGAATCGAATTCGATCATTAAGAATCGACCTCGATCTTTAAGAATCAACCTCAATCATTAAGAATCGACCTCGATCATTAAGAATCGAATTCGATCATTAAGAATCGACCTCGATCATTAAGAATCGACCTCGCGATCATTAAGAATCGACCTCGGTCATTAAGAATCGACCTCGATCATTAAGAATCGACCTTGATCATTAAGAATCGACCTCGCAATCATTAAGAATCGACCTCGATCATTAAGAATCGACCTCGATCAATAAGAATCGACCTCGCGATCGTTAAGAATCGACCTCGATCATTAAGAATCGAATTCGATCATTAAAAATCGACCTCGACCATTAAAAATCTGCTTTCGAAGTGTTGTGGGAGCGTTCGAGGCCTCAATATTGCTACGGTCTCAAAAAATATATTCTTAAAGTTTTATTAAAACATTTTTTTTCTTTGTTAGATAGCCCATTTGAGGAAGGTTATAGGCTATTCGAGCTTTTTTTTAATTCAACCCTAAAGGGGGTCAAACGGGGGTGTAGGATTTTTTGACTATCTATACTAATATACTATACTAAAATTATAAACTGTAGGCAAGTACGCGAAGCGAGAACAACAACAGGCGACGACACATCGCAGGGGGAGAATTTATCGCGGGGGGATAATAAATCGTAAATTATTAGCACCCGGGCGAAGTCGGACGGCACCGCTAGTGAAAAATATAATATAATAATAACGATAACGAAGTTAATATTTTTAAATTTTTAGGGGAACTCAGATAGCGCTTAGAGGTCGACTTGCGGCTATAAATACTTATACATTAACTAGAATGAAAAATACAGTTCGACTTAACGAATAAAAACTATAGCTACATTATTTTTTTTCCAGCACGATTTCTAAGTTTATCGAAGTTTGATAAACGTTTTTTTCGCCGGTTAAATATAACTCAAGGACGCTTGTTTTACAGCCGCTGGATAACATCTGACCTTGCGGTTGATTAATGATTTTTTATGAAAGGCATAAACCTTTCTTATTTACATATTTGCGTGTTGGTGTGTCGATTAGTGTCCGCCATTTTGTTTGATAGCACGTACATTTTGAAAATATATAATAACATCTGTTTAACAGGTCTGAACTCAAACCCACTTTAGAAATAATTTGTTCTAAAACAACAAACACTGGCATTCATGTTTTAGTTCGGTAAACGAGACCTCACTCGCTTTGCTCGAAAACGTTTTGAAAAACGAATTTTGAAAAAATATTAGTGAATTAATATTTCGAATCTTCGAGCTTATATTTTTTGTCTCTAAATGTGTTTTAAAGACCACCAACAGCTGAGGTTATTTGGGCCTAGCACCAATTCATATTTTCAATTCATTAATATTATTTTTTTAATAATAAATTGAAAATCCAATTGACATTTTTACCAGCTCTCGGGCTAGAACCCGGGAACTGGAGACTTGTAATATAGGAACCGTAGCAACGCCATGTAAACAACAGCATTGCTACACGCTCGGCCATTCTCAAACCCTATTTTTTTTCTTGATTCGAACGAAATATCTTTCTTGAAATTTTCGATTTCAGAATTCCGAATATTTTTAGGACACACCGGTTTAAAAATGTTACCAGAAGACGCGACACTCGAAACGTTGCATACGATAAAATTTCGCTGACACACTTCAAATATTGCAATTCAAAAAGCTTTAGTGACAAATGTCGTATCGCCCTCTCTCTTTCTATGTCGTTGCTTTCTCCGTCGCAGCCGTCGTTGATGACGCTTTCACGTGCATAGCTAACGACCGATTTATATTTTTATGTCGTTTGTCGCGAAAACTGAATACAAAATCCCTATATTAGTAAACCAGCAAATTTTGTATATATGTACCAATGTACCTATATAAATATTTTCTCGAAAACGGCTTTAACGATTTTGATCAAATTTACCGAAAAGGGGTTCGGGGGGCAAAAAATCGATCTAGCTACGTCTCATCCCTGGAAACATTCGTTTTCTTATCGATTTTATCATTTTAAAAAAACAGTTTTTTTAACGTTATAAAACAGTGTCGTATGGTGAGTAGGCTTTGGAAAAAAAACTATTTTCATTATTTATGTCAAATTACTCTGACAGTCAATCTTTAACTTATTAAAATAATCAGTAATTATTTGAAAAGTAAAAAAATAACAACAATAAAATCTAAACATAATTTTGTTTAGATTTTATTGTTGTTATTTTTAGGCGCGATCTTAGCGAAGCTAGAAGCGCCTATATACACTCGCTTTGTCTGTACGTCTGTGAATCTGTGAATCTGTGAATCTGTAACGGATTTTTTGTATCAGTCGTACAGCCCAAACGGGTTAACCGATTTTAAAAAACTTTTTTTTGTTCAATTCCTCTCGGGGTCTATTTGATCCTAACGTCGCCCGATTTTTGAATTTTGGCCCCAGAGGGGAGCAAATTAGAAAAAACGGTGTTTTTTGCTTATAGTTTGCTCAATTTAAGTCAGATCGATTCGAAACCTGTCTTAAACGAAAGAGCAGAAAATTTTAGATAGATTTCATGTATAATATTGTGTCAAAACTGTTTTTTTATACAGATTTATATGATTATTAAACGAAATAAATGCGACTTTATCTAATAAATCGCGAACTTGTTTCGGTTGTCCTTGTCTGTTGCACAGTGTGATATGGATATTGGAAGATAACGTATGCTCTGTCTTATATTGCATTATTTAAATATAGTTATTCAATTTTTTGACTGCTGATGTTTGAATTTAAGTTTAAAAACCCTGGCCTACTGAGTTAAAATGACGTGTAACTAATTTATTGACGTCGATCGGATCGGACCAAAATTTCTCGACGTTCATACCCCGGCTTTCGTCCGGGTGTAAATCGTACTTTTGAATTTTCACCCACTTCCCGTGATCCGATTGAGTTGAAATTTTGCACACATGTGTAGCTCCGGTGACAATACAATATTATGGTAACTAGCTGACCGGCCCGGCTTTCGTCCGGGTGTAAATCGTACTTTTGAATTTTCACCCACTTCCCGTGATCCGATTGAGTTGAAATTTTGCACACATGTGTAGCTCCGGTGACAATACAATATTATGGTAACTAGCTGACCGGCCCGGCTTTCGTCCGGGTGTAAATCGTACTTTTGAATTTTCACCCACTTCCCGTGATCCGATTGAGTTGAAATTTTGCACACATGTGTAGCTCCGGTGACAATACAATATTATGGTAACTATCTGACCGGCCCGGCTTTCGTCCGAGTGTAATTCGTACTTTTAAATTTTCACCCACTTCCCGTGATCCGATTGAGTTGAAATTTTGCACACATGTGTAGCTCCGGTGACAATACATTATTATGGTAACTAGCTGACCGGCCCGGCTTTCGTCCGGGTGCAAATCGTACTTTTGAATTTTCACAGGCAAAAGGTCTTTCTCCGGTAACGTTTCGGATAAATGTAATAAAATCAGACTAAGGAAATAAAGCACACTAAACAATTGAAAAGTCACGTCACGAAGTAGTGTAACGTCACTTTTGTAAAAATTATCCGATCCTTTTGAAAATTAATATTTGAGAGTTTTATAGGACACAAAAAAATAAAATGGCGTCAGATTTCAAAATGGCGTCCATATGTACTTTTTCGTAAACATTATCCGAATCTTTTGAAAATTAATATTTGAGAGTTTTATAGGACACAAAAAAATTAAATGGTGTCAGATTTCAAAATGGCGGCCATATGTACTTTTTTGTAAGAATTATCAGATCATTTTGAAAATTGATATTTGAGAGTTTCATAGAACACAAAAAAATGAAATGACGTCAGATTTCAAAATAGCGGCCATTATATATACTTTTTTGTAAAAATTATCCGATCCTTTTGAAAATTCATATTTGCGAGTTTTATAGGACACAAAAAAATAAAATGACGTCAGATTTCAAAATGGCGGAAATATGTAGAACTCCTTTCTAAAAATTATACGATCCTTTTGAAAATTGATATTTGAGAGTTTCATAAGACACAAAAAAATAAAATGACGTCAGATTTCAAAATGGCGGCCGTATGTACATTTTTGTAAAAATTATCCGATCCTTTTGAAAATTGATATTTGAGAGTTTCATAGAACACAAAAAAATAAAATGACGTCAGATTTAAAAATGGCGGCCAAATGTACTTTTTTGTAAAAATTATCCGATCCTTATGAAAATCGGTATTTGATAGTTTTATAGGACACAAAAAAATAAAATGACGTCAGATTTCAAAATGGCGGCCGTATGTATTTTTTTGTAAAAATTATCCGATCATTTTGAAAATTGATATTTGAGACTTTCATAGGCTGCACAAAAAAATAAAATGACGTCAGATTTCAAAGTGGCGGCTATATATACTTTTTTGTAAAAATTATCCGATCCTTTTCGGTATTTGAAAGTTTCATAGGACACAAAAAAATAAAATGATGTAAGATTTAAAAATGGCGGCCGTATGTACTTTTCTGTAAAAATTATCCGATCCTTTTGAAAATTGATATTTGAGAGTTTCATATAACACAAAAAAATAAAATGACGTCAGATTTCAAAATGGCGGCCATATGCACTTTTTTTTTAAATTATCCGATTCTTTTGAATATTGATATTTGAGAGTTTTATAGGACACAAAAAATAAAATGGCGTCAGATTTGAAAATGGCGGCCATAATATGTACTTTTTTGTAAAAATTATCCGATCCCTTTGTAAAGATATATGCGAGTTTTATAGGACACAAAAAAATAAAATGACGTCATATTTCAAAATGGCGGAAATATGTAGTACTCCTTTGTAAAAATTATCCGATCCTTTTGAAAATTGATATTTGAGAGTTTCATAAGACACAAAAAAATAAAATGACGTCGGATTTCAAAATGGCGGCCGTATGTACATTTTTGTAAAAATTATCCGATTCTTTTGAAAATTGATATTTGAGAGTTTCATAGGTCACAAAAAAATAAAATGACCTCAGATTTCAAAATGGCGGCCATATATACTTTTTTGTAAAAATTATCCGATCCTTTTGAAAATCGGTATTTGAAAGTTTCATAGGACACAAAAAAATAAAATGATGTCAGATTTTAAAATGGCGGCCGTATGTACTTTTTTGTAAAAATTATCCGTTCCTTTTGAAAATTGATATTTGAAAGTTTCATAGGAGACAAAAAAATAAAATGATGTAAGATTTAAAAATGGCGGCCGTATGCACTTTTTTGTAAAAATTATCCGATACTTTTGAAAATTGATATTTGAGAATTTTATAGAACACAAAAAAATAAAATGACGTCAGATTTCAAAATGGCGGCCATATTTACTTTTTTGCAAAAATGATCCGATCTTTTTGAAAATCGGTATTTGGAGTTTCATAGGACACAAAAAAAATAAAATGACGTCATATTTTAAAATGGCGGCCATATGTAGGTACTTTTTTGCTAAAATTATCCGATCCTTTTGAAAATTGATATTTGAGAGTTTTACAGGACACAAAAAATTACTTCAGATTTCAAAATGGCGCCCGTATGAACTTTTTTGAAAAATTATCCGATCTTTTTGAAAATTAATATTTGCGAGTTTTATAGGACGCAAAAAAGTAAAATGATGTCATATTTAAAAATGGCGGTCATTATGTTGTGTCTTCTTGAGTCAACATAATACTCTACATTGTCGACACAACATTGTTTTGTTTGGCAGTTTCTGTTAGCTACGCTTTTGAAACAAACAAGTAATTCAAAATTATAATTTCGTTGTGATCAGACCTATTTTAGACTCATCTTGATTAAATCAATTTTTGCTGTGTTTTATTTATTTATTATTAATTTTATATAAGTATCTACGATAACATTAAATCAAGTAAAAAAGATCTTTATAATAGGTATATATTTCTTTGTAGAAATTATCCGATCCTTTTGAAAATTGATATTTGAGAATTTAATAAGACACAAAAAATTAAAATGGCGTCAGATTTCAAAATGGCGATCAAATAATAACTTTTTAATTGTATTATTTATATCTTTGATAAATTCGGTTTTATATACAATTCGTAAGAAGCATAGCTTCTGTCGGGTGTCTTACGACACATCATGACTTTTTTGTTTAGCCGGTTCCGAGTAACGCTTAATAGTTAACCGTTGCTATGGAAAATTGTTTAAAAAATTCACAGTACCTACTAGTTTTTCTATGTAATCCAATACATATTTATATTAGGTCTTATGGCTCATAGCCTACTACAAAATTATAAATCTTCTCAGTGTTATTTTCCCTATGTTCGATAAAACCGTTTACACACAGTACCTACATGAATATCGCGCCTTGTAATTCTTGAATTACTTGTATCCTCCAAAATTTTTTTAACTAATATTAAAATAAATAGGTATATAACTTTTATATTACCTATAGAAAATATGTAGGTACATACGTTATGTAGTATGACGTATAATAATATTATCTACTTATAGGTATGTAATTTTTAGGCGCGATCTTAGCGAAGCTAGAAGCGCCTATATACACTCGCTTTGTCTGTACGTCAGTAAATCTGTCAATCTGTGAATCTGTGAATCTGTCAATCTGTAACGGATTTTTTGTATCAGTCGTACAGCCCAAACGGGTTAACCGATTTTAAAAAACTTTTTTTTGTTCGATTCCTCTCGGGGTCTATTTGATCCTAACGTCGCCCGATTTTTGAATTTTGGCCCCAGAGGGGAGCAAATTAGAAAAAACGGTGTTTTTTGCTTATAGTTTGCTCAATTTAAGTCAGATTGATTCGAAACCTGTCTTAAACGAAAGAGCAGAAAATTTTAGATAGATTTCATGTATAATATTGTGTCAAAACTGTTTTTTTATACAGATTTATATGATTATTAAACGAAATAAATGCGACTTTATCTAATAAATCGCGAACTTGTTTCGGTTGTCCTTGTCTGTTGCACAGTGTGATATGGATATTGGAAGATAGCGTATGCTCTGTCTTATATTGCATTATTTTAATATAGTTATTCAATTTTTTGACTGCTGATGTTTGAATTTAAGTTTAAAAACCCTGGCCTACTGAGTTAAAATGACGTGTAACTAATTATTGACGTCGATCGGATGGCGAGACCTAGGGATCGGACCAAAATTTCTCGACGTTCATACCCCGGCTTTCGTCCAGGTGAAATCGTACTTTTGGATTTTCACCCACTTCCCGTGATCCGATTGAGTTGAAATTTTGCACACATGTGTAGCTCCGGTGACAATACAATATTATGGTAACTAGCTGACCGGCCCGGCTTTCGTCCGGGTGTAAATCGTACTTTTGAATTTTCACCCACTTCCCGTGATCCGATTGAGTGGAAATTTTGCACACATGTGTAGCTCCGGTGACAATACAATATTATGGTAACTAGCTGACCGGCCCGGCTTTCGTCCGGGTGTAAATCGTACTTTTGAATTTTCACCCACTTCCCGTGATCCGATTGAGTTGAAATTTTGCACACATGTGTAGCTCCGGTGACAATACAATATTATGGTAACTAGCTGACCGGCCCGGCTTTCGTCCGGGTGTAAATCGTACTTTTGAATTTTCACCCACTTCCCGTGATCCGATTGAGTGGAAATTTTGCACACATGTGTAGCTCCGGTGACAATACAATATTATGGTAACTAGCTGACCGGCCCGGCTTTCGTCCGGGTGTAAATCGTACTTTTGAATTTTCACCCACTTCCCGTAATCCGATTGAGTTGAAATTTTGCACACATGTGTAGCTCCGGTGACAATACAATATTATGGTAACTAGCTGACCGGCCCGGCTTTCGTCCGGGTGTAAATCGTACTTTTAAATTTTCACCCACTTCCCGTGATCCGATTGAGTTGAAATTTTGCACACATGTGTAGCTCCGGTGACAATACATTATTATGGTAACTAGCTGATCGGCCCGGCTTTCGTCCGGGTGCAAATCGTACTTTTGAATTTTCACAGGCAAAAGGTCTTTCTACGGTAACGTTTCGGATAAATGTAATAAAATCAGACTAAGGAAATAAAGCACACTAAACAATTGTAAAGTCACGTCACGAAGTAGCGTAACGTCACTTTTGTAAAAATTATCCGATCCTTTTGAAAATTAATATTTGAGAGTTTTATAGGACACAAAAAAATAAAATGGCGTCAGATTTCAAAATGGCGTCCATATGTACTTTTTTGTAAACATTATCTGATTCTTTTGAAAATTAATATTTGAGAGTTTTATAGGACACAAAAAAATTAAATGGTGTCAGATTTCAAAATGGCGGCCATATGTACTTTTTTGTAAGAATTATCAGATCCTTTTGAAAATTGATATTTGAGAGTTTCATAGAACACAAAAAAATAAAATGACGTCAGATTTCAAAATGGCGGCCATTATATATACTTTTTTGTAAAAATTATCCGATCCTTTTGAAAATTCATATTTGCGAGTTTTATAGGACACAAAAAAATAAAATGACGTCAGATTTCAAAATGGCGGAAATATGTAGAGCTCCTTTCTAAAAATTATACGATCCTTTTGCAAATTGATATTTGAGAGTTTCATAAGACACAAAAAAATAAAATGACGTCAGATTTCAAAATGGCGGCCGTATGTACATTTTTGTAAAAATTATCCGATCCTTTTGAAAATTGATATTTGAGAGTTTCATAGAACACAAAAAAATAAAATGACGTCAGATTTAAAAATGGCGGCCAAATGTACTTTTTTGTAAAAATTACCCGATTCTTTTGAAAATCGGTATTTGAGTTTCATAGGACACAAAAAAATAAAATGACGTCAGATTTCAAAATGGCGGCCATATATACTTTTTTGTAAAAATTATCCGATCCATTTCGGTATTTGAAAGTTTCATAGGACACAAAAAAATAAAATGATGTAAGATTTAAAAATGGCGGCCGTATGTACTTTTCTGTAAAAATTATCCGATCCTTTTGAAAATTGATATTTGAGAGTTTCATATAACACAAAAAAATAAAATGACGTCAGATTTCAAAATGGCGGCCATATGCACTTTTTTTTTAAATTATCCGATTCTTTTGAATATTGATATTTGAGAGTTTTATAGGACTTAAAAAAATAAAATGGCGTCAGATTTGAAAATGGCGGCCATAATATGTACTTTTTTGTAAAAATTATTCGATCCCTTTGTAAATTGATATATGCGAGTTTTATAGGACACAAAAAAATAAAATGACGTCATATTTCAAAATGGCGGAAATATGTAGTACCTACTCCTTTGTAAAAATTATCCGATCCTTTTGAAAATTGATATTTGAGAGTTTCATAAGACACAAAAAAATAAAATGACGTCGGATTTCAAAATGCGGCCGTATGTACATTTTTATAAAAATTATCCGATTCTTTTGAAAATTGATATTTGAGAGTTTCATAGGTCACAAAAAAATAAAATGACCTCAGATTTCAAAATGGCGGCCATATATACTTTTTTGTAAAAATTATCCGATCCTTTTGAAAATCGGTATTTGAAAGTTTCATAGGGCACAAAAAAATAAAATGATGTCAGATTTCAAAATGGCGGCCGTATGTACTTTTTTGTAAAAATTATCCGTTCCTTTTGAAAATTGATATTTGAAAGTTTCATAGGAGACAAAAAAATAAAATGATGTAAAATTTAAAAATGGCGGCCGCATGCACTTTTCTGTAAAAATTATCCGATCCTTTTGAAAATTGATATTTGAGATTTTTATAGAACACAAAAAAATAAAATGACGTCAGATTTCAAAATGGCGGCCATATTTACTTTTTTGCAAAAATGATCCGATCTTTTTGAAAATCGGTATTTGGAGTTTCATAGGACACAAAAAAAATAAAATGACGTCATATTTTAAAATGGCGGCCATATGTAGGTACTTTTTTGCTAAAATTATCCGATCCTTTTGAAAATTGATATTTGAGAGTTTTACAGGACACAAAAAATTACTTCAGATTTCAAAGTGGCGCCCGTAGTATGCACTTTTTTGAAAAATTATCCGATCTTTTTGAAAATTAATATTTGCGAGTTTTATAGGACGCAAAAAAATAAAATGATGTCATATTTAAAAATGGCGGTCATTATGTTGTGTCTTTTTGTGTCAACACAACATTGTTTTGTTTTGGCAGTTTCTATTAGCTACGCTTTTGAAACAAACAAGTAATTCAAAATTATAATTTCGTTGTGATCAGACCTATTTTAGACTCGTCTTGATTAAATCAAATTTTGTTGTGTTTTATTTATTTATTATTAATTTTATATAAGTATCTACGATAACATTAAATCAAGTCAAAAAGATCTTTATAATAGGTATATATTTCTTTGTAAAAATTATCCGATCCTTTTGAAAATTGATATTTGAGAATTTAATAAGACACAAAAAAATAAAATGGCGTCAGATTTCAAAATGGCGATCAAATAATAACTTTTTAATTGTATTATTTATATCTTTGATAAATTCGGTTTTATATACAATTCGTAAGAAGCATAGCTTCTGTCGGGTGTCTTACGACACATCATGACTTTTTTATTTAGCCTGTTCCGAGTATCGCTTAATAGTCAACCGTTGCTATGGAAAATTGTTTAAAAAATTCACTGTACCTACTATTTTTTCTATGTAATCCAATACATATTTATATTAGGTCTTATGGCTCATAGCCTACTACAAAATTATAAATCTTCTCAGTGTTATTTTCCCTATGTTCGATAAAACCCTTTACACACAGTACCTACATGAATATCGCGCCTTGTAATTCTTGAATTACTTGTATCCTCCAAAATTTTTTTTTTTAAAAACGACTAACGATTTTGATGAAATGGGAACTTTAAGTACTATTTTTTTTGAAGTCATCCGAGCAAAGCTCGGTCATCCAGATGTTCATATCAAAAAGTGAGTCAGTGTGATTTTAGTTCGTTCACTCCTAAAGCTCAAATATGGCGGCCAAATTGACGTTTCACTGTAGCAGCTGTGGATTGTTTTACAATGTCATAAAAATTATACAGTATTTTAATTTCATTTGTGATATTTTAACGACATTTTCAGACAACATTTTATGATTATTGCCAGTAAAATAGAGCAATAAAAAATACTGAAAGATTGAAATCCTTCGCTATTATGTGTTAATCTTAGTTTAAAAAAAACTATATTTTAGAACAAAAAAATTAAAAATTTTTGAAGCTATGCTTCTATAGGCGCGTTAGACGATTTCTGGGAGGGGAAAAACTTATGGATTCGCGTCACCGTCACGTTATTAAAAGTATATCTATAGTTATGGCCAGCGGTAAAAGTAATATACTGGGGCACGCGCAGTGGCCTATGTACACGTATAGATAGATAGATAGATAGATAGATAGATATATATATGCACCAACACAAAAATAACGTATTGTACAACATTAGTACTGTGTGTATCCATACAAAAAATAAAATGGCGTCAGATTTCAATGGCGGCCATATGTACTTTTGTAAAAATTATCCGATCCTTTTGAAAATTAATATCTGAGAGTTTTATAGGACACAAAAAAATAAAATGGCGTCAGATTTCAAAATGGCGGCCATATGTACTTTTGTGAAAATTATCCGATCCTTTTGAAAATTAATATCTGAGAGTTTTATAGGACACAAAAAACAATAAAATGGAGTCAGATTTCAAAATGGCGGCCATATGTACTTTTTTAAAAATTATCTGATCTTTTTGAAAATTGATATTTAAGAGTTTTATAGAACACAAAAAAATAAAATTGCATTAGATTTCAAAATGGCGGTCAAATAATAACTTTTTAATTGTATTGTCTATAGCTTTGATAAATTCGGTTTTATATACAATGCGTAAAAAGCATGGTTTCTGTCGGGTGTCCCATGACACCTAATGACTTTTTTTCGAAATGAACTATTATCCGTAATAGAACTGTTTGATAATTCAAAATTAATTTAATGTTTTATATTTGTTCAAAATTCATTTTTAAGCCTTCATTTCTTTAAACTTTACGAAAATAAAAATAGTGTTTTAATTTTTTTAGGTTAACGTTTCAAAGTTTTACGAGTTTTCAAAAATCTAAAATGCTAAACCCATATTGGAATTGTAAATTCAAAGTGTATTAATACGTTGAAAAAGCTGATAGAGTAACAAAGCAAACAAAGCTCTAAGCTTTAACCCAATATACAAATCCCCTGTTTGTTTGTTTTAAAATTAATTAATGTTATTTTGTTTATATTGTTTCGTTGTGATACTACATTTGTACTCCGACCGAAGTGTTTTTTTTCTCTCTATTTTTTTAGAAGCAAAATCAAATGAAACATTGGGTATTATAAAACTTAATATAATTAATGCTTTCGATACAAGAATAGCCGTGTGGGTTGGGAGTGGTTTAAATTTTTAAAATAGATAAAAAAACATTTTTTAAGCGATCAATACCATTAATAGCCCACGAGCGCTGATTGTGTATATAAAATTAAAAAAAAAAACAATTTTAATTCGATAGCCAAAATGAAATGTCAGGTTGTTTGATTAGTACCTAGGTCAGGGATGGCGAACCTATGGCACGCAACAGAATATTGGTATACAATCGAAATAGGTACCTCATTAAAAATATGTTAGATGCTGTCGAAAAAATTTTACAATAATTCAAATAACATATCGAAATAATTTTTTTCATCTACGTTTGAATAATTTTTTTGTCTACTGAATTTCTTTGGATGCTTGTTGACACGTCATCAGGGCCGTAGCTAGAGCTGAATTCAAGATAGGGCACTGAAAGTTTAAAGTAGGGCTGAAGCAAAACACAACAATTTTTTAATTGGATTGCCCACCTCATCTGGTGATATCAAATTACAAAAGCAAGAAAACGGTAATTGACAATTTATTCAAAAAAAAAAAAAAATACAGAACTTGCCATGTTATCAAATTTCCGAAGAACTTCATTTAGTCCAACGAATTTAATCTTGTTTTTCCAAATGCCAGATAGATCAAGTCTGTCATTCTGTCGTGACAGTCTTTGCGGCTTGTTTATAATTCTTTAAAGTAGGGCACTGGATATTTTAAGGTAGGGCATTGCCCCTTAATGCCCCCCCCTAGCTACGGCCCTGCACGTCATGGCTACTTTAAACATTTTTTGAAAAAATTGGCACGCAGATCTGAAAACGCATCCCTAACCTATAAGTCCTTGAAATCTCGTTACGTTAATTTAAAAAGACTGGGGGGAGTGAGGTTTACTGTTCACCGAACTATTGGTAATTAATAAAAAAAAAATAACACTGATAATCTCAAGTGGCGCGATCGAAAAACCCGTGTTAATTACTGACGAGTGTTTGCAGACAGAAAGCACACAATCAAGTATTGATTGATTTATTATGTCGACGCCTGTGTTTAAAGTAAACTAACATAATATAATATCTGTTAGAGCTCGATGGGTGCCCCGTAGCTGCAACAGGCCTGGCAAACATTTTCGAAGTCCGTTCTTTCTGTGAATCGAATATATTTGGGCATTGAAAACGTTTTTCTTAGCGAAAGATATTGACCTTCACTATAGCTAGACAAAATGTTTCGAAGAATGGAGAATGAAGTGCACAGTACGAATTACAGTACTTCCCCTACGCTCTATCTCATGAAACTGCGTGGTCAGTATCTGATTGCTCGCTTGAAACTCAACACAGCAGAACAACCAATCAGATACTTTGTGCATCCTAACAGAGCATGTGCTGTTTACGTGATAACTATATGTGATGATGGGAAAGACTATAGTCTTTAGAGAAATACTTAACGGTAGTAAATAGATGCTCGACAACTAAGGCAACTCTAGTTAGAATTTAATTTGACCAGGCCTGTCCACCTGACGGCTGTTATGTACAACACTGTGTCAACAATACAGCGTACACTAGTTTATTGTAGATTGTGCCAACCTAACAAATCAATATAATGTGTACATAATAATAATTTAATAAAACTCTATCGTAACAATGTTAATAATTGCGATTACAGTTGAATAATGCAAATTAAAAAAATTGGCAGTCATGGGAACTGCCGACAGAAATGAAAACTTTTTGAAAATAAATTCTTTGTTTTCATTATTCATTTTTCTATATAAAAATATTTACATATTATTTAGTAATCACTAACTGCACAATGGTTCTACAATTAAACAATTAAAATAATAATCAAACTAAACAATAATTTAAACAATGTTTAATGTGTTGGTACATATACGTGTACATAGGCCACTGCGCGTGCGCCAGTATATTACTTTCACCGCTGGCCAAGCGCAATACGTCACATTCATAGCCATAGATATACTTTTAACATGAGCATGTCGGTGACGCGAACCCATAAGTTTTTTCCCTCCCAGAAATCGTCTAAAGCGCCTATAGAAGTTTTCACTTCAAAAATAATTTTTACTTTTTGTTTTTTTTATTATTTGTTAGGATATCCGTCATAATAACACATATTCTGTGAAAATTTCAACCGGCTACCTGTTACGGTTCAAAAGATACAGCTTTTTAAAGGTAGGACAGACAGACAGACAGACGGCATATAGGCTAACACTAACAAAGTCTTCAGTCGATATAGAAAATTCATTAGTATTATTGAAGTTGCTTAAAATCGTTTCAAAGCCAATCGACCGAAAAAGAATTGACGTCGCTAAATCGAAGATAAAATGCTTTACCAGAAGCGAATTCAAGCATTAAAGCTTTGGTGACACTTAATTGAAGCTGTCGGTCGCAGTAAGGAAGCGAAGGAGTTTGTTGTTGTTGTTTTTTTTTTAACTTCCCATTGGAAGTTATTGTAATGGGTCCGAAAATCGAAATCAAAATGTATAACAAATTTTTATGTTTCAAGGTCACTACACTATTTTTACACTATTTTTAGAAAGATGTCTGTGTGTGTGTATGTGTGTGTGTGTGTGTGTGTGTACGTACGTACGTACGTATGTATGTGTCCACTTCTTTCTAAGACGAAATCTCGAGAATGAAAAATGATATCGACTACGTTAGGGTGCCAATCGACGCGTATTAACGTAAATATGATCTGAAAGAAATTTTTTCAAAATCGGTTCAGCCGTTCTTTTTTCTTAATCAAATAACCTCCAAAAAAGTAGATTTTACACAATATCTCGCGAATAAAAAATTATATCGATTTCGTAAGGGTGTCAATCGAGGCGTGTTAACGTCATTTTGATCCGACATAAATTTTATAAAAATCGGTTCTGCCGTTTTTTTTAAATTATTGTTAAAAACAAATAATAATTATGTTTTAATGATTAAAATGATTACTTTTCTGTGTAAAATCTAATTTAAATATTATTATTAAATATTTATCAAACTGGGAAGTACGTCGTGTGGACCTCAAGGGTCGCACTTTAGTCCTAATAAACGCCCCGTCTCACGGCTTGTTTTTTGACATTTTTAGGTCTGATTTTTTTTTGCAAAATAAAACTGTACCAATTTTTAAAAGAAAGTGCAGTTTTTTTAGTATGAATTTAAAAATGATTTTTGGCAGCAGATAAATCGACAAATTTTATAAAAAAATAAACCGTACATTATTTGACTTGTAAATTATAAATTTTAACTCTCAAAAAAAACTATGTGGGGTGAAACGTACTGAATATGAAATATTGGTGGAACAAATCGAGCTTAAATTCTCTCGGAGTTCTAGACAACTCACGTCTGCTCGATTGGACAAAAACGCTTGATGAAAGTCGAAGAACTATACTCCAGTTGCGATGAGAATAGTCACTGCGTATATTTAACCATCCAACAGTCGATTTTTGCAACGATATTTCAGACGAAACGCCGACTCGAAAAAAAAATAAAAAAAGGGTGTGGGTCTCGGGACCCCCGACAGATGTGAAACATCAAAGAAAACGTTATTGAACTCGATGGTATTCTCTATAGTCTATGTAGTAGTATATATTTTTTCAAAAGCAGCAACTAACTGTTATGCTGACGTAATCCTATACAGTGTGTCCACAGACTCATCCTCAACATGGGGATCTCCGTTGTTATGGGAGATAGAGATTTGGTTAAATGAGACAAAATGTGCAGAATCTCCAGTACTACTACCCTGCGTAGTCAAACTTTCCATATTTTGCTTGGTTCGCGACCGACAGTTGAAAAACGAAATTTACCCATTTTCGTTTTTTGTTTATAACTCGCTTATTAAGTAAGTTAGAAAAAAAATATTTTCACTTTCTTAAGGCCGTTTTTTATGAAGATTTCAAATCTCTTTTCATATTTTTATTTACTTTTATAGTTTTAGAGATACTTGTATTAACTTTGTTTTTTTAAATACACGTCAAAGATGGCTATGACACCATTCGAAAGAGATTGTTTTTCTCTTTAATTTGATATGAGGGTTGATGGATTTATTTTCAAAAATAACAGAGTTATACGTAAAACAATGATTTTTAGTAGTAGGCTATGCAAAATTAATTGATAAAACAACAGAAGGCTTAGCAAACAGTTGAAATTCGCGTTGGTTTAGTAAACAACTGTTTTGTTTTAGCTGTCAAAGTGTAGTTTGTTGCTAATTTGTCAGTTTACTAAGTGATTTATTAAATTTACTTTTGTTATCATGGAACCATTTTGTAACAATGTTACATTGTTACATTCTATTGTTACATTCTATTCTAAAATTCGACCAGAGCTGCAGAAATGTACTTCGATCAGTATCCAGAATGAAGACAACCTCATTCGTCTATTTACAGAAACTTACGAGTAAATTTAATAAATTATGGATCATTTAAAAAGCCGTTTACTAAGTCAACGAGAATAAGTCAAGAAGACAAAACTACTGTTTTACGATCAATTGTTGAAAATCGCTTATTTTTAATTGTTACAAAATGGTTCCATGATAACAAAAGTAAATTTAATAAATCACTTAGTAAACTCAAATTAGCAACAAACTACACTTTTATCAGCTAAAACAAAACAGCTGTTTATACTAAGCCAACGCGAATTTCAACTGTTTGCTAAGCCTTCTGTTGTTTTATCAATTAATTTAGCATAGCCTACTATTAAAAATCAGTGTTTTACGTATAACTCTGTTATTTTTAAAAATAAATCCATCAACCCTCATATCAAATTAAAGAGAAAAAAATACTCTTTCGAATGGTGTCATGGCCATCTTTGACGTGTATTTAAAAAAACAAAGTTAATACAAGTATCTCTAAAACTATAAAAGTAAATAAAAATAGGAAAAGAGATTTGAAATCTTCATAAAAAACGGCCTTAAGAAAGTAAAAATATTTTTTTTCTAACTTACTTAATAAGCGAGTTATAAACAAAAAACGAAAATGGGTAAATCTCGTTTTTCAACTGTCGGTCGCGAACCAAGCAAAATATGGAAAGTTTGACTACGCAGGGTAGTAGTACTGGAGATTATGCACGTTTTGTCTCATTTAACCAAATCTCTATCTCCCATAACAACGGAGATCCCCATGTTGAGGATGAGTCTGTGGACACACTGTATACTGCACTGTAACACACGCGGTTGAATTTCCGTACCCGAGTGCGCGGAAGCCGAGAGAGAGAGAGAGAGTGCCGCAGTGGTGGGGAGAACAGCAGCGAAGGAGCGGACCAGAAATTTCGTTGCATATTTCCCCTCACGCGGCTGTTCACAGCCCGACATAAGATGTTTCACATCAAAAATGCGGAGAAAGTTTCTGTGTTCAATTCTGAGAACAGGATAAAGTATC
The DNA here is from genome assembly GCA_039654895.1 of Mongoloraphidia duomilia. Lineage (NCBI taxonomy): Eukaryota > Metazoa > Arthropoda > Insecta > Raphidioptera > Raphidiidae > Mongoloraphidia > Mongoloraphidia duomilia. The sequence continues at coordinate 295,119 of CM077521.1, read as the reverse complement.
CAACTGGCTGTTCAATTTATTGATATTGTAAATTATAGACGCTCGACAACAGAGGCTGTTTAATTTATTATCAAAACTAGTTTTCGGCTTGGCTTCTCCCAGATAGATTTTGATTTGGCAGCGAAATAATCATGAGCAACAAATCTTAAATTTTCGCTCACTTTTCATCCCCTTTTTGTTATGTAGCGTAATAATGTCTATCTACTCCATGTTACTCGGACAGAAAGTAAACGATTTTTTTAATAGGTTTGTTACTTTTCAAGCTTACTCGCCGCAAACAAACAAACAAGTATTAAAAAAACTCTCACTGCAATTCGTTTGTTTTCCATTTGTTTAACGTCACCGACTACTAAGGATATCTGGGCATAGTACCAATTCATATTTTTGATTAATGATGATCTACAGATTGTATCAAATTAAAGCTGTTCATAGGAAGTTCTGTGTGTAAGACAGAGATCGATATATAAAGCAGTAAATAAGAACGAGATAAATGATCGCTAATAGGAAGTGTCTGTAGTTACTGACTACTGAAATAAGAAATTATTGATAAAATCACAAAACAAAAATGACGCTATCAGGTTGTATGGGTTAGTATGGGTATTATTTATTTACAGTAACTACAGAAACTTCCTATTAGCGATCATTTATCTCGTTCTTATTTACTGCTTTATATATCGATCTCTGTCTTACACACAGAACTTACTATGAACAGCTTTAATTTGATACAATCTGTAGATCATCATTAATCAAAAATATGAATTGGTACTATGCCCAGATATCCTTAGTAGTCGGTGACGTTAAACAAATGGAAAACAAACGAATTGCAGTGAGAAAAAAACAGTGTGTGGAATTTTAAAAATTAAAAGATGACTTCCCGATCAATCAATCAAATGTTTCACAAATTGAAATTACAAGTTTTGACATCGCTTTCTGTAACTGAAACTGAAAAGAATAATTTATCATGATTTGCAGTTTAAACTATACCTACCTAAGCTGACGTTCACTTTGCAGCTTTGATTTATCGAACTCTGCAACTCTATGAGCGTATTTTTCACACTCATGAAGACAATACTGACGCCATTTTCAAAGGAACTGTTAAAATAAAGCTTCCGCTATATTAGAGGATGTTTCATAAGTTAGTGAAAGAATAGAAAACACACGGAGGACAACTTGGTGTATTGGTTAGAGTGCTGGCTTTTGAAGCAAGCTGTCGTGGGTTCGAATCCCACCTCGCTCATGGCATTTTTAAGAAAAATCAAAAATCTCTCAGATGCTGTTTATATTACTTGAAATTAAAAGTGCGGGGTGTTGGAGTCGTCTCAGCGTTATTTTTTCTATAAATAGACTTAATATCAAACGAATCTGGTCGAATTTATTTTTCAAAAATTTCGCAAATTTGTACAAAGAGGGGGGTCTTCTTACTTTTAGCATTTTTAAGAAAAATAAAAAATCTCTCAGATGCTGTTTATATCTTACAAACTAACAGTGCGGGGTGTTAGAGTCGATTCAGCGTTATTTTTTTTATAAATAGACTTAATATCAAACGAATCTATGCGAATTTATTTTTCAAAAATTTCGCAAATTTGTACAAAGAGGGGGGTCTTCTTACTTTTGGCATTTTTAAGAAAAATCAAAAATCTCTCAGATGCTGTTTATATTATTTGAAATTAAAAGTGCGGGGTGTTGGAGTCGATTCAGCGTTATTTTTTCTATAAATAGACTTAATATCAAACGAATCAGATCTAATTTTTTTTGAAAAATTTCACAAATGTGTACAAATAGGGGGGTCTTCTTATTTTTGGCATTTTTAAGAAAACTCAAAAATCTCAGATGCTGTTTATATCTTAGAAACTAACAGTGCGGGGTGTTAGAGTCGATTCAGCGTTATTTTTTTTATAAATAGACTTAATATCAAACGAATCAGATCGAATTTATTTTTCAAAAATTTCGCAAATTTGTACAAAGAGGGGGGTCTTCTTACTTTTGGCATTTTTAAGAAAAATCAAAAATCTCTCAGATGCTGTTTATATTATTTGAAATTAAAAGTGCGGGGTGTTGGAGTCGATTCAGCGTTATTTTTTCTATAAATAGACTTAATATCAAACGAATCAGATCGAATTTATTTTTCAAAAATTTCGCAAATTTGTACAAAGGGGGGGTCTTCTTACTTTTGGCATTTTTAAGAAAACTCAAAAATCTCTCAGATGCTGTTTATATCTTAGAAACTAACAGTGCGGGGTGTTGGAGTCGATTCAGCGTTATTTTTTCTATAAATAGACTTAATATCAAACGAATCAGATCGAATTTATTTTTCAAAAATTTCGCAAATTTGTACAAAGGGGGGGTCTTCTTACTTTTGGCATTTTTATGAAAAATCAAAAATCTCTCAGATGCTGTTTATATTATTTGAAATTAAAAGTGCGGGGTGTTGAAGTCGATCCAGCGTTATTTTTTTTATAAATAGACTTAATATCAAACGAATCTGGTCGAATTTATTTTTCAAAAATTTCTCAAATTTGTACAAAGAGGGGGGTCTTCTTACTTTTGGCATTTTTAAGAAAAATCAAAAATCTCTCAGAGACTGTTTATATTATTTGAAATTAAAAGTGCGGGGTGTTGGAGACGATTCAGCGTTATTTTTTCTATAAATAAACTTAATATCAAACGAATCGGGTCGAATTAATTTTTCAAAAATTTCCGAAAATAGTACAAAGAGGGGGGTCTTCTTACTTTTGGCATTTTTAAGAAAACTCAAAAATCTCTCAAATGCTGTTTATATCTTTGAATATAAAAGTGCGGGCTATTGAAGTCGATTCAGCGTTATTTTTTCTATAAATAAACTTAATATCAAACGAATCGGGTCGAATTAATTTTTCAAAAATTTCCGAAAATAGTACAAAGAGGGGGGTCTTCTTACTTTTGGCATTTTTAAAAAAATCAAAAATCTCTCAGAGACTGTTTATATTATTTGAAATTAAAAGTGCGGGGTGTTGGAGACGATTCAGCGTTATTTTTTCTATAAATAAACTTAATATCAAACGAATCGGGTCGAATTAATTTTTCAAAAATTTCCGAAAATAGTACAAAGAGGGGGGTCTTCTTACTTTTGGCATTTATTAAGAAAACTCAAAAATCTCTCAAATGCTGTTTATATCTTTGAATATAAAAGTGCGGGCTATTTAAGTCAATTCAGCGTTATTTTTTCTATAAATAAACTTAATATCAAACGAATCGGGTCGAACTAATTTTTCAAAAATTTCCGAAAATAGTACAAAGAGGGGGGTCTTCTTACTTTTGGCATTTTTAAGAAAAATCAAAAATCTTCCAAATGCTGTTTATATCTTTGAATATAAAAGTGCGGGCTATTTAAGTCGATTCAGCGTTATTTTTTCTATAAATAAACTTAATATCATACGAATCGGGTCGAATTAATTTTTCAAAAATTTCCGAAAATAGTACAAAGTGGGGGGTCTTCTTTCTTTTGGCATTTTTAAGAAAACTCAAAAATCTCTCAAATGCTGTTTATATCTTTGAATATAAAAGTGCGGGCTATTTAAGTCGATTCAGCGTTATTTTTTCTATAAATAAACTTAATATCAAACGAATCGGGTCGAATTAATTTTTCAAAAATTTCCGAAAATAGTACAAAGAGGGGGGTCTTCTTACTTTTGGCATTTTTAAGAAAACTCAAAAATCTCTCAAATGCTGTTTATATCTTTGAATATAAAAGTGCGGGCTATTGAAGTCGATTCAGCGTTATTTTTTCTATAAATAAACTTAATATCAAACGAATCGGGTCGAATTAATTTTTCAATAATTTCCGAAAATAGTACAAAGAGGGGGGTCTTCTTACTTTTGGCATTTTTAAGAAAACTCAAAAATCTCTCAAATGCTGTTTATATCTTTGAATATAAAAGTGCGGGCTATTTAAGTCGATTCAGCGTTATTTTTTCTATAAATAAATTTAATATCAAACGAATCGGGTCGAATTAATTTTTCAAAAATTTCCGAAAATTTCCGAAAAAGTACAAAGAGGGGGGTCTTCTTACTTTTGGCATTTTTAAGAAAACTCAAAAATCTCTCAAATGCTGTTTATATCTTTGAATATAAAAGTGCGGGCTATTGAAGTCGATTCAGCGTTATTTTTTCTATAAATAAACTTAATATCAAACGAATCGGGTCGAATTAATTTTTCAAAAATTTCCGAAAATAGTACAAAGAGGGGGGTCTTCTTACTTTTGGCATTTTTAAGAAAACTCAAAAATCTCTCAAATTCTGTTTATATCTTTGAATATAAAAGTGCGGGCTATTGAAGTCGATTCAGCGTTGTTTTTTCTATAAATAAACTTAATATTAAACGAATCGGGTGGAATTAATTTTTCAAAAATTTCCGAAAGTAGTACAAAGAGGGGGGTCTTCTTACTTTTGGCATTTTTAAGAAAACTCAAAAATCTCTCAAATGGACTTTATATCTTTGAATATAAAAGTGCGGGCTATTTAAGTCGATTCGGCGTTATTTTTTCTATAATCAAACTTAATATCAAACGAATCGGGTCGAATTAATTTTTCAAAAATTTCCGAAAATAGTACAAAGAGGGGGGTCTTCTTACTTTTGGCATTTTTAAGAAAACTCAAAAATCTCTCAAATGCTGTTTATATCTTTGAATATAAAAGTGCGGGCTATTGAAGTCGATTCAGCGTTGTTTTTTCTATAAATAAACTTAATATTAAACGAATCGGGTGGAATTAATTTTTCAAAAATTTCCGAAAGTAGTACAAAGAGGGGGGTCTTCTTACTTTTGGCATTTTTAAGAAAACTCAAAAATCTCTCAAATGGACTTTATATCTTTGAATATAAAAGTGCGGGCTATTTAAGTCGATTCGGCGTTATTTTTTCTATAATCAAACTTAATATCAAACGAATCGGGTCGAATTAATTTTTCAAAAATTTCCGAAAATAGTACAAAGAGGGGGGTCTTCTTACTTTTGGCATTTTTAAGAAAACTCAAAAATCTCTCAAATGCTGTTTATATCTTTGAATATAAAAGTGCGGGCTATTTAAGTCGATTCAGCGTTATTTTTTCTATAAATAAATTTAATATCAAACGAATCGGGTCGAATTAATTTTTCAAAAATTTCCGAAAATTTCCGAAAAAGTACAAAGAGGGGGGTCTTCTTACTTTTGGCATTTTTAAGAAAACTCAAAAATCTCTCAAATGCTGTTTATATCTTTGAATATAAAAGTGCGGGCTATTTAAGTCGATTCAGCGTTATTTTTTCTATAATCAAACTTAATATCAAACGAATCGGGTCGAATTAATTTTTCAAAAATTTCCGAAAATAGTACAAAGAGGGGGGTCTTCTTAATTTTGGCATTTTTAAGAAAACTCAAAAATCTCTCAAATGCTGTTTATATCTTTGAATATAAAAGTGCGGGCTATTGAAGTCGATTTAGCGTTATTTTTTCTATAAATAAACTTAATATCAAACGAATCGGGTCGAATTAATTTTTCAAAAATTTCCGAAAATAGTACAAAGAGGAGGGTCTTCTTACTTTTGGCATTTTTAAGAAAACTCAAAAATCTCTCAAATGCTGTTTATATCTTTGAATATAAAAGTGCGGGCTATTTAAGTCGATTCAGCGTTATTTTTTCTATAAATAAATTTAATATCAAACGAATCGGGTCGAATTAATTTTTCAAAAATTTCCGAAAATTTCCGAAAAAGTACAAAGAGGGGGGTCTTCTTACTTTTGGCATTTTTAAGAAAACTCAAAAATCTCTCAAATGCTGTTTATATCTTTGAATATAAAAGTGCGGGCTATTGAAGTCGATTCAGCGTTATTTTTTCTATAAATAAACTTAATATCAAACGAATCGGGTCGAATTAATTTTTCCAAAAATTTCCGAAAATAGTACAAAGAGGGGGGTCTTCTTACTTTTGGCATTTTTAAGAAAACTCAAAAATCTCTCAAATTCTGTTTATATCTTTGAATATAAAAGTGCGGGCTATTGAAGTCGATTCAGCGTTATTTTTTCTATAAATAAACTTAATATTAAACGAATCGGGTGGAATTAATTTTTCAAAAATTTCCGAAAGTAGTACAAAGAGGGGGGTCTTCTTACTTTTGGCATTTTTAAGAAAACTCAAAAATCTCTCAAATGGACTTTATATCTTTGAATATAAAAGTGCGGGCTATTTAAGTCGATTCAGCGTTATTTTTTCTATAATCAAACTTAATATCAAACGAATCGGGTCGAATTAATTTTTCAAAAATTTCCGAAAATAGTACAAAGAGGGGGGTCTTCTTACTTTTGGCATTTTTAAGAAAACTCAAAAATCTCTCAAATGCTGTTTATATCTTTGAATATAAAAGTGCGGGCTATTGAAGTCGATTTAGCGTTATTTTTTCTATAAATAAACTTAATATCAAACGAATCGGGTCGAATTAATTTTTCAAAAATTTCCGAAAATAGTACAAAGAGGGGGGTCTTCTTACTTTTGGCATTTTTAAGAAAACTCAAAAATCTCTCAAATGCTGTTTATATCTTTGAATATAAAAGTGCGGGCTATTTAAGTCGATTCAGCGTTATTTTTTCTATAAATAAACTTAATATCAAACGAATCGGGTCGAATTAATTTTTCAAAAATTTTCGAAAATAGTACAAAGAGGGGGGTCTTCTTACTTTTGGCATTTTTAAGAAAACTCAAAAATCTCTCAAATGCTGTTTATATCTTTAAATATAAAAGTGCGGGCTATTGAAGTCGATTCAGCGTTATTTTTTCTATAAATAAACTTAATATCAAACGAATCGGGTCGAATTAATTTTTCAAAAATTTCCGAAAATAGTACAAAGAGGGGGGTCTTCTTACTTTTGGCATTTTTAAGAAAACTCAAAAATCTCTCAAATGCTGTTTATATCTTTAAATATAAAAGTGCGGGCTATTGAAGTCGATTCAGCGTTATTTTTTCTATAAATAAACTTAATATCAAACGAATCGGGTCATTTAATTTTTCAAAAATTTCCGAATATAGTACAAAGAGGGGGTCTTCTTTCTTTCGGCATTTTTAAGAAAACTCAAAAATCTCTCAAATGCTGTTTATATCTTTGAATATAAAAGTGCGGGCTATTGAAGTCGATTCAGCGTTATTTTTTCTATAAATAAACTTAATATCAAACGAATCGGGTCGAATTAATTTTTCAAAAATTTCCGAAAATAGTACAAAGAGGGGGGTCTTCTTACTTTTGGCATTTTTAAGAAAACTCAAAAATCTCTCAAATTCTGTTTATATCTTTGAATATAAAAGTGCGGGCTATTAAAGTCGATTCAGCGTTATTTTTTCTATAAATAAACTTAATGTCAAACGAATCGGGTCGAATTAATTTTTCAAAAATTTCCGAAAATTTCCGAAAAAGTACAAAGAGGGGGGTCTTCTTACTTTTGGCATTTTTAAGAAAACTCAAAAATCTCTCAAATGCTGTTTATATCTTTGAATATAAAAGTGCGGGCTATTGAAGTCGATTCAGCGTTATTTTTTCTATAAATAAACTTAATATCAAACGAATCGGGTCGAATTAATTTTTCAAAAATTTCCGAAAATAGTACAAAGAGGGGGGTCTTCTTACTTTTGGCATTTTTAAGAAAACTCAAAAATCTCTCAAATGCTGTTTATATCTTTGATTATAAAAGTGCGGGCTATTTAAGTCGATTCAGCGTTATTTTTTCTATAATCAAACTTAATATCAAACGAATCGGGTCGAATTAATTTTTCAAAAATTTCCGAAAATAGTACAAAGAGGGGGTCTTCTTACTTTTGGCATTTTTAAGAAAACTCAAAAATCTCTCAAATGCTGTTTATATCTTTGAATATAAAAGTGCGGGCTATTGAAGTCGATTTAGCGTTATTTTTTCTATAAATAAACTTAATATCAAACGAATCGGGTCGAATTAATTTTTCAAAAATTTCCGAAAATAGTACAAAGAGGGGGGTCTTCTTATTTTTGGCATTTTTAAGAAAACTCAAAAATCTCTCAAATGCTGTTTATATCTTTGAATATAAAAGTGCGGGCTATTTAAGTCGATTCAGCGTTATTTTTTCTATAAATAAACTTAATATCAAACGAATCGGGTCGAATTAATTTTTCAAAAATTTCCGAAAATTTCCGAAAAAGTACAAAGAGGGGGGTCTTCTTACTTTTGGCATTTTTAAGAAAACTCAAAAATCTCTCAAATGCTGTTTATATCTTTGAATATAAAAGTGCGGGCTATTGAAGTCGATTCAGCGTTATTTTTTCTATAAATAAACTTAATATCAAACGAATCGGGTCGAATTAATTTTTCAAAAATTTCCGAAAATAGTACAAAGAGGGGGGTCTTCTTATTTTTGGCATTTTTAAGAAAACTCAAAAATCTCTCAAATGCTGTTTATATCTTTGAATATAAAAGTGCGGGCTATTGAAGTCGATTCAGCGTTATTTTTTCTATAAATAAACTTAATATCAAACGAATCGGGTCGAATTAATTTTTCAAAAATTTCCGAAAATTTCCGAAAAAGTACAAAGAGGGGGGTCTTCTTACTTTTGGCATTTTTAAGAAAACTCAAAAATCTCTCAAATGCTGTTTATATCTTTGAATATAAAAGTGCGGGCTATTGAAGTCGATTCAGCGTTATTTTTTCTATAAATAAACTTAATATCAAACGAATCGGGTCGAATTAATTTTTCAAAAATTTCCGAAAATAGTACAAAGAGGGGGGTCTTCTTACTTTTGGCATTTTTAAGAAAACTCAAAAATCTCTCAAATGCTGTTTATATCTTTGAATATAAAAGTGCGGGCTATTGAAGTCGATTCAGCGTTATTTTTTCTATAAATAAACTTAATATCAAACGAATCGGGTCGAATTAATTTTTCAAAAATTTCCGAAAATAGTACAAAGAGGGGGGTCTTCTTACTTTTGGCATTTTTAAGAAAACTCAAAAATCTCTCAAATGCTGTTTATATCTTTGAATATAAAAGTGCGGGCTATTGAAGTCGATTCAGCGTTATTTTTTCTATAAATAAACTTAATATCAAACGAATCGGGTCGAATTAGTTTTTCAAAAATTTCCGAAAATAGTACCAAGAGGGGGGTCTTCTTACTTTTGGCATTTTTAAGAAAACTCAAAAATCTCTCAAATGCTGTTTATATCTTTGAATATAAAAGTGCGGGCTATTGAAGTCGATTCAGCGTTATTTTTTCTATAAATAAACTTAATATCAAACGAATCGGGTCGAATTAATTTTTCAAAAATTTCCGAAAATAGTACAAAGAGGGGGGTCTTTTTACTTTTGGCATTTTTAAGAAAACTCAAAAATCTCTCAAATTCTGTTTATATCTTTGAATATAAAAGTGCGGGCTATTGAAGTCGATTCAGCGTTATTTTTTCTATAAATAAACTTAATATCAAACGAATCGGGTCGAATTAATTTTTCAAAAATTTCCGAAAATAGTACAAAGAGGGGGGTCTTCTTACTTTTGGCATTTTTAAGAAAACTCAAAAATCTCTCAAATGCTGTTTATATCTTTGAATATAAAAGTGCGGGCTATTGAAGTCGATTCAGCGTTATTTTTTCTATAAATAAACTTAATATCAAACGAATCGGGTCGAATTAATTTTTCAAAAATGTCCGAAAATAGTACAAAGAGGGGGGTCTTCTTACTTTTGGCATTTTTAAGAAAACTCAAAAATCTCTCAAATGCTGTTTATATCTTTGAATATAAAAGTGCGGGCTATTGAAGTCGATTCAGCGTTATTTTTTCTATAAATAAACTTAATATCAAACGAATCGGGTCGAATTAGTTTTTCAAAAATTTCCGAAAATAGTACCAAGAGGGGGGTCTTCTTACTTTTGGCATTTTTAAGAAAACTCAAAAATCTCTCAAATGCTGTTTATATCTTTGAATATAAAAGTGCGGGCTATTGAAGTCGATTCAGCGTTATTTTTTCTATAAATAAACTTAATATCAAACGAATCGGGTCGAATTAATTTTTCAAAAATTTCCGAAAATAGTACAAAGAGGGGGGTCTTTTTACTTTTGGCATTTTTAAGAAAACTCAAAAATCTCTCAAATTCTGTTTATATCTTTGAATATAAAAGTGCGGGCTATTGAAGTCGATTCAGCGTTATTTTTTCTATAAATAAACTTAATATCAAACGAATCGGGTCGAATTAATTTTTCAAAAATTTCCGAAAATAGTACAAAGAGGGGGGTCTTCTTACTTTTGGCATTTTTAAGAAAACTCAAAAATCTCTCAAATGCTGTTTATATCTTTGAATATAAAAGTGCGGGCTATTTAAGTCGATTCAGCGTTATTTTTTCTATAAATAAACTTAATATCAAACGAATCGGGTCGAATTAATGTTTCAAAAATTTCCGAAAATAGTACAAAGAGGGGGGTCTTCTTACTTTTGGCATTTTTAAGAAAACTCAAAAATCTCTCAAATGCTGTTTATATCTTTGAATATAAAAGTGCGGGTTATTGAATGCGATTCAGCGTTATTTTTTCTATAAATAAACTTAGTATATACACGAATCGTGCCGAATTTATTTTTCAATAAATATTTATTGTTAGTAATTAACTTGTTCTTATTTTTTTCTATCAATAAATTTGTTTTTTGTCTTTTTTAATTGGAGATATTTTGTCGTTAGGATATTTCGTTCGGGAATATTTTATCATGGGGATATTTTGTCATGGGAATATTTTGTCCAGGGATATTTTGTCGGAGATATTTTGTCGGAGATATTTTGTTCGGGGATCAAAACGCATGGAACCACGAAGATACGGTAATGCAAATTATAGTTAGAATTAATTATTGAAATAAAGGGAAAAATAAACCGGCCCCAATTGCTCCGCAATACATAAACAGACCCTAATACAGATCGCCTTTGAAAACTCATCCTTCGATTTAAATTTTAAAATACACATTTTCTTCGAGCAGATGTTAAACTTTCTTCCAAAGTTTTAATGTTGCCTATCGAACATGTCTTCTAAGATGTATCACTTTAATATTTCATTATTTGATTAAACTTAATAACATTTCAACTTTGGAAATATTATATTTTTCTTTCCTAAGAATTTTTAAATGCCATAATAATTTGTTCCACGCAAACAAGAAATTTAATACGCTTTCAGAATATTTTATTATTTAAGTTTTAATTTTATTTTATAAGTTAATCGGAATTTTTTCCATTAAAATTTAGTCATCGTGTCAAAAATTGTTAAATTGTATTTTAAAGACCACCAAGAGCTAAGGTTATTTGGGCCTAGCACCAATTCAATTCATTATTTTTTTTTTAATAATAAATTGAAAATCCAATTGACACTTTTATCAGCTCCCGGGAACTGGGGACTTGTAATAGAGAAACTATAGCAACGACATGTAAACAACAGCATTGCTACACTCTCGGCCATTCTCAAGTCCCTAGACATCGTGGCAAAAAAAAAGTGAGAATAGATTCTCTGAAATATCAACCTCGAAATTATGAAGGTGTAAAAAACACGGGAGCGGCATTTAATTTCTAGTTTTCCTTTTTCGTAATTCTGATTTATTTCAGCAATAAAGAGAGCTTATTTCGCGACAGCTATTAGTGTACCACACGATTGTGTCGGGAATGGCGTGGGTGTCCTCAGTTTTGAAGACACCGCTCGCTTCATTCTTGAAAGAAAGTAACAGTTCGCATTGCTTGTCTGCTTGTCTGCGAGCTTTCCTAAAACAAAATCTGGTTGTGTTTTTAACCGACTTCAAAAAAGGAGGTGGTTTTCAATTCGCGGTTGTATTTTTTTTATGTTTGTTACCTCAGGACTCTGTCATTTATAAACCGATTTGGAAAATTCCTTTTTTATTGGATAGAGTATACCTCGAAGTTGGTTCCATATAAATTTTACTTAAATCGGTTCAGTAGTTCGGCTGATTTTAATAAAAGTGAGTAGCGGCGTGTGATTCCTTTAAGGTAAAAGTCAATTTTTGACACATCACACAGCGTAAGAAATCGGTATAAAAGTGAATAACGGCGTGTGATTCCTTTAACTAAAAAGTAAAAAATAAAAAAACTTTTTAACAAAAAAAAATCTCCTTCAAAAAAGTCACTAAAAAGAGGAAAATAATAAAATTTTGAGGACGGCGCCAATTTAATAAAATATGAAGTCGGTTAAAAAGTAGGTATTAATTAAATCGGCACTTTTTTAACCGACTTCATATTTTTAAAGCGTGATATTAACTGAACGCTATACAGAGATGTGTGTGAGGGCAGCTTAAAAGGAACTTAGAAACCGCACCTATATTCGGTGTCATCCGTGTTATAAATATACAACGTCCGTTAATAATATATCTGAGCGCATTTAGCGCCACGATTTTCCCGACGCACGTCCGTCAGAACGTTTAGCGGATCGGTTTCCTTCCTACAAAACATGTTAACAAACAACATATATGTGGATGTTCCGGGACTTTTAGTGCCGGAGAAGAATTCAGGTTCATATTAAATGCGCCGGAGTTTTTGGTGTGCGCGGCAGCCAATCGATTTGACTCTGGAAATGATTGAAAGACCCGTCGACTGTACGTGGCCCGTTTGCAATGCCCTATCTGACTGTTGGTCTGCAGTGGCTGTCCGTCAAATTGATCGACGCGTTTCTTTTTCACAAACTGAAATTGATTCGAACTACTGAATACAAAATATTTCGGGAAAAAAAGATTATATCAAAGATATAAATTATAATTTAAAAAAACTAAAAAACACGCTTTAGTGAACTAAAAAGTAAAAAATAATTAATTTTATTGTAAAAAAGCGTGGGGTGCTTTGTATCATATTTTCATACTACCCCACGCTTTTTTACAATAAAATTAATTATTTTTTACTTTTTAGTTCATTAAAGCGTGTTTTTTAGTTTTTTTAAATTATAATTTATTTTTGCTTTTTAGTCCTGGAGATCCTGGTCAGGATAATGGGACAAACTTATGGAATTATTGTATTGTCATCGGTCCTTGATAAGTGTGCAAAGTTTCAGTTCAATCTGAAGTTTTTTGCTTTTTTTTTTAGTCCTGCAGATCCTGGTCAGGATAATGGGACAAACTTATTGAATTATTGTATTGTCGTCGGTCCTTGATAAGTCGACAACGTTTAAACTAAATCTGACTGTTCAAAGTTGGTCAAAATCAAGTTCAAAGAAGTCGGTTACAAACTGACAAGCAAACATACAAGTGAAGCTAATAAAAGCGTGTTAAAAAATGGGTGTATGCTTATGACCACACGACAGAAGTGAAAACTTCAGATTTTCTAATTTTTGGTGACATCTATTATAGTGCATTTATGAACTAAAAATAATTTATTACTAAAATACTAAAATTGCATTTTTAATTAATTCCACCTTGGTTTAAAAAAAAATATAATTTTTGTTGAAGAAAGAATATAACAAAAATAAAAAAATATATAAATAAATATCATGTAGAATTTAGAAAAAAAATACGTCAAAAATTCTATGGCGCCATCAGGTTTCGAACCGAAGTCCCTATGCATACAACAGCCGGAGGAGTTTATATTCCTTATGTAGATTCCATGGGCATACTGCTAATACGTGTTCGTGTTTGAGCCGAGTAGCCCCGATTCAGCGAATTATTACTTTCGGGTTGCGAACGCGAACGTGCGAACGGTTCACTTTATTTCAGTACCCAGGCAAAGAGTGCCTAACGCGCCTAAGGAAGTTTTCACTTCAAAAAAAACTACCTACTCTAATAGAACAAGAATACGGCTCTTGCATGATGTAGGACGACAATATATTACTCTAAAATCTGAGAAATATTAAAAGATTCGTTAAAGCACTAAAATTATTAAAACTATCGTGCTATTTAAATGATTGTAGATTACAGACGCTCGATAGCTAAGGTCATCAGCGCTATTTAAACAAGATGTGATTTCAGCAGTACCTAATAAGCATTTTTACGGTTTCGTACCAGTGGCGTAACTTTACTTCGCGGGGCCCAGGTGTAAAATTTTTTTTGGGGCCCCCCTCCCCCACTTTACCCAACTAAGAAAAATTTCCAATTATTCATGACATCATCATCCCATCAATAACATTTGATTGTATTCTCAAAATGTTCTACGTCATATATAAACGACTCTGTAATTGAAAGAAGTTCTACTGGTATTCTTCAGATAATAATATTGCGCTCTTTTATATTTAATGATAAATAAATAAAAAAACTCGGGTCGCAGTGCCAAAACCCTGCCGACAATATAGTGTATTTGCTAATACAGGCATTGTGGCATTATTATGTAAACTTAAGTTTGTTTTTTGACAAAATAAAAAATTTAACCCCTTAATACAGCCCTTAAAATAATTAAATTTTTCTAAATTTCAATATTAGACATGGATTTCATCAATACACCCAATTAAATACACCCTTCCATATCTAAGTAAATCCGTATCAACAAACTAGTGTTTTCATAAAATTTGAAAGTCCGGTCCTGTCGGGCCGATTTTATTAAAATTTTAGCAGCACATTTTAATCTTTACTAAAGAGTTAAATTTCAATTTTGAAACGATTCTGACAAATTTTTCGGTATTTTTGGGCCCAAAAACTTTTTGGAACCCCTAAATACAACCCTTGAAAATGGTCCGATCGGGCCCATTTTAAATAGGCTTCTTGCGGTGATGGGTTCCAATGTGTGTACCAAATTTCGTTTCAATCGATTAAGTCTGTCGAGAGTTATCGTGTACACACATATATATATAAATATATATATAAATATATAAATATATAAATATATATATATATATATATATACATACATATATATATAAACATTTTTAAAAATGGTGCCAAAGTGTTCAGGAGGCTATGAAACGTCGAGAAATTTTGGTCCGACCCCTAGGTCCCACCATCCGACCGACGCCAATAGTGTATGTGCCATATGGCAAATACACTAATAAATTGAAACAATAGTATTTGAATCTAGAAAGTAAATGCAATCTGCGCTTAGATCATATATAATTGGACTGAGAAAAAAATCGAGTGTAAGGATTAATCAATCAGTAGTTGACCCAAAAATTGGGGGCCCCTCGAGGTTAGGGGGTTACGGTGATTGCCACCTGGAACACCTGTGGTAGATACGCCACTGTTTCGTACCTCCGAACGGAATCTTATTATTGAGTTAACGATGTCTGTTCGTCCGTCTGTCACAGGACTCTATCTCACAAACGATATAAGAGGTAGCTAGAAATTTGTTTTGTTGTGGCATGAATCCAGGTAATGAGAATTAAATAAACAATTAACGTTTTTTCAGTAGGGTAAAGTACGGTTAATATTAAACGAGCCTGCAGAAAGCGGTTAGCGTCAAAAAAATCGCAGCTTTGCAAAACGCATAAAACATGATAAGAATTGCGACATATTGAAAAATATTTCAGATATACTTGCAACCAAAGCGCAACTACAATCCGTATCTTTTTAAGGTTAGAAGTTATGTCAAATATGTTCAATATGTCAAAATTAAAATAGCTTAAAATAAACGAGCATAGCGAGAGACGTGACGAAATTCATGTTGGACTTATGATACAACTTTCAGCTTTAAATCTAGATATAAGAATGTCGTTTTGTTTTCAACTAACAAATGAAATTCTTAAAGATTTAAGAATTTCATTTGTTAGTTGAAAACAAAATGACATTCTTAAATCTAGATTTAAAGGCTGATACCCAGCAAAAGAGGTTTCTATTTTTTAACATTGGAAATGTTTATGTTCGTATATGGGGGCAGAGTTACGAGTTTTCGTTCAAGGCCAAAAGACAACGGTGTCGCGATCAAGTGAGGAGCAATCATGCAAAATTGAACAAGTGCAATTTTTAACTTCCCATTGGAAGTTATTGTAATGGGTCCGAAAATCGAAATCAAAAAGGAAAAAAAAATTTTATGTTTCAAGGTCACTACACTATTTTTACACTACTTTTAGAAAGATGTCTGTGTGTGTGTGTGTGTGTGTGTACGTATGTACGTACGTACGTACGTATGTATGTGTCCATTTCTTTCTAAGACGAAATCTCGAGAACGAAAAATGATATCGACTACGTTGGGGTGCCAATCGACGCGTATTAACGTAAATATGATCTGAAAGGAATTTTTTTAAAATCGGTTCAGCCGTTCTTTTTTCTTAACCAAATAACCTCCAAAAAAGTAGATTTTACACAATATCTCGCGAATAAAAAATTATATCGACTTCGTAAGGGTGTCAATCGAGGCGTGTTAACGTCATTGTGATCCGACATAAATTTTATAAAAATCGGTTGAGCCGTTTTTTTTTTTTTTTTTAATTATTGATGTTTTAATGATTAAAATGATTACTTTTCTGTGTAATATCTAATTTAATTATTATTATTAAATATTTATCAAACTGGGAAGTTCGTCGTGTGGACCTCAAGGGTCGCACTTTAGTCCTAATAAACGACCCACCTCACGGCTTGTTTCGAAATGTGTTTTATATCATGTCTAGTTAATTGAGAGGTATTTGCGACGATCTGCGGTGTTATTTTTGAGCAAATGTTAATAAATACTGTAGAAAAATCCATTTAAAAGTTAAGTAATCAAGCAAAAGTGAACGCGTATATAACAGAAGAATAATAGGGTTATTCCTGACAAAACTAAACAGTGCATTGATAAATATTGTGTGTATAATAAACAGTTAATTATGTTTCATATACGCTGTTATCATTTCCAATGTCCTCGATGGTTGCAAGGATTGCGAAATCTGCGAATTTTTTCAGAAGACTTAAAATGAAACATTTTTGTTTTCGCTTTTCATTAAACTGTAAGCGGCGGACGTGGCACGGTAAATTGAACATCAGATATTTTACATTTTGTAAATTAAAATTTATGCTTCACCGGTAATTGGAATCATTTTGTAAATTGCAAATATGAATTACTCAACCCGATTCTTCCGTCTTTTTTCAGGTTATAATGTATCGACGTTCTATTTTTATTCTTCCGTGACTACAGTGAAACCCGTCTAAGACGGAGAGAGCCGCAGAAATTTTCTTTTTTTGTTATTATAAGTACTTCTTCTAACGCGTTATGAAAAAAATTATGAGAGTTTATTATCAGTTTATAATAAAGGGAAAATGTGACAGGACCTAAAATGCAGTTTATTATGAACGATGATTCGCTGTATGCGAGGACGTTATAACCGATATCTACATTTTGACAGTCGTCTGAGGTTCGCTATATATCCGAAGGATAATTTTGCGTTGTCATAATAAAGGGAAAATGTGATGGGACATAAAATGCAGTTTATTATGAACGATGGTTCGCTGTACGCGAGGACGTTATAACCGATATCTACATTTTGACAGTCGCCTGAGGTTCGCTATATATCCGAAGGTCGCAATACGCGATAATTTTGCGTTGTCATAATAAAGGGAAAATGTGATTGGACATAAAATGCAGTTTATTATGAACGATGGTTCGCTGTACGCGAGGACGTTATAACCGATATCAACATTTTGACAGTCGTCTGAGGTTCGTTATAACCGCGAGGTCTACAGTAGCAACTTTAAATGTTCATTGTTTCGTGACTCTATGTTTTCCTCCTCGACCCTCGCTCCAGATAGCATAGCATAGAACGAAATGCCGGCGGCAAGATTTAGTATACAAAGGGTTCAGAAGCACATACCAACACAGAATAGATAAAAGTAATAAGTAATAAACAAGTAGTCAGCCGATATCAGTAGTGGTAATTGTTTTCTATCCTCAGTGATCTTCTTCTGCTTCTTCTTCTTCGCAATATCCTCGAAGAAAACTACTGCAATCAAACTACTTTTATATTATGTGAGTTTTGTTTCTACAAAGACATGGGATCCTGCTCTTTGAAAACGTCAAACGGAAAAACAGATTGTCCCGTATAAAAGCAACAATGTTAGTCACTTCTTCAAGAATTTTATTGTTGGATATACATTTCGAGAACAATTTTATCAGCAAAAACTAAACGAAAGTTTAATCTTAGTTCAAGAAAAACTAATATATAAAAGCATCCGCGATTATCTTTCAATGTTGATATTGCTCGATGATGTTTCAGCCTACATTCAAAGAAAAGTCCATGCCAAGCAGGGATGTGAAAAAATAATCGATTTTTATATTAATCGATTATTTTTTTCTTATAATCGATTTTTAACAATCGATTTTTTTTATAATAATAATCGATTTTTTATAAATCGATTAATTTTTTAATAATAATAATCGATTTTTTATAAATCGATAATATAAATTACACTTTTTTCATTTATTTATTTTTTTTTTTTTTTTATTAATATTAATATTAAGAAAGAATATAAGGCTTTGGGAAAACCAATGCAGCCAACATTTACAAATTACACGTTTTAATCGATTTTTGTAAACAACGCCATCTGTGCGACGGATGAAAAAACGTAAAATAAGTTCAATAAACGTAAACTAATGAGTCGGAAAACGGCGCCATCTGTATGACTGTTTTCGAATAATAGAAAAAATCAATTTTTCCACAAAAATCGATTATTTCTTCAAAAATCGATTTTTTACAAATCGATTTATATTGAAAAGAGAAAAATCGATTATTAAATAATCGATTTATATTGAAAAGAGAAAAATCGATTATTAAATAATCGATTTTTTTTACTCAATGTCACATCCCTAATGCCAAGTTAAATTGATTTAACAGTGGAATAAAAATGAATATGTCTGTATCGCGGGTATAGACAGATGACGTGATTACCGTTAAATACAAATAATTGTATAAATACATCCACTTTTATTTATCTTATAAACTCAAATAAATATAAGATAATTGTAATTTTATTTTTTTATATTTTAAATTGTTATCCAGTACCTATATATTTTCATTATTAAAAAAAAGGGTGTGGGTCTCGGGACCCCCGACAGATGTGAACCATCAAAGAAAACGTTATTGAACTCGGTGGTATTCTTTATGTAGTAGTATATATTTTTTCAAAAGCAGCAACTAACTGTTATGCTGACGTAATCCTATATACTGCACTGTAACACACGCGGTTGTCTTCCCGTGCTCCAGCGCTCGGAAGCCGAGAGAGAGAGAGAGAGAGAGAGAGTGCCGCAGTGGTGGGGAGAACAGCAGCGAAGGAGCGGACCATAAATTTCGTTGCATATTTCCCCTCACGCGGCTGTTCACAGCCCGACATAAGATGTTTCACATCAAAAATAAATTAATAATAATATAAAAGTCTTCGGGATTCGAACCTGGGTTTGACGTTTGAACCAGTCGGTAGTCTAGTACTTTACCACGCAGCCACATAGCTTATGTTAACATAGACCTTCACAGGTATATGTGTTTTGTTTCGCATGACAACTATACTTCCTTCTATTTCCGTAACATCCAATATTTCTCAAATGCCACCCCAGTATGAGACATTTAAGACGTTTTTCACGTCAAAATCAAAGAACTATATCTTTAATTTAGAAAATAACAATAAAATCGCAACAACTGCCATTTTTGTTTGTTTCAGTTTAGTTTAATGTAGTTGCGAGTCGGGTCTCTGAAGCTTCTTTATTTATCGTGTGATCAAAGTCCACAATCAAACTAAACTTATAAACGCAAGTATATACTGTACGTTTTTGTTGGGAACTTTGTTCGCTCAATCGACACGTTCCGAAAGTTCGACAGCGAACTACGTTTCAACTTTATCAGAGAGAACTGTCACCGAATAATGCAGTTTCCAAACCAATTTTGTTGGAGGCAATTTTTTACAGTTTTTACAATCAGAATCAATTGTTGTTATTTAATATATTTTTGTCTAAAATATCCAACCGATATTTAAAAAGAGTTGCGCCACTGAAAACCGTAGCGTAAAAAATATATTGGTATTATTATTATTGTAGATTATAGACGCGTCGACAACTCAGGTCATTAGCGTCTTCAACACAACAATTAATAATCCATTTGTGTATTAGAATCTGCCAGCCGGCATACACAAACCGACTGGTACGAGCTCGGGCTCCTGGGAACGGTAATTCCCAAAGAACATTGGAATGCAATTGCGAGAACAACTACATTTCAATGTTCCCCCTGGGGGATATATTTGTAATAACGTGTTATATGGGTAGATTCAAAAAAGAAAAAAATATTACAGGCTTCTAAGATTTTAACATTTTTTAACCTCCACCGAAATATAAAATAGTAGGTTGTATAGCTAGTATGGCGTAATGAAGTAAATTACAGATCATTATACGCATGAGGTATTCATATATGGTATTTTTTGCCATACCCACTGTAAAATAGCTACTTTTCACTTCAGTTTCGACAATTTTGTGTCGCCAACTTCACGTCTATAGTAGACCGAGAGCAGCTGTCAGGGCGAATAAACATAAATCACTATGGAAGTTTGCTGTCCCACATTAGTGTCGGGTTAATAGTGCATTTTTTAGAATTCAGAAGAAATTTGGTGTTCGAAATATTTCGTTTATATTCAATAGATATTTTATTATTATTATCACTTATCGTGTTTGTTTATTATAAATAATAGACTTATTTGGATTTAATAATAATAAAATAAATTTAAAAAAAGTCAAGAGGTGTCATGGAACGCCCGACAGAAGCTATGCTTTTTACGTCAACACATGGCAAGTCCAGTACAAAATATAAATACAATTTAATTGAAATAAGAATTAACATACTTATATTATTTAAAAACACAATTTAAACAATAACATTGAGATTTACAACATGTTATCTTTATGTTGGTGCATATACGTGTACATAGGCCACTGCGCGTGCGCCAGTATATTGCTTTCACAGCTGGCCAAGCTATAGATATACTTTTAATAACATGAGCATGTCGGTGACGGTGACGCGAACCCATAAGTTTTTCCCCTGCCAGAAATCGTCACGCGCCTCAATTATTTTCCGTTTGTTTTGAACAGTTTAATAGATTTTTTCAATTTATTTCAATTATATCGGTAATAAACAGACGCTGGTTCGAAACCCAATTATTGAATGAAAATCAAAGAAAAGTGCTCGATAAGTTTGAAGTGCTATTTCTTGTATAAACTAACCGTACTCACTCAGTGAGGCAGACAACGAACAGACATTGTCCGGCACAGAACTGCACTTAGGCTCAAGAAAACAATCTCTCGTTCGGAATCTCCTTTCAAAGTAACTTTCCGGGGTGACTCACGGCTTATCTATTGGTTGGAATAGAGAGACTGTGGATTACAGACGCTCGACAACTGACAACTATTCGAATAAACAAGGTAAATATTAAATTATCGAAAAAAAATTTAGGAATAATTAGTGATGAGCAAACTTGGTCTTGGTCTTGCAGTCTTGATCTTGGTCTTGCGGAAAAGCAAGACCAAGACTATCATTAGACTAGCAAGACCAAGACCAAGACCGAATGAACAAGACCAATACCAAGACCGAAAATGCAAGACCAAGACCAAATACACAAGACTTATAAACTAAAAATTCTTACTTCAGAAATAATGAGCAAAATGAGCAAGACCAAGACTTGATACGCAAGACCAAGACCAAGACTATCATTAGACTAGCAAGACCAAGACCAAGACCGAATGAACAAGACCAATACCAAGACCAATACCAAGACCGAATATGCAAGACCAAGACCAAATACACAAGACTTATAAACTAAAAATTCTTACTTCAGAAATAATGAGCAAAATGAGCAAGACCAAGACTTGATACGCAAGACCAAGACCAAGACTATCATTAGACTAACAAGACCAAGACCAAGACCGAATGAACAAGACCAATACCAAGACCGAATATGCAAGACCAAGACCAAATACACAAGACTTATAAACTAAAAATTTTTACTTCAGAAATAATGAGCAAAATGAGCAAGTCCAAGACTTGATACGCAAGACCAAGACCAAGACTATCATTAGACTAGCAAGACCAAGACCAAGACCGAATGAACAAGACCAATACCAAGACCGAATATGCAAGACCAAGACCAAATACACAAGACTTATAAACTAAAAGTTCTTACTTCAGAAATAATGAGCAAAATGAGCAAGACCAAGACTGGATACGCAAGACCAAGACCAAGACTAAATAAGCAAGACCAAGGCCAAGATCAGACATATTTGAGCAAGACCAAGACCAAGACTGAATCAGGAAGACCAAGACCAAGACTTGGACAGTCTTGGTCTTGGTCTTGCTGATTCAGTCCAAGACTGTCCAAGTCTTGGTCTTGGTCTTGCTTTGCTCATCACTAGGAATAATTATTATGGAATCGCTAAAAATATTTTACATTCAAAAACATAGATAATAAGTACTTAGTACAAATATTATAATTTTACAATCTTTTGAAAATATGTCTTTTTCTACCTTTTATATCTCTTTTAGCATTTTTCCAACTGAGCATTCTGATATAGAGAACGGTTAACTGAATTCTATGAGCTGACAAAACACAAAAACCTACCGCGTTGTATTTTTATTTCACTCATATTTTTTTCAAAAATTTTAATTAATCTCTCAAGAAAGTCCCAAATGATATAAAATGACTCTATCAGTCCAACTAAACATGACATTTATTTATTTATTGTAGATTATAGACACGTCGACAACTTAGGTCATTAGCGTTTTAAATACATTAAATAACAACTCTCACTTAAAACTAAATGACATCACAAAACATCCATGAGCGGAGGTGGGATTCGAATTCACGACAGTGTGATCCAAAGGCCGCTACGCTAACCGTTACACCACACTGTCCTCAACTAAACATGACAGACAGGTGTTGCAGCATCATCAATAGATTAATCCTCAGATGCTAATGACCTTTGTTGTCGAGCGTCTATAATCCACAAATTCAATTCAATAGATTAATCCTTGATGACGCAACAACTTTAATTCGGCCCAATATCGTTCCAGACCCGACCCGACACCGCCGTCAAATTCAATCATCGCGTATTTCCAGTGATATCAGTAGGTACGATGTGTTTAACTAGAGCCTAGATAGAGAATATTATGCCGGCAAAGAAGAAAACTCTCTCTATATATACCGACCGATACAACGTTTACGAATTTCCCAGAAATCTATTAACTAGATACGTTTTTATGTGAATGAAATATCCTCGAGCCTTTTTTTTTCTTTTCCGTTTCTATTTCGTTTTGTTTTAAGTATATTTTCTACGCCGCTCGATTCTTTTTACGAGGCATTTGCTGTGAACTATTTTCTTTTAAGGAATGGAATTTCCTTTGCGATATTCTTTCAGATATTTTCAGTCTATACTAATTGTACTAATCATTATAAAAACATTATCCTCCTTGGTTTTGCCGTAGTCGGGCAAAAAATACACGCTTCCGTTTGCAACTCAAAATTGAACTAGACAATTTTTTTCTCAACTTTAATATTGTAGCAAAACCCCAGAGTTTCGCCGCTGGCGACAATAGAATCATCGAGAACAAGTAACAATGGTGAGGCGTGGCATGATATCGAAGACACGGGTAACCACCAAAATATTCTGGAAAGCGCGCGAGCGTGGGGGTCAAGCTGCTAGCTCTATATAAGCAGGTGCAGTCACCGTAGTGTGAGAGTCGTGTGACAGTGTCGATTTGAAATAAATACAGCATATAAATTGTTCAGTGTTATTAAAGCGCTTCAGTTCGTTTAAGAATTACTGTTCGTGTTATTATTATATAAACAGTGTTGACTGTTAGAATTGAGATATAATTGTTACATTTTATTGTTATCTATTTTTGTTACATTTTTAATTATAGTAAATAAATAATTTATTCCACCCACGTAAGAAAACAGTTTTGTTACAATATTTTTTCATTAAAAGATATTTTTTCTGAAAATAAGACGGAACAAAAATGTACTTTTTTATGATGTTTATGTAATAAGCAATCAGTGATCGTTTGTGCTTCGATTTTGCACCTTTCTTTTTTTACTCGATGTTTATTGCGGTCGCAAAATAAAGTTTTTAAAGTTCTCATCAATAAATAAATTTGATGAAGCATTGTAACGAAAATCTTTTATAGCGCATTTTTCAATTTCCTGTCCTTCTTCATGCGACACTTTCTAGAGAAATATCCATCAATATAAATAAAGATTGAGGGTCTATTTGCATTGCAACAGGACAGGCGGAACGGACTGGATAGTGAAATCGCAGTTTAAAGGAATTTATACAATTTCTGATGTGAAACATCTTATGTCGGGCAGTGAACAGCCGGGTGAACGAATTTTCTGGTCCGCTCCTTCGCTGCTGTTCTCCCCACCACTGCGGCTCTCTCTCTCTCTCTCGGCTTCCGCGCGCTCGGGCACGGGAAGAGAGAGAGAGTATACATACGAACGTACTGTAAAGCAAAAGTATATGTATACACGTTTGGGTATATAATATAGATACTTCGCTGTGTATTTAGTTGTGTTTCTGGCTCAGGCGTACTCAAACGCCGCAACCGCGTGTGTTACAGTGCAGTATATAGGATTACGTCAGCATAACAGTTAGTTGCTGCTTTTGAAAAAATATATACTACTAAATAGAGAATACCACCGAGATCAATAACGTTTTCTTTGATGTTTCAGATCTGTCGGGGGTCCCGAGACCCACACCCTTTTTTTTAAATGAGATAATAAAAGTAGTACTGACAGTTCTTGAATAATGTGACAACAAAACCTTTTCAAAATATAAAAAAAGGAAAGATTTTCTAAATAAAAAGCAAATGGGGGAAAAAGAATGAGAAGCGCTAAGAGTGAGATGAAGCATAAATGAAAATGAAGTTAAATGAGCCGTATAGAAATTATTGACACGTGACCGAATTTGCGACATACTCAAAGCTTCAATTGAATTTTATATAAGTATCTGTTTTTCACAATTCTCGATATTTTTTCTGATGAAATTATTAATAAAAAATTTATCTGATATTTCCAGGAATATAAATAAATAATCGTTCTTTAATATTTTTTTCTGTTTTTGTAGACAGTTTAAACAAACTGAGCTTCGAAAAATCAAATAAGGAGATATTTCCTGTTCAAAGTTGAATGTTAAAAAAATATAATATTTTTTTAAATCCGCGTACATTTGAAAAGTTGTTTGAATATCGTGTAAGGTAGGTACGTGACCCATTTATGGGAGATTAAACTTATTTATCACGTAAAATATATTGGAATATCGGATTTCGATTAGTGGCGGAGCATCGCACAGCCGAAATGCATTTGAGGGCTCAAAAAACAAAAAAATAACGGGTGTGTGCTTATGACCACACGACAGAAGTGAAAACTTCAGATTTTATAATTTTAAAATATATACTTATATAATTTTTTAATCACACAGTTTAATCATAAATATATTAAAATCGGCCTATACAATTAAATTTAATGACTGTAATACTTTAACGATAATATTAAGTCTTAGTGTCATCTGTTAGCGTACTTGTGAACTACAAATGACTTTTTACTCGTATTAAGTTTTTAGTGTCATCTATTAGCACACTTATGAACTACACACTATTACCAGCATATTGCAAACACGTGTTTGAGCCGAGTAGTCCCGATTTTTACCGTCGGGTGCGTTTCACATCACTGTTGTTAATAACCCAGGCAAAGCGCGCCTAAGGAAGTTTTCACTTCAAAAAAAACATGCGATAGAGCGTCGAAGAATTTTTGATATCCGCGTCTCAAGGGGTAAAGACGAAGGGGAGAGATTTTCTTGAAGTGCAGGCGTATCTTTGAAGCTTGACCTAGAAACGTGAAACTCTTTTTTAAAAATAAAGAAATAAAAATGTTGACGGTTTTTCCCGAAAAACTACCCGAACTGTTGAATGGCGAGGGGGTGAGTTTCTCGAGATACAATCACCACAATTAGAATGAATTAAACTCGGACATTTTACAGGGCGTATCGCAAGATTGACAACATAGATAATTGAGTGCAACAAGGAAGACATAAAGAAAATAAGTAGCGTGACAAAGATAGAATATAATTCATGGCGATTTGAATTAAATTAATTATCATGGTTTTTAAGCAATCACTATAATTTTCACTACATTTTTTTCTCTATGTTCTCAATCTCGTAATACACTCTGTATATAGTCCAAGTAAGCTGTGTTAAGGTACGTGCAGTATGGAGCTGGGATTCTAGATGGTAGCGTAGATCATAGCAGGGCTTGCATAAATTAATGCATTGTTATATATGCGAGCGTACACAACGAAGCAGCGAGTGTAGCAGGTATAAGCGCTGTTACAAGAGCTGGTAAATCAAGAATGTATCTCACCATTCTTTCAGCGCGCTGACTACTACAATCAACGTGTGACAACTGCCAAATGGCCGTTACAAGTTTCGCAATGGATGTGACTAGTTTAATAAGTGAAATTTTGCCAGTTTTTATTTAATTTGTTAGTTTTTTCTAAGACGTATTTAAAAGTGTTAGGTTCCATACATAAATATTTAAAAAACCGGTTTGGGTAAAATTTTAATTCTTGGTATAAATGATGAAATTCGCCATGTTTAGATCGTTTTCTGTTAATAGGGTGGACATGATAGCTCCTACCCAAATTTGTATTTAAAATATACCACTTTGTAGCAGAAGAACACAAATATTCGTCGTCGCTATCTGACATTTCAGACGCGATTTAATCTTGTATCAAAGCTTCGTTGTGCAAACCTATAAGCGCTTATAATTTCAGCCACAATCTACCATACATGCTACCATCTAGAATCCCAGCTGCGTACTGCACGTACCTTAAGAATCGATTTTTAAATGTTTCACAACTGCGTCGCTCGCCTTATATTTTATACAAAACTGGCTCGGTCCATTATCCTGCCAGACTACTTACTTTGTTCGGAATGGAGATCATAAGACGGATACATTATACACTTTTTCTTCGTCTTCTTCTTTCTCTTTTTTTTGGAGAAAAAGGAGAAAATGTGCACCGAAACTGAAAAGATTCTTTGAGTGATGGTTCACGTGTGTGAAACATAATATAATATTATATAACGTCCGCAAAAGAGATGTTTTTACTGCTTTTATATGTTTCAATAACCTCAAAACTGGTGCCGGATTACCATGTCTTGTATTTTGAATGATGTTAAATCGTCATCTTTTTCTATTAATAATGCAACAAAAAAAACCCTGACGACACGTGTTTCTTTAACCAAATTAGCATCGTCAAGAAAAATCCTAAATTAATACTACCTATTACAGTGGTTACACATTAGGTAATTTATTTATACTGTTTGATAATTTATTTATTTTATTTCCAATTTTACAAATAAAATAAAAATAAAAACAGCTTATCTATAATATCGATATATGATTTAGTGCTCAGCTTGGCTAAGGCAGTGCTAGAACAGGGTATATAAAAAGGGTGTGGGTCTCGGGACCCCCGACAGATGTGAAACATCAAAGAAAACGTTATTGAACTCGGTGGTATTCTCTATGTAGTAGTATATATTTTTTCAAAAGCAGCAACTAACTGTTATGCTGACGTAATCCTATATACTGCACTGTAACACCGCGTGTGTTACAGTGCACGCCTGAGCCAAGAGAGAGAGAGAGAGAGAGTGCCGCAGTGGTGGGGAGAACAGCAGCGAAGGAGCGGACCATAAATTTCGTTGCATATTTCCCCTCACGCGGCTGTTCACAGCTCGACATAAGATGTTTCACATCAAAAAGCAGAGTCTGAAGTCATCGATCCCAGATTTTCTGTATACTAATTAGTTCAGTATTTTTGTATTTATTAAATATAATGCAATAATAAAATAAGTACTTACTCTTTGATGCAATACAAAATGGCGGCCTTGCGCAACTCATTTGAAGTGCAAGCACTCCCGTGTCGGCTCTTACTGTACAGGTGTTTCCCATATAAGCAATTGCCTTTGTATTATGCATGCGAATGCTCTATTATATATATACAGGGTGTCCAAGATAATGCATGGGGATTTCCTAAAAGGTAAGAGAATAGAGATTTAGTTAAATTAGAGAAAATGTGTAGAGATTTTAAATCTTCATAAAAAAGTGCCTTAAAAAAGTGAAAATATTTTTAGTCTAACTCACAATTAATAAGCTAGTTATAAACAAAAAAACGAAAATGGGAAAATTTCGTTTTTCAACTGTCTGTCGCAAGCCAAGAGAAATATGGAAAATTTGACTGCGCAGGGTAGTTGTACTGGAGATTCTGCACATTTTCTCTCATTTAACCAAATCTCTATCTCTTACCGTTTAGGAAATCACCATGCATTTCACGCTTATCTTGGACACCCTGTATACAGATTAATTGACTCACTAACTGGTCATTAAAATCTAATGCAGTGCCGGGTCAAAAGACGTCATTCATTTTTTAATATTTATGACATATTTATACTAGTAGTTTGGTGAACAATAAACCTCGCCCCCTTCTTGTTTTTAAGTTAAACAATTTTTACATAATGAAATTTCATGAATTAAGTATATAATATAAGATTATAATAAAAATAAACAAGCCGTGAGGTGGGTCGTTTATTAGGACTAAAGTGCGACCCTTGAGGTTCACACGACGAACTTCCCAGTTTGATAAATATTTGATAATAATAATTAAATTAGATATTACACAGAAAAGTAATCATTTTAATCGTTAAAACATAATTATTATTTATTTTTAACAATAATTTAAAAAAAAAACGGCTATACCGATTTTTATAAAATTTATGTCGGATCAGAATGACGTTAACACGCCTCGATTGACACCCTTACGAAATCGATATAATTTTTAATTCGCGAGATATTGTGTAAAATCTACTTTTTTGGAGGTTATTTGGTTAAGAAAAAGAACGGCTGAACCGATTTTGAAAAAATTTCTTTCAGATCATATTTACGTTAAGGCGCGTCGATTGGCACCCTAACGTAGTCGATATCATTTTTCATTCTCGAGATTTCGTCTTAGAAAGAAATGGACACATACGTACGTACGTACGTACATACGTACACACACACAGAGACATCTTTCTAAAAATAGTGTAAAAATAGTGTAGTGACCTTGAAACATAAAAATTTGTTATACATTTTGATTTCGATTTTCGGACCCATTACAATAACTTCCAATGGGAAATTAATAAATAATAGAAATGTTTGAAAATTAACAAATGTAGGCATCTGAATCAGACAAGCCTTATGTGCTGGCAATATTTTTGCAATGTATAGCAATTTAATAGACGCGCCTTGTGCAGAAAACGTATTCTTTTGCAAGGGTATCTTTTTATCAAAGACACGAGCGCGTCAAATCAAACGCTAAATAGAAGAGCTCATAGTCTCATAGCACACTAAGTTCAAAAACAAGTTGGTGTCAACGTAAGTTTGTGCACAAGTTAAATTACGATATTGGTGACGTCTTGGCGTCTGTGGAACGAACGTGTGCCGCTTAAGGTGGTTGGTTACCGTTTAAAAATATATACTGAATGTATCAAACGATGTTCTGCAGGCACCGAGTTGGTTCCTTTGTCAGAAATTTAAATATATCTAATTTAAAAAATTATAAAGAGACCTCATGATTTTTTTCAGTGTTTTTAAGGAAGGTGCTAAGAAAAAGATAGTAGCTTGGGCACTACAGTATCGCGTAAAAGGCGATTAACTATATGGATATTTTTCGGTTTCAAAATTTAATATCGCTATCGGTTTTGATTACCGCCGCCAGGTGTCCCGCCTGGCGGCGCTCCCCTGTAAAGGTACGTACAGTACGCAGCTGGGATTCTAGATGGTAGCATGTATGGTAGATGGTGGCTGAAATTATAAGCGCCTATAGGTTTGCACAACGAAGCTTTAATACTAGCATTGATACAAGCTTAAATCGCGTTTGAAATGTCAGATAGTGAAGACGAATATTTGTGTTCTTCTGCTACAAAGTGGTATATTTTAAATACAAATTTGGGTAGGAGCTCTCATGTCCACCCTGTTAATAGAAAACGATCTAAACATGGCGAATTTCATCATTTATACCAAGAGTTAAAATTTTACCCAAACCGGTTTTTTGAATATTTACGTATGGCACCTAACACTTTTAAATACGTCTTAGAAAAAACTCAAAACAAATTAAATAAAAACTGACAAAATTTCACTTATTAAACTAGTTACATCCATTGCGAAACTTGTAACGGCCATTTGACAGTTGTCACACGTTGATTGTAGTAGTCAGCACGCTGAAAGAATGGTGAGATACATTCTTGTATCTAGCAGCTCTTACAACAGCGCTTATACCTGCTACACTCACTGCTTCGTTGTGTACGCTCGCATATATGACAATGCATTAATTTAAGCAAGCCCTGATATGATCTACGCTACCATTTAGAATCCCAGCTCCATACTGCACGTACCTTAACGCGGTACCCGGGTCAACTTGGCCCGCTTGATCCCTCTAGGGACAGCCCTGCATCCAATTGTACCTATATTTTGTAATCTTTAATAGAGTAGAATAGAATAGAATAGAATAAAATAAAATAGAATGCATTCAATAACAAAATTGTTGTGGTTATCCGTCGTTAACTTTTTTTGGTAAATTTGTAGATTTAAGCTTCCAAATAAAGCTGTTGAAAATCTGCCTAACGCACTTCCGAGTCATGAAAAACTGGCACATTTTAAGTTCGTCAGCAGTACACAGCGAAAAGCGGTGTCGGGCGTCCTTAAGACGGCCGGGCAGCGTTTATTACACAGAGTCAGGCCGGGTGGGGGGTCGGCGTCGCCTGCCGCACAGTGAATGACGCTTTGATCCACCTCGGCATACGAGAAGGTGTAGGTAATGATAGTTGTTGGGCGTGACTCATGGCTCGAGAATTAAGTACACCGCCGGATAGAACAGACTATATTCTCTGTTTAGCTATTCGAGCGTAGTATAGTCACGTCTCTCTAAGAACGCGAGTTTCGATCCTAAATCGCTCTTCCGTATCGAAGGGCATCGCTAGCCAATAGGCCGCGGGAGAGGGGGGAAGGTGAGAGAGGGAATTTTTAAAGAAAGGTTTTTAAAACATAAGAAAAATTTTATCGACCATTTTTTTAATAAAATCCTCTAAGCTGTCAAAAATAAGCTTCATTGCTCCTATCAGGGGTGTTACGAATATTCGCATCCGCATCCGTAAATATTCGCATTCATTCAGACATCTGCATCCGCATTCACATCCGCATCAATCAATGCGGAGTTTTTACGGATGCAGATTCACATCAACAAGTAACTACATGTAAAGAAAGTGGGCGGAGCCAGAGTGGCACGTGCTAAAAATATGATTAAATAAATAAAAAGTTAAAATTAAATTGATTTTCAGTTATTTATGCACTTAAAATTTAAATAAATATCCTTTTAAAATCCCAAAATCCGCATCCGCATCGCATCCGTATCCGCATCCGCGGATGTGAACTTCTAATAATCCGCATCCGCATCCGCGGATGTCTAAATTTTTGCATCCGTAACAACCCTGGCTCCTATCTATCATCATTTTCCTATCTAATTTTTTTCAAGTCTTTAAAGGCGGGGGAAGCTGCCTTCCCTTGGCGACGACCTTGATATGCATTACATTGAGTGTAGCTATAGAATATATAGACAAGCAAAGGGCAGCTTTGAACACGAGCCGAGAAGATGGTGTAATAGATTAAAAAAAGTCGCGGGTTACAGTGCTTCCCCTACTTGTAATTTTTAATGAAATAATTGTGAGACAAAAGATAAAATCAGAACACTGAATCTAAAATATACCTTAGTAGTACTACTTAAATATGCATGGATGATAGAGTGGGGACGCTAATGACCTAAGTTGTCGACGCGTCTATAATTTACAAAAACTCGGGTCGCAGTGCCAAAACCCTGCCGACAATATAGTGTATTTGCTAATACTGGCATTGTGGCTTTATTATGTAAACTTAAGTTTGTTTTTGAACAAAATAAAAAATTTAACCCCTTAATACATCCCTTAAAATAATATTTTTTTTCTTAATTTCAATATTTTTATCAATGCAACCTCGGTACCAAATTAAATACACCCTTCAGTAAGTAAAGCACTATCCGCAAACTAGTGTTTTCATAAAATTTGTAAGTCCGGTCCTGTCGGGCCGATTTTATTAAAATTTTGGCAGCACATTTTAATCGTTACTAAAAGGTTAAATTTCAATTTTGAAACGATTTTGAGAATTTTTTCGGCATTTTTGGGCCCAAAAACATTTTTCAACCCCTAAAAACTACCCTTAAAATGGTCCGATTGAGCCCATTTTAAATAGGCTTCGTGCGGTGATGGATTTCAACGTGCCTACCAAATTTCGTCAAAATCAATTAACTCTTTCGAAAGTTATTGCCCGCACACATATATATATATAAATATATATATATATATATACATATATAAATAGACATTTCCAAAAATGGTGCCAAAATGTTCAGGAGGCTATGAAACGTCGAGAAATTTTGGTCCGACCCCTAGGTCCCGCCATCCGACCGACGCCAATAGTGTATGTGCCATATGGCAAATACACTAATAAAAATAAATAAAGATAGAGTGGACAAGAACATAGATCCAATACTGTATCATAATAATATAATATAATTATTAATAAACGTCTCTGGACTATCTCAGAGCTCTCTTGCCTGTGTTAAACGCACGTACACCCACACCCACTTCTCCCGCCGCCCACTTCGACCTTTGCACCTGTATTTATGATTGTACTTTCGCTAATATTAATAATAATTCTACGCCCACGTTGAAGCTCTACTGAAAACAAATCATCTCTTAGTGGACTGTGTTCTTTGATTAATATTCTTCCAGTTAAAAACTCGAAATAAATCAATTAAAGAACCGTTAAGTTTTCAGCGGGCGCGTGGATCGTTCTGTAGAGTTTAAAATAAACTTAAAAAATGGTTGTGTGCTTCTGACAACACGACAAAAGTGAAAACTTCTGATTTTCTAATTTTTGGTGTCATCTATTATAGCGCATTTATGAACTAAAAATTATTTATTACTAAAATACTAAAATTGTATTTTTAATTACTTAATTTCAACTTGATTTAAAAAAAAATTATAATTATTGTCAAAGAAAAAATATAACAAAAATTAAAAAATATATAAATAAATATAATGTAGAATTTAGAAAAAAAAACGCCAAAAATTCTACGCTGCCATCAGGTCTCGAACCCAGGTTCCTATGCATAGAACGCAAAGACGTAACCAACTGCGCTATGTGTAGAAGTGTGTAGACGGTTTTTATGATATAAGTATATTGCGAATTCTTACGGAAGTAGTTGCGAACGCCGCGAATTCTTACGGATGTAGATGCGAACGCTTCACATTTTTTCAGTACCCAGGCAAACAGTACTTAACGCGCCTAGTAAGTTTTCACTTCAAAAAGAAATAAATGTTTCTATTACATTAACAGGAGCTCGAAATGGTTTAAATAACCTTTTTTAAATAACCTTTTTTTACGAGAAGATAATAAATACAATCAAAAGCTGACTTTTATTAGCAAAAAATTCAATAGTCAAGCCAGGCAGTTAATTTGAAATCACATCGTCTGTAATAAAGTATTGTGCGGTCGAATTCAAGAGCTTTAATAATGTGACGTCGGTCGGTCCGTCGGTCGATGAATGGCGAACAAATATACGGACCTTGTCGGACTATGCGATTGAAATGTCGGACCGAAAACTCGGCATAACTCTGTTTGAAATGGACACCGATATATTATTGCATTGCTGACACACGACAATATACAGTGCGAACGACGAACGGCAAAAACGATCACCAGAAATACTTACACTGGGTTGCAGAAAGCATTGTCAAAAAATTTGATTTGACATAAAGTTTAGTATACATGCAGGAACAGTCTAATGTCGTTGTGAAACTCTCGGTCATGTAAAAACAAGATGATTAATCTACATAGAAAAAGATCGCTGTTCAAGCTAAATTTTGGTCAAAATGCATAGAAAAATGAGGGTTTGAGAACAGCCGAGCGTGTAGCATTGCTGTTATTTACATGCCGTTGCTATGGTTCCTCTATTACAAGTCCTCAGTTCCCGGGTTCTAGCCCGAGAGCTGATAAAAGTGTCAATTGGATTTTCAATTTATTATTAAAAAAAATAATGAATTGAAAATATGAATTGGTGCTAGGCCTAAATAACCTTAGCTGTTGGTGGCCTTGAAAACACAATGATGATGACAATGACCTTAAAAAAATTGAGAATTTGACGGAAACGCGGTATTTGACAGATAATAAAATAGAATACATTATTTAAGAAGTTTTCGGTTGTACACGATATAATTTTTTTTTTCAAACAGCCAGTATACGAAATCACCTGACATTGTCCAGCTGTATGTCGGCCACTCAAAACAGATCAAAGGACCAATCTCCCGGATGCTGGAGCTGGCAGAGCCACCACGACAGAAATTCGTTATTAACTTTATAGGAGAATATGTTTGCCGACTTCAATATATGATTATGTATGTACATTGTATGAAAGAGAGAATAATTCCGGAGATACTTCAAAGAGGACGTTTCAAACCAAAACAAATAAACAATTTTTATTACCACAATTATTATTTTCAAACATTTAAAAGTAGGTACATCCCGATAATCGTATTGTAGATTACTTAATTTGAGCGACTTTTTCGTGAAAATCCAATTTTATTGGCTGTTTAAAGCTCCAATTTGACAGATTTAAGTTTGCCGGAGTTTGAATAATTGTTGCGGCTTACGGGGTTACCGTTTTTTTAATTCCTGATCGACTAAAAAAAGACGTTACGTATTTGGGTCGTATGCTTATAAAGTGAAATATTTTTGATTAACAAAAATGTTTGAATGAAGTCGTTTTGTTATTAAAGTATATTCATATTTTTATATATTTTAAAACGAAAACAAGCCGTGAGGTGGGTCGTTTATTAGGACTAAAGTGCGACCCTTGAGGTCCACACGACGAACTTCCCAGTTTGATAAATATTTAATAATAATAATAATTAAATTAGATATTACACAGAAAAGTAATCATTTTAATCATTAAAACATCAATAATTTAAAAAAAAAAAAACGGCTGAACCGATTTTTATAAAATTTATGTCGGATCAAAATGACGTTAACACGCCTCGATTGACACCCTTACGAAGTCGATATAATTTTTTATTCGCGAGATATTGTGTAAAATCTACTTTTTTGGAGGCTATTTGGTTAAGAAAAAAGAACGGCTGAACCGATTTTGAAAAAATTTCTTTCAGATCATATTTACGTTAATACGCGTCGATTGGCACCCTAACGTAGTCGATATCATTTTTCATTCTCGAGATTTCGTCTTAGAAAGAAATGGACACATACGTACGTACGTACGTACGTACACACACACACACACACACACACAGAGACATCTTTCTAAAAGTAGTGTAAAAATAGTGTAGTGACCTTGAAACATAAAAATTTTTTTTCCTTTTTGATTTCGATTTTCGGACCCATTACAATAACTTCCAGTGGGAAGTTAACAAAAATTGTTGGCCTAATTTTTAATGAGTTTTTCATAAAATAATTAACTGCGAGGCTCAAGAAATTGACAAAAATTTACTGAACATAATAATGTGTTAAAATTAAAAAAAATGGTATGCTTAAAGAAGAATATTTTTTTAAATAAATTTAAGTTCAAATACATATTTTTTTTTACTGAGGAAATAAATAATTTGATATGATAATTTCTGAGAATTTTTTTCGTGTTTTTGTTCCCAGCATACATTTCATAATTAATTGACTTCTATGAAAAACATATTTAATAAATATTAATTTTTCAAGTTCATATTGTGTAGATACTTCAAAATAAATAATCAAATGATTTCCACGAAAAAATTTGGAACGTTAATAACAGAAAATTTTT
This sequence comes from Mongoloraphidia duomilia, assembly GCA_039654895.1. Classification (NCBI taxonomy): domain Eukaryota; kingdom Metazoa; phylum Arthropoda; class Insecta; order Raphidioptera; family Raphidiidae; genus Mongoloraphidia; species Mongoloraphidia duomilia. The sequence continues at coordinate 259,280 of CM077521.1, read as the reverse complement.
CAAAAGAAAAAAATATGATGCAGCTTCATGGTTTTAATAAACTTTAAATCTATTGCTTAACACGTTTCATTACAACGCGCAGTTAAACTTAGATTATCCGTCAAAAGTCGAGACGGATACGAGAAATAGACGGATAATTATTATTTTTACAACACAAAAAATTATGTACTCTACTGTAATCTAGTAAATTTATAAAATTATTGACAAAAATTATTGACAGTTGTAGGTAATTAAAAGTACGGTTTATTAAAAGTTATGGAAGTACAGAAAAAGAAAATCTGTTCATATTTCAATAAAAAAAAATTTGTTCGTTTGAAACCAGGGCTTGAGAATAGCCGAGAGTGTAGCGGCGCTGTTGTTTAAATGGCGTTGCTATGGTTCCTCTATTACAAGTCCCCAGTTCTCGGGTTCTAGCCCGAGAGCTGGTAAAAGTGTCAATTGGATTTTCAATTTAATATAAAAAAAAAAAATAATGAATTGAAAATATGAATTGGTGCTAGGCCCAAATAACCTTAGCTGTTGGTGGTCTTTAAAACACAATTACCAATTATCGTTTGAAATCAATAATTCGTTTTTTAATTTTTTAAATATCATGACTTTAATATTATTTTTGTCATATATTTTTAACCGACTTCAAAAAAAGGAGGTTTCTCAATTTGACCGTATGTATTTTTTATGTTTTATGTGTGTTCGCGGATAACTTCGTCGTTTATGAACCGATTTTGAAAAAAAATTTTTTATTTGAAAGGATATACTTTCAGAGTGGTCCCATAGAAATTTCATCAAAATCGGTTCAGTAGTTCGGCTGATTTTAATAAAAGTAAGTAACGGCGTGTGATTCTTTAAGGTAAATGTTACTTTTTGACACTAAAAAGTAAAAAATAAAAAACTTTTCAACAAAAAAAAAACCTCTTTCAAAAAAGCACTAAAAAGAGGAAAATAATGAAATTTTGAGGTCTGTGCCAATTAAAATATGAAGTCGGTTAAAAAGTATAGTATAGTGATTATTATCTTTTTTTTAACCAACTTCATATTTTAATTGGCACAGACCTCAAAATTTCATTATTTTCCTCTTTTTAGTGCCTTTTTTAAGGAGGTTTTTTTTGTTAAAAAGTTTTTACTTCCCACCTCTACTATGGTAGGGAAGTAATGGATTCAGTCCGAAAACAATATTTCGAGATTTTAACAGATTTTCACGTTTTGAGACCCTAGCAATCGTTTAAGATCATTTTCTGACTGATGTCTGTATGTGTGTGTGTATGTGTGTATGTGTGTATGTGTGTATGTGTGTGTGTATGTGGTCAATTTTTCGCCTTCGATATCTTAAGAACGGAACAACATACGGGCATGCCGATTGTTCTATTGTGTTTATCAGCCTTTAACTTAGATCTGATTAGATTTTGAGTCAAATCGGTTCAGTGGATCCTGAGATATTCAAAAAAACGTCCTCAATGTCACGTATTAACATAGGTAAAAAAAAATATAAATGAATTCTAGATGTTATAATATGAAAAAAATGTAAATATTTTTTTTCTCTAAAATGTATAGTTTTCGAGAAAAAAAATATTTTACTAAAAAAAATAAAAATTGTACGTAAATCAAGGTAACCATGATTTTTGCTATATTAAGCTAGCCATCAATAGATCACCAAACAAAAAAGAGGGCCATGCTTTTTTCAAAGAATAAAAATTAAATTGTGTTTTAAAGACCACCAACAGCTAAGGTTATTTGGGCCTAGTCAAAGAATAAAAAAAAGAGTGTTTATTTTTTGCAAATATTTACTAGGTGGGAAGTATAGGACTGGTCATCAGTCGAATTTTTTTATTATTAATCACTCTACAAAATAGAGACGTTTGTTTTATTTTTGTCTATTTATGAATGAAACAAAATCTTGCTTGGATTATAATGTAGGTAAATCGAAAAAATATATCCTGCCGCTTAATTTACCAATCGCGTGCCACGGAAATAAAAGGTAGACAAATCGTGGTTCCACAATTAATTAATTATTTCACTGCATTTCATCAAACTAATAATTAGATTGTTTTTACGGCACTTTTTCTTAAAAGTTTGACAAACGCCGAGCAAAATCCAGCTTTACTATAAAATTGTGTTTAAGTCGGCTCCGGTTTCAATTTTATATTTGCTTATAAAAAGCCGGCAAATTAAAGCTTCCTCCGACTCGTGTAAATCTACGTTTTCGGCCATTACCCCGCCCCCCGGCCGCCCGTCGTCAAGTAAATTGAAAATAAAAGCTCTTTAAAACCGACGCCTGGGAGCTTTTGAGATGGAGAATCACTTCTGCGCACCCAATTTGTGATTCGATTCGAAGAAATTCTCGAATAAAAACGTCATTCATTTATTTATCTGCAAAAACTTTTCATAACCGACTTGATTCTTTGTGTTGCGGTTATTTTTTTTATATATGTAGGTATATTTCATTTAAATATTCTCATGTCTTCTTTTTGAAGTCCGACAAGTAACGAACATTTTAATAATTAAATTTATTTTCAGTAAAACGTTTTTTTTTATTTTATGCCGTTTATTAGTTGGCCAGTAAATCTGTTCAGAAATTATTTCTTTCCATTGGAAATTCATAAGAAAATTAATATGAAAATGATTTGTTTAAAACGTTATTAAAATAGGTTTTTTTTATCGCCGATGACAAATTTTAATTGCATAATATGTTAGGTATGAAATATTGCTTCTAATATTTTCATTTAATACTATATTGTAACAAAACTGTTTTGTTACGTGCGTGGAATAAATTATTTATTTACAACAATTAAAAATGTAACAAAAATAGATAACAATAATATGTAACAATTATATCTCACTTCTAACAGTCAAAACTGTTTATATTATAATAACACGAACAGTAATTCTTAAACGAACTGAACAATTTATATGCTGTATTTATTTCAAATCGACACTGTCACACGACTCTCGTTGTTCCCTCTCCGGTGACTGTTCTTGCTTATATAGAGCTAGCAGCTTGACCCCCCATATGCTCGCGCGCTTTCCAGAACATTCTGGTGATTACCTGTGTCTTCGATATCATGCCACACCTCACCATTGTTACTTGTTCTCGATGATTCCATTGTCGCCAGTGGCGTAACATCTGGGGTTTTGCTACAATATTAATATTAATAAAGTATGCTTTGAAAAACAATCACTGGCTAATTGTTTTTAGTGCAAATCGGAAAAAAACCTTTCTGTGAAACTATTCAAGACATGAATAAGTTCGAATGAAAAATAACAAAATTCAGAGTGCATATTATGCTACACCGCGGAATCTGGGGCGAACACTTCGCTATAAAATATTGCATAAATGAACGCGACATGGATTTATGCATTCTATACTGCATCGATCGTCAATTGAATTCAAGGCAAATCAAGCGGGAGAACGAGTTATGGACGATTGACAAGATGGCGTCGATTCACCATCTTCAAAACGATTCCACATTATTACCGTAAATTATTAAAATCGATTCACTTTTGCGTCCCGCAACTTCCACCACATGCGGAAGTAGGTATTATTTTTTTTAATTAGATGAATGCATAATGACTGCAAACAGTATATGAAGACACCTGTTGTATGAACATATACTGTTTGCATTCATCTAATTATGTATTTGGTCACGACTTACGTGTTAAATTTGTATTTATTTTATTATTTTTTTTGTTTAATACTTGGATCATTAAATGTTCTGATTAACGTAATGGAAAGAGACAGCACCGGTATTCATTCAGTCTAAATAAAATCAATAACTCGTTACTCTATAAAACAAAATAGTAGTCCAGTAAATTACAGTTACTATTGCGTCCCGTAGCTTCCACCACACAAATAATATTAATTTATAGTTCACTTTCTCAACACTTAAGTCGTCCGGTACTTTGTTTATTTTTAACGTAATTGAAAGAAGTATTTTCCTATGTAATTGAAAGAGACGGCACTACACGGTCTAAATTAAAACAAAATCTAGATACGATTCTCTCGCCGTTATAATTGCGAGGAAATACAGATGAGTTTTTTTTTCGATAGCCGATTTTCTTAATGCCACTAATTCGTCTGATCCGATTTTCACGATTCAATTGCGTTTCAAGTATCTGAGAAGGATTTGTGTTAAGCCAGTAAACATTTAAGGATTAAGTTAAAGATTAGAGTTTATAGGATTAGTGTCAGAGACGACCGGACGTACCATGTCGTACAGTTGAGGTTAGGTACGAACGGCGCTATAGCAATTTATTATAATGATACACTTAAGTGTGACTTCCTTGTTTCGGCCTGCGGACTTCGCCCCGCAGCCCCGCAGCCCCGCCACAGAAGTGGATTATAGATGCGACACTTGCACAGCCCGTAACGTCGTTCTAGCCTATGTAATATTCCGGTGACCTTGAAACCTGCGGTTGTTTTTTTTTTTGGTGTCGGGTTTAAAGTGGAGATCAAGTTTGTTCATGTTTATCGCTTAATTTTTAATTTTCAAAAATCCAGCAAATTAAGAGCACTTATTTTAGAAAAAAACTTTTTAACAAAAAAAAAACCTCCTTCAAAAAACCACTAAAAAGAAGAAAATTATGAAATTTTGAGGTCTGTGCCAATTTAATAAAATATAAAGTCGGTTAAAAAGTATAGTATAGTGATTAATATCTTCTTTTTAACCAACTTCATATTTTATTAAATTGGCACAGACCTCAAAATTTCATTATTTTCTTCTTTTTAGTGGTTTTTGAAGGAGTTTTTTTTTTTTGTTAAAAAGTTTTTTATTTTTTACTTTTTAGTGTCAAAAAGTGACGTTTACCTTAAAAGAATCACACGCTGCTACTCACTTTTATTAAACCGCTACTCACTTTTATTAAAATCAGCCGAACTACTGAACCGATTTTGATGAAATTTCTATGGGACCAATCTGAAAGTATATCCTTTCAAATAAAAAAAAAAATTTCAAAATCGGTTTATAAATGACTGAGTTATGAGGTAACAAACATAAAAAAAAATACAACCGAATTGAGAACCATCTTCTTTTTTGAAGTCGGTTAAAAATGTTTAATTCACACAACAGTTCATATCATTTACTGTGCAATAAAATTATTGTTAGTGACTTAGGTGAACTATTGCATGCGCCCCACGTTTTTTGTACAGGTTATAAAAAACGTGTTATATTAAAAAAAAATTGTATTTAAATAATTAATTTCTGCTTTTCAGTATTCTACTCGTCATACCCTTTCATCTACCAATATCAAGGAAATTGTAAAAAAATTGGCAATCCGCCATTTTGTGTCGGTCGCCATATTGAATTTAGAATGACGTCACACAGCTTACTGTATTCTACTTGTCATACCCTTTTATTTGATACCCATGTCGAGGGGGTTGTAAAGAAAAAGGTAATCCGCCATTTTGTGGTAGCCGCCATATTGGATCTACCATAATATTAAATATACTATATTGTATTGTCTTCAGAACCAAAGGTGTGTGCAAAATTTCAGCATGTTTGGATATCGGGAAGTGGTCGAAAATTCGATTGCCAGATTTGTACCGAACAGACAAGACAAGAAAGCGAGTTAATAAAAACGTGTAAAAATAGTTAATAGATTCACATATTGACATTTATCCAAATTAAAAAAACAACTTAAACAGATTGAAGAGTTTTACCTATTTAATTATGGTCTATAAAAATTGACAATAAAAACTATAAAGAATATGGCGGAATTGAACACCGACGCTTCTGCGGGTTCATTTTTGTGTCACTGCCTTCGCACACGCAGCTGTTATATAATAATAATAATAATAATAATAGTGTAGGCTTCGTTATACTTAGGTCTACCTCATAACAAGACGAGGCTGTGCAGTGTTTGCAGGGCATTCTCTCACCTTCCGGTTTGTTCGAAGAATGAGAGATTCACAAAAAGGTCCGTTCATAAATAATTTTCGCTCTATAATTTTCTCATTAATTTTATACTCGTTACGGGTTCGGCGATCGAATTTCCAAGATTCTTAACATCGAATCTACGCTCTACAGGCGTCGAGTACATAGATTTTTCTTTATTTCTGCATAATTCAGTCGTCAAAAATAAAAATACAAATTTTTGGCGTGAATAAAATCACATAGAGGATTAAAACAATGTTACACCAGGAAAGGCGAACGCTAATGATCTTTGTTGTCGAGCGTCTATAATTCACAATTCAGGAAAGGCGAAATATTAGCGAAAAATTAAGCGACAGAATCATTTAAAAACGTCTCAAATACGACTGTCAAATATTGCAGCTCTGTATAAACATTTAGGGATTCTAAATACAAAAAAAATAAAATTCAAAGCACTGTTAATTCGAATTTTTAGTTGGGAGTAAAAGCTTATAGGTTATCAATGGAACACTTATCTACAGGAATCACCTCGGTGTCTGTCTATCTGTCTGCCTGTCACAGACCGTTTGACATAGAAAACTGAAATGTGACATATACTTAGTTGTAGGAAGTGGTGACCCACTTACAGACGTGAAGAGGACAGTGTGGTTCAGTGGTTAGCGTCGCGGCCTCTCGACCAGACTGTCGTGGGTTCGAGTCCTGTCTCCGCTCATGGATGTTTTGTGATGTCATTTAGTTTTAAGTGTATTGTTATTTAATGTAATCAAGACGCTAATGACCTAAGTTGTCGACGCGTCTATAATTTACAATAAATAAATAAATACAGACGTGAATATGAAATTAAAATTACAATAATTATAGACGTTGATGAACTCAGATGTTGAGTTGTGTATAATCCACGATCTAATCGAAAATACAATTGCAGATACTTTCACCAGTTGCTTGCAGATATTAGAACCTGCAGGGAACTAAGGAGCTTGTAATGAAGGAGCTATGGATACGCTATATTATTGTAACAAAACTGTTTTCTACGTGGGCGGAATAAATATTTATTTAATATAATTAACAATTCAATAACAATAAACGCAACAACTATATGTCAATTCTAACAATCAACACAATAGTAATTCTTAAACAAAGTGAAACACTTCAATAACACTGAACAAATAACTAAATTTATATACAGTATTTATTTTCGCAGTTCAACACGACACTGATTCACGACTGACCGCCTAATTCCCGTCGGCTCCCTGCTTATATAGAGCTACGTGGCTTAAACACAGCGCGTTCTAGCACTTTCCAGGCGTCGAGCAGGTACTTGTATCTTCGACACCATTCCACGCCTCGCCACTGTGACCTTCCCTTCTCGACGCTTCTATTGCAGGCAGTGGCGTAACCTCTTGGGGTTTGCTACATTATAAACAGCGGCATCGCTATTCTCAAACAACGAATTGGTTCATCCTTTATATAAAGACAGGGGGTTGAGTTTAACATCGGTTGTAGGTATATAAAACAGGTTACATAATATTGTAACGCACGAGTTATGGAGCGACACGTTGTGACAGTTGCCGTACCGTAACCACGGTTGCGGTCGTTGTTATATATGTAGGCAGTGTAACACGCAACCGCATCATTCCATAACACCTTAACTTGCCGGTTAAGCCGCAACCCCGCATTTATCGGGTCTGGTAAAGATTTTAGCAGTCGGTCATCTAATTGATGGCGACCGAGGTCTCGATTTAACGTCGACCGTTCGACATTTGGCTATGTTTGTCTGTTTGTTTATTTGTTTGTTTGCCTGATCTTTTGTTCCGCGATTACGTCCACGAAATTACGTCAAAATTGAGAGCACGATGAGAAGAAGAATTTTGTTATCGACCGAGTTTTTACTGAAATATTAGATAGATAGATAGATATTTATTTGTTTGAGCACCACAGCTACGTGGCATAACATCGTTCCGACGTCTCATAAAAAATCATTCAATCTACGATTTTAGGATTCAAAAAATGCGACAGCAAAATAAAATGTATACATAGGACGGAATACGATCGATCAGAGAATTGACGCGCACAACACAATTGACCAATCACTGCAGAAGGACGGACTGCGACCGAACAGAGAACTGCACACTGGCACTTGGCATAAAAGGAAGGAGGACACCAGTCGTCGACACACTTACCTGTGAGCCGCCAAGGAGGGCCTGCCACATCGTCTTTGAAAATGTCTACCGCAGTTTTAGACGAAACGTCGGGTAGAAATACCATCGAACCACGGCCTACAAGCTCGGGAACTTTTAAGATTTGGAACAACACTTAGATAAAATATTTAAATATATAGTCAATATCCAGGTGTGCAAGCTTTCACGGCTGGCATTGTTCCAAGTCTTCATAGTTTCCGGGCTTGTAGGCCGTGGTCCGGTGGTATTTCTACCTGACGTTTCGTCTACAACTGCGGTAGACATTCTCAAAGGCGATGTGGCAGTGCACACCAGCACTCCTACACACAAAACCAATGACCAATCGTACAAGGACGGAATACGACCGAGTAGAGAACTCACCCCCACCACTACACACTGCGCAGTTGACCAATTACAGAGAGACGGACTACGACCGAACAGAGAACACACTGGTACTAGGCATAAAAGAAGGAAGGACACCAGTCACTGACACACTGACCTGTGAGCCGCCAAGGAGGACACTTCGACCGCTGCCACATCGCCTTTGAGAATGTCTACCGCAGTTCTAGACGAAACATCAGGTAGAAATACCACCGGACCACGGCACGGCCTACAAGCCCGGAAACCATGAAGACTATATAGTCAATAGATTTAAAAGAAAAATATATAGATAGGTAGAATGATTGAGTATCAATGCCCTAGTTGTTGATAAGCATGAGACCGGCAGTGCTACCTCTATCGATTGAACGAGAATATGACAATGAAGTTTTCTATTACATCCGTGATAGTTAGTGACTGTACCTCCTAGATTAAGAGAGGGAGCGCGCCCCGACTTTCACTACGCCATTACTCAAATTTATATGTCACTCTGGCGCTAAACTTTGTTAGTTTAAGTTGGGCGTCTATATTTATAACATGGCTCCGGTTAACGATTTATCGTTACAGAACTTTAGTAAATACATGTTTTACGTTCTCTTTATGGCAGCTAATTAAAAATTCATTACCGAAAATGACTGCATAAATCTCTGTCCAAACATCAGACGAGGTGGAAAAACAAGTTAAGCAAATAAACTTAATTCCATAATTCAGTTATTAAAAATATAAGCTACACTGTAGTCGTCGGGCTGTGGTTCGTGCGTATATAACGACTTTCCGGGTTTCCCCTATGCAAACGTGACACGTCGAGTCGTGTTTACAGTGACTGATCGACCCCTCTTTACCCTATACACATTGTAGTTACATTCATGTTATTAACAATGCATGCACAGAGCACGTCCCGCGACAACATCGAAGGCCGACGACGAATCACTCATCCACCAACATTCCGTTTGGGGCAAATGTCGGCACCTTTTGGGGCAAATCGAGGGCATTTTAGGGCAAAACGAGGGCATTTTGGGGCAAAACGAGGGTGTTTTGGGGCAAAACGAGGGCTTTTTGGGGTAAAACAAGGGCATTTTGGGGTAAAACGAGGGCATTTTGGGGCAAAACGAGGGCATTTTGGGGCAAAACGAGGGCATTTTAGGGCAAACGAGGGCATTTTGGGACAAAACGGGGGCATTTTGGGGCAAAACGAGGGCATTTTGGGGGGAAACGAGGGCATTTATGGGCAAAACGAGGGCATTTTGGGGCAAAACGAGGCCAACCTTCAAATATTGATTTGTCTAGCATCTATAATCTACAATATCGATCTATTCAAATTTTGGAATTTGCTTGCGAATTGCCCCTTCTGCCCGACAACGAATGAAGATTTTATTTAAAAATGCCATTTCTGCAAAACAGCAACGCGGAGTTGAATTTTTCGAAAATGGAATCAAAATAAAAGTTCAGTCTTCGATTCAAAAAAGCTTGTCAGATTACAATTAATTTAAATTTTAAAGTTTTTGAAGCTATCCTTCTATAGGCGCGTTAGACGATTTCTGGGAGGGGAAAAACTTATGGGTTCACGTCACGTCACCGACATGCTCATGTTAGAAGTATATCTATAGCTACACTCATAGCTATAGATATACTTTATACCTATTGTGCTTGGCCAGCTGTGAAAGTAATATACTGGCGCACGCGCAGTGGCCTATGTACACGTATAATATGCGCTAACACAAAGATAACGTATTGTACAACATCAGTACTGTGTGTATCTATACAAGTAATTTTAAATAATATAAGTATTGTAACAAAACTGTTTTCTTACGTGGGTGGAATAAATTATTTATTTACAATAATTAAAAATGTAACAACAATTCAAATACAATAACTGTATATGTCAATGCTAACAATCAAACGATAATAATAACGAACAGTAATTCTTAAACAAACTGAAGCACTTTAATAACACTGAACAATTTATATGCTGTATTTATTTCAAATCGACACTGTCTCACGACTGACTCACTACGGTAACTGCCCCTGCTTATATAGAGCTACGTGGCGTTTTTTAGACGTCTAACAGGTACGCGTACCTTCGATATCATGCCACGCCTCACCACTGTGAGCTATTCTAGATGCTTCTATCGTTGCCAGCGGCGTATCATCTTGGGGTTTTCTACAGTATGTTAATTCTTATTTCAATTAAATTGTATTTATATTTTGTACTGGACTTGCGTAGCCCATCGCATGTGTTGACATAAAAAGCATAGCTCTGTCGGGTGTCCCATGACACCTCTTGACTTTTTTTTTAATAAAAATTTTTCGACAATAAGACAGAGCTTTTTCGTTTCTTAATAAAAATTATTGGCACGTACAAATTTATACAAATCAAACTGTGCAAACTCACATTGTGTAAATTCGCAGAATGTTAAAGCAATATTTTAAAATCTCTTTAAGCGTTTAGCCATTCGAAAACCTTTTACCATTTTGTGTTGTTTGCGCAATCCGTAGTGTGCTTGAAAAGCGCAAGCACTAATGAGCGCGTAAGCTTTAATACATCTAACACTGAATTGTTTGCACACACCTAACTATATGGAGCTTTTGAAGCTTTCCCTTGTGCTTTGAAGCGAATTACTTTTTTATCATTTATCCGTGCAAAATTCTATTCATATCTCGAAAAACATACTGTGTTCACGCAGACATCGGAACCAAGGTGCCGAGGCCCGTTGCCTTGGCAACGGATTCTTCCGCCGCGGTTTCGATTTCACCGCGCGGAGACAAGTGAGCGGCGTTGTGTGTGTTTCTTAAGTTCGGAAATATTATTGAGAACGACTCACTTTGCATAATATTTTTATAGCTAATCAGCTTGTGTTGGCCACCGTCTGTAAAGACTCGAAAGAAACCTGCGGTTGTTGTATCATCCCTAGCGTTTTTTGATGTGAAACATTTTATGTCGGGCAGTGAACAGCCGCATGAGGAGAAATATGCAACGAAATTTCTGGTTCGCTCCTTCGCTGCTGTTCTCCCCACCACTGCGGCACTCTCTCTCGGCTTCCGCGCACTCGGGCACGGGAAGAGAGAGAGAGAGAGTAGACATACGAACGTACTGTAAAGCAAAAGTATATGTATACACGTGTAGGTATGTAATATAGATATTTCGCTGTGTATTTAGTTGCGTTTCTGGCTCAGGCGTGCTCAAACGCCGCAACCGCGTGTGTTACAGTGCAGTATATAGGATTACGTCAGCATAACAGTTAGTTGCTGCTTTTGAAAAAATATATACTACTACATAGAGAATACCACCGAGTTCAATTACGTTTTCTTTGATGTGTCACATCTGTCGGGGGTCTCGAGACCCACACCCTTTTTTTTATTAAACCCCCCCTTGGCTTCAAGGATTTAATCCCATGTGCCAGACACAAAATGATAAGGAATCCCTAGGGTTAATGCAACTCGCAGTTTCAACCCGGTAAACAGGTACCGAAAATCGAATTTTCAATAGCGGCGTTATGAAAATAAATATTACAAACAGCTGCTTTTGTCGTTGTTTTTTGCTTTTCTACATTGGCAAGCATGCAGAGACACGTTCAAATAAAAAGTTATATAATGAGCGATGCCCTTAAAAAAAGTTTAAAAATAAATAAATTTCACAATATGATAAACGACACTCGAAAGATGTGACGCTTTTAAAAACAAAATTAAAGCACACAAAACGCAAGCACAACTTTGCTCGTCAATTGTTTCCCACGTCGTCCTGCCCACGTGATTCTCGCGCACGTATCGCAGCCGCTGCGATAACAGCTGAGTCAACGTCAACGCAATTTAAACTTTTTGTTCTCGCAGCCAACTTTGATAATAATATTATTGTAACAAAATGAGATTTAAGTTTAAAAAAGATCAGCTTTTAGTTTGCTTTTTTTAACCGTCACTCAACGTTCAACTTAATCTCCAACGGCCTCTTCAGGGAACTCGTTGATTTTCCAGTAATTTATTCTAGAGAGATCTAGAGGCATTTGCGATCGGCAGGTACATACATGAAAACAATTGAATCACTAGTAATAAGTTCTATGAACGTCGATTATCCCTATATTATTAAACGAGCAAATCTTGTATATATGTACCTATATAAATTTTTTCTCGAAAACGGCTCTAACGATTTTGATCAAATTTACCGAAAAGGGGTTTCGGGGGGCAAAAAATCGATCTAGCTAGGTCTCATCCCTGGAAAAATTCGTTTTCTTATCGATTTTATCATTTTAACAAGCCGTGAGGTGGGTCGTTTATTAGGACTAAAGTGCGACCCTTGAGGTCCACACGACGAACTTCCCAGTTTGATAAATATTTAATAATAATAATTAAATTAGATATTACACAGAAAAGTAATCATTTTAATCATCAAAACATCAATAATTAAAAAAAAAAAAAAAAAAAAAAAAACGGCTGAACCGATTTTTATAAAATTTATGTCGAATCAAAATGACGTTAACACGCCTCGATTGACACCCTTACGAATTCGATATAATTTTTTATTCGCGAGATATTGTGTAAAATCTACTTTTTTGGAGGTTATTTGGTTAAGAAAAAAGAACGGCTGAACCGATTTTAAAAAAATTCCTTTCAGATCATATATACGTTAATACGCGTCGATTGGCACCCCAACGTAGTCGATATCATTTTTCGTTCTCGAGATTTCGTCTTAGAAAGAAATTGACACATACATACGTACGTACGTACGTACGTACGTACGTACGTACGTACATACGTACACACACACACACACACACACACAGACATCTTTCTAAAAGTAGTGTAAAAATAGTGTAGTGACCTTGAAACATAAAAATTTTTTTTCCTTTTTAATTTCGATTTTCGGACCCATTACAATAACTTCCAATGGGAAGTTAAAAAACAGTTTTTTTAATATCCCTATATTATTAAACGAGCAAATCTTGTATATATGTACCTATATAAATTTTTTCTCGAAAACGGCTCTAACGATTTCGATCAAATTTACCGAAAAGGGGTTTCGGGGGGCAAAAAATCGATCTAGCTAGGTCTCATCCCTGGAAAAATTCGTTTTCTTATCGATTTTATCATTTTAAAAAACAGTTTTTTTAACGTTATAAAACAGTGTCGTATGGTGAGTAGGCTTTGGAAAAAACAAACTACTTTCATTATTTATGTCAAAATACTCTAATAGTGAATCGTTTCGGAATAATATTCTGAGAAAATAATACAAAATCACAGTAAGTACTATTTTTATTGAACTCATCCGAGCAAAGCTCGGTCACCCAGATATTACTTTATCAAAGGATCAAAATTATAATGCAACTAGCATTATGGCTCGGTTGTCTAAGGACAGCTTGGTGTAATGGTCAGCGAGCTGGCTTTTGGATGTTTTGTGATGTCGCTTACTTTTAAGTGATGATGTTATTTGATGTAATTAAAACGCCAATGACCTAAGTTGTCGAGCGTCTATAATCTACAATAAATAAATATATCTCACTCGGTAAGAACTAGGTTTTTAAACAGTGAAATAATTTTCGATAGTTCCTGAGATTACTCGCCGTAAACAAACAAATAAACATGCAAACTTTTCTTCCTTATACACTATATTAAGTAGTCCAAATTTTTTGTACATACAGGACTAAAATTGTCTTAAAAATTATTTAAATTACTTTTTGAACGCAAAGTTTTGTATTAATAACCAAAGTTTAGTGTTTTATTTTTCGTAAAATAAAATTTAAGTAAATATTAAATTGAATTCATGCGAGGCCCGAGGACATTTTCGATGGAATAAACAGACAATGTTTGAAGAAGTTATTTGTTCGAATATCGAATTTGAAACAATATTAACATTGCACAAAGATATTATGTAAAACAAACGAAACGCGTTTCTATCGACCGTCCGTCAAAATATTATAGCGGTTTCGTATTTCGGAACACCTGAAAAAAATATCAAAATCAACTTCCAATAAAATATTATATTAGTTGCTTTTCTGTTTTGTTATTCTGAGTTCTATGCCCCCCAGGGGGGACATTGGAAAGTGGTTGCTATCGTAAATTGCATTCCAATATGTTAATAAAAAAAATTAATTAACTGAGTTCTATGCACTTTTACAATGGCGCTTACGCAGTTACGGGCTCACCGATTAAAAAAAAATTTTTGAATGAGCTTGAGGCAACTGTCGGCACCTTTTGGGGCAACTGTCGGCACCTTTTGGGGCAACTGTCGGCACCTTTTGGGGCAACTGTCGGCACCTTTTGGGGCAACTGTCGACACCTATTGGAGCAACTGTCGGCACCTTTTGGGGAAACTGCCGGCACCTTTTGAGGCAACTGTCGGCACCTTTTGAGGCAACTTCCGGCACCTTTTGAGGCAACTGTCGGCACCTTTTGGGGCAACTGCCGGCACCTTTTGAGGCAACTGTCGGCACCTTTTGGGGCAACTGTCGGCACTTTTTGGGGAAACTGTCGGCACCTCTTGGGGCAACTTCCGGCACCTTTTGAGGCAACTGTCGGCACCTTTTGAGGCAACTTCCGGCACCTTTTGAGGCAACTGTCGGCACCTTTTGGGGCAACTGCCGGCACCTTTTGAGGCAACTGTCGGCACCTTTTGCGCAGCTTTTAAACTTTAAGCTTTCAAGGATGCAGGCTTCGTTGCTTTTTCAAAATAATTGAGCTGTTCAAAATAGGTGCAGATCCCCCAGTCAGTCGAAAAAATCCTCTTGCTGGTAAGTACAGGATTTTTGGCATATTTTCGAAAACACCACGTATATATAAAAATTCTCATCGAATAAAATAGACTTTTCATTTTCAAAGCCCCAAAGCAATTCTGTTGGATTTGCCTTTGTAAATTGGAGACGGCTTTTCAAATATCGTTTTTCTTTTCATTTTATTATACCTACCTTGTTCTGTTGTTTTATTAACGATGCCAATTAATAATGATAATATAATATTAATAATAATAAAGATCAATTAATCAGCTTTTCTCATTGCTAAATTCGTTTGTGATTTTTCACCATACTCACTATAAAATAGCTACTTTACATGCGTGTATGTACACTCCTTTTGGATTCCCCGTAGTCGGGTATGTACTGTGATTACTTATAAAAAACTAAGAGGACAGTGTGGTGTAACGGTTAGCGTAGCCGACCTTTGGATCACACTGTCGTGGGTTCGAATCCCACCTCCGCTCATGGATGTTTTGTGATGTCATTTAGTTTTCAGGATGTTATTATTTAATGTAAATAAGACGCTAATGACCTAAGTTGTCGACGCGTCTATAATCTACAATAAACAAATAAATATAAAAAACTGATTAAAATAATTTAATTTAAGTTTTTAAATTGGCAACACACAAATAACCTTGAAAGTAACGATTTTAAAATGTAAAGTGAATTTCTGGCCCTATTGTTGGTAACACTTCTTGAATGAAAGGACACGCAAGCTGTTTACATTATGCGTCGGATAGTTGGCAATAATTATTCCCTTCAACACGGACTCTGGTTGGCGCGCGATCGGCAAAAGGGCTCACAGATGAAAGGACGTTAACTGTGTCCAAAGCTGTTTTAACGCACACCAATTTACATTAATTGAACGTCAGTGGCGTGCGATTTTATTTCACTCTTACCTAAAACTGCCAAATATATTTTCACACACTTGTTTCTAGAAGTATAAATATAATAAGTGTGGACAACGGGAAGACAGCCAGAAGTAAATACAAATTAGTTATTCATATTTTAATAAATCGACGTTTCGTGAAAATTTTTCACATCTTCAGGATCTACAAAAATGTATACAATAATGTGAGTACTTTACAATAGAATTATACTAAGTTAAGATACAGTAGAATATTCTTTGAAACTTACCATTAAGTAGAATAACACGTAAAAGTAGTTAAAATTACATTAAAAAAGGTAATGTTAATAACATATAGAAATATTTTTGACCTAATAAACATACAAAAAAACGTAAGATGAAACTTAATCAAAAACAATGGATAAATAGAGTAGGATCTTTCAATACCAGAAGCAGACAGAATAAAAAATCCACAAGAATTTTATCAGAAGTAAAAAAAAAGGAAATTATATAATAGAGAAAGGTCATATGTAGTAGAAAAAAAAAAAAAAAAAAAAAAAAAAAAAGAGTGAGACAGTCAAGCATCAATAAGGGAAAAATATATCTGGGAAAGGTTAGATATGTCAGTTCTGAAATTAATGGAATTATTGTTATTTTTTATATAGCACATTTCTAAAAATAAACGTTTGCTTAAAATGTTTTCCGTATGTAGAATGACAGTGTTATCAAAATCAAAAGTGTGATTATTATTCAAGCTATGTTGGACTAATGACGTCTGATTGTCATTAAGAACTTTAGAAGATTGGATGGATCTTCGGTGTTCACTGATTCGTGTTTTTAAATATCTTGAGGACTGACCAATATAGACACCTGTACATTGTTTACATTTTATGCTATATACAAAATTTGAAGTCATTTCTGTTGGGGTACTCTGTTTAATTTTAGAAAAGAATTTGTTGGTGGAATTGTGGTTTTTAAAAGTAATGATGATATTTTTATTGTAGCTTTGTATTAATTTTTTAAGTTGATTAGATAACATTTCAACATACGTTAGTTTAAAGAAATAGATATCGCAGACCACATTTGACTTCTTATCAGGAGTATCTTTAACGGATGTTGAATTAGAATTCCAGAATTTTTTGAAAAACTTATTTATAATAATGGAGGGATAGTTATTAATAGTAAGTAGTTTAGACAGATTATTTTTGTTTTTTGCCCAGTATTCTTTGCTAGAAAGGAGTTTGGCTCTAATTATTAGGTTTTTGATGACGTTGGTCTTATACATAATGTGGGTGTTACTTAAAAAGTTTAAAAATCTGCCGGAGAAAGTAGGTTTCCTATATAAATCAGTCGTGATTATTCCATTCATGTCTTTCAGAAGTAACACATCTAGGAAGGGAATTTGATTATTGTTTTCTAGTTCGTATGTGAATTGTATCTTGGGATGGTACGAGTTAAAAAGGTCCAAAGTGGTATTAACTTTGTTACTGGGTATGCACATAATTATGTCGTCGACAACTCGTACCATCCCAAGATACAATTCACATACGAACTAGAAAACAATAATCAAATTCCCTTCCTAGATGTGTTACTTCTGAAAGACATGAATGGAATAATCACGACTGATTTATATAGGAAACCTACTTTCTCCGGCAGATTTTTAAACTTTTTAAGTAACACCCACATTATGTATAAGACCAACGTCATCAAAAACCTAATAATTAGAGCCAAACTCCTTTCTAGCAAAGAATACTGGGCAAAAAACAAAAATAATCTGTCTAAACTACTTACTATTAATAACTATCCCTCCATTATTATAAATAAGTTTTTCAAAAAATTCTGGAATTCTAATTCAACATCCGTTAAAGATACTCCTGATAAGAAGTCAAATGTGGTCTGCGATATCTATTTCTTTAAACTAACGTATGTTGAAATGTTATCTAATCAACTTAAAAAATTAATACAAAGCTACAATAAAAATATCATCATTACTTTTAAAAACCACAATTCCACCAACAAATTCTTTTCTAAAATTAAACAGAGTACCCCAACAGAAATGACTTCAAATTTTGTATATAGCATAAAATGTAAACAATGTACAGGTGTCTATATTGGTCAGTCCTCAAGATATTTAAAAACACGAATCAGTGAACACCGAAGATCCATCCAATCTTCTAAAGTTCTTAATGACAATCAGACGTCATTAGTCCAACATAGCTTGAATAATAATCACACTTTTGATTTTGATAACACTGTCATTCTACATACGGAAAACATTTTAAGCAAACGTTTATTTTTAGAAATGTGCTATATAAAAAATAACAATAATTCCATTAATTTCAGAACTGACATATCTAACCTTTCCCAGATATATTTTTCCCTTATTGATGCTTGACTGTCTCACTCTTTTTTTTTTTTTTTTTTTTTTTTTTTTCTACTACATATGACCTTTCTCTATTATATAATTTCCTTTTTTTTTACTTCTGATAAAATTCTTGTGGATTTTTTATTCTGTCTGCTTCTGGTATTGAAAGATCCTACTCTATTTATCCATTGTTTTTGATTAAGTTTCATCTTACGTTTTTTTGTATGTTTATTAGGTCAAAAATATTTCTATATGTTATTAACATTACCTTTTTTAATGTAATTTTAACTACTTTTACGTGTTATTCTACTTAATGGTAAGTTTCAAAGAATATTCTACTGTATCTTAACTTAGTATAATTCTATTGTAAAGTACTCACATTATTGTATACATTTTTGTAGATCCTGAAGATGTGAAAAATTTTCACGAAACGTCGATTTATTAAAATATGAATAACTAATTTGTATTTACTTCTGGCTGTCTTCCCGTTATCCACACTTATTATATCAAGATATAGCCGTTATTTCTTTTAATATAAATATAATGTAGCAAACCCCAAGATGTTACGCCACTGCCTACAATAGAAGCGTCGAGAAGGAAAGGTCACACTGGTGAGGCGTGTAATGATATCGAAGATACGAGTACCCGCCGGAATGTTCTGGAGAGCGCGCGAGCGTGCTGGGCCAGGCTGCTCGACCTATATAAGCGAAGTGCGAGCGAGTCAGTGGTCAGTCAGTCGTGAGTCAGTGTCGTGTTGAGCTGTGAATATAAATATAGTACTGGTATATAAATATAGTTATTTGTTCAGTGTTATTTAAGTGTTTCACTTTGTTTAAGAATTACTGTTTCGTTATTATTATCGTGTTGATTGTTAGAATTGACATATATTTGTTGCGTTTATTGTTATTGAATTGTTAATTATATTAAATAAATATTTATTCCGCCCACGCAAAAAACAGTTTTGTTACAATAAGTAGCTTGTTGCTTGTTAAAGAAACCAGAAAGTTAAGATCAAGTTTATTGTAATTAATCGTCAGACGGGCGATCAAATTCTAATTCCATTGAAAATTTGCATCCACAAAGATCGTTAAGCGACCCATCTTATTTTAAATAGACTCTAATGACCTTAGTTGTCGCACGTTCATATAATCTACAACGTCTATCACACGTGATCCGAACATCAAGGCGTCTTATAGACACACATATTATGTAAGAGAGGATCAGGAAAATAAACGGACCTGTACTTATCCTAAGCCTCCACCTCGTCCCCGTCCTCCTCCACGTCACGTGTCAGTATTCCTCTGAGCGAGCGTGCCAGTTCAACCTCGACATGCGCCGTGCAGAATTACGTTCAGCGAACGAGGTTAAATACTCCGGGGAAGGTGTACGGGAAGAAGCTGCGACGTGCCGGATTTCGTTCTCGGCTTATCCTGGCCTCGGTGCATGTAGCGTTTTCGACTCATTGCACTTTTTGTCCGCCGAACGAATCTCCTGTCTTTTGTTATCGTCGACCGAAAACAAGTGACTGCATGAGAGACCAGCAGTCGGTGCACGAAACTTCAAGCTTGGAAAGTTTAGAATAACAAGTATAAACAAACAATTTAATGTCTGTAAAAAGTGAACGACAGCATTTTAAAGAAGCGCTAATTGGCATAAAACAAGTTTGCTTTGATTCACTCTTTATATAACAACAGGAAAGAAAAGCGACTTAAAAAGTAGGTACTAGGTAGGTACCTACCTACCGACGCTTTATTACAATATTGATTTCAATCGGTACAAAATTAATGGAGTGTGCTAGAAGCTTAATGAAAGAAAGCATGAGAAGTATTTTAAATTGATATGAAAAGTTGACTTTTTAAATAATGGGAAATGTAGACATGGCTGATCTTCGTTCTCAAAATAAAGCCCGATCCACAGTCGATATTTTCAATTCATCAAAGACTGCTAACAAATTAGAGAACCTGGATTTTCTAATCTATATATTTAAAACACAAGCCCTATTTCTCTAGACAATCCGCCAGCAACCCCTGCTCAACTGATTGACATAATTTTTTTTTTAAACTGAGGCCTTTAGTCCACAGATATGTTATCGCTATTTTTGTTTTGGTGAAATTTCTTTAAAAGGGGTGATTTCAAGCGATAATAGTAAAAATGACGAGGGGGGCAGTGGGGTGAAGAGAAACGTAAACAGAGAAAATCCATCGGCGTTCACGATACATGAGTGTGAGAGAAATGCAAATATGTACGCATGTCGTGGATAGGCTATGCAAACAATAAACAATGAAACATCTTGACAGTTGTACATTTTAATTTTTAGAGCCCAGATTTTAATAGGGTTATATTGACAAAATTTCCAAAAGTATTTAAAATTAAACAATAAAGATGTATATGTACGTGCAAATTTTTTTTCTCTTTTAAATATAGTACTTAGTTTCTCAAATACCGACAAACTCATCGATTTTTTTCTGAAGATCATTCGTACGTAAGTATTACACTGATAGATACGTTCTATAGCTTCTAAAAAACTACAATTTTACGTACACTTTAAAGTTATGTTTGAATCAAAAATATTTATCAAAAATTATATTAAAAACATATCGTTAAAAGCTAGGTTATGTGTTTTACTCACGCGTTCGTATACACAATGATATTGAGAAAACTTGAAATATATATTTCTTATTGTTTTCTTAATAAAGTGATTCATATTACATATAAAAAAGGTTTGCGTTGGCAAACATTTTTTTTTGGCGATACACTTTACTAAACCATTGTTCTTTGAAGACAGTGTTAAGTCGTCGCAAAAAAGTTTTGCACGGGTACACTAGTAATATATAATTTTTGTTACCTATTGTAAAATTATAGTCCTTTCAATTAACTTAGCACCTAAATTTCAAAGTGCAGGATTTTTTTTCCCCGATAAGGTATCGAGTTAAGTTCGAGATTAACTCGAGCAACGAATGAAGGAGGCCAGTTGCAGTTAAACCCGTTACCCTTCTGATCTCTTTATGATATGTTTAACATAGCGGCAAAACATTTCAATAGAAATTGGCCATAAGACAGTAGCATTGGAGTCTCTTCTCATTTCTCATACAAAATTATTCAACCAAGTTTTCTTTTGACTATTGATTCCTCTTTTTCTCCATTCATCTGCGATATCAAACGACCTGCTGCAGAGAATAGACGGTTAATTTCTTTTTGTCTGCAGACGGAATGTTTATAGAAGTCTAGCGGCACATTTACGTGCGGCAGGGGGGGGGGAAGGCGAGCCACCGAGATCGGTGTAGCTACGACGGCAGTTCGCTTACCTCCTGGAGGTGGTTATCTCTCGAACTCCATCTTCTACTGCTGCGCTCCTGTCTCTGAAGGATTGCCACGGCGCAATAATCAATACTCATTTATAGGCGACGGGATGAGGGGGATGGAATTATGGCAGGGCCGAATTTCTGCTTCCCTAATAAATTTTACTTATGAAATTCAAAACTTTGCACCTCTCACCTCATGTCACATAATTTACCTGCTAAGACCGGATATTATAAGAAAGTGATCTTTATAAAAAAAAAATTATAATTTAAAAAAACTAAAAAACACGCTTTAATCAACTAAAAAGTAAAAAAATAATTAATTTTATTGTAAAAAAGTGTGGGGTAGTATGAAAATGTGATACAAAGCACCCAACGCTTTTTTACAATAAAATTAATTATTTTTTTACTTTTTAGTTCATTAAAGCGTGTTTTTTAGTTTTTTTAAATTATAATTTATTTTTGCTTTTTAGATCCTGGAGATCCTGGTCAGGATAATGGGACAAACTTATTGAATTATTGTATTGTAATCGGTCCTTGATAAGTGTGCAAAGTTTCAGTTCAATCTGAAGTTTTTTGCTTTTTTTTTTTAGTCCTGGAGATCCTGGTCAGGATAATGGGACAAACTTATTGAATTATTGTATTGTCTCCGGTCCTTGATAAGTCGACAACGTTTAAACTAAATCTGACCGTTCAAAGTTGGTCAAAATCAAGTTCAAAGAAGTCGGTTACAAACTGACAAGCAAGCAAGCAAGCAAACATACAGGTGAAGCTAATAAAAGCGTGTTAATAATTAATAAATCTATATAAACTTAATAAAATCAACTTTCAAGACGGGAATAAAATAACTAAATTTGAATACCGAAATAAAATTGATATTAAGTCAGAGCATAACTGAAAAATTTATTTTGAAATTATTGTGATGTTGTTCGGATCTGTATTTATTCTCAAAACTTGTTAGTTTGATCATTAATATATTCAAAGGAACCTGTGTTCACAGTCACCGATAAAATATAAAATCGCTTTTCCTAACTTATCGACCCGAACACTTTTGAATACAGGAAAAGGATTCAAATTTGGCGCCCTTTTCTTTTCCATTTTATAAACTGCCTGCACTGGTAATTTATGTATCGACAAAGTTAACCTGAATTTTTGGTTTCTGTTATGAAAGTTAAAGATTAATTTGCTTCATATTTCAAGCTTGCGGAATGCAAGCATACATAAAACTAACATTATATAGCGTTCTCTGTCTCAAATAAAGTACGTTGCCTCAAGCTTTCACAAATAGAAAGCACAGATTTCAGTACAGTTAATTCGAGACAACATTGCGTTGAGATATTTTATACAGCAGAAGCTGATGTGTCACATTATTCAGGAAACCTGAAAATAGTTAAACTATTCGATTACGCACATAAATTTGGAATAATCAAGATAAAAATAAAATAAGAAGAAATCCTTTCCAAAAGTTTTTTAAATTCATTTACTAAGCGCTTTCTGAACTTAATCCATTTAAAAAAAAATCTTGTTATTCTGAAGATGGACTAAGTTCCGAAAGCGCTTAATAAATGAATTTAAAAAACTTTTGGAAAGGATTTCTTCCTATTTTATTTTTATCTGAAAATAGTTATTTGATAAACTTTTTTATGAAATGCATTTTTAGGCGCGATCTTAGCGAAGCTAGAAGCGCCTATATACACTCGCTTTGTCTGTGAATCTGTGAATCTGTCACGCTATTTTGTGTCACGCGTACAGCCCAAACGGATGAACCGATTTTCAAAAACTTTTTTTTGTTCGATTCCTCTCGGAGTCTATTTGATCCTAACGTCGCCCGATTTTTGAATTTTGGCCCCAGAGGGGAGCAAATTAGAAAAAACGGTGTTTTTTGCTTATAGTTTGCTCAATTTAAGTCAGATCGATTCGAAACCTGCCTTAAACGAAAGAGCAGAAAATTTTAGATAGATCTCATGTATAATATTGTGTCAAAACAGTTTTTTTATACAGATTTATATGATTATTAAACGAAATAAATGCGACTTTATCTAATAAATCGCGAACTTGTTTCGGTTGTCCTTGTCTGTTGCACAGTGTAATATGGATATTGGAAGATAGCGTATGCTCTGTCTTATATTGCATTATTTTAATATAGTTATTCAATTTTTTGACTGCTGATGTTTGAATTTAAGTTTAAAAACCCTGGCCTACTGAGTTAAAATGACGTGTAACTAATTATTGACGTCCATCGGATGGCGAGACCTAGGGATCGGACCAAAATTTCTCGACGTTCATACCCCGGCTTTCGTCCGGGTGTAAATCGTACTTTTGAATTTTCACCCACTTCCCGTGATCCGATTGAGTTAAAATTTTGTACACATGTGTAGCTCCGGTGACAATACAATATTATGGTAAGTAGCTGACCGGCCCGGCTTTCGTCCGGGTGTAAATCGTACTTTTGAATTTTCATCCACTTCCCGTGATCCGATTGAGTTGAAATTTTGCACACATGTGTAGCTCTGGTGACAATACAATATTATGGTAACTAGCTGACCGGCCCGGCTTTCGTCCGTGTGTAAATCGTACTTTTGAATTTTCACCCACTTCCTATGATCCGATTGAGTTGAAATTTTGCACACATGTGTGGCTTCGGTGACAATACAATTTATGGTAACTAGCTGACCGGCCCGACTTTTGTCCGAGTGTAAATCGTACTTTTGAATTTTCACCCACTTCCCGTGATCCGATTGAGTTGAAATTTTGCACACAATATTATGAATTTTCACAGGCAAAAGGTCTTTCTCCGGTAACGTTTCAGTGGATCGGATAAATGTTATAAAATCAGACTAAGAAAATAAAGCACACTAAAAAATTAAAAATAAAAATAGTTAAAAAACTTTTAAGTTAAACGGTTTTATAAATGTACTAAAAAGAAAAAAATAAAATTTAATTTAGGTTCATAAGTATAAAAGCGTGGGTCGTGACTGTAATAAATTATCACAGAGTTTACGACCCACGCTTTTATACTTATGAACCTAAATTAAATATTATTTTTTTCTTTTTAAAACATTATTATTATAAAACCGTTTAACTTAAAAGTTTTTTTACCTATTTTTATTTGAAGCTATGCTTCTTAACGCACGTTTCAGATGGGGACCTAAATAATAAAAAGTGAAACGTCACGTCACGAAGTAATGTAACGTCACTTTTGTAAAAATTATCCGATCCTTTTGAAAATTAATATTTGAGAGTTTTATAAGACACAAAAAAATAAAATGGCGTCAGATTTCAAAATGGCGGCCATATGAACTGTTTTGTAAAAATTATCCGATCCTTTCGAAAATTGATATTTGAGAGTTTCATAGGACACCAAAAAATAAAATGACGTCAGATTTTTCAAAATGGCGGCCACATGTACTCTGTTGTAAAAATCATCCGATCCTTTTGAAAATTGATATTTGAGAGTTTCATAGGACACAAAAAAATAAAATGATGTCAGATTTTTCAAAATGGCGGCCATATGTACTTTTTTGTAAAAATTATCCGATCCTTTTCAAAATCCCGAAAATTCGCCCAAAAATCCCGAAAATTCGCCGAAATTCGCCCGAAAATCCCGAAAATTCGCCGAAATTCGCCCGAAAATCCCAAAAATTCGCCGAAATTCGCCCGAAAATCCCGAAAATTCGCCGAAATTCGCCCGAAAATCCCGAAAATTCGCCGAAATTCGCCCGAAAATCCCGAAAATTCGCCGAAATTCGCCCGAAAATCCCGAAAATTCGCCGAAATTCGCCCGAAAATCCCGAAAATTCGCCGAAATTCGCCCGAAAATCCCGAAAATTCGCCGAAATTCGCCCGAAAATTCCGAAAATTCGCCGAGATTCGCCCGAAAATCCCGAAAATTCGCCGAAATTCGCCCGAAAATCCCGAAATTTCGCCGAAATTCGCCCAAAAATCCCGAAAATTCGCCGAAATTCGCCCGAAAATCCCGAAAATTCGCCGAAATTCGCCCGAAAATCCCGAAAATTCGCCAAAATTCGCCCGAAAATCCCGAAAATTCGCCGAAATTTGCCCGAAAATCCCAAAAATTCGCCGAAATTCGCCCGAAAATCCCGAAAATTCGCCGATTCTTCGCCCGAAAATCCCGAAAATTCGCCGAAATTCGCCCGAAAATCCGCCGAAATTCGCCCGAAAATCCCGAAAATTCGCCGAAATTCGCCCGAAAATCCCAAAAATTCGCCGAAATTCGCCCGAAAATCCCGAAAATTCGCCGAAATTCGCCCGAAAATCCCGAAAATTCGCCGAAATTCGCCCGAAAATTCGCCGAAATTCGCCCGAAAATCCCGAAAATTCGCCGAAATTCGCCCGAAAATCCCGAAAATTCGCCGAAATTCGCCCGAAAATTCGCCAAAATTCGCCAAAAAATACCGAAAATTCGCCGAAATTCGCCCGAAAATCCCGGAAATTCGCCGAAATTCGCCCGAAAATCCCGAAAATTCGCCGAAATTCGCCCGAAAATCCCGAAAATTCGCCGAAATTCGCCCGAAAATCCCGAAAATTCGCCGAAGTTCGCCCGAAAATCCCGAAAATTCGCCAAAATTTGCCCGAAAATCCCGAAAATTCGCCGAAATTCACCCGAAAATCTTGAAAATTCGCCGAAATTCGCCCGAAAATCCCAAAAATTCGCCGAAATTCGCCCGAAAATCCCAAAAATTCGCCGAAATTCGCCCGAAAATCCCGAAAATTCGCCGAAATTCGCCCGAAAAACCCGAAAATTCGCCGAAATTCGCCCGAAAATCCCGAAAATTCGCCCGAAAATCCCGAAAATTCGCCGAAATTCGCCCTAAAATCCCAAAAATTCGCCGAAATTCGCCCGAAAATCCCGAAAATTCGCCCGAAAATCCCGAAAATTCGCCGAAATTCGCCCGAAAATCCAGAAAATTCGCCGAAATTCGCCCGAAAATCCCGAAAATTCGCCGAAATTCGCCCGAAAATTCGCCGAAATTCGCCCGAAAATCCCGAAAATTCGCCGAAATTCGCCCGAAAATCCCGAAAATTCGCCGAAATTCGCCCGAAAAACCCGAAAGTTCGCCGAAATTCGCCCAAAAATCCCGAAAATTCGCCGAAATTTGCCCGAAAATTCGCCGAAATTCGCCCGAAAATCCCGAAAATTCGCCGAAATTCGCCCAAAATACCCGAAAATTCGCCGAAATTCGCCCGAAAATCCCGAAAATTCGCCGAAATTCGCCCGAAAATCCCGAAAATTTGACGAAATTCGCCCGAAAATCCCGAAAATTCGCCGAAATTCGCCCGAAAATCCCGAAAATTCGCCGAAATTCGCCCGAAAATCCCGAAAATTCGCCGAAATTCGCCCGAAAATCCCTAAAATTCAATCCTTAAGGAGGTCAAACGAGGGAGTAGGGTTTTTTGACTATTCAACGCCTAGGCGCGATCTTAGCGAAGCTAGAAGCGCCTATATACACTCGCTTTGTCTGTGAATCTGTGAATCTGTGAATCTGTCACGCTATTTTGTGTCACGCGTACAGCCCAAACGGATGAACCGATTTTCAAAAACTTTTTTTTGTTCGATTCCTCTCGGAGTCTATTTGATCCTAACGTCGCCCGATTTTTGAATTTTGGCCCCAGAGGGGAGCAAATTAGAAAAAACGGTGTTTTTTGCTTATAGTTTGCTCAATTTAAGTCAGATCGATTCGAAACCTGTCTTAAACGAAAGAGCAGAAAATTTTAGATAGATTTCATGTATAATATTGTGTCAAAACAGTTTTTTTATACAGATTTATATAACTAGCTGACCGGCCCGGCTTTCGTCCGTGTGTAAATCGTACTTTTGAATTTTCACCCACTTCCTACGATCCGATTGAGTTGAAATTTTGCACACATGTGTAGCTCCGGTGACAATACAATATTATGGTAATTAGCTGACCGGCCCGACTTTTGTCCGAGTGTAAATCGTACTTTTGAATTTTCACCCACTTCCCGTGATCCGATTGAGATGAAATTTTGCACACAATATTATGAATTTTCACAGGCAAAAGGTCTTTCTCCGGTAACGTTTCAGTGGATCGGATAAATGTTATAAAATCAGACTAAGAAAATAAAGCACACTAAAAAATTAAAAATAAAAATAGTTAAAAAACTTTTAAGTTAAACGGTTTTATAAATGTACTAAAAAGAAAAAAATAAAATTTAATTTAGGTTCATAAGTATAAAAGCGTGGGTCGTGACTGTAATAAATTATCACAGAGTTTACGACCCACGCTTTTATACTTATGAACCTAAATTAAATATTATTTTTTTCTTTTTAAAACATTATTATTATAAAACCGTTTAACTTAAAAGTTTTTTTACCTATTTTTATTTGAAGCTATGCTTCTTAACGCACGTTTCAGATGGGGACCTAAATAATAAAAAGTGAAACGTCACGTCACGAAGTAATGTAACGTCACTTTTGTAAAAATTATCCGATCCTTTTGAAAATTAATATTTGAGAGTTTTAAAAGACACAAAAAAATAAAATGGCGTCAGATTTCAAAATGGCGGCCATATGAACTGTTTTGTAAAAATTATCCGATCCTTTTGAAAATTGATATTTGAGAGTTTCATAGGACACAAAAAAATAAAATGATGTCAGATTTTTCAAAATGGCGGCCATATGTACTTTTTTGTAAAAATTATCCGATCCTTTTCAAAATCCCGAAAATTCGCCGAAATTCGCCCGAAAATCCCGAAAATTCGCCGAAATTCGCCCGAAAATCCCGAAAATTCGCCGAAATTCGCCCGAAAATCCCAAAAATTCGCCGAAATTCGCCCGAAAATCCCAAAAATTCGCCGAAATTCGCCCGAAAATCCCGAAAATTCGCCGAAATTCGCCCGAAAATCCCGAAAATTTGCTGAAATTCGCCCGAAAATCCCGAAAATTCGCCGAAATTCGCCCGAAAATCCCGAAAATTCGCCGAAATTCGCCCGAAAATCCCGAAAATTCGCCGAAATTCGCCCGAAAATCCCGAAAATTCGCCGAGATTCGCCCGAAAATCCCGAAAATTCGCCGAAATTCGCCCGAAAATCCCGAAATTTCGCCGAAATTCGCCCAAAAATCCCGAAAATTCGCCGAAATTCGCCCGAAAATCCCGAAAATTCGCCGAAATTCGCCCGAAAATCCCGAAAATTCGCCGAAATTCGCCCGAAAATCCCGAAAATTCGCCGAAATTTGCCCGAAAATCCCGAAAATTCGCCGAAATTCGCCCAAAAATCCCGAAAATTCGCCGAAATTCGCCCGAAAATCCCGAAAATTCGCCGAAATTTGCCCGAAAATCCGCCAAAATTCGCCCGAAAATCCCGAAAATTCGCCCGAAAATCCCGAAAATTCGCCGAAATTCGCCCGAAAATCCCGGAAATTCGCCGAAATTCGCCCGAAAATCCCAAAATTTTGCCGAAATTCGCCCGAAAATCCCAAAAATTCGCCGAAATTCGCCCGAAAATCCCAAAAATTCGCCGAAATTCGCCCGAAAATCCCGAAAATTTGCCGAAATTCGCCCGAAAATCCCGAAAATTCGCCGAAATTCGCCCGAAAATCCCAAAAATTCGCCGAAATTCGCCCGAAAATCCCGAAAATTTGCCGAAATTCGCCCGAAAATCCCGAAAATTCGCCGAAATTCGCCCAAAAATCCCGAAAATCCGCCGAAGTTCGCCCGAAAATCCCGGAAATTTGCCGAAATTCGCCCGAAAATCCCGAAAATTCGCCGAAGTTTGCCCGAAAATCCCGAAAATTCGCCGAAATTCGCCCAAAAATCCCGAAAATTCGCCAAAATTCACCCGAAAATCCCGAAAATTCGCCGAAATTCGCCCGAAAATCCCGAAAATTCGCCGAAATTCGCCCGAAAATCCCGAAAATTCGCCGAAATTCGCCCGAAAATCCCGAAAATTCGCCGAAATATGCCCGAAAATCCCGAAAATTCGCCGAAATTCGCCCAAAAATCCCGAAAATTCGCCGAAATTCGCCCGAAAATCCCGAAAATTCGCCGAAATTCGCCCGAAAATCCCGAAAATTCGCCGAAATTCGACCGAAAATCCCGAAAATTCGCCGAAATTCGCCCGAAAATCCCGAAAATTCGCCGAAATTCGCCCAAAAATTCGCCAAAATTCGCCCGAAAATCCCGAAAATTCGCCGAAATTCGCCTAAAAATCCCGAAAATTCGCCGAAATTCGCCGAAATTCGCCCGAAAATCCCGAAAATTCGCCGAAATTCGCCCGAAAATCCCGAAAATTCGCCGAAATTCGCCCGAAAATTCCGAAAATTCGCCGAAATTCGCCCAAAAATCCCGAAAATTCGCCGAAGTTCGCCCGAAAATCCCGAAAATTCGCCGAAATTTGCCCGAAAATCCCGAAAATTCGCCGAAATTCGCCCGAAAATCCCAAAAATTCGCCGAAATTCGCCCGAAAATCCCGAAAATTCAATCCTTAAGGAGGTCAAACGAGGGAGTAGGGTTTTTTGACTATTCAACGCCTAGGCGCGATCTTAGCGAAGCTAGAAGCGCCTATATACACTCGCTTTGTCTGTGAATCTGTGAATCTGTGAATCTGTCACGCTATTTTGTGTCACGCGTACAGCCCAAACGGATGAACCGATTTTCAAAAACTTTTTTTTGTTCGATTCCTCTCGGAGTCTATTTGATCCTAACGTCGCCCGATTTTTGAATTTTGGCCCCAGAGGGGAGCAAATTAGAAAAAACGGTGTTTTTTGCTTATAGTTTGCTCAATTTAAGTCAGATCGATTCGAAACCTGTCTTAAACGAAAGAGCAGAAAATTTTAGATAGATTTCATGTATAATATTGTGTCAAAACAGTTTTTTTATACAGATTTATATAACTAGCTGACCGGCCCGGCTTTCGTCCGTGTGTAAATCGTACTTTTGAATTTTCACCCACTTCCTATGATCCGATTGAGTTGAAATTTTGCACACATGTGTAGCTCCGGTGACAATACAATATTATGGTAATTAGCTGACCGGCCCGACTTTTGTCCGAGTGTAAATCGTACTTTTGAATTTTCACCCACTTCCCGTGATCCGATTGAGTTGAAATTTTGCACACAATATTATGAATTTTCACAGGCAAAAGGTCTTTCTCCGGTAACGTTTCAGTGGATCAGATAAATGTTATAAAATCAGACTAAGAAAATAAAGCACACTAAAAAATTAAAAATAAAAATAGTTAAAAAACTTTTAAGTTAAACGGTTTTATAAATGTACTAAAAAGAAAAAAATAAAATTTAATTTAGGTTCATAAGTATAAAAGCGTGGGTCGTGACTGTAATAAATTATCACAGAGTTTACGACCCACGCTTTTATACTTATGAACCTAAATTAAATATTATTTTTTTCTTTTTAAAACATTATTATTATAAAACCGTTTAACTTAAAAGTTTTTTTACCTATTTTTATTTGAAGCTATGCTTCTTAACGCACGTTTCAGATGGGGACCTAAATAATAAAAAGTGAAACGTCACGTCACGAAGTAATGTAACGTCACTTTTGTAAAAATTATCCGATCCTTTTGAAAATTAATATTTGAGAGTTTTATAAGACACAAAAAAATAAAATGGCGTCAGATTTCAAAATGGCGGCCACATGAACTGTTTTGTAAAAATTATCCGATCCTTTCGAAAATTGATATTTGAGAGTTTCATAGGACACAAAAAAATAAAATGATGTCAGATTTTTCAAAATGGCGGCCATATGTACTTTTTTGTAAAAATTATCCGATCCTTTTCAAAATCCCGAAAATTCGCCCAAAAATCCCGAAAATTCGCCGAAATTCGCCCGAAAATCCCGAAAATTCGCCGAAATTCGCCCGAAAATCCCAAAAATTCGCCGAAATTCGCCCGAAAATCCCGAAAATTCGCCGAAATTCGCCCGAAAATCCCGAAAATTCGCCGAAATTCGCCCAAAAATCCCGAAAATTCGCCGAAATTCGCCCAAAAATCCCGAAAATTCGCCGAAATTCGCCCGAAAATCCCAAAAATTCGCCGAAATTCGCCCGAAAATCCCGAAAATTCGCCGAAATTCGCCCGAAAATCCCGAAAATTCGCCGAAATTCGCCCGAAAATCCCGAAATTTCGCCGAAATTCGCCCAAAAATCCCAAAAATTCGCCGAAATTCGCCCGAAAATCCCAAAAATTCGCCGAAATTCGCCCGAAAATCCCGAAAATTCGCCGAAATTCGCCCGAAAATCCCGAAAATTCGCCGAAATTTGCCCGAAAATCCCGAAAATTCGCCGAAATTCGCCCGAAAATTCCGAAAATTCGCCGATTCTTCGCCCGAAAATCCCGAAAATTCGCCGAAATTCGCCCGAAAATCCGCCGAAATTCGCCCGAAAATCCCGAAAATTCGCCGAAATTCGCCCGAAAATCCCAAAAATTCGCCGAAATTTGCCCGAAAATCCCGAAAATTCGCCGAAATTTGCCCGAAAATCCCGAAAATTCGCCGAAATTCGCCCGAAAATCCCAAAAATTCGCCGAAATTCGCCCGAAAATTCGCCGAAATTCGCCCGAAAATCCCGAAAATTCGCCGAAATTCGCCCGAAAATCCCGAAAATTCGCCGAAATTCGCCCGAAAATCCTGAAAATTCGCCGAAATTCGCCCAAAAAATCGCCAAAATTCGCCCAAAAATCCCGAAAATTCGCCGAAATTCGCCCGAAAATCCCGGAAATCCGCCGAAATCCGCCCAAAAATCCCGAAAATTCGCCGAAATTCGCCCGAAAATCCCGAAAATTCGCCGAAATTCGCCCGAAAATCCCGAAAATTCGCCGAAATTCGCCCGAAAATCCCAAAAATTCGCCGAAGTTCGCCCGAAAATTCGCCGAAATTCGCCCGAAAATCCCGAAAATTCGCCGAAATTCGCCCAAAAATCCCGAAAATTCGCCGAAATTCGCCCGAAAATCCCGAAAATTCGCCGAAATTCGCCCGAAAATCCCGAAAATTCGCCGAAATTCGCCCCAAAATCCCGAAAATTCGCCGAAATTCGCCCGAAAATCCCGAAAATTCGCCGAGATTCGCCCGAAAATCCCAAAAATTCGCCGAAATTCGCCCGAAAATCCCGAAATTTCGCCGAAATTCGCCCAAAAATCCCGAAAATTCGCCGAAATTCGCCCGAAAATCCCGAAAATTCGCCGAAATTCGCCCAAAAATTTCGAAAATTCGCCGAAATTCGCCCGAAAATCCCAAAAATTCGCCGAAATTCGCCCGAAAATCCCAAAAATTCGCCGAAATTCGCCCGAAAATCCGCCGAAATTCGCCCGAAAATCCCGAAAATTCGCCGAAATTCGCCCGAAAATCCCGAAAATTCGCCGAAATTCGCCCGAAAATCCCAAAAATTCGCCGAAATTCGCCCGAAAATCCCGAAAATTCGCCGAAATTCGCCCGAAAATTCGCCAAAATTTGCCCGAAAATCCCGAAAATTCGCCGAAATTCGCCCGAAAATCACGAAAATTCGCCGAAATTCGCCCGAAAATCCCGAAAATTCGCCGAAATTCGCCCGAAAATCCCGAAAATTCGCCGAAATTCGCCCAAAAATACCGAAAATTCGCCGAAATTCGCCCGAAAATCCCGGAAATTCGCCGAAATTCGCCCGAAAATCTCGAAAATTCGCCGAAATTTGCCCGAAAATCCCGAAAATTCGCCGAAATTCGCCCGAAAATCCCGAAAATTCGCCGAAGTTCGCCCGAAAATCCCGAAAATTCGCCGAAATTCGCCCGAAAATCCCGAAAATTCGCCGAATATCACCCGAAAATCCCGAAAATTTGCCGAAATTCGCCCAAAAATCCCGAAAATTCGCCGAAATTCGCCCGAAAATCCCGAAAATTCGCCGAAATTTGCCCAAAAATCCCGAAAATTCGCCGAAATTCGCCCGAAAATCCCGAAAATTCGCCGAAATTCGCCCGAAAATCCCGAAAATTCGCCGAAATTCGCCCGAAAATCCCAAAAATTCGCCGAAATCGCCCGAAAATTCCGAAAATTCGCCGAAATTCGCCCGAAAATCCCGAAAATTCGCAGAAATTCGCCCGAAAATCCCGAAAATTCGCAGAAATTCGCCCGAAAATCCCATAAATTCGTCCGAAAATCCCGAAAATTCGCCGAAATTCGCCCGAAAATCCCGAAAATTTGCCGAAATTCGCCCGAAAATCCCGAAAATTCGCCGAAATTCGCCCGAAAATTCGCCGAAATTCGCCCAAAAATCCCGAAAATTCGCCGAAATTCGCCCAAAAATCCCGAAAATTCGCCGAAATTCGCCCGAAAATTCGCCGAAATTCGCCCAAAAATCCCAAAAATTCGCCGAAATTCGCCCAAAAATCCCAAAAATTCGCCGAAATTCGCCCGAAAATCCCGAAAATTCGCCGAAATTCGCCCGAAAATCCCGAAAATTTGCCGAAATTCGCCCGAAAATCCCGAAAATTCGCCGAAATTCGCCCGAAAATCCCGAAAATTCGCCGAAATTCGCCCGAAAATCCCGAAAATTCGCCGAAATTCGCCCGAAAATTCGCCGAAAATCGCCCGAAAATCCCGAAAATTCGCCGAAATTCGCCCGAAAATCCCGAAAATTCGCCGAAATTCGCCCGAAAGTCCCGAAAATTCGCCGAAATTCGCCCAAAAATCCCGAAAATTCGCCGAAATTCGCCCGAAAATCCCGAAAATTCGCCGAAATTCGCCCGAAAATCCCGAAAATTCGCCAAAATTCGCCCGAAAATCCCGAAAATTCGCCGAAATTCGCCCGAAAATCCCAAAAATTCGCCGAAATTCGCCCGAAAATCCCGAAAATTCGCCGAAATTCGCCCGAAAATCCCGAAAATTCAATCCTTAAGGAGGTCAAACGAGGGAGTAGGGTTTTTTGACTATTCAACGCCTAGGCCAAAGCTAAAGCTAGAAACTTGGAATTTGGACAATAGGTTTCTTTTGTGATGTAAGCACTCACTATTGGGATCCGTCAGATAGGTGGAGTTTAAAAAACATGGCGCAGAGGGGGGGAAATTTCATATACGGGGTATACTTTTGCGTGTAATTTTATGATTTTCAAAGTGATAAGAAATGATAAAATATATAAGTGCAATTTGTGATTGGGCCGGTACGAATCCTAAACAAAGAAATTTCGTTGAAGGAAACAGATTCTCAAAGCCGAACATATTATCAAATGTCGGAAATATAACGAGAAAAATACATGAAAAATTTTGGAGCATACAAGTAATTCAAGAATTACAAGGCGCGATATTCATGTAGGTATTGTGTGTAAACGGTTTTATAAAACTCGTCAATATCTATTTTCAAAAAGATCGGATAATTTTTACAAAAAAGTACATACGGCCGCCATTTTGAAATCTGATGTCATTTTATTTTTTTGTGTCCTATGAAACTCTCAAATACCGATTTTCAAAAGAATCGGATAATTGTTACAAAAAAGTACATTTGGCCGCCATTTTTAAATATGACGTCATTTTATTTTTTTGTGTTCTATAAAACCCTCAAATATCAATTTTGAAAAGGATCGGATAATTTTTACAAAAATGTACATACGGCCGCCATTTTGAAATCTGACGTCATTTTATTTTTTTGTGCCTTATGAAACTCTCAAATATCAATTTTCAAAAGGATCGTATAATTTTTAGAAAGGAGTACCTACTACATATTTCCGCCATTTTGAAATCTGACGTTATTTTATTTTTTTGTGTCCTATGAAACTCTCAAATATCAATTTTCAAAAGGATCTGATAATTCTTACAAAAAAGTACATATGGCCGCCATTTTGAAATCTGGCACCATTTAATTTTTTTGTGTCCTATGAAACTCTCAAATATCAATTTTCAAAAGGATCGGATAATTTTTACAAAAAAGTACATATGGCCGCCATTTTGAAAAATCTGACATCATTTTATTTTTTTGTGTCCTATGAAACTCTCGAATATCAATTTTCAAAAGGATCGGATGATTTTTACAACAGAGTATATGTGGCCGCCATTTTGAAAAATCTGACGTCATTTTATTTTTTGGTGTCCTATGAAACTCTCAAATATCAATTTTCAAAAGGATCGGATAATTATTACAAATCAGTTCATATGGCCGCCATTTTGAAAAATCTGATGTCATTTTATTTTTTTGTGTTCTATAAAACTCTCAAATATTAATTTTCAAAAGAATCGGGTAATTTTTACAAAAAAGTAGATATGGCCGCCATTTTGAAATCTGACGCCATTTTTTTTTTGTATCGTATAAAACTCTCAAATATTAATTTTCAAAAGGATCGGATAATTTTTACAAAAGTGACGTTACACTACTTCGTGACGTGACGTTTCACTTTTTATTATTTTTAGGTCCCCATCTGAAACGTGCGTTAAGAAGCATAGCTTCAAATAAAAATAGGTAAAAAAACTTTTAAGTTAAACGGTTTTATAAATGTTTTAAAAAGAAAAAAAATAGTATTTAATTTAGGTTCATAAGAATAAAAGCGTTGGTCGTACACTCTATGATAATTTATTACAGTCACGACCCACGCTTTTATGCTTATGAACCTAAATTAAATTTTATTTTTTTCTTTTTAGTACATTTATAAAACCGTTTAACTTAAAAGTTTTTTATCTATTTTTATTTTTAATTTTTTAGTGTGATTTATTTCCTTAGTCTGATTTTATAACATTTATCCGATCCACTGAAACGTTACCGGAGAAAGACCTTTTGCCTGTGAAAATTCAAAAGTACGATTTGCACCCGGACGAAAGCCGGGCCGGTCAGCTAGTTATCATAATATTGTATTGTTACCGGAGCTACACATGTGTGCAAAATTTCAACTCAATCGGATCACGGGAAGTGGGTGAAAATTCAAAAGTACGATTTACACCCGGACGAAAGCCGGGCCGGTCAGCTAGTTACCATAAATTGTATTGTCACCGGAGCTACACATGTGTGCAAAATTTCAACTCAATCGGATCACGGGAAGTGGGTGAAAATTCAAAAGTACGATTTACACCCGGACGAAAGCCGGGCCGGTCAGCTAGTTACCATAAATTGTATTGTCACCGGAGCCACACATGTGTGCAAAATTTCAACTCAATCGGATCATAGGAAGTGGGTGAAAATTCAAAAGTACGATTTGCACCCGGACGAAACCGGACCGGTCAGCTAGTTATCATAATATTGTATTGTCACCGGAGCTACACATGTGTGCAAAATTTCAACTCAGTCGGTCGCAAGATTTGTAACAAATATACGGGATCAAGCTAAATAAAACCACCGTTTAAAAAACAATGCATCACTTACTTATTTTTGCGTGATGCCAGAACATACGTTTTTATTTGAGAATCAGTTCGGTTGCTTTTGCGTGATGCCAGAATATTTTAATACTCGCAGTCGCATAAGAAGTTATTTACTTGAATAAAAATCATGTAAATCGGATCAGTGGTTCTCGAGTTATAAGCGTACAAACGGACATACAGACAGAGAATGTCAAATTGTTCGGGAAGGTATGAACGTCGAGAAATTTTGGTCCGATCCCTAGGTCTCGCCATCCGATCGACGTCAATAATTAGTTACACGTCATTTTAACTCAGTAGGCCAGGGTTTTTAAACTTAAATTCAAACATCAGCAGTCAAAAAATTGAATAACTATATTGAAATAATGCAATATAAGACAGAGCATACGCTATCTTCCAATATCCATATCACACTGTGCAACAGACAAGGACAACCGAAACAAGTTCGCGATTTATTAGATAAAGTCGCATTTATTTAGCTTAATAATCATATAAATCTGTATAAAAAAACTGTTTTGACACAATATTATACATGAAATCTATCTAAAATTTTCTGCTCTTTCGTTTAAGACAGGTTTCGAATCGATCTGACTTAAATTGAGCAAACTATAAGCAAAAAACACCGTTTTTTCTAATTTGCTCCCCTCTGGGGCCAAAATTCAAAAATCGGGCGACGTTAGGATCAAATAGACCCCGAGAGGAATCGAACAAAAAAAAGTTTTTTAAAATTGGTTAATCCGTTTGGGCTGTACGACTGATACAAAAAATCCGTTACAGATTCACAGATTCACAGATTCACAGATTCACAGACAAAGCGAGTGTATATAGGCGCTTCTAGCTTCGCTAAGATCGCGCCTAAAAATGAACTGTCAAAAGTAGTAATCTTTACGGCATATTGCTTAAAAACATCAAAATTAAAAGAAAATCTCCACGAAATTAATTATCCGTTCAATGCTCCTTTAAGGCTGTGTTAGGTGAATAATGTAAACACATAACTGCAACATAATATGTTATATTGTAATAAGTAGGTAAGTTACTAACCTCAAAATATTTGTATACACATAATTAGTCCTAATTTTGTCAATATTCAGAGATTTAACTATTGTAGTACAGTATGATAATGAGTACATCTTATTATTAATATAAAATATTTTTTTAATCCATAAATACAGTTTTTCCACATTTCATTAAAAAAGAATTCGCTGTAAAGTAAGTTTTACAAGGCAATAACTGATAGTGTTTAATGCCATGATATTAGAAAACGTCGCAAATTCCATTTTCGATAAACTTTTTGTTTATTTTACTTGTTTTATTCTTGTAATAACCAATTTCACGATAAATTTGCACTGTTAGCAGGTAAAATTTTCCCCCGTTTTGAGTACAATTTTCTGCCACCAGATGTCATATGCTCCTTTGACTGGTCCCAATATGAAGGAATTTTTCGAAATTCAATCCCTATAAGGGAGTCAAAAGGGGATAAATTTTTGAACGACTAAAAGGAACAAAATAAAATATTAGTAAAAAAATCTTTTTAAAGACACACTTTTATTTAAATGTACTAAAAAGGAAAAAAATAACTTTTAATAATTTAGTTTCATAATTATAAAAGCGTGGGTCGTGACTAATAAAATATCGTAGAGTTTACAACCCACGCTTTTATAATTATGAAACTAAATTTTTAAAATTTATTTTTTTCCTTTTTGGTACATTTAAATAAAAGCGTATCTTTAAAAAGTTTTTTCTAATATTTTATTTTTTTTACCTGTCTTAAAGGCAACATTCCTACATGATTTTTTCTACACATCTATGGTACAGTACCTTTCGAATGATATATGTTTCATTGCCCTCCTTTCATAATAAAATAATAGTAAAAAAGTGTACCAGAACTTTTGGTATTCAAGTATTAATATATATAAATTATTATATTATATTTAAACGAATTGCAGAAAGAAGTTTATCTACTAAAATAAAACTACTTATAAATGCTTATTAACTACTGTAAATTACATTATGCGTTAAGCTCTTTACTTTTTTTATGATGTTGAATTTATAAAGTTTTTGTAGTTAACCAAAAAAAACCCTTATATTTTGCAGAGTAGATTTTTTGTTCTAATTTACAAATAAAGTTTGAAGTGGCAATGTCAGAGACGCAAATTTTTAATTTAAATCTCGACAGCGATGTTTTAATTGACATATAATTTAAAAATATTCTGTGTGTAATTTTTTTAAATAAAATTTTAAAATATTCGTTTTAAACAAAAACCCAAATAAACTGAATTTAATAACTTTTATCGGTAAAAAATGTTTTTATCAGTTTTCATAAAATATTTTCGTAAAATATACATTATCTACATTTGTAATACAATATCGTGTATGATTTAAGCAATTTTATTGATGAAGCAAACTGATTTATATTCATCGAAGGATCGAGAAGACATCTCTGCAGCAACTCGAACCTAATGAAGTCTAACTTTGCTGGATACAAATTCCAGCCACTGAGTTAAAAGGTAATAGAGGCACTACATCGTATACAACTGCTTAATATTATACAACAAAGTAAGGTCTTACGTCACAGGTCACAACAAACGTGGCTGCCAAACAGGGAATGGATATACAGGTTGTCCCAAAATAGCTGGGACACAGAGCTACCACGTGTAATAGAGGTCAAAATAAGTCGATTGGGCCCAATTTATTTATATACCAAAATGTACCGTTTGCCCGTGAGAAGAGTTCAAATTTTACATAAAAAAACACATTTTTGTACGCTGTTCAGAAATTAGTGAAACAAATTGAATGACATTTGACAAAAGTGCATTTTAGAGGATTACTCTACTTTCGGTAATCAAAGAAACCCAAAAGAAATTGTAGAAGGGTTAAAACCACCCTCACCCCCTGACATTTTTTTCAGAATTTTCTTAGGGGTGGCAATACGGTTCTCAAATTTTTTTAGCGAGAAGATTGATAATTATATTCGTTTTATTATTCTTGTAAAAATTTCGTATTCCGCATAGTTCCGAAGGAAAAAAATGTTTTCTTAAATAATGCTAACAGATATTCCTAGTACAAGTTTAATAAAATTGTAATACAAAATTTTATGTAAACTTTGAACTCTTCTCACGGGCAAACGGTACATTTTGGTATATAAATAAATTGGGTCCAATCGACTTATTTTGACCTCTACTACACATGGTAGCTCTGTGTCCCAGCAATTTTGGGACACCCTGTATAAACAAGTCTCAATAAATATGAAGCCGAGAGTGTAGCAGTGCTGTTGTTTACATGGCGTTGCTATGGTTCCTCTATTACAAGTCCCCAGTTCCCGGGTTCTGGCCCGAGAGCTGGTAAAAGTGTCAATTGAATTTTCAATTTATTATTAAAAAAAAATAATGAATTGAGAATATGAATTGGTGCTAGGCCCAAATAGCCTTAGCTGTTGGTGCGTTCCTCTATCACAAATCCCCAGTTCCCGGGTTCTAGCCCGAGAGCTAGTAAAAGTGTCGATTGGATTTTCAATTTATTATTAAAAAAAATAAAAAATAATGAATTGAAAATATGAATCGGTGCTAGGCCCAAATAACTTTAGCTGTTTGTGGTCTTTAAAACACACACACACACACAATAAATATGGTGACTGGCAAGTTGCAATGGCTTCACTTTTAAATGCTTCTCTATAACCTCTTAACTCGGTGATGCCAGCCGAGTTATTCGGCGCACTATTAGAGATAATCAGGAGTAAAGTAAACTGGTTCGAGTTTAATATGCCTTGGCAACTTTGTCAGGCGAACATATAATATTATTCTATTTGTGAAATTGAAACTGCGCAGGTATAAAGTTTCGTTTGTCTCCAACTTCATCTCGTTTACTGAATCGTTACCGCATTATTTATTCATTGACAGATGCTTCGTCATTAATTTTATTCTATCACCATATCAATTTCTGCCATACCTACAATAGCATTGCTACAGCAAGCTCAGTGGCAGCGCTAGGATTTTTTGTTAGGGTGAGTCAGACTTGGGCATGGTGTTCTGAAGGTAAGCCAATAACATTTGTTTCCAAAATTTCAGTGCTCGTCAAAATTTTAACCCAGAATACTTGCTATAGAATTTACAAGAAAAATTGTTGAGGACAGAGTGGTGTAACGGTTAGCGTAACGGCCTTTGAATCACACTGTCGTGGGTTCGAATCCCGCCTCCGCTCATGGATGTTTTGTGATGTCATTTACTTTTAAGTGAGTTATGTTATTTGATGTGAACAAGACGCTAATGACCTAAGTTGTCGACGCGTCTATAATTTACAATAAATAAAAAGAAAAATTGTTGAAATTTCGAGGGTTAAAAACGTATTTAAAGAATAAACTAGAGATTGGAGATTATTCCCGGGCGGGCCAAGGGCTGAATCAAGATAGTTTAAGGTGGGCCATGGTCCACCCGGCCCACCCTCTAACGTCGCCACTGAGCAAGCTACACGCGGGTAAATTAAAATAGTCTTTCTTCATGCATTCGTTCTTCACAATTGGTAGATTGCATAATACTGTAGCAAAACCCCAGATGTTACGCCGCTGGCGACCATAGAATCATCGAGAACAAGTAACAATGGTGAGGCGTGGCATGATATCGAAGACACACGTAATCACCAGAATGTTCTGGAAAGCGCGCGAGCGTGGGGGGTCAAGCTGCTAGCTCTATATAAGCAGGAGCAGTCACCGGAAAAACAACAACGAGAGTCGTGTGACAGTGTCGATTTGAAATAAATACAGCATATAAATTGTTCAGTATTATTAAAGCGCTTCAGTTCGTTTAAGAATTACTGTTCGTGTTATTATTATATAAACAGTGTTGACTGTTAGAATCGAGATATAATTGTTACATTTTATTGTTATCTATTGTTACATTTTTTAATTATTGTAAATAAATAATTTATTCCACCCACGTAAGAAAACAGTTTTGTTACAATACGTTTTATTATACAGGGTGTACGATAATGCATTGCAACCTTAGCCTATAGACAACTTAGACTCGAGATATTGCTCGTCTACTGTATTTTTATTAAAAACTGGGTGAAGTGAAACTTTACGGGTAAACATTTGTAACCAAGTAAACACTAAACATAAAGGGGCTGAATTTCCCTCTCAAAGCATTCATACCTACGCTACCCGTCAGCCAATCGGTTCCCGGTTCCCCGTCAGCAGTTCATTTCCCCCACTCCTGCAGACGCTGTCGTTTTACGCTATTGAACAAAGGGCTTGAGAATAGCCGAGCGTGTAGCAATGGCGTTTCTATGGTTCCTCTATTACAAGTTCCCGGGTTCTAGCCCGAGAGCTGGTAAAAGTGTCAATTGGATTTTAAATTTTTTATTAAAAAAAAAATAATGAATTGAAAATATGAATTAGTGTTAGGCCCAAATAACCTTAGCTGTTGGTGGTCTTTAAAAAAAGGCACAAAAACGCTATTGAACAAAATTACTCTCGTCGCAACCAAAGAAGTAGCGGGGCCTCTGTTTGTAGATTTTTTTCCAGTTCTCTGTGGCTATGATCGGTACCAGACAATTACAGGTTATGTGACTTATCGAATATCGATTAATGTACCTAACCTCACTTCCGACATTACGGCTATGCAACGCCGCCATTACAAGTAGACGAGTCGATGTAAATCCTTCCTTTTATGACACTGTATTTTTTACATAATCTCGTTCTCGTTGATGTTTTCATATTTCCAGAAAGCCTTGTTTATAATATTTTCTCTGTCTCAGAGGAGGCGAGTCTCCGGTGTATCGATCTAGCTGTTTACCTGCACGGAGCTGTCTGTGTTTGACACTGGAATATGACAATCCAATGAGAGATTATGACGCGCAAACAACATTCTATTTATATAAAATATTATGTTACTGCGGCGAGACACTAAACAATGCTGTTTATCGGCGACTTTGTCCAAATTTAAGTCTAGAAACAATGATAAAGGCTGTATGTGGAAGGTATCTAGTTGTATGTGGCGAGCAGTGCGGTCTCTCTCCATTGCACGAGACTACAAAATGATATTATTTTTAGTGAGCTTTTGGACAGAGGCTTAGATATGGATGAAATTGGATACCCGCTGCGGGACAGATAGAGGCTTTGTTCGTAGATAAAATCTTTTTCAAAAATCCGACTGATGACCAGTCCTATACTTCCCACCTAGTAAATATTTGCAAAAAATAAACACTCTTGGTTTATTCTTTGAAAAAAAGGATAGCCCTCTTTTTTGTTTAGTGATCTACTGATGGCTAGCTTAATATAGCAAAAATCATGGTTACCTTGATTTACGTATAATTTTTATTTTTTTTAGTAAAATATTTTTTTTCTCGAAAAGTATACATTTTAGAGAAAAAAAATATTTACATTTTTTTCATATTATAACATCTAGAATTCATTTATATTTTTTTTACCTATGTTAATACTTGACATTGAGAACGTTTTTTTTAATATCTCAGGATCCACTGAA
Organism: Mongoloraphidia duomilia; assembly: GCA_039654895.1. NCBI lineage: Eukaryota > Metazoa > Arthropoda > Insecta > Raphidioptera > Raphidiidae > Mongoloraphidia > Mongoloraphidia duomilia. The sequence continues at coordinate 215,857 of CM077521.1, read as the reverse complement.
CCGATTTGACTCAAAATCTAATCAGATCTAAGTTAAAGGCTGATAAACACAAAAGAACAATCGGAATGGCCGTATGTTGTTCCGTTTTTACGATATCGAAGGCAAAAAATTGACCACATACACACACACACACACACATACAGACATCAGTCAGAAAATGATCTTAAACGATTGCTAGAGTCTCAAAACGTGAAGATCTGTTAAAATCTCGAAATATTTTTTTCGGACTAAATCCATTACTTCCCTACCATAGTAGAGGTAGGAAGTAAAAATTGTAAGGCGTGTGCCTAAGGTCGCCCTTGAAAATATCCATAATTAATTAAAAGACCTATTATCTGTATACCTAATTATAATAGATCGACTATGTAAAATATAATATTTTTACGTGTTAATTTCTTGAATCCGAGGGGAATTTAAAAAAAAATGCACACATGTTTGGTACAAACAAATTTTTGAAACAAAACTTATGAACGTGTTAGTTCCCCCGCTCCAATTTCAGCAGATGCTGCAGCAGAACAGCTGCGCCACTCTTTGGCTGCGGTCGCTTCATGCAATATGAATAAACAAAAGCGTGCTTTGCGGATGCGCTGTAAGTATAATAAGTCGGCTAATGAACTATCTGTTGAATATTTAATTGTTGTAAAACGTAATACGCTATGGGAATTGTTTTTTTTATCAGACGCTCATAAATTATTAATGAATTCGAAACATGTATAATATTACAAACATGATGAAGAAAAATTCATTTTTTCCGCGTTTTGTTAAAAAATAAAGCACTGTTTTTAAGAATTTACACTTTATCTTTATTCTTGATAATTATTTCGTCAACACAGTGACTTCTTCAGAGCTTGATCTTGAAATTAATATTTACAATGCAAAATATAATTCAGTACTTAAATTTCTAAAAACTGTGTTTTGTTTCTTAATAAAATGTTGGATATTAATTTGCATCAAGTAGGTACCCATTCTATCATGCAATTTTTTTAATAGCACAGATTTTAAATCTAATGTACGTACTTTAACAGCAAGCAAGAAATATATTTGAAAAAAATACTCATGCAATTTTGTTCGATCAATTTTATCAAAATGGAGCTTAGGTGACTAGGTCACAGTGTCCCTTTCTATAGTCTATTCATTTTCAAGATAGAGTGACGTGTGTACGTGATCAGTTCGAGTCCCTTTGTTTCTTAAGTTGTGATTGGTCGGTCGGGAGAATTTCAAATTTTGCAAATGTACTGGACCGTATTTTTACTTCCCACCTCTACTATGGTAGGGAAGTAATGGATTTAGTTCGAAAAAAATATTTCGAAATTTTAACAGATTTTCACGTTTTGAGACCCTAGCAATCGTTTAAGATCATTTTCTGACTGATGTCTGTATGTATGTTTGTGTGTATGTGTGTGTGTATGTGATCAATTTTTCGCCTTCGATATCTTAAAAACGGAACAACATACGGCCATGCCGATTGTTCTATTGTGTTTATCAGCCTTTAACTTAGATCTGATTAGATTTTGTGTCAAATCGGTTCAGTGGATCCTGAGATATTAAAAAAAACGTTCTCAATGTCACGTATTAACATAGGTAAAAAAAATATAAATGAATTCTAGATGTTATAATATGAAAAAAATGTGAATATTTTTTTTCTCTAAAATGTACAGTTTTCGAGAAAAAAAATATTTTACTAAAAAAAAATAAAAATTGTACGTAAATCAAGGTAACCATGATTTTTGCTATATTAAGCTAGCTATCAGTAGATCATTAAACAAAAATTCGACTGATGACCAGTCCTATACTTCCCACCTAGTAAATATTTGCAAAAAATAAACACTTTTTTTTTTATTCTTTGACTAGGCCCAAACAACCTTAGCTGTTGGTGGTCTTTAAAACACAATTTAATTTTTATTCTTTGAAAAAAGCATGGCCCTCTTTTTTGTTTGGTGATCTACTGATGGCTAGCTTAATATAGCAAAAATCATGGTTACCTTGATTTACGTACAATTTTTATTTTTTTTAGTAAAATATTTTTTTTCTCGAAAACTATACATTTTAGAGAAAAAAAATATTTACATTTTTTTCATATTATAACATCTAGAATTCATTTATATTTTTTTTTACCTATGTTAATACGTGACATTGAGGACGTTTTTTTGAATATCTCAGGATCCACTGAACCGATTTGACTCAAAATCTAATCAGATCTAAGTTAAAGGCTGATAAACACAATAGAACAGTCGGCATGCCCGTATGTTGTACCGTTCTTAAGATATCGAAGGCGAAAAATTGACCACATACACACACACACACATACACACACACATACACACACACACACACACACACATACAGACATCAGTCAGAAAATGATCTTAAACGATTGCTAGGGTCTCAAAACGTGAAAATCTGTTAAAATCTCGAAATATTGTTTTCGGACTGAATCCATTACTTCCCTACCATAGTAGAGGTGGGAAGTAAAAAAGAGCTAGAGGGCCATGCTTTTTTTTCAAAGAATAAAAAAGAGTGTTTATTTTTTGCAAATATTTACTAGGTGGGAAGTATAGGACTGGTCATCAGTCGAATTTTTTATTGTGTGACTGTAGGTAGGTATTTTTTCAAATTACTCTATCTTGGAAATGAATAGACTATTATAGTACTCAGAGTCCTTTAATTTCTATGATTTTTGAAATATGTTATAATTCTGGGAAAAATCTGTTAAAAACCCAGACGTTGTAGATATGTCTGAAGTATTGTTCAGTCTTAATTTATTGTAGATTATAGACGCGTCGACAACTTAGGTCATTAGCGTCTTAAATACATTGAATAACAATTCTTTTAAAACTAAATGACATCACAAAACATCCATGAGCGAAGACGGGATTCGAACCCACGACAGTGTGATCCAAAGGACGCTACGCTAACCGTTACACCACACTGTCCTCGTTGTTCAGTCTTGTTATGTGGAAGTAAGTAAACATAAGTGCATGTAAAAATTCTAGAGATTTGACCTTTACTTCTTAAACAGCCTGTACAAAATTTATAAGCAGCTTTCGAATAATTAAAATTAAATTATTTCTTAAAAAAGTCTACTTATATAGGCTTTCAGCAACGCTGAAGTGAAGATAAAGAAAAAGTAGGCTATTAAAAATCGTTCTGAACAAAATGTTGATATTATTGAAATATTCAATTCATGTGCGTCTACTAAATTAAAAATGACTTTTGCCTTCACTCCCTACTTCTGTATGTGTCGGTGTGTGTGTGTGTGTGCATAGAGATACTCGAACGAGAGTTTGCTCTGCAAACTTTCTTGTAGTGCTTCGCGTTTTCCAATAACATCTTGAGTCGGCATATAAATTATATGTTTAATACGACTCGTGCAAAAGCGTCGCAGCTTTCAAACGCTTTGCGAGACGTCAACCCTTTAAAAGTCTGAACGACGAGCTTATATATACTAAAATTAATTATTGATTCAACAGATAAACATAAATAAGTAAACATAAAAATGTTTCATATGAACTTTTTTCTTAACTGATTGTTTCGTATAAGTTTGGCGAATCAATAATAAATATCTGGATGACCGAGCTTTTCTCGGATGAGTTAAAAAAAATAGTACTTAAAGTTCCCATTTCATCAAAATCGTTAGTCGTTTTTAAGAAAAAAAATTACATACCTATAAGTAGATAATATTATTATACGTCAGTTTACGTCATACTACATAACGTATGTACCTACATATTTTCAAATAATTACTAATTATTTTAATAAGTTAAAGATTGACTGTCAGAGTAATTTGACATAAATAATGAAAATAGTTTGTTTTTTCCAAAGCCTACTCACCATACGACACTGTTTTATAACGTTAAAAAAAAACTGTTTTTTAAAATGATAAAATCGATAAGAAAACGAATTTTTTCAGGGATGAGACCTAGCTAGATCGATTTTTTGCCCCCCGAAACCCCTTTTTGGTAAATTTGATCAAAATCGTTAGAGCCGTTTTCGAGAAAATATTTAGGTACATAGGTACATTTATACAAGATTTGCTCGTTTAATAATATAGGGATTGTGGAACGCCCTACAACAAGCAATAACTGAATTTGTGAACATGTTTTTCTTTTTCGAAGAACGGCGTGAAAAATGTTTCACTGTTGACGTCACGTTACAATGCAATTTTAGAAAATTTTTTGAAGTGAAAACTTCCTTAGGCGCGTTAGGCACTTTTTGCCTGGGTAGGTACTAAACTATCGTGAAGCGTTCGTAACTCGACCGTAAGAATTCGCAACATATACTTATATCATAAAAACGGCGATCTATACTGTTGTATCAATAGCTCAGTTAGCAGCGTGTTTGCGTTGTATGCATAGGGACTTGGGTTCGGAAACTGATGGCATCGTAGAATTTTTGACGTATTTTTTTCTAAATTCTACATGATATTTATTTATATATTTTTTAATTTTTGTTATATTCTTTCTTTGACAATAATTATAATTTTTTTGAAACCAAGGTGGAATTAATTAAAAATACAATTTTAGTATTTTAGTAATAAATTATTTTTAGTTCATAATTAATACGCTATAATAGATGACACCAAAAATTAGAAAATCTGAAGTTTTCACTTCTGTCGTGTGGTCATATTAGCACACACCCATTTTTACTTCCCACCTCTACTATGGTCTAGGGAAGTAATGGATTTAGTCCGAAAAAAATATTTCGAGATTTTAACAGATTTCACGTTTTGAGACCCTAGCAATCGTTTAAGATCATTTTCTGACTGATGTCTGTATGTGTATGTGTGTGTGTGTATGTGGTCAATATTTCGCCTTCGATATCTTAAGAACGGAACAACATGCCGATTGTTCTATTGTGTTTTTCAGCCTTTAACTTAGAACTGATTAGACTTTGAGTCAAATCGGTTCAGTGGATCCTGAGATATTAAAAAAAACGTTCTCTATGTCACGTATTAACATAGGTAAAAAAAAATATAAATGAATTCTAGATGTTATAATATGAAAAAAATGTAAATATTTTTTTTCTCTAAAATGTATTGTTTTCGAGAAAAAAAATATTTTACTAAAAAAAATAAAAATTGTACGTAAATCAAGGTAACCATGATTTTTGCTATATTAAGCTAGCCATCAGTAGATCACCAAACAAAAATGAGGGCTATGTTTTTTTTCAAAGAATAAAAATTAAATTGTGTTTTAAAGACCACCAACAGCTAAGGTTATTTGGGCCTAGTCAAAGAATAAAAAAAAAAGAGTGTTTATTTTTTGCAAATATTTACTAGGTGGGAAGTATAGGACTGGTCATCAGTCGAATTTTTTTTTAATTTACTTATACTGCAGTCACCGTCGAAACTCAAAACCCGAAACTTCCAGAATCGCGCTGGTTGAGTTGTCAGTTACTATAAAAGTTCATTTGTTTCTTCTATAATATTATGACGTAATTTAGAAAAATGTTTTGTTTTAGTCTTTCTGCGTTGAGACGACGGCCCTGTCGACAAATAAAGTTAAAATCTCGAGGATTAGTTGAAATTCAATGGAGCGCGTTCGCTGTATGGCAATTTGATATTTTCTATTCCAGAGGCGCGGCCCGCCTGCCTGCCCCCTGCCCCTGCCACGACTCTATAAACACGCGGTTTGTGATTCGCTGAACGAAAGACTAAGTAAAATATTATTTTAAGATATTTGTCGAGAAAACATCCTTCTCTATTCTCTACAATGAATGAAGTCTGTCTTTGGCTCTATAGATATACTTAGTAAGGCACTTTCACTGGAATGTACCGGGTGTCTCTGAACGGAAACAAGCAGACGTTTTTTCACTGTTGTTTAATTGAAAATCTATTTACAAAGCTAAAAAAAATCTAAAAGAATAATCTTATATGCTTATTCTCGGATTGAACAAACATAACATGACATGACATGACTCGACGTGACGTGACATGACGTGACGTGATATGCCATTCCATGGCTATTCGGATAAATATTTTTAATTTAAACTTAATCACAGTTCCCAGGGCCGGCACGTGCGCCTGGTCGGACAGGCGATCGCCTTACGACGCCATATTTTTAGGGCGGCATATTTCTGTAACAGCGAATGTTTCGTGCGATATTCTACTTTTTAAAAATGATTATATTTTTTTCAAAGTGTCTATACCTATATTATTTTTTGTAAATATTGTTATTAGAATTACATTTGTTTTTTATTTGTTAAGTAGGTACCTAAATAAAATATATCATCGGTTTATTATTTTTTTTAATATGTGGGGGGGGGCGGCATAAGTTGTATTCGTCTTAGGCGGCATATTTTGACGCGCCGGCCCTGACAGTTCCTTAATAATTATTTTGTAATTAAAAGCTGCATATTGGTAATTTGCAAACATACGTGTCAGGTAGAGTTTTTAATGATGAATAAATTTTGTATTTGTTTTTTTTTCACCAAAATATATAGGGAAGCAGGAAAAATCATAAACATGATTTTACATGTAAAATCCCTATTACCCGCAAAGCAAATTAGCACCCGGTATATATATTTATTTCTATAATGAATGTGAAAATTAAAGTAAAATACGTTATTATCGTCGCTAATTACTTGATTATAGAGATTAAAGGAGTATCTGAATAACCACAAAATTGAACTCTCGATATATTATAAATAAAACTCGGGTCGCAGTGCAAAACCCTGTCGTCAAAAATAGTTCATTATTTTGCTATAATAGGTACATGCATTGTGGCAATTATATGTGTTATTACGTAAACTTAAATTTGTTTTCGGGAAAATAAAAAAAAATTAACCCCTTAATACATCCCCTAAAATACTTTTTTTCTTATTTGCAATATTATTATCAATCCAAATTATGTTCACCCTTCAGTAATTAAGGAATTCCGTTTAGTGTTTTAATAAATTTTGTGGTCGATTTTGTTAAAATTTTATATGTATAGATAAATACATTAAAAAACAGAGAAGAGCGGAAAAACTGAGCGTCCATTTCACAATATTTGAAATAAAAAATTAATATTTTAAAAGCCTGTTTGCTTTTGTTTTTAAATAATGTATATATTTTAATAATTTTACAAGTAGCGTTCGTTTCGGATAAATACGACTTTTAACATTGGAAATGTTTATGTTCGTATATATGGGGGCAGAGTTACGAGTTTTCGTTCAAGGCCAAAAGACAACGGTGTCGCGATCAAGTGAGGAGCAATCATGCAAAATTGAACAAGTGCAATTTTTTCGAAATGTGTTTTATATCATGTCTAGTTAATTGAGAGGTATTTGCGACGATCTGCGGTGTTATTTTTGAGCAAATGTTAATAAATACTGTAGAAAAATCCATTTAAAAGTTAAGTAATCAAGCAAAAGTGAACGCGTATATAACAGAAGAATAATAGGGTTATTCCTGACAAAACTAAACAGTGCATTGATAAATATTGTGTGTATAATAAACAGTTAATTATGTTTCATATATGCTGTTATCATTTCCAATGTCCTCGATGGTTGCAAGGATTGCGAAATCTGTGAATTTTTTTTTGCTATTTTGAAATACGGCAAATGTCGGGTTGTCTTGCCTGATTGAATAGAGTATAGACTATCGAAACGCCATATATATAAAAATAAAATATGTACATTCTGAGAATTGTAAAGGATGTCTGTATAAAAAAGAAATCGCTTTTATATCAACATTTCCTCGAACAGCGACTGCGTGTCACACCGATCGGTTTGAACGATCCGTAAAAAAAATTTAGAACAATTGCGGTCACATCGACATGTTGTCTGAAAAGTATATGAAATAAAGAAAACAATGTCGTAAAAAACGAACACGAGAAATAAAACGACTTGAGACACGTCCTCCCACCACCATCAACACCAGCACTTCCGCCACATGTTATTTTTTAACCTTTTTTTAAAAACTGTTATTTAAATATTATTACATCTAGAAAAATAACATTTTTAAAAATTCATAACTGCAATCTCCTGTAAAATGTGGTCCGTTTATCAGCGGTAACCTTCTCCGGCGATCCGGTAATCCGATTGTCGATATTTCACTGCTGCAGTGTGGAGAAATCCGGGCGTATTATTTTTGCGCACAAACCTTTGTCACGTTCCGTCAGCACAGCCGGAATGTCAGTAATAACAGGTGCGCGTTCCATCAGCGACTTCAACGGCAGAAACAGCGCGGCCGCTCAAGCGAAGGCATTTTTATCGCCGTGCGGTCAGCTGGAAATAAACGACGATCGAATGGCTGATGCGGGTCTGTTTTATTACAAACTGTCCACTGCAAACAACAGTCCGTCGCTGCTGATTGATCGTTTCTAGTAAAACAAAAGCCGGTATTTTACGATTTATGCACGCCTTTGTTTTTTTAATTATAAACAAAAACGTTTAAAAAGTTCGTATGCACTAAACTGGCTGGAAGAAATTTCAAAAATGCGTTTTTGAAGCTGTTCTATAAATTGTTTTTATATTGGAAAAGTTTTTTTTTTCTAGTAGAAACATAGTTTTGTTCGCATAGTCAAGAAACTACGTCGCTTATTTTTTTCAATTTAAAGTCTTAAAGTCGCTCGGAAAATCGAAAACTTCAATTCAAATAACTTTCGTCTCTAAAGCAAATACATTATAAAATATTTACGTGTTGTATTAGTTGTGTGCGCTTTCATTTTTCAAGCAAAAATAATCAATGATGATCGTCAAGCACTTATCTCCATATAGACCGAGAGCTGTTGACAATTTTTTGGTGTTATTTATTCAAGGCCTTATTTTTGTGGAGATGTTGAGGGAGGTATATTAAAGTGCCCTGAGTAAGGGATTTTGCTAGATAGCGGTATGGAAGGGTTGCAGACCGCCTCCAACATGTAACAAAAGAAATTGTCACAATTATTATTGCTTCAAGGCTGAAATTGTTTGTATAGCTTGTCGGTGACCGAATAATGCCATTATATTATTTACAGATTGATTGGTCAGCTAAAGGGTGGCAGATCACCCTAAACGTGTCAGGTACCCTACGAAAATTATATTATTAGTTCAAGATTCAAATTTTAATACGTTATTACGGCGACAAGCTATACAAACAATTTCAGCCTTGAAGCAATAATAATTGTGACCATTTTTTTTTGTTACATGTTGGGGCGGTCTGCATCCCTTCCATACCGCTATCTAGCAAAATCCCTTACTCAGGGCACTTTAAATTCCTCCCTCAACATCTTCACAAAAATAAGGCCTTGAATAAATAACAAAATTGTCACTAGCTCTCGGACTATTACTTACTAGCTAGACAGCTGTTCCTGTAGTTCGCCATTGTCTCAATTTGAACGGGTAATCAGCGCTACACGAATGTCGGACCAGCAACTAAAATTATTGTCATCATAGACTAACTAATTGATCTGTCAACGCAAATTCAGACAGACAGTCGATTCCATAGAACACCTTGTATATTTTCAATGTAATAAATTACAAAATTTTCCCGTCCGCAAATTCTGCATAATATTCTAGTCGAAGCATCAAAATATGCATATTTTCAGATCGTAACTGTCGGACACTGGGCGTGGAAATTAGTTCATAAATAATAATTTTCTCGTCGTCGGATATTTATACAGGGCATTTTTATTAAAATATAGAGCGCATTTTAACTAACCACTTAAATTTTGTTATTACGCGAAAATTACTAAAAGATATTTTATACAAAACTTGTGAAGACACAGAAAAAGTCTTGTTCTTCAGCAGTTTGCAAGGCTGCCAAACAATGCACCTGATGGACAACGTACAAACCACCATTAATAGGCCGAGAGCTATAGTGACAATTTTTTGGTGTTATTTATTCAAGACCTTATTTTTGTGAAGATGTTGAGGGAGGCATATTAAAGTGCCCTGAGTAAGGGATTTTGCTAGATAGCGGTATGGAAGGGTTGCAGACCGCCCCCAACATGTAACAAAAGAAATTGTCACAATTATTATTGCTTCAAGGCTGAAATTGTTTGTATAGCTTGTCGGTGACCCAATAATGCATTCTAATATTTGCAGATCGATTGGTCAGTATTAAAGGGGTGGCAGATCACCCTAAACGTGTCATGTACCCGACGAAATTTATATTATTAGTTCAAGGTTCAAATTTTAATATGTTGTTACGGTGACTGTTTTAAGCATATATTTCAATTTGCAAAACAAAATGTCGGTATTAACCCCCTTGCAGAACGATATAAACACCTAGGCGAGCAAGTTTCCGGTTTCCATCTTAGAGAGGGGGCTAATACTGACATTTTGTTCTGCTTACATCGAGCCTCAGACGCTGAGTTAAGACACATGCACACTCTAAAATTTTCTAAAACTAATAATGACGATGTAATATTTGTAAATAGATGGTAGAATATTAAAAAAGTGTTTTGTTATTAAAGATTCTTATTTATTGTCTAATTTTAAGGGGTCAAGGATGCCATTGTTTATATGGAGTTTCCATGACTTATCTGTTACAGATTCTCGGTTTTCAGGTTATGGTCAAAAATTTTTGAAGCTATGCTTCTATAGGCGCGTTAGACGATTTCCGACAGGGGAAAAACTTATGGGTTCGCGTCACGTTACCGACATGCTCATGTTAAAAGTATATCTATAGCTATGAGTGTTGCGTATTGCTGTTGGCCAGCCGTGAAAGTAATATACTGGCGCACGCGCAGTGGCCTATTTACACGTATATGCACCAGCACGAAGATAAAATTTTGTAAATCTCAATGTGTGTATTGTTTAAATTGTGTTTTTAAATAATATAAATATGTTAATTCTTATTTCAATTAAATTGTATTTATATTTTGTACTGGACTTGCCATGTGTTGACGTAAAAAGCATAGCTTCTGTCGGGCGTCCCATGACCTCTTGACATTTTTTTATTAAATATAACAATAAACTGAAAATTCAGATAACTCAAAACTTAGCGACATTTAAAAATATATAAATGAAACCACACATTATTAATTCAGCAAAGAAATAGCGCAGCAGCGACCTATGTAATGTTATATTCTGAAACGACCACCCAGTATATAGACGCGACTGTCTGTTGTTTAGCGTTGTATATAGGTATATATTATATATAATAGACGTCATAATGTTAGATCAAATAACCCATTTGTGTGTTTGTGAGCCCTGCTTTTGGCTTAACTATCTGCCATATCGTATGTCGAAGCTCAATTATAGTATAACTGCGAACGGACTGTCCAAAGTGGCATATTTTCCAAAATGAGATTTCAGAAATCGTTATTTCATTTTTTTCCAATTTTGTACACTCTGTGGCAGAGTAACCGTTTGCAAAATCCCGATTTTTAGGGGCCCTTCTAAGAGTTTATATCTTTTATTAGTTGGTAAAATGCCAAGAATAAAAAACTGACCTGGACAGATCGTTTTTGTGGACAACTTCCGAACATGGAATCAAATTTATGTAGATGTTGTTATTTCGGGAATTGAGATTCGAACGCAGTTTTGAAAGTTCTTATGCGATCTTAATGAAACAAACGCCTGTCGATATTAATCTCGAAAGCAAACTTCCTCTAAGAAAATCGCAAAAATATTGCTCATTTAGGATGACTCACGATAAAGGGAAAATGTTTCAATAGAGGGTAAATTTGTATCACCTAGGTAACCTACCTATTTTGACATTTTAGTTTATATAAACAGCAAATATTTTTTATAATTTCTCTAAATGATATTGTAGCAAAACCCCAGATGATACGCCGCTGGCGACAATAGAAGCATCGAGAACAAGTAACAATGTGTAGCAAAACCCCAGATGTTACGCCACTGGCGACTCGAAGCATCCAGCACAAGTAACAATGGTGAGGCGTGGCATTATATCGAAGATACAAGAATACTCTAGAAAGTGCGCGAGCGTGGGAGGGTCAAGCTGCTAACTCTATATAAGAGGAGCGGTCACCGAAGGACAACAACGAGTGTCGCGATTTAGTGTCGTGTTATAAACAACGGAAATAAATAAATACAGTTCAGTGCGCTTCAGTTCGTGTTATTATTATATAAACAGTGTTGACTGTTATAAATTGAGATATAATTGTTACAGTTTATTGTTATCCATTTTTGTGACATTTTTTTAATTGTTGTAAATAAATAATTTATTCCACCCACGTAAGAAAACAGTTTTGTTACAATATTCTAATAAATTTTCTCTTCCCCCGTGAGCTTATGTGGATGAGGCTCACACCTTTTTTGAGAGACTCCACGACACCGACATTCCGAGAGGCGATCCTCCGGCGAGTGTCCAGTTGAAATTTGCGAGGCACGGCGACGTTTGGTCGACCCTTCGGAAGGCAGGTAGCAACGCACTATTCTGAATTTAATGATTATTCCCGGCCTATGTTCCGCATAAGGCTTTGATGTGAACGTGTTATTACAGCACGGATTAATCTCATACATATTTTACATTAACAAAAGCGAGTTAATTTGATTTCGGATTAACATTTGAGGCACTCTTAGTTATCGCAGACTTCGCCATTCAACTTTATAGTGTAAATAAATAGTTTGATTGCATTTGCGTCGCTTTAAATTGCCTTCGCCATTTTATAAAACAAATGCCAAACAAACAAAACAAAATTAACGTCACATTAAAGCAATCCAAAACGCTCTAAGATCGTTTATATAACACATGCACGCTTTTAGTGTTTTTTCGTATCAGTTTTGCGGACTTTAAATGGCCGTTTATTGACAAGTGACGTCATGATCCATTATGAAACGCTTTTCGATGAATAATGGAAAAAAATTTGAAAAACCCGTTATCTAATGAACATTTTGTACCTCTTTTCGGTGTTATAAATGAAATATGGTTACTATGGTAACGAAGTGATTAAATATTGTATCGAACCCAATGTTTTTATTATGAGATGTACTTCTGTCAGTGACATAAAATTATTCAATTAAAGTCTAAAACCATGCATGTGTTATATAAAGTATAGTGTGCAACACGTGTGCTAAATATTTATGCGTCAGGCGCGATGTTTTCAGCACTCGTATTCGGTTCGCGATGCTCACTCGCCAAGGCTCGTGAGCGCTCTCCTACTACTCGTGCTGAAAACATCGCGCCTGACGCATAAAGATGTATTTAGCATACTAGTCACACAATATACTATTTCGATGTGCTGAAATTTCTATCATTGTGTTTTAAAGACCACCAACAGCTAAGGTTATTTGGGCCTAGCTCCAATTCATATTTTCAATTCATTATTATTATTTATTTTTTTTTTAATAATAAATTGAAAATCCAATTGACACTTTTACCAGCTCTCGGGCTAGAACCCGAGAACTGGGGACTTGTAATAGAGGAACCATAGCAACGCCATGTAAACAACAGCGCCGCTACACTCTCGGCTATTCTCAAGCCCTGAAATTTCGATCAGTTACGCGATTATGTTGCATCTTTCTTCGAAAGACAGCAAATTATTTTGACAAAGAGGGATTTTGGACGCGACTTGATGACAAAACAACGTCGCTGATTTAATTGATTAATTAAATCTAATGAATTTTGCATCGCAGCTTAATCACCGAGCTTACATTGTTTTATGGTTATTGTGTTTTAACGTACGCGGGATATCTGTCTAGTTAATCGACGCACGTCCTTCCACCGTCGGCTGTCAAAGTTTCTTCAAGCAGTCGGCCTGAAAATGTTTGATAATTTAATTTTGATTTAAATATCCTTTCATTTTTTAATTTATTCAAATTAGGGTCGTCTCGCGTATCAAAATTTGATAATTTCGAACAGTGCATGTTATCTGAACTAATATTATAAAGAGAAAAAATTTGATTTTTGTATGTTTTATCCAAGTGAGCCGCCAAGGAGGACACTTCGACCGCTGCCACATCGCCTTTGAGAATGTCTACCGCAGTTGTAGACGAAACGTCAGGTAGAAATACCACCGGACCACGGCCTACAAGCCCGGAAACCATGAAAACTTTTGTGTTTGTTTGTTTGTTTGTTTGTTTGTTTGTTTGTAATGGATAAACTCAAAAACTACTTAACTGATTTTAAAAATTCTTTCACCTATAGAAAGCTACATTATCAGCGTGTAACATGGGCTGTATTTTTTACAATAATGTAACCCAAGGGTACTCGCGGGGGGGTTATAAATCATAAATTCTTATCTCTGGAACTACTGAACCGATTCTAAAAATTCTTTCACTAATAGAAAGCTACGCTGGGGGGGAGATTCTCGCGGGGGGATAACAAATTAGGGGGGGAGATTCTCGCGGGGGGATAACAAATTAGGTGGGGAGATTCTCTCGGAGGATAACAAATTAGGGGGGGGGAGATTTTCGCGGGGGGATATCAAATTAACAATATACTAAATATACGTGAACGGAGCAATGGGTGACCGCTATTAGCCGGACCGGGCCGCTAGTTCCCCACACATTAACAGATAATATAAACAAACATTTTCGTTCTTAGATCCTTTCTCTTAATTATAAACAAGAATTAACAAAAAGGTATTCATTTCGAACGGATGAGGTTAGCCGCCATATAATGACGTCAAAGACACAGCAATGAAGCCAGACATACGCCCACGCATAGGTAAAGAAAGATGTTTATGGAAATCGTAACTCTAACCATCGGCATGGCAACTGTACATAAACAAATCAGTGTACTATATTCTTTTCATACTATCTCTTTATGACTGTGATTCAACTACAACAGCCAATCAGAGAAGGTTGGTTGTGAATGACGTATTCCGTGGCGGTATAATTCTATGTTTAAAATTACATTAAAAAATACGCACTTTTGGGATTTTTTTTCTTTAGAAAAAGCTTCAAAAAAATTCTTAAAAAATTGTTATATTATCTATTTGTAACGTAGATTTCGATTCTAAAAAACATGCGGGACGACCCTATTGTAAATGTAATCGAAAAATATCGACACGCGAGATAAAAATCTGTGTCACATCCAGCGATTGAAATTCGCTGAACGGTCGGCTTACATAAAATAATCTAAATTAAATTTGTTCGGAAAAAATTACCGAAGAACTTGTTAAAGTCTAAACGGCTAACATTTTCGTTTTACGGGACCCGCGCGCCGCCCGACGAAGATCAAGTCTCTGAGGCGAGCTCGGAGAAAGATTAGAGAAGGGAATGAAAGTTAATCCAGACGACGGATCGGCGGCGATTATTCATTTTTATTTTGACATCGCAGTCTCGTCTCCAAGTGAAAAAAAAATTCGACTGATGACCAGTCCTATACTTCCCACCTAGTAAATATTTGCAAAAAATAAACACTCTTTTTTTTATTCTTTGACTAGGCCCAAATAACCTTAGCTGTTGGTGGTCTTTAAAACACAATTTAATTTTTATTCTTTGAAAAAAGCATGGCCTTCTTTTTTGTTTGGTGATTTACTGATGGCTAGCTTAATATAGCAAAAATCATGGTTACCTTGATTTACGTACAATTTTTATTTTTTTTAGTAAAATATTTTTTTTCTCGAAAACTATACATTTTAGAGAAAAAAAATATTTACATTTTTTTCATATTATAACATTTAGAATTCATTTATATTTTTTTTTACCTATGTTAATACGTGACATTGAGAACGTTTTTTTGAATATCTCAGGATCCACTGAACCGATTTGACTCAAAATCTAATCAGATCTAAGTTAAAGGCTGATAAACACAATAGAACAATCGGCATGTCCGTATGTTGTTCCGTTCTTAAGATATCGAAGGCGAAAAATTGACCACACACATACACACACACACACACACACATACACACACACACACATACAGACATCAGTCAGAAAATGATCTTAAACGATTGCTAGGGTCTCAAAACGTGAAGATCTGTTAAAATCTCGAAATATTTTTTTCGGACTAAATCCATTACTTCCCTACCATAGTAGAGGTGGGAAGTAAAAAATGATTCCGAGAAAAGCGTCGATAATTTAATTACAGACATGGAAACAAAACTAATCGTCGTTTTTCTTTATTTTCTCGAAAAATTGATTAATTAATTTTTTAATTATTAATTGAACGATAATAATCGCAACAGGTGGCAAAGTGGAAGCTTGCGGTTGGGGCCACTTTGCACGCGTACATATACTTCACTCCCGTACACTCGTTTTCTCTGAGTTCGAGATGATGTCATTATGCGCGCCGCGACGCCTCCCGGAGCTGACAGGATATTCCGGGAGAAGAAACTAACTCCAAATCCATTTTACGACGGAAAACTCGCGCACAGATAGCTGCCATAATACGGCGGCCGTTATATGGTAGAAGTCCGGTCGTGAACTGTGCTCTGCTACCAACTGAAGCTTAACAGGTGTCGCTTAAAAACCAGAACGTTCTCTGCGTTATTGTTTTCTCTCGGAAAACAGTGAATTTTCATACGAAATCATAAATAATGGGGGTAGTTGTTTTTCCAGTTATCGTATAATTATGTCCGGACGAATTTAGTTGGTGATATAATTTATTTTTTCGCGTTATTCAGTGGAAATACAAAATTTACATTCTAAAGATGATTGAAAAAGTTACATAATCTTTGTTGCCTAAATTTTAACCAATTTAAAAAAAAACGAATAAATTTATTAAAATCTATTATGAAATTTTCATGAGGAATTTAAAAAATATAAATATTGTAGCAAAACCCCAGATGTTACGCCGCTGGCGACAATAGAAGCGTCGAGAACAGGTAACAATGGTGAGGCGTGGCATGATATCGAAGACACGGCTAACCACCAGAATATTCCGGAAAGCGCGCGAGCGTGCGGGGTCAAGCTCCTAGCTCTATATAAGCAGGGGCAGTCACCGTAGTGAGTCAGTCGTGAGACAGTGTCGATTTGAAATAAATACAGCATATAAATTGTTCAGTGTTATTAAAGTGCTTCAGTTCGTTTAAGAATTACTGTTCGTTATTATTATCGTTTGATTGTTAGCATTGACATACAGTTATTGTATTTGAATTGTTGTTACATTTTTAATTATTGTAAATAAATGATTTATTCCACCCACGTAAGAAAACAGTTCTGTTACAATATGTTTAAAATTCAGAATCAATTTAAGAAATTAAAAAAATCAACACACTATGCGAGACAAGTCAAGTAGCTAGAAGCTGTTATGAATTTCAATTGGGTAAGAAGATTGTTCAGTGACGGGGCAACGATATAATTTACAAAGAATTTGCATAGGCATGCTGTAAGCGCGAATGAATAAATTCCGAGATCGACATTAAGGATGAAGTGTTGATTTTCATCCCTTAAGTACCTACTTTGTCGATAGAAAAATTAAATTAATGAGTCATTTCCCTGAGAGTAGTTCCTTCAATTATCCACGAGAGGCAGCACTTGTGGTATGTACAAACATTATTTATTTCCCATTAGTGTCTATCATTTAGTGGTATAACTTAATTATTTAATTAATTTAGTAATAATAATATAATTTACTAAATAAATTATACCACTAAAATGACACGACAAAATAATGTTTGTACCTACCTCAAGTGCTGCCTCTCGTGGATAATTGAAAGAACTACTCTCAGGAATAGGCTCATTCCATTTGGACAGATGAGAAATATTCTTCTGCGGAAAAACTACGGTCTCTAACCCAAGGCCAGAAAACAGTTTATCTGCCTTTAATTAATTAAACACACATTTTCTTTTAATAAAAATTAATAAACAACACTTGAAAAATTCTACACATTTATTAATCTCAACGATCGTTTCGGGTTTCTAGCCCATCATCAGGAGTTTACATTAAAATTTTAATGTAAACTCCTGATGATGGGCTAGAAACTCGAATTTTTCAAGTGTTGTTTATTAATTTTTATTCAATCATGTTCTACGAAGTGCCTAGCGATAATTCTATAGAATTTATATTTTCTTTTAAGTTGAGAGAAAATTTCATCCGATATTTCTTTCGTTTCATATGTGTTCTATATTTAACACTTTTGATTTAATTGTCAATATTTAATGCTTTTCACATCCCTGGCATGTATTTTTCTTTTCATCCATCACAAGCTTTGGTGATGTGTTGAATTTTTCATACAAATTTTGCGTTGTTAAGGAAGAGTGTCTGCGCTCATCAAGAATTCAGAATCTTTTTTTAACTCTCTGCCGAGGTAAATTGTATTTCCTTTGATACTGAATCGAATCTTGCCGATGTAAATGTCCTGAGAAATATAATCGCGCTTTTTTCTTGTCTCTTTTTTTTATTCATAAACTACATTCAACAGATACATAGACACTCTGTAACTACTTACGATGAAAATGAATTCATTGATGAATAATTTATCGGCGCGATCAAACACCCGTATCTTTAATGTTTGTCAAATATTTTCATGTTGGGCTATAGACGGTATTAACCATAGTTATCGAACGTCTATAATGTGCAATAACTTTCACTGGAAACTCATTTAGTTCTTTTACGTAGTCGGGTTTTAATTTTTTTTTACTTTTATTTCATTAAAGGAATAATATGTGAGAGTTTTTTAAATTTTATCCGCCAATTATCATTATAACAAGCCGTGAGGTGGGTTGTTTATTAAGACTAAAGTGCGACCCTTGAGGTCCACACGACGAACTTCCCAGTTTGATAAATATTTAATAATAATAATTAAATTAGATATTACACAGAAAAGTAATCATTTTAATCATTGAAACATAATTATTATTTATTTTTAAGAATAATTAAAAAAAAAAAAAACGGCTGAACCGATTTTTATAAAATTTATGTCGGATCAAAATGACGTTAACACGCCTCGACCCTTACGAAGTTGATATAACTTTTTATTCGCGAGATATTGTCTAAAATCTACTTTTTTGGAGTCTATTTAGTTAAGAAAAAAGAACGGCTGAACCGATTTTGAAAAAATTTCTTTCAGATCATATTTACGTTTATACGCGTCGATCGGCACCCTAACGTAGTCGATATCATTTTTCATTCTCGAGATTTCGTCTTAAAAAGAAATGGACACGTACGTACGTACGTACGTACATACGTACACACACACAGGCATCTTTCTAAAAATAGTGTAAAAATAGTTTAGTGACCTTGAAACATAAAAATTTGTTATACATTTTGATTTCGATTTTCGGACCCATTACAATAACTTCCAATGGGAAGTTAAAAGCAGTGTAATTTTGAAAACTTAATGAGAAATTTAAGTTTTCCAATCATGAACAAAAAAATACACCCGCCTCTATAACTTCGAGCTGCCACGATTATATTTTAATTGGAAATTCATCTTTGCTTTTGACTAGAAATACGTAATATTAATTAATTTATCGCAGCAAAGTTAAGCTAAATAATTCCAATAGATTGTTCTCTGCGTGTCCTTGATCTGTAAGCTCAAACACCTTCAGTTGATTAGATTTGCAGTTCAATGCTTCACTCAAGGGTGGCCAATGTATCACAATTAACATTGACATTTCTGTCCGCTCTCGCAACGTTACATTGTTGTATAATGCGGTGGAAGGAACGGGTCTACATGGTGGAAGAAATGTATTGATCGTTAATTAAAATTTTTACTTCCCACCTCTACTATGGTAGGGAAGTAATGGATTTAGTCCGAAAAAAATATTTCGAGATTTTAACAGGTTTTCACGTTTTGAGACCCTAGCAATCGTTTAAGATCATTTTCTGACTGATGTCTGTATGTGTGTGTATGTGGTCAATTTTTCGCCTTCGATATCGTAAAAAAGGAACAACATACGGTCATACCGATTGTTCTATTGTGTTTATCAGCCTTTAACTTAGATCTGATTAGATTTTGAGTCAAATCGGTTCAGTGGATCCTGAGATATTAAAAAAAACGTTCTCAATGTCACGTATTAACGTAGGTAAAAAAATATAAATGAATTCTAGATGTTATAATATGAAAAAAATGTAAATATTTTTTTTCTCTAAAAGGTACAGTTTTTGAGAAAAAAAATATTTTACAAAAAAAAAATAAAAATTGTACGTAAATCAAGGTAACCATGATTTTTGCTATATTAAGCTAGCCATCAGTAGATCACTAAACAAAAAAGAGGGCCATGCTTTTTTTCAAAGAATAAAAAAAGAGTGTTTATTTTTTGCAAATATTTACTAAGTGGGAAGTATAGGACTGGTCATCAGTCGAATTTTTAAAAGTATCATGGATCATAGTTCGACATGAAAAAAACATTTTAACCTTAGCTGTTGGTGGTCTTTAAAATACAATACAATACAAAAAAACATTTTTATTTAAATTGTGAAAATAGTTCCGGAGAAATGCCGCTGTTTTAAAAAGACAATTTTTTGTCATCGGCAATCTAGATTTAAAACGTTATATCTGTAGGACAGAACTAAAGTAAACATTTGAGTGCCGATTCAATTAAAGTTGTCAGCCCTCTATTATCTTACAGTTGGCAACAGTGAAATAGCAGGACAACAGGATAACTCCCATCTCAGCAGGACGGGTAAATAGTAGCGTCCACTTTAATCTGATATCATCAGGAGCAAAACAAACACGCAGCGCTATTACAGATAATGTGTTTAGCAATTGTTCACCACCGAAATTACACGAGAGAAATTCACGGCAGCTCGTCAAACTTTTCTTTTTTTTTTCAATTTTTAACATTCACTGAAAAAATTCCAAAAGTATTTACTTTTATAATTTAGTTATCTTGAAGTTTTGGTTCTAAATTATTTGCAATTATAAATCGTTTTTTTGAAATTTCTGATAGAAATTACGTGTTGAGTTTAAATCGAGTTGGCGGTTGAATTCAAACGAGAAATTAACCACAAGCAGTGCGGTCTCTTTTTATTGCAGATAGAAGCACGCCGCTGTGGTGATTGCGCTCATCGGAAGATTAAAATTTAATATTAATCTTCGGATTAGGACTGCTGACTGCGAAACATTCGAGGACGCGATTATATATACGAACAGTTGACAGTCGTGTGGCTCT
The DNA here is from genome assembly GCA_039654895.1 of Mongoloraphidia duomilia. Classification (NCBI taxonomy): domain Eukaryota; kingdom Metazoa; phylum Arthropoda; class Insecta; order Raphidioptera; family Raphidiidae; genus Mongoloraphidia; species Mongoloraphidia duomilia. The sequence goes on along the minus strand of CM077521.1, from coordinate 194,974 downwards.
GCGCGGCCTGCTGCGATTCGAATCAAGCGAATAAACACACTAGAATTTAAATTCTAGACGATCATTAGTTGTTAATATAGCACATATACAGGCTGGCTCAATAAAAAACAAACAAAAAATATATAAACTAGTAACGGAACATCTGTCAGCTATATTTCGTTCTTGCAGACTTTTTTTATATTTTGTATGACGCTTGAACGGGAAAATCTATTTCTAGGATTTTTGATCATCTGTCTGTCTGTTTGTGGCTGCACTACTAGAAAACGGCTGCAGTGTTTTCCCTATTTTCTCTAATCTTCTGATACACCCTGTATACATAGACGTACGCGACACATACATCCGGTATATTATGTGCGTCCGTCGCAAATAGAGTCACAGTGTAAAATGTGGAGTTATATAATCGCTTGTTAACTAACAAAGTTTTGTGCCAGCTAGTGTTGGCGGCCTGCTGCTGGGATTAATTAAACCGGATTAATGTCACCGTTGCTCACTGACACGAAAAAACGTTATCAAAACCGGGTAAAATAATAAATGATCGTTTTATCAACAGATCGAACAAAATCGCCGACAGCTAGACGTCCGTTCGATTTGCGTATCGCGTTGAAAAATCAGCACCAAAATTATTATGAATGCCAAAAGCACAGTTCAAAATAATCGATACCTATTTTTTTAATAAAACATTTGAAATCTAGTTGATACTTTCACCAGTCTTCAGAATATAGCTATTAAAAGACATTTCATTCATTTAACATTACAAAATACTTGGATGACCGAGGTTTGCTCGGATGAGTTAAAAAAAAAATAGTACTTAAAGTTCCCATTTCATCAAAATCGTTAGTCGTTTTTAAGTAGATAATATTATTATACGTCATACTACATAACGTATGTACCTACATATTTTATATAGGTAATATAAAAGTAATATACCTATTTATTTAAATATTAGTTATAAAAATAACAACAATAAAATCTAAACCTAATTATGTAAGTATAATTATGTTTAGATTTTATTGTTGTTATTTTTTTACTTTTCAAATAATTACTGATTATTTTAATAAGTTAAAGATTGACTGTCAGAGTAATTTGACATAAATAAATTTTTTCCAAAGCCTACTCACCATACGACACTGTTTTATAACGTTAAAAAACTGTTTTTTAAAATGATAAAATCGATAAGAAAACGAATTTTTCCAGGGATGAGACCTAGCTAGATCGATTTTTTGCCCCCCAAAACCCCTTTTCAGTAAATTTCATCCAAATCGTTAGGGCCGTTTTCGAGAAAATATTTATATAGGTACATAGGTACATATATATATTATATATATATATATATATTATATATATATATATATATATATATACAAGATTTGTTCGTTTAATAATATAGGGATAAAGCGTAATATACAGCAATACTTAATTAAAAGTGAGTTATATTTGAACATTCGAAATATCTGAATCGATCTTAGAAATCTAAGAAATGAATCGAGACAGTTGAAAGATTCGAAGAGTCGTTTTTGATTAGTCGAAAGTTCTGAGGTCGTTTCGTGTAAAGTTGCAGCACGAGGACGCACCGAAGGAATTTTCCGTGGTCACTTGAGATTGTTGTTGTCTTACAAATTGTGTTTTTGTACATTAAGTTCCATTTATCCTCCAACGATCTTACGTATCCGGTCTGATCCGGACCTAAATTAAAGTTAATAAAAAGAAAGGTAAAAGGCAGTCGGCCATTTACACAAATTTGTATTATATTATGTAATACAGAAAATTATACTGTTACTAGCGCACACGGTCCGGCTTCGCCCGGGTGCTAGGAATTTCCCGGGTGCAATACACTACACACTCGCTTCGCTCGTTCGCTTGAATATTATAATTACATTACTCACTCGCTTCGCTCGTTCGCCATATATATGTATTTTTTAAAGCTAAATAAAATAAAAAGTTCAACAAATTTTTTTCTTTAAAAAAATAGATAATTTTTTTTTGGATAGGGACACTCTCATTACCTAGCGGTATGAAATATACTTTGCGACCTATTCTCATACCTACCAAATACACACAAAAAATTTCATGATAATCGGTCAAGCCGTTTCGGAGGAGTATGAACACAAACACCGTGACACGAGATTTGTATAAGTATATATAGATTTATCTTAAATTTCTTGTTTCGTATTTAATCGATAAAGTGCTCTTCGCTCCGAAGAGAAATTTGAAAATGTTAATTTGCAATAAATTAATAGCAAGTTAAAATTAATATAAAAATGTTCGTCTACAGGTGGATGATTAGGAACGGGTTTTTACCCTATGAAAGAAAACTTCTCAAATTAGATTAATTTTCCCTCAATAATTCCAGATGAATATCGAGATGGTTCCTTATTCAAGGCCATGGCCGATTACCTGTCAAACTCCTATGCTCCCAAAGTTGCCTACCTTATCCTAATTTCCTATAATTCCTCCATTCGAACATTGCTATTAATAAAGAAAAAAGTTGAGTTTGAAAAATGTAGAAAACCACGGAAAGTGATAAAATGGAAAATAGTAATCGTGCGAATGGCGTCTGTTATGACATAATGTCGAGAAACAGACGTTAAACGCATTATTATTTTTAGTTAAACATATTCTTTAGTTAACATATTTTTAGTTAAACCTATTCTATTTTGTTTGGCTCTTTAAAATGTATTTTTGGATATTTTCTTCTATTTTGAGACTATTGAGATAGCGAAAGTATAAACAAACCTTTATTCCTTGGGGCCAAGGGGCAAACTGACTCCTGTCCGGCCGGCCTTTTGTTGAAAGTCCTGCCATAAACTAAACAGTTTAACGGACGAGGTTTATAACAACATTTGTGTCAAGGAGTTCACATCAAACAAATTGAAAAAGGACAAGGCGCCCTCGTCGGATACCTAATAGATTTACATTGGAAAATATTCGGCTCAAAATTTTAAACAATTTTAAAAAATCGATGAAAGCAAAATTCTATAAAGAAGATTTTACGATGAATTAATTTTTATAAACATTTTTTTAAAATTTGGAGATAATATTTTAAATAATAAACGCTCACTAGAACACTAGAAATATTTTTGTGTGTTCTTATTAAAAAAAAAAGAAGATTTAAGATTTTTTGTAGGTACGGGCCGTTCCACCTCTAGACGTCGCACGAACAGAAAGGAACGGGCCACGTTACACCTTTCAGACAAATAATATTTACAAAGCATTTTCTATTTTCAGCTGATTTAATATTTGCTCGGAGAAATAAAATTCAAATATCGATAGAAATAAATGTTTGTTGAAATTGTGTTCCGCGTTTTGAAATTTCAAAGTCAAGCGCTGACAGAGAAACGGAACAAATTCATTTCTAATATTCCTTCTAAAAATATTTCCGCCCCCATAAAGACGTGTCCTTTGCCTTTTTGTAACCTTTGCCTTGCGTCATATTAATATCGTGTAGAAGCGAGACGCGATCCAAGGTCATTTTGTCTTATTAACTGTGACGCATTACTCTGACGTCACGTTCAACAATAAACAATTGAATTGAATTTATGCGACGTTATTGTGATTTTGTTCGTGACTGCATAACGAAGTCCGCAGTTTTATTTAACCGTGCACTGGACGCGTCGATTATAATTTGTCCATTTTTGACTACATGTCTCTCATATGCAGTTATACTTCGTGAACAACACAACGAACGGAATTTATTCTAGTGAATAATATTGACAATAAATAACAACATTTTCTTTTCGTGTTGCAGCGTAGCGTCGGAAAATGGAAGGTGATATGCATTGTGGGGTACGGGGTATTTATGGTGGAGGTACGGGTATTTATGTTGGAAGTACGGGTATATATGGTGGAGGTACGGGTATATATGGTAGGAATACGGGTATATAGGTGGAGGTACGGGTATATATGGTAAAGGTACGGGAATATGGTGGGGAGACGGGTATATATGGTGGGGATACGGGTATAAACTGTCCTTTTATAAAAATGAAAAACTTTCTCAGATTTAGGTTTTTTTTTGTACTCGGCTCGACAAACTAACTCTTCTGACACTTTTCAAAAACTCGTACACCCCGGAAAAATCGTCGAAAAATAGCAAAAAATACTTACAGTTTTGCAGAATTCTTGAAACAGTTGATTACTAAATAGCATTTAATAAATAAATGTCAACCGTCCACCAAAGGGTTATTTCTATCATCGACCGGGCAACGCAGCGAATGATTTATTGACTGAAGTCTGGCACAAGTTGGGTGCGTGCCATAATTTAATTTGAAATGGTTTTTTTTGTCTTTTCATGACTTTCGATTTGTTGTTTTTAATATTCTTTTGAAAGTTTTCAACTTAACTGCGAAAGAAAGCATGCGTTCGTGAAAACTCGTATATTCCACTGGATTTTTTTAATTTCAATTTGAAAATTTAGAAAAACGACATTGGCTGTTCACGTAACAAATTCAAAAGACAGAAACTTACCGAGAAAAAAAATAAAGTATCGATTAGGTTTTATTTTGGAAAATTAATTGTATGCAATGCTTGTAATCGAAATATTATGCGACTTGTACCTATTGAAATAAATATTACCTGGGTTGAATTAGTTAATATTAAAATGGGGAATTATTAATCGAAGTGAAGGAAAGATTAAATAAAGTTATCTAGAAATTACTAGAAAATCGTTTTCAATGATTTTCACGGTCCTATAGATTATGGAGCATTATTACGGGATCGCTTTAAATATTATCATCACGCAACGCCGGGTTTAACAGTCAGTTTTTACATAAAAATATATGTGTCTTAAAAAATCTTGTGAAATCCAACCGATGTAAAATCTATGATCGGGAAAACGTTGCCAACATCGCTTGACAGTAAAAATAAGTGAATATATGATTTCATTCGATTTCACGATCGTTGACATGTAACAAAAGAAGGCTAGCTTCTAGAATGCGCACAAAATAAGTTAGCTTAATGTAGCAGAGCGGCGTTTCGAATTCAGTTTCACAAAAGCAATTATTTTTAATCCTTATTACAGTTCATAATATGCGATGATTCATTCAAATGTTTCACTGGTGAATGAAATATTGTCGGCAATTTAAACTTTACAAATGTGTGCTTTTCTGAAATGAAACCGCAATTTTACATTCATCTGGAAGCTATTTGCTTGGAGTGCTTTGAAAGCTGTGTTTTAAATTATAGCGTTTCGTCTTGATCTGACCAAGAAATCGCACAGTAATTTAATGATTTACTGCCGCTTTAAATTTGTTTTCTCTCAAATTAATTGAATAATAATTTTCAATATATTCAATTTTATTTATTTTTTTCACCACTGCGTTCGACCGAGATGCAGTAGTCATTACGAGTTACTTAGAAGCGTGTGCCGTTTCTTTCCATTGGAGTGCAAAACAGACTCAAGTCTGTATTTTCGAGGTTTGCTCGGAATGAAAATTGGAAAAGAAACGTCACTAATTTACAGTAAAGGTAAACACATGGACACCCTGGAAGAATATGAAATATATAAAGCCACAAAATTCGACAATACCAACATTCTTAATGACAAACTAACACTAAAATCGAACATAATACACGACACAATAATTAACAGCACCCAAACACCCAATACTCACTAATCGTCTACACACATACTCACATTTCCATTTCATTTACCTACTATATAAATCATAAAATCTCGAAATTTAAATCAGTACTTCACAAACCACGACATAATACACAGTGCTTAGCATCATAATATTATATAGTGTTACGAATACTCAATGTGTGTTTTTAAAAAAATAATTAACCACACCTGAAGATGGCAACTCGTTGCTGAAACGCGTCGTGTAAATTCACAAGAAGTCACAAGACGGACATAATACAAGGTATTTCTAATACTTCATAATATTCATACAGTGACTCTAAAAATGTGTCACTAATTTGGTTTATTTTCGAATCGACGTAATAAATTGCACAAAATTTTCACAACAAATCAAAAATCGTTTCCTCGAAAGCAGCGCTCGTCGTAATATTTTGCGTCTCGTCGGCTGCTAATCCTTCAAACGGCGCAGTGTGTGACGTAAGCCGTACAAATTAATGAAAATTACTTTGTCTAATGACTGTACAATTAATGTATTACTGACTACACTCAGCGAAGCGGCGCTCTGTAAATTATTACGTACATTTAATTATTTAAAAATGTGTACCGCGTACAGGCGAACACAAAATTTCACTTTTGCTGAACAAATATTTACTTTATTATTATTGAAGATATACTTCTTTTGGCGCGTTATGGAAAAATGATGAGAGTGAATTTTTACGATGCGCGCGCATCGCGTCACGAAAATTTAACACCATGAAGTTAGTCGGAAGTTCATGATTTAATACCCTATTATCACCAGTCACAATGTGACAAGAGCGTTTTCAGTTTTGAATAACATTTATAAAAGCTATTGCTATACAAACGCTCGTTTATGCCGCTTTCGTTATTATATACTTAAAATTTATTTGAGTGTATTTTTAAATGTTGTCGTCGATTCTTTTTTTTTTATTTTAGAACTGCGCAGAGAAAGAAACAAAAGTATGCTTTCAAAAAATAAATAAATAAGACTTAAGTTGTTGATTAAAGTTTTTCTTGTGAAAATTCATAAAAGTTTTAAAGCTTAATAACACGCGAAAAACGATATAGGTATTTGAAAAAGGTCTTCAAAAGGTGAAGAGATTGCAGGCACAATATATTGCGAATGAAAATGGTCGATTTATATAAAAAAACATGCAAAGAATGACAAATAAATTTTATTTGTCGATGAAGATGATTTGTTTACTCGCTTATTTTTTGCAATTTAATATTCCGAAGAGCTACTATTGTTATCATGACTCAAAAGAGATTTTTTTATACCGAGTGGGATTCATAAAATATCGTATAAAGGACTGGTTCAAAATATTTAATATACCATTAATAATTAATTTAGCGCTATTTATTACAATTTTTATTTTTAAATTATCTACTTATTTAAGGCTGCAATATTTCAGAAACTATTATTATTATTATATATTATTATTATAAGCGCAGAAGCAGGGGTTAAATGGTGGAAGTACGAATATATGGTGGAAGTACGGGTATATGGTGGAAGTACGGGTATGAACTGTTTTACGAAAATGAAAAAACTCGTTCATATTTAAATATTTTATCGAATTTATTTATCTATAAATTATTATAAAAAAAATGGGTGTGTGCTTATGACCACACGACAGAAGTGAAAACGTCAGATTTTCTAATTTTTGATGTCATCTATTATAGCGCAAATAATTTATTACTAAAATACTAAAATTGTATTTTTAATTAATTCCATCTTGGTTTCAAAAAAATTATAATTATTGTCAAAGAAAGAATATAACAAAAATATATAAATAAATATCATGTAGAATTTAAAAAAAAAACGTCAAAAATTCTACGATGCAATCAGATTTCCGAACCGAGGTCCTTTTGCATACAACGCATTGACGCTGTTAACTGAGCTATTGACACATAAGTATACCTCGCCGTTTTTATGATATTCTTACGGTGCAAATTCTTACGCAAAACTGCGAACGTTTCCCATTTTTTCAGTACCCAGGTAAAAAATGCTTAACGCGCCTAAGGAAGGTAAACTAATAACTGACCAATAACAATCAACCACAATTTATTCGTTCATAAATGCGATAAACTGTTTTTGCCTCGCGTCAGCTTCAAACGGACCGTCGAATTTCTTAAATTAGGTTGCCTTTCGAAATTAGCGATCGCGACTGGAGACAGCGACAAAGCATTGATCAAACGCAACTGAATCAGTTCGGGACGGAGCGACAAATCGGCGTCTGCGCACGCGACGCGAGACACTAAGTCGTTGTCACCCGTCGCGGTCGGAAATTTCGAAGTTGAGAGAGAGAGGAAAAAAATCGGTCGGCTCAGTTCGAGATTCGAATGCGCATAACTCATCCCGGAACATCCTGTGCGATAATAGAAAGTGCTTTTATTCAGTGCAGGATTTACTGAGCGCACTGGAATATTTATGAAGAGAGATTTGTAACATTACATTTCGTCGACAACGCACCAGTGGCGTGCCAGCTGCAAAAATTTTGAAAATACGTCCACTTGTCCAGGAATCATCCAAAATACCCGAAAAACATCCAAAAAGACGAAAAATACCGACATGAAACTCCTTAACTATTTTATTTTGAGTATTTATTGCGTTGATCTGCTTGCATTTTTTTGGATCGAACATCATAGAAAAGTTTTATTCTTTTAATACAAATTATTTTCGATTATTAAATATTAATGGTTTTCGGGCCTGCGTAGGCCGTTTTCCATTGGTATTTTTAACCGAGGTGGTTCTCAGTTCGGTTTTTTTAATGTTTGTTACCTCAGAACTCCGTCATTTATAAAACGATTTAGAAAATTCTTCTTTTATTTGAAAGGATATACTTTCAGATTGGTCCCATAGAAATGTCATCAAAATCGGTTCAGTAGCTCGGCTGATTTTAATAAAAGTGAGTAACGGCGTGTGATTCTTTAAGGTAAATGTCACTTTTTGACACATCAGACAGCGTAAGAAAGTCAGTTTAATAAAAGTGAGTAACGGCGTGTGATTCTTTTAAGGTAAATGTCACTTTTTGACATTAAAAAGTAAAAAATAAAAAACTTTTTAACAAAAAAAAAAAAACCTCCTTCAAAAAGCCACTAACAAGAGGAAAATAATGAAATTTTGAGGTCTGCGCCAATTTAATAAAATATGAAGTCGATAAAAAAGTATAGTATAGTGATTAATATCTTCTTTTTAATCGACTTTATATTTTATTAAATTGGCGCAGACCTCAAAATTTCATTATTTTCCTCTTTTTAGTGACTTTTTGAAGGAGGTTTTTTTTTCGTTAAAAAGTTTTTTATTTTTTACTTTTTAGTGTCAAAAAGTGACATTTACCTTAAATGAATCACACGCCGTTACTCACTTTTATTAAACCGACTTTCTTACGCTGTCTGATGTGTCAAAAAGTGACATTTACCTTAAGGAATCACACGCCGTTACTAACTTTTATTAAAATCAACCGAACTACTGAACCGATTTTGATGAAATTTCTATGGGACCAATCTGAAAGTATATCCTTTCAAACAAAAAAAATATTTTTCAAAATCGGTTCATAAACGACGAAGTTATCCGCGAACACACATAAAACATATATACGGTCGAATTGAGAAACCTCCTTTTTTTAAAGTCGGTTAAAAAATAAAAAACATTTTAAAAGCGTAGCAGCTATGCCACTGACGTCAAAGTAGCGAGACTAGATATTTTTTTTTGTTGTGAAATAAAAAGTATTTGCGAACCAAATGAAACATCCATTTCAGTAAATATGAAAATATTGCGTCATAAAATAAAATGAAAGCCAAAGTAACTGCTCTATAATTCAGTTTGTCGTTTAAACGTTAAAATAATGGCTTAAATTAATTCAATTATGTTTGAAAAATAAAATTTATTCAGATTAAAAATTACCGTGAATTTCTAGGCTTTTTAAATTATTCAGTGCGTTATTTAAGCAAAAAGAATCACTAACTAACTAGGTACGTGTTTCAAAAACAGCTGGCACTGATCGCTATATATAAACGTAATATATAGCATGATCGAAAAGTAATTAAAACAAACGTCGCCATAAAAATTGCAGCTAAATAGTCGGATCTATTTACTGACAGTATTTTAAATCATTCTTACTCAAATTTCCAATACAATTTTTAGGCGTATTTTTTGAAGTAAAAACTTCTTTAGGCGCACTAGTGAACGAAAGTGAACCGTCACGCTCGGGTCGGTGACGCTGAATCGAGTTTACTCGGCTCCACTCGACATCAAGCGCACTCGGATCGGTGACCACGTTTACTGTCTAACAAGGAGTGCATGGTTTCAAGAATTACTTTTTTATTATTACGTATTATAATAATAAAATAATATTATGTACGTTTTGCATATAACCAAGTTTTCACTTCTGTCGTGTGGTCATAAGCACACACCCACTTTTTTATACCACTTTCCATTCTAAACCACATTTTCTTAGAAATGTTTGTTAAGATTAAAAAAACAATTTTTTTTATAGATACAGCTAGAAGTAGCATTTGTTTTTCTGTGACTACACATTAATGCTGGGTGTCTGATACAACTTTCAGCTTTATATTTAGCTTTAAGAATGTCATTTGTTTTCGTCTATAAAAAACTTTTTAACAAAAAAAAAACCTCCTTCAAAAAAAACTAAAAAGAGGAAAATAATGAAATTTTGAGGTCTGCGCAATTTAATAAAATATGAAGTCGATTAAAAAGTATAGAAGAGTGATTAATATCTTCTTTTTAACCAACTTCATATTTTATTAAATTGGCGCAGACCTCAAAATTTCATTATTTTCCTCTTTTTAGTGGCTTTTTGAAGGAGGTTTTTTTTTGTTAAAAAGTTTTTTATTTTTTACTTTTTAGTGTCAAACAGTGACATTTACCTTAAAGGAATCACACGCCGTTACTCACTTTTATTAAACCGACTTTCTTACGCTGTCTGATGTGTCAAAAAGTGACATTTATCTTTATCACACGCCTTTACTAACTTTTATTAAAATCAGCCGAACTACTGAACCGATTTTGATGAAATTTCTATGGGACGAATCTGAAAGTATATCCTTTCAAATAAAAAAAAAATTTCTAAATCGGTTTATAAATGACGGAGTTCTGAGATAATAAACATAAAAACAAAATACAACCGAATTGAGAACCACCTTATCTTTTTGAAGTCGTTTATAAATAAAAAAAAAAACTCACCGTAATCGGAGTCGTCGGAGAAGACTTCGTGGCCGTTGTCGTGATCGAAGTCGATGTCGGTGCAACTGGAGTCCGTGTCGGTGTCGAGCAGGTCGGTCGAATGCATGTTCTCCGAATCCTCGACCATGTTGTTTTTGTCGTCGCCAATGGCGTTGTCCATCACCAAATTATTTTCGTTGTGCGCATGCGTGCACGCCGCTTCGTTCTCATCGCCGGCCAATTTGCTGTACTCCTTGCGTGCCGGTCTCGTCTCTACAGAAATTCGAATCAATATAAATACATATTGTTCATAAAATTGATCTTAAAAATTGCAATCTGTTGAACATTTAGTGGAAATGACGGAGTAGATGTCGCGCCCTGAGGGTAACACTTAAAATTAGAAATTGTTGATTTTCACATTTTTTCCTATAATTGTGAGAGACCTTCCTTCGTGCCGAATTTCAAGATTCTAGGTCAATGATGAGTAAGTCAGTGAGTCAGTATTAAAATACGTAGGGCCGTATATCTTTTTAGTGTATTTGCCATATGGCACATACACTATTGGCGTCGGTCGGATGGCGGGACCTAGGGGTCGGACCAAAATTTCTCGACGTTTCATAGCCTCCTGAACACTTTGGCACCATTTTTGGAAATGTCTATTTATATATGTATATATATATATATATATATATATATATATATATATATATATATTTATATATATATATATATATATGTGTGTACGGGCAATAAATTTCGAAAGAGTTAATTGATTTTGATGAAATTTGGTAGGCACGTTGAAATCCATCACCGCAAGAAGCCTATTTAAAATGGGCCCAATCGGACCATTTTAAGGGTGGTTTTTAGGGGTTGAAAAATGTTTTTGGGCCCAAAAATGCCGAAAAAATTCTCAGAATCGTTTCAAAATTGAAATTTAACCCTTTAGTAACGATTAAAATGTGCTGCTAAAATTTTAATAAAATCGGCCTGACAGGACCGGACTTACAAATTTTATGAAAACACTAGTTTGCGGATAGTGCTTTACTTACTGAAGGGTGTATTTAATTTGGCACCGAGGTTGCATTGATAAAAATATTAAAATTAAGAAAAAAAATATTATTTTAAGGGATGTATTAAGGGGTTAAATTTTTTATTTTATTTATAAACAAACTTAAGTTCACATAATAAAGCCACAATTCCAGTATTAGCAAATACACTATATTGTCGGCAGGGTTTTGGCACTGCGACCCGAGTTTTTATTGCATTGAGTTAGGAGCTTGAATTTTTAACATTGGAAATGTTTATGTTCGTATATGGGGGCAGAGTTACGAGTTTTTGTTCAAGGCCAAAAGACAACGGTGTCGCGATCAAGTGAGGAGCAATCATGCAAAATTGAACAATTGTAATTTTTTCGAAATGTGTTTTATATCATGTCTAGTTGATTGAGAGGTATTTGCGACGATCTGCGGTGTTATTTTTGAGCAAATGTTAATAAATACTGTAGAAAAATCCATTTAAAAGTTAAATAATCAAGCAAAAGTGAACGCGTATATAACACAAGAATAATAGGGTTATTCCTGACAAAACTAAACAGTGCATTGATAAATATTGTGTGTATAATAAACAGTTAATTATGTTTCATATATGCTGTTATCATTTCCAATGTCCTCGATGGTTGCAACGATTGCGAAATCTGTGAATTTTTACAAGACTATAAGGCTGTAAGACTTTAGTATTTCGACTTGATACGTCTAGCCAAATGATATTGACGGACAGACGGCCAACAAAGTGACCCCACAAGGATTTTCATCTAAAAACAGAAAAATGAAATCCCCTCTATAATTGATTTCTTGGAGATAATTATTGAAATATAAAAATAAGATAAAAGTTAAATATAAAAAAATCACCGATATAGTGATCGTCTTTTTGATTTAAAAGTCATGAAATCATACGCCTAAAGTACGTAGGTGAGTGTTTCGAGTGGAAGCAAGGCAGCTTTATTTTGTGATATAAAATATAAGGTGCACGAAGGTTGCGACTTTGCCTTTAAGACGTGTTAAATATTCATACGCTGTTTACAAACAAACTTTCTCTTCTATCGTTCCTTTTTCTCTAATCACCGACAAAACTCAAAGCTTAAGAAACAAACAACACGGCGCCGCGTTCTCAGAAATACGTTTCTCAAATTTGCACTTTATTATGAAATTCAAAATGTAAAGAAAATACAAAATAATGCAGCTTTCTCTCGCGTTTCGCTGCTCACTTATTATTTTTTAGGAAAAAAATAGAAAACCGTTCAACGTACAAAACAAGCTCTCGTTAATACAAAAAAAAATGGGTGTGTGCTTCTGACCACACGACAGAAGTGAAAACTTCAGATTTTCTAATTTTAAAATATATATACCTATATATATTTTTAATCACACAGTTTAATCATAAATATATTAAAATCGACCTATACAATTAAACTTAATGAATATAATACCTTAACGATAATATTAAGTTTTAGTGTCATCTGTTAGCGCACTTGTGAACTACCAATGACTTTTTACTCGTATTAAGTTTTTAGTGTCGTCTATAAGCACACTTATGAACTACACACTTTTACCAACATATTGCAAATACGAGTTCGTGTTTGAGCCGAGTTGCCCCAATTGTCACCGTCGGGTGCGTTTCACATCACTGTCGTTAACTGCCCAGGAAAAGCGCGCCTAAGGAAGTTTTCACTTCAAAAATAGTCGGGTAAAAAGACATTAAAGTTGCGTATGCCTAAGATTAACATATTTTTACCCGGCTAATTTTCAAAATGAACGTTTGTTTTGTACTGTTGTGCCAGTCGTAAATTCATAATTATTAAAGTAAATTAAAAAAGCATAATGACATTATTTGGAATCGTTCCGCGCAGTACCTTGTTTGTGGAAATATAAAATTTAATTTAGGTACAAACATACGAACATTTGCGGTGAAAAACATTACTTTCTTTGACAAATGAAAAATAAACTATCGAACAAGTAAGGCGACCAACTGCAGAGTCAAATTACGTCAATAATTTCATGGACGGCGAGAATTTAAGTTTTTTTAAATTTTGTATACATTTTACGCGTCCCTGGGTGCTGATTATTGCGATCACGTGTTTACGTTCAACAATCACAAACATTATTAGGGCGCAGATAAGGTCGAGGCTTTGCCTGTAGTCACAGCTTAACCTTAAATTATTAACGAACAAAGGACGTGCGTCGCGGCGCAATTAGAGTCACGTTCAAAATAAACATTCCTTTTTCGAATTCGTTCGAATAGGTATATTTATTATTAACGCATACTATAAATGTTGTTAATTATGACCGCTGTTATTGAGCGTCTATAATTTACAATATGTATAAAAAAAACTTATGTATAATGCGGATAATAAGAGCGTTTATCTATACTAATATTATAAAGAGGAAAAGTGTGTGGGTTTTGCAGGGCTTTGATGAATCAATCAATCAGGACAAGTCTTTTTATCCAAGTGTGCAAGCTTTCACGGCCGGCATTGTTCCAAGTCTTCATGGTTTCCGGGCTTGTAGGCCGTGGTCCGGTGGTATTTCTACCTGTCGTTTCGTCTACAACTGCGGTAGACATTCTCAAAGGCGATGTGGCAGCGGTCGAAGTGTCCTCCTTGGCGGCTCACAGATCAGTGTGACTGACTGACTGACTGACCTGCGAGTCGTCAAGGAGGACACTTCGACCGTTGCCACATCGCCTTTGAGAATGTCTACCGCAGTTGTAGACGAAACGTCAGGTAGAAATACCACCGGACCACGGCCTACAAGCCCGGAAACCATGAACACTTGGAACAAGTCTTTTTAAATAATATTTAATAGTTTAGTGCGTTTCGTGCTTAGAATCGGCTATGAAATTTACATTTTAAAAATCACAAAAAATAATATTTTGGGTTAATAAATATAACTTCAAAGAAAAACTGATCTTTTTGTTATTTATTTAGGTAACTGAAATGAAAACAGTAAATTAATGCCATTAAATATTTTTAGTAAAAGCGTTATTTGAATAATATCTGTCTCCAGTTATTCCGAAGGGATTTGTGAAAATGTAAATATTTTATTTGCTTTACAAATTTACGAGCTTACAGAAATTTCTTGAATAATGCCTATGTAGGTACTTATTTAATGCCGTGACGTCATTTGATAAATTACCTGCTGTATTACTTTTAATCTTACTAGCTTTTACCCGCTGCTTCGCTCGCGTTAATTTTGGCTTTGTCTTATCTAGCCCGATCGCAGTCGGATAAAAAGTGGTCTAAATTATTTCGGTATCCATTCAGTGTGTACCAAGATTTATCAAAATCGGTTCAGCCATTCTCAAGCTGTGACGACATGAACAGACGGGCTTGAGAATGGCCGAGTGTGTAGCAATGCTGTTGTTTACATGGCGTTGCTATTACAAGTCCCCAGTTCTCGGGTTCTAGTCCGAGAGCTGGTAAAAGTGTCAATTGGATTTTCAATTTATTATTAAAAAAAAATAATGAATTGAAAATATGAATTGGTGCTAGGCCCAAATAACCTTAGCTGTTGGTGGTCTTTAAAACACAATTTAACAATGACATGAACAGACAGATACAATTTCTGGAAACACTTTTCTGCATTTATTTTTTATTGTGGATTATAGACGCGTCGACAACTTAGATCATTAGCGTCCTCTTTTCTGCAACAAAACTAAATTACAGACAGCAGAGGTCCTGTTACTATTTTATAATATTTATTTTAATTTTTCATTAATATCTATTAATTATTATTACTTGTTCAACAAAAATTAACAAAATTTTTGAACAATAAAAATAATTTGCTGTCTGTTCAAATTGTCAGTATAGGTAAATTATTTATCAACCTAGTAATTCTTATTTCATAAATGAAACACAGAATTTCCAAAATAAACAAAAACGTATTTTAAATTTTGAAATGAAAATTGTTTCACAGCAAATAATAATGATTCGAACAAATATTTACCTTTCCCGTTTGCTTCGTGTTTCAACAATCCAAATAAAATTATATAACAAAATGTTACGTAAAAAAATTAGGATAACTTTATGGAATTAATATTTAGGTAGGTATAAGCAATTTTCATATTCGAAAAAAATTTCTATAGAACAATATTTTCATTGTTTAATTAATTTAATTACAACAGAAAAACATTTTCTCGTTTACAAAAAGAAAAACTTTTAAACTCGACTATCTCAAATTATTAATGTAAAATATTTAATTAATTTCTGTTTAATGGACAAATCACTTTTTAGTTTTTTACCGCATAAAATAATATTAAATAAAAAAATATGCCCAATAAATCATTTTTGTCGTATTTTTTGTATCATAACAAAAGAAAAAATTCGACTGATGACCAGTCCTATACTTCCCACCTAGTAAATATTTACTAGGTGGGAAGTATAGGACTGGTCATCAGTCGAATTTTTTTTCTATGTTATCCACTACATATTTACATTCGGTCTTATGGACCATAGCCTACTACAAAATTGTAAATGTTCTCAATGTTATTTTCCTTATGTTCGGGTCTACCATTCACACACTGTAAATTGTGTTTTAAAGACCACCAACAGCTAAGGTTATTTGGGCCTAGCACCAATTCATATTCTCAATTCATTATTATTTTTTTTTAATAAATTGAAAATCCAATTGACAATTTTACCAGCTCTCGGGCTAGAACCCGGGAACTGGGGACTTGTAATAGAGGAACCATGTAAACAACAGCATTGCTAAACGCTCGGCCATTCTCAAGCCCGTTCACACACTGTATAGAGGTACCTCCATCTGTAAGTAAATTAATATTCTCGATGGCAGTGTATTGTAGGACTGTTCTTGATGACGTCATAAAGGGAACAATTTTGAAATTAAATTAAAACAGCGGATAATGTAATCCGACGTCGGAAGAGTTTATTACATAACGACTCTGAAACATCGCATAAAAGTTCGCGTGTGCACTGTTTCGGTCCCGGCGGTGTCCCGGCGACGTCCCACCAGAAGCGGCGCTTTGCCACACTTCGCCGCAGGGCCGCTGTTTTATCAGACGCGACAATTTCGGTTAAAAATGTTTCATTTGTCTAAAAACGTTTTCCAAATAAATATCTAAGCTTTTAAGAACGCATCAATATTTGATCTCGAGTAGTGATAATAGCAACAGGACCTCTGTCTGTACAATCGTTTTCTTGCAGAATTTTTCGGGTATTTACTATGACACTTATAGAAGAGGCAACGTGTTTTCGTCTGCCCTTCAGGCCCGGAGTTAGGGGCCTAGGGCCCCTAGGCACTTGACAGTTGGGGGGACCCTAAGCCAAAAAAAATGTGAAAAGAATGAAAAAAATTAACTGGAACATTTTTGGACTTTTTTATAATTTCCATCCGCCCTGGCCGGGGCCCTCTCGACGGCTGGGCCCCTAGGCCGGTGCCCTGTCGAACTAGGCAGAAATCCGAGCCTGCTGCCCTTTTTGTATCAAATTACTCGGGTCATTTTATTAAAATTTGGTGCTCAAACTTGAAGTATAGGATATTTTTTAACCGACTTCAAAAAAAGGAGGTTCTCAGTTTGATCGGTATGTATGTCCACGATTATATCGAGAACCGTTGATAATATTTCGATACGGTTTTCACTAATCGAATAAGCTATTGTCAATTACGTATAAAAAATCTCAATATTTAAATCGGTTCAGTAGTTTTTTTATCTGGCTGCGATCGGGTTAACATAATTGATTTCTGTCAACATTTTTTTCGTAACCCCCGGATAACAACTAATTATATAAACATTTTGTCTGTTTTAATTTGTCAAATTAATACATTTTTCAACAAAGATCTATGATTTAGTTTCAGAGGCGCCAGTAAAGCTGTTGACGATCGACCCGCCTATGATTCCCAAGAGTTCATATTAAAACAAATGAAAAACGAGTATCTGTTTTAAAATATCATGATTGGTTTGTTTCTCCGCCGCGTTTTTTGTTCACCAGGCGTGACATCACAGCGTTCATTTAAACGGATTATTTATTCGCCGATTTTTATAAAAAAAAACACCACCCCACCTCCTTCGAATATCTTTGGTGTGAATTTATGTTGAACTTTAAATGAGAATAGAGCCTAGAGAGGGGGAGTCAAATAAGTCGGTCCTGTATAGCCGTACACTAAAAGTGTATGAATTAATTCGACTGATATTTTGTTCACAGAAACCGTCCGCACAATTCATTGGCGTTGCATCTGCAAAGATTGTTTGTCATGTATTTTATTTTGTATTGTCTGGCTGTATTTTCGCCCGCGGCACAAATTAGCGTTCACGCTTCCGCAAACAGCGCATCTATTGTTCAAAACTCGTTCACAATATTTGTTCAAAACTTCTCTGATAAACAATGGCGGCGCTTTTATACTATACTGTATATTTATAACTATATTAAAATATACCGAAAGCGTATTTAGAAAGGCGAACTTTTTGAAAAAGCCGCACACAGAAATTTAACAAAACAAAATGTGTAGTCGTAAATAATTAATGTCCTCGAATGAGAAAATTTAATATTGAATGAATTTTGAAAAAATCTTTTTATAACAAATTGTTCTTTACAAATAAATGTACGTACAAAGTTTTTCAATTATGCCTCTTTTCATTCGATACTCATTGCAGAAAATGAGGGGGTTAATATCTCATTTTTTTTAAATGGCTGCGATCCTTCATTGAATGCCGTTCGTGCTTGACCTTGAAGCACCTGCTTTCAATAGAGTCAACACTTTGAGCAATTATAATTCACAAGCAATATTTTTTTATAAGAGGCGCACAGACGTTCACGAAAGTACCAATGAAAGAAATATACTTATGTATAGGGTAAACGTATCAGTTCTCGATCATCAAACCTGTGATCGAATACTTTTGAAGTATAATTTCAATGATTTAAAACGGATGTAGATAAAATACAACGGAAGTAGCCGTTTTTTTATTAGTGATGGAGATGGAACTGATGAAAAATAACAAGAACACGGTGGTCGGAAAGTGGTATCTTTCGGAAACTGGTATCTTTACTCTTAAGTCTACACCACTATTTATTTCGTCTGGATGAGCCTTCTATAATAAAATATATACATTTAAACGGTCGGTTTATCTTCGAGATATAGGTCTAGTTGAAACACTGCAATCGTTTTTAAGGTAAATGCGATATGATCCGTCATCTAAACCTCGTGTGATTTTGTGTTATTTTTATCAAAGCCGATCTCTTCTTCTCTCTTCTGTGATAGATTGAGCAAACTGCTGCACGTCCAGCATTTTATACATGTTCTTCCGACTGATGAATCGGTATAATCTCCCAACATGACTGAAGTATACGCCGGGAGAAGAAGATCCGGGTGGCACAGGGTTGTCGTATGCCCGCCCCCCAACCGAGGAGCAACACTATACACACAAGGACCCTGAACGGCAGCTGCTGCGCGAGGGAAGATCCCGTGACCCGCACTGCGAAGGGACGACGACGTGTGTTGCAGGCAGCTTCTGTTATAATTAATTTAAACTCAAGATTATATGCATATAGGTACTATAATACAAAGATAAAATTATGTGTATATACCTACATTGCATATACTATATATTTAACCAGATACAGGTGTACTCACTGTACGTATAGACGACGAAACTATACGAAACTGCTTCAGCAGTTTTTTATATCCTTCCCTTAAAAATGTTCTGTTCTATACAGAGTGTCCCAAAATTGCTGGGAGACAAAGCTACCACGTGTAGTAAAGGTCAAAATAAGTCGATTGGACCCAATTTATTTATATACCAAAATTTACCGTTTGCCCGTGAGAAGAGTTCAAAGTTTACATAAAAAAACACATTTTTGTACGCTGTTCAGAAATGAGTGAAACAAATTGAATGAAATTTGACAAAAGTGCATTTTAGAGGATTACTCTCCTTTCGGTAATCAAAGAGACCCAAAAGAAATTGTAGAAGGGTTAAAACCACCCTCACCCCCCTGACATTTTTTTCAGAACTTTCTTAGGGGTGCTAATACGGTTCTCAAATGTTTTTAGCGAGAAGACTGATTAATTATCTTCATTTTGTTACTCTTGTAAAAATTTCGTATTCCGCATAGTTCCGAAGGAAAAAATGTTTTCTTAAATAATGCTAACAGATTCCTAGTACAAGTTTAATAAAATTGTGATATAAAATTTTATATACAAAATTTTATGTAAACTTTGAACTCTTCTCACGGGCAAACGGTACATTTTGGTATATAAATAAATTGGGTCCAATCGACTTATTTTGACCTCTACTACACGTGGTAGCTCTGTGTCCCAGCAATTTTGGGACACCCTGTATAAAAAACCGCATCAAAATCGGTTCACTCATTGACTGCAGATACACAGACACCCGAGTCGAAACACATAACACCCCTCTTTCTTAAAACATATAGCCAAGAAAAAACGCAAATTGTAGACTTCTGCGAGAATTTCTTGTCAAGTTAAATTTTGGGAACAAGTGAGCGGGGTCAAAAAACTTTTGATCCAGCCGTAGAGTCGAATGTTCACAAACACGAGTGTATCCACATTTGAACACAAACAAACCCCGCTAGGCACCTGTGTAGGATATTCTCTCCATCTCTCACTATCTAATCCTCTTCTAGTTGTGCGAGTCGTCTCTCCTAAACACGAGAGCAGTTTGTAAACCGCCTACAAATCAAAACTTAATGTAACCTGCTATTTGTCCGCTACACATATTTGTTAACTCTCAACTGACTTTAATAATATAATAATATTTAACCCTCCTCTGAACTAAACTAACTGCGTGAATTATCTACGAGAACTCAGTTCTGTAAGTCGCTCGCTGCCATAAATTATTCTCAACTATTTTAGTGAGACCTTCGATCTAATCATCGATTAAAGTACATTAAATACGGTAAATTAATAGATTTATACGGCTGAATTGCAATTGAAAATTTTTGTTGGAAAGCAGCCAATTATATAATTGATTCGAAACATATTGGAAAAAATCATTTTACCAACCATAGTCACAGTCAGGATTTTAACCTGAACCTTTCCACTTTCGCGGCGGAATGAGCTTACAATTACTCAACCGTGACATGATTACTAATCTAACATTCTTAGTACAAGCGAGAGGTCATCATGATGAGCTCTGCGAGCCCGACTACACTCGAGGCCTCGTTTTTTTGTTGTCGCTAATTTAGTGGGAAAATAAAAATATCTCTACGGTAATTTAATAGAAAATTAAATGAAATTTTAATACAGCTGAAAATAAATAAACGAGTACAATTTTATAAAAGCTGCAGAACTCGGAGACAGAGGAAAATGAATTTTCTACAAAAAAACGCCGGTGAGTCATATCAGACATTGCCGTAATGTAATTTCTCTGTTTTTTGTTTCAACCGGCTGACAGATTGTCAGCGTTCAGACTGCAGCAGGCTGACAACAACATATACACAGACTGGTTCATAAAAGTCTGTCATTTCGTTGTATACATTGCATCGGTTCCAATTTTTAATTAATAGATTAATTTTCAATGTACAAATTAAAAGTTAAAATCTTTCAAAAAAACGTCTTCTTTTTGTCTGAAATTAGATGACAAAGAAACGAAATTTTTAAAAATCTTCATTATTGCCACTATATTTTGTTATGAAAGAATCAATGAACTAAGGGCTTGAGAATGGCTGAGCGTGTAGCGGTGCTGTTGTTTACATGGCATTGCTATGGTTCCTCTATTACAAGTCCCCAGAGCTGGTAAAAGTGTCAATTGGATTTTCAATTTATTATTAAAAAACAAAAAATGAATTGGTGCTAGGCCCAAATAACCTTAGCTGTTGGTGGTCTTTAAAAAACACAAATCAAAGGACAAAAAAGAATAAGAGATATATATTTATCCAAGTGTGTAGGTAAGCTTTCACGACCGGCATTATTCCAAAGCTTGTAGGCCGTGGTCCGGTGGTATTAAACCTGACGTTTCGTCTACAACTGCGGTAGACATTTTCAAAAGCGATGTGGCAGCGGTCGAAGTTCGAACTGTGCCACGTCGCCATTGAAAATGTCTAGCGCAGTTGTAGACGAAACGTCTGGTAGAAACTAGAAATACCATCGGACCACTGACTAAAAGCCCGGAAACTATCAAGATTTGGAGATATTTATTTATAAATATTTAATTTTTATATTATTATTAAAAATTCACAGATTTCGCAATCCTTGCAACCATCGAGGACATTGGAAATGATAACAGCATATATGTGTTATGTATTCAATGTACCTCTTATATAAGATATCGAAGATATCATTGCAATAAATAAATCCTATTAATGAGACAGGCAGTCATGAGCCAGGCAGCTACACCACTGCATCTTTTAAAATAGTTTCAGCACTTTTGTATTATAAATGTTACATTATTATAATATCTAAAATTAAATATAATAATTATCAAATACTAATTATCTTTATTTAAAACATATCAATATGAAACATAATAAACTGTTTATTATACACACAATATTTATCAATGCACTGTTTAGTTTTGTCAGGAATAACCCTATTATTCTTCTGTTATATACGCGTTCACTTTTGCTTGATTACTTAACTTTTAAATGGGTTTTTCTACAGTATTTATTAACATTTGCTCAAAAATAATACCGCAGATCGTCGCAAATACCTCTCAATTAACTAGACATGATATAAAACACATTTCGAAAAAAATTGCACTTGTTCAATTTTGCATGATTGCTCCTCACTTGATCGCGACACCGTTGTCTTTTGGCCTTGAACGAAAACTCGTAACTCTGCCCCCATATACGAACATAAACATTTCCAATGTTAAAACATTAAATCGAAAATATTGTACGTGCGAGTTGAGAAAGTTCTCATTTTCAATGTTTAATCGTGTGAATGGTTTTATGCAGGCATGTGTTTAAAAAAAATTGTAAAATACTTCGCTTTCAGTTCACGTACTTACTGTAAAAGTCAACGAATAAAGGCATTAGAGTATGTTTAAAGTACCTGTACAGTGTACATACATTGCATGTACTATATATAGGTATGTAGAAATACTGTTTTAAAAGCTTTTCTTGTACAAAGCTCCAGTGCAAACAGAAAGCCCCCTACATTGAACAATTTAATTTTAAAACTTTACCAATTTACTTCAACATTTTCAGGTAGGTTTATTTTTAAAAATCGTTTAACAGTTAATATATTTAACGGTCCGTTATTTTTTAACCTCAACGACCGAACAAAGTGGAAAATTAAACTTGCGTTCGACCTATCAAAAAAGCCCGTGGACATGACCTGAGATCAAAGAACTAAATAATTTCAGACGTAGAGGAAATTCGATTTTATCAGTTGGAATTTTTATATTGGAATTGGAAAATGAAATAAATTAAAAATAAATGCACATAACTAGCAGTTGCTGCAGCTGCAGTGAAATTATTTCAATCAACTTTTGCAGCAGAATAATAATACTGTGCAAATATAATAGAGAATTAAAAAAAAAAATAAAAAGAGGAAAATTATAAAATTTTAAGGTCGACGCCAATTTATTAATTACTATAGAAACTATATTTATATATACCTACTACTTCTATATTATTAAAGTGGCGCCGACCTCAGAATTTTATTACTTTCCTCTTTTTAGTGGCTTTTCATTTTGAAGGTTTTATTTTTTTACAAAGTATAAGAAAAGTTATTTTTTACTTTTTGGTAGCAAACCAAATAAAAAAAATTCGACTGATGACCAGTCCTGTACTTCCCACCTAGTAAATATTTGCAAAAAATAAACACTCTTTTTTTTTTTATTCTTTGACTAGGCTCAAATAACCTTAGCTGTTGGTGGTCTTTAAAACACAATTTAATTTTTATTCTTTGAAAAAAGCATGGCCCTCTTTTTTGTTTGGTGATCTACTGATGGCTAGCTTAATATAGCAAAAATCATGGTTACCTTGATTTACGTACAATTTTTATTTTTTTTTGAAAAATATTTTTTTTCTCGAAAACTATACATTTTAGAGAAAAAAATATTTACATTTTTTCATATTATAACATCTAGAATTCATTTATATTTTTTTTTACCTATGTTAATACGTGACATTGAAAACGTTTCTTTTGAATATCTCAGGATCCACTGAAACGATTTGACTCAAAATCTAATCAGATCTAAGTTAAAGGCTGATAAACACAATAGAACAATCGGCATGCCCGTATGTTGTTCCGTTCTTAAGATATCGAAGGCGAAAAATTGACCACATACACACATACACACATACACACATCACACATCACATACAGACATCAGTCCGAAAATGATCTTAAACGATTGCTAAGATCTCAAAACGTGAAATCTGTTAAAATCTCAGAATATTTTTTTCGGACTAAATCCATTACTTCCCTACCATAGTAGAGGTGGGAAGTAAAAACTACTGAACCGATTTAAGTAAAATTTATGTGGAAATCATCAAAATCGGTTCACAAATGCATTATATTAATAATGATAACAATTGAATACTAAATAGACGACAGTGTGGTCCTGTGGTTAGCGTCGCAGTCTCTGGATCAGACTGTCGTGGGTTCGAATCCTGCCTCTGCTCATGGATGTTTTGTGATGTCATTTAGATTTAAGTGAGTTATGTTATTTGATGTAATCAAGACGCTAATGACCTAAGTTGACTACGCGTCTATAATTTACAATAAATAAATATCTAAATAAATTGAATACCGACCACATTAAGACTTATATTATATGAATTAACACTCGCATGTAGTGAAAATCTATTGATTCTGAAGCATATAAGGAGAATATTAATTTAGCAATCATGTCACGGTTGAGTAGTGTAAGCTCATTCCGCCGCGAAAGTGGAAAAGTTCAGGTTAGAATCCTGACTGTGACCACTGGTTGGTAAAATGATTTTTTCCAATATGTTTCGAAACAATTATATAAGTGGCCGCTTTCTAACGAAAAATTTCTCACTTAAATTTATATTATCTCAAAAATTCTAAACAGAAGACAGAAAGCAATAAATCGATTCTGGATTTGAAGACGATCGACAAAATATCATTTAATTTTTTACGTCGGACCGCAGATATAGTTTGCACAGTAGTGTACGCATTTCAGTCGAGTAAAGCTATATTTTATGGAGAAAGACCTAGTATCTATGATTTTCTCTTTACATACCGTTCCATGCATGAATTCATTCGTTTGCAAAGTTCGCTTTGATATTAGCTCCGTCTCCTTTCATTCTTTCATCTTCTCTCTTACTTCTTGTATGCAAAACGTATATCTGTTGTGCATTGGCCCTATAAGATTGCGACTCCCTGAAACCTTCTCCGCTTCTATCTACTAGCAGTACAGGCTCCGCGCTGCAGTTGCAGTTGCACGTACTGCAAATGCTATTTTTGTACTGCAGTGTTAAAGTTATGATTTTAGATAACATAATAATACACAATGTTATAAAAACTTTTTAACAAAAAAAACCTCCCTCAAAAAGGCACTAAAAAGAGGAAAATAATAAAATTTTGAGGTCTGTGCCAATTAAAATATGAAATTGGTTAAAAGAAGATATTAATCACTATACTATACTTAATCGACTTCATATTTTAATTGGCACAGACCTCAAAATTTCATTATTTTCCTCTTTTTAGTGCCTTTTTGAGGGAGGTTTTTTTTTGTTAAAAAGTTTTTATTTTTTACTTTTTAGTGTCAAAAAGTAACATTTACCTTAAAGAATCACACGCCGTTACTTACTTTTTTATTAAAATCAGCCGAACTACTGAACCGATTTTGATGAAATTTCTATGGGACCAATCTGAAAGTATACCCTTTCAAATAAAAAAAATTTTTCAAAATCGGTTCATAAACGACGAAGTTATCCGCGAACACACATAAAACATATCCACATAAAACATAACCACATAAAAAATATAACGGTCGAATTGAGAAATTTCTTTTTTTTGAAGTCGGTTAAAAAACACGCTTTAATGGTAAACTGAATTAAAAAGTAAAAAATAATTTTTATTGTGAAAAAGCGTGGGGTGCTTTGTACCATATTTTCATACTTTATAACAACTGATATCGAGCACCCCTCGCTTTTTTACAATAAAAATTATTTTGTACTTTTTAGTTCAGTTTACCATTAAAGCGTGTTTTTTTAGTTTTTTAAATTATAATTTATTTTTGATTTTTAGTCCTGGAGATCCTGGTCTGCAGGATAATGGGACAAACTTATTGAATTATTGCATTGTCATCGGTCCTTGATAAGTGTGCAAAGTTTCAGTTCAATCTGAAATTTTGAAGTGGGTGAAAATCGCGTTCAAAGAATCAGTTACTTACATACATACATACATACAGGTGGAACTAATATAAGCGTGTTAAAAAAACTGAAACTCATACTTAATTGACCATAAAAATTGAAAACGAATAAAAATAATTCGTACTTATAGTTTCTTTTTGTAATCCAATAATTTCAAGAATTATTTATGTTAATCGAATTATAGTCGCCGTTTAATTATGATAGCTCTTTTAAAAATATGTTTCATTATTTATGTAAAACGGTAAATTAAAATTCTGACAACGATTGATTACCTTTTTCCTATTTTCAATTAATTTGAAATGCATTTTCAAACGATTCGAATTCTGAAATTGGCATCAATTTGCATAAATTACTAAAGTAAATAAATTATTACGCATTTCGCCGTTCAAATTTATTAGAGGGCAGACGGCGAGGTTTTGGTAAATAATTTTTGTAAATTATAAACTGCGATTCTATAAAAAGGAATGTTCTTTTTTACCCGACTGCGCCAGAAGGAGGGTATTGTTTTTCGAGTGTATGTATGTATGTATATTTCTTTATCACGCTCTGTAGCCTAAACGGCTTGACGGATTTTGAAAAATGAGGTGTCATTAGATTCGTCTGAATCCCCAGAGTGACATAGGGTATATGATGTCACGGAAAATTCAATATGGCGGACGCTAGACGCCATTTTGTCAGAATGCAAAAGTAATTTTCTTTCTAAATACATTGATATAGGTACCAAAATCAAAACAAAAGAAAGGTTTCGTTGACATTTCAAATAGGGTACATGACGTCACGGAAAATTCAATATGGCGGGCGCTAGACGCCATTTTGTCAGTACGCAAAAAATCGGTAAAACCCTGTGTGTGGGGTATCAAATTAAAAGGCTTGATGAGTAGATTCAACTAAAAAGAAGGAAATAAATTTTTTTTTAAGAAACAAAAAACCCGACATGCAGTCGGAGGCATAGTAGTAACAAATTGAACAGAAATACCTCCGACTGCATGTTATCATTTGATCTTGTTTCCATCTTTTATGTACGATTTTTACGCAGTCGGGTTTTTTGTTTTTTTAATAAATTTTTTTTCTAAAATTATTATCAACGGAAAAATCTCATTCACACCAAAATGTAGCTTTTGAACTTTGAAGAGTATAATTATCGTTAATTATCATTGACTGCTGGACAATTTATTATGTAATTAAATTTGTCGCATGCATAGACAAACAAACAACTGCATATTGTAATATGGACTGTCGAAACGTTATAAATTTAATCAAGTTTTTATTATTAATTAATTAATTACGTTGAACTGACACTGCAGATTATAATGAAAATAACTACGCTCCATTAATGTTATATAAATAATAATTGAGCGCCCGAGGGACTTTTAATTATTATATTGTGTTGTCTGTCTGTCGTCGCCACAGCAATTTGCAGCCGAATGACCTTGACATTTCCATAATTGGCTGCACTGCAAGAAACAAAGCCACGCGATCTTTTCATAAATGAAATATCATTTTCGCTGTTCGTTTTAATTATTTTTATGCATCCTTTCACTAACAAGGCAGTAGTCATAAGGGGTCATCAGGATTCAACCCCCTCCCACTCGAAATGTTTCCAAAGATCAGAGTTTACCTGCTAGATTTTTTAAAATTATAGTGCCGGAACCCGGAAAACAGGGTAGTAAGAAAATATGTCGGACTCACAAAGTTTTTTTTCTGGCTCCGGCTTTGTTATTTAACTGAAATATGAAAAAAAACATCACTTAAATGAAAAAGGCACTCGAAAAATAAAAACGTTAATTTTTCGGAAAAAATAGCCCTCTTTTTAACCGACTTCAAAAAAAGGAGGTGGTTCTCAATTCGTTTTTTTTTTATGTTTGTTACCTCAGAACTCCGTCATTTATAAACCGATTTAGAAATTTTTTTTTTATTTGAAAGGATATACTTTCAGATTGGTTCCATAGAAATTTCATCAAAATCGGTTCAGTAGTTCGGCTGATTTTAATAAAAGTTAGTAACGGCGTGTGATTCCTTAAGGTAAATGTCACTTTTTGACATATCAGACAGCGTAAGAAAGTCGGTTTAATGAAAGTTAGTAACGGCGTGTGATTCCTTTCAGGTAAATGTCATTTTTTGACAATTTAATAAAATATGAAGTTGGTTAAAAAGAAGATATTAATCACTATACTATACTTTTTAACCGACTTCATATTTTATTAAAATGGCGCAGACCTCAAAATTTCATTATTTTCCTCTTTTTAGTGCCTTTGAAGGAGGTTTTTTTTTTTTGTTAAAAAGTTTTTATGTTTTATACACTAGACCTTATCGAAAACGCAATAACTTAAATAAACATAATGCAGAGAGAATGCGATATCTGATACGCCGGCAGATAAGATATCTCACGTGCCAGCTCTTCCGGGAGTAAAGCCGGACGTCAGTGTTTTTTATTTCCTGTGCCGGAGACGAGCTAGTTGCGTCGTCGTCAACATCCCTGACATTGGACGGGAGCTTGAGGAAAATGTGTGCCGAGACGGTTATAGAGCCGCTTTCCTTCGGACGCAAATCATCGTCTTGTCCGATTTTTTAGATGTTTTTCTTCATATAAATTAAGTACTTCATAAATCCCACGAAAAAATATCTGTCGAAAATTTCAATAATTTTTTATTCACTGCGTAAGTAATAATTTGACTTAAGATAAGAATCTTTCGGGCTTATGAGCCGTGGTCTACTGGAATGGCATCTTCTTCTTCCAGACGTTTCGCTTGCAACTGCGGCAAGCATCTTCAGGGGTGTGTTCGACAGCAGGACACCGAGAAGAACACTACGACCATGTCGAGCACACCACTGAAGATGCTTGCCGCAGTTGCAAGCGAAACGTCTGGAAGAAGAAGAAGATGCCATTCCAGTAGACCACGGCTCATAAGCCCGAAAGATTCTGATCTTAATTCTATTAACAGCCTAGATGGTAGCGTGCTTGGCGCTGCAACCTCTAGACTGGACTGCCGTGGGTTCGAATCCCACCTGCGCTCATGGATGTTTTGTGATGTTATTTAGTTTTAAGTTAGTTGTTATTTAGTGTAGTTGAAAAGACGCTAATGACCTTAGATGTCGACGCGTCTATAATCTACAATAAATAAAATAAATTAATTAATTCTATTAACGCCGGCCGTGAAAGCCTACATTCTTTAATAATTTTAATCTTTTAATAATGTATTTCCTGGTTGTGGAAATACATTTATTTCGTAGAACATGTTGTATATATATACACATTTCATTTATTTTTACCTCTACGATACACTTGCATCGTCGGAAAGGCAATATTTCACGCGTCGGTAATTCGCCGCGACACCGATTGACCCAAGGGGACCCCCATACTCCTATTCTGTCTTGACGTATCTATTATGCCAGTTAAAATGGGTCACTCGGAAAGTTTTCAGATACCGTGTACCATAAAAATAGTAACGCAGTTGTCCTTTCTCTACTTTTTTTTCGTCGTGTTGGCTACACAGAATTTCGTCTACGTAAAATAAATAACTTTAATTGTCCTCAATAGCCTAATTTCCAGAGGATGAGTTTTTTTTCCGGTTCAATCGAGAACCAATAATATCCGAGGAATATTGGACACGCATCCCAACGGAGACAACAATATAGAAAAGAATTTTATCGAACTGATTTTTATTTAAATTTCCCCTGTTCGACTCTCCTCGTGACAAATTTTTTTGAAGATGAAAGCAGAATTCAAAATATCTATGAAATGGAAATTATAAATAGAAAAAAATGGATGTATGCTTATGACCACACGACAGAAGTGAA
Organism: Mongoloraphidia duomilia; assembly: GCA_039654895.1. Classification (NCBI taxonomy): domain Eukaryota; kingdom Metazoa; phylum Arthropoda; class Insecta; order Raphidioptera; family Raphidiidae; genus Mongoloraphidia; species Mongoloraphidia duomilia. The sequence goes on along the minus strand of CM077521.1, from coordinate 165,082 downwards.
AACTTCAGATTTTCTAATTTTTGGTGTCATCTATTATAGCGCACTTATGAACTAAAAATAATTTATTACTAAAATACTAAAATTGTATTTTTAATTATTAATTCCACCTTGGTTTCAAAAAAATTATGATTATTGTCAAAGAAATATAACAAAAATAAAAAAATATATAAATAATTATCATGTAGAATTTAGAAAAAAAAACACCAAAAATCCTACGCTGCCATCAGGTCTCGAACCCAGGTTTCTATGCATAGAACGCAAAGACGTAACCAACTGCGCTATGGATGGAAGTGTGTAGACGGCCGTTTTTATGATATAAGTACATTGCGAATTCTTACGGAAGTAGTTGCGAACGCTTCACATTTTATAGTACCTACCCCGACAAAGAGTGCCTAATGCGCCTAAGGAAGTTTTCTCTTCAAAAAGTCGCCATAAGCGATTTTTTTATACGACCGTCGATTCAACAGTGTAGTAAGTTAGTGTGTGCCTGCAGGTCGTGTTGTGTGTTCGTTGAGATAATAATACAGAATTCAGGATCCAATATACCGGCCTTAACCTGTCTAAGCCACGAACTTCGTTCCCTTATTTCAATATTCCGCATCTCGGCGTTATTCAATTTCACGGAACGCCAACCGATCCGCATCACGCCTGACAAGCGTTGTTTTGAAGGGGATTTCCCTGTTTCAGCCAATCATAATGCTCGACGTCGCGTTTAATCTCCGACTCTTAGATATTACATAACAATTACTAATGTCAAATCGGATGACATTTTCGTATCCTGAATATTTCATTGTAATTTCTGAAGCTAGTAAGTGTTAGATTTTGACGTTCCAGATGGGGCGGCTTTTAAATTTAATTTCACGAAAAGTTATGAATTATGTATAGTCGATGTTATTCCTAAAAGAAGGTCACGTGTGTTGGATACATCTGTGTGTCTACGATTTATTTATGCAGTATGTAAATTCTATCGGGCATCATCCTGCAATTTATACATATTTTAGCAACCCGTTGCGGTTGTGGCACGTGGGCCAGTCGGTAGGCTATTTTTCGTTGCAATGGAAAGAGACGGCCGGTATAAGAACCGCTAAAAGAGGCCGCATCGAGTTGAATTGAAATCTAGAATTCCTGATAGCTGAACGTTGTTCACTTCCATGGCCTACCACGACAACTGCTTCCCAACAGATGTCTTTGCCGCACCCATCACCGCGTTATATTTGTCAGTTTATTATTGCTAGGGGTTTGTAGTCGATGCGAGCCAAGGAAACGCCACATAAACAGGCGGCGTCCCTACGAACTTAAGATATGTAAGGTGAGAACTTTTGACACACCGTGTATCTCTGTGTCACGGGGGAATCCCGCCAACAGCTGTCACCTGATACGTTCTCTAACTTCGCGTGCTCTGCAATGCAGAAAGCGAGAAGTGCGAACAATTCAAACCGCGCGCCCGACACCTGCGTCACTCCGCGACCTCTCTTTTAACTTCCTGCCGACTCGACTTCTTCTTCCGGCTGAAATTACTGCGGCTGCTTTAATTGCGGTCGCAGGATATTCGCGAACTGAACCGCGGTTAACATTTCCAAATTGAAATTGACCTAAATGTCTGTTTTTTAGGAAAAATTTAAATACTGTAACAAAACTGTTTTCTTACGTAGATGGAATAAATTATTTATTTACAATAATTAAAAAAAAAATGTAACAAAAATAGATAACAATAAGATGTAACAATTATATCTCAATTCTAACAGTCAACACTGTTTATATAATAATAACACGAACAGTAATTCTTAAACGAACTGAAACAATTTATATGCTGTATTTATTTCCAATCGACACTGTCACACGACTCTCGTTGTTGTTTCTCCGGTGACTGCTCTACTTATATAGAGCTAGCAGCTTGACCCCCCCCCACGCTCGCGCGCTTTCCAGAACATTCTAGTGTCTTCGGTATCATGCCACGCCTCACCATTGTTACTTGTTCTCGATGATTCTATTGTCGCCAGCGGCGTAACATCTGGGGTTTTGCTACAATACGTAGCGGCGTTTTTAAACAGAACCGAGGTCAGAAATTTAAAATATTTGAAGAAAATGCAGCATTGTTTGTGTCTGAAATGTTGTTTAAAATATAAATTATTCTCGTTAGTAAAAGTTCTTAGAGAGCCCAGGGGAACGAAGATGTAGGTTTTTTTGTAGGTATATCAGAAGTCGGTGTATCAAAAGAAATTCTTTGCTGTAATCATTTTGTCTAAATAATAACCGCATTGTGTTTTTCTTGTTGCTAAAATGAATCAAATAAAAATGTTCCATCAAGAACAGAGAAAGACATGAAAATCAAAAGAATTTTTAGGAAAATGTTTCAAGCATCTAAATATTTAGTTTTCGTCTACTTATTCTGAAATTATCAATTTCTTATTGGAAATACTTTTATATTTAGCATGGCTTTCATTTTTGTTGAATTATGGAAAAGTTAACTATTGACAGATTTTAGATTATAGACGCTCAACAGCTGAGGTCTATTGGAAAAGTTAAAGCAAATTATTATTTGAGCTGGTGTCCTGATTCGGGTCTATAGGCCGTGGTTGGTTGGAATTGCTTCCTAACGTTTTGTTAGCATGAGTGGCGAGTTTCTTCAGAGGTCCTCCCATCTCCGATGATGGATATAGAATGACAAATTCTCGGGCGCAGGTTGTATTTATACCTGTGGGTAGGGGACGGAGCTTGTTTCGCTTCGGTTGATCTCGTGATATCGGTCGGCATTACTCGGGAGTGCCTGAGTATCGGGTTCCAGATCTGGTTTCAACAGAAAGGAGGAAACCCTCAAGCTCAACCAGATCTGAAACCCGATACTCAGGTACTCCCGAGTAATGCCGACCGATCTCACGAGATCAACCGAAGCGGAACAAGCTCCGCCCCCTACCCACAGGTATAAATACAACCTGCGCCCGAGAATTTGTCATTCTACATCCAGCATCGGAGATGGAAGGACCTCTGAAGAAGCTCGCCACTCGTGCTAGCGAAACGTTAGGAAGCAATTCCAACCAACGACGGCCAATAGACCCGAATCAGGACAACACCAGCTTATCAACTGGCCGCGAAAGCCTCAACGAATTTGTCAAATTATCATTTACCCGATGATGTTGCTGTTTTATAGATTTAAATGAAGCAGAGAGTTGTGAATAGCCGAGCATGTAGTGCAGGTACCGTTGTTTCTATGGCTCCTCCCCCAGTTCCCAGGTTCTGATCCGAGAGAATTCAATATTATCATAAAGAAATCATAAATTGAAAATATAAATTGGTAGTGGACCCAAATAATCCTGACTGCCGGTGACCTTAAAAAAGAAACTTTGTCGTTGAAAATAATTTCAAATGTTGATATTTTATTGAGAAATTATAAAACAATTTTAACACAACAGCTTGCATAATAATTCATATTTCTTCCAGTGGAATAAGGAATAAGTTTGTTCTTTTTTTATCAGTCGAGAAAAATTATTTCGTGTGAGAAAATCGATGAGATGAGTGAACTTACTTGTGTCAGAGCCTGTATGAAGCCTCGACATGCCACGTCATTAGTAGAACTGATTATTTTTCCTCACAGTACCCTATTTCGTCGACGTTATGCTTATTCTCACTCGGGTTTTTCGTACATAAAGTTCTATTAAGATTAGCCAGAGAACCGCGGTATTGTTAAATGAAAATTAAATTAAATTTTTTTTGAAACATGTCGTTTATAAAGGTAAAAAATATTTCTCTTGTACCAGTGGGTTCGTGGGTTCGTACCTTGCTATTTGAAGAGCTATGATGCCATAGACAATAATTATTACAGATAATGCTGGGAGAATTCGAGTTAAAAATATTCGATTTTTTAAATAATCCGATTACGGAAATAATGCGATTCTACCCACCATTATAACAGACCCGCACATGATATCAATTTTTTGTAGATCGGGAGTACAGTTTGTCGACGCATTTCAGATTGAAGCTTTTTAATGAAATTTTCGATTTCAATACACGTAAGAATTGAAAACCGCAAAATGTCCGAGAATCCTTCCCATTGTAATTAATTCGTAGTCTTTTTCGAAAATTCAACCCCAGTCATCTTAAATTAAAACTGAGTTTTTTATTTAGCACTACTCCGACATTTAATAAAATGTTTTTTGTTCAACACCCGTAAGAAACGGGAAACGTTTACGCAAGCGTTGATAGTATCGTGAATCAATCAGGTCACTCATTATTTCGCCCACGCTCAGCAGAGCCACGAAATGAGATATTTCTTGTGGTAGTTGAACAAAATATTATGTGCGACTATTAGTCGAAAGAGGAGATTCCACTCATGTGTTTTACCGCACTCGCTACGCTCGTGCGGCAAAATCCACACTCAAGGAATCTCCTCTTTCTCCCACTAGTCGCACAATATACTATTCTTAAATTGAGGTAAATTCATGAAATTTTTTTTTCAAACATATTATTTGACCGTCGCAATCTACTATACTGCTTTCAGTTCTCGGCTGAATAATATAAATAAAGGGACCGTGCTTTCAGAATTCTCACCGGGTATAATTCTGAACGATGGTGGGATATAATTTAATGAATTTGAGCTTTCCAGTTTAGCTTAAAATTAAATTACTTAATGTGCATACAACCATACATAAAGTAAGGAGATCACTCTCGATTTATACGAGCTGGGCCATGAATATCTGGCGATTTCAATCGATCTTCTATTATTTGAAATTAAAAATATTAATATTGCTACAAAAACTACTCTTAATTGAACGTAAAAAATTAAGAATGAAAAAAATGTTATCAGGCTATTCTGTCCTTCTAGATCAAACCTAATATCATTCTGTGACTCACCTTATATAGAGATACACGTGTGCCAACACACGAACTTCAATAAATATTAAAATGTATTCGCATAAATTTGCATGTTTTATGCAAATAAAACTGAATAACCAGACATATATTATTGTAGTGTCTAAATTATATTTCGCGTTATTGTTATCCCTATAAATATTTAATATTATCAAAACAACACACTAATCAAACTCAGATGATAAATCAAGTGGAAAAACGATCAGGTGTGTCGCGGTCACACTTGGTGAAAGTGAAATTTAAACTTAAAGTAACTTAGAGACTGTAAAAATATTATCTTCAATGGATTCTGTAATTGCAACTTTCCAGTTAAAATTCTTCCACAAAATCATTATTCAAGTATCTAAGAAAATATTTTGCTGTTTATAACTTAAAATGTCAAAATAGGTAGTTACCGTGGTGATGAAATAGTTTTTGAAACACACTTCCGTGAGCAATTTCCGTGACTAAAAATTTTGCGTTACCACGAGCAAGAAGTTTCAGCCCAAAAATTGGATTTTTCAAAACGAGAAAAAAATATTTTTAGGATTTCTGTCGATTGTAGTTGAAACTTTAAGTATTTTTGTATTCAAAGGCTTTCAAAAATTTCATTTTATAGAACAGATGCCTTGAAGAAAAACGCGTCACTCTTGTGAAAACAAAAAACTGTAGTGTACATAAAATAGAAACAGTTGCCGTAATAACATTATTATGATCTAATATCACGACAGCCAACAAAAACAAAAGAAATAAAACAAACGATAGCTGGACATTGGAAGGAGGCACTACGTATGCTGTACTCAATAACCTTTTCCTTTTTTTGCGCTATGTTGACCCCGATTTAATATGAGAACAACTTTATGTTGTCGTCTGTCACTTAGTTGCCATTTGACACAAAAACAAAATAAATATTTGTATTTGTATTTTAAAGACCACCAACAGCTAAGGTTATTTGGGCCTAGCACCAATTCATATTTTCAATTCATTATTTATTTTTAATAATAAACTGAAAATCCAGTTGACACTTTTACCAGTTCTCGGGCTAGAACCCGGGAACTGGGGACTTGTAATAGAGGAACCATAGCAACGCCACTCACAAAATGAATAAAGGCGAATTTTCTCAATAATTCTATTGCACTGAAATTAAATTATTATAGAATAATCAGGTTTCAATTGTAAAATACACTATGATTATGGCCCAATTTATTGTTAATAAAAACGTTTGCATTTTATTAGTTCGCGTGGAGGAAGGACGGGTGTTTACATTCACATATGGTGGAAGTACGGGTTGAAAATTAGTTTGAATAAAATATTAATCTTCGATAAGTAATAATAATATTGAAAACGAATATGGTACAGACCGCTATAATTTTAAGACGTAAAGATCTTCAAAAAACGAGACTAGAAAAAAAGCTGTCGGTTTTATTAGCTTCTGCAGCGCGCCACTGTTTTAAGTTCGCAGTGGACATTCAATTCCTGTGCTGCTAAAAAATACTCGTAAAAAAGACAAGAAATGAAAAAAGTAATAATGCCAAAGGTGCTGTCGTTATCGTAAATATCGCATCGTCTGTTGACTCGGTAAGATTTTGTTTTATGATTTTTATAAGATTATTTCTTTCGGCGTTAAAATTTAATAAAAGATTATAAAAGCGACATTCTCTCTTTCTGTTTCAGCGTAAAATATATCCACCGAAAGCTTTTATTATACTTACTGTATTGCCACCAAAACAGGGCTTGAGAATGGCCGAGAGTGTAGCAATGCTGTTGTTTACATGGCATTGCTATGGTTCCTCTATTACAAGTCCCCAGTTCCCGGGTTCTAGCCCGAGAGCTGGTAAAAGTGTCAATTGGATTTTCAATTTATTATTAAAAAAAATTCACAGATTTCGCAATCCTTGCAACCATCGAGGACATTGGAAATGATAACAGCATATATGAAACATAATTAACTGTTTATTATACACACAATATTTATCAATGCACTGTTTAGTTTTGTCAGGAATAACCCTATTATTCTTCTGTTATATACGCGTTCACTTTTGCTTGATTACTTAACTTTTAAATGGGTTTTTCTACAGTATTTATTAACATTTGCTCAAAAATAATACCGCAGATCGTCGCAAATACCTCTCAATTAACTAAACATGATATAAAACACATTTCGAAAAAATTGCACTTGTTCAATTTTGCATGATTGCTCCTCACTTGATCGCGACACCGTTGTGTTTTGGCCTTGAACGAAAACTCGTAACTCTGCCCCCATATACGAACATAAACATTTCCAATGTTAAAAAATAATGATTTGAAAATATGAATTGGTGCTAGGCCCAAATAACCTCAGCTGTTGGTGGTCTTTAAAACACAATTTAACAATTTAGCCAATAAAACAAAATCACTTATGTGGAATTTTTGATAATTTTTTTAATATCGTCGAATATATTATTTTATCTCTACTTTGTCTAATAGTTCGCACACCTTGAGCCCTAAGGCATGCGCGAACTGAAATACGTTATTTTGCCGTGTGGTCACATATATTATTACATGTTGTTGTTTTGCCATATTATGTTACTATTTTGTGTGCAAGTCGAATGGCTTCATTGCCCCCGGGGTTTCCCCTTCTGACGTCAGCAAATATTATTGTGTGCCAAAAATGACAGTAAATAATCTTAAAAATAACTTGTCGATAGAAAGTTTACTGGTGTGTCGTTAAATTGTTTATGGAACGCCAGGCACTAATTTCAGTTGTTGAAGGCATTAATTTTCCTTTTCAGCAGACTTCAGGATGGCGTGACCGTCCGTAATAATATATCAGTCACGGAAAACGCATTCTTGTGAAAAACAGCTGACGAACGAAAAAACGGTTCAATTTCAGATGAAGAATTTTCAACGAAAATTTCAAAGCTTGATGAAATAGAAAAAAAAATAATACAACCAATGCTTCGTTTTTGAAGCTATGCTTCTATAGGCGCGTTAGACGATTTCTGAGAGGGGAAAAACTTATGGGTTCGCGTCACGTCACCGTCACGTCACCGACATGCTCATGTTAAAAGTATATTATCTACTGTCTGATCCTTTTGAAAATTAATATCTGAGAGTTTTATAGGACACAAAAAAATAAAATGGCGTCAGATTTCAAAATGGCGGCCACATGTATTTTTGTAAAATTATCCGCTCTTTTTAAAAATTGATATTTAAGAGTTTTATAGGACACAAAAAAATAAAATGGCGTCAGAGATCAAAATGGCGGCCATATGTACTTTTGTAAAATTATCCGCTCTTTTTAAAAATTGATATTTAAGAGTTTTATAGGACACAAAAAAATAAAATTGCATCAGATTTAAAAATGGCGGTCAAATAATAACTTTTTAATTCTATTGTCTATAGCTTTGATAAATTCGGTTTTATATACAATGCGTAAAAAGAATAGCTTCTGTCGGGTGTCCCATGACACCTCTTGACTTCTTTTTAAATTTCCGGACTGTTTTCAACATGCGTTAATCGATGTAAATCGAAAATATTATTTTTTAAACTTTTTACCCGACTACTGGGCAATGTTTAGCGTCTAAATTAAACATTGGAATTCACGAGTCAAAAATTTATTTTAATTTTTAAGACATTTTAATTAGAATCAGCGTGTCTTTTTCTAGAAGAACTGCCAATCTAAGTAAAACATTTTATTTTGTCGAAAAAACTGATGTTTTCATCGGGATATTCCTTAAAAAAATCCTAAACGACGTCGACGAGCTGAACTTTCTCCTCCAGCTTCGCGCTTTCATTAGCATAACAAAAAGCGAGAATCGTATTTGTTACAATCAATTGTTTCGACCGGCCATTGTTTCACAGACAGCTGTTTGTTTTTTCTTCAGTGAACTGTGCAACGAATGCGGACAAAACAATAATATAGAGATGTCTGCAGAACGGCTCGAGTTTCGGAATCGTGTTGGCGTTGGATCGTTTGAACCCGGCGACTGACACGAAATAGGAGTATCGCATTTATTGGCCTGTCGTTTTTGAATTGTGTTTCAGTCGGAGGCGAAACGGGGCGCCTGTCGCTCTCATTTATAATTCTCACACGCGCAAGGCGCGCAACACACACACAGAATGACTTGATGATTATTCGTATATATTATAAAGAACGGCCGCAGTCTGTTAAATTCCAACAAACTTATATAATAATTTAACACACGGCATATTACAAAATCTATACCTACTCGTTAATCGAAAAGGAATGTCAGTTTGTGTGACATGTCGCTTCCCGTAAGCGATTAAAATATTTAGGTTGCAGCGGTGACGACGGAAAAAAGTGATAAATTAATACTTGCTGAATTTCAGAAATGTTCTACATTAATTAATTGCGGTAGAATCTATAAGTTAATTTACAAAAAAAAATGAAATAGAAGAAAAACCATTCAAAGGTCGATCGGTGAAGTAAAAGCACGTTATATTCATATTGGTAGACCCGATCCTCCCACCGTCGGCTACCCTTAACGTCCACCGTTTCAGAGTCGACAGGGTTTGTACATTCACGAGCAATCGTTTCGTTTTGCACGCCGTTCGCATTCGATTTAACCTCAATCTTGCAACGTTAAGTGGTGAAAATAATTATCGGGTAACGATAAAAATAACGACGCCTTGCAGTCGATTCTAAACTTGCCGGCGTCAATTTTGGTTCATCTAGCGCCGAGCGTTTCCCAAAATTCAGCCTGTCAACGTGCCTTCGAAGTACAGAAAAATTATATCTAGGTACATATTTTGAATGACTGGTTATGATTGGTTTATTCATAATAAATAAACGGAATATACCTGACGAATTTATAAACAGAAATGTCAAATTCTTTCCAAGTCTTCATGGTTTCCGGGCTTGTAGGCCGTGGTCCGGTGGTATTTCTACCTGACGTTTCGTCATTCTCAAAGGCGATGTGGCAGCGGTCGAAGTGTCCTCCTGGGCGGCTCACAGGTCAGTGTCCTCCCTTCTTTTATGCCTAGTACCTACCAGTGTGTTCTCTGTTCGGTCGTAGTGCGTCTCTCTGTAATTGGTCAACTGCGCAGTGTGTAGTGGTGGGGGTGAGTTCTCTACTCGGTCGTATTCCGTCCTTGTACGATTGGTCATTGGTTTTGTATGTCGGAGTGCTGGTGTTCAGGTTTTACTGAGATTGAGGCCTTCATCTTTTCAACCGAATTTCTTTTTTCAGTTTGGGAAATAGTAAATACTAATCTAATGGACATTTTTAAATTTTAAAGATGTTTCGATATATAAAACTTGAGAAAGTTTATTGATATTGTTCTTGGATATCGTTTCATAAAATGTTCTCTCTGTTTTGAAACTTTCGCAATGTCGCATCGCGTATTTCAATGCCACAACAAACTCGAACAAGATGGCGCAAATTTACATAAACAGTGGATGAAACACATTACGAAACAAAACACAACGTACCTACCCACGTAAATTAATACAATATTCTATTATAATTTATAACAATTGAAAATATAATAACAGATAGCGAGTATTTCGATAACAATTCTACCACAATATAAAATAATACATAATATAATTCATACTATTATCGCCAAAATTCGCTCTACAGTCGTTTACAAACATGGTTATGCATACAGGGTGTGGAATTGAAATTTTCGCTTCGGCGTCCATGTTTCCATATTTATTAAACTGGGGAGTGGATATTAAACATTACTGTTAAACAATTTATCCAGAATAACAGTAATTCATTCTTCACTTGTTTTCCCATTGCTTTGCTCGTCGCCATTTAACATTTTTGCGCGCTGTCAAGAGGTGGCGAAAAAGAATTTGTTTTATTATTAAATACACCGAGTGAAAAATTGTTTTTAAAATTTGCGAATGGAATTTTGTTGACAAATAATTCGCAAAGAATTAGTTTTAGAACTGAAATTAACATTTTAGATTTCTGTATGAATTTTTATCATTATTTGCACGTTTATTTAATTAGTCTACTCAATTTGATAAAATTAATTTCCAAAAAATTAAAACATTGCTACTCTTTTCACAAATCGGAAAATTTCCTCAGTTATTTTTCAAATTAAGACTAGTTATAGAAAACGGCACTCTGAATACTATGAACTGGCGACCGCACTTCTGTACCTTTTTACTTCCCACCTCTACTATGGTAGGGAAGTAATGGATTTAGTCCGAAAAAAATATTTAACAGATCTTCACGTTTTGAGACCCTAGCAATCGTTTAAGATCATTTTCTGACTGATGTCTGTATGTGTGTGTGTGTGTGTGTGTGTGTGTGGTCAATTTTTCGCCTTCGATATCTTAAGAACGGAACAACATACGGGCATGCCGATTGTTCTATTATGTTTATCAGCCCTTAACTTAGATCTGATTAGATTTTGAGTCAAATCGGTTCAGTGGATCCTGAGATATTCAAAAAAACGTCCTCAATGTCACGTATTAACATAGGTAAAAAAAATATAAATGAATTCTAGATGTTATAATATGAAAAAAATGTAAGTATTTTTTTTTCTCTAAAGTGTATAGTTTTCGAGAAAAAAAATATTTTACTAAAAAAAATAAAAATTGTACGTAAATCAAGGTAACCATGATTTTTGCTATATTAAGCTAGCCATCAGTAGATCACCAAACAAAAAAGAGGGCCATGCTTTTTTCAAAGAATAAAAATTAAATTGTGTTTTAAAGACCACCAACAGCTAAGGTTATTTGGGCCTAGTCAAAGAATAAAAAAAAAAGTGTTTATTTTTTGCGAATATTTACTAGGTGGAAAGTATAGGACTGGTCATCAGTCGAATTTTTTAATTAAGAAGACAGAGGTGGACAAAATATTTTTGGGGCTACATTTTCCGTACGGAAAGAAATACAGACGCGGTAACCAAAGAAATATAATATTTAGTTAAACCATTTTAATTTCCAGCAAAAAAATCTTGCGTATGAACGATTTTCTTGATTAAATTAATTAAATAGCAATTTTAAAAAATAATCTGAATGATGAGATAGATGCATTACCACGACAGAGATATAAAATAAAATATTTAGGCACAACAGTCTGTATTTTATCGAACTATATTTTCTATTGAATATAATATTATTGTACGACATAAATCAATAGATACTAAAATTCAATTAGTGGACATCAAACAAAACACATCTACCATAGCGAAATACCCGGTTCTTCCACCACCGTAAACCCGTAATGTCCACCACGTAGCAAAATCATTAATTGATATTAGTATAGACTTAATAAAATCTTAATTTAGTGTCGATGCGGGACACTCGACATTACGTCGAGTCCTCTATACAAGGTGTATTCAAAATATCTGCTCACAATTACATCGCTAGATTTATTTATTTATTTATAGACGCGTCAACAACTTAGGTCATTAGCGTCTTGATTACATTAAATAACAACACATACTTAAAACTAAATGACATCACAAAACATCCATGAGCGAAGGCGGGATTCGAACCCACGACAGTCTGATCCAGAGGCCGCGACGCTAACCACTAGACCGCACTGTCCTCTACATCGCCAGAGACGATCAGAACTCTGTTCGCTTACTGTCAACGAGGACGGCCTGTTTTCTATAGTTTTACAAACTCACATTGATTTCTTTGTGGGACTAACTCGGTTTCTTATACGACTTTCTCATGCTTTAAATCTAGATTTAAGAATGTCACTTATTTTCAACTAAATAGAGATCTGCCTGGCGAAGACAGGTTTTAATACTAAAGCACGTAATGTATAATTAATGTAAGATCACGTGTCGAGTTCGGAATCCGCCGAAACGCAAGTGAAATTTCTTCTAATGATCGTCGATATGTCGTCGTCTATACAAGGTGTCCCAAAATTGCTGGGACACAGAGCTACCACGTGTAGTAGAGGTCAAAATAAGTCGATTGGACCAAATTTATTTATATACCAAAATGTACCGTTTGTCCGTGAGAAGAGTTCAAAGTTTACATAAAATTTTGTATATAAAATTTGATATCACAATTTTATTAAACTTGTACTAGGAATCTGTTAGCATTATTTAAGAAAACATTTTTTTCCTTCGGAACTATGCGGAATACGGCATTTTTACAAGAGTAACAAAATGAAGATAATTAATCAGTCTTCTCGCTAAAAACATTTGAGAACCGTATCACCACCCCTAAGAAAGTTCTGAAAAAAATGTTAGGGGGTGAGGGTGGTTTTAACCCTTCTACAATTTCTTTTGGGTTTCTTTGATTACCGAAAGGAGAGTAATCCTCTAAAATGCGCGTTCGTTAAATTTCATTCAATTTGTTTCCCTATTTCTGAACAGCGTACAAAAATGGGTTTTTTTATGTAAACTTTGAACTCTTCTCACGGGCAAACGGTACATTTTGGTATATAAATAAATTGGGTCCAATCTACTTATTTTGATCTCTACTATACGTGATAGCTCTGTGCCCCAGCAATTTTGGGACACTTTGTATAAAGCCGAGTCGTGACAAATTATTTCGAAGACAATAAAATCACGCGCCGCAGTTTTGTCAGAGCATCGAAGAGGGTTTTTCGGACGGCGTAAAGCGAGACGACGCAACTTCACCGGAGGAAGCTGTTTAATCGACGGAACGGAATCCAATTTCAGGTCGTAATTAATTTGTCAAGAGGAGTGAGAATCGAAATATTTATGTTTCAGGAAATCGTGCGTCTCTTTTAATATTCAAAACTCTTTGATCGTCTCTGTATTTAATTCATCCTGTATTTCCAGTTTTGATATTAATAGTTATTTTTAGTACCCGTTACAAAATATCATAAAGGTTATAATAATATTATGTAAACAATCTCTAATAATAATATTATAAGAAACTATCTCGGGAGCTCCGTCTGTAATTTCCGTCGGTTTATACACAATTTATATAAATATTATATAGGTACAGCTAGTAGTGTCATAGTAACCCGCAAGCCCAGTTCGAATGACCTTGGCCTTTCTTTATCTCTTACATCAAATTGTGGCTCTAGTATTGTATTCGATGTTTATTGATCCATTATACAGTGTGTCCGAAAGTGATGCCCCAATCAGTTATTTTTTTCTGTTATACCTACCTTTACTGTTTACAATCATTATATGTATTTTTTCGAAAGTTTCTTTCGCATTCTAATACTAGATACATTATTAGTGTATTTGCCATATGGCACATACACTATTGGCGTCGGTCGGATGGCGGGACCTAGAGGTCAGACCAAAATTTCTCGACGTTTCATAGCCTCCTGAACACTTTGACACCATTTTTAGAAATGTTTATATATAATATGTGTGTGTGTGTGTGTGTGTGTGTGTGTTAGCACGATAACTCTCGAAAGACTCAATCGATTTTAACGAAATTTGGTACACACGTTGGAATCCATCACCGCACGGAACCTATTTAAAATGGGCTTAATCGGACCATTTTAAGGGTGGGTTTTAGGGGTTGAAAAATATTTTTGGGCCCAAAAATACCGAAAAAATTCTCGGAATTGTTTCAAAATTGAAATTTAACCTTTTAGTAAAGTTAAAAATGTGCTGCTAAAATTTTAATTAAATCGGCCCGACAGGACCGGACTTACAAATTTTATGAAAACATTAGTTTGACGATAGTGCTTTACTTACTGAAGGGTGTATTTAATTTGGTATAGAGGTTGCATTGATAATAATATTGAAATTAAGAAAAAATGTATTATTTTAAGGGATGTATTAAGGGGTTAAATTTTTTATTTTGTCCAAAAACAAACTTAAATTCACATTATAACGCTACAATGCCTGTATTAGCAAATACACTATATTGTCGGCAGGGTTTGGCACTGCGACCCGAGTTTTTTTTCTTTTTGACGATTGGCTGTTGTTACTTCGCTGTTTTGTTTAATTGAATGAACTGTCGTAAGTACACCAGTTTTAATATTCGATAATAAATACAGAATTTTTGGAAAAGTGGTAGCGCCTTTCTTCGAAACTACAATAATTATTGTCCATCGGCGCCATTTTTTGTCGCAGCACTCGGTGCAACACCTTTGTCACTGTCATTGTTGTGAAAATAACAAAAGACAGCCGTCTTGTTTTAGAAGATTGAAGTCGCTGATATCTCAAAATAGGACTGCTGTTTGTGTAAAGACTTTTAATAGAAAATATTTTCAACGTCACATTTTATTATCAGCGCTGTCAACTGTCACATAACAAAAAAAAATAAACAACTGCTATCTACGAGTTTTGATTGTTTTTCTTTAATATAAATAAGAAACTCAGGGCGATTTCTGAAAATGTTGCAAGCGGGTTTATAATTAATTAACCAAGTAGGTAATTATTTTTTTAATAAAAAATGATATATACTTATACATATTTATTAGGTACTCAGTTTCCGTCTAATAAATTTTAACGATCTTTTATCCCTATATTATTAAACGAGCAAATCTTGTATATATGTACCTATGTACCTATGTACCCATATAAATATTTTCTCGAAAACGGCTCTAACGATTTAGATGAAATTTACTGAAAAGGGTTTTTGGAGGGCAAAAAATCGATCTAGCTAGGTCTCATCCCTGGAAAAATTCGTTTTCTTATCGATTTTATCATTTTAAAAAACAGTTTTTTTAACGTTATAAAACAGTGTCGTATGGTGAGTA
Organism: Mongoloraphidia duomilia; assembly: GCA_039654895.1. Lineage (NCBI taxonomy): Eukaryota > Metazoa > Arthropoda > Insecta > Raphidioptera > Raphidiidae > Mongoloraphidia > Mongoloraphidia duomilia. The sequence goes on along the minus strand of CM077521.1, from coordinate 149,618 downwards.
GGCTTTGGAAAAAACAAACTATTTTCATTATTTATTTCAAATTACTCTGACAGTCAATCTTTAACTAATTATTAAAATAATCAGTAATTATTTGAAAAGTAAAAAAATAACAACAATATAATCTAAACATAATTATACTTACATAATTATGTTTAGATTTTATTGTTGTTATTTTTTTAACTAATATTTAAATAAATAGGTATATTACTTTTATATTACCTATATAAAATATGTAGGTACATACGTTATGTAGTATGACGTATAATAATATTATCTACTTAAAAACGACTAACGATTTTGATGAAATGGGAACTTTAAGTACTATTTTTTTTTAACTCATCCGAGCAAAGCTCGGTCATCCAGATATTTAGATTTAAATACAGAAGTGAAGTGCGTATGCGTGAGCATTATATTTTATGTTTTAATTTTCCAGACTTTGATATAACAACAAAAAAGATTCATTAATTAATACACAACGGTGGCCAGAAAGACAAAAAATAACGAAGGCAATATTAATTAACTTTTGCTCGACAAGGAACGAACGTGTAAGTAATTATTATTTAGTGTTGAATTTTTGCACGGCTTTAATTCTTTCGACCCACAGAAGACATCGCAGACTTCTTCAGCCCTGCGGTGGGCGCATTGTTCATTTTTCGTCGCAATGGAAAGAAACAGCACTGCCAGTTAATTTTCCAATGATTTTTTTCAAATCGATTAGGTATACTCTTTTAAAAAACGACACACTGGATAAAAAAACCGAAGAAAACTTTTTTAACTGACTTCAAAAAAAGGAGGTGGTTCTCAATTCGGTCGTATTTTTTTTTTTTGTTTGTTACCTCATAACTCAGTCATTTATAAACCGATTTTGAAAATTTTTTTTTGTTTGAAAGGATATACTTTCAGATTGGTCCCATAGAAATTTCATCAAAATCGGTTCAGTAGTTCGGCTGATTTTAATAAAAGTGAGTAACGGCGTGTGATTCTTTTAAGGTAAATGTCACTTTTTGATACTAAAAAGTAAAAAATAAAAAACTTTTTAACAAACAAAAAAAAACCTCCTTCAAAAAACCACTAAAAAGAGGAAAATAATGAAAATTTGAGGTCTGTGCCAATTTAATGAAATATGAAGTTGGTTAAAAAGAAGATATTAATCACTATACTATACATTTTAACTGACATCATATTTTATTAAATTGGCACAGACCTCAAATTTTCATTATTTTCCTCTTTTTAGTGGTTTTTTGAAGGAGGTTTTTTTTTTGTTAAAAAATTTTTTTAAGCAATCGAATTGCGCTCGCCGTGTTTTTTTGTTTCAAGCCACGATAGTGATTCTATTTTTGAGAAAATATAGCATCTCGCATAACGTAAGACTAACTCATGAACACCCTTTACTTACCCATAGGTAGGTATATTTAATAAAACTTCCAATAAAAAGACTCTTTGAGCTGTTAATAAATTTAAACGGTTAATAAAAGAAACCTGGATGCTAAAATAATATTTTATCGCTATAGGGATGCGTCTTTTTTTTTCAATAAATATTTTTTTTACAATTTTGTATCCAGATATTTTAATTTTTTTTTTCTTTTCAATATTTTCTAAGTATTTCAATACACCTATATTATAAGAAAAACAAAATCACGTTACCTACAAAAGTAACTTTAAATATATGTATTTTGCAAATGAATTTATATAAGTATAACTAGCGGCCCGGCTTATGATTTATTATCCCCCCTCGAGAAATTCCCCCCCTGCGAAGCGAAGTCGAACTGGTGGTGTTTATAATATTATTATATAACATTATTTTCATAAAACTTTATCGATTTACGCAGCGCACGCCATATATGGAAGCTCTCAGCCTCTCAGGAGGCACGATTTTTTCCCGACTTAATCGACAAATATCATCATAACATTAGCTAATTTGCACAAAATGTTCATAAATTATATACCTAAACCTCCCTCGAGAATTGGTGAAAACCGAATGAAAATCCCCACAGTAGTTTAGCGCGAACATACATACAAACAGACGCGACAGCCGGCGAGGGACTTCAGTAATTTTATAATATGCCTAACGAGTTTATTAAGTTGATAAAACTTATAAAATGTTAACTCTCGCATGTATAATGATTCGACTGTTTAATAGCTGTACTATGCTTTGCAGTTTATTTAAATAGTCGACTCTCGCATGTAGTGTATTTTCAACGTGAAATTGCTATATATAAGAAGAGATCGGTTTCCATTCTCGGGCACTGTGGAGAAATCGGTAACTCACCTAGCCGGAAACTGGGGGTTTCGGGTTCAAGTCCCGACAGTGGTCATTTGATTTTTTCTTAGATATAGCTCAAAAATCATGGCAGCCTAGCTGTCTGAGATATTTATTATTTTCACCTCTACTTGTTATGTGAATAATATGGTGTGGATATAAGGGGTTTTAAATCGATTGATTTTATCATATACCAATTTATAATATGTTGTTATTTTTTTTTACTATTTAAAATGGCTGATATCTTTTCTAAAATTTATTTTTTGTTTGCGCATTTGCGTATTTTTCGGTGAATCTTGTATAAATTCAAACTGCACATGCCTCGAAATCAATTCAAAACATCGCGTAGATGCGACAGAGAAATAATTGTCGACGGCTGCAACGAATATACGGCTCTCTATTGTAGGTACGTTGTTTGTGCGAGGTTAAACAAGCCGTTCTTTTGTTTTATACATTTTTATTATACTCCAGCTTTTCAAGCATAAAACCGTCAAATAAATTTCCCTGTCGAGAAAAACAGGAAACAGCGAACGCTCGTACCCATAGTTTTTTATGCAAATAACAAAAGAATGCAGTAACAGAATAGCTGAGGGTGTTTAAACAACTGAATGAAAGACTTTAAACGCTCTGGGTACAAACTCTCCATAATAATATGTTTAATTGAATCTCGGTTGAACGGCGCCATTCGCGGACGTAAATAAAGCGAGGCGAACGTCAGAACGTATATAACAATAAATTCTGTACCTGAGTTGCGATGTGTATTTGTTTACCACGAATGCGTAAACAATTGACTGTTAACTAAAAACAAAACAATGCGTAGCAAAAAGCTTTTTATTTTACCTTTTCGACTCAAAATTCACTTTTCATAATAAGTATATAGTATTGATAATAAAAATTACGGATTTGTCTAGACAGATATTAGGTTTGTGGTGCGATATTTTGTACAAAACAAAACACACTCAGGCACCACTATTCCAATTTCCATGACACTCTGTGTTGATTCTTAACATGTTATAGGCACTACAGTTTGATTATTAATAATAGAAAGAACATAATATTATTCTGAAACAATCCGTTTTCTGTCTATAAATCGATCAGCCGGAGAAAAGCATCGGTACCTAGATTGTAAAAGTTAAGTTTAGCAAACATGATGGTCGAGCCAAATTATTCAGTGATGCCTGTTTTTGATGTGAAACATTTTATGTCGGGCTGTGTGAGGGGAAATATGCAACGAAACTTATGGTCCGCTCCTTCGCTGCTGTTCTCCCCACCACTGCGGCACTCTCTCTCTCTCTCTCGGCTTCCGCGCGCTCGGGCACGGGAAGAGAGAGAGAGAGTATACATACGAACGTACTGTAAAGCAAAAGTATATGTATACACGTTTAGGTATGTAATATAGATAATTCGCTGTGTATTTAGTTGCGTTTCTGGCTCAGGCGTGCTCAAACGCCGCAACCGCGTGTGTTACAGTGCAGTATATAGGATTACGTCAGCATAACAGTTAGTTGCTGCTTTTGAAAAAATATATACTACTACATAGAGAATACCACCGAGTTCAATAACGTTTTCTTTGATGTTTCACATCTGTCGGGGGTCCCGAGACCCACACCCTTTTTTTTACAGTTGGGCGGCTCATTTTCAGTCGGTTCGAGTAGAAAATCAAAATTAAAAGTGTTTACCTACCCGTCACGCACCCGATAATAAAACGGATCTATTATAACAAATACAGGAAAGGATAATATAAAAAATAAACATTAAATTGAAATTTTAAATCTGCTTAAAATTATGTATTTTCTCTTTCCATTTCGAAAATGTTCGTCTTGGTGGGGCGGTTACTACATAATTAAAACAGATGGCAAGCCGCCGTTTTATAATAGCTGTTACTCTATGAAGAAAATTCATTTACGACCACAATAAAACCTTAAAACAATAAATTCTCTGCAGCGTCGCTTCCATCCGCCTGATTGTAAATACAAATTAAAATCTCGAACAAGTTAATGGGGGTGGTCAGAGCTCAGAAGACTGCGTAATTCATCTATAAAGGGTTGTTTTGTGAAAGGGGCGTCGGTGATTCCCCCTCTTTCTTTACTCCGTTGCAATGAGTGAAGAGTGCCAAGGAGACGAACAAATATAGCAGGTGCGAAAATAAATAAAAATGCAGAGGATCAAAAATAAATAAAATAAATTGGAAAGTTCAATATTATTGTATACTAGCGGTTGCCTGTAGCTCCGCTCGCATATATTTAGTATATTGTTAATTTACTACCCCCCGCGCGAGAAATTCTCACCCTGCGAAGCGAAGTCGGGCTTAAAATTACTTGGAAATAATTTGCATTAACGGTGTCACAACCCAACATGTTTAATCCACTGAAATACAGTAACGCTAGAAAGCTTAAACTCCCTATATACCAATCTGTACGTGGAAAGCGAGTTAAGACAGGCATAGCTAATGGGGCCACCTGTCCTTGTTCCACTACAGTCTTAATAGACTGTACGACAAAGACAGGTGGACCTATTAACTATGTCTGTCCTTGCTCGCTATAAGCAGCGCGTCAGTTTACGTTCCGGAATTTCTATATTTCAGTGGTTTTAACCCTACGTTTTGACATTTGCATTAACGGAATCACAACGCGCCCGAGACGAACTTTAAAATTGAGTTATCTTTTTATTTGTCAACCGATTTAAATGAAACAAACACCGAAATATGTTAGCCCAAGCTTATCCATACATCAGTGAAAATCATATCCAAATTGGTTCATCCCTTGTGGAGATTAGCGTGCACAAACAGACAGATAAACCAACAAAAAGAGCGTTTACGATTTTATTATATTACTAGCGGCCCTGTACGTGCTTCGCTACGTATAAAGTGAAATAATAAAAAAATTTAATTGGAACATCAAATTCATTTATTCAAACAAAAAAATATTTTATTAATTGCTAGCTATTTTAAAACACATATACATAGTACATTTGAACAATTCAAGACTCACCGTTTGTATGAATGCACTCAACAATATGTTTAAAAATATAAACACAAAGCAATAATTATCGCTGACAATTTGCTTTAATCGAAGCACGTCCAAAATGAAATGACCACATGAATGACATAACAACATGCTTGTATACTGTCAACACTGGAAAAAGTTTCAATTTGACAGCAAAATCCCCATTAACAAAATGATCCGCCATTTATTGAATTCATTTGTTACAAAAAATGTGATAAATGAAGAACCGCTCGACCGATTTTGTGCAAACTTCACATAAACCATCTACTAAATAGTCCGAACAAAGCCTAAACATTTGGTTTGGATAGGTGAGCCCGTTCTTGAGTTATAAAATTACAACGAAAAGTGGCATTGATTTTTATATATTTAGATGTAGGTATATATAAATTATACGACATACACGAGTAGTATGTCTGTCTTTCTTTAAGTGGGTATTAAAATGTTATCGTATAATGCGGTTGAACTCAATAGCGTCCTTTTTGGAATAATAATAATTGTAAATATCGATCTTCATAAAATATTATGTAAGATAATATAATTTCTTTTATTTAATAAACGGAACGCGTCCTTGGCACAGCTTTTGAAGTAAGCAACAAAAAGTATGGAATACATAATATTGTTATTATTCTTTGGACAAAATATTTTCCATTTCGCCTTGTTTGTGTGAAAATAACAAGTCTGTCACTGCGAATTGCCGTGAAAATTAAATTCTGAAAAACTCATTTTCACCTCCAATTCAGAAATACTTAGCACCGAGAATTTCTTTCTTTCTTTTTTTTTTAATTCAATGACGGGAAATATCAAGACTGACTCTGGAATTGATACACGTTATGCTCTACGGTGCCGAAATTGTTCTCCTAATGATTTTTTTACGTTCTCTCATTTTCTCTTTCTTATGGTTGGCAACAGTGATATTATCAGTGATAATTTATTTGCCGGCTTTATGAGTTGGTATACGTTACGTCTCAAATCGCTTATTCGCACTTCACAATTAAACTCTATATTACAAAAAAAAAAAACTATCAAATTATTTGACTAGATCGGTGTAAAAATTAGATCCGAGGTCAGCTCTTGCAGGGCGCCATCTTAGGAAAGAGTATTGAGGTTGAGGAGAGAGATGTTACGGGATCTCGCAGCGCCTTATAAAAATTCTCCGGGGTCTTCGACGTTGACCAAGTGTGCAGTATAATGCCAAGTAATTAACCACTGATTAATAGTTTACACCGAGAGTCCTAGGAGACAAGCAGAAACAGAACTGCAGTTTAAAAATAACGCCAGATTAACTACAGGAAACTTGTTCACTTAATATATTTACATTTTTGTTCCTGATTTCAATTTGATTAGTAATTACTTTCTGTGGCATTGCAGTTTCATTCCGAGTTTAAAGAATTCCAGTTATAAAATGTATCTAAGTTCAGCTAAATCTTGCAAACTTTTTGTTAACATCACGTCTTGTTAGTTAGTTTAAGCCAAACCTTATAGTTCAATATTTTCGCAAACCAGTATATTTTTATAGAACAAAAATTTATTTTTAACTAGATATAATTAATTATGCCTACCTATGAGTTATTTAATTTCGTTCTTCCTTAATAATTTAATTAAGTTAATTTACCCATGCGTAATTGAATCTTCCTTTCAGACATTATTTTATTATTTTATGCTCTTCCATTTAACCATACGTTCGTCCTTTTTACCCAACTCCTTGAACTTTGTCGTTGTGTCATCTCATAGAGGCACTCGGGGTAAAACAACCAAAGTGAAACAAGCAAATGAGACAGATGACTGTCGGTCGATATATATATATATATATATATATATATATATATCTATTACAGTGTTTTGTTTCCGACAACGATAAGCGAACACTTCGTGATCCCCCTTCCAGGGTCGGATCCAGCCGCTCTGTTCGGGGGTGGCGTTCTGGGGTATAATTATAATAATCATAATAACAATAATAATACGAAATGTTACAATTACCACAAAACACCAAACCATAACAAACACTCTCGACGTACGTTTCGCCAACCAAGTTGGCATCATCAGGAGATGATTAAAACTAAAAACTAAACAAAAATTACTGCCTATTTATAGGCTACCTAATTTTAATTACCTGAAAACTAAACTAATTTACTAAATCAAAAAGCAGGCTACCTGGAATTGGGCCTTTGTCACTGTTCATAATATTATGTTTACACTTATGAATCTCTAGACTCTCTACGGCGTCTAGTTGTCTAATATTAATGACGTTTCTAATTAATTTTAAATTACTATTGTCTATTTTATGGTCATTTTCAAATGCATGTTGGGCAACACTAGATTTATCAAACCTGCCATATTTTAGATGAGCCATATGCTCTTTAAATCTTACTGAAATAGATCTTCTCGTTTGGCCAACATACTTTTTATTACAATTTTGACAACTAATTTCATAAATCCCGGACTTTTCTTTTTCTTCTACTTTTTCTTTAGGGTTCCCTAATTTTTCTTTCAAACTATTACTTGAAGAGTATACAATATTTAACCCTACTTCTTTAAAAATCTTTTTTAACCCTCTGGTGAAGCGCGATTCAAATGGAATCGATACATATCTAGAAATTTCTGTTTCATTACGAAAAGTCGAGGAATTTTCCAAAGCATTCTTAAAACTACGTTTTCTAATCATTTTATCTATTAAATCTACATTATAACCATTACACAAAGCTATGTCCTTAATTAAAGTTTTTTCTTTCTCAAACCTTTCCTTGTTGAGAGGGAAGCTGAGTAACCGGTGTATTAAAAAGTTGAAACTTGCCATTTTATGTTGAGGGCAATGATGTGAGTCTTTAGGGATATATCTTAGTGTATTGGTGTCCTTTCTGTATATATCAAATTCTAAATTATTTGTCTCATTCTTTATGACTAATACATCTAAAAATGGCAGTCTTCCGTTGTTTTCAATTTCATAAGTGAATTTTATTGAAGGGAAACAATTATTTAATTTGGAAACAAAATTGTCTACATTCTCACTTTTAGTGTCAAATACTGCGAAAATATCATCCACATACCTAAGCCATACTCTAGGGAAGTATTCAAAAGTTTCTTTTGCATCTGTTTCAAACTTATTCATGAAAAGACTGGCAATAAAAGGAGATAGAGGGTTCCCCATTGCTGTCCCTTCATGCTGTTCATAAATATTACTATTATGCAAAAAACAATTTTGTTTCATACAAATCTGAGTGAGTTTTATGTACGTACGTCGAGAGTGTTTGTTATGGTTTGGTGTTTTGTGGTAATTGTAACATTTCGTATCTTTACACCAAAGGTTCCACCATTTTTTATTGTTAACAATAATAATAATAATTTTATTATACTAAGGAATAGACTTTCTAAATAATATGATAAATTTTAAATTCCAAGATGATAGATTATTCTGAGAAGAGAACAAACAAATAAAAGTTGTACCACAGTTTTTTTACTTCCCACCTCTACTATGGTAGGGAAGTACCTAATGGATTTAGTCCGAAAAAAATATTTCGAGATTTTAACAGATCTTCACGTTTTGAGACCTTAGCAATCGTTTAAGATCATTTTCTGACTGATGTCTGTATGTGTGTGAATAACCTTAGACAATAATCTAAGGGAACAACATATGGCCATGCCGATTGTTCTATTGTGTTTATCAGCCTTTAACTTAGATCTGATTAGATTTTGAGTCAAATCGGTTCAGTGGATCCTGAGATATTAAAGAAAACGTTCTCAATGTCACGTATATTAACATAGGTAAAAAAAAAATATAAATGAATTCTAGATGTTATAATATGAAAAAAATGTAAATATTTTTTTTCTCTAAAATGTACAGTTTTCGAGAAAAAAAATATTTTACTAAAAAAAATAAAAATTATACGTAAATCAAGGTAACCATGATTTTTGCTATATAAAGCTAGCCATCAGTAGATCACCAAACAAAAAATTCGACTGATGACCAGTCCTATACTTCCCACCTAGTAAATATTTGCAAAAAATAAACACTCTTTTTTTTTTATTCTTTGACTAGGCCCAAATAACCTTAGTTGTTGGTGGTCTTTAAAACACAATTTAATTTTTATTCTTTGAAAAAAGCATGGCCCTCTTTTTTGTTTGGTGATCTTAACTTAATATAGCAAAAATCATGGTTACCTTGATTTACGTACAGTTTTTATTTTTTTTAGTAAAATATTTTTTTTCTCGAAAACTATACATTTTAGAGAAAAAAAATATTTACATTTTTTTCATATTATAACATCTAGAATTCATTTATATTTTTTTTTACCTATGTTAATACGTGACATTGAGGACGTTTTTTTGAATATCTCAGGATCCACTGAACCGATTTGACTCAAAATCTAATCAGATCTAAGTTAAAGGCTGATAAACACAATAGAACAATCGGCATGCCCGTATGTTGTTCCGTTCTTAAGATATCGAAGGCGAAAAATTGACCACATACACACATACACACACACACATATACACACACACACACACACACACACATACAGACATCAGTCAGAAAATGATCTTAAACGATTACTAGGGTCTCAAAACGTGAAAATCTGTTAAAATCTCGAAATATTGTTTTCGGACTGAATCCATTACTTCCCTACCATAGTAGAGGTGGGAAGTAAAAAAGATATTAGTTGATTTGAAATGCACAGTTCCGTATGTTGCAATGGTCGTCAAAATCAATAAACATGGAGAGCTACTTTTGAATTTTAAATTATTTGGTGAGCTACCATTTTTTTCATTTCACTAGAATTACAAAATATACAGATGCGTTCATAAAATAAATCAGAACATTGGAGTCCCACCTTTAATATTTATTGTCGATAACAAATAATAATAATTATGTATTTATTATATTAACTTTTACGCGACCTATCGAAAATGCTGCCGAAAGCTATCAGTGTTATTGGACCGACTTGTATTGATATGTTGGTTAAACGCGTGTTTCTATTAGACGAGATATGGCTTGAGCAGTGAGTGTGTCGTCTGTAATGATATAATATCGATGACGTTAAACGCATTATCATTTTTGTGAAAAATGACTGCCCTTCAACCTATAGGACTTTTTGGATCCATGCATTTGTTCATCCTTGGAGAAAGAAAGAGAGCGAGAGAAACAGGGAAGGGGAGAGAGAGAGAGAGAGAAACAACGCAGGCAGATCGGGACCCAGGTCACGGCTCCACGCCGACGTAACCTTGGGTTAGGTTACGTGAGTTATTGTACGCTCACACACTGCCTTACAATGTACCTATAAACATATGAAATTATAATATTATCTATTGCACTTGCATATATACTTTTATTATGTTACAACAATACAACGGTTTATACTGAAATATTGCTTCGTATTTCCTGCATGTATCAACTTGAAACTTAGTATAAATACTCTTCAAAACAAATAATAAAAGACGTATTTTAGGATTTTTTAAGACAACCCCTAAAGGAGGGGTGCAACGTGGTGTTGAAGATTTTATGGGAAGGCATAAAAAATCTAAATATACTGCATGAGCGGAGCCACAGGAAACACTAGTACCTATATACGACTTAAAGGTCGAAATATTCATGTAAAAAAACGTAGGTATATTATGCTACGATTTTTTTACTTATATTAATACGTGACTTTAAAAACGTTTCTTTAAATATCTCAGGATCTGTTGGACCGATTTTGCTCGAAAACTGATCAGATCTGAATTAAATGTTGACAAATACAACAAAAATAATCGCAAGACCTTATTTGTGACAGCAGAACTTCTGAATTGATTTATAACGCCCTTAACTATAGCAATGACAATTTAGCCATCAGCATATTATAGAATATGTAGAAAGGTTTTTTTTTTAATTATCAAATATTTTGTTTGCTTTTATCTTTATTTTTTCTATTTTTTTAATTTTTGTTATTTTTTTCTAAGTTGTCCAACCCAAGAACTGACAATAGACGTACAGAGCCAATCAAAAAACGATTCAAACGATATCAAAACGTGAAGATCTTTCCTATTCTATCAATGATATTTCTATGCTATTAATTATACGAATTGAAGTTGGACTCAATAGCTCTATCTCTCTCTTAACAACTTTAAAAAAATAACACCGACAACTGAAAGTTTTCATCCCTATAGGGTTGAAACTGGGAGTTTCAACCCTATAGGGATGAATCATTGTAGAATTTTAAATCGATTTTGTTAAAAAAATTATCGATCAATTGATACCATATTTTTTTTAATCGTGTATAGATGTATTTAATATATCTTTTTACAATTCGCCGCTATTGAAAATTCGATTTTCGGTACCTGTTTAGCGGGTTGAAACTCCCAGTTTCAACCCGCTAAACAGGTACCGAAAATTCGAATTTTATAATATATCTTTTTACAGTTCGCCGCGATTGAAACTCCGAGTTTCGATACCCGCTTAGCGGGTTCCGAAACTCGAATTTTATAATATATCTTTTTACAATTCGCCGCTATTGAAAATTCGATTTTCGGTACCTGTTTAGCGGGTTGAAACTGGGAGTTTCAACCCGCTAAACAGGTACCGAAAATCGAATTTTCAATAGCGGCGAATTGTAAAAAGATATATTAAATACATCTATACACGATTTAAAACAATATTGTATCAATTGATCGATAATTTTTTTAACAAAATCGATTTAAAATTCTACAATGATTCTCTTATGAAGAAATATGTGTGGTCACAAATCTAAGGTCACTATTAAATTAGATTTTCTTCAACCCAGAATGAATCTCTAAATTGATTCAATAAAATGGAAAAAAAACTAGACACGGTGAGAGATCTCCCGAGTTTGCGAGGTTATTTAAATTTTAAATGTAGGTACGTTGATGACGAATTTATTAAGTTCGGTCGAACTGTATAGCTTTAAGCTATATGAGCGCCATCCAGCAAACACTGATATGTTGTTTATACTACACACTTCAGAAGTGAAACTTACGCAAAATCTACATCTGAATATTATAGATTGACATTTACGGGGAAAAAATAAATAGAATGTCTATTATATTTATGATATTATATGATTTGTTTTTCGTTGTCATGATTCCACCGTTAATAGCGTTAAATATTTAACGTAAACGTTAAACGGTCCGATCTCGCATAAGAAGTTACACTTCTTCTACGTAAGTAAGCATTTTTTCATTTAATTTATTGTAAATTATAGACGCGTCGACCACTTTGGTCATTAGCGTCTATTAAATAATAACAATTCACATGAAACTAAATGACATCATAAAACATACATGAGCGGAGGCGAGATTCGAACGCACGACAGTCTGATCCAGAGGCCGCAACGCTAACCACTGGACCACACTGTCCTCTCATTTTTTCATTTTGAATACAAAGTTAATCTCGTATAACAAACGAACAGCGCGCCGTTCTAAAATAGGGCCTTAATATTCTCTGACAGTGTTGTGATATTAGCTAACGAAACGCGCGACAGGCGACAATTACGTTTCCGCATAATACACATTAATGCTCTTCTTGCAACGCAATGACGTCACTAGGCACCGGCAGGCAGCTTGCTACTGGCTTAAAACGCTACAATACGCAGAGTACCAACAGTATAAATTTATTTAACATTTTATAAGATTCATCAGAAAAAGTCTACATACATAAACTTTGGAAAAAGGCTAGTTAATAACAAAAAATTCCAGGCAATTGGACACAAATAGACCATCCCAACTTCATAAATACTGACATTTGACATATTATAATAAATAAAACAAAATATTCCTATCAACGCTTGCGATGACGTGAACAGCTAGAAATAAATATTTATATTATGATCTTCGCTTTTCGTTTCTATGTTTACTTATAGGCTGTGTGCAAGGGGGCGGAGTTATAATAATATCGATGCGAGCGCTCGTTGTGAATTCCATTGTAAACTCGGAACTCTAATTTTCCGTAATTGCCAGTGAGCATTGTTGTTTAAAAAGTCAAGTAAGTAAAAGCGATGATTTTACTTCTAACTGATTTGGAAATTATTAAATATAAAGCTGATAAATTTGACACTTTTAAATCCGGTCCGCAAGATTACCGGCGCCATGGTTTGAGGTTATACAGTCGCCTGTCAATATAAACCATAGACATAGGTGTAGGTACACCTCCATGTCTGATATACATTAATCAGTTATTTTTTATTATAAGTATGTGTACGTCAAAATTGAAGAAGAAAAAAACTTAAAATAAATAATTTTCACGTACCTTTTATGCTATGCTATTTATACTATTTGACAACAGCTAGATAAAATGGTAATCGTTTATTAAAAAAATTCGACTGATGACCAGTCCTATACTTCCCACCTAGTAAATATTTGCAAAAAATAAACACTCTTTTTTTTTATTCTTTGACTAGGCCCAAATAACCTTAGCTGTTGGTGGTCTTTAAAACACAATTTAATTTTTATTCTTTGAAAAAAGCATGGCCCTCTTTTTTGTTTGGTGATCTACTGATGGCTAGCTTAATATAGCAAAAATCATGGTTACCTTGATTTACGTACAATTTTTATTTTTTTTAGTAAAATATTTTTTTTCTCGAAAACTATACATTTTAGAGAAAAAAAATATTTACATTTTTTTCATATTATAACATCTAGAATTCATTTATATTTTTTTTTACCTATGTTAATACGTGACATTGAGGACGTTTTTTTTAATATCTCAGGATCCACTGAACCGATTTGACTCAAAATCTAATCAGATCTAAGTTAAAGGCTGATAAACACAATAGAACAATCGGCATGCCCGTATGTTGTTCCGTTCTTAAGATATCGAAGGCGAAAAATTGACCACATACACACACACACACATACACACATACACACACACACACATACAGACATCAGTCAGAAAATGATCTTAAACGATTGCTAGGGTCTCAAAACGTGAAAATCTGTTAAAATCTCGAAATATTGTTTTCGGACTGAATCCATTACTTCCCTACCATAGTAGAGGTGGGAAGTAAAAAGAGGGCCATGCTTTTTTCAAAGAATAAAAAAAGAGTGTTTATTTTTTGCAAATATTTACTAGGTGGGAAGTATAGGACTGGTCATCAGTCGAATTTTTTTGATAGAAAATTGGTGCACTAAAAACGTATAAACCTGAACTAGCTTTTTTGTTCCACGTGAAACTTTTTCTATTCTCTTGTCTAATTAAAAAAATATATCCAAGATTTCGGGGATGGCGATCGCCACTGGCGCTACCCCCTGGTTCCGACCCTGCCCCCTTCAGTGTTTTATATAAAGTGTCGCCATGGAAAACAGTTAGAAAATTCTTTCAAGTTTCAGTCGTTCAACAATTCTTTCGACGCAACAAATAAACTCGGAAACCTTTTGGTTAGTTTGCGACGCTCGTTCACCTACCTAAAAACAGATTGTTATTCACAGGATTACCTACTGTCCAGGAAGTTACTATTAAACAGTTTAGCATAACGAAGACGAATATGTCCGGTTTTCTCTGAACACCCTGTACAGACGGTGACCTTGTAAGACACCTTGTGAACATAATATTATAATATTGTTGTATAATGGAAAGTGTATAAGACTTCGTTTATTTGTAATATGCGTTAAAAACGCAGGCTAGACTTGAGCTTTTGCCAGGCAGCCATAAAAGCTGCGTTTAGCGAAATGCCGCGAATTTGATTTGAAGGCGGATTTCGCGCACAGAGGTAAAAGTTTATGGAGACGCTACAATAAATAAAAGTGAAGCCAGTCGCCTTTTTTACTCGGCCCTCATTAACACGCTTATATTAGCTTCATCTGTATGTTTGCTTGCTTGCTTGCTTGTGTGCTTGCTTGTATGCTTGTTTGTCAGTTTGTAACCGACTTCTTTGAACTTGATTTTGACCAACTTTGAACGGTCAGATTTAGTTTAAACTTTGCACACTTATCAAGGACCGACAACAATACAATAATTCCATAAGTTTGTCCCATTATCCTGACCAGGATCTCCAGGACTAAAAAAAAAGCAAAAAACTTCAGATTGAACTGAAACTTTGCACACTTATCAAGGACCGATTACAATACAATAATTCCATAAGTTTGTCCCATTATCCTGACCAGGATCTCCAGGACTAAAAAAAAAAGCAAAAAACTTCAGATTGAACTGAAACTTTGCACACTTATCAAGGACCGATTACAATACAATAATTCCATAAGTTTGTCCCATTATCCTGACCAGGATCTCCAGGACTAAAAAGCAAAAATAAATTATAATTTAAAAAAACTAAAAAACACGCTTTAATGAACTAAAAAGTAAAAAATAATTAATTTTATTGTAAAAAAGCGTGGGGTGCTTTGTATCATATTTTCATACTACCCCACTCTTTTTTACAATAAAATTAATTATTTTTTACTTTTTAGTTCATTAAAGCGTGTTTTTAGTTTTTTTAAATTATAATTTTTTATACGTGACAAGAAGAAGAAGAAGAAGTGAATAATAGTTCCAATCCTTCGCGTGTTCAATTTTGTATAAGCAGTTGTAGACGGTATGTAAGTATCCTCTATTACTTGAACCTCAGTGATATCGCGTCATAAATATTATTATCTTGTTACCGGCGTTGGCTTGGCGGACCCTAAATTAAATGGTTTTGCTTCGCGTTAGTACATAATATGAGAAGAATTATTATATTTCTATGGATTCTTTTTCTAACTGTTCGCAATTATATTATGTCTAAAGTAAAACAAGCCGTGAGGTGGGTCGTTTATTAGGACTAAAGTGCGACCCTTGAGGTCCACACGACGAACTTCCCAGTTTGATAAATATTTAATAACAATAATTAAATTAGATATTACACAGAAAAGTAATCATTTTAATCATTAAAGCATAATTATTATTTATATTTAACAATAATTAAAAAACAAAAAAAAAACGGCTGAACCGATTTTTATAAAATTTATGTCGGATCAAAATGACGTTAACACGCCTCGATTGACACCCTTACGAAGTCGATATAATTTTTTATTCGCGAGATATTGTATAAATCTACTTTTTTGGAGGTTATTTGGTTAAGAAAAAAGAACGGCTGAACCGATTTTGAAAAATTTTTTTCAGATCATATTTACGTTAATACGCGTCGATTGGCATCCTAACGTAGTCGATACCATTTTTCATTCTCGAGATTTCGTCTTAGAAAGAAATGGACACATATACGTACGTTATACACACACAGAGACATCTTTCTAAAAATAGTGTAAAAATAGTGTGGTGACCTTGAAACATAAAAATTTTTTCTTCATTTTAATTTCGATTTTCGGACCCATTACAATAACTTCCAATGGGAAATTAATAAAGGTTATTGGAATTGCGAGTTTTTCGCGGTTTTATTTAAAAACCCTGTAACATCACAATTTCTTCTGTGAAAAAATTATTATCTCTAAAAAATATTTGCCAACAATTATATGTAGGTACCTAATCAACTTTAATTAAATGTAAATATTTCATTTTAAAACCACAAACATCTTAATTAAGAAAATTGATTTGACGCAACATGCAAAACAGTTTATCTTATAAATTACAAGCTTGACTAATTTATAATTTTCCGAGTGATGCCGACATAACCTGCAATCTGACAGACGAACATTTGGGAAACACGCTTTCCTGTTAGGAGCAGTCATGCAAAATACCCAAAAACTCCCCAAGGAAAGAAAATGACAAGGCAGAGCTCCCGTTATGCTGTTTTATATTTAATTATTGATGAACTGTGACAGCAGCAGACAGTAATAAATTATGATAACAATGTCCCAGCACAATGCAGTCACTCTATACGTAGTCTATTTTCGGATTATCGTCAATCGACTGTAGGTATAAAGCTGTAACGACTGAGACGAGAACGAGGGCGAGAGGGGGGGGGGACAATTCCTTCAGTTTACAAGTGAAATTGAAATGCGATTGCGAAGAGCTGTCCTACATAAAAGAGGCCGAGTAATTTCCGGGTTTTGAGCAGAACATAAACGCATCTACAAAACGGAAAACGTTCTATGCATTTCCTGAATCCCGCGACATGTACTACAAAATGTTGTTAGTCATTTGCCAGTGTCGTGCTGGAATAATTAATTATTCTAAACGTTTTCCCGAAGCCTAGGGCTTGAGAATGGTCGAGTGTGTAGCGGTGCTGTTGTTTACATGGCGTTGCTATGGCTCCTCTATTACAAGTCCCCAGTTCCCGGGTTCTAGCCCGAGAGCTGGTAAAAGTGTCAATTAGATTTTCAATTTATTATTAAAAAAAATAATAATAATGAATTGAAAATATGAATTGGTGTAGGCCCAAATAACCTTAGCTGTTGGTGGTCTTTAAAAACACATTTTTTTTCCCCGAAGCAATCACGCACTCGTAGTTTATTGAAATCTATTTATTTTCCGTGGATTATTAATACAGCCCTTTATAATTAGCGAGGCTTCGCGGCACCCATGGTTTGAGATACACAGTAATATATTTTTTTGCCATACCCACTACAAAATAGCTACTTTCGATGTATGTATAGCGACCTTTAATGAGTCATATTTTAACAGGCAGGTGTGCGGAAAATGCACTAGCACAGAAAATAACGGTTGCCATAGCAACTTCTGTTTATTCGCTCTATACGTCTGCGTTCGCCTGTCATTACTTACTTGCACGAACTTCGCGCCACACTGTGGAAGGAAAGATGGCGACGCAAATGAACTGTCAGAATTTTTTGAAAATGACGTGAAAAGTAGGTATTTTGTAGTGGGTATGGCAAAAAATACCATATATGTCTCGTACGTAATGGTATTACGGCTCGTGTGACTGTAAAAACTCGCTATCGCTCGTTTTTACATACTGTCATCATTCAATCTACCAATTGTTAGTGTATTTGCCATAATATGGCACATACACTATTGGCGTCGGTCGGATGGCGGGACCTAGGGGTCGGACCAAAATTTCTCGACGTTTCATAGCCTCCTGAACAATTTGGCACCATTTTTGGAAATGTTTATATATATATGTATGTATATATTTATATATATATATATATATTTATATATATATTTATATATATATGTGTGTACACGATAACTCTCGACAGACTTAATCGATTGAAACGAAATTTGGTACACACATTGGAACCCATCACCGCAAGAAGCCTATTTAAAATGGGCCCGATCGGACCATTTTCAGGGTTGTATTTAGGGGTTCCAAAAAGTTTTTGGGCCCAAAAATACCGAAAAATTTGTCAGAATCGTTTCAAAATTGAAATTTAACTCTTTAGTAAAGATTAAAATGTGCTGCTAAAATTTTAATAAAATCGGCCCGACAGGACCGGACTTTCAAATTTTATGAAAACACTGGTTTGTTGATACGGATTTACTTATGAAAGGGTGTATTTAATGTGGTACAGAGGTTGCATTGATAATAATATTGAAATTAAGAAAAAAATATTATTTTAAGGGATGTATTAAGGGGTTAAATTTTTTATTTTGTCCAAAAACAAACTTAAGTTCACGTATTAAAGCCACAAGGCCTGTATTTGCAAATACACTATATTGTCGGCAGGGTTTGGCACTGCGACCCGAGTTTTTTTTAACCTGTAGACAATAATAAATTATTATTGTAACACTGACCCTGCCGTGTAATGACAATAATTATTATATTATTGAGAAAGCCTGCATATTGTACACCGATGCATAATATTATATTTAAAGATACAGTTATTATTGACAATTAAATTATGATGGCCGGTTGTTTGCGAGGCACTTGGAAAATGTGTGTGAAGATTTTGACGGCCGTAAAAGTTTATTTTAATTGCCAATTAGAATGTACGACGCCGCCGAATGTATATTTTGTTAACAGGGATATGCGGCGCGATGCTCGTTTGTCTGTTTGCTAAACAACCGACGTCCTTCACAATGGCCGCGGAGAAACGCGTCTTTCTGTGCGGTGAGGTTAGAAACGACCGATTCGTTTTTGACAAAATAATGCCACAACCAAAACAATATTTTTATTTTATTTGTCGAGGAACAAATTTTGGACAGGAATTTGTTTTAATTTATTTAAGGCATACCTAACCTTGCCGCAATCTTGTAAGTAATTTAAATTTCTACCACATACCTAACCAGATTTTATACAAGGTTCTCGAGAATGGCTGGAACAATTTTGATGAAATTTGATGCACTGTCTACTGATATATCGAAACTTAAATTATTATCGTATTATGGTTTGTGTCAAAATCGACATTAACGCGAACTCAGCAGCTGGTAACGATTAGTATATTATAAGATATATTTTATTGCTTCTTAACGAGTACATCGTAGCCAATGAATAAATTTTCCACATCCTTGGACCATTTTATGTCCTGCGGTTTCTTATTTGACTCGCGACTTGACTTCAAGGCTATGCAATATAATAATATAAAGGACGACCGCCATCACAGAAACGAATCAATTCGAACCGTCCTGACCACTGTTTAAAAGAAACTTCATAATAATTTACACAGTTCAGCCAGAGACGGTTCTAAAATTTGCGAGGCTCTTCAGGGCCGGATCTATATATAAGGGCTTTTTGGGCTGCAGCCCAGGGCCCCGTGGATACAAAGGGCCCCCAGCTCCCATTGAAGACAATGGACACCCTATAGTAGAAATGTCTTACAGTTGCGTGTCTAAGTCACGTTAAATAAATAAAACATTTTATTGTCCTCTTTTTTTTCCCTACAACATCATTATCGAAAACAGTTTTTTAACAAAATGGCAATTAGTTGATTAATTAGGCAGGCCCCCAAGTTATATTAGCCCAGGGCCCCACAAACTCACGGTCCGCCCCTGAGGCTCTTTTCGATAAGCCTTTAAAACGAAACGAAAAAGTCAGATTTTTTGAATTTCTGTTTTCTGTTTTTTTTCTCGTATTTATGCAAAGGCGACATTGCACATGTGGGCATTTGGAAATATTTGGGCTAAATTGACAAACTCTTTCGCCCGAAATAAGACCACAAAATATTGATCTACACTCATAAAATTTTATTACGGTTTGATTTGTTTATGTTTTTTTCATGTCATTACAAGTATTTAGTACGAAAAAAATGGATTTCTACGATTGAACGGACACACAGATAAACGCATGTCAGTTGCAGTTTTATAAAGTCGGCCATTTTTGGGTCAAAGTGTCTTTCGCAGATAACCGAAAACTGAAAAGGCTCATTGCAGTTAATTAATTTTCTATTTTAATATCTTAGATTGGGCAAAATAATAAATAAATTATACATAGTACATACGTAATTTCTTTTAAAAAAAGTTTTGAGAGGATGAGAGGACACTGACAGACAGACAGACAGACACTATAAGAAACTATTGGGGTCCGTCAAATGAGCATATGACATCTGGTGGCAGAAAATTGTACTCAAAACGAGGGAAAATTTTACATGCTAACAGTGCAAATTTATCATGAAATTGTTTATTACAAAAATAAAACAAGTAAAATAAACAAAAAGTTTATGGAAAATGGAATTCGCGACGTTTTCTAATATCATGGCAATAAACACTGTCAGTTATTGTCTTGTAAAACTTACTTTACAGAGAATTATTTTCTAATGAAATGTGGAAAAACTGTATTTATGAATTAAAAAAATATTTTATATTAATAATAAGATGTACTTGTTATCATACTGCACTAGAATAGTTGAATCCCTGATGATTGACAAATTTATAGGATTAACTTCGTATTCAAATATTTTGAGGTTAGTAACTTAACCCAGCCTTAAAAGCGCATTGAACGCGGATGATTAATTTCGTGGAGATTTTCTTTTAATTTTGATGTTTTTAAGCAATATGTCGTAAAGATTACTACTTTTGACAGTTTATTTTGCCTACATTTTTCTTGTTATATTTCCGACATTTGATAATATGCCCGGCTTTGAGAATCCGTTCTCCTTCAACGAAATTCCTTTGTTTAGGATTCGTACCGGCCCAATCACAAATTGCACTTATATTTATCATTTCTTATCACTTTGAAAATCATAAAATTACACGCAAAAGTATACACCGTATATGAAATTTCCCCCCCTCTGCGCCATGTTTTTGAAGCTCCACCTATCTGACGGATCCCAATAAGGGCTCCTAGTAATGCTAATAATAATCTGTAATATAAATTAAAAAAATGGCGAGTAAAGCACTAATAATTAACTAATCAATCAATCAATCACGACTTACCTGTTGACGCATTGTTACTAGAATTGTTGTTGTTTATTGCGTTGAAAAATTGTACTGCACTCGTAAGTCGAGTTCGCCTCAAAATCCAAAACATTGTACCGGCTGCAGTTGTTTTCCAAATACTCAGTTAATAAAATATATTATTAATTTGGGAGTTCATCGTATAATTCAACAAAATAAAATATACTATTCACAGAATTCGATTTTTCGATTTAGCCCTCGTACTGAAATCAAAATTCAATTTTGTTTTATTTTTTACGAAGTCAGTGCCAGGACCACAAGGTTGTAATTTTGCTCTCAAAACGTCGCGTATTGTTTTTATTTATTTTTTCTTTATGAAACACGCTGCGCGATGTCTGAAATCCGCGAGCGGTCGATTAAACGAAACGTACGACCAGCAAACGCGACGGACGCACACTGAGCACAGAACATGTGGTCAGGCGACGTTTGTGTTGTGAGGAAAAGGCGACGTCGGCGCGCTAAATCGACGCCAGCAGAAGTCCGGTAAATTGTTTGGACGCCGTTCTGTCTCTCGCGCGAGAATATCGCTCCTCACAAAATACCTACTGAGAAAGTAAAATCACAAATTTCTTTTTAAAATTTTCAGAAATTAACGCCCGTCACTCCAAAACGAAAAATGGTACAATCCATAAGTGTACCTAATTTGAAATATAACGATCGGTGCGATCTTCTATTATTAAGCGCACAGTGTACTCCGTAATTAATTTCACTTTTTCGGAAATACAAGAATCATTACTCCTAATTTGATTATTATAACGACTAATTTTTACAAAATTCATATTTTATCACGTCTGTAAATATTGTGGCTAATCGATTGTTGTAAAAAAACAATTTAAATAGCGTGTTCACATTGTTAAAATGGCGGGTAAAGTCGAAATTTGCCCTAAAACACTTAGAAATGTAATTGCTTGTGATGCACGCAACCCGCTTAACGTATTTGTAGCCACTGCTTGCCAACTTGCAGGGTGTAGCAGCGACGTCAGACGGAATTTTATTAAAACTTACAGTTTACTCGTTTTAGCGCTGCTTGAAACTTATTTAACGACTTATGTCAAACTGACGTATCAGTATGCATAACCTAAATTTATTACGTGTAGATACAAACATAATTTATTTTTGATAGCATTATAAAAATATGATACAAAAATAATGCTGTATAAGATTTTACAGTGAGACCCATATAATTTGCGTGCATTTTCGGTGCAGTATGGCCTCCAGTAATTTATTAATTCCGAAATTAATTATTGGATGTTCAGTGGCTGCAAGTGTTTCTTTAATTCTTTGTTATAATTCAAAATATATGAGAAAACTAACTGATATTTTTAAAATGTGGCTAAATCCACTCGAGAATCAAGATATTAATATAATTTCAAACAACAACGGTAATTTAAAAGAAATATTTGCAGTCGTAAAAAGGTTTGTAAAAAAATACTTAAAACAAATTACTAGAATACCTACTGATGGGAATGATAGTGTACATACAGGTACCTTAAATTTTCTAGAATTTGTAGCAGCATATTTTATATCTGTTCAAAGTGTTTTCTTAAAAAATAAGCTCTGTAGTTTTGAACTCTGGTATGCCATATTATGATGAAGGTACACGATAATATATTATTGTATAATAAAGGTTTCTGGTACGGTTTTTTACATTCCGACGTCTAGCATTAACACGTATCGAATAAAATTATTATTGTCTCTCGCAGACATCTCGATGAATGCCCGTGTCTCGGATTCGATTGTGAATGGGTGTCCGTCAAAGGCAAACGGAGACCGGTGGCACTCTTACAGTTGGCGACTCATCGCAATTTTTGTCTGTTGGTTCAGATGTGTCACCTGGACGAATTGCCTGCGGAATGCAAGGTACAAGAAGCAACTAATTTTTCTGATAGTCTGTAGATTAAATATTATTAGATGAAATGAATAAAACGTTTGTTGTAATTATTACAGAGATTTTTAGAAGATCCACTTATTTTTAAAGTCGGCGTATCACCAATTCAAGATGCTAATTATCTGAGCAAAGATTATGGAATTGTAGTGAAAGGATGTTTCGATTTAAGACATTTGACAAGGTAGAAATTATTTTGTATAGGCACTTGCTCGTGTTATAATATGTCTGTCGGTCTGTCTGCCTGTCCACAGCGGCAATAACTCCCGTAATTTCAGCTTTGAGCTTTGCTCGTAAGAAAAAAGTCGGTAACTCGTGTTATTAGAATTTTATTTTTTGTAGCGACCAAAACGGGTATTCAGTTTTAAATTTTTTTTTATGTTGTTCATATAATAATTGTAGGTACCTACTAAAAAAATTCACAGATTTCGCAATCCTTGCAAGCATCGAGGACATTGGAAATGATAACAGCATATATGAAACATAATTAACTGTTTATTATACACACAATATTTATCAATGCACTGTTTAGTTTTGTCAGGAATAACCCTATTATTCTTCTGTTATATACGCGTTCACTTTTGCTTGATTACTTAACTTTTAAATGGATTTTTCTACAGTATTTATTAACATTTGCTCAAAAATAACACCGCAGATCATCGCAAATACCTCTCAGTTAACTAGACATGATATAAAACACATTTCGAAAAAATTGCACTTGTTCAATTTTGCATGATTGCTCCTCACTTGATCGCGACACCGTTGTCTTTTGGCCTTGAACGAAAACTCGTAACTCTGCCCCCATATACGAACATAAACATTTCCAATGTTAAAAAACTAGTTTCATTTAATCGAATCTGTTTCTCTTTTAGAACAGCATACGGCCTCGCTCACATGTCTAAAGAGTATTTTAATTTCGAAATGACAAAAAACTGGAAAATTCGATGCAGCGATTGGGAAACAAAACATTTGTCTGAGAAGCAAATATCTTATGCTGCATACGATGCGGTTGTCGCCGTACAGCTGTTCAAAAAGTTAACTAAAAGAAATTCTTATGGGTTCGTTAAATAAATAATTGCACAGATGATACAAAATAATATGATAAATATTTGTCTATGAAAAATCAATATTAATTATTATTGTGTGTTGTAGTGCCGATGTGATACCTTTTTTGGATATTGGTTATTCATGTAAAAATAGTAATAAAATCGCAAATTCTAAGTTTTCTGTTTCCACACGGGATTCAAAGAAAGAGTCGAAAATTTGTCTTCGTAAAAAACCTTTGTACAATAACTGTTACATGGAAGCGCCGGACGGGGAGTTGCTGTGCACTTGCGATGAGGGCAAAGCTAAATGGTAAATATTTAAAAATCTACAAAAAATGAACTCTTACAGATTTTATCTCAACCAGGAAGTTTCATGATTTCTATAATGATTAGTACTTACTTAGTAATTAATTTTTTTTCTCTACAACATTTTTATAACTGTTTTGTTATTTATAACACAGCATCGCCGGATACTCAGTTAATGTCGTGACAATAATTTATAGGTACGTTTCAAAACAATTGGCCGATGTTATTTGCAAAAATCCATTCACAATACGACTTCGTTTTGAACCTGCAGGCAGGGCTGTCGGTGACGTCGGACGCTACTATACAATCGTCAAAGAAAACCGATGTGTGGTTTGCGGTCGAAAGGATTCTTATATAAAAAAGAATGTTGTGCCAAGAGAATATCGCAAGCTGTTCCCATGTACGCAGGAAACTGTCTGATTTTTATTTTTCACTTTTGTATACATTTTTTTTTTATATATTTTCTGAATTATTTTTTCAGTTATAATGAAAGAACACATATCTCACGATGTATTATTGCTTTGCGTTTTGTGTCACCAAAGAAGCAACATGGCCGACTTGGGACTGCGACAGAAATTGGCCGAATTGTGCAATGCGCCGATCGGAACGGACACCGATGTAAAAGTGTACGATTGTCCCGAAGCTAGACAGTTGAGATCTGCGGCGAGAGCTTTGTTGAAAAACGCCGAAGTGATACCCGAAAATCGTAGACACGAACTTGAGAAAACGATATTAAAGCATTTTCCAGATCAAACGGAGGTTACAAAGGAACTTTTAGAGAAAGTGCAAAATACTTCAATCACGTAAGTATTATTTAAAAGAAAAACTTGTAGATTTGCAGCACCAATTGAAATTTATTGGGCAGAGAAACTGCAGCTAACACCAAGACAACAACAAAATTTTTTTTACTAATTGTATTATATTTTTCAAAAATGTCGTGTAAATACGAAATTAAAAAGTACTCTCGTGCCGTCTGTCTCGCTCTATCTTATGCGTTATTGTGCAGGGGCAAGTAAACCCTATAATATGTCGCTATTATTACATAATTACTATTATTCCTTTACCACGTATGCACTGTTATCCGACACTAACTTGGTTGTTGTGGGAGCAGATTAACGGGAAAGGACTGTATATAATGATATAATATAATACATATTATATGATATTTATTATACATCGAAGATGTATATTTAAATTCGCTTTTTCCTGTATGTATGTATGTCTCAATCCTTTGTCGTACCATAACTCGAGTAACTGTAATTTGTTTTTAATGAAATTTTGGACACACATGTGTTCCCATCATGGCTCAGCCTAGAAAAAATTTATCGAAGCAAATTTGTTCGTTAATTCATTGCCTTTCCGACTGACATATAAAAAATGATGCCATGTATCTGCATCTACTCATATTAAATTGATTTGTCTTGGCTTGCCTGAAATCAGATTTTTTGGTTATAGACATCTTTTTATGTACTAGTTTAATTTTATAATTAACTGAAAAAAGAAACCAATATTAATCATTAATCAATTTAAAAATAAAACACTACAACTGTTTTAGCATTGAAAATAATGCATACAACTCGCATGCCAATAAAGTAGTGGAATATTTCAAACAAAAAGGCAAAGATATTTATAATTCGGACAACGCTGAAGCCGGAGGATTGGTTGAATTGGAGAGGATGTGGCGTGAACATTTTCTCAGTACGATGAGGCCGGACTACATGCCCGAATTGTGGTCCGTCACGCACAACAAACACCGACTAGAGATACGGGCGGAAGAAGGGCGCGTTGAAACGGACGATTTAATATTGGCCGGTGTAAAAATACCGCAGCATATTAATGTTTCATAGAAATACTATTATTATCTGTATTTTGACGCGCACTCAAATCATTGTATTTTTTTTATAATAAAAATGCTTTAATAATATATATTTTTTCCTTTATTATTTACTGTAAAAAATTTGAAAATACTGAAATTGAAGTCCAAATCAGTTATTTTACGGGGGGTGTGACAAAAAATATCACATATATCTCGTACGTAATGATAATTATGACTCGTGTGACTGTTAGAACGAGCATTTGGGTTTTTAAACGAATTTTTTTTTTACTTAAATGGAAGGACCACATCAACTTTTATAGCAAAACTGTTTTTATTTAATGTTTTGCTTACTAATTAAAAAGTTATATTTAAATAAAAATTAATTTTTAAACTCAGTTCCGATAACGTGCCGAAAGAATCCGAACGCGTGTGACGTCATTATGTTATCTATGGTCTTTGTATCCATGGTTACCAAGTTAAAAATTTATTATTTTTGATAGTGTGCGTAATACATATACACAAATACCAACAAATGCAGACACATTTTAACATAACGACGTCACAAACATTCCTGGCGCGTTTTGAAGTCACGTGATATTTTTTAAATTTTTATACATTTTAATTAATTTTTAGTAATTTATCTATAGCTTTAAAAAAATGTTTCTTTTCGATTTTCAATATTATTTATGTTAAATTATTAGAAAAAATTAAAAAATTAATATTTTTTTTAAACTTAAATACCTAATTGTCAAAAAAAGGTACTATTTTGATAAAATTACTTCTGTATAGGGTAGCCTCTTTGGATTTTCCTAATGTTTTTGACATAGTTAGATAGCCCATCAATAGGTTTATAACCCCGATGTGGGAATTTAATGTTTCTTGAACACTCTTCATACTAGTGCATTTCGCGTAAAGTGTTTTTATTCAAAATTTCAAAAAGTGTTAAGTGATTTTAACACCTCCGCCTAATTTTGATTTTATGACCACAAATTCATTATCAGCGACCTTAAAATCCCTAAAGAACTTGAATTATAGAAATTATTATATTTCAACATACATTATTTTTAATATTTACTCAAAAAAAATGGATTTTCGAAAAGCGGCAATTTTCGCATAGTAATTTTATATCTTTAATCTGACGCTATTATGTTCTTTGGAATTTTTAAAATAAAGAATTATTATTATTATACTCACTATTAGAAACTCAATGCAAAAAAAATTATGAAAATCCATCCACTGGGTTCCGAGGTTTTTGAATTGTTTAGTCTAATTGAATTCCACTAATAAAAAACTTCGATAATTTATTATCTTGTGGCATTTTTTAGGTTTTTAAGATATTTATAAAAATGTTCAAACGATGCTGGTGTGATATTTTGTAATTAGTCAATATTTAATTTAAAAAATTGCCAATTTTAAAATTTTCCCGGTTTTCAAAGTATCTAAACTAGCGCTATCTGTAATAAGGAACTGCTATGTGTTCATCCCGCTTTCTGAAGAGTCGAAGTGAAGTTTTCGCATCAGCCATTTCACGCCGTCTTCAAAATAAGGAGAATTTTATTGTGTTTTATCAAAAATAGTTCAATCTTGAATAAAAACAATCTGAAATGTGGTGATATAAGTTCATGGGCTGTTTTTGATTATAATGTAGTTTTGTTTTTTAAAAGAGAATGACTACCCTTGTGCTTAAATGTAGAGAATTTGTTTAAGAATCGGATACATTTCTTCATAAGTGGTAAGTAAAATAAATTGTATTTCTGTTTTTAATTGTGTTAATTAACGTGCATATAGATTTCAAAGTATTTTGACAGAATGATTACTGATATACTTATCCATTTCGTGTCTAGACAAGAACAAATCAATTAATAAGATTCGTTTTGATTCCCACTAAAACGGGCGAGCTCTGTTATTTGTTAGTATTTTTTGTTTATTTAATATGTGAAAAAATTTGTGGACGGAGCAGACACATGCTTAAATTCTCCTTAAACTTTTTATTACAGATGTTGGATTTTTTGTGGTGTTTTTTTATTGATCTTCAGTTCCATTGTTAAAACTGAATTATTATTACCAATCAGGACAGCCAGGTTACTTTTAAACTTTTAGAAATCGAGCTCTAGATCCATTGCTGCTTGCAAAATGATCGAAATCATTTAATTTGTTTTTATAGGTTAATCACACACTCGTCAAGATGTCTAATTTTAATGAAGAGCCAAATACAAAAACAAATGAACCAGTATCTGTGAATGAAACTGAAACGCCAACAACAGACGACAGGCGAGTTTCCAGCGGCGAACCGGAAAAAGAAACTACTGCTGAGAAAACAAACATTTCCCTCGAAACAAATGAACATACACCTTCCAACGACGTGGAGCCAACAAGAACTGAAATGATGACCGCCTGCGACGGTGAAAATAAAATGACCAATCACGATTGTGTTAACGAAGGACTAGTGAACAGTGCAGACATTTCTTGCAATGAGACAGTTGAATGCGTCACAGAAAAAACCGCCGACGAAGTGTGTGAATCTGCTAGCTCTAGCGACAGACTTACGTCAACAGACGAAACTAACGCATCGGATGATTTTAAAGGAGCATGCACAACAGAAGAAACGGTAGAGATGGCAAACCCTACTGAAGCAGTAGATGAAGGCGACTCTGCCCTTCCTCGTTTTACTAGTGAGGCGATCGGACAGTTAAACAATGAAACTGTTGAAGTGAACGTTGAACAGACAAGTGTGAACGAAACAAATGAATACTCTAGTGTTAACAATGAATATGACTACAGTGCTGCGCCAGTGTTGACGAATGCAAACGATCAACCGATTAATAATGAATTGATGAATGAAGAACCTAGTTTGTATGTGGCAGACAGGCCTATAAAAGTCGAGAGAATCTCGACTCCCACTGCGTATCGATCAATAAAGCCTGCAGACAGGCCTATAAAGGTCGAGAGAATCTCAACTTCCACACCGAACCGACCGATAAAGTCTGAAATTGTAACCGCCATCGCTACAAATCAGTTGATAAAAAAGGAATTGATCAGCACCGTGCCTACGAGTCGATTGTTAAAGAGAGAACTTTTGACGGAGGATTCGGTTAACAGTGAATTCATAATAAACGAATCTATGGACAGTGAAGTTGTGTCTGGCGATACGATAATCGGAATAATGGAAGAAGAGATACCGAGGCCGGACGAAGAGCCTGTTGAACCGCCGGTGCCGGAGCCCGTGACGTCCAGAGACGTGATTAACAAATTACCGGACTCGATCACGAGGAGATTTAAACTGTCGAGTCTGCCCGATTCGGTCGGTGAAAAAAGTAGTAAATGTTCGCCGACAAGAACCAAAGCCGAAATTAGTAAATCTTCTGCGACAAAAACTGAATCGGGAAAGAGTATACGCGTAAAATCAGATCTCGGACGAGAAATGCCGAAACTCGAACGAGAAATGCCGAGAATTGTCCCGAAACCCGATCCGGAAAGATTCTCTAACAGACCGATCTTAAAACAGGAGCCCGGCAGACAAAACGAGGACCCCGATTACGAGTTGTTCCGAGGCTTTAACGGAAGCGAACAATTAGGCCTGGTTATCAAAGACGTTACTTCGCAAGCCGGTCAGACCGGTAATAGTTACCAAAGCGATAGTCAACAGTTTGGCACGGACGAAGAAATACGCCGATTCGAGGCGATCGCTAAAATTCGACCTCGAATGAGAAAGCAAGATTTGTCGGTGCGCAGGCTGAAGGGCGTGAGCACCACTTTAATGCCTGCCACCCTTGAATTGCCCGATCCAGACGATCCGTTTGTCGGGGTAAGAACTTTTATTTATTTATTTATTAACACACTTATATTAGCTTCACCTGTATGTTTGCGTGCTTGTGTGCTTGCTTGCTTGTTTGTCAGTTTGTAACCGACTTCTTTGAACTTGATTTTGACCAACTTTGAACTGTCAGATTTAGTTTAAACTTTGTCGACTTATCAAGGACCGATGACAATACAATAATTCCATAAGTTTGTCCCATTATCCTGACCAGGATCTCCAGGACTAAAAAGCAAAAATAAATTATAATTTAAAAAAACTAAAAAACACGCTTTAATGAAGTAAAAAATAATTAATTTTATTGTAAAAAAGCGTGGGGTAGTATGAAAATATGATACAAAGCACCCCACGCTTTTTTACAATAAAATTAATTATTTTTTACTTTTTAGTTCATTAAAGCGTGTTTTTTAGTTTTTTTAATTTATTTATTTATTTATGACCCTTTACAAAATAATTACATAATCTATATCTAGAAGGATAGCGCTAGGCAAAGCAATATCATTCACTCATACCGTCATATTATAGCACTATTCACTGAAAATTACTATTATCGAAACATTTTAATGTAGAATTCATTTCTTTCAATTAAATTTGCTGATCCTATAAATAATATTAGTATCTTTAACTAATAATTAGAGAGTAAAGTTTTAAACAAAATCTTTGAATTCCTTGATTGTTGTCATACTTTTTAAATTGTCATCTAGTGCATTCCAATTTCTTATAATTGTTGCAAATACAGAGTGAAATAATAAATCACTTTTACATACTCCTTCTATTAATTTATTTGTATTTCTTAGACCACGGTATTCGTTTCGCATAAGGAATTCACCCCAATTATTAGTGTATTTGCCATATGGCACATACACTATTTGCGTCGGTCGGATGGCGGGACTTAGGGGTCGGACCAAAATTTCTCGACGTTTCATAGCCTCCTGAACACTGGCACCATTTTTGGAAATGTATGTGTGTGTGTGTGTGTGTGTGTGTACGGGCTATAACTTTCGAAAGAGTTAATTGATTTTGACGAAATTTGGTAGGCACGTTGGAATCCATCACCGCACAAAGCCTATTTAAAATGGGCCCAATCGGACCATATTAAGGGTGGTTTTTAGGGGTTAAAAAATGTTTTTGGGCCCAAAAATGCCGAAAAAATTCTCAGAATCGTTTCAAAATTGAAATTTAACCCTTTAGTAACGATTAAAATGTGCTGCTAAAATTTTAATAAAATCGGCCCGACAGGACCGGACTTACAAATTTTATGAAAACACTAGTTTGCGGAAAGTGCTTTACTTACTGAAGGATGTATTTAATTTGGTACCGAGGTTGCATTGATAAAAATATTGAAATTAAGAAAAAAAATATTATTTTAAGGGATGTATTAAGGGGTTAAATTTTTTTTTTGTTCAAAAACAAACTTAAGTTCACATAATAAATCCACAATTATTAGCAAATACACTATATTGTCGGCAGGGTTTTGGCACTGCGACCCGAGTTTTTTTATAATTTTATGGACTGTAATCATATCATTAACATTATGCCACGATTTGATTGTGCTCACATCAAACCTTCGTTAGATCGACGAGTAGTCATGATCCGTCCATTTCATTGGTGTGCCTGATTTATAAACCAAGTAACGTAGGAAATTTCGCTGAATCGCTTCTAATGCTCTTATTCCAATAGCCGAATGTGGTGTCCAAATTTGTGAAGCATAATTTAATATTGGCAACACCAGTTAATTAATAGTCGGAAGCTTGAGTATAATTTTTAATCAACTGCCGTTTTTTATTGGTTTCTCGATGGAATTCACTTTAATGAAACGTATTAATGGAGGCCCGTTCTTAATCAATTCCGTGGATTAATTAGATTTTAGGGCTTGAGAATAGCCGAGCGTGTAGCAATGCTGTTGTTCACATGGCGTTGCTATATGGTTCCTCTATTACAAGTTCCCGGGCTCTAGCCCAAGAGCTGGTAAAAGTGTCAATTGGATATTCATTTTATTAAAAAAAAAATATAATGAATTGAAAATATGAATTGGTGCTAGGCCCAAATAACCTTAGCTGTTGGTGATCTTTAAAACACAATTTTTTAATTAAATTTTATTGTTTGACACAGAACTACGCCAATCAAAGAGTGTTCAACAGGCCGCCCGAACCGGGAGATCTGTTGATTGAAAAAAAACGACCCGGAAGACCGAGGACAACCAATTATCTTTCGAGCGTGTCGCAAACGAACGCTCTGAATCGAAATAAGCCCATCCAAAAAGCAACTAAGAAGCCCGGTCGACCTGTTGTCAACAAAGCCGCTCAAAATAGATCTTCCTCGGCGACAAATTCAAATCGTTCGGTAATCAATAAACCGGGAGCGTCGGGCGATCGAAAGCAGAGTCCTTTGCCGGCGTCTCTGAATTCACGCAAACAGAATTCAGTTTTGAACAAGTCTACTCCGTCGACTTCGACACAACAAATAAAGCCGCCTTTGAAAAAACCCGCGCCCGCCGTAGCTCGTCGAAGTCTGCCGAACAACGTTGCAAAGCAGAAAAAATCTGCGACTTCGGATTCAGAATCGAGCGCTAGCGCTGCTTCGTCGAAGTCCGGTGCGTCGTCGAAAAGAAAGACTGTTGAGAAAAAGTCAACGGCACAGCAGATCGCGAAACCGCCTTCTAACTTGGCCTGGAGAGGCGTTCAAAAACCCGGTCCGCATTCGAAAACCAGAAAATCGGTGCTTAAAAGTTTCAAAGTCGTTTCAAAAAAATACGGAATTTTTACTGCGAAGCAAGCGTCGTATTCGTTTCAACATTATCTTATAAAAAATAAACCGGTCGTTCTCGTGGAAAATTTTAAATTTAACGATGTCGATTCGAAATTTAGGGTTTGGTTAGAAAACGATAGATCTAAGTCTTTAAGAAAATTGGATGCCAGAGCCGGCAATGCATCGGAAAACACCGTTCAGAAATATTGTTCCAAAGAAATATCGAATAAAGAAAAATCCAACGTCTGTAAAGACGATAAAAAGTCACAAAAAACACACAGTAAGACCGAGTCCGGTCGCAAATCTTCGAAAGTCGACCCGAGCAAAACGCGGGATGAAATGAAATCGCCTTCCAAAAGCGGCAGCGGCAACGAGGAATCGAACAATTGGCCGTATTTGAATGCGGTGTTTCTGAACGCGGGGCCCGATCCCCTCGCCGATTCGACCTCGGATCAGAGAGGCGAAATGCCAATGCAGGTCGGTGATCGAAAATATATTTGTTTTTTTGCAATTTCTAGTATGAAAAAATTCACTGTTTCAAAACCATCAATGAATTCTTAAGCGCATGCAGAAAGAAAAATAATTTTTGCCATACCCACTACAAAATAGCTACTTTCGATGCACGTATACCGGCCTGTAATGGGTCATTTAACTGCCAGGCGTGCAGAAAGTGTTTTACTTAACAATAGCAACTTCTGTTTATTCACTCTGTCCGCCTGTGATTATTTACCCACGACCTTCACGGCATACTGTCAAATTTTTTTTGAAAATGAAGTGAAAAGTAGGTATTTTGTAGTGGTTATGGCAAAAAATACCATAGGTAATAATATATCTCGTTCGTAATGGTATTACGACTCGTGTGACTGTAAAAACGCTATCGCTCATTTTTAGGGTTCTGTACATCCGATGAAAAAACGGAATCCTTATATTATCACTCTTGTGTCTGTCTGTCTTCTGCCTGTCCGTCCGTCCGTCATAGCTTATTTTCTCCGAATCTACTGCACGAAAAAAGTTGAAATTCGGTACATATATAGAGTTTGGTGACCCAACCACTGACATAGCGTAAATAAACGAATTCTGATTTTGGGGGTTAATTTTAAGGGGTAAATTAGAAAATTAAATTTTTTTTTTCAAATGATTCATCTGACATATCAGTTGAAAGGGCGCGTTGTGAGAAATACAAATATATTTTTTTTATAATTTTAAAATGTATAGTTTAAAATATATTAAAGTAAGGATTTTGAGGAAATTTATAGAATAGGGATTTTTCGGGCGAGAAATCGATCTAGGTAGGAATTTTGGTGTCAGAGGAGAGCAATTAAAAAAAAGGTGTTGAATTTTAACCGTGAACGTTCTTTCCGAACTTTCTTCCCAACTACGGAACCCTTCACTATGCGTGATCCGACACGCACTTGGCCGCTTTTTTTCTTGTTTATTTCGTTGTTATTTCTGTACGTACTTTAAGGAGAGAAATTTGAATCGATCTTTTGTTTTAGAGCAATTTTTTTATGTCGCCATCGTTGCCTAAAGAAACTATACAGAGTATACAAGACATGCGCGAAACACAGGTTTCCGTAAGTATGCTAAATAAAACAAACGACTGCGGTACACGCAAGATTATGTCGTTAATGCATTTTCGATAAATTACAGAAACCGTCATTGGCCGTTTGTCGTCTTTGCGGCGAGAAGGGAGACAATAGGATTTCTTTGCTCGGCAAGGAGGCCTACAGAATGCACTTGTTGCAGTTCTTGTCGACGTATCTTAATGTGACGGTATGTAATTTTTTAGGTCATAATAAATATCCATGTTTTAAAAATAACGTTCAGATGATTGGGACTTCCCGAAAGCGCTTAAATAAGTAAGTTGTTTTGATTTGGAATTGTCTCATCAATACTTAGAATATTTATTATAATCCAAATTCATCTTGACATTATTATTCAATACCATGTCTTAAAATTATTACGTCTCGGCACTATTTGTTGTTTGTTTGGTCGTGATTTAAGGTCAAGCTGGACGACTTTTTGCCTTTGCACATTTGCACCGTCTGTTCGAGCGTGTTGACTTCGTTCGACGAGTTCGCCAATCGCGTAAAAGTGACAGAGCAGCGCCTCTCTCATCTGGTGAACGACCTGTCTCGCCAAACCGGTTCGTTCGGCTGGGAAGTGATTCCTTGGTATTCGGACAATTTGCTCGCCAAAGTGTCCGCCGTACCTCAACAGATTCCGAGTTCGACCTCTTCGGCTAGCACTCCGCAATCCGCTGCGATGTCGCCGTCCATGATTGTCGTTCCAGTCATGCAGACTGCGAACGTGGTGACTCCTCCGCCGGCGGTGATGACGTCCCCGTCGTCGGCCAGTCTCGCTCAGGCGCCGCCGTCGACGCCAGAAAAACAAAAAACGACAACGGCGAGCAAGCAGCAGAAACAGAGCGCCGCTCAGCCGCGCGCTTCTAAAAGGAAGGCGGCCGAAGAAACTGCGCCTCCGTCTTCTAAAAGCGAGCAGAAGGCAGCCGAACAATCTTCCGGTAAATATTTTCGTACGATTCGATCTCGGCGCAAAGACGGCAGCCGTTACGGCGCGATGCGAAACTGAACTTTGGATTTTTTGTTACAGATGCAAATTCGACCTCGCGGAATCTGAGGAAAAGGACCTACTTTCCAATAATCGATTTGGAGGACGACGAAATAGATCCGCCCGACACCGTTGCGACGCCCAAGTCACCGCCGTCGAAAGTCAGAAAATTGTCGTCCGAAGACGAAGCGTACCGGCCGATTACGAAGAAAAAATCGCCGCCTCAGAAAAGGCGAAAGAGCGACCAGAAAAGCGACAACGAACCGGTGTTCGAAGAGGTCAAACATCTAAAAAAATTAAAAATAAAACCGCTGATTCCACCGATCAAAGA
Organism: Mongoloraphidia duomilia; assembly: GCA_039654895.1. Taxonomy (NCBI): domain Eukaryota; kingdom Metazoa; phylum Arthropoda; class Insecta; order Raphidioptera; family Raphidiidae; genus Mongoloraphidia; species Mongoloraphidia duomilia. The sequence continues at coordinate 113,629 of CM077521.1, read as the reverse complement.
CGACGACGTTCAAATAGTGGATAGCGTTCCGGCGTCGTCGAAAACGACGCCCGCGCTGCTCAAAAAGATCAAACCGAAAAATAGTTCTAAAACCGGCACCGGCGTAACGGGCGACACAAATCCAAACGACAAATACACGTACGTTGTGAAAATCTCGTCCGATGCCAAGAAAAACACGCCATACTACATTTTGACGAACGCGCCCGCCACCGTGGAAAATGCCGTTTTGGTCGCTGACAAAATAGGAATTCTCTCGAAAGAATCTTTGAACCAGAGCAAACTTTCGGAGGGCGACAAAATTATATCGTCTCATTGGTCGAAAAACGTCAAGTGGTTGTCGCAGTTCAAAGTGAGCGGAAACGTCGACTCTCTCGTCTCCCAGAGTCCGGATGCGCTGATGGCTCATCTCGCGAAGCAGGAGAAGACTTCCGCGCTGCCGAGGAACGCGCAGAAAATGAGACAGACGATATCGGAACGTTTCAGCCGCCTGACGAACCCGCCGCCTTCGCAGGGCGCGGTCCCCGTGTCGGCTCCCACTCCGACGCATCTGTTCACGCCGGGCGGCAAGACGATAAGCGTGGCGAACATTTCGGCGATTCCACAGGGCGACCCCAGGCTCGCCGTTGTCATCGGAACGCCGACGAAAATGCCGTCGTCGTCCGACGCCGGCAACTATGAATATTTCGACGGCGAAGTCACGTGCGAGCCGGAGGGCCGGGACGAGCAGGCCGAAGACGGTGGCAGCGGCGCTCCGGCGATCCGACAACCGGTAGACGTAATAGATTTAGATAGTGACAATGAGAACGACGTAAGTTGAACGGACAATCGTGCAGATATTTTACAACGTAGCGTTGTGTTACAGGTTTATTGCGCGGAGGAACGGAGCGACGACGCCTCGTCCGACCGAACTAATGATTGTACGACAGTACCAAATTCGAATGTTCAAATTAGAGAAAATTCTGGTATTTTGAACAGATTTGTCATTGATCCAAGTAAGGGAATATTTTTGTGGTGTTTTGAAAACCATTTTTCATGATCCGTTAATTTTTGCGTTCGCTTCATTCGTCGAGAGTGAATTTGAAAAGTGATGTTCAAAATACGAAAAAGAAAAGAATTGCTGAAATTTGAACATTCGATTTTGAAATATAAAAATCGGAACTATGCTTTTTCTTTTTCAGGCATCGAACAATGTGATAATTCTGTGAAGAACGCTGAAGTTACCGAAGAGACGAACGCTGTAAATATTAAAAAAGACGGACATTGCCGCAGCTCGAATTTTGTACATAATATTGATAGTGCTGAGGCTACCGATAATAATTATTCTAGTTATAGGAATCGTGAGAGACATAGTAGCGTAAACTTGTGTAATAATAATAGTAATAGTTCCCTTAAACTTAACGATCTCGCCGTTTCAAACGAAGAAAAGAAACAAGCCGACGCCGGAATCGAGCTCGAAAATACGAGCGATCCGCCCGGAGTAGCCGGAATTGAAATGGAAATTTCAGAGTCGAACGCCGACTCACAATTCGACTCGGACGACGCGATATCGTTGTCGCCGTGGAGCGACGCGTTGTCTGCGGGCGATCTGAGCGACATCAGTTCGAATTTGAGCGATTTGTCGAGAGTCGACGACGAATCGGAAGTGGCGAAATTCAACAGCGACTCACATTTCGACTTAGACGTGCCGTCGTCATCGAGCGACGTTTTATCTACAGGCGATTTGAGCGACATCAGCGATAGTGATTTGTCAGCTAAATCGAGCGCGATGAGCAGATGTAAAAAACAAAAAGCAAATAAAGGACGCGATAAAAAAAAAAGAACAACACTTTGTGAAGAAGACAAAAAAGAAAACCGTAACAACGAAGGTGTTTTATCAAAAAGTGGCGAAAACGATTCACGCCCGCCGTTGGCCGAGGCTTCACTGACACCCGATAAAAAAATCGTAAATCATACCGAGACGACCGATTCGGATCGTGCCGACAACGGAAGTCGGATTCGAACGGAACCAATTGGAATTAAAAGTACAGGAGAAGCGAACGGACGAGAACTTTCAGACGGATTTCTCGTGCTCGATAATGGAATTAAAGGTGGGTCATTTTAGTTGGCGTCGACGTTCATTGACCGAAAAGTATTGTATTTATCAATGAAATTTACAGACAAGGAAGACATTCGAAAAGGATGTGCGTTCTGCGGAAAATCGTACCGCGGGGCGAAAGACGTGGAAGCTCACGTCTACAGACACGCCAAGGAGGATCCTCAACTTTTCGGCTCAAAAATGCTCGGTTTGAACAATCCGGCCTGGATTAAAAAGTACAGCTGTCTTCTCGCAGTGAGTGATTTTTCTATTTTTCTTTCTTGCAATTTTGTATAATAATTACGGTGTTTTCTGTAGATTGTAATCCCCACTTTTTCTTTACCTTCCACTCACCGTATCGTTAAAGATTAAAAAGGCACGTTTAAACGATAATTGTCGGCGCACCGGTCTCGTGTCCAATCCATCCGAGGGCAGTATAGCCTAGATGTTAGCGTGCTTGGCGCCGCAACCTCTAGACTGGACTGCCGTGGGTTCGAATCCCACCTGCGCTCGTGGATGTTTTGTGACGTTATTTAGTTTTAAGTTAGTTGTTATTTAGTGCAGTTGAAAGACGCTAATGACCTTAGATGTCGACGCGTCTATAATCTACAATAAATAAATAAATAAATCCAATCCATCCGTGAGCTTGATTATCACGCAAATTATAAATTTTTATCTGTTCAACGCAAAATCGACAACTTACGTATTATGTATCTAATTTTTCACTAACAGAAGACTAATATTTCTGTTATTGAGAAAATAATAAATCATACTACCATTGTTACTGTGAAGTTCATTTCCAAAAAATTAGCACCGCTAAAAGTTTCTGTGGTGCAAATCACGCACAGCGTGGTCTGACGTCCGCCGTATCGAATTTACTGTAACGTCTAGGACGCACTCTGGAAAAAGACGAATCCGACGAAACCTCATATCTTGTTGAAATCGGTGCAGTAGTTCAGGCTGTACGAGGTAACAAAGTATCGACTGCTCACATACATACACACACACATACGTACATAGCCTGCGAGATTCATAACCCTCCTTTTGGCTTTATTGTAGTCGGGTAAAAATTTTTGACAAAAATGGTGTGACGCGAGTTACAAAAACCGTAAATAAATCGATAATATTTAATATTAGCCATGGCTCGTTGTGATCCAGTCATTTTATATTATTCATACATAAGAAGTTTTACTTCGGTCGCGTGTGCCGCGACATAATATGCCTTTTTTTTATTTTTTACTTAAATTCCAGTGCAATTGTGATGTAGTACTGATGCTGATAGGAAATCCAGTCTGGTAAATAGCTAGCTAGGTACTCATAACTAAAAAGTGTAAAATAAAAAATTTATTAAAAAAACAAAAAACCCGACTGCGTAAAAATCGAACATGAAAGATGAAAACAAGATCAAATGATAACATGCAGTCGGAGGCATAGTAGTAACATCAGGTATTTCTGTTCAATTTGTTACTACTATTATGCCTCCGACTGCATGTTGTTACTACTATGCCTCCGACTGCATGTTATCATTTGATCTTGTTTTCATCTTTTATGTTCTATTTTTATGCAGTCGGGTTTTTTGTTTTTTTAATACATTTTTTTTTAGTAATTTTATTGAAACCGAAGTCTTTTTGATTCGAGTATCTGTTACAGGAATGGTATAGCAAACATTTATCTGACAAAAAACACAACCAGCATTTCTCTGAATGTATCAAATGCGAAGTTAGGAGGCAAATACCGCACATACCCGAAAGAGAATTGCCGCAAGATGATTGCGATAAAACCGAAATTGGTTCGACGCAACAAAAACCAAAGGACATTTCTTTTTCAAAAAAAAAGTACATATTTTGTTCGTTTTGCAACAGTTTTATTTGGGATTTGTTGGCACCGCAACACTACAAAGTGAGTATCGTCAAATCGGTTTCGCGATTTTCGCTTTTGATTTTTAAATAAACAGCTCTTTAATAATATTATGTTTCTGAGAAATTCGCAGGAAATTCACGACACAATCGCTCTCGTCTGCGCACCCTGCAGCTGTGTTTATTTGACGGAGACAGTCGAAGAGAGAGACCGCTTGATACCGAATCATATATTAAAACACGGCGGACACACGCACTCCAAATTGCCCAGTTTTATACAAGAAAAACCGGTTGTATGTATCGGAGGTTTTTCATTTTTTTTTTTTGAGCTGTGCATTTTTGTGTCTTAACGTTCTCGTATTTTATCGACAGGCGCAGTGCGAACTATACAGAACGTCGGACGATGTGATCCTGGTGCGGGATTTTATACCGCCAATTGTCGTCGACGACGTTCCCGCCGATCACGCCAATAAAAAGAGAATGGTGAAAGCTTTGGAGTTTTACTACGACTTTATTCGTTTCGAAAAAGTCAACTGCGACGTGCGTTGCGGAATGTTGATTTCGAGCGACGACTCTTTGTACTGTCGAGAATGCGACGGCTTCGGCATTTGGAGAGGCGACATCGTCGAACACTACAAATCGGTTCATTCTTCTGCGATCGTTTATTGCGACTTTTGCTGGTAAATTTTCGAATGCTTATTTTTGTTGGTTTGATTTATTAACTTCCCAGTATAGGAAGTCGTTATAACGGCTCTGAAAATAGAAATCAAAATTTTTAGCATATTTCAAGGTCACTACAGTATTTTTAGACTGTTTTTGAAGAGAAGTATGGGCGTGTTTTGTTTTTGAAGGAAAATTTGGTAACAAATATTTATTTATATTTATTCAACACGTGCACGCTTTTAGTGTTTTTTCGTGCCTAAGGCGAATCTTAGGGTAGTTGTCGTGCTACAATAACATCCAAAAGTTTCGTTCATAATACGTTGTAAAACAATAAATAAGTAAGTGTTAAATGTAAAAAAATTTTGTTAGAGGTTGTACCTAAACTGTTGTTCACATAGTAATACATATTTCACTTAGTCTGTTCGCTGGGATTATATAAAAGGTGTGTTTGGTATCGAGGTGTAGTGTAGTGTAGATAACTTTTCACTGAAAAGTGTAAAAAGTTCAGCAAAAGTGTAAACTAAATGTACACTTGTAACAAACGGGCTAGTGTACATTCTGAGTAGATTGTACATGAGCATTACAAAATAAATAAATGACAGATTGACTGAGTTCATTATTTCTAGTTTTTACAGTTTTTTTGGTCGTAAAAATGTTAAACTCACTGCCATATTTATCTTGTACCATTACATTTTGAAGCTCATTCATTTTTAAGAGACAAAAATTGTAAAAAACAGAGTACGAAAAAGGTATCAAATCTGTCAAAGCGATTGTCAATTCAGACATATATCATGTGACCTCTGCTACACTACGTGCACTTGCTCAAGAGCCGGGACTAATAGTTGTTACACCTTTAGTCCCACACTGAAATAACAAACAGGTCAGTTATTTTACACTTTTGTATAACAAACGTAATAGTGTCAAAAGTGTTTACACTTTTTACACTACACCTTGATACCAAACGCACCTAAAAATGTCAATTTTTTCTCATAAATTGTTGAACTTTGCGTTATTATATCTCAACAATAAAAAGGTCAATAATTTTTGGATTTTCTTTTTTAAACTCGGAACAAAAACATCAATGAACAGTTAGTTTTTTGAAAATTTCTGACTGTTACTTTTTTTTTTAAATTAAAAAACATGTCAAAAGCACAACCTTTCCTATGCTCTCCGTGTTAATTATCCAAACTTTAATTAAGTTTATCTCGAGCTAGAGATGGTCAATCAACTTCAAATTTTAATGGTATTTGTATTATAGTATCCTTAATGAGTATACGAAAATTTAGAATTTTCTGACACTATGCCCATAGCACGACAACTACCTTAAATAGGTTGTTGTTCATTGACTGGTGACGTCATGATCCATTATGAAACACTTTTCGATGCTATAATTATAAACATTTGAAAAACCTGTTTCAAGATGAACTGTTATGTACCTCTTTTCGATGCTATAATGAAGGTCGCTATGGCAACGAAGTAAATAAATATTGTATCAATGCCAATGCTTTTATTATGAGATGTACTGCTGTCAGTGAATCTAAGCTGGTTGACATTAATTCAGTTATTATTAATTCAATACATTTGTTGAATAAAGTATAGTGTGCAACGCGTGCGCTAAATCTTTATGCGTCTAATACAAAAAAATCGTCAATTGTCTGTGTGTTTGTGCACGCTAATCTCCGCAATGGCTGAACCAATTTGCATGTGGTTTTCAGTGATGCTTGGGATAACATTTAGAGTTTGTTTCATTTAAATCGGTTAAGAAGATATGTCAATTTCAAAATTCGACTGTTTATTCATGTGACACCGTTAATGCAAATGTCAAAACGGTTAAACATAGTGAACTGTTTTATTTTATTTATGCGACACCGTCAATGCAAACTATTTCCAAGTGATTTTAAGCCCGACTTCTCTTCGCCACGGGTGACCGCTATAAATCGTAAATTCAATATTGCATTCAATATTCCTCATGCGGGGAAGTTGTGTCGTGCGGACCTCAAGGGTCGCACTTGTAGAGTCCTCATCTCACGGCTTGTTTCATTTTTTTCTCGTCCAGTTTGATATTTCCTTACGATACGAGCGCCGTCAGAGAACTGGTTGATAGGCATTTGGAGTTGCACCGACATACGGTAGGACCGGCAGACCTGGACATTCTGACAAACGTTTGCCATTTGTACCAGCTGTCGTGGAATTCGGACAGAGAAATGAAAGATTCGACCGCTTCGGGATTTATTTTAAGCGAAAGAGTACCTCCGACCGTTCGAGAACGATTGAAACTCGTTCCGCCGAGTGCTTTCACGCAAAGATCGCACTGTCTGATACAAGCGATGCCGACCGAGACAAGGAAATGGTTTGTCAGACTCGATCCCGCTGATATTTTAGAAAAAGGACACGCTCCGGTCTGGTATAAAACTAAACCTGCGAACTACGATGGCCAGAAGAAATATACCACATGTACGGTAAGGAGAGTCTATCATCGTTTTTTTTTTTTTTTTATACAGTCAAACCTGGGTAAGTGAGAACTGGATAAGTGAGAAAACTCTATAAGTGAGAGTAATAGGCAGGACCCGTCATTTTAAGCTCCCCAAACCTCTATTAGCGAGAAACAGAAACCTCTGTAAGAGAGAGTCGTTTTTCCCTCATGGACCTCCGTAAGTGAGACTGCTACTTATCTATACCTCTATAAGCGACAATATAGCTACAATAAAAATACATACATACATAAAAGATACACACATACATTAACAAATGACAAAACAAATTACAAATTTAACATCGTGGAACTTCCTACCATTGTTTTTGTATTGTTTTGTCGTCAATATTGTACCTAAATAACTTGTTATTGCTGCGTACCTCTATAAGAGAGAAACGCTACCCATGTACCTGCATTAGCGAGAAACTCGGGTTAGTGAGAAACCTCTATAAGCGAGAATGAGATTGTGCTCCCTTGAGCTCTCGCTTATCCAGGTTTGACTGTATTTGTAATCTCACTTTCGAAACGGTGCACGCTGTTTGTAAGGCTAAAGGTACGTGCAGTACGCAGCTGAGATTCTAGATGGTAGCATGTATGGTAGATGGTGGCTGAAATTATAAGCGCTTATAGGTTTGCACAACGAAGCTTTGATACTAGCATTGATACAAGCTTAAATCGCGTCTGAAATGTCAGATAGCGACGACGAATATTTGTGTTCTTCTGCTACAAAGTGGTATATTTTAAATACAAATTTGGGTAGGAGCTCTCATGTCCACCCTATTAATAGAAAACGATCTAAACATGGCGAATTTCATCATTTATACCAAGAATTAAAATTTTACCCAAACCGGTTTTTTGAATATTTACGTATGGAATTTTTAAATACGTCTTAGAAAAAACTCAAAACAAATTAAATAAAAACTGGCAAAATTTCACTTATTAAACTAGTCACATCCATTGCGAAACTTGTATAATGGCCATTTGACAGTTGTCACACGTTGATTGTAGTAGTCAGCGCGCTGAAAGAATGGTGAGATACATTCTTGTATCTACCAGCTCTTGTAACAGCGCTTATACCTGCTACACTCACTGCTTCGTTGTGTACGCTCGCATATACCGTGCGAGTTTTTTCAAAACGTACATAGGCTGTTTCACAATTTGAATCGTGGTATAAATCGTGGTATAGATATTGTTAGAAACTATGGAAACGAATGTTTTTATTTACAATATTTATTATTATTGAGTTGTGATAATAAATTTTATAAGTTCAGAGATTTATTTATAATTTTTGCTATAAAAAAATGTACACAGTGGAAGAAAAGGGTTCTTATGTACAATTTGTGTTCTGGTGGAAATAGTTGTCGGCAAGTCTCTGCGTTATTTAGTGTGCAGTTTTGCAGGCAGACCAGATAGATACCAACAATGTCTATACCACAATTTTAAATTGTGAAACAGTCTATGTACGCTTTGAAAAAACTCGCACGGTATAACAATGCATTAATTTAAGCAAGCCCTGCTATGATCTACGCTACCATCTAGAATCCCAGCTCCATACTGCACGTACCTTAATAGACGTTAGGAAAAAAAGGAAACGCTAATCTGACAGGCAGTGCAGATCGTTACAGCGAGTGGATTGTACATACTCAAAGAGAGGCCTTTTTTCTCCGCTGTTTTCGACTGAATTTTTTTCATTTTCTTTTTTTTTTATGCTGCAGGTGAAAGGCGAAAGTGGAATTTTAAAGAATACGCAAACTGCAAACACTTCAACCGATCTTAAAAGTACAAACTTTCCGACATATTTTCCGACATGGGAAATCTTATCCGATCCTCAAAATTCGACAGCTTCTCAAAATATAGAAGATTTGACCGCTTCTCAAATTGTGACTGCGATGACCCGCGCTGCTCAGGCGGCGACTCATTTGTCACCGGACTCTAAAATTCGTTTGTTTTTGTCGGCTCGAGTTGAATTGGATCACAACTATTCATTCCCGGTTGTATTTTGTTCCGAGTGCGAGATGTTCTTGGAGAATAGGTAAAGTTTTAGGCGCGTTGCTTGCCGAAACAAAAATTATTGAACTACCCTTTAATATGCGCTTTTTTTCCATAGAGAAATGTCCGAGCGACATAAAATTTGTTGTTCCTCCAACAAGCTCTATAAATGCATGTTGCCGGGCGACAAGAAACCAAAATTCTTTAAATACGATGAAACTTTGAATGAAACCGAACATCACAGGGAATTAAAAATACAAACAGCACGAAAACAATTGAACAGAAAACGAAAACCGACAGAAAAGAAACCAAAACCGTTGAAATTAGAGAGAAAAAAGCCGCTGAAATTTATGTGCGAATTTTGTGGCAAAATGTTCAACTGGAAAGTCTTTAAATGGCATCGGCATTCAAAGCACGGCGTCGAATACGAGTTGACTGTAAAATGTACGGCGAAGGGCTGCGACAAATTGTGAGTATTGTTTGTTTTTATGAAACCGCTTTTTGAGGTTACACTTCTTTAGCGAAGAATGACCCCGAGTCAAAAATTACTGACTCAAAACGAAACGCTGACGGGTATAAAACGGCTCCAGCGATTTGGATGACATTCACTGTAAAGGGGCTTTGGAGGGGGGGGGGGGCAAAAAATCGATCTAGCTCAAGTCTCATCTCAGGAAAAGTTCGTTTTCTTATAGATTTTATAATTTTAAATATCAATTTTTCACGTTTCAAAATACTCTACCTGGGTTACTGCTCCAGCCGCATATTTACGTTCGGGCTGGAAAAAATACTTACAGCGATAAACTGCTACCGTCGTATATATACGAGCAACGCCTACCAGATCATACTGGCCAATCCGGAAGTTTTTTGAGATTAATCGCAGAATTTTTTTACAGCGATTAACTGCTACCGCCGTATATATACGCACAACGCCTATTAGAACACCAATTGTGAACTTTGTTGTGATTTTTTTCTTTTAAAGTCAATGCGTATGTACACGTGTTTTACACGTGTATACATACACTGACCGTTCTGTTTTTGATAAAAATATATGTTTTAAACAAAAAAGGCAAAAAAAACAATTTGATATGATTTGACGGGATATAGCTTCATTATTTTACCCCACTGATAACAACAGTGAACTGCTCCAGACGTATCTATACGGAACAGCCGAAAAAATTGCGCACACTCTCGTAAAATAAATGCGCAGTGAAAAGGTTAATAATAATTAGTTATTGGAAATGTATGAAGTATCGTAAAAAAAACGGGGTGGGCAGAAGTCGGGCTACTACCGTTAGTTTTTTGAATTCGAGTTTGTTTGATTTTCTTGGGCTTATTTCTTCTTTAAACGGTAGCGGCGATCCCTCTCCGCACCCGAGAGTGGTTTTGGTCGGTCGCGAATGGGATTATGCCTTCTTGTTTTGCTCTTCCTTGTTTTCGGTGTCGGAATTTTAGTTTCCAATCGTCGCTACAAATTTGTTTATGTTGCATATTTATTTTTTTCGGTGTCAGAATATCGGCAATACTCCTGTCTTTAAAATAGAGTTTAATTTGTCCCGAACGGACAAGTAGTTCGGTCGCAGGCTCGCTTCTTTGTGAGCGGCGACCGCGCCTCGACAATTTTTCAGAGCAATCTTCCGGAGGGTATCACGTCGTTAGTTATTAATATTACTGTAGAAAAAGATAGAAGAACACTTCTATTCTCCATCCCTATCTTTCGCACCGACGCGTTTTTGAGTGGTTTCCCTCCTCTATCTATGATATCTCTGTGGTTATAAGACCGCCCCAAAGCTTTTATTTTCCGGTTATGAAAATTATTGTTTACTTTTTAGTACAATAATTTTTTAAATAAAAGTTTTTCTTATAATTTTATTTTTTGTGTATCGATTTTGTAGGAAGTTGACATTTTTTTTCCCCCAGGTTTATCGACAGTTGTCAAATGCACAACCATAAAAACAGAAAACATACAACGAAAATGTGCGACATCTGCGGTGCATTGGTTAAAGCCAGCTATTTATACAAGCACAGAAAAAGGCACATTAAAAAACGCGTGCAAGAAAACACGCACAGAGCAGTAAATCTGAAGAAAAGAAAGAATAGAATTATAAACGCGGATCGAAAACTCAAAATCGAAAACACAAATAATTGTCCGATCGACGACGGCACTTTTGATATAATACCTGAAAACAAAGTCGCTGCCGGCGATGAGGTTGGCGCTTCAGCAACTGAAGTGTCGGCGCTTTTATGCGGCGATCAGTCGGAAACGAACGTCGACTTTCAACATCAAACAAACGATGTCGATCTCAAGTCAGGTCTTGACTTGGTTATTTTGGAGAACAAAGTGCTTCGATTACCGTTTAATGTCGACCAAAACGCAGAGGTAGTCTCGGATCAAAGTGAAGTTTTGATTAAAAATATTTCTCGCGACACAAATTACGCAAAGCCACGTCGAAAATTGGAAACAGCCGTTTTCTCCGGGAATAAAAGTAAAAGTGTTTCGCGTCCGGATACCAAAAGAAAAGACGCGCTGAAGAAACGCAAACCCGTTTCGATTAAAAATCGAAGCGGTAACATTTCAGTTCTGCAATTCAAAAGTATGGAACCGATAAAATTGGTCAGGTCTATGGCCATCATCAACGGACAGCCGTATTTAGTCGACGGTGATTTCGGTGAAACTATCGCCCCGGCGGATTGTGTTTCGGACGTTGGTAACAAATCAATGCCGGAACTATAAGAATTTTGGGTTAGTCTATTTTTATATTTTTTAAATATTATGTGATATTATGTCGGACTATCATTTGTTTTTTATTAACTTCACAGTGTTTTTTTTTTATAAATTCATAGAACTTTTCAGTATTTTGTTAACTTTATTGTAAGCAATTAATGTACATAGCTAAAATAAAGAAATGCACGTTTTGTGAGAAAAAGCAGAGTACAAAAACAGAGAGAGGGAGAGGGGGGGGCGCTTGTCAAATTCATTTGCATTAAAATTAAACTGGGCACTTTAGATAATTATTAAAATTTTTGTAGAACCCTGAGTTCTCATCTAAATCAACAAAAACAATGTTTTAATATAGTGGACAGGTTTTGATGTGCTTTCTAGGTTGGGTTTGTTTTTATTTTGATGACGTGTCATTTTTTTACCAGTTCGAAGCCAGGTCGCTTCGCTTTTCTGATTGAAACGCGAAAAAGAAAATATCAGTGTCGATTTTTTTCAATCGTTCGATGGCTGATTAGTTGACGTGCAAAAATAGTTATATTTTGAAAGTCACAGACGAATCTCAAAAATGTAAATAAAAAGAAATGTGCTTCTAACGTGGATACAAGACTGCAACAATGAAATAATTTAAAAACAAAATGTAGAAATTGAAAACAATATTGGTTTTGTTCGGATTTTAGCTTATTTCATACGTGAACCATTTCTGACTTGTGTAAAATAGATATTGTTGTTATTATTATTATTAGATAGAAACTACATTTTTCAAAATGAAACATTTCTATTACTTTAATTAAGTCTGAAGAGAACGTTTAAAGTTAAAAAAAGCGTTGATATTTTTGTTATGTATATATTTATATTTCTTTATCATTGTTAGGCGTTTCAATAAATTTGTTTTAATATTTTGTCTTTTTAAATTTTTTATCGATGCAACTTTTATATGAATTTTTTTTTTTAATTGTTTCTCTCTGTTTTCTGATAAGTGTACAAAATAATATACTGTAAATAAATTAATAAATAAATTGCCATTTTCAAGGTGAATATTCTCGTATTTTACAAAATGGTTGTAATATTATTTCCCCGTTCCTTTCAAGTTAGGTTTAAACATCCCTGGCATAATAATTATTAAAACTTTATTTAAAAAGAAACAGAAATCCCGATTGCGCAAAAATGAGACCAACTAAAAGGAATAAAAAAAACTCGGGTCGCAGTGCCATAACCCTGCCGACAATATAGTGTATTTGCTAGTACTGGCATTGTGGCTTTATTATGTGAACTTAAGTTTGTTTTTGAACAAAATAAAAAATTTAACCCCTTAATACATCCCTTAAAATAATATTTTTTTTCTTAATTTCAATATTTTTATCAATGCAACCTCGGTACCAAATTAAATACACCCTTCAGTAAGTAAAGCACTATCCGCAAACTAGTGTTTTCATAAAATTTGTAAGTCCGGTTCTGTCGGGCCGATTTTATTAAAATTTTAGCAGCACATTTTAATCGTTACTAAAGGGTTAAATTTCAATTTTGAAACGATTCTGAGAATTTTTTCGGCATTTTTGGGCCAAAAAACATTTTTCAACCCCTAAAAACCACCCTTAAAATGGTCCGATTGGGCCCATTTTAAATAGGCTTCTTGCGGTGATGGATTTCAACGTGCCTACCAAATTTCGTCAAAATCAATTAACTCTTTCGAAAGTTATTGCCCGCACACACACACATATATATATATACAGTGTGTCCCACCGTAACTGAGACATAGCATTTTAACATGGTGTTACGATAATTTGTTAATATTTGCTCCCCGTTAACTGTTATTGTTATTTTTATTTTACGATCTGGTTCTAAATGTCCCCAGTAATGATGTTGTAGACTTATTTTTATTTAAATGTCTTTAAAAATTAATAAAATCACATTTTTAAATAAATTACAATCTTTGCTTTATATACCAGTTTAATGGACAAGTGCTCAACGCCGCAAATAGCTTAGTCGGCTAGCGCGTTGACCAACATCAGTTACCTTCACGCCAAGCCCAGGTTCGAATCCCGAGAGCTCATAATTAATTTTTTTTTTTTATTAATGAAAATGCATTGGAGAATAATTAATAATGCTTATTATTTACAAATAAAAGTATAGCGATTTTATTAATTATTTTCATTAAAACGTACAACTCTGTTTTAATGGAAATAATTAATAAAATCGCTATACTTTTATTTGTAAATAATAAGCATTATTAATTGTTCTCCAATGTATTTTCATTAATAAAAAAAAAATTAATTATGAGCTCTCGGGAATGGAACCTGGGCTTGGCGTGAAGGTAATTGATGTTGGTCAACGCGCTAGCCAACTAAGCTATTTGCGGCGTTGAGGACTTGTCCATTAAACTGGTATACAAAGCAAAGATGGTGATTTGTTTTTAAAAAATGTGATTTTATTAATTATTAAAGACATTTAAATAAAAATAAGTCTACAACATCATTACTGGGGACATTTAGAACCAGATCGTAAAATAAAAATAACAATAACAGTTAACGGGGAGCAAATATTAACAAATTATCGTAACACCATGTTAAAATGCTATGTCTCAGTTACGGTGGGACACACTGTATATATACACACACATATAAATAGACATTTCCAAAAATGGTGCCAAATTGTTCAGGAGGCTATGAAACGTCGAGAAATTTTGGTCCGACCCCTAGGTCCCGCCATCCGACCGACGCCAATAGTGTATGTGCCATATGGCAAATACACTAACAAGTCGAAAATATGGGTATGTCTGTACTCTGTATCACGGATGTGTGTTTTAAAGACCACCAACAGCTGAAGTTATTTGGGCCTAGCACCAATTCATGTTTTCAATTCATTTTTTTTAATAATAAATTAAAAATCCAATTGACACTTTTACCAGCTCTCGGGTTAGAACTTGTAATAGAGGAACCATAGCAACGCCATGTGAACAACAGCATTGCTACACGCTCGGCCATTCTCAATCCCAACATCTCATTCGTCAAGCTGTTACTAACTTTTGATTTTTGCGTTTTTACAATTATATAGCGTCTAACGTCCGCTATTTTAGATTTTACGTGACGTCATATTATACCCAGTATCACTCGTAAGATTATGACGAATCAATCGACACCTCGTTTATCAAAATCCATCATGCCATTGCCGACTTGTTTTTTGCGTTCTGGCAATATGGCGTCCGCCAGATTGAATGTTGGTGACGTCATATGTCCTATGACACTCGCAGTGCTTAATTAAGACGAATCCAGTGCTACCTCAGTTGTAAAAATGCCTGTTCTCTGGTCAAAATCGTTCGAGCAGCAGTTTTTGTTTTACAAGGGAACATAGAATGGGACACGCATTACGGTGAAACACATAACCCTCCTTTGTCGGGTAAAAAGTAAGATCATCAAACAATCGGGACATTTTCTTTATTCATAAATTGCGTTTTGTTAATAATTATTACATGCTTTTAATGGCTATGATTTTATTTTTTATATTAATTAATAAATTGCTCTACGGAATTGCATTGCCGTTAAATAAATTTAGTTTGGCCGGAACACATTCCATATAGTAAAAACGATAACCGATGTCAAACAATGCGCCGTGCTCGAAGCCCTAGAAGTTCCGGAAGTGCCTGCGTATGGTCCGATTTTCGCTGCGTAAGCTATGACCCTCGCGATGTACGGTTGTTCGTGCAGCGAATGAAACAGATGAGCCATTGGGCCTGCAAAAAAAAAAAAATTCGACTGATGACCAGTCCTATACTTCCCACCTAGAAAATATTTGCAAAAAATAAACACTCTTTTTTTTTATTCTTTGACTAGGCCCAAATAACCTTAGCTGTTGGTGGTCTTTAAAACACAATTTAATTTTTATTCTTTGAAAAAAGCATGGCCCTCTTTTTTGTTTGGTGATCTACTGATGGCTAGCTTAATATAGCAAAAATCACGGTTACCTTGATTTACGTACAATTTTTATTTTTTTTTTAGTAAAATATTTTTTTTCTCGAAAACTATACATTTTAGAGAAAAAAAATATTTACATTTTTTTCATATTATAACATCTAGAATTCATTTATATTTTTTTTTACCTATGTTAATACGTGACATTGAGAACGTTTTTTTGAATATCTCAGGATCCACTGAACCGATTTGACTCAAAATCTAATCAGATCTAAGTTAAAGACTGATAAACACAATAGAACAATCGGCATGCCCGTATGTTGTTCCGTTCTTAAGATATCGAAGGCGAAAAATTGACCACACACACACATACAGACATCAGTCAGAAAATGATCTTAAACGATTGCTAGGGTCTCAAACCGTGAAATCTGTTAAAATCTCGAAATATTTTTTTCGGACTAAATCCATTACTTCCCTACCATAGTAGAGGTGGGAAGTAAAAATTGTGTGCGCTTAAGAGTTAAGACTACACGACCGAAGTGAAAACTTCTATGGCGACCGTAATCGATTCTTCAATATTGTACTGTGGATTATAGACGCTCGACAACAGAGGTCATGAGCGTATAATCGATTCGAAGTAATATGTACGGTGTGTAAACCGTAGTACGGAACATAGGGAAAATACAATGTGGGCTGAAAAGGCAAGCTTTTCCCTGTTCTGTGTCGCGAAATGTTTGTCTTCTGTTAAACTTGACAGTTCGATAAATTCAGATTTTATTTTCAATATTTTATCGTGTCATGGCAGGCTGCAGTGTACTTCGATTCAGGGGCGCTCTGCTGAACTCGGCTTTCCCGAATTTACCCGAATGAGCGTTTCATCTCCGAAGCCTGACGAATCAGACTTATTCACTGCCCGGGAAAAATTGTGGGCGGCGCGCCTAAAGAAGTTTTCACTTAAAAAAATGACAATTGACTTTGCGCTGTGCATAGAGAAATCAATCTTTGAAAAAATTTACCAGTAGCGTAAACGGCGACATCCGTCCCGCTGTGGTGCGCTTCGTCTGTGTAAATCAGAGCTTGCTGACTGTAGCTGTAGTCATCCGTTTTGTAGGCGCTCGGATCTGCGCGAACCACTTTTCCGTCAACGACTGCGAACTGAAAGTTGTCCGGTCCGCCGGTTCCGTACGTTAAAGTGGTGAACGGTACCTTGTCCATTTTAGAAACTTCCGCGATACCTACAATTCGAAAATTAATATCGCGTGCAGACGTTAATTCAACGATAGTCGTCGATGCTTATCGGTAACGAGCGAACGTTAAAAAAAAGCCTACCGAGGACGCCCGTTCCTCTGTCGGGGTAGCCGCTCATGGTCAGGGCGTGAGCGTGGTCTGCAGTAACGATAACCAACGTTTCGTCGGCCTCGTCTGAAGTCAGCTCCATCACGAGTTTTACAGTATCGCTCATTTCACTCGCTTCATTTAAAGCGACTCGCGCATGCCCTCTGTGATGTGCAAAATCTATTAAACCTCCTTCCACCTAAAACAGATTTTTATTTCTTTGATTGATCCGTTGTTCATGGGTATTTTAAATTTTTAAAACACCTTATACTAATATTAATAAACGCGCACTACCTCTATAATAGGACTTGCAATGTAGGGTTTATGGTGAATAAATTTAATTAAATTAAAATATAGAAAAACAACCCAATATACAGTCAAAACTCTACATATAACGAAAAACTATAAACGAAACATTAGTTGAACCCGGCTGGTTTTCCTTAAGAACCGATACTCATTACTTATAACGACTAACGAGAAGTCTCTATTAAGAAAAAAATTCGACTGATGACCAGTCCTATACTTCCCACCTAGTAAATATTTGCAAAAAATAAACACTCTTTTCATTTTATTATTCTTTGACTAGGCCCAAATAACCTTAGCTGTTGGTGGTCTTTAAAACACAATTTAATTTTTATTCTTTGAAAAAAGCATGGCCCTCTTTTTTGTTTGGTGATCTACTGATGGCTAGCTTAATATAGCAAAAATCACGGTTACCTTGATTTACGTACAATTTTTATTTTTTTTTTGTAAAATATTTTTTTTCTCGAAAACTATACATTTTAGAGAAAAAAAATATTTACATTTTTTTCATATTATAACATGTAGAATTCATTTATATTTTTTTTTACCTATGTTAATACGTGACATTGAGAACGTTTTCTTGAATATCTCAGGATCCACTGAACCGATTTGACTCAAAATCTATTCAGATCTAAGTTAAAGGCTGATAAACACAATAGAACAATCGGCATGCCCGTATGTTGTTCCGTTCTTAAGATATCGAAGGCGAAAAATTGACCACATACACACACACACACATACACACATCAGTCAGAAAATGATCTTAAACGATTGCTAGGGTCTCAAAACGTGAAGATCTGTTAAAATCTGGAAATATTTTTTTCGGACTAAATCCATTACTTCCCTACCATAGTAGAGGTGGGAAGTAAAAATTGCTCCGTGCCTTGTGTTTCGTTAAAGAGAATTTTGACTGTACATTGAATGCTTCGATGTATAACGAACCTGATAATTTAAAATATCGATTGAAAATTAATTTTATTTACTTTCGAAGGATTACTATGCATTCTGGTTAAATAAATTACTAACATAACCCAGAAGAGATTAGTGTTGAAGGCACTCTGTATATTTACCATTAACAAATATCCGTTTGGACTTTTCTTTAAAATTTCCACAGCCTTCTGTGTCATGTTACGAAGCGAAGGCGTGCCCGACGGACCTTTGTTTCTCGCGTGTTCGTACGGCATGTGACTGTTCCCGAATATTCCGAGCAGAAAGTCCGTTTTATCGGCACTGACGGCGTCCAGCTCTTGATTGTTTGTCGCGACTGCATACGCGACTTTTCTATTTTTCTTATCCGTCGTCCACTCGTTTATGAGATTTCGTCCGTCTTTTCGATAGCAACACCACGTATCTATTGGATCGTCGCTAGCGTTGGTCGAATGGGAGACCATCACTTGACGACCTCCCCCCATGACGACCTGTAATGTTTTGTAAAATCTATCATGAATATGTTATTTTATTTCTTTTTCTCTTTTTTGCAGAAATGGGAAACGGATAGGATATTAATTTACGTGGAAAAAGTTTCAGGTGAGTGTTAATTGTTTTTCCATATTTACTCGGATGTTTTTGCCCGGTTCATCTTCGACAAGTTGTCTAGCGATGTCTTTACAATTATCCTTGTCTTCGGGCGGGATGCTCGCCTCGCATTCCCAATTCCTTTCGGCGGTGTGAGCGTACAGTGACATCGGGGTGGCGTGTGTTACTCGAGTCGTTGTCACAAAACCTGTTCGAAAGAAATTTAAACCTATTATTTTTTTACCCCAAGTACTTTGGTGATATTCTACAGAATGCTTACACGATGTTTGGTGAATTTTTAGACATATTCACCGTTTACCTGTGTATTTTCCAGCCTCCTGAGCCCAGTGCAAAATCCCTTTCAAGTGCGAACGCTTATCCATCGATGCCTTGCAGGCTTTCTGCTCGACTGTGGCGTCGACTCCGCCCGTTCTTTGATTGACTTTGATGCCGGTGAAAATTGCGGTCGCTGTGCTTGCAGAATCCGGCACAATTTTATTGGCAGAATACGTCTGAAAAAATGTGGACAGAAATTCTTCAATGGAAATACCTGACGTAAGTACGTTTTCAATTAATATTGATATTATTTGTAACATCGTCACCCATTGGCGTAACTAGGGGGTGGCCAAGGGGGGCCAGGCCCCCCCTGGAAGGTGACGGGCCCACCCTAGAATAATTACGGCATGCAACTCAGAGTGCTGACGTAAGAATAAATAAAGTCGACTTAAAATTATTACAAACTATTAAAAGTAACCGTTTGGGGGTACCAAAACTTGAGCCAAGCGCCATATTCTATAATTTTGTATTTTCATAACTATACTTAAAAAATAGCCACTCAAAATAAAAACTTTACAAGAAAAGCAACTTTTACTGTTTTTTTTAATATGGCATTTAATGACTATTAAATTACTGACATTAAAAGATCTCATAATAGTGATTTTCAGTTCTCAGATTGAAAGGGCCATGGCCCCCCCTGGAAAAAATCCCTAGTTACGCCAATGATGTCACCGTTTCTCGATCGAAAACATTTCCATAACTAACGCCGTAAAATAGGCAACTTTGTGTATACAAAAGTTAAAAGTGTTGTCAGCCGAGGCAACAACAAACAACAGCTACTTACAGTTAATTTTTTTAGGTATAATTTACTTTTATTATAAACAAACCTTGATCATTCCAAAATGAGGGAAATCTTCATAAGCCAGTTTTCCACTTTCGCTTTTGTGATAGATTCTTGTAGCTGTGACCGTGGTGGGACCCATTCCGTCGCCGACAAACAGAATCACGTTTTTGGCACGCCTCGTATTCCATTTAAGTTTCAGTGCTGCCTCAAGCTCCGCCTTGGTGACGTCTTCCCAATACTTCGTATCTAAAATTTAACAATATAACATGCGACGACGATTTTTCAACTAGGCCTACCTACTAGGTAACTAGCTACTAGACTGATCCCGTCGAATATCGACGAAGCGAGGTTGTTTGGAAAAGTATCTTAAAAATAAAAAAAATAATCGTAATTGTTCATATTATTATAAAGAAACGATTCTGAATGTTTTTTTGACATGTTCGGTTGCTCGCTTTGGATGGAACCCGATCGGATTCATATATTTTGTCCAAGCTTTTTTTATGCAAGCTTTCACGGCCGACATTGTTCCAAATCTTCATGGTTTCCGGGCTTGTAGGCCGTGGTCCGGTGGTAGAAATACCACCGGACCACGGCCTACAAGCCCGGAAACCATGAAGATCATACATTTTGTGTTCGGTTGCTCGCTTTGAACTTCTTCGAGCAGTTTCGATGAAACCCGATTCATACACAAGTATGCTAAAAAGAAGCGTTCAGAATTTTTTCTTTGTAATAATAAGAAGAAAAATATTGAACACACATCTGTGGACAATTAAAAAAAAAATTATGTAAATCTGTTGAGTAGGAACTATTGAAAGAAAGCGGCTTGTGTTTTAAATATATTATAGATTGAAAATTGGAAAAACAGAAATGATATTATTATATTGTGTGGTTACTGGTTGTGTCATTGACCTATTATTAATTTTTCTTGCAAAGATAAATTATAATAGTTTGAGCGATGAGTTTACATTGCAATAAAATAGGTTTGGTGTAACTAATTTGTTCCTTACAAGCAAACTTCGAATAATATAATATTATATAATAATTTCTATCGCAGCCGAAATGCTTCTTCTTCTTCTGTTGAAGCTTAGAATAATGAAATGAAATGGTTGAAGCAAAAGAAAGTTTGAAGAAATTACTGCCAGCTGATGTTCTTTTAATTTTTGTTGAGAAAATAAAATCACGTGCAAGCTGGGTTGTCTAAACAACAATTTATGTTTGTCAGCAGTCTGTCAAATGTAGTAAATTAATATTTGCATAATAAAATTCTGAAATAATAACTAATAATATATTCTATTTGTTCAGCTCGCTATGAACATTAATACATTAGCATAATTATGTAACAGTAGTTACCTACTTAAACAAACAACGCGCTAATTTATAATTATTTACAAATGCCGATCGCTTAAGCTTATTTATTCATTTTCGCCAACACTTTAAGATTTTAGAACGTAAACTTTTTCGACTTTGATTTATTGCAGCTTGTCATCAATCTTTTATGATGTAAATTTTCGATAATTAAACTCGAATTATTAATTTATAATTCTGATAATTATCTCACATTTTTGAAATGCTTAAATAAATGTAACAACGGTTAAGAATTACTAACAATTTTTAAATTCCCAACTGAGAATCAATTGTTTTCTTGCGATTTTCAGTTTTAACGTAGCTATTTTGAAAATTTTCATTTGTCTAACACAATGTAGTTAATTTTTCAACTTTATATGCAGTAGGTACTGGATGTCCCGTTTGACTTCGCCCGGGCGCACTCGAATGAATGAAT
Source organism: Mongoloraphidia duomilia (assembly GCA_039654895.1). Taxonomy (NCBI): domain Eukaryota; kingdom Metazoa; phylum Arthropoda; class Insecta; order Raphidioptera; family Raphidiidae; genus Mongoloraphidia; species Mongoloraphidia duomilia. The sequence goes on along the minus strand of CM077521.1, from coordinate 91,897 downwards.
TGTGAATTATAGACGCTCGACAACAGAGGTCATTAGCGTCTGTCCGGGCGCACTCGAGCTATAATTAATTAATACGTTAATCAATCCGATTTGCACCCGGACGAAGCCGGGTCGGGCAACTAGTATAGACCTAAACCTTCCTCAAAAAATAAGTTATCGAATGGTAAAAATCGCATTCAAATCCGTTCAGTTTTGCGGATTGAATCCGATATTAATCCGGACGAAGCCGGGCCAGACAGTTATTATAGACTAAACCTTTATCAGGAAATAAGCTATCGAATGGTAAAAATTGTATTCGAATCCGTTTAGTAGTTCTCGAGATTACCCGGTACAGACAGACAGGCACCGTAAAAATTATTTAAATAGATTGGTCTATAAGAGATGAGTTAGTTAAGAAGTATGCTTTGTATATTGTTTTTTTTTTTCATATAAAACTGTCTCATTACGACAGTTTAAAATAATAATTTAAGTATAAATATCTGGGTGCCGAGCTTTGCTCGGATGAGTTCAAAAAAATAGTACTTGTATGCTGTGAGATATTATTTTCTCAGAATATTATTCCGAAACGAATTTATTTCTGAAACATAATTTAAATAATTGTTTCTGTTAAATATTTTAAATACCTATGTGTATTTTTAAGCGTAAAAACTAAGTATCAACTTGAATTGAGCATTTTTTCCTGTAAATATTGCTTAGGTCGCCATTTTCAAATCTACCGCCGTTATTGTTTTGTTGACTGAAGAACTCGCAAAAACCGATTTTCATAGATCTTGTAAAAATGTTCGAATCAGATGAAATTCTGCTTGCCCGTTGCCGTTTCAATAATCCGTTTTTAAACATTGATGCCAAATATCAACTTTATCGAAGTACTTTTTCTCTGTGATATCATCTTAGCAACTTCCAGTAAATTTCAAATATTTTTTTTGCATAGAAGGTACCTACTGAAAAACTCACAAAAATCGATTTTCGAAGAAATAGAATTCATATTATATCTTTTAATAACAAACGTCAGACTATAAACCTGCAGCGCAAAACATTTTTACATGCATCTTCACCATAGTTTTTAAAAATCGATGTGTTTTGATATACTGCATGCCTGCGTTGCTAGAAGTGCGGCCCTACGGGCCGCCGTGCAAATTTTTAAGCAAAACTTTTTTGTATGTATCTTAACAATAGTTTTCAAAAATCGATGTGTTTTTACACAGACTCGCGGTGCCAGAAGTGCGGCCCTTCGGGCCGCCTGTTTGTCATTGTTTACATATTGTGCAAGACACTTCTTATATTAGTGTTCATTTACAGTTTTAACCCTTGTGATATATTATACAAAATCTATGTAGAAATAGGCTTCGAATCGATCTGACAATTGACCGAGTTATAAATAAAAAAACCCTTTTTTTTAATTGCTCCCCTCTGGGACCAAGATTTCTACCTAGATCGATTTCTCGCCCCGAAAAATCCCCATTCTGTAAATTTCATCAAAATCGTTATTCGTTTTTGAGAAAAAAAAGTCTAGGTAAGATTATACGTCATACTATATTTAACGTACATAATATACATATTTTATATAGGTAATATAAAAATAACATACTTAGGTACCTATTTATTTAAATATTAGTTAAAACTACTTACATAATTATGTTTAGTTTTTATTTCTGTTATTTTTTACTATACAAATAGTTCACGGATTATTTTAATAAGTTAAAAATTCTGTCAGATAATTTTGACATATAAATATTGAAAGTAGTTTGTTTTCTCCAAAGCCTACTCACGATATTACAATGTTTTGACAGGTCAAAAAACCGTTTTTAAAAATGATAAAATCGATAGGAAAACGAATTTTTCCAGGGATGAGACCTAGCTAAATCGATTTTTTGCCCCCCGAAACCCCTTTTTGGTAAATTTGATCAAAATCGTTAGAGCCGTTTTCGAGAAAATATTTATATAGATACATAGAAACATAGATAGGTAGGTATATACAAGATTTACTCGTTTAATAATATAGGGGGATATTCTATTTCCACGGGACAGTCTGTAATCTGTATAGTAGTATAAAGATCTTTTTGACGTGGTTTAAAAATATCGTAGATCTTTATGTAAAATTATTAATAAATAAATAAAACACAATAAAATTTGATTTAATCAAGACGAGTCTAAAATAGGGCTGATCACAACGAAATTATAATTTTGAATTAACTCGTTTGTTTCAAAAGCGTAGCTAATAGAAACTGCCAAAACAAAACAATGTTGTGTCGACAATGTAGAGTATTATGTTGACTCAAAAACACAACAGTAGGTATGGGTCAGTCTGTAAATAATAAGTATTAAAATTTATTATTATCGTTAATTATTGCAGTTTACTGATATTGCGAAAAATGAATAGGTAACAATTTTTATATATTGTAAGCAAATCAGTTTTTACATATTTGTGTGGTATAATAGTGCTATAGCGAAAAGTGCACCGGTACTAATTAATATTTATTACACACACGCTTATTTGCAAGTACAATTAGTAATAATTAATATAAAGTATTACAAAAAGCATGACAAAAAGGGTCAACTTTGACTTGACGTAGGTATTCTAAAATTATTAACGATTTTCAAAATTTTACGTTAGATTAATTTCAATAAAAATGAGTAAAACTTTTATCAGATTGTAAATATTGAACAATTAATACTAAATTTAACTTTCCGTTAACATAAATACTGTAACAGTTCTTAATCTCTTCACAATATTATTAATTTATAAGTCTATTCAAGCATAATAAAGTGCGACCTGTAATTTAGTAAATAGACATTGTTAAATGAACTGATAAAATTTAATGATAACCTTCTTTTATTCCGTAGACGAACGCTAATGTAGAAATTGAGCCAATTAAACACCACTTGAAAAGTATCCAATGCATTGTCCTCCGTCAGCGATAGCCAATACGATTTTGTTGTGCGTTTCCTAGTTCACTTGTTTTCTTTTTAATCACTTTGTCACATTCAATTGTTTTAAAAAGAGAAATTTCTTTCTTTTAATTAAATTCCTACTATTTACAATTAATCCTTTAAAAGTCTATAGTCTGTATGATAACAGTTTATGTCTCATAAAAGAGACGTGTATATTTTGTAAAAATTTATTTTAAGATAATTAAAGTTTTATCTGTATATTATATATTTATAATATTATATTGTTTAAAAGGTATACTTAATACAGATCTACAATATAATATTTATATTTCGAACAACAGGTGCTATTCGTAAAATTGCCAATGTTGGTATAATAAATTAAATTATAGTATAATAGTTTCTATATTATTGCCGGAATTTAAAAAAAATGCAGTCTTTAGCTGATAATAATAATTTGTTTTGAATACGCTGTCGTGACAGATTTTTATTAGTAATATTAAACGTGTTGAATTACTGATTTGGTTGACTATGCCAATTTCACATTATCTTATGCAAATCATTGCCGCGGTGTAATTTCAACAACATTCGATACACCTGTATCCAGTCAAGTCCAATATTGTGTTGTTATATTTGTGTTCAGTGACCGACCGCACGCTTATCACAACCTGAAGTATTATAATAGACAAACGAGACAAAGCGATCGGCTTTATAAAGACGGGGTAAGACTCAAGTCACACTGGACGCCGCGCCGTTTGCACGTCCAGTCAGCCGTCTAGTGTAAAAGGTGACATTTGTTATGTAATATTTTATTTTCAAATCGTTAAAAATGCAGATACGACTCGTCTAAACTTAAAACATTTCCCAAATTGTAAGAAATCACTGATATAGGTACTAGAAAAATAATTAGCAATATTATAAGGAGGGCCTGTTCGCAGTTTTGAAAAAAAGTCAGAAACTAATAAGTCTTCAACGTTATAATAATGAAAGTCAAGTATACCTTTAGCTTTGTTAGTTAAACATTTCTTTGGTGGATCGTAAAAGTAACATTCACACTAGAAATTACCGAACACATTTAAAACATATTAAATTTTGTTATTGCTTTACTATTTATAAGTTTTATAGTGCAATTGGTAAAAAAATCCCGGCCTTGGAACCAAAAAATTAAAACTGCATAATAATTGCGTATCAAAAGTTCAAATGGTTTTTTTTGTGAAAAAGATATAACAATATCTTCATGAATAAATTCAATCAATTTTAGTTTGAAGGATTAATTAAATAGATTTTCCAAGAATTTTAAGTTATCATTGAGATATCATCTATAAAATATGAGACATGCGAAAAAATCGACTTGGAATATTTTAATTTGATAATTATTCTTATGTTGTTTTTTTTCCGACGCACCGATAACATAATATATTTATTTTCAGTCAACGCTATAATATAGGACTCATATAGTTTTTGGACTAAAAATGTTAGGAATATTTGAGGATATAAAATAAATATATTATATATTGTACTTACTACTTATAACGCGCGTCGTCTAATTAAATAGGGCAGTGTAACCTACTGGATAGCGTACTTGGTACCAACTTTTAAAAATTTTTCTAAGTTTTTAAAAATTCATAAAAATTTTAAAAAATTTTCACAAGATTTTCTCAACGTTTTAGGATGTTTTAAGACTTAAAATTTAAAATTTTTTTTTTTTAAATTTTTCTAAGTTTTAAAATTCATAAAAATTATTAAAATTTTTAAAACTTTTTACATGATTTTCTCAACTTTTTAGGATGTTTTAAGACTTTTAAAGTTTTTAAATTTTTAAAAAAAATTTTTAAAAATTTTTAAATTTTAAAAGTCTTAAAACTTCCTAAAACGACGAGAAAATCATTTAAAAATTTTTTATAATTTTTATGAATTTTTAAAAACTTGGAAAAATTTTTAAAAGAAATTTAAAAAATTTTAAAATTTTAAAAGTCTTAAAACATCCTAAAACGTAAAAAAAATCATTTTAAAAATGTTAAAAATTTTAATATTTTAGAAATTTTAAAAAATCATTTTTAAAATTAAAATTAAGCAAAATCGCAGGATAGTGGACAAAATAATTTGATTTATTAAATTAAATGTACGACGTTTCGTCTATAGATTTAGACTTTTTCAAGTACAATATTAAAAATAACAATATTTATGAAAATTAATATTAATTACTAACCATAGCAATTAACATAAGATAGGGTACATAAGACAAAAACATGGTAACATGGTAACAAATTATGTTGACTATAAATTTTAACAATCAAATAATAATAATACAAAAATTAGTATAATTTCATAATATAATTGTACTGACTACTTAAATTTTGAGTGTCTGTTCTATAATTGATTGAATTGTTTTTTCTAATAAAACACATTTCACTGATATTGTTAAAGAAAATTGGCTCACGTGGTCAAAGAAAATCAACATAACTTTTGATATGCTCATTGAACTTATTTGTTTTTGTTTTGACACAAGTTATTTTAGCTACAATAACAATTTCTACCTTCAACTTGACGGCAGCGCAATGGGAAACCCAGCAAGTCCAGTTTTAGCTAACATTGTGATGGATTACGTTGTTTCCAAAGTACTAAAAACCTTACCATATAAAATTCCGATACTAAAAGTTTACGTGGATGACACTTTCATTGCAGTTCCCGAAAATAAAATTGATGATTTATTACAAAGGTTCAACCAGTTTAATGAAAAGATTCAATTCACTATGGAGAAAGAAGTTGATAAATCAATTCCATTTTTGGACACCTTAGTAACACGCTCAGCTTCGGGAGAATTAAAAACGAATTGGTATATGAAACCTTCTCATTCAGGCAGACTTCTGAATTTTCGATCTAACCATCCAGTGCAGCAGAAAATTAGTGTTATAAAAAGCTTGTTACACAGGGTAACAAAATTAAGTCACCAAGACTACCATAAGGACAATTTTAAGAAAGTTGAAAATATCTTAAAAGCTAATAATTACCCTGTCAACTTTATACATCAATGCGTTAATAGGTTTATAGAGGACCAAAATCACCTAAATAACACATCGGATACTGTGGATGAAAGATCTAAGTCTACCAAGATTTATGTTAGATTTCCATTTGTGAAGAACTTGTCTTATAAGATCAACAGATTATTTTCGAACACAAATATTAAGTTGGTGTTTTATAACTTAAATAAATTGGATAGGTTATTCACAAGACTTAAAGATAAGACGCCTATCTCACATCAATCTAATATTATTTATAAAATACCTTGTGAATGTAATAAGTGTTATGTGGGACAAACTAAACAGTTATTAAAAAATAGAATTTATCAGCACAAAATGGACTGTAGAAACATAAACTTATTAAGTGATAATAAAACGGCGTTGTCATCTCATCATTTCGACACTGGGCATAAATTTCTTTTCAATGAAGTTCAAATATTAGATAAAGAGTCAAATTGGAAAAAACGCAATATCAGTGAAATGTGTTTTATTAGAAAAAACAATTCAATCAATTATAGAACAGACACTCAAAATTTAAGTAGTCAGTACAATTATATTATGAAATTATACTAATTTTTGTATTATTATTATTTGATTGTTAAAATTTATAGTCAACATAATTTGTTACCATGTTACCATGTTTTTGTCTTATGTACCCTATCTTATGTTAATTGCTATGGTTAGTAATTAATATTAATTTTCATAAATATTGTTATTTTTAATATTGTACTTGAAAAAGTCTAAATCTATAGACGAAACGTCGTACATTTAATTTAATAAATCAAATTATTTTGTCCACTATCCTGCGATTTTGCTTAATTTTATTATAATCACGATGGACACGATTTCTAATATAAATTTTCAACCGAGGGGTTTTCTTAACTACATTGGCGATAATTATGGACAACAGGTACGTAAGATAATTAAAGAATGGTTTAACTCATCAAAAAAACTAGCAAATTTTAATAATAGACGTATTTTTCTTTTACAATGCCGGTATCATGGAGTTTACCCCAAGCACATAACCAATAATCACAAAAGTATTGATTCGCTGTTATGTGAATTACACCCGTTCAAAAAAGAAGCTGAAAAACTAAGTAAGGATTTTTCAAGAAGGATATTAAACCTAGAAATTAAAATAACACTATGGAAAATTAAAAAACTGGGATCAGTAAATCATAGACTCAGTGAGTCATTAAAAGTATTAATTCCAACAGAGTTGTTTAATGAATGTCAAATTTTGAAGAACAGAAAGTACGAATTTGAATTTAAAAGAATAAAACAATTGAACATCAACAAGCTCAATAACTTATGTCAAGATAGATCACCAATACTTACGAACACTCATGAAAAATCTTGTATCTACAATTTTACCAATACTCAGTTACCAGAGGATGTGAAGAGGATCTTATGTCTGGAACCAAATTTTGGAATACCAATTACAAACAAGGAAGTTCCTTCACATGTGTTAATTAAAGATTTAGAATATGGGTTTGATTTTCTTGATATAGAAGGTGTAGAAGCATTGGCAGAAGAGAAAAATAATTTAAGATCAAGAGCCATTAATGTGATTCATAATTTTTACAAATCTAATAAGTGTGATAAAGACAACAGAAGTATCCTAAAAGACTATAAATCAACAAAAACATTTCTCAAAGACAATCAGCATTTAATTGTATCAAGAGCAGATAAAGGTAATAGCACTGTAATTATGGAAAAAGATGAGTACACTACGGTAATGAAAACAATGGTAGAAGATATTTCTACATATAAATTGCTGAAAAAAGACCCTACTACTCAATTCCAAAATAGAAGTAATGTTTTAGTATCCCAGATGAAAGAAAAAAATCTCATTGACAAAGATACTGAGAAACAATTAAAAACACATAATGCAGTTCCACCAAAACTTTATGGCTTGAGAAAAGTTCATAAACAAGGTTGTAAACTAAGACCTGTAGTGAATTGCATTGGATCTCCTTGTTATAAATTGGCGAAATTTTTACATCAATTATTAAGTCCGCTAACTATAGACTTTAAACATAACGTGAAGAACTCATATTGCTTTGTAGAGTCTTTAAAAGGAATTAAGTTGGATCCGAATTATAATCTGGTGTCATTAGATGTAACCTCCCTTTTCACTAATATACCTAAAGAATTGGTCTTAAAAATTGTTAAAGAAAATTGGCTCACGTGGTCAAAGAAAATCAACATAACTTTTGATATGCTCATTGAACTTATTTGTTTTTGTTTTGACACAAGTTATTTTAGCTACAATAACAATTTCTACCTTCAACTTGACGGCAGCGCAATGGGAAACCCAGCAAGTCCAGTTTTAGCTAACATTGTGATGGATTACGTTGTTTCCAAAGTACTAAAAACCTTACCATATAAAATTCCGATACTAAAAGTTTACGTGGATGACACTTTCATTGCAGTTCCCGAAAATAAAATTGATGATTTATTACAAAGGTTCAACCAGTTTAATGAAAAGATTCAATTCACTATGGAGAAAGAAGTTGATAAATCAATTCCATTTTTGGACACCTTAGTAACACGCTCAGCTTCGGGAGAATTAAAAACGAATTGGTATATGAAACCTTCTCATTCAGGCAGACTTCTGAATTTTCGATCTAACCATCCAGTGCAGCAGAAAATTAGTGTTATAAAAAGCTTGTTACACAGGGTAACAAAATTAAGTCACCAAGACTACCATAAGGACAATTTTAAGAAAGTTGAAAATATCTTAAAAGCTAATAATTACCCTGTCAACTTTATACATCAATGCGTTAATAGGTTTATAGAGGACCAAAATCACCTAAATAACACATCGGATACTGTGGATGAAAGATCTAAGTCTACCAAGATTTATGTTAGATTTCCATTTGTGAAGAACTTGTCTTATAAGATCAACAGATTATTTTCGAACACAAATATTAAGTTGGTGTTTTATAACTTAAATAAATTGGATAGGTTATTCACAAGACTTAAAGATAAGACGCCTATCTCACATCAATCTAATATTATTTATAAAATACCTTGTGAATGTAATAAGTGTTATGTGGGACAAACTAAACAGTTATTAAAAAATAGAATTTATCAGCACAAAATGGACTGTAGAAACATAAACTTATTAAGTGATAATAAAACGGCGTTGTCATCTCATCATTTCGACACTGGGCATAAATTTCTTTTCAATGAAGTTCAAATATTAGATAAAGAGTCAAATTGGAAAAAACGCAATATCAGTGAAATGTGTTTTATTAGAAAAAACAATTCAATCAATTATAGAACAGACACTCAAAATTTAAGTAGTCAGTACAATTATATTATGAAATTATACTAATTTTTGTATTATTATTATTTGATTGTTAAAATTTATAGTCAACATAATTTGTTACCATGTTACCATGTTTTTGTCTTATGTACCCTATCTTATGTTAATTGCTATGGTTAGTAATTAATATTAATTTTCATAAATATTGTTATTTTTAATATTGTACTTGAAAAAGTCTAAATCTATAGACGAAACGTCGTACATTTAATTTAATAAATCAAATTATTTTGTCCACTATCCTGCGATTTTGCTTAATTTTATTATAATCACGATGGACACGATTTCTAATATAAATTTTTAAAATTAATATTTTTTTTTGACTTGCAAAAAAATTTTTCTTAAAAGGGCACTGCACAAAAAGTTGCCGATAATAAACCGTTAGAGGCGCTGTCGTCGCTGTAATTGTAATATTTTTCAAAATATTGTGAGTATTTCGTCTACTAGCGTATAGAGGACACTAATATAACAATAATTTTTATAATTGATCTATGATGACAGCAAAGTTAGTAATGATATAATATTTCTGAAATTGCCATGGAAACAATGTGAATAAAAAATTTAAATATTTGAGAAATGTTGACACAAGTGGACACAAGTCGTGTCATAAATAGTTAATAATGTTGAGTTGAAAGTTGAAAAATTATAATTTCAGAGCAGAAAATTAATAAATAAGGACATTTATGAAATCTTATAGAACATGTGCGAAAAAATGTATAAATAAAATCTATTAAAACGCTTGAATCAATCAAAAAGAAATAGTCTGAGTCAAGAAGAAAGCATTTATGAAATTTCTCCTATTAGGAAAAAATAACTCTATGACAGATCTTGGAATTAGGCAATACGTCTGAAAAGCCCAAAAGAAGAATAATTGAAGTGTAATAAAGATTTAAAAGTGCCAAGTGAATTTATAATTTTTTATAATAATGTGAATGTAATGTCACTTTTTATTACCTATATAAATTTACTTTGTGCTTTTTTATTTTACATAAAATTTCTGTGGTGTCATTTTTGTAATAAGCGATATGAAAAGTTTCATTAGTTAATTAGTTCATTTCACTATTCTTACTTGTAAAATGAATAAAATAAATAACAAATCGAAGAAAATTCATGCATAACAGTCTATAAAATGATACTAATATTTTTAAAAATTTACGTCGTTTTGGATTTCGATTATTTCTTCCCATTTCCCTGGTTACTGAACTATTTTTTTTCAGAAAAACCTGGAAAATATAAAAAATCTAATCTCAATTTGAAAATTGTGTACGTGGTACCAACTTTACACAATCAAATAAATTTCTCAAGAGGAAAATTTGATAATTTAAGTTGTCATATTTAGAACATCTTTGAATTCGATACTTTTTATGTTTTCATGTTAATTGAAAATTGATTATTCATATTCATAGCAACCCGTTGCCTTGAAGAAAAAATCTATTTAGAAAACAAAATCAATCTCAAAATCTTTGAAAAACACGAACTGAACAAGAAATCGAAAACTGACATTTATACCATAAATCAAGATGTAAACAAAACGTACGTAGCGTCATTTCTTAGACAATAGCTACACTTTTTTTAGTTATTGATAACACCGCGGTTGCATTATCTGTCATTAGTGACTTTTTACTAAACGATTTGCTGTTATTATTAACAGTTTCGTATTGAAATTTAGCATATCCATTTTTTGTCTTTCAAAGTATGTTTTAAATGTCTAAAAATCCTTTTTCATTGAAAAAAATATTTCAAGTTCAATCTGAATTCCTACTTTTATTAATTTCAATACATGACCCCAAATATGTTTAATACAAAGAATATCATCTATAGAATCTTACAGATCTCACAAATTGACTGTATTGTTTATATAAAAGCTGATTCTTTGAGTAAAAAATTGGGAAAAATGACATATGGTAGCGCCATCTTTTGAAATTGGTGCCAGGCAGATTCCTATTAAATAAATCGGCTTTATTTTGCGTTTTCCAATCGATTTACACTCAGAAATTCAACTTTGAAGCATTTTTGCACCGTTAAATGAGATTCAATAATATAATCTTATTTCGAAGTTATTTACTGGAAATTACGTTTAAATACGGTAAAAACTTGATTTAAACGTTTGACATGTAAATTTGCATTGAAAAAAGCTCGTATTAATATATGAATTTTCAAAACTTAGAAAAATTTTTAAGAATAATTTTTAAAAATTAGAAAAATTTTTAAAAATAATTTTTAAAATTTTAAAATTTTTAAAGACTTAAAACATCCTAAAACGTTAAAAAAATCATGTCAAAAATTTTATAAAAATATTAATAATTTAAAAATTTTAAAAAATCATTTTTAAAATTAATATTTTTACTGGACTTGCAAAAAAAATTTCTTTTAATAAATCGGCTTTATTTTGCGTTTTCCAATCGATTTACACTAAGAAATTCAACTTTGAAGCATTTTTACGTTAAATGAGGTTCAATAATAAAATCTTTTTTCGAAGTTATTAACTGCAAGTTTCGTTTATATAAATGCTTCAAAGTTGAATTTCTTAGTGTAAATCGATTGGAAAACGCAAAATAAAGCCGATTTATTAAAAAAAAATTTTTTTGCAAGTCAAATAAAAATAATGATTTTAAAAATGATTTTTTAAAATTTTTAACATATTAAAATTTTTAAAATTTCTAACATGATTTTTTTTGCGTTTTAGGATGTTTCAAGACTTTAAAAATTTTTAAATATTTAAAATTTTTTTAAAAATTTTTCTGAGTTTAAAAATTCATAAAAATTATTAAAAATTTAAAAAAATTAAAACTAGACTGTCGTGGGTTCGAATCCCACCTGCGCTCATGGATGTTTTGAGATGTTATTTAAGACGCTAATGACCTAAGTTGTCGACGCGTCTATAATCTACAATAAATAAATAAAATCGTCTAATTAAAAGAAATTTTGATCGGGAAAAGGCTTTTTTATTAATCTTAAAATAATTTTATTTACCGATCTTCAGATAATTATTTGTTCAGATTATTAATTGTTCGGTATTAACTATTAGTACGGGAGGCAGCGTTGTAAATGAGTAAATTATTTCATACCGGCTGATAATTATACCAATGTTAGTTCTCATCATCTCCATGATGAGATATCCGACCGTCAGCTGCGCCAGTAGCGGTGGGGGTGGTAGCTAGAGGGTGTCAAAGTCACTAAAAAAATTGGATTTTAAAATTATTTCATACCGCACCAAATTTGGTATGGTGATTCTTTATATAATAAACAATAAGAAAATAACCGTCAGCTGCGTAGATAGTGGGGGAAAGGACGTCAGTTTCGCCCTAGAACATACCGTGTCGGTAGATAATTTGGACGTCATTATAGATAGACGTCACGATGTGTTCATTTTGAAACATAGATGTCGCTCATTATAAGAATTTGTTCTCCAAAGAAACAAACCCCTCTGGAACAAATCATATTATAGTGAATAATATCCACAAACAGGAGTATAGCCATATTTTGATTTTAAATGATCACCGACTGTCATTTGACTTTGAGAGAGGCAAATATTGCCTTACATGGCCAAAAATTAAAGTTCCTGTCATATTATGACTCTTAACCTAAAAATAAAGCATTTTGTTGTAACAACTAATTACTGTAAGTCAATGCAGACGTCTAAATGTCATCTTTATTTTAAATGTTAAATATATAAAAGAAATCATAAATTTACCGAATTAAAAGCGCAAAACATTATTATTTTTACAATAAACAATTTACCTTTTCAATGACAGATGCAAATCTTCTCTTCTATCCTGCTTTTAAATCGCATTATTTCAATGTAGATTATATGTTTAGACTAGTTCTAAACATATATTTGTGTTGTTTAACGCGAAACGACGACAGCAGGAAGAACAACAAAAGCAAAAATCGTCCCTATAATAATTTTAAATAAACAACAAACAAATATTTTTTTGAATACAAAAATTGCCCAACGGTCCCAACCATTGAAACAGTCAGACTTTGTATTTAAATTAAACTTTATTTAGAAACGTATTTGTTGCAAATATTATATTTGAAATTATTAAATAAAAAATGTTTAACCTCGACAAAATAACTACACGTTTATAATATTTATAATATAAATCGACTGATTTTATGACTCACTTGGTGCAAATACTCCTGTTTTTGCACCGTAGTTTTTATTCACGATAATGCGATAACTGTTCCAGAGGGGTTTGTTTCTTTGGAGAACAAATTCTTAAAATGAGCGACATCTATGTTTCAAAATGAACACATCGTGACGTTTATCCATAATGGCGTCCAAATTATCTACCGACACGTATGTTCTAGGGCGAAACTGACGTCTTTTCCCCCACTATCTACGCAGCTGACGGTTATTTTCTTATTGTTTATTATATAAAGAATCACCATACCAAATTTGGTGCGGTATGAAATAATTTAAAAATCCAATTTTTTAGCGACTTCGATACCCTCTAGCTACTACACCCACCACGGGTGCGACGACTGACGCTCACTTTGGTTGCTGTTAATACCTAAGCAATTACTAGAAATATGAATTGGTCGGTATGAAATCACTACCTAAAATGCAACGCTGCCTCCCGTACTATATAGTATGTATAAAAATGCACGCTACAGAATCTCGACATCTTATAATATAAGTTTATTTGACATAATATTTTAAGGTTTTTTTTTGGAAAATTTTTTGCAGCCAAATTATTTATTTGAATGAGTTATATTTATATTAAACGTTTCGCCTTTTTGGGCATCATCAGTAGTATTCTGAAAAGTTATACATTTTCAGAATATTACTGATGATGCCCAAAATGGCGAAACGTTTAATATAAATATAACTCATTCAAATAAATAATTTGGCTGCAAAAAATTTTCCAAAAAAAAACCTTATAATATATCCTCAGCCGTACTAAACTCACTACACATAATATTTTAATATTATGAAACTTATTTACAAAAATATAATATTACTAGCGGACCCGTCCCGGCTTCGCTCGGGTGGTATGAAATTATGATTTAATAGCGGTCACCCATTACTCCGCTCACGTGTATTTAGTATAGCTGATCCGGCAAACGTTGTTAATAATTTCTAGGAATAATTACATTACTCACTCGCTTCGCTCGTTCGTTTGAATTTTATTAATACAGTACTCACTCGCTTCGCTCGTTCGCTTGAATATTTTCGCCTACTCACTCGCTTCGCTCGTTCGCTTGAATATTATAAATACACTACTCACTCGCTTCGCTCGTTCGCCATATATGTATTTTTTAAAGCTTAATATAAAAATCGTGATTAAAAATCAGGGGTTGATCGTATAAGGGTGAAAATTTAGAGTTGTATGTATTTTTCAATGCTGAATCATGAAAAAATTAAAAAAAAAAATTTTGTCCAAAAAATAAAAAAAAAAATTTGGGGTGGACCACCCTTAACATTTAGGGGGATGAAAAATAGATGTTGTCCGATTCTCAAACCTACCCGATAAGCATACAAAATTTCATCAAAATCGGTCGAGCCGTTTCGGAGGAGTTCAATTACGTACACCGTGACAAGAGAATTTTATATATTAGATTGTAGTCTGTAGTAGGCAGTTTACTCTAACAACACAAAAGTTGTGAGAGTTGTCTATATAAAACATTTTAAAACTAAATTGAAATTTGAGCATTGGCCGTGGGAGGTCAGTAGCTTTGATGCGTAAAAACGGTTCGAAACCAGGATCGACCTGTTCGATAAAATATGTCTGCCTGAAGTTCTTGGCTCTGCACTGACAGATATTTTGCCATATTTTACTGTCATATTAAAAACTCGATTCTTTACAAAAAACAGTTTTCATAAAGAATAGTGAACTTTGCGTTAATTTTCGTGTGTTTCTCACAATTAGCGAAGTTTCTGTGCTAGCAATTTGCAAGATTTTATATTGTTCTCGATTGTAATTCAAGGTAAATATAAACGTGAATACTTTTATATAAGCATATGTATTATAGATTTGGAGGAAGTCAGTTTCGATGAAAGTTGTAAATACGAACATGCATTAATTTATGAATAAAAATAACCTGTTCTGTTTGTAATATCAGATTGGTCAATATTTTTCAATTATTAAAATTAACAGTTACAGTTATTTAGATACTTATTATACTAGTTGTCAGATATTTTTATTCAGTGTGTATTTAATTAACTGATTAAGGTTTACATATTACCTATGTCGATAATCGGTAAAATCATCAATTTTTGCCCAAGGTAAAGTAAAAATTAATAATATTAAATTTTAATGTACATAAGTACAGATCTAAATTTCAAAAACCTTCTTTTAATAATTTTAATTTGTATTAATTTGCTTAAATCGATCTGTTCACTTTTAATTTAATATTTCTATTTTTTCTTTGAGTGTATGGCTAAAAATATCGTGTTGCGATATTTTTTAACCAAAACATATTTTTAAGGTAATTCTTATTTTTATCGCTTTTATAAAAAGCACAGCACCGTACTTTAAAGACGAAAATTATATAAAAATAAGTTCCTATACATCGAAATTGTCGGACTTCGGAGAAATCAAATAAATTGTACGACAGTCGGTTTTATGAATGATCAATTTTTCATTGAAATGTAATTTAAGTTTCTAGACAACATTTCCATTTTCCATAGCATAAGAGCTTAATTATTTATTGAAACAGCCTTAGCAGCTATCATATCAATTGACCTTCGTTTGAATATTAATAAACAGCGATCTTTTAACGTTTTATGCCGTATGCGATCGTAAAGTCCTCATATTTTCGAGAGGGTACACTTCGGGGGTTTTTTGATCATAATATTCTCACAGGTCTTATTTTGGACGAAATGTAGGTACATGATTATTTTGGGAATATAACAAAAGGGATTTTATGGTGCTAAGTTAATCAATTTCTTTGTAACGTGTCATAATCACAATATTTCCAACAAATTTTATGCGATTTTTGATATTAGAGGAAATCAATTTAATGTTTTATTCGTTTCTGAAGTTTAAAAAATAATTTTGAAATAGTCAAGTTGAAATTTAAAATTCTATAGCGATAAGGGATCGATGAAATTAATAATAACCATGCAATATTGTTGAACGGAAAATAACCGAAGTTATTTGAATTTAATACACAGTATTGATTGTGGAAAAAAATAACACATGACAGTTCTTGAGTGAGGCAATGTGTGTAATGCATATTAAATGAAATATTATTAGCTTATAGTCTGTTTAGTGAAAGATGCCAGCGGCTGTTACAGTGTTTTGGTTAAAACAGATGGATGAAGTAAAATATGTATTTCAAAACATATAGAAAATTATAAATAATGTTTGTCGCGTATTGTGTTACACTAATTACTGTAAAGTGATGCTTTTTATGGCAGCGGCTTCCAAACTTTTTACTTTCGCAACAGGCAAGATCTATTTCAAATATTATATTACATTTATAATAATATTATAATTGAGTTTTATTCGAGGACAGAAAAACAAACGGAAAGCTAATCGAAAATGACATTTTATTTGGAGTTATATTGCTTTACAATAATGTTCAAATATTTATTGTAGAAGCTAGATGATAATTACTGTAAATACATAATACCTACCTGCGCCCTATAAGTATAGCATTTTATAATAATTAGCTAGAAATTAGTGTGCAACTCTGAGTGATTGTAAATTATAGACGCTTGACAAGCTTTGATGAAAAGGTATTTCTAGCGACTTTTAAATTGGTGTGCCCCCGGCTAAGAACCACTGTTTTACACATGTGATATTAATATGTTAATAAGCGGACATCGGCTGGTCTCCATGTTCGCTGCGAGTCCCATAACAACGTAATATGGAAATATTTTACGTACTTAGTAATAATGTACAAAGCTTTTTTTTATTTTATTTTAACAATTTGTTTGAAAGACTAGCAATTTTTTAAAAGAACGGAATATACAGGGTGTATCACAGAAAACCGAACATAGGGAAAACTCCATTGTGCAAATTAGTTAGGATCAACGATTACTTTGGCCACATATGAGAATGGGTACCATGGTAACGCTGACTAACCATTATTTAATAACAATAATAGCTAATAATGAATAATTAGAAAAATCAGTTAAAATAAATTCTTCAATATTAAATGAATTTATTTTTATTAATGAATCAATTTTTTATTAAGAAAATATTTTTTTAACTAATAATTAAACAAAACAAACAGTTAAAATAAAAAATTAAAGCAAATGTTCAAATAAACCTCCATTTTGAATTAAGCAGTGGCTTAATCGGTTACAAAAACTTTGTCTCACTTTATCTAACATTACAGGAGTCATATTGAAACATACTTCGACGATTTTGTCTTTAAGTTCATCCAGATTTTGTCAAATGAACAGCAATATGCATTTGTTACTGTATACGTACACCATGGTAACCATGGTAACGACCTCTGAATAGAGGGCAAAGCAATCTCTGATCTTAACTAATTTGTACTGTGTACTTTTCCCTATGTTCGGTTTTCTGTGATACACCCTGTATAACTAATCAGCATTTCAATTTAAAAAATTCGACTGATGACCAGTCCTATACTTCCCACCTAGTAAATATTTGCAAAAAATAAACACTCTTTTTTTTATTCTTTGACTAGGCCCAAATAACCTTAGCTGTTGGTGGTCTTTAAAACACAATTTAATTTTTATTCTTTGAAAAAAGCATGGCCCTCTTTTTTGTTTGGTGATCTACTGATGGCTAGCTTAATATAGCAAAAATCATAGTTACCTTGATTTACGTACAATTTTATTACTTCCCACCTCTACTATGGTAGGGAAGTAATGGATTCAGTCCGAAAACAATATTTCGAGATTTTAACAGATTTTCACGTTTTGAGACCCTAGCAATCGTTTAAGATCATTTTCTGACTGATGTCTGTGTGTGTGTGTGTATGTGTGTATGTGTGTATGTGTGTATGTGTGTGTGTGTGTATGTGGTCAATTTTTCGCCTTCGATATCTTAAGAACGGAACAACATACGGGCATGCCGATTGTTCTATTGTGTTTATCAGCCTTTAACTTAGATCTGATTAGATTTTGAGTCAAATCGGTTCAGTGGATCCTGAGATATTCAAAAAAACGTCCTCAATGTCACGTATTAACATAGGTAAAAAAAAATATAAATGAATTCTAGATGTTATAATATGAAAAAAATGTAAATATTTTTTTTCTCTAAAATGTATAGTTTTCGAGAAAAAAAATATTTTACTAAAAAAAATAAAAATTGTACGTAAATCAAGGTAACCATGATTTTTGCTATATTAAGTTAGCCATCAATAGATCACCAAACAAAAAAGAGGGCCATGCTTTTTTCAAAGAATAAAAATTAAATTGTGTTTTAAAGACCACCAACAGCTAAGGTTATTTGGGCCTAGTCAAAGAATAAAAAAAAGAGTGTTTATTTTTTGCAAATATTTACTAGGTGGGAAGTATAGGACTGGTCATCAGTCGAATTTTTTTTTTTTAGTAAAATATTTTTTTTCTCGAAAACTATACATTTTAGAGAAAAAAATATTTACATTTTTTTCGTATTATAACATCTAGAATTCATTTATATTTTTTTTTACCTATGTTAATACGTGACATTGAGAACGTTTTTTTGAATATCTCAGGATCCACTGAACCGATTTGACTCAAAATCTAATCAGATCTAAGTTAAAGGCTGATAAACACAATAGAACAATCGGCATGCCCGTATGTTGTTCCGTTCTTAAGATATCGAAGGCGAAAAATTGACCACACACACACACATACAGACATCAGTCAGAAAATGATCTTAAACGATTGCTAGGGTCTCAAAACGTGAAATCTGTTAAAATCTCGAAATATTTTTTTCGGACTAAATCTTCCCTACCATAGTAGAGGTGGGAAGTAATAAACTTAGGTATAGAAATCGTGATAAAAATATTGACTCAGAAAAAATCACTCCAATGAAAAATTATATTAAATTTTATTGGGCATGATAAATACGAACGCTCAGACGAAAAACATTACCCTCCTCGAAGAAGACAAATATTGTAGATTATAGACGCTCAACAGCTGAGAAATAAAAGAGAAACAACAAGAAGTACACTGCTCTAATAAATAATATGGGAATAATGTTAGTTTTCATAATTCTGGCGATAAATAAAATATGTATACACCTACTTGATATTATTAAAAACAGTAAGTGGATGCCTGAGTGGCTATTATTAGGATCTAAATGCAAACAAACTGTTGACGTCATATCGTCAATACCCAATCCAAGGTCATTGATAAGTGAGGGGATGAAGGACCCCCATCTGAGCCTATAATCATTTTATCCACCTATACGAGAAGTAAATAAAATGTTTTTTGTCTATTCTTTGGCCGAAACTGATTTCTGTCATCGAAATTCGAAACATCCAAGTCGTATGTGTTGAGTCTCGAGTTTGCTTGGATAATATATTTTTTATAATAATATTATAGTAGGTACTACGTCGTGTGAAAAATACTTAGTTAAAAATTACTTTGTAGAAAAATAAGTGTTCCTATGCGATATTAGATTTGTCAGGCAGAATTTATATTTTTCCTGGAAAATGGAAAATATAAATATTTATGTATCTTCGACAAATAATTAATTATTAAAAGAGAGCATTTTCCACAGTCCATGCAGACCACAGAACATAATATTGTGTAGTATATTGTATTTTTACAAAACTAGTTTGTATTGCGTTTTAAAATACGTCGATTATATAATTAATTAACACAATTAGTCGATTTGCATAAAAATGAAGAGTTTAATTTCCATAATATTTGAAGTAAAAATAATATCATTTTTGTGTCCAGTTCCAAAGAAATCATGTCATAGCGTTTAACGGAAGTATTTTGTAAAAATAACTTTTTTCGATTTTTGCAAAAACGCTGCTAAAACATTATAGATGAATTATTAATATTCAGTATCTATATTATTATATTGTGCCTCAGAAGTCAGGATCAAAATGGTGTTTGAAAATTCGATAAAAATATGGTCTTGTAAAAACTTACGAAAAAATCACTCGTCATCAGTAAACAAGAGAAAAAAAATTACAATCCTTTATTATACAGAAAATATCCGTACAGACGACCTATCAGTATATCACTTTGATCAATATTTAATCGCGATACAATTACAATGAAGTAATTCCTACTACAGAGGTACATTCAAGTGACCTGTAAGCATTATTTTTCTGTGTCGAAACGAATACGTACTTACAATCGGTGTTTCTTAGATTATTTTTTTTTTTTTGGGAGGATTATAAAGAAATCGAGAAAAACTAATACTTTGTTGTTTCTTTTCTTTTCTTTGACAGGGGCGCGACAACAATTTCAGAAAGGGTCCAGGGCTATGTAAAATTTGAGAAACGCTGATTTAAGCTAGTATTTAGTTATTACTGAAATATTAAGTTTGCAAATTATTTTAAAATTTGTGCCGTTATAGAAATAAACATAATATTTAATACCGGATCTTTAAAAAGAAAAAACCTTGTTGAATGACTTTGAAAAATTTAAAGATTTTTAACGAAATAGAAGATAAATAATAATTTGTTTATAAGAGAGAAAAAAAAAATGAATCAGTCGAAAAGAATTAAACTCAATACGAGCCCAAGTGGAAATCAAGCGCTGTGCTCGAAAAATCCCACCTTGACGCCTGTGCTGGCCGACGAACTGACGGCCGACGTCGAATTGACCGACGTCTTCGTCGATACAATATCGGATCGGAAGTGCATTTCGAGGCTGGTGACGTCGCTCAACGAAGCGTTTCCCGTTCCCGAACTGCAGCATTTGAAGCGCGTTAAAAATCCGGATGTTATACTCTGCAGTGCTGAAAATCTAACCGTAAACGATCTGAGATCTCGGTTTGTTGCCAAAAGTTTTGACGCGACAGGTTTCAAAGGCGACATAAGAGTCGCCAAAGTGCCGAAACTCGCTCCGAAAGTGAGAAAGCAGTACGACGTCGCCAACAAAATATGGCCTTGCAATTTTCACCCGAATAAATATTTTGAAAAATTAGTCACGAATACAGTGTTCAGCTCGACTGAATTAGAAAGACACCAGCTCTACATGCGGACGGCAATCGAAGTGTCGACATACATGCGGACTTTGGATCGGCTGCGCTGCAAAAGGGGCGCCGTGGTCGTCGATCCGAGCATAGATTCGATAGTCGCGATCGGTTACGACGACAGGCACAAGAGGAGAACGCAGCACGCTGCGCTCGTCGCCGTCGACAACGTCGCCAGGTCGCAAAACGGAGGCGCTTGGGACTTAAGCGACGACTTTGTTAATGCAAACGTCGAAAAAAGCGCTCTCGACGACGACGCCGCTCCGAATGGCGTCCGTTGCGCGTTAAATGTGCGCGGCGTACCGGACGAAATAAGAACGGTGCTGACGGGCAAATTCGACCGGTTGAAGTTCGGCGCAACGCCCGCCGCCGAGTGTTCGACGAACGGACAGACGCCGCCGGTCGGACCCTACCTGTGCACAGGCTACGACGCGTACATGACGCACGAGCCGTGCTTCATGTGTGCCATGGCTTTAGTCCACAGCAGGATCAAGAGAGTCTTTTACGGACTACGCACAGACAACGGGGCGCTCGGCACTGCCGCGAAGCTGCACACGGTGAGGGACTTGAATCATCGCTACGAAGTGTTCTGTGATTTGCTGAAGCGAGAGTGCGCCGAATTATGACGATTGAGATATGCGTTAACTTTGTTACCTTTGTCTAAAACTGTGGATAATAATAAAGTCATTAAAACATTAATAGCAGACACCTTTCCTATACAAAACTTTTCTTTACCCGGTGTGATCTTATGACCCTAACCCAGGGGTCGGCAACCTTTTGAGACGAAAGAGCCAAAAGTTACAATTTACAAAATTTCCCAGTTTTTAAAGAGCCACTAACATTTTTATTTCAATATTATTGTTTTGATTAGGATTACAACTAAACAAACAGAACAGTGTTGCCACATTTAAAAAATGTCAGCTGTCCGTATACTCTCTACTCCACCTATTCTCACTGTTCTCTGTTGAGTGTTTTTATCCTGTTTAAAGTTTTTCTTGCAGTATAATATTTTTTATGAGTTTTGAAAATAAAATAATATAATTATTAATATTTGCGCATGGAACTGGAGAGCCGCATGCGGCTCGCGAGCCGCAGGTTGCCGACCCCTGCTCTAACCCGATTCTAGCGGGATAAAAAAAGCACTCTCTTTTTAACTTTGGGCACCGGTAGACAGTGTACAAAATTTCATCAAAATCGATCGTTCTTGAGTAGTCAGACACAAGTTCTGGAAACGCGTTTTCTCGTCTAGGTGTTTTGCAAAACATAAAAAAAGCCGCAAGAAATCGAACTTACAGACGGCGGTTGCGCTATTATTTTTGTATTTTTTTTATTAGCGCCATTCATAGAGAACGTGGCAAAATCAATTTAAATGTGTCTGCAGTTTTTCACGTGCCGTTTATCCTTTGTTAATTCAGCGTTTCAACGAGGCATTCTATAATATAATAATATGATAATAATTTATTTAATTAACATATTTTGAGGTTTTATGTAGTTCATGTTTGTCGGATTTATCTTTTTTAGAAAAGGACCATGACATCGTAAAGAATGTGCTACATGCCTTTTTTTTATTTGAAAAGTAACAATGTCTCGCTTTTTGTAATACAATCTCAACTAATCATAAAATACAAATATTTACCAGCGATTTTCTGAATGTAAAACGTCACGAAGTTATCATAAATTGTTGTCTGCACGATTCTATCTTCTGAGCGTACTTAGGTCTATTATTATTATTATTTTTAATCTACATATTATTCGAAACTTGTTTAAATGACTTGAATTTTTTTTTAATTTATGGCATAATTTGCTGTAATATTGAAGTTAAATTTGGTCGTTAAACTGCAATAATTAAATAAATGCGCGATTCAAAAAAAAAAATGTTGTAATAGTAAATTGTAAACAAAGATTTTTAGTTTTATCTGAAGAAGAAAAAAACAACGAATTAATGACAGATAACAAAATGATAAAATTGATAGATTTCTTTGAAGTCTTATAAAACTAATAAACTATACAATTTATTATCTTTCGAGCGTCTATAATCTACAAAACTTTTTTTAGAACATATTCGATCTAAATCAGAGAATCCTAAACTGATTTGGCCTGGTGCCCCCCATTTCAAGAAAATAAATACTCAACGACCCTCCCCCTAAAAATCTAATTTTCTTTAAGCGAACAAATTTGCGTTCTTTTATGTCTATATTTCCACAGTGGCGGACTGAGCTCGTCGGAGGCCCGGGGCGGCAGAACTAAATGAGCCCCCCGGTCTGCTTAGAAATTGATGTATTTGTAGTCTAAATTTCGTAAAAAATTGAATAATATAGATGTAATGGCTGACAAAAAAAATCAAATATTTATAATAAACGACCTACCTACATTAATATTTTGTATACGTACGGGGCCTCCAACTCCAAACTGTCTCTTATTTACTAGACATATTGTGGCCTTGTTTGCAGGGATGTGACAAAATAATCGATTTTTATATTAATCGATTATTTTTTTCTTATAATCGATTTTTAACAATCGATTTTTTTAATAATAATAATCGATTTTTTATAAATCGATTAATTCTTTAATAATAATAATCGATTTTTTATAAATCGATTATATAAATTACACTTTTAAATCGATTATATAAATTACACTTTTTTCATTTATTGTTATTTTTTTTTTATTAATATTAATATTAAGAAAGAATATAGGCTTTGCGAAAACCAATGCAGCCAACATTTACAAATTACACGTTTTAATCGATTTTTGTAAACAACGCCATCTGTGCGACGGATGAAAAAACGTAAAATAAGTTCAATAAACGTAAACTAATCAGTCGGAAAACGGCGTCATCTGTATGACTGTTTTCGAATAATAGAAAAAATCGATTTTTCAACAAAAATCGATTATTTCTTCAAAAATCGATTTTTTACAAATCGATTTATATTGAAAAGAGAAAAATCGATTATTAAATAATCGATTTTTTTTACTCAATGTCACATCCCTACTTGTTTGGGATTTGATTAAGAAGGACTTCTCGAGTTTTGGAGGCCCCCCAGGATCAGAGGCCCGGGGCGAGCCGCCCCCTCCACCCCCACCTTAGTCCGTCACTGCTTTTATGTCTATATTTCCACCTACAGAACATTGTAATGAAGGATGTTGTAAATAAAATCGCTTGACGCTTAAATTACCCACAAAATTATTTATTAAAAGATCGGCTATAACTTGCATTTTGTGTGATAATTTGGAAAATAAAGTAATCAGTACGAATTTAACTGTTACACGACAGATAAAATATTTTTTCAAAATTGTCATCCCCCCCCTTATATTTTTATTCAACGCCTCACAATAATATTGCTTCCGAGGATACTACCGCCTCCCCGGAACGCTCCAGCTCCCTCTCCTTTTGGGAAACACTGACCTAAACGAACAGTGAATGAGAAAAATTATTAAAAAATAATCTTTCATGCTGATGTCGGAATGTTCGAACGCACCGTAAAAAAGCGAACGATTTAAAAGTTGTTGGAAAATGAATTAAAATGTTACCTGCCTTTGTCACTGTTATTACAAAGTTTTATTTTATTTTATTAATGTCTGACCGAAAAAAAAAAAACCTATTAGAGTTTGATCGGCACTAAAATATTACTGTACAACACATTTCGTGTTTGTGATAATATTATAGTATCGATTATAATTAGTGCCTGTAATAATTGTTGTCCTGTCGCTGTAATTTTTGATTTTGACGTGTTTTTGTTTGGTGGAGCGTTAATTGTTATTGTTTTTTGTCGTTGTTATATTATTTTGTCCGCGCTTCCAGAACACGAAGATGTTACAGGTTTGAATGGCCTGTTGCAGTTGTATTTACGATAAAACACAATAATTATGGGCAGTGTTTGCTGATTATGTTATCTGAGCATTCTTGAAATCTGTACGTAATGCATTTTTACTGTCTTGTCGATGTTTTGTTTCACGTCACTTGTTTTTGTCTTTTCACATTGAGTTTTTTTTTCTGCGAGCCGAATACTATGACGCCTTTGATTAATTAATTTTTAATTTGTTTAATGTCAGTACTGTAGATAAAATGTAATGTGTTTTGTATAAAACGTCCAGTCGCGCTTTTGTTTACGGTTTTCATTTATTTTTTTATTGGCTTTTTGACTTCCGGTGCACATTGGCCGAAAATAGAATTCCATACAAAATGTTAAAAAAATTTGGCAAATATAATTCAATAAAGTAAAACCATGGATTAAAATAATTCCTGAAGCGATGAAATTTGGTGGAGCGGTAGGGACCGCCCACCGAAGTTGAACCCCGAATTCCCGATCGTCCCCTAAGGGAGGAAATTCCGTTAGGGGGTGGTTTTGGTTTTTTTCAGTTTATCTCCGAAAGTTATCATCCGAATTGCAATTTTTTTTGTACGTAAATTTGCAGAATGAAATTCTCTACAATTTCTGTAGGCACATATTTCACCTGCCAGCGACTATGTCTTAAGTGGCTGAAGGATCCAAAAAAAAAAATGCAATTATTAATGTAAAATTGGCATTTATTGCTGACGTTTTGTGGAATATATTTACATCCTCAGAGCGCAAATGCCATCGAAAATGTAGTAATTCCCCCCAGGGGGGGACATTAGAATGTGGTTGCTATCGCAAATTGCATTCCAATGTTCTTTGGGAATTAGCGCTCCCAGGTACCCGAGCTCGTACCAGTCGGTTTGTGTATGCCGGCTGGCGGATTCTAATACACAAATGGACTATTTGTTGTGTTGAAGACGCTAATGACCTGAGTTGTCGACGCGTCTATAATCTACAATTAATTAATTAAATGTAGTAATTTATTGTTGTTCTTCAGCCACTGAAGACATAGTCTTCAACTAGTGTCTAGGATCGCATTGTCTACGTTTGTTATTAAAAGTAGATTTCGAGTTAACAAAATAATTTCAACTAAATATAAGTCTCTTCTGAGAAAATAAAAAACACTTTTATTAATTCTTAAATTTGCTGGCTTTTTTATTTTTAATCAAATGATTGACATTGTTTGTTTGAAGTTCACTGATCTCGAAAATTATAATTTTTTTAGTATTAAAGGATATTGTCTGCTTTTGGTTCATAATATGTCGCCCAGAGTAAACATGAGTGTGTGAGAATCGAAAAATCTTGTCATAAATAGCAATTTTTCTATTGCACCAAAATTATTGATCGTTGAGGAACAGAAATATCACTTTATCAATATTGGTGTTAATAATCAATTAAAACTGTCAAAATTAATTGCAGCTTAGCTTATGGTTTATAATTACTGTTGAAATATGAAAAATAAACCCCGGGACGAATTTTTAAAGTAGGTAACATTATTATGCATTATAGACAACCGCTTAGAAAACACATTGAAATAGATTTAACTTGTGGGCAACATCTGGACCAAATTCCTTTAGGGTAAGATCAAGATGGGCAAGGTCCCGTATTGCGATTGTTTCAAATTTGTTTTCCTGGTGTTTTGTTTTTTTTTCTTTTTCTATTACACGTAGAATTGACGGGATAATACCTAATAATATAATAAAATGCAGAAAACGGAGAAACATTAAGAAAAATAGAAATCTTAGACGCCGAAAAACAATTAATTATTAATTTTGGACATAATCTAAATAATTGCAACATTTAACAAATTTGGAAACGTGTTTTTAATTTGAGTAAAATAAAAGATTAATTGTAGATTTTGTAATGCAAAACATTGCGACATATTCCTCGAATCTAGATTATCTAAAAATGTCTTGAAATGCGACCGAACGTAGATACCTACTTATTTATACTTTCGGATATTTTTGGCAACATTGGTGGTGGATTTCTGACTGCCGTTTGAGAGCAGACATTTTAAACGTGAACAATAATTTCCTTTTGCATGCAAAATCAATAATGCCATCAATTAGATGGTTTTTCAGTAGTACTACTACCTATAATGGTTTGTTGTGGCCTTTTTTGTAAATAAGATATTGTAAATTATAGACGCTCGACAACAGAGGTCATAAGCGTCTACCAAATATTATACTGTTGTACATAATATTATTATGGTATATTTAATGTACCTATATTTTTTAATATAAAAAATATATAGTATGATATTAATTTGAAAATATATTTTCCGTTTTTACCCGACTAAGGCGAAGCCAAGAGAACCAAGAGGCGGGGCTATTTACGACGTCTAATAATTCGCTGTATAATTTTAATTGCTAATAATTATAATTGTGCGTGTAATATTCAGTAGTTCTTT
Organism: Mongoloraphidia duomilia; assembly: GCA_039654895.1. Lineage (NCBI taxonomy): Eukaryota > Metazoa > Arthropoda > Insecta > Raphidioptera > Raphidiidae > Mongoloraphidia > Mongoloraphidia duomilia. The sequence continues at coordinate 64,334 of CM077521.1, read as the reverse complement.
TTTCCGTCATTGTTCTATGACTAATAACAAAATCATACAATTCTTGACCTATGATTAACACTGGCAAACAGTTGCTACACTTAATAATTAACGAGAATTGTGTTTTGTTATACTGCCCTGGCACATGGCCTGCTATGAAATTTATACTCTAAACAGTCACTTGTTTCTGTATATCGATTTGAAAATATTGTTATGTTGTACGTATTTCTTGTGTAATAAACCAATAATTTATTTAATGTTCTGTTAATTCAGATTTCAAATTGATTTACTGATTTGTGTCCAGAGTCACTGCGAAATTAATTTTGGTTTTTAGATTTATCTATAAAATAAAAATGCTTATTAATTTGTTAGTGTTGAGTATCCCTAGTATTAAATTTTTTTATTTTATATAGCGACAAGGAAAAAAATAATATTCAATACAAAATCTAAATTTCCTTTCTGCTTATGTATTTTAAAGTCATTCTTTTTCATTCAAATTGATTCAAAATTGATTATCAGTATCAAAATTAGGTATATTTCACATTTAAGTGTTATTTTTGCCTTGCTATAAAAAGTCACTTTTGGGTCTTGAAATAAGAGAAAACATGAACAATTAAATAATAATATAGACGCTAATGACCTCTGTTGTCGAGCTTCTATAATCTACAATTCAATTTAAATAATAATATTGAATAAAGTGACTGGATTGGAAATCGGAAATCACTGTTAAAAAAAAAGTTCATATCCACTGCAGCAGTAAAGGGATTTTTGCATTTACAAGCGCCGTGAAAAACAAATTAAACGATTGAGCGCAAAGCATAGTGACGAACGAGACCGTTGTCAGAATCTTTCGGGAAACAGAGAATGTTATCTTCAATAATAATGTCTTGAATTGAACTTAATTAGAGCTCTGGGAATCTTTCTTTTTTTCTCGCGAGATCAAATTGATGAATCGCGCATGCAATATTACGAATTGAACGCACAAGGACCGCGTCGAGAATTTAGTCACAGGATCCATAAAAATTACTTTTTAAACAGGTCATCAATTCACAGATCGTATTTCTTTTATTGCAAATTATAATTGACTGTCGGAAATTTTTTTAAGTAAAACCGTTACGTCATGCGACTTATGACGCGACAAAATTAAGCGAACGGCCCTCGACCTAATCGAAGCGTAATTCACGGGGTCATTTTGAGTCGACGATGACATTAGCCGACGCAATAATATTATGTGTTGTATTTTGAAAATTGAAAACGATAATGTTTTGTGTGTCTTGTTTCAGAATCTGGATGTATTTACAACTGAAACCTAACAGTCATAGTTGTTCTACTATTCCGACGCAGCTAAAACCACCTGGTGTCAGCGAAATCGATCTTCCCGGAAGGTTCGGTTTCTGGATTCCGAAAAGAGAGAAAAAGAGGACCTGCATCGCCGATTTCTCATAAGGAGATATTTTCGTGATAAAAGCACTTTGTCTGTAGTCGTAAAGTAGTACAGTTTTAATATATTTATCAGCTCGTTGTTTGTTTGCGGCTCAGAATTCACGTTCTGCTTGGAGAAATTTTTCTCGACTAGATAACAGTAGCTAATCATTCAGTTTCGTTCGTAGAACGCTTTGACCGTACGTCGTTTCAAAAGTCCAGAATAAAAAGAAGATAGATTTTTAGTCGATAAAAACGAAACGGAGCATTTTTGAAGGAAATACAATATTGCGTGGCATTTTACGATACGTACAAAACAATAGGATAAATTATTATAGTTGTCGGGTAAATATTAAAATAGATAAACGTCGTTGTATATGACTTCTAAAAGTCGCAGCAAATCCCAAACAAAACACACGTATAGCTTCATCTGTTTCTAGTTGGAGAAAGAACAAAAAATAAGCAAAACTGCAACATCTACAACAAGATCGCGCTTAGCGGCGGCGGCGGCGGCACTGCAGACGTGGCTCCCTCTCGCACACATTCCACATACAATTACTAGAATTAATTAAAGAGCCAGTTGTACACTGAGTGTTATTACAACAATGCATAATATGTAATAATATATCAATTAGATGTGATCTTGTGATATTGGCTCGGCGTTCCCAGTTTAAATATTGCTATTATTATTTGTTGACCAGTTCGAGTCTTGGCGTCTGTCCTGTAGGGTGCTCTGTCGAGCGTCGTTTCTAGATCGTTCCGTGCCGCAGACGAGTTCGTCTCTGAATAATTCTCAGCAACCGACAAATATTGTGCTTTGTGTTTAAATTTCCCCCTTTGTTTGTTGATTTGTTTTAAGGCCGTGTTTTTGTCATTTTGAAAATTATTGTTGGAATTGGCCGTTTGAATTTTTAAAATTTATCGTTTGTTGACTGTTTTTTGAATTTTATCGAGAGCGTTGGTCGCGTTTGAGACAGTCGAAGGGTTTTCTTTTTGTTTGAAAGCGCCTAACAGTTCGCAATTAACGGCATGTATTATATTTTGCAGTTCTACGAGTGACTAAAATATAATCGAACCAGTGGCCTTCTTTAATTAGTCGTTGTTTTTAGAGTAGTTTTGTGAAAACGTTTTTCTTTTCTTTCATCGCGCCGAGTGCCGCTTCTCCGTGTTATTTGTGCAGTGTTTGAGACAGGACTGTGTGTTCAGAGTTCTTTGAGAAGTACGATTTAAGACAAATTTGATCTCTAATGGATACTAGATACTTTGCATTCTATTTTATTCAAGATAAAATGAACACAATTGAAAACGTTCTTTTGCAAAGTCATCGTCAGCGTGAGACAACGGGCATCAAGAAGTTGTACAATTCGTTTTTCGTTCTGTTTTAACTTTGCCGACGCGAACGCGTTCAGGGCTCGACTTCGAAGCGTCGCCAGCAAACGGCATATTTTGTATTAATTTTAATAGAGTAGAAATAAAAATCAAATAATTATTACTGATTTTGACGATAAATTGTGTCTTTGATTATTTATAAAATCGAATATATTTTTCTACTGAACTAAAGCAGCCTTATATTGGACGCCTTTTTAAATGCCTTATTGCCGCGCTTCTTCTTGTGTAAAATTATTGCGGAGCCAATTAACTCTGTAAACTGCAAGAATAGTAGTTTTTTTTTTTTATTTTTCGTTTCTACAAAACGTGATAGTTAAAAATTGTATTTTTCGAGCGGACGATCAAAGATCGGATAGTTCAGTATTATTGATTTTTTCGTAAACACAAGTGTCTTGTCGGATAGCAGTACGAATATCGTAATATTTTTTTGTGAACTCATGGAATGGAAGGAGATGACGATGTTCCGAAACACCTGTTGAACTTGGTTTCGAATATAATTAGTATGGATTTCGACACCCTGTACGAGCATAGCGATAGTTTCTCAGAGCAGATATTCATAACGAACGAAATCGGTCAGAGCAGCGAATCGGGCAGTTCTTGGTCAAGCGGTAAGATTTACGACGGCATGGACGCGAACAATGTCGACAGTCGTCCTTCCGACGACTATTTGAACTGGTCGAACGATTTGAAATTCACATTCGACAACGTGAAAAGTTTCTCCAATTTGAACGAGCCGCAGTCCAACGTCGACGAGTCGAAATTCGACGCGCTAGAGCCGCAAGGCGTTTCCGAAAACGGTACTACTTTACTGAACATATCGAACGGATATCGGGGCGGCGACGCCGTGAGCGGCGTCAGCATCCTGCAGAACTGCGCCGTCAACGGGGCGCACCGAAACGGCGACGCAGAAATCGGCGCGCCGCATTTGAACGGCGTCGAAACGGCGGCCGGCGACGGCTTCGTCGACGATTCCGAACACGACGACAGAGTCCGGCAACGGAACGCCTACGAGGCCGGCAACAGGGCGAGTCGCAAGCGCAAGCTGGCGCCGGACGGTGCGTCCGACGGCAAAAAAGTTTTGATGATAAAAGATCCGACGAAACTGACATCAGATGGACTGTGCGGCGACCGTAGACAACGGAATGGCAACGAGAACAAGAACCAAACCAAATCTGGTGAGTCTTACAGATCGATAACGTTATTTTTGTTTAATAGGTATAGAATTTTTACGAGGGTTTGTTCGTTGGAAAAAATTACAAATCGCTGCCGGGCTACCGACCCGAATTCTCGACGTTCGCGCCGGATGCGTTTGCCAGTAGCATTTTTTCCTATAATATGAACGAACAGAGTTGACTTTCGAAGTTTACATAAAAAGCGTATTACCGAAGACCTTTGACATTTAGCACAAGTTTGAACCTGTCAATAGTCTAGTACTCTACCACACAGCCACCTGGCTCATGTCAACATATGCCTTTACATAGGTATATGTGTTTTGTTTCACATGACAACTACTTCCTTCTATCTCCGTAACATCCAATATTTTTCAAATGCCACCCCAATATGAGACGTCAAAAAAACAACTAAAAAGTGCGTTTTTCGAATCGTGTTTCTCTTATCACTTAATTCACCTGTAAATGTAAAACGTAACGATGTAATAAATTATTGTTTTATGAGATAAAATACAACAAAATAATGTATTATTTTTTCCCTAGTATTAGTGTTGCTCGAGTTTTGATTATTTTAATCTTAAATAAATTATCAAGCTTTTTATCACACACAGTTTTAGTATTGTGTATTAATTTTTGTTCCTTATAAATTAGTTTTTACGTTTTTGTTAATAAAATAATATATAGTTGATTTTTTACTTCCCACCTCTACTATGGTAGGGAAGTAATGGATTTAGTCCGAAAAAAATATTTCGAGATTTTAACAGATTTTCACGTTTTGAGACCCTAGCAATCGTTTAAGATCATTTTCTGACTGATGTCTGTATGTGTGTGTGTGTGTGGTCAATTTTTCGCCTTCGATATCTTAAGAACGGGACAACATACGGGCATGCCGATTGTTCTATTGTGTTTATCAGCCTTTAACTTAGATCTGAATAGATTTTGAGTCAAATCGGTTCAGTGGATCCTGAGATATTAAAAAAAACGTTCTCAATGTCACGTATTAACATAGGTAAAAAAAATATAAATGAATTCTAGATGTTATAATATGAAAAAAATGTAAATATTTTTTTTCTCTAAAATGTATAGTTTTCGAGAAAAAAAATATTTTACTAAAAAAAATAAAAATTGTACGTAAATCAAGGTAACCATGATTTTTGCTATATTAAGCTAGCCATCAGTAGATCACCAAACAAAAAAGAGGGCCATGCTTTTTTCAAAGAATAAAAATTAAATTGTGTTTTAAAGACCACCAACAGCTAAGGTTATTTGGGCCTAGTCAAAGAATAAAAAAAAAGAGTGTTTATTTTTTGCAAATATTTACTAATGTGGGAAGTATAGTACTGGTCATCAGTCGAATTTTTTTATTGATAAACGACCCTTCGTGTTGACTTAATAATGGCGTGTGTTGATTAAAATATCGTCTAAGCAATAATTACTGTTCAATGTTATGTCATTTGTTATAAAATTTTTACGGGCTTCAGTTCTTTTTCTCGGATTTTTGTCTGTCAGTCGTCGGTTTGCGCCTTAAAATTCTTTTTTTTTTTTTTTTGTTTGATCAATGAAAAAGGTGAAATGTCGCGATTTGTTAATTTATCTAAAGTGGCGGCAGTGCTGAGTAGTATGACATTTAAATTCCACCTCTGACAGAATGAGAGACTTATGGCTTGTTTAACGTACATTTTAATCACGATGTTTTTTTAATCACACTGTTAAATGACTGGTTGCTATTATGGTAATTGTAATTGTGTTTTAAAGACCACCAACAGCTAAGGCTATTTGGGCCTAGCACCAATTCATATTTTCAATTCATTATTATTTTTTTTTAATATTAAATTGAAAATCCAATTGACACTTTTACCAGCTCTTGGGCTAGAACCCGAGAACTGAGGACTTGTAATAGAGGAACCATAGCAACGCCATGTAAACAACAGCGCCGCTACACTCTCGGCTATTCTCAAGCCCTGCTATTATGGTAACGAAACGCAGCAACCAACGAACACATAGCTGTCAGAATTTGACAGTGTGATTAAAATGTACGATAAACCGGCCATTAGTTGAACGTTTCATTTGAGAAGAAAGGTCAAAAACGCTTCTTTTTATACAATAATAGAGCGATAATAATATGTTCATCGATTTGGCGATCAGTTAGATATCGTATTTTTTACTTTTTCCTAGGGTTTTGTAGTTTAAATGGTACTATACAGGGTGTATCACAGGATTGAATACATAGGAAAGTAATGAGTGCAACAAGGAAAACATAAGCAAAATGAGTTGCGTGACAAAAAAAGAATACACATGGTTTTTTACATGAATAGAGGGTAAAGCAATCTCTGATCTTAACTAATTTGTAGTGTGTACTTTTCCCTATGTTCGGTTTCCTGTCATACACCCTGTATATTTTATCGTTTGCTACTAAATTTATTAAAAACCAGACCAAACCCTATTGAAGTTGGACGGAGTCAGTGAGGGTATTTGGAAAAGTTAGAAATAAAAGAAATTATTCAATTTATTTGTATCTTGTTATAGCGGACCCCGGACCCGTGTACAGTACAGGTATCTACTATACCTCCTTCGGGCAATATCTTAATTATTGTACTCTACGGTATCTGGCAATAAATTATTATTTATCATTGTTCACAGAGAAACAATAATTCTGAACGCCTCTTTTTATTAACGCGCTCGGTTGCTCGCTTCGGACTTATCCGAACAGTTCCGACAAAACCCGATTCAGCATAATTATTGTTTCCTTGCAATAATATAAAAATAAAAACTCGGGTCGCAGTGCCATAGCCCTGCCGACAATATAGTGTATTTGCTAATACAGGCCTTGTGGCTTTATTATGTGAACTTAAGTTGGTTTTTGGACAAAATGAAAAATTTAACCTCTTAATACAACCCTTAAAATAATATTTTTTTTCCTAATTTCAATATTATTATCAATGCAACCTCCGTACCAAATTAAATACACCCGTCAGCAAATAAATCACTATCCGTAAACTAGTGTCTTCATAAAATTTGTAAGTCCGGTCCTGTCGTGCCGATTTTGTTAAAATTTTAGCAACACATTTTAATCTCTACTAAAGGGTTAAATTCCAATTTGTAAACAATTCTGAGATTTTTTTCGGTATTTTTGGGCCCAAAAACTTTTTTCAACCCCTAAAAACTACCCTTAAAATGGTCCGATTGGGCCCATTTTAAATAGGTTCCGTGCGGTGATGGATTCCAACGTGTCTACCAAATTTTGTTCCAATCAATTAAGTCTTTCGAGAGTTATGCCGCGAACACACACACACACACACACACACACACATACATATATATATAAACATTTCCAAAAATGGTGCCAAATTGTTCAGGAGGCTATGAAACGTCGAGAAATTTTGGTCCGACCCCTAGGTCCCGCCATCCGACCGACGCCAATAGTGTATGTGCCATATTATGGCAAATACACTAATAAGGAGAAAAATAGCGATGGCAAATCTGCGGGCAAAAAGCTTCACTTAAAAAAAAAAGTAAATCGGTCGAGTGTAGTCTCTAGTTTAGAGAGCTGTAATTGGGTTTCGATTGACATCGGTTGATCAAAATTAATTATTCATTTTTTCTTTTTGACTTCTTGCAAAACTGATACATTTCGGTGCCTGCAAATTGTTTTGCGTCCGCTAATATTATTCAACGACATTTCAAAGTACCGACGTCGTTAGTAAAACACTGGACTGGATTGTTCTAGTTTTTACAAAAGTTCCCGCATGAATAAACATTTTATTAAAACCATTTGGGGGCGTCACTTGCGGGAAAAAATAACAATTTACATGTTCTAGGTAAATAATGTTTTATTATTTATGTACATTGTTTTATTGACAGCTCAAAACCGAGTTGAGAGGAAAAAAGTGCCATCGACGCAATAATAATTTGTTTTTGTTGATTTCACATACGATATTCTTTCAGCTAGTTATCGTTATGTTTTGGCGCCAGCTTGCACCGAAGTGAAAAATAAAAAATCACTACAAATTCGATTAATCGACGCGCGTGTTAATTTAATTTAATTTTATTTATTTATTACCAGAAAAATTTACATACGTAAACTCTCACAGAAGCACAAGGAGTTGCCTGTAAAGTGAGCGACTAGATTTTTTTTTAATATTGTTAGCTTTGGTTTAATATTTAGTTTCTAAACTTTTGAAAATTGTATTGTGTCGATTACAAATTACATAACATTAATTACAAATTTATTGCTACCATAATAAATTAATGAAAAACAACATTTTTTTAAATAGAATGTCGATAATGCTATATTATAATAAATCGTCACAAAAAACGTTAAAATTTCTCCTTCAATAATTCTGTGAATTTAGCAATAATTACACAGTGCAATTTTATTTTATAATAATATATATTACATTAAGTAAAGTTGTCTTCTGTATTTTGTGAAAGGGCAGTCGCGTTTTTACTGTTAATCTAAAAAATTTACGAATCTACAATACCGTTTTCCTGTAAAGGTACAATAATTTAGGTCATTATGCAGTCACGTTCCTAAAATTCAACAATTTCTCTCAGAATCGATTTATTTGTACGCTTAGAATATTATTAGATAATGCATTTATAACCGTAGTTTTGATGAGCCAGTGAAACAAAAACGGGTTTGCAAAAAAAAAAGAAAGTGTTTGTAGAATAATTAATATTTTCAACAAACAGATAAGTGAATAATATTTGGTATTTTTTTTTATTAGATGTTTTACGCATATTAAAACGACATTGAAATTTCCGTTGTAAAAATATCGTCATTAGATCGATGCATCGATGATTTGTACCCGAATAATAGATAATAATTGTAATTGGTGAATGGTGAACGAAACCTTTACGTAGATTGGGGTCATTTAATAAAAACCTTTACCGGCTAATGCCGGTTTTAGAATAATTCTCAAATAACACGAAAAAAGAAACATGTAGGTATCCACTTTTGCAGTGGCTTGTTATTGACTTGTTCGAAATTATTTATCCCCTGTATAATTACATAGGATCAATGTTTTTGGAAGAGTCGACGTTTTTGTGATAACCCCGTGAACTTATCGAATCAAAAGTTATCAGTTTTCATGGCTGTCTTTGTCGCACTTTACGCGAGATCTCACCATTCTGAAAACGAATCGAGAAAGAAAAGGCGAAATCATATTATATTTATTATTATCGTTTAACGTAACAACACCAACGCCGCGCGCTGTCTGCAGTTTTGTTAAATTTGTAAGAGACAGAAAAATTGTCGGCAAATAATCTTGCGCTCGCCTATAGTTCGACTTTACGGTGACTTAATTTCGAGTCGGCAAAATCGTGTTCGGTTTCGCTTCTTTTTTTTTTCTTTGAGAAAAAAAAAATGAAAACGGCGTCGTCTTCAGTGAGTTTGCTATAATTCGGTTGAGTTTTAAAAATGATCAATATTATGACGTTCGATTGGTTAATGTACACCGATTTTTGATGATTGCGAAACCGTTTGTAACTTTGAAACCTAACAGACGGAGATTTGTTATTCATAGAAAAAGGAAATTTTATTTTCTATGGACCAAAAATCCTACCGGACTGTGCAGCTGCTTTGTTAAAACGGAAATGTCGAATCGGGTGCTGAGAAACAGAAGAACTGCATCCTATAAAAACATTAGCGACCTGAAGCACAAGTCTTGTCACAAGAGCTATATTTGAACGCCTTTTTAAAAGACAAAGTGTTTAAAATATAGATCGTTTATAGTTTTTATTGTTTTTTTTTTTAACAAAACACAATCTGGGTGCTTAAAACAAAGAAAGAAGAAAACCAATAACTTCGTTTGAACATTTTTCATGAGTGTTATCAAAAAAAGGATTATCGCAATGCCATATTTCGGTAAGAATGTTGTTTTGAAGCAAACATCAATAGATATTTCGTATACTTAAGTAGTTTTACGGGAACGTCGTTAAGCTATTTATTATGTTGGATGATTGTCCAGTAATAATTTAAAATAATGACAACGAGACATTTGAGTCACATTGTCTCTGCTTGACAGTAATTCCTCAAACATGCTGTAATTTATTTATTTACTTTTTGCAAACACTCAAACGCAGCTACGATTTTTCCATTCAGGATTAATTCAGAATTATCCTGGTGCGAAAACAATCTGCGATTCGACAAACTGGAAATCTCTGAAAATTAACATAATCGGGCAAACGGTGCAAATCGACGAAATAAACTCTGCAGATCGAAATTTTAAAATTGTGTCGTAACACGTTCACGCGACGGCGACTTTGTTTTTTGTTGTTGTCTTGAAAATATAGGTAATATATTGGTTGACAATAAAAATATGAAACTGCAGTAGTAGATTGTACCAGGATTTTTATCATGCCACTAATTAATCATCTTCTAAGATAGATAAAAAGAAGAAGAAACAAAAAACCGAAAAAGTAAATTCTCTAAGATAATAAATAATATGAATGAAAACCGTCCAATAGACAGCTCAGTCGGCAGTTTATCCGATGAACTTGAAGTCGACAAGAACGAAGAACACTGCTTGCTTAAAATGTTGTTCTCGTGTGACCCCGTCAATTTGTTTAATTGGGAGGTCAATGAGAAATGATGCTTTATTATTATTAATTTTTTGTGAAGCAATATTATTAAGTCATGCGCTTAGGTCAAATGAAAATTTATAAATTATCGTAAAAATCTTTTGTAAATCATTGAAAGCATCTGAACAAAATATTATTGTATTTATTTATTATTATTATTAATATCTGGATGACCGAGCTTTGCTCGAATGAGTTAAAAAAAAATAGTATTTAAAGTTCCCATTTCATCAAAATCGTTAGTCGTTTTTAAGAAAAAAAAATTACATACCTATAAGTAGATAATATTATTATACGTCATACTACATAACGTATGTACCTACATATTTTCAAATAATTACTGATTATTTTAATAAATTAAAGATTGACTGTCAGAGTAATTTGACATAAATAATGAAAATAGTTTGTTTTTTCCAAAGCCTACTCACCATACGACACTGTTTTATAACGTTAAAAAAACTGTTTTTTTAAATGATAAAATCGATAAGAAAACGAATTTTTCCAGGGATGAGATCTAGCTAGATCGATTTTTTGCCCCCCGAAACCCCTTTTCGGTCAATTTGATCAAAATCGTTAGAGCCGTTTTCGAGAAAATATTTATATAGGTACATAGGTACATATATACAAGATTTGCTCGTTTAATAATATAGGGATAGGGATTATTGATTATCAATTTTTCCTTCATAACTCATGTACAATAAATGACATATAATAGTGATAGTGGAAAAGAAAAAGATTTGAAAAAACAAGCCGTACACGAAACGTGAAGTGAAATAAAACCGTTATAAAATTAAAACAGATCAACATACAAACATAGCAGGACGTTTTCTTCTACGTTCATTCATTCATGTGCTCGAGTACATAATATTATTCGCGCCGCAAAACATCGATACTCGATTCGATCGACCATTTCAGAGTAGACTCGGCACATCTCTATTAGTTTTACATCTAGATGAGGTCCATACATTTCGATTATTGTATAAACGATGTTTCCCTCTTTTTTACTTTGAAGTGTTTATTTTGTCGGCCATATTTTCTAGGTAAATAAATAATTGTCTTTTGCTTTATTATTAGTGTATTTGCCATATGGCACATACACTATTGGCGTCGGTCGGATGGTGGGACCTAGGGGTCGGACCAAAATTTCTCGACGTTTTATAACCTCCTGAACACTTTGGCACCATTTTTGGAAATGTCTATTTATATATGTTTATATATATATATGTGTGTGTGTGTGTGTGTGTGCGGGCAATAACTTTCGAAAGAGTTAATTGATTTTGACGAAATTTGGTAGGCACGTTGAAATCCATTACCGCACGAAACCTATTTAAAATGGGCCCAAGCGGACCATTTTAAGGGTGGTTTTTAGGGGTTGAAAAATGTTTTTGGGCCCAAAAATGCCGAAAAAATTCTCAGAATCGTTTCAAAATTGAAATTTAACCCTTTAGTAACGATTAAAATGTGCTGCTAAAATTTTAATAAAATCGGCCCGACAGGACCGTACTTACAAATTTTATGAAAACACTAGTTTGCGGATAGTGCTTTACTTACTGAAGGGTGTATTTAAGTTGGTACCGAGGTTGCATTGATAAAAATATTGAAATTAAGAAAAAAAATATTATTTTAAGGGATGTATAAAGGGGTTAAATATTTTATTTTGTTCAAAAACAAACTTAAGTTCACATAATAAAGCCACAATGCCAGTATTAGCAAATACACTATATTGTCGGCAGGGTTTTGGCACTGCGACCCGAGTTTTTTTTTATTTTAGATGTCTGCAATAGTTAGGCGGTACCTATAATATTGTTTACTTTAATAAATTCTTATCAATTTGTTATTTTAACCCTCCAATGGGAGCATGAATTATTGCGAAAGTGATCCGGTTGTGCCCGTGTTCAAATGGAGCATAGTGAGATATTTTTATTGTTTTTTGTTACCTTTTCATTTTACGGCGAAGTGAACGACAATCGGACAATTTAAGCGCCCATCGAAATGTTAAATTCCGAAACGCTGTCGTCTGTGATTTTGATTTTTTTTTCGTCATGACAACTTTCACGATTATTATGAAATAAAAATTGTGATTTTATTCTTCCAGGATGCACAAGTCGCATGCCTGCTTGGCAAGTCGATGACATAACCGATAATTTGGCGGCCGATTTGGACGGATCGCTGTCAGGTCTTGGAGCCGATTCCTACAATGTCAAGTGAGTTTTCCGAGTTGCTGTAATTTAATAAATAACCGATCGTTTGTTGTGTTTTGTCCAACCGTCGCTTTGTTTTTTTAACAAGAATTTTCAATTAAAAAAAAAAAAAATGGGTGTGCGCTTATGACCACACGACTAGGGCATGCAAATATTCGGATGTTTCAGGTATTCGAATATTCGCTCAAAATTTAGCCAATATTCGAATATATTCGAATAATTGGTAAAAATAATAAAAACACTGGAACTTCAATAAATGACTTTTAATTATTTAAAATCAACACGCCTACTGCACGTCCATAAATCCAATCAATATTTTAACAACAAAAGCAGCTTACTTCTAATTAAAAAGAGATCAAATAATCATTTTTACTTTACTTAGTTACGTAAAAATTCAGATCAAATCAACTAAATATTAGAGCGCACATAGCTTCCGAGAACCATAGATCAAATGAACATATTTAAGTAATCAAAAAAATTCAAAATTCTTTCTTTCTGTTTTTCCTATTCAAACAAAAATATTAAATGAGCATCTAAGACGAATTTTTATTAATTAGTACCACAAAAGTATGGGATATTGCTCCCCTATAAAAAAAATACTTCACAAATAAATAATACGTCTAAATTAGCACGTGCGAAGAGTAAATCAAGCATTTAAGTGCACGTACGTAACGTAACGTAAGTAAGTAGTTATATCAAATAAACATGCAATAATTAACAAAAAAAAACTTTCCTCGCCCCGTTTCGATTCCCCTCCCACGCCCTAGCGCGAACTTAGAGCTAGTGTAGCGTTTGTAAGATGTTTTAGCGCCGTCGTAAACCGTTTTTAAACAATTTTAATTCTTAACAAATAATTCGAATATATTCGAATAATAGGAATTACTATTCGAATAATAAATGCAGCCGAATATTCGCTATATTCGAATATTCGAATTGCATGCCCTACACACGACAGAAGTGAAAACTTCAGATTTTCTAATTTTTGGTGTCATCTATTATAGCGCATTTATGAACAAAAAATAATTTATTACTAAAATACTAAAACTGTATTTTTAATTAATTCCACCTTGGTTTCAAAAAAATTATAATTATTGTCAAAGAAAGAATATAACAAAAATTAAAAAATATATAAATAAATATCATGTAGAATTTAGAAAAAAAAACGCCAAAAATTCTACGCTGTCGTCAGGTCTCGAACCCAGGTTCCTATGCATAGAACGCAAAGACGTAACCGACTGCACTATGGGTGGAAGTGTGTAAACTGCCGTTTTTATGGTATGTTGCGAATTCTTACAGAAGTAGTTGCGAACACTTCACATTTTTTCAGTACCCAGGTAAAGAGTGCCTAAGGCGCCTAAGGAAGTTTTCACTTCAAAAAAAAAAAAAAGAAATGTTTGTCATGCAATGCTTTGTCAGAACGCCAGCTCTGTGCGAATATTCGAGGTCGTGTTTTTGTATGCGTTGGTGTTTTATTTTATTTTACATAGTGAAGCATTATTATCGTTGCCAAGTTTGCAAGTGTTTAAACAAGAAGCGCCGTCTCCGACCAATCAAGATGGCGGCGCGACGGCAATGCCGGCCGCCATGCAGCAGATTCACCACCAGAGGGCCCGCCAGAGTCCGACCTCTTCGACGCAGGCCGGCATCGGGCCGATGCAGACCGTCGAGCCGGACTCGAACAGCAACGGCGTCAACGCCAGCCTGCACAATTTGTTGGGAACATTCAGTCCCGGCCTGAACAACGGTAGGTGGAAATTTGTTGAGAAAACAAAGACAATACGCAAATAAGAAAGGCGCACCGGATCTAATAATAATTGTAAAATAATTGCAGGCTCGGCCATGGTGACCAGCTCGGCGCTGGAGCCAGTGCATCAGGATCCGTACATCCGCAACGGCGTGACGTCGTCGTGCGGCAGCGTTACGCCGGGAGAGTACCGCTTCCAGTATGTGCTGGGGGCCGCCACAAGCATTGCTACCAAAGTCAACGAAGACACTCTCACCTATCTGAACCAGGGACAGAGCTACGAAATTAAATTGAAGAAACTGGGAGATTTGTCGGCGTGCAAAGGAAAAACTCTAACGGTAGGCAACGCATAAATTAATAATCTCTCAGGGTTTCTATTTTACGGATTTCCAGATTTCAGACAGACGGATTTTTTGCTTTGCTGTAAATTCGCAAGTATACTTTCAATAGTTTTACTGCATTACAGTGGATCTACCTATGTCTCTATTCTCAACCAACAACCTTTCGAATTTGTGATTTGCTTTTAACTTTTAAGTGAAATATATCTATCTATCTATCCATTATCTCAAGCACTACTCGTTATACTCTAAATATACAGCGTGTCCACGAAAGTTCTTTACAAATGGAATTTTTTTTTATTAATTATTGGAGCAAAAATTTTTTTCTGTGGAAAAGTCTGCTTCGTCCAAAACCTCTAAAACACCAATGAAAATTTTGGATGGAGGACATGTTGAATTCTGATTTATAATTCTGAATAAATAATTACTTAGAAGTTAGTTATGTTATAATTTTGAATTAAATTTGATTATGTAACTAATTTTGCGAAAGTCTTGAATATCACAGATAATTGTTATTTTTAGTAAAATAAAACTTTTTGATTTCCCTCGTATAACTTTAGGCCGAAAAAAATTTTCTTTGGTGTTTTAGAGGTTTTGGACGAAGCAGAACTTTTCCACAGAAAAAAATTTTTGCTCCAATAATTAATAAAAAAAAATTCCATTTGTAAAGAATTTTCGTGGACACGCTGTATATTAGTAGTGATCTCTTTTACGTAATGAATAAATTGGTTGAATTTGTTTGATATTGTAACAAAACTGCTATGGTAACTTCAGTTAAAAACTTTTATTTATTTTTCAATGCAGGACCACGTACGGTACATTAACAAACCAACACAACTCTTAACAATTGTCATTCATCAATTTATTTGTCACTGTTAATTTATAACTGTTATTGATCTGTCACTTGTTTATCTGTCACTTATCACCACTATTTGTCCGAATCACTTCTGCCTACGTTCCGAAGAGAACTTATTTATTTATCACTGTTCGCAGATCCTCTCTCATCGACTTTTCAGAGTAAAATCCCCAATCAATAATTGATCCACCTATATTTATAACATTTTCAATACACCGTCGGTCCAGGGTGGCGTTTTGTTCATTATTGAACTTCGATTGATCAAAGGGTGCGCACTGGTCCTTTCCAGAATTCTTGTATTCTCATTTCAATCGGCGCGTTAGATCCGTTACAGTATAATATTTCGCGTGACAGGTTGCTGATTGACGTTCTTTTTGTTTTTTTTTCAGAGTGTGATAGGCATCTGTTTTCACGAGAGAAGAATGCAGTACAGCGGGCGCGAGCGTTTGAGTCAGTGGCAGAGTGGCAGACCCGGAGACCGGGTGCTCGAAGTGGACGTTCCTCTGTCCTACGGCCTGTCTCATCTTCAGCAGCCTTCGCTGAACACTGTCACGTTCAACTGGGATCCGACCGTGCCCGTCGGTGTTTACATCAAGGTAAAGTCGTGTCGGCTCGTTTGTCGGCGCGCCATAATAAAGTCGATATATTCTCTAAAAGTAGTGTTTCATTAAGAAAATTAACGAAACTTTTACTAACCTTGTTTTTTTTTTTAATGCAACGCCGTTGTCTATAATCTGAACGTTTGTTGATAATTATTATTAGTCGGGCAGGTTTTTGTGTAGTCAAGTTCATGCAAATACAGTCGACTCTTGTTAATTCAAACCTGCGATAATTCGAACCTCTCTATAATTCAAAGTTATCACGAGTTCCCTACAAAATTTCTTTATATTTCGAACTAAATCAATACATTTTTATGCACTTGGTAATTCGTACGAAAAAATCATTGCTATATAACAAAACGACGCGTTAATTCGAACTCATCAGCGTCCAACACTCGACAATTCAAAGTTGCAGAGAGATAGAGGCGGAAAGATTGTAAGTACATACATACATTTTGCGACAAGTTCAAACTTGTATCAACGTTTGTATGTTGAGCCTTTGTTTCGAACCATTTGATATTTCAAACACTCGATAATTCGTAATATTTTAGGAGTCCCTCGAGTTTCGAATTAACGAGAGTCGACTGTATTTAAGAAACTGGCTTCGCATAAATCGTTTTAGCTAACGGTACTCAATTTTCATTTTTTTATTTCAGGTGAACTGTATAAGCACCGAGTTCACGCCCAAGAAACATGGCGGCGAGAAAGGCGTGCCGTTCCGCATTCAAATAGAGACGTACCTGTACGAGCCGGAGGACGTTCCGAATCCGAACAACACGGGCAAACAGCCGCAGTCAGTGACGCAGATATTGGGCAAACGCCTGCACGCCGGAGCGTGTCAGATAAAAGTATTCAAGCTGAAGGGCGCCGACCGAAAACACAAACAAGACAGGGAGAAGATCATGAAACGGCCGCCGAGCGAACAGGAAAAATATCAACCGAGCTACGAGTGTACGGTTCTCAACGATGTAAGTTTTTTTTTTTGAAAAAAGAGCAGATTTTCATTTAAAATTTTTGCACGGTCAAAGTCAAAAAAGAAACCGATGAAACAGGCTCCAGAAAAACGCGGCCAAATTAGACAGGTGGCCGACTCGACAGGTTTTACTGTAGGACTTTTTTGGGCTCCCGTTAGCGGTCAAATTTAGCTGATATGTTTTTTAGACTTTTCCTGAATATCTGCAATGCTCATCACTTTATGACAAAACACTGAAACGTCCTTTGGAGACATCCTGAAGTGTATTTTTTTTTTCTCGAAAGAGTCATTCCTGTAATATTGACGTAGTTCAGTTCGTGTTCATTTTGAGGCTATTCTTTTTGAGTGCAACTCTTTTTTTTTCTTATTCTTTTTGTGCGCCGGCTTGACTTATCGTCATTGGCCAGTAGCCGTACTTATGGCCATTGCAACTCTTGTGTGCAGCTGGTCACATGTTAGGAAAACAAACAGGCGTTTTGTCTTTGTGAATGACCTTGGGTTGATGATAAGTACTTATTATTATTTTTTTGATAATGACGATAATAATAATAATATTAAGTATAAAATACTTAATTCACCGTGTTACTTTTCTATCCTCGATCGAATAACACCAATCAAAAATCACATTTCTTTATAATACGCATTGGGAATTGTATTTTCGTAATAATTTATCGATTTATACCTAATTATTTTTTCTCAATGTTTTTTAACATAACATAATAATTAAATTTCAGATAACCTAAGACAAGTTCACTTACGTTAATAAGAACATTTGATAGGAAATAATCAAAATTGTTTTGTTGATTTATATTCAAGAATGATAGCAAATCAATTAATCCATTTGTATAAAAAAGAAGGACAAATTATTTTAACTTTATGAAATTCTAGTAAAATATTTTACCACCTATACATATGTTGCCTGTAATGGATTTATGGTTCGGTCGCGATCTGCACTAATAAATTGCGGCAGTGGTTATGAATGTATTAAATTAATAGCTCTAAAGATAATAATTGAAGACACAGACATCAAAATAATTTGACTCGAATGTCGATGCTGTGGTTTTCTTGTGCTTTGCATTTGTGTTGATATAATAATTATTACATAACGTATTGATAGCAGATAGTAATTTTCTTCTTTGATTTTTCAAAGTAGGTACTAGGTAGTGTCGAGGAAAGCGCATATAATTTTTTTTTTTGTTCTTGCGTCAACAGAGCAGTAAATTCTGAACAGAATGACACACGAATGACTTCGTTTTTATTTCAAATTAAAGTTAAATTTTGAAATATTTACGCAAGCCCCGCCCGCTAATAAGCGTTGTAGTTTGTGACGTCACGTGCCATGACTATGAAGGGCGTGCGTTTTATACTTTCTAGTATTTACTATATTACTATCTATAATACGCGTTCCGTTACTCCGTATCGTATATGTGTGTGTGTGTGCGCCTTTCGTTGTCATTGTCCTTATACGATATATCGCCACAGTGTTTACAGACTTTTTACTTTTACAAATTATTATTGCAACACACTATTACTTTTAAAGTTTTAAGAGAGGTTTGTTACCTTTTTACCCGACTGCGCCAGAAGGAGGGTTTTGTTTTTCGAGTGTATGTATGTATGTATGTATATTTCTTTATCACGCTCTGTAGCCTAAACGGCTTGACGGATTTTGAAAAATGAGGTGTCATTAGATTCGTCTGAATCCCCAGAGTGACATAGGGTACATGACGTCACGGAAAATTCAATATGGCGGGCGCTAGACGCCATTTTGTCAGTACGCAAAAAATCGGTAAAACCTTGTGTGTGGGGTATCAAATGAAAAGGCTTGATGAGCAGATTCAACTAAAAGGAAGGAAATAAAAAATTTATTAAAAAAACAAAAGATCAGACTGCGTAAAAATCGAACATAAAAGATGGAAACAAGATCAAATGATAACATGCAGTTGGAGGCATAGTAGTAACAAATTGAACAGAAATACCTCCGACTGCATGTTATCATTTGATCTTGTTTCCATCTTTTATGTTCGATTTTTACGCAGTCGGATGTTTTGTTTTTTTAATAAATTAAAAAAAAAAATTGTTAAAAAAAGCTTACAGAGTAAACATAATTACATTAATTACACCGCCCGTCCCGGATTCCAGCCTCCAGTAGTTTTATTATAAATCATAAAAAGTATTTATTTTTGGGATCTCCACAAAATTTTGACCGAGATTTTTTCCACCTTGCGGCCGCCATTTGGAATTCACAAAAAAACACTCATGTGATTAAGACAGATCGAATGATACCTTGATTATGAAAATCGGGTCAGTAGATTTGGCCGTACGAAATAACAAACTAACATACAAACATAGACTGTTAAAATCATAACCCTCCACTTTTTCGTAGCCGAGTAAAAATTTGTTCTAAATATATTATTTTTATTAGTATATAATTTTTCGTTCTTTTATTTTTTAATTGCAGCACTGCAGTTGTACTGTCATAATAATTATTACTGCGTTATGTTATTGTTCTGTGGTTCATTTCATTTACTTAGTCCGTCGGACGGACGAATATTCAGTAATCAGTAGACCCTAGACACTGTCAGTACCTACTGCCTACTTGCCACGGTACCTATTTATTTATTTATTGTAAATTATAGACGCGTCGACAACTTAGGTCATTAGCGTCTTGTTCATATCAAATAACAACTCACTTAAAACTAAATGACATCACAAAACATCCATGAGCGGAGGCGGGATTCGAACCCACGACAGTGTGATCCAAAGGCCGCTACGCTAACCGTTACACCACTCTGTCCTCGCCACGGTACCTACATACGCAACATCCAACAACGGATAGATAGATAGATGATTTATTGGTTGCGAGTACTTGTAATGAATAGTAACTAACGAGTGTTGTACCTAAAAGTAACGAAACCTTGCATCACTGAAACCTGCTTTTACATATATTTAAATGGACATTAGAAATGCTTGAGAATAGCCGAGAGTGTAGCGGCGCTGTTGTTTACATGTCGTTGCTATGGTTCCTCTATTACAAGTCCCCAGTTCCCGGGTTCTAGCCCGAGAGCTGGTAAAAGTGTCAATTGGATTTTCAATTTATTATTAAAGAAAAAAATAATGAATTGAAAATATGAATTGGTGCTAGGCCCAAATAACCTTAGCTGTTGGTGGTCTTTAAAATACAATACAAAGAAATGTTTCATACTTCAAGAAAAAGGCTTATTCTATGCGCTAAAATTTAATCTCAAGCTGCATTGACATTAAAAAATCAAATATCGTAATATTTTTACATTTGTTTCAGATTTCATGCGACGACTCCATCTACCCTTCAATAGATAGCACCCTGTCTCCGAGCATCGCTGCACCGTTGACAATTCAAAGGTAAGCAGCTCAAAATTGTTTTATTTCAAAGACATTTTAAATCAAAATGGTCGAACCGGCAAGTTCTCCTGCCGAGGGCGCTCGCCATTTTCAGGAGTCTGTCTAGATTTAAAATCACACCGGTTAATGAGTTTTGCTCTCAACGCATCGATCGGAAAAGTTCTACGGCCGAAGGGTGTCGGGGCATGCGAACAGCGTCGTCGCCTCTTTCAATCGAAGCACAAAACGGCCGACTGTGTCCCGTCGAAGGGTTATAAATTAGTTGTAATTTTGGACGAATTCCAAATATGTACTGTGAATTGTAAGTATGGGAAACAAAACAAACGTTCCCTGGAAGTTTCAGAACACCGTAACACATCTCGTTCTATTTATAAATGTTCGCGGAAACTCTGTTTTTAAAAATGTCACCCGCACTATTGGATAAGACGGCTTCCGAGATGACGGTTGTATTTTTCACAGTTTAATACAAATTATATCGGGTGGTTAGGTTAGGGTTTCGAATTTTCTTTTTCTGTGTTTTTACTGTCAAAGATCATTTATATTTATTCATTTTTGATCTATGAGCCATTTTCCTGAGAGTAGTTCTTTCAAATTATCCACGAGAGGCAACACTTGTGGTAGGTACAAACATTATTTATTTCCCATAAGTGTCGTGTCATTTTAGTGGTATGAATTGTGAATTATAGACGCTCGATTTTTTAGTGGTATGACTTAATTATTAAATTATTATTATCATTATTAAGTTATACCACTAAAATGACACGACACTAATGGGAAATAAATAATGTTTGTACCTACCACAAGTGCTGCCTCTCGTGGATAATTGAAGGAACTACTCTCAGGAAAATGGCTCATTAGAATGGAAAAGGAAACGACCGATCCTACTTTTGCATTACCGTTTTTCGTTTGAAGTGAAAACTTCTTTAGGCGCGCCCCGTGCACACTTTTTCCCGGGCAGTGAATAAGTCTGATCCGTCATATTTTATTAAATTGGCGCCGACCTCAAAAATTGATTATTTTCCTCTTTTTAGTGGCTTTTTGGCAGGTTTTTTTTTGTGAAAAAGTTTTTTATTTTTTACTTTTTGCTGGCTTTACAATACGTAGTTAATGCACCTTATTAACCGACATCTGTCTCTCGCTGTGTCAAAACCGACATTTACCTTAGGTAATGGTATTACAGTCCGTTACTCACTTTATATTAAAATCAGTCGAACTACTGAACCGATTTAAGTAAAATTTATACGGGACCACTCCGAAGGTATGTTCTCTTAAGTAAAACAATAAACATCAAAATCGGTTCACAAATGCAGGAGAAATCGGTGAACATACATAAAAAAAAACATAGGGAACCTCGTCCTTTTTTGATGTCGGTTAAAAGTGAAAACTTCCTTAGGCGTGTTAGGCACTTTCTGACTGGGTACTGAAATAACGTGAAGCGTTCGCAACTCGACCGTAAGGATTAGCACCGTAAGCGTTCGCAACATACTTATATCATAAAAACGGCGGTCTATACTGTTGTATCAATAGCTCAGTTAGCAGCGTGTTTGCGTTATATGTATAGGGACCTGGGTTCGAGACCTGATGGCAGCGTAGAATTTTTGACGTTTTTTTTCTAAATTCTACATGATATTTGTTTATATATTTTTTAATTTTTGTTATATTCTTTCTTTGACAATAATTATAATTTTTTTGAAACCTATATGGAATTAATAATTAAAAATACAATTTTAGTATTTTAGTAATAAATTATTTTTAATTCATATATGCGCTATAATACGTAGATGACACCAAAAATTAGAAACTCTGAAGTTTTCACTTCTGTCGTGTGGTCATAA
This sequence comes from Mongoloraphidia duomilia, assembly GCA_039654895.1. Taxonomy (NCBI): domain Eukaryota; kingdom Metazoa; phylum Arthropoda; class Insecta; order Raphidioptera; family Raphidiidae; genus Mongoloraphidia; species Mongoloraphidia duomilia. Next base: position 41,872 of record CM077521.1, on the reverse strand, counting down.
GCACACACCCATTTTTTTTTCTCTTTAGTGCTTCACTTATTTGAAATTTCGGTTATATATTAGTAAATTTGCTAATATAATTATTAACTTCCCACTGGAAGTTATTGTAATGGGTCCGAAAATCGAAATCAAAAAGGAAAAAAAATTTTTATGTTTCAAGGTCACTACACTATTTTTACACTACTTTTAGAAAGATGTCTGTGTGTGTGTGTGTGTGTGTGTACGTACGTACGTACGTATGTGTACATTTCTTTCTAAGACGAAATCTCGAGAATGAAAAATGATATTGACTACGTTAGGGTGCCAATCGACGCGTATTGACGTAAATATGATCTGAAAGAAATTTTTTCAAAATCGGTTCAGCCGTTCTTTTTTCTTAACCAAATAACCTCCAAAAAAGTAGATTTTACACAATATCTCGCGAATAAAAAATTATATCGACTTCGTAAGGGTGTCAATCGAGGCGTGTTAACGTCATTTTGATCCGACATAAATTTTATAAAAATCGGTTCAGCCGTTTTTTTTTTTTTTTTTTTTTTTTTTAATTATTGATGTTTTAATGATTTAAAAGATTACTTTTCTGTGTAATATCTAATTTAATTATTTTTATTAAATATTTATCAAACTGGGAAGTTCGTCGTGTGGACCTCAAGGGTCGCACTTTAGTCCTAATAAACGACCCACCGCACGGCTTGTTAACTTCCCACTGGAAGTTATTGTAATGGGTCCGAAAATCGAAATCAAAAAGGAAAAAAAATTTTTATGTTTCAAGGTCACTACACTATTTTTACACTACTTTTAGAAAGATGTCTGTGTGTGTGTGTGTGTGTGTGTGTGTGTGTGTACGTACGTACGTACGTATGTGTACATTTCTTTCAAAGACGAAATCTCGAGAACGAAAAATGATATCGACTATGTTAGGGTGCCAATCGACGCGTATTAACGTAAATATGATCTGAAAGAAATTTTTTCAAAATCGGTTCAGCCGTTCTTTTTTCTTAACCAAATAACCTCCAAAAATGTAGATTTTACACAATATCTCGCGAATAAAAAATTATATCGACTTCGTAAGGGTGTCAATCGAGGCGTGTTAACGTCATTTTGATCCGACATAAATTTTATAAAAATCGGTTCAGCCGTTTTTTTTTTTTTTTTTTTTTTTTTTTTTAAATTATTGATGTTTTAATGATTGAAATGATTACTTTTCTGTGTAATATCTAATTTAATTATTATTATTAAATATTTATCAAACTGGGAAGTTCGTCGTGTGGACCTCAAGGGTCGCACTTTAGTCCTAATAAACGACCCACCTCACGGCTTGTTTGCAGTTTATTTTCGTGTCTATATTATAATTTTATCTATTGTACCTATAATTAATATTATTGATTTTCAATGAAATAGTGTTTTACAATATTTTAAGAACAGAAGACACGATTGCCACTATTATTTCAGTGGCTAGAATCCGGTCAATTCCGGCTTATTCTAGAAATAATTTGAGATATTTTACTAAACAGTAGGTAGTCAACATCACCTAAAGTTGTTTTTTATATTTTGAAATTATCTTGTTAATCTAGGAATTTACATAGTTAAAGAAGAGCCTTAAAATATGTTGAGTTATTTAATTTTAATATTGCTTATTACTTACCTCTGCAGGATTACATACATATTATGTTATATACTTTCTGTATTCTGGTTAATAAATTTTTAATTTCTAATAGCTCAGTCAATGAGTGCTTTAAAGAGGGGTCTAGGAAAGCCTGTTTTCGAGATATACGCGAAAAAGCAGCGAAAAAGCAAAAAAAAAGAACCTTTGAAGTGCCTCCCCTCCTCTTGCGCCGGGCTTGAGAATAGCCGAGCGTTTAGCAATGCTGTTGTTTACATGGCGTTGCTATGGTTCCTCTATTACAAGTCCCCAGTTCCCGGGTTCTAGCCCGAGAGCTGGTAAAAGTGTCAATTGGATTTTCAATTTATTATTAAAAAAAAAATAATGAATTGAAAATATGAATTGATACTAGACCCAAATAACCTTAGCTGTTGGTGGTCTTTAAAACACAATTTCAGTTTCCTCTTGCGCCCACCCGAGGGTCAAGGACTTTTAATATGTTTTTTTACTAAACAATTCAAACAAAGTCCCGAAGTCGATTTTTGCACTTTTTGACTTTCCGGTTAGGATCAATTCGTTGACTAGACTATTAGTATTTTCTACTTTTTAAAATCGTTGATTTGGTTACTGTAAATAGGCAACACTTCGTGCAGCACCGCATGTACAGTTGCGCCTCGCATGACTATTAAATTTTTGGCGCCCTTGGAAAGCGACCCTAGGCCGCTCGTTGCCCTTGTCTTAGTCTTACGCTGGGCGTGTCGAAAAACAAAGAGAATACTGTTTTGTGCTGACAATTAATTTCACTTTTTGTGTCGTGAAATTTCTGTTCTCTTGCTTTTCCACACACGAAGATAGTAGATGTCTCGGATTTTTCGGGACGTCCCGCTTCTGGGAGTTTTTTCGGCCGTTCGGCCCAAAGGCCTTGTGATCCCCGCGTTGCGTAATTAGTCCAGGCGAATGGCGATACGGTAATCAGAATTGCGTTTTAAATTTTTTTGATGTGAAAAATCTTTTGCCGCGGATGTGATTTCGTTTGAATGGAGCGACGCGTCTCCACATATCTATAATTCTATATTCTGTTACACAGTTAACGTGCGTGTGCAGCTATTACGCGCGCGTCTGCCTGCGTGAGTGTGTCTTGCCTAAAGTGACCATCCGTCCCGATTTAGGCGGGACAGTCCCGATTTTGAGCCACGAGTTCCGATTCAACAAGCGTCCCGCTTTTGTCCCGTTTTCATTAAATCACCTGCATTACGAATGTTTATTTTTTGTCATTAGATATTTTTACCCACTCAAAGTATTTTATTTATCAATAATTATATAATTGATACCTATACCTTAAAAAATAAATAATATTTAAAATAAAAATATTAGCGAGTTTTTGGGGGTTTCTAGCGAGTTTTTGGAGGTTTCTAGCGAGTTTATGGGGGTTTCTAGCGAGTTTATGGGAGTTCCTAACGAGTTTTTGGGGATTTCTAGCGAGTTTTTGGGGGTTTCTAGCGGGTTTTTTAAGGGTTTCTAGCGAGTTTTTAGGGGTTTCTAGCGAGTTTTTGGGGGTTTCTAGCGAATTTTTGGGGGTTTCTAGCTAATTTTTGGGGGTTTCTAGCGAATTTTTGGGGGTTTCTAGCGAGTTTTTGGGAGTTTATAGCGAATTTTTGGGGTTTTCTAGCGAGTTTTTGGGGATTACTAGCGAGTTTTTGGGGATTACTAGCGAGTTTTTGGGGGTTTCTAGCGATTTTTTGGGGGTTTCTAGCGCGTTTAAGGCTTTTTTGGGCGTGGAACCCAACGGTTGCCTGCGCCGGGTTTTTATAAACCTTGTCCCGCTTTTTGATATTAAGGATTTGGTCACTTTAGTCTTGCCGGAGGATTTTAAGCCGTTTCGGGGGGGGGGGGAGGTTTATAAATATAAGATACTCGTCATTTTACGTCTCGCTATGTTGCGTATGTGTATGTAAACATCTGTGTATTGCTGTTTCAATACTTTCAAAGGCAGAAAGTTTCTCGCGGGGCACGGGGTAATAAATCATAAATTTTATCTCTGGAACTACTGAACCGATTCTAAAAATTCTTTCACGAATTATTTTCGCAGGGGAAGAATCTCTAGTACCTAAATTATAGACGCGTCGACAACTTAGGTCATTAGCGAGGGAAGAATCTCTCGTGGGGGGGGATAAATCATAAATTCTTATCTCTGGAACTACTGAACCGATTCTAAAAATGCTTTCACTAATTATCTTCGCAGGGGGGAATTGCTCGCGGGGGTTGGGGTAATAAATTATAAAATTCTTATCTTTGGAACTACTGAACCGATTCTAAAAATGCTATCACTAATTATCTTCGCAGGGTGAGAATTGCTCGCGGGGAGTGGGGTAATAAATTATAAATTCTTATCTTTGGAACTACAGAACCGATTCTAAAAATGCTTTCACTAATTATCTTCGCAGGGTGAGAATTGCTCGCGGGGCGGTGGGGTAATAAATTATAAATTCTTATCTCTGGAACTACTGAACCGATTCTATTAATTCATTTACTAATAGTCTTCACAGGGGGAGAGCTATGAAAATGTTTAACATCTGCCAGGCGTCCCACCACGGTTCACATTTTTTTTCCTTCTTGTATTTGTCACAGATTTAGCGCCGGCCTGTTTTGTTGTCGATATGATAATTTATTATTATTGCGAGTCTATGACAGAAGCAAAACGACTCCACGGCAAATTCTATTTATAGCAATAATCTAATTCGCATTGTTGTTGATGGTAAACGTATAGCCGCCTAATCAGTAATACCATTCATTCCTATAAACCTGTGTAGGTAGTGTGTGTCTCTCTGTACTTCTTGATATTTTAATAGTTTATAAAGCCGATCATAAAATAAGCGTTTTGTCCGTTGCGATTATTATTATTATTATTATTATTTTTATTTTTTTTTTATTTATTTATTTATTACCAGAAAAATTTACATACGTAAACTCTCACAGAGGTGCAAGGGTTGCATAATATTAAAAAAAATTACCGGGCATGATTTACGAGACGGAACAACTGGCGGGTTTGAGATTAAACGGCAATTACCTTTAATATTGGCCTTCAGTGAGGAAATTAACGATTGAAGCAACATAAAATAAATTATTATTAATGACACCTTTCTGTAAGTTATTTGACAGCGCTGGTATAATTTAGCAGAATCGGATTTTGTCGTACTTTTCTGTAATTCGGAAAATTTTAGTTCAGAGCTTTGAGTACGTAGGTATACAAAATTTAAGAGTGCAACGGGAACGATACAGTAAGTTTTATAGTTCGAGTAGATTTTTTGACGGAGCATCGAAGAACGGTGCGAAATCTTGATGCGCTTCTAAGACTTCGTAGATCGGACATAATCGCCCTCGCTAACATCGGGTCGGGCCGTTCGAATTTTGCATCGTGTTGTTACGTTACGACGTTTGAAGCGGACTCGGTATTTTGTTACGAAAAAACGAAGGTGACCGCGTTTTACTTTGCGAAGTTTTCCTACAAATGAATTTGTGCAAAGACAACATATCATTTGTTTTGATCGGGTTTGTTAGTGTATTTGCCATAATATGGCACATATACTATTGGCGTCGGTCGGATGGCGGGACCTAGGGGTCGGACCAAAATTTCTCGACGTTTCATAGCCTCCTGAACACTTTGGCACCATTTTTAAAAATGTTTATATATATATATGTATGTATATATATATATATATTTATATATATATATGTGTGTACACGATAACTCTCGACAGACTTAATCGATTGAAACGAAATTAGGTACACACATTGGAACCCATCACCGCAAGAAGCCTATTTAAAATGGGCCCGATCGGACCATTTTCAGGGTTGTATTTAGGGGTTCCAAAAAGTTTTTGGGCCCAAAAATACCGAAAAATTTGTCAGAATCGTTTCAAAATTGAAATTTAACTCTTTAGTAAAGATTAAAATGTGCTGCTAAAATTTTAATAAAATCGGCCCGACAGGACCGGACTTTCAAATTTTATGAAAACACTAGTGTGTTGATACGGAGTTACTTATGGAAGGGTGTATTTAACTGGGTGTACTAATAAAATCCATGTCAAATATTGAAATTTAGAAAAATTTAATTATTTTAAGGGATGTATTAAGGGGTTAAATTTTTTATTTTGTCAAAAAACAAACTTAAGTTCACATAATAATGCCACAATGCCTGTATTAGCAAATACACTATATTGTCGGCAGGGTTTGGCACTGCGACCCGAGTTTTTTTTTCTTATCTTGCCTTTTTCAAGACAGAAAATTAAATAATTATAAATAGTTAATGTGCGCAGAAACGCGTATTCGACTCGCGGTGTCTAATTATATATCATGTAGGTGAGATTATTATATTGCTGTGACTTGAAAAAAATTTCATTAATATAATTAGAATATAATAACTTATATCATGCAAACGAATGTAGCTGGTTAAATCCGCTTTTGTTCAAGTTTATGCCGAACTGTTCGTTTGTTATTTTGTATAAACATCGCTTTCTTTTTTTCTGTTTCTTTGTTTTTGAATTTTGTGTCAATAATAGATCACAGACGTCGCAATGTTAATTAAATCTCAACAAATAAAAGCGGTTAATTTAATATTAATTACTATGATATACCTAACTATTTTCCGTGCGCTGTTACAGGTTCACCTGCAGTTAAATATTTTTAAGATTTCTTGACAATCAGGACCTACCGTCGATTGTTGAACTAAATTGGAAATCGTCTTACAAAAAAATCAACGTAATCAGAAATGCATTCATTATGCCGGTGTAAATACATTCTAGATGTTAAAATATAAATAAAATCTTAATATATATAATTTTAACTTTCCGCTAAGGAATTTTCAAAAATCCGGGAAGTTATTGGTTTCAGTCCGATTTTCGAAAATCGAGTTTTCAAAAGATCTCGACGTTTAGGGGTCCTAGGAAGCTATTCCGACAATTTCCAAGTGGATGTTATTTTTGGGACAAATAAGGTCATTACAATTCGAAAGCTGATAAAATTTCGAACAAAATGACTTCTTAGAAGTAAAATATTATTAATCATTAAAAAAATCATCTATCATGTGCATTTGATCATTATTTATGGATAATATCAAAATTAGCCAGAGGAAAATTTTAGGAATGGCCTGCAGGGTCAACAGTTTTTCAATTTTTGAAGTGAAAACTTCTTTAGGCGCGTTAGGAACTTTTTGCCTGGGTACTGAAAAAATGTGAAGCGTTCGCAATTTTGCGTAAGAATTCGCAACATACTTATTACTTATATCATAAAAACGGATGTGTACACTCAGCCACCCATAGCGCAGTTGGTTTAGTCTTTGCGTTCTATGCATAGGAACCTGGGTTCGAGACCTTGGGTACCTATTGTGTATCTCGTTTCTAGTGATCACTAAAGTGAATTGGTTCACACAATTGTGTATTTTTCACACTAGTGAAATATGAACCATTTCACGTGAAATTATTCGCCATCGAATTTCTCATCCATGGCGAATAAATTCACGTGAAATGGTTCTATTTATATATGTAATGAAAAGAGAATTGTTTTATTGGCAAAATTTTCAGTTACTAGGCGGAAAGTTAATAGAACTGGTTATCCAGTCGAATTTTTTCTTTTTAAATTATGTCGGAGTTTTTCTGAAGTTTTTAAGTGTAGGTATTGTTATTTATTAGTTAGTACCAAAATTAGTATTTGTCAGTAAATGAGTGTTTTTTTTCCGAATTAAAATAGTTCAAAATTCGAAAAAAGACTATTAAATTATTATAAAAAAATCAATCAATGGAATCTGATAACACGTTACAAATAATTATTATTGGATAATTTGAAAATTTATTTTTAGGGTTCTGTACAATACCTCCGTACGGAACCTTATACCCTGCGTACGATGTCCGTCTGTCTGTCTATCACAGAGCTCTATCTCACATTTACTTTGCTGTAGTATATTGGCGTTATGCTCCATTTCGCGAATGCCAGCATCAAAATTTATTATTTTATTCCATTTTCCAAACGATCCTGATTTCCAAAAAGGTTTTGTTAACTTCCCACTGGAAGTTATTGTAATGGGTCCGAAAATCGAAATCAAAAAGGAAAAAAAAATTTTATGTTTCAAGGTCACTACACTATTTTTACACTACTTTTAGAAAGATGTCTGTGTGTGTGTATGTGTGTGTGTGTGTGTGTACGTACGTATGTATGTGTCCATTTCTTTCTAAGACGAAATCTCGAGAATGAAAAATGATATCGACTACGTTAGGGTGCCAATCGACGCGTATTGACGTAAATATGATCTGAAAGAAATTTTTTCAAAATCGGTTCAGCCGTTCTTTTTTCTTAACCAAATAACCTCCAAAAAAGTAGATTTTACACAATATCTCGCGAATAAAAAATTATATCGACTTCGTAAGGGTGTCAATCGAGGCGTGTTAACGTCATTTTAATCCGACATAAATTTTATAAAAATCGGTTCAGCCGTTTTTTTTTTTTTTTTTTTTAATTATTGATGTTTTAATGATTAAAATGATTACTTTTCTGTGTAATATCTAATTTAATTATTATTATTAAATATTTATCAAACTGGGAAGTTCGTCGTGTGGACCTCAAGGGTCGCACTTTAGTCCTAATAAACGACCCACCTCACGGCTTGTTAAAAATGTACCAATAATAAAAAAAAATCTGAATTTTGTATCATATGGTGATGTAGCAAATAAACCTCTGTAATAACTGGTGTGTTTTCTTGCCATCTGCTTTTTGTTTTCGGTACCAAAACTGCCCCCGAAACATTTTGAACTCGGGCCAATTCAATATGGCGTTCGGACAGGCGCAGAATTCGCGTCCGGTTCAAACGAAGTGTCCCATTTGTTGCGCGTTTGAATAGTCGGTCATTCGTTTGTTTGTTGTGAATGTCCGGGAACTTTTGGATCGCGTGTACGCGATTCGCGCACTATGTGTTGTGTTCAGTTGTGTTGTGACTCAACAAAACCGGTATGAACCGGATAACAGTTGTACAAACCAACGCTGGGCAAGCGACGGGGTACAGTTTACACTCGTTCTGCATTTAACTGGATATAATATTATAACGTTTATGTACGACGTAAGACAATTTCGGATTTTTACGTGCTCTTCTCATTCCCTGTCTTATTATTTTTATTTAATAATCAGTTTGGTTTGTTTATTCATAAAAAAAATCTTATTACGCGTCGAGAAACACTTGTCTATCAAGCACAGTTTGGTTCTCACTTGTCATTGTCGTATTATTATTTATTACGAATATTAAAGTGCCTGACTTGCAGTTCGTGAACGATTGAAGTCTCTCATTTTATTATAATATACAAAAGTGAAACGTTGCTCCAGAGAATAATAATATGATAATCGTCATAACTAATAGTCGTATTCAGTTGGTTCGTTGATCAACGGTTTAACTTTATTGTATAACAACGATAGCCGTACATGAAAACTGGTGTTTATCGTCCTGGATTATTATTAGTTAATAGTTTCGTGCTGCGATATTACAATAACATTGATTTATAAGTGTTCATTATGAAACGTGTGAAATAGTGCGTGTATAAAAAAATGCATCAAATAATTACAAACTTGAAAAATTTCGAAAATGTTACGTCGTTAGTTGTGTTTTTGAACATTCTGCCGTTTCTATTTCGATTTGCATAGCCGTTCGTCAGTGCGTTTTTTATTTTTTTAAATCAGTTACAACTTTTACATTATAATATTATATCTACTTTGTTATTGGAACTTTTTTAAAACGCGCATAGGCAAATGTGTTTTTGTAACGATTTGTAATAAAAAGTCTTGCTTTGTCGACACCGCATCAGGAATGGTTGATTGGTTCAGTAGTGAAAATTGCACACATAAAAAATTGTATATTAATGATTTATTATATAAACAATACTATTCGACAAAAGCGGAAATGTCAAACTATGTCCCTGTTGATTTCAAGAACTACTTCATTAGCTGACAATACGAAAAATCTTCATCAACGTTGGAAAACGACAAAACAAGCCATAAAGAGAAGAGAGTAATTTGTTTCCAAAGATAAAACTTAGGGGTCGATTTGTTTTATTTATTGCTACAAATACGATCGATAAATTCGGAAGAAAAGAAAAGAAATATAGGAGGTCACAAGATTAATAATCGGTAATAATAAACAATTCGCGCATATCGCCATTTTAATGTCGGCCATATTGTTATAGGTATAGAGGATCTTTTATTGTTGTTTTCTTCGTTCAAAATATTCCTAATGTTTAAGACTGAATCTGGTAACTAAAAGTTACCTACCAGCGAATTACAGTTATTTTATAAATAATTCCGTATTAGATTTAAATGTTTGTTTCTTCAAAGAAATATTCTATGATACCTACTTGTTGATAGTTTGAAATGCAGAGGGTTTTTGTTTGGATTCAATTATTGTTATTTGAGTACTATACGACCATCTACTGCCAACAAAAGATAATATTATATATGAGGAAAATGCAGATTAATAATAAAAACAAATTATTATTGTACAACTTTCTGTCATTCGCCGAGGTGAGGCAAGGTCGCTTGTTAGAGTCTGCCGCAGCTTTTGACAATGTCAAACACCCGTTGAAAAATAATTTTAATAACAATTAGAGAGAAAAAAAGACTCACCTCACAGTTCGATTCAGAAAAAAAAAAATTTAGGCATTCTACTTTTATGGAGACACTGGATATTACAGGAAAACCGACACATTTTAAGAGATTTGATAACGCTTAAAAGCTATTTATATACACTAGTATTAATTAATTAATTGATTAGCTATCAGAAAGGCACTAATCTAGCGACTTGATTTTAGAACCCCCTTTAAATATAAACAAATTAGACAGAATGAAAAGGAAAAGGGGGAAGCAAAATTATTGTTGAGCGTTTGTCGGGAACTAAAGAATTCTAGAGGAGACTCGTTGACGAAAGTGAAATAAATTTTGATCGACATAAAGTCGCCAACACTAATTATAAATATCGCAACAATAATTAATCGATTGACGCGATCGGTTTACGTCAAATTATTAAAAACTATCGTCGATAGATCGATTTGTGTCACAAAATAATTCGAGGAACGTAGTTACTACATTTGCAAAGAGTGTCGCTTTCTGTAGATTCATTATTCGAATCGAACTAAAGAGTAAAGATGCTAGTCCTGGTCCACACGGTAATGTTAACGAACGCCGAATGCGAAGTGTCGGCGGAATTTTTCCACGGAATATCTCCGAACGGTCGAACTAGTCGTAGCGATGAAAACCGGCTGCGGTTCATTTTGTTAGGAAAACGCGTCGCCGTCAGAATACGAAACAATCGAGATCAGTCGCAGCGGAATAAGATGCGCCTGCATTGTTTCGATCGGCGAACTTTGAAAACGCTGATGAAAATAAAGCACACCAACGTCAGACACCATTTGCGCGCCGTTAAAATGTAAGACATGAGACGAAACTAATATTGCTGAAATTTCTGTATTATTAAAATAAATTATTATAGAATAAATGCTATTTTTTAAAAACAACATCGCACGCTCAGAAAGACTTGAGACCGCGGTTGTCGAGCGTCTGTAATTTGCGTTACGCTCGATAAAGAACTTCCAGCCTTGAATAGAAAACAAAAGAGAACACACAGCGATTAAAATAGTCGATTGTGTATCCAGGACGTAATGAAGTGTATTATTGACGAGTCGTGACATTAATTTATGTTTTAAACGGGCGTCAGAGTAAATAAGCAGTCGCACGAGTCAGAAAATCATTGCGCCCTGGATATTTTTTGTCCTAAACCCTATAAAATAGCGGCTTTTGTCTTAATTTCCAGTATTTTCTAAACTTTTTACATTTCACTTGTGTATCAAACTTAATTTCTAATAGCAGTTTAGGTGATTGCATTGACAAAATACAAAACACTGAACAGGAATACCTAAATTACTGTACTTGCAGTATAATAATTTAGTGTCCATGGTATAAGTAAAAGTAGCTTGCTAAGCGGCGACACACATCGACCCGCAGTGGCCGCGCGGGTAAAGACAGCGGCATATCTCTGTAAAGTGTACGAGATCCGAAGTAAATATTTTCAGTTGTCAGTGAGATTTCGGTGTTTGAAGTTGATTAAATAAAGCTCTAGAGTTGAAATTGTTGTACATTTCATACACGTGTTCTCGCACAATTATGTATATGACGCCCCTTGCATCGTATACATAATTGTGCTAGTTGTATAAACTACTATTACGTAGCCGACAAGTCTAACGATATGTTGTACATATTTTCATGCATGTGTCACAAAAAATAATGTTATTTAATTATTTTGTAAAAGAAATTAAATTATTGACAAGTTCTCGGATACCTTTTGTTGTAACAGAAACTTTTTAATCGTGTCCTTTACATTATATAATGTTATACAAAGCAGCTGACAGTTTTTCGGTTTTCCTATAATGGTTTTTTGTATCTCTCTCTTTTCAGCGCACCGCCACCACCAAGCAATGTTTACAGCATGTCGAATTGTTTGGTGCCAACCTCGCCCTGCGTCAAAGGCGAAGATCCAGTCAATAACACAGCTGCAGAGGGCCTCGCTTTGACGTGTTCCACCACTACTAACATAGTGTCGGAATCAAAAACTCAAATTGCTAGCATCGACAGTCAGGTGGGCTAATTTATCATGTTTTTACAAGTTTTTATTTAACTTACTGTGTAGTGTGTCAGTGTGTACCTATGTATGTTTATTACTTTCTACATTTTTTTTTTTTTTTTTGTTTAAGACGTCTTGTATCTCAACGGTTATTTCGTCGTCAATTTAATGTTCGCGTCGTTCCGGCTCGTTATGTAATTTCGTCCGCATGTAACCCTGAAATTGAAGAGCTGGCGAGACAATCAGAATTGATTGTCTCGCCAGCTCTTCTCCTGCCAGTACATTTTCTGTTTTCAACTGACCCATTATTTTTCCACTTGAGCAACCAACACGAAATTGTCTCTAAAAAGTTTTTTGTTTACTAATATTTATTTTGTTCTTTTTAGTTTTTTAAAATTTTACCCCCCTTCGACACCCCTTAAATTGCCCCCAAAATGCCACAGAAATGCCCTTAAATTGCCCCCGAAATGCCCTTATTGGCGACATGAAAGAAAAATAGTATAAAAGTTATAAAATTATAAGTTAGGGGTTAGAAATACATTGCGCCAATTTGCAAAGAACAAAAACATAACAGTGGTCGGTAGATGTTTGACGATGTACACTTTTCTCATTCCAGACATATCAAAATGCAGCGCTGTTGCCGGAGGCGAGCTCCGAACAGACAGTCGCCTGGTTGAACGCCAACCGGTTCGCTGCATACGTCGCTACGTTCGCCAGCTTTTCCGGCGCGGACGTTTTGCGTTTGTCTCGCGACGACTTGATTCAAATTTGCGGTCTGGCCGACGGAATACGCTTATACAACGCCCTTCACGCCAAGTAAGTTCCGTTCGATCATCATTTAATAAAATACAGTGTAAACTCATTATAATGAAGGAGTATTCCGTTATATGGAGAGCAAAGGAAAAAGAAAAAAATTTTACACATCTATACTAATATTATAAAGCAGAAGAGTTTGTTTGTTTGGTTGAACGCGCTAATATCAGGAACTACTAGTTCGAATTGAAACAATAATTTTGTGTTGGATACTCCATTTATCGAGGAAGGCTATAGGCTATAAATATCACGCTACGACCAATAGGAGCGGAGCATCAATGAAAAATGTTGCAAAAACGGGAAAAATTATTCCTTTTGAGAGCTTCCGTTGCGTGCGCTGCGTGAACGGTTAAAGGCACGCAAAAATCATGTATGACGGAATTGTTCCCGGAAGGTTTATATATATAGTGAAGCGAGTGAGTAGTGTATTGCTCCCGGGCTTCCTTAGCACCAGGGCGATGCCGGATGGGGCCGCTAGTAAATAATATTTTAATGTCACAATACTGGTTTTACGCTAATATTTTAATAAACTATCATTCTAATTAGTGTAGTCTGTTATTTTGGCCTGTTACCACAAAGTATTTCTTTAATTACTGGCCATGTTTACCGTTTACAGGCCCGGTCACGACTCACGACTGATGTAAATAAGCACCTATTATCGGCTTATAAAAACCTCTGAAGCACATATAAAGCTCTGAAAGGTAGGCAGATTAATAAACCAAACACATTTTCACAGATGTAATGTGTTTGGTATTTTTAGTCTACCAACTTTTCCGAATGTATGGACGATTAAGTAAATCAACCAAATTCAAGTCATGTTTACTGTATAAGGAGTTTTTCGTTATAAAGAAGTTTGTTAGAGAGTTTACACTGTATGTTCAAATTTGTCTAGTTTTAAGCACCGTCGCCGATTGGTAAATTATTAAACAATGCTCCATTTTGTGTATTTTTAGGTCCATAGCTCCGAAACTGACTCTGTATATTTGCATGGAACAGTCATCGGTGTTCAATGCGATGTATTTGAATTCTTACAACAATGCCGAATTCTCATCAAAGTTATCGGTGCTGATGGGCATCTCGAGGGACCGGGTGCAGGATTATTTTGTCCAGGGACCGAACGGGATACATATCCTCATCAGCGAAGATGTTATTAGAAATTTCAAAAATGAAACCATGTTTACGGTCGAAATAGTGCAAGATCTGGGAAAGTATCGGGTGCTGTTGAAGCCTTTCGTCACTCATTGATGGCGGCGTCGTTTGTTCGTCAGTCTCGGCTTTGAGGAGGGAAAAACGCATATCGATGCATAAATGTGTCTCTGTCTCGGCCGCGCTTGAATAATTGTAACGGCGCCGTTAGAAATTTATTATTTTCTTTTAACGCGATACTTAGAAAAAAAATAAATTATTTTAGTGTTAGTTTGAAGTTAAACGATCGCGACAAAAGAATGTTTCAATATTAAATTTTGTTCTTTTTTTTTTTTTTTTAATTAACAATAATAATTAAGAACTTCTAGATTAAAAATATTGTTCAAGCGAAAGGTCAACTTCTCAATCTGTTAAAATTTGTTGCATGCTTCTTCGCTATGAGCGATTGAATCGGCAATAATTTGTGCCCGGGTCGGCCTGTACGCAGAATTGTTGTAGTTTTAATAATAAGAAATGTTGATAAATTCAGTGCCATATTATTGAATGATGACTGAATGAAAAAGTGGTAAATAAAATAAATTAAAGTAAATAATAAGTAAAAACTATCAATATGATAATTTTATAATATTGAATTTGAATACTAGATTGTTAAACATTACATTTTTTATCTCCGAGCCACAAAACAGAGTTGTTAATATTGTTTGGTAGCGTGTCGTAGATCTTCAACGGGTAAACCGACTTAAATGCGATTTTCTTTGTACGACAGAACGTATTTTTTTTAAAGAAAATCGCATCAAAATAGGTCCTGTTTTGCTGCAGACAGCAAAATCGCGTCGTCGCGCTACAAACGCAAGACAACCCGGAAAAGCTGGCAGCGAATCGATTGGTGTTCAGCGGAAACAGTGCCGCATTTTGATACGTCCTCGCCAAAACGACGCCATTTCGAGCTGTGCTATCGACTGGATCTCCTCCCTTTTCATATTTTCAATATTTTAATTATTTGTTAATAATAAATTGAAAATCCAGTTGACACTTTTACCAGCTCTCGGGCAAGAACTTGAATACTTGTGATAGAGGAGCCGTGGCAACGCCATATTAAAAAGACTCGGGTCGCTGTGCCAAACTCTGCCGACAATATAGTGTATTTGCTAATACAGGCCTTGTGGCTTTAATGCGTGAACTTAGGTTTGTTTTTGAACAAAATAAAAAATTTAACCCCTTAATACACCTCGAGTAATATTTTTTTTCTTAATTTCAATATTAATATCAATGCAACCACTTTACCAAATTAAATACATCCTTCAGTAAATAAAGTCTGGATCTGTGGGGCCAATTTTATTAAAATTTTAGCAGCACATTTTAATCTTCATTAAAGGTTTAAATTTCAATTTTGAAACAATTCTGAGATTTTTTTCGGTGTTTTTGGGCCCAAAAACATTTTTCAACCCCTAAAAACTACTCTTAAAATAGTCCGATCGCGCCCATTTTAAATAGGCTTCGTGCGGTGATGGATTTCAACGTGCCTACCAAATTTCGTGAAAATAAATTAACTCTTTCGAAAGTTATTGCCCGCACACATATATATCCATATATATAAATATATAGATATAAACATACATATTATAAATATAAACATTTTCAAAAATGGTGCCAAATTGTTCAGGAGGCTATGAAACGTCGAGAAATTTTGGTCTGACCCCTAGGTCCCGCCATCCGACCGACGCCGATAGTGTATGTGCCACTAAAAACAACGGCAAAAACAACCCCGCACTGCTACGCTGTAAATTTGACATGTTGTAAGGAGAGAAAAACCGTTATAGGAAAACTGAAAAACTCTCGGCTGCATAGAATATTATGTAAAATCGGACTCGACTAAACAGTTTTCTTGCAATAAAAGTTATCAAATCCATTCATATCCATACGGACACAACCCGAACACAACACCGCTTAGTTTGTCGGCCGGGGATAAAAAAGACCCGACACGTCTTTGAAGAAGAAAAAAATAATCGGTCTTTTGTACCGGTGCGGTGGCTTCACAGGTTTGACATCAACTTCACACTCTGCGCCAAGTAGGAAGGTACAAACCCACTGGGACGAGACAGATTATTTTGTTATTTTTAAAGGACGTCTGGTTTTTTTTTTCTTTTTTAATTTTTCGTTAAAATTCTAGTGTAGTTAGCAGAGAAAAGTTGGTCGTGCGTTGAAGCAGTTTGCTGTGCTAGTTCCATTACGGGGGCGCTTTCCATTTATCCGATGCGCAACGACTCTGGAGTCAACTGCCAAACGGAATGACGCGATAAAATATTAGCTATGAGTTTTTGCATAACAATGCGTACAATTTAATATCAACTTGCGGTCTAGCCTATACATTCTTTTGGCCGGGTCTTTGAATTATCGCAACTTTGACTCGACTCGTCTCGGGAGAGTTTCTCCAAGTCGACTTGTGTTGACGAGTCGCAGCGACATAAATAAATGAGACGCACTTTTAGCGACACGAGTAGGGCCTCCAATATCGGAGCATTCTCAATTTCGGAACTGGTGTCAATATTTTGGTTTTCAGTTCCGGAATTCCGGAACTAGTTCCGATATCGAGAACAGTCTACATAAATACTACAAGTAAAAGAAACATTGACTTATTTTTTAAATCGAAATATGTTTACATACCTATTGACGTATAAAACGTTGAATGAAATTTGCTAACAAACAAAAAAAATCAACATCATCGACTAGTAATGATTAGGAATTGTAAATATAAAAAACTTGTTTTTGTGTAACTGTAGAGAGCTCATTAATAATTGGTAAAAAATCGATATTAACGTCAACTTTCTGGTCGGCAAACCAAGCAAAAATTTGTTAATTTTTTATGGTTTCATTAATTCCGGAATTCCGATAACAAATTCTTCAGTTCCGGAACAGAGATGGGCAAAGGACCGAAACGTAAGTGCTTGAAGCACCGAGAAAGCGCATTTATAAATGCTCGCTTTATTAAAATGATAAGCACTGACTGTCACTTGCAAAAATGCTAAGCGTAGAGCACTCACTAAAATGCTTGAAAAAATTAAGCATTAAGCACTAAGTAACTTAACTTCCAGCATTACAGTACAAAAGTCTAAAGTAAAACATAATATATCATGTTTATTAAAATATAAGGTCGCCTATTAAGCAGTTAAGATGCCCATTAAGCATACCTAATGCTTAATAAGCTTGTTGAATTTTTATTAAGCAGTTCGTATCTGTTTTACAAAGAAGTGCCTTAAGCATTATTGCAAGCACCAAGCTCTCAGCACTGCCCAGCTCTCTTCCGGAATTGATATGTGATTTTATGTTTAAAAGTATTGTCCGAAATTCAGGAATGCGAAATATCGGAATACCGGTGTGCAAGTCTTAGACACAGGTGGGCTTGTGTCACGAAATTGAAAGCACCTTATATAAACAATTGAGATAACTTGTTGAGAAATGTATAAGAAATTTTGATTGTTTAAATTTGAGAAACGAAATAGTTATAATCGAAAAAATAAGTTATATGTGTAGAATTGTTATTATGTATGTTGTTTTTATTTTTTTATTTTTATTAGAGCTGTTATCTGAAGCACAGTATTCTGTATTTGTTGTGTGTTGGGAAATGTTTTGTTTATAGTCATATTCCATAATAATTATACACTTAAATACTATAAAAATATTATTGTTATCATCTAAGTATGTATGTACACCAATAAAGCTTTGATAATATTGATTTGATAATTTTATTTTTGAGAAATTCCGCAATTTGACATTCTTCAGATTACTCTAGAAAAAATTCGACTGATAAAGTAAGCCAAATATTATCCAGATCAAAGCGAATTTATAGCGAAAAATTAAAAAATCAAAAAACGCCTGTATCTCCGAAACTAAAAGAGATAGACGATTTTGGTCAACGGGAATCGATTCAGCGTGTTTTTCTCCATAAGTATGCATAGTTTTATCTAGATCAAAGCGAATTTATAGGGAAAAATTAAAAAATCTTAAAACGCTTATATCTCCGAAACTAAAAGAGAGACGATTTTAGTAGATAACTTTGGATAGGTGTGGACCAGCTATGTAGCCGGCGTAGCCCGTAGAAACGTAGCCCGGCAGCCCCGCAGACAGTTGACATTATACTTAAATTACGCGGGAAGGCGTTTCCGACACGTTGCTGTCGTCCAATCCCGGCTCGGCAGCTTAAATATTGTAAAATTATAAATAATACATTTTATAATAATAATTATTATTAATATTAATGTATCTATGTTTGTTTTTTTTTTATTCTTTACATGAGAGTAGCTGTTGTGGCGGCGGTGAGGTCATGTTTTCATTACACTATATTATAACGTAACACACCATAATATTTTAGATTTGTATAATAAGTACAAAAACATTTATTGTTATGAGATCTTCTTTTTACATTTATATACAGTTGATGCAGAATAACTCAGTTGGACACAGCATAAAACACAACTAGCAATAAAACAATGTTATGCTATATTCAACAAATTAAAAAGAATTGAAAATATGAATTGGTGCTAGGCCCAAATAACCTTAGCTGTTGGTGGTCTTTAAAATACAATTGAATACAATTGAAATTAAAAAAAATAGTTCGTTTCGGTATGGTAAGAAACGCTTACTTTGGGTCATTTCTCTCATTAGCTAGGTATGGTATACTGTTCTGGGGTAGTTCTGAAATCTCTAATAATATATTTATACTATAAAAAAAATTGTAAAAATTCTAGCCGAGGTACCACCGCGTACGTCTTGTAGTGGTCTATTTAAAAAATTAAATATTCTTACTATAACATCACTGTACATATTATATGTCTGTCTATGCTTTCAAAAGGTGCATGCCGACTTAACAAATACTCCTAAAAGATCAAATCTTAATGATTATAACGTAAAGAATAAAGAAAATTTATCATTTAATAAGCAATATCTGGGTGCCGAGCTTTGCTCGGATGAGTTCAAAAAAATAGTACTTGTATGCTGTGAGATATTATTTTCTCAGAATATTATTCCGAAACGAATTTATTTCTGAAACATAATTTAAATAATTGTTTCTGTTAAATATTTTAAATACCTATGTGTATTTTTAAGCGTAAAAACTAAGTATCAACTTGAATCAAGCATTTTTTCCTGTAAATATTACTTAGGTCGCCATTTTCAAATCTACCGCCGTTATTGTTTTGTTGACTGAAGAGCTCGCAAAAACCGATTTTCATAGATTGAATATCTTGTAAAAATGTTCGAATCAGATGAAATTCTGCTTGCCCGTTGCCGTTTCAATAATCCATTTTTAAACATTGATACCAAATATCAACTTTATCGAAGTACTTTTTCTCTGTGATGTCATCTTAGCAACTTTCAGTAAATTTCAATTATTTTTTTTGCATAGAAGGTACCTACTGAAAAACTCACAAAAATCGATTTTCGAAGAAATAGAATTCATATTATATCTTTTAATAACAAACGTCAGACTATAAACCTGCAGCGCAAAACTTTTTTGCATGCATCTTCACCATAGTTTTTAAAAATCGATGTGTTTTGATATACTGCATGCCTGTGTCGCTAGAAGTGCGGCCCTTCGGGCCGCCGTGCAAATTTTTAAACAAAACTTTTTTGTATGTATCTTAACAATAGTTTTCAAAAATCGATGTGTTTTTACACAGACTCGCGGTGCCAGAAGTGCGGCCCTTCGGGCCGCCTATTTGTCATTATTTACATATTGTGCAAGACACTTCTTATATTAGTGTTCATTTACAGTTTTAACCCTTGTGATATATTATACAAAATCTATGTAGAAATAGGCTTCGAATCGATCTGACAATTGACCGAGTTATAAATAAAAAAACTCTTTTTTTTAATTGCTCCCCCTGGGACCAAGATTCCTACCTAGATCGATTTCTCGCCCCGAAGAATCCCCATTCTGTAAATTTCATCAAAATCGTTATTCTTTTTTGAGAAAAAAAAGTCTAGGTAAGATTATACGTCATACTATATTTAACGTACATAATATACATATTTTATATAGGTAATATAAAAATAACATACTTAGGTATCTATTTATTTAAATATTAGTTAAAACTACTTACTTAATTACGTTTAGTTTTTATTTCTGTTATTCTTTACTATACAAATAGTTCACGGATTATTTTAAAATAAGTTAAAAATTCTGTCAGAGTATTTTGACATATAAATAATGAAAGTAGTTTGTTTTCTCCAAAGCCTACTCACGATATTACAATGTTTTGACAGGTCAAAAAACCGTTTTTAAAAATGATAAAATCGATAGGAAAACGAATTTTTCCAGGGATGAGACCTAGCTAAATCGATTTTTTGCCCCCCGAAACCCCTTTTCGGTAAATTTGATCAAAATCGTTAGAGCCGTTTTCGAGAAAATATTTATATAGATACATAGAAACATATATATATACAAGATTTACTCGTTTAATAATATAGGGGGATAGTATAGTCCTTTTTGAGAAGAGCGCCAGACATATGTGTACAGTATTTTATAATAAATTGACTCCATAAATTAGAATCAAAAACTTCGTGGCATTTAAGAAAGCTATATTTAAAATATTATTAGTAGGAGAATTTTATTCGGTAAATGATTTTGTAAAGTAAGATTTATGAGTATTTCTGTATTTGACGTGTCAACCCTGTTAATATACATTTGACTAATAAATCTGTCTATCTATCTATCAGAAATTGTGGAACGTCCTACTTACCAAGCTACTAAAAGATTCATTACGATTTAAGTGGTCATTTTTTTTTCTTTAATTTTTAGTGTTTTGTGCTTCCGCTTTTGGGTTTGCAAAATCATGCGTTACGTGTAGATGTGCATTGTACGATGCAACATGTTTAAGCATGCATTGACGAAGATTTGCCTCAATAAATGTACTTTGTATGTATACTGTTATAGACATGTCGGATTATAGGGAAAACACAGCATGTATAGCTATGTTAAAGTATCAGAGACAGTAAGCTAGCTGGCTGTGAGAAAAAGTAGTAGTTAACCGAGCGGTACAAACACCGAGTTCTGGTTTTTAATTTTTTTATTTAATAATGAAAATAGATACCTATAATTACTATTACTATTATTTTATTTATTATATTTTACGACATTTGATTGAGAACGGAGCCTAGAGAGGAGTTATTCGATATGTCAGAGTTTATTTTGCAGTAAACATTCAGGATCAGTAAAAAATCATGATATAAAAAAGTTAGACTTCAAGGTAAATATCCCTTTTAAATTCTATATAGTTCCGTTCCGCCACTGATTTCTATGTTTTGAAATGTAAAATTACGTAAAACAGAAGTTGATGTTGATGTCTTTTATGTTTTCGTCTGAAGTTCCAAAATACCGTAATTATGAATATTCAATGTGGGTATTATTACAGTTTATTATTAAACTCAACGTGTATCGAGATTTCAAGTCAATCATTTTACAAATTGCGTATTCTGTAAATTAACGCTCTTTACATCTTTATACTCAAACTAGTGATGGGGTTAATTTAACACCGGAAAATAAGTGATTTCAAAAAGACCTGTTATACAAAAATTACGCCGCTGTTATGAAATAACAGGTTATTAAGGAGCTGTTACTTAATAATTGATAATTTAACACCTGTTAATGATTTGATTCATATTACTAAATTTATCGGTTTCTTTAGCGGTCCAATCAAGCTTAACGCTTGTAACTGGATTTTGCTTTATCAGCTCGCGTTTACGCGTTATCTGCTGTTAGATCTGCGTTAAACTTTATTAACCCCCATTTAAATTATGGTGACCGTTGGGTCGGCGATCCAGTACTGCGGATATTGGGAGCGAAGTGGAATCTCGTGAAACTCCACTTCGGGATTCTTGTTTTACCTTCCGGATTCGAACCGTTGGTAATAAAATCCCCCCTCAGCCTCCGGTTGGCTACTCTTAAAATTAGTTATTTTATTGTTTATTCGTGAAGCGCTAATTTGATTATTTGTGTGGTGAAAAGCGGTGAGTTTCGCCAAGCACCAGCAGGCTCACGCCTTACGGTGATTGCTGGCTAGTGACACCTTGTCAGTGTGGGTGTAACCTAATTGAGCCTCACTTTTAAGCGAGCGGCTTAAGTCGCTTTACTTAGTTACGCTCAAATAGGGTGTCAGTTTAAAAGGACCATCCACTAGAGAGGACTTGGCCTCTCCGAGTTATTGTCCTGTGCTCGGTAGCAAGATTCACGTCCCTGCTTCGATAATTAGCCCAAATTCTGTAACGAATTGGGCCGAGAGTGTAGCGGCGCTGTTGTTTACATGGCGTTGCTATGGTTCCTCTATTACAAGTCCCCAGTTCCCGAGTTCTAGCCCGAGAGCTGGTAAAAGTGTCAATTGAATTTTCAATTTATTATTAAAAAAAAAATAAAAAAATAATGAATTGAAAATATGAATTGGTGCTAGGCCCAAATAACCTTAGCTGTTGGTGGTCTTTAAAATACAATTACAATTACATGTAACGAATTGGACTCCAAGATAGAAGTGGTCCGGTAAACTTGCTACGAGAATGTAGTTAATGTGTAGTGAGGTATTTGTTTATTGTTACCTGAAAGTTAAAAATTCTCCCTTCTTCAATAAGAGACATTGAATATTTTTCAAGAAAAAATATGTTTTATTTATTTCTCAAAACAAACATAAAAAATATTGACTACATTATATGCACCATTGTGCTCTTACATTAAGATTGCTGATCTTAATTTCCTACTATCTAAGTTATTATATGTGAAGCATAGAATAATTGCGATTACATTTACGTTGTAATGGCTCAACGGATATATTTACTTACTTCCAAAAATATATAAGTTAACCAGAAGGGTTGTTATCTCTAGCAGATGGCTAGGGAACTACTTATTCCAAGTGAAGTGAAAATAATGAATGATTCTGGGGCGCGCAACCCTTTTTATAGCATTCCCTCCGGTGGAAATTGCTTGCCCCTCCAGAATTCTTCGAACCATGCCGAAGGTTCTCGACAATGCGTTCGTACATAATATTTAACAAAAATAATCAATAAAACTTTATTGGTAATAATACCTACATTGCCCTCTATTGGCGCAAAATGCAACCATCGTTTGCTTATACTTAGGGGTTTGTTACCTTGCTAAGATTTATATTTTACCATTGACTAAGTAATATGGGTAAGACATCTAATGTCTGTTGTTTGAAACGTGGAGCCTCCAATTCATAAAGAACCGACAGCCTAACTATGTGCATCTCTCTCAAGAGCTTTATTTACTAATCATGCATCTCTATTTGAGTTGAGGCTTGACCGGTGCTGCCACAAAAATCAGCGGTAAAAAAATGACTCATTCCGATTAAAAATATTTTCAAACCTCCTTGTTGCAATGGTTTCGACTTTCGTGCAAATCGCGAATGTGCTAACCTCCATGGTGCTAACCTTGGCGAATGTGCAGTAGCTTTGGAATTATATTTGAATTTATGACATTATTTTTTGATGTTCATAGGGGACTGGATTAATTAAATATTTTTCAAAAAAAAGACATCGCGTATTGGGCACAAAAGAATTTTGTCACCATTTGTGGACTCCGTTTTTTACCATTTTAGTACGGAATTATTTTAATTAATTAATTGTGAATTATAGACGCTCGACAACAGAGGTCATTAGCGTCTGTCGGAATTATTTTCAGTAAAATAAAAAATTATCAAAATATGCTGTTTTTTATAAAAAAAAACTGAAACTGAACATTTCTATTTATTCTAAAAAAATATTATATTGCTTGTTTCAAAATTTCACGAGTTTTATCACAATCATTCAGAATCGTAATTTGAGACTATGCAGGTAAGAATATATAAAAGTGGACAAAATACCCCAAAAATAATAACTGTTCTTGAAATTCAAAATACATTCGAAAAAGTATTTCAGCATTTAATATAATATAATATATAGTGCAACTGCAACCTCCTTACTCCGAATGCGAAAATTGCGAGGTAATTTGGACGTGTTTGAAATATTAATAGAAAGTAATTTGTCAGAAATTTTAAAATGCAAAATATTACACAAATTGAGAAAAAACAGTATCAACTCAATAACATGATTTAACAAAGAAAACGTTACCACGGTTATTCAAAATTATGTTAAAAATTTCAGAGCCAAGAGATCATAGACACTATAGCCAAGATCTTGAAATGCAGGACGCCGAAAAAATAGCTTTTTTATATATTTTAATTTTTTCAAGGTCTCGTATTTATTTCGTAATTAATTGTTGTGTAACCATGGTAAACGAGAAATTAAATAAAGTCCAAGGAGGTGTTATAAAGTCTATTTTTTTACCGTAGAAATGTATTTGTTTGACTCAAGTTGGTACCACAAACATTTAGTTATATTTTAAGGTTTAAAATTTTACAAAATAAAAATTGGAAACTAACCATGGTAACAGAAAACTAATATAATTTTTTTTATAACCAATTCTTAATTTGAGTTTTCAAAAATTAAATAATATAATAAAGAAACCGTGCTAATTTTTTGACGACAAATTTGCTTTAGAAAATAGTTATAAAGAACTATGAAAATCATTGTAACAGAAACCATTTTTATACCTACAAGTTTTCAAAATCGTATCTAAACGTGACAAATGTCAATATACAATATTAAGAATTATTATCACAATATTAAACTTTCGTAGCTGTTCATTATTTTAAATAAATTAATTCTTGCGGTTATTTATTATCTAATATGAATTGTTCGCTTATGGTTCGCTCAAAAATGGACATACAAAAAAGAACTATGACAATGACTTGCTGTAATTTTTTTTATAAGCTATAAATTCTTCTTTTTATTGTGTAGTTTCACAAATCATTTATTCAATATGTTGAAGTAAAACTCTATATTTAATAATAAAAATAGGTATCTACAATGAAACGAATATAATACACACGCACAAAAAGATTTACTTATAAAAAAATGCACATAATGTCAATTATATTAATTCTTCAAACTTCATAATATACAACATATTATAAAACAGCTATAAAACATTTAAATTATTATAGGTACCAGAAATTTCTAAAATTTAGTGTAACAAAGTTTGCTGTTGGTCAGATGTTTGACCTTATTTTTTTGGTGCAGTGGAAGTTTGTAAAAAAATATCAACGGCCCGTAGGAAGAACAATTTTATTTTAGAGATCTCCAAATAACACGTAGATACAGTAACATTTAAAAATACAATAAAATACGATTAACACACTAATGAAATGCAAAAAACTATAACACACAATTAACTTTACTGTGGAATAAAAACGATTCGGCCACAGTGTTAATTGGTGTCTTCAAAAAAATTAAGCTGCCGACGGCTTGAAATTTTAAAACCAACTCCCTGATTTTATGAAAGGTATTTTTTGAATTTACAGTAATGAGGTGTTATATAATTATTTTTTGTATAGTATTAAATAATTACGGCAAAACCAACAGTGGCGTGCAACAAAAAAATCAAAAAAAATAACAAATAATAATTGTAACATCTTAATGTTACAGCCACCCTTGCTTGACAAAAAAAAAAAAAATGAACTTGAGTATGTTATTTTTTTTTTAATATATTAAATTTTTTTTTTTTTCCTAATATAATAAATTATTATCAAAACGCTGGTGATACGGCCGGAGATGCTGGATATGAACCCTATAGGTTTTGCGAGTACGATCATCTCGAAGCAGAACCGACACCGGTGACGTGAATCTGAGGATTCTTCTTGGTTCAGACCACCTAGGTAAAAATTTCTTCCCCTGATTGTCTGAAGACGCTGGGGCCAAGTTTCTTTGCAGAACCAACTGACCTTCATGAAATTGATGCTCGACAGGATGGCGTTGATCATAATAGCGTTTCCGTCTTGCAAAATTGGCATCTAGAGATCGTTTCACTTCGTCTGCGGTCGGAACTCTGTCATGCGTTATTAATTTACCTACGTCCCATTGGTTATCAAGAGGTCTATTAAGTTCTCGTCCCAAAAATATTGAGGCCGGAGATGATCCTGTAGCTTCATGTGGCGAATTGTTTAAGGAGAAACATAACCACTTCATCATAGTGTCCCATTTTTTATGTCTCTCAGCGCACTGTTTTAAAATAATTGCCATACTGGCAACTATGTTGCGGTTGACTCGTTCAGACATATTTGGAGCAGGATTATATGGCGACGTATTTATACGTTTGATTCCAAATCTTAAACAATGGTCCTTAAAAGACTTACTCGTGAAGCATCTAGCGTTGTCACTCACAAGTTCCTTGGGTGGTCCATATCGACACCACAGTTCGTCAAGTTTACAAGTTGTTGCTTCGGTTGTAGCTTTGGTTAGGGGGAAAATTTCTACCCACTTGGAAAAACCATCGACTAAAACTAAAACATAACGTTTTCTGCTGCTTGACATTTCCAAAGGGCCAATATGGTCGATAAAGACTCTCTCCCAAGTTGCTGTTGGAACTTTCGCGGCCATCGGACCTCCTTGGTGAAGATTTGATGCCTTGCAGCGTTGACAAAGGTCGCATGACCTTACATAATCCTTGACCTCCTGATAAAGACCACACCACCAAAACCTTCGGGCGACGTCTCTGTACGTTTTTGTAATCCCCGGGTGTGCGCTCATATTTACATCGTGATAATAATACAACACCATTTTCCTAATTGATTCTGGAACAAAAATTCTCACCAGCCTTCGTTTACCAACATGGCGCACCAAAACTCCGTTCTTTATGTCAAAGTTTTTTACATTCTCTCCAGCGAGTATTCGCTGGCGAACGCCTTGACAAAATCGATCAGATTTTTGATGATCCTTAATGGAAGTAAACGATTGCGGGATATTGGTTAATATGTTCAAAACATTGTCATTTGTACAGTTAACTTTCATGTTGTCATTTTCCGGACTATCTTCATCATTTTCACTGGAAAATAGACGCGATAAGGCGTCGGCCACAGTGTTGACTCTTCCGCCTATGTGAATAATGTCAAAATCGAATTTTGATATTTCTAAAATCCAACGTCCGACCTTTCCAAGTTGACGTTTGTGGCTAGCTAACCAAGATAGAGCTCCGTTGTCTGTCTGTAGCACGAATTTGCGACCTAGCAGGAAATCTTGGAATTTTCTGAGACCGAATACCATGGCTAAGGCCTCACGCTCGTACGTGGTATAGCGTTGTTCGGCAGGAAGAAGCTTCTTACTGGCGTACTGTACGGGATGAAGTCCATCAGGATAGTTCTGAAGAAGAACAGCGCCGACTGCAACTATGCTGGCGTCAGTTCTCAAAATAAATTGCTTATCAAAATCCGGAAATTTAAGAACTGGTGCAGTGGTTAGACTATTTTTCAAATCATTGAAAGCCTTAAGATGATTTTCCTGTAGCACGAACTTAACTCCGGTCTTCTTCAAGCAATTTAACGGGCCTGCAATTTCTGCATAATTTTCAATAAATTTGGCGAAAAATGCCGTCATTCCCAGAAATGATCGGAGTTGTTTTATGTTTCGTGGAGCTTCTAGATTTTGAATTGCTTGGACCTTTTCTGGATCTACCTGTATTCCTTGATGACTAATAACGTGACCCAAAAATTTTAGGCGAGACATAGCGAACTGTGACTTGTTAGGATTTGCCGTTAATCCCGATTTTCTTAGCCTCTCCAGCACAATATTTAAATGTTCCAGGTGTTCTTCAATGCCGCGGCTGTGAACGAGAATATCGTCAAAATATGGAATGACGAAGCGGTATCGAAGATCGCTGAACAAGTCGGTGATTACTCGGTTCAATGCGCTAGGAGAAATAGCGAGACCAAATGGGCAATGAGTAAAACGATACTGACCCAAAGGCGTTACAAACGCTGTAATATCTCTGGAGCGTTCTGTGAGAGGAATCTGGTAGAATGCGCTCGTGAGGTCAATAGAAGAAAATACTGATGATCCGTGCATGGTCATAAACATGTCGTCCATTCGTGGAGAAGGAAAAGCGTCAAATATTATCTTTTTATTAAGCTCTCTGTAATCAACACACAGTCTATGTGATCCGTCTTTCTTATTGATAAGAAATGCGGGTGAAGCATAAGGTGATATGCATGTTTCGATAACGCCGTTTTGAATAAGCTTGTCTATGTGCTCTTGCATTATGATGGCTTTGAATGGAGTTAGCGGATATGGCGCCTTTCGAACTGGCTTATTGTCTTGAAGTCTGATCGACATCGTATATAGATCCGTGTGGCCGATATCTTCGGTCAGAACATCTTGATATTGGTTCTTGATATCTTGAAGAATATTTGCTTGGGATAAATTGAGCTGGAATGGTTGATCAACTAAAAGAGCGAGTGTAGCAGGGTTACTGGGAGATTTAAAAATTAACGGAGTAGTATCACTGGCAATGGAAAAGGTCAATTTATTGTTGTGAAAATCAAGAATGGCTCTCATATGGAAAAGGGTAGAGTTTCCAATGATGATAGGAACTGACAATTTTGGAATAATTAAAAAGGAAATCTTCCACGTCAGATGTCCAATCTTGACAATCGTAGTAATGGATTTTCTAATTTGAATACGGCGACCATCTGCTGTAGTAGCAAAGGAAGAAATTTTTTCAATTCGAGACTTTTTAAACTCTTTTATCTTCTCTACAACCGAAGTATGAATGTAATTTGTAGTAGCTCCCGTATCAATGAGGCAATGATAGGAATCGTGATGGATTTTAATTGAAATGAAGGGTAAGGTAAACAACGAGGTTTCATTTGATTGGTTTAAATTATGTTTAGTCAGGAGAATATAAGGTTGATTTTCTGGGGAAATAATAAGCTTATTTCTCCTGAAGTAAGTCAGTTTTTTGGATTTTTATTTTTAATTGTAGTAGCTGGATTAATTCTAGTGCCAGCGTCGACAACTTGTATAGAAAGTTCCTCACGTTGTTTCGCTGCTTGTAAGCGTGCTTGAGTTTCTTCTATGTGTCTTGCGGTATATCGGAGCTGTTGTACAGATTCTGGAATTTGAAAGTTTTTCAGATTTAATAATGTAGTATAATTTGCGTTGGCCCATATTTGAAGTATAAGGTCTTCATCTGGTATATGTGCATCCAGGGCAGAAGCATTTGCAAAAATATCATTTATATAATTTTTAAATGATTCATTTTGGCGTTGACTTCTTCGAACCAAATTATTAATTAACTGATTCTTCATTACCGGTGAAATAAATTCTGAAAGTAGTGCCTTCTTAAGTGTAGACCACGATGAAAGATTTTGCACTGCTGAAGCCCACCATATACGAAGATCATCGTGCACCAAATTTAGTAGCGATCTTAGTAGTGTAGATTCTGACGATAATTTAAGATCTACAATATTTTGAACTTCTTGAATGAATTTAACAAGTTCAATTGGATCGTTACCAGAACAATGCGGAATTTGGGATGTAATGTCTCTCGCATCAACTCGATAATCACAAAGTGGAGGAATTTCATTATACGATGACTTATTGGTCATAAGTGTTAGATAATCGACCTTATCTAACAGTGCTGCCGTCATTTGCATATGTGTTGCGGTAGCTTTGGCCATTGGCGATGGCTGATCTGTTGTTGATGACGTTGTTGCGGGCACAGAATTTGAAGCTGTAGATGCTGAATTTGATTGTGGTTCACCTGTGACCGTTGAAATCATTACTGATGATATTGGATTCATTTGAAGTTGTGTAACCTGTGTAAGCGTATCTGATTGCGTCATTGAGACTATTGGACGATAATGAATTTCTTGTAAACTAATGTTGCTAGATGTAAAATAATTCAATTCTTGCGAGGCTTCATTTTCGTCAGAAGTTTTAGCATTACGAAGTGTCTTCTTCCTTTCATTAGATGTCATTTTATTCTTCAGAAGTTTCAGTTACACAGATTTTTTTTTCAAAACTACGCTCGGTTACCATATGTAACAAAGTTTGCTGTTGGTCAGATGTTTGACCTTATTTTTTTGGTGCAGTGGAAGTTTGTAAAAAAATATCAACGGCCCGTAGGAAGAACAATTTTATTTTAGAGATCTCCAAATAACACGTAGATACAGTAACATTTAAAAATACAATACAATACGATTAACACACTAATGAAATGCAAAAAACTATAACACACAATTAACTTTACTGTGGAATAAAAACGATTCGGCCACAGTGTTAATTGGTGTCTTCAAAAAAATTAAGCTGCCGACGGCTTGAAATTTTAAAACCAACTCCCTGATTTTATGAAAGGTATTTTTTGAATTTACAGTAATGAGGTGTTATATAATTATTTTTTGTATAGTATTAAATAATTACGGCAAAACCAACAGTGGCGTGCAACAAATAAATCAAAAAAAATAACAAATAATAATTGTAACATCTTAATGTTACATTAGTCAAAAAAATATAATGAAAAACACAATTCTGGAAATTTTTAAACAATTTAGCTTTTTTCAGATTTTTGACATTTTAAATATTAATTGACAGTCATTTATTAAATAAATTTAAATAAACAGTTTATGGATTGACCGCTGGAATCGCATGATCGTTGCGCTCTACACTAGCGACACCCTTATTTCTGTCCATAAACTAAACTGCCAAACCCCTAGAAACAGAGAAGTATGGTAGCTTTAATATTTTTCTTAACCTATGGGGTTTGTCAGTTTAGTTCATGGATAGAAATAGGGGTGTCGCTAGTGTAGAGCGATCATGCGATCCTAATAGTCTCTCCAAAAACTGCTCACGTATTACGTCATAAGGAAAGGTATCTTCCTCAATGATTACTTGATCTATGATTTTACGTTTGACAGTTAATTTACCTGTGAAACAATGATTATGAATTATGATATTAATTTTGTAAGTAAGTATTGATTTATACATTTCGCTTAATATAAATAATTTACTAGTGTTTCTGTTTTTTATTTCAGTTGAGAATAACCTTTTATACAATACATATTCCGAAACAAAGGTAAGTTCTGAAACCTGGTTCATTAACCTCACATATACACATTTCGAATTTCTATTACCATTAATTTAATTATTTTCGTTTCTTTCTCTTAGATCAATTGATGAAATAAAAGACAGTTGTATAAACTAAATAGATGAATTTACTGGTGCTTGTTTGATTGCCTAAATTTGAAATGAGATATCCTTTGAACCTATTATTTTTGGTGAAAAATATTTCTTATCAATCCTTAATTTTATGTTGAAACAACAGAGCGTAACTGTGTCTCATTACACGCTCGGGTGCTATGAAATTATGATTTATTAATACAATACTCACTCGCTTTACTTGTTCGCTCCAATTGTTAAAGCCTATGTGTTAAGGAAAAGTATCATCCATCGAACAGTGAAAAAAATTGAAATTGGTTCAGTAATTTCTGAGATTATCTCTCGATTTTCACCCGGGCGAAGCCAGGTCAACCAGTTTCAATTACACATCTAAACCTTCCTCGCGAATCAATCTATCTGATCGTGAAAATCGGAACAAAATTCTTCCAGTAGTTAAGGAGAAAGCGGTCTTCTGGGATTACCTTTCGATTTTTACCCGGGTGAATGAAACGGTTAGTTATTATAGCTTATATGTTCATCTCCATTGCAGAAGCTACCCATGTGCAAAATTTCACAGAGATTGATTTAGTAGTTGAGGCGTGAAAGCATAATAAACAAACAAACAAATTCACTTTCGCATTTATAATATTAGATATAGTTAGGATTTAAGTTCTGTTACTAAATAATCGGTTATAAAATTATTTCTTAATAACCGGTTATTAAAGATCCCTACTAGGTAGGTACCATCAGACTATTATATTATATTTTTTTATGAATTCTTTATAACAGGTTATTCTCAAATAAAAAACAGGTCGATGTGTGTAAATAATTTATTTACAAGGGTTAGTTAAAAGCTGCGAAGCATTACGAAAGTTACGCAACAAGATTGTAAAATAATAATATGCAAAGGTAAAATTAGACACAAAGATCATTAAAATTATTGAAACAAATACATATTTATCATGTTTCTACGATCCATTTCTTGAATCCAAAAAACTTAGTTTTTATTGAAACATAATAGAGACGAGATTTACGTATATACAAGGGGTGCTCAACCTTTTTATGATCGAGATCACTTTAATGCAATGTAAAAATTAGATCGATTTAACTTTTGCTGAAGCTCAACCTAATGTAAATTATTATTTTTAATACTGCCAGAAAAGAATTAATATTTGAATATATCATTATATCACACCTGTTAATATTGAATTTTGTCAACATTAGATCCCAGATCTTATTAGCCTTAATTTATTCCAGAACAAAGAAAAAATAAAAAAAAAATA
Organism: Mongoloraphidia duomilia; assembly: GCA_039654895.1. Lineage (NCBI taxonomy): Eukaryota > Metazoa > Arthropoda > Insecta > Raphidioptera > Raphidiidae > Mongoloraphidia > Mongoloraphidia duomilia. The sequence continues at coordinate 9,354 of CM077521.1, read as the reverse complement.
ATAAACAAATAAAAACAATAATTTGGTGGTGCACGCGTAGTCCTAAAGATTGTTTTTTTTTTTAATCCATTAAGTTTTTTGGGCTATACGCAAAATAACATTAATCGAATGAATTCGTTTTTTTAAAAAAGGAAACCTGACAGTCCCGGTTACAAGAAGCAGAGATTTGTATGCTACGTATAAGTATTATATAGGTTATGTTAATTAATTGTTTTGATGTATAAAACATCTGCCATACATTTAGTACGCATGTGCATTCAGTTAGCACGGAGAAAAAACTAATTGGTTTTTTTTTTTCGAGAACTACGTAAAGGTTGGAACGGATTTAAACAATACACGACTGATCATATTTTCAGAAACATTCTCTACAGAATGCTCCAAATATCCCGTCTATTATAAGACTATATATTGAATAAGTGATAAAACCCCTTGTTTATGGTAAATAACGTTTGAAATAAAATAATTTTGATACACGCTGATAACTTAGTCGAATTTAGCCCATACTAATCACTGACACTGATAGTGGACTGCGAAACAGAATATAAAAAGCGTCGCTCAGTAGGAGATTGGTAAAGGTGGCTGCTTCTTCTAATCAGACTCGAACCAATAGCATTAAGAAAGATTCTGACTTCAGGGGCTCGTTATGTGAAATTTTTGTTCCAATCGTCTTGTTTCTATATATTGTGGGCTTATCTTTAGAATAAACTGAATCATTAAATTATCTTTAATATTATATAGATATCTAAAGTTTATTTTGCAAATATTTTTACATATGTATTATACGAGTATCTATTATACATCTATTTTTACGCAATTAACCATTTAGAAACTACGCGCGAAAAACTAGCACCATATTCCCAAGGTTAGTTTTTCGTGAAAAAGGGAATGCTCCACCCAATGGAACATCACACATATGAGAATTTCGGATCTTTATATTTTATTCTTCCATCCAGAGTTTATGTATACAAATTTAAAAAACTCGGGTCGCAGTGCCAAAACCCTGCCGACAATATAGTGTATTTGCTAATACAGGCATTGTGCTGTTATTATGTGAACATAAGTTTGTTTTTGGAAAAATAAAAAATTTAACTCCTTAATACATCCCTTAAAATAATATTTTTTTTCTTAATTTCAATATTATTATCAAAGCAACCTCTGTACCAAATTAAATACACCCTTCAGTAAGTAAATCACTATCCGCAAACTAGTGTTTTCATAAAATTTGTAAGTCCGGACCTGTCGGGGCGATTTTATTAAAATTTTAGCAGCACATTTCAATCTTCACTAAAGGGTTAAATTTCAATTTTGAAATAATTCTGAGAATTTTTTCGGTATTTTTGGGCCCAAAAACATTTTTCAACCCCTAAAAACCACCCTTAAAATAGTCCGATTAGGCCCATTTTAAATAGGCTTCGTGCGGTGATGGATTGCAACGTGCCTACCCAATTTCGTCAAAATCAAGTAACTCTTTCGAAAGTTATAGCCCGTACACACACATATATATATATATATATATATATATATATATATATATATATATATATATATATATATATATATATATATATATAATAAATATATATATACATATATAAACAGACATTTCCAAAAATGGTGCCAAATTGTTCAGGAGGCTATGAAACGTCGAGAAATTTTGGTCCGACCCCTAGGTCCCGCCATCCGACCGACGCCAATAGTGTATGTGCCATATGGCAAATACACTAAAAAGTTCTCAATCTCTATTAGTTTTATTGTTCTTGACCATATTAGTTAAAAATGTTCAGGTCTTAATAAATATAAAATTAAAAATAATCTAGGTATACAAAATATGTGTTAGGTGATAGTTTTTATAAAAATGCAATCGTGTTTTGTGAGAATTTCAGCTATAATATAACTAACGGTAATTCCAAATAAAAGAGCTCTTATTTTTTATGCTGGTTGTCTCCTATAACATAGGAACATAGGAACTAATTATTTCGGCTGTCGAAAAAATAAGCGAAACTCGGAGTATAAAAGGTGGTATTGAATGAAATTTAATAATAATTAGGTAGGTAATTGATGAGGCTAAAGGTCGCACATAATTCAGGTAAATCACTTAGCAGTTGCTTAATATGTCGGTGTCGATTAATTATTTTATTAGGTGCTGTTGACGTTTTTTGAGGTTAATTAATCGTTTCTTTACGACAATTTATTAATGAGACAGTAATACACACTATTAAAAATATATTTTAGAAAGACATTTTCTGTAGTTCATCCATCAAAAAAAAAGTGTGTTAAGTCACATTTTTCAAATTTTACAGGAGAATTGCAAATTAAGCTTTTGTTTGCTGGAAATGTTTTCAATATTCGTTAAATAATTGGACTTATTATAAAATAGGTAACTGTTACTAGACACATATAATGTTGTTTTATTTCAGAATATTGTGTGACTTAACTCTGTTCTGAACTCTGCGTAAATAACTATTAAAGTTAGATAGGACATAAAATAGTCTTGCATTTGAAAGAGGACTCAATATTATACCAGCTGTACTTTAATGAAATAACCGTTTTTTGAAAAAAGTTGATTTAACACACTTTTATTCTGGGACACAGATTTTGATTCTGAAATCCGGCGGCTAAAAAGCTTGGAACTTCGACATGTTTACGATATTAAATTTTAATGCTCTATGAGATTTATAGCAATTTTAAAAATTAAATTTTCCAATTATGGAGTGTTCGTCATATAGGTACGTAAATACAAATTGAATTAGATAATAGCTAAAAAATCGTGTTTTTTAATATATATTTTATACCTTGTGAAGACTTAAAATCCGAACATGACAGGTTCTGTTTATAGTTGAATGAAAGAAAAGTGGATTATTTATTATCATTGGTGTTACTACACAATTTTAGTTAATTTAGCAAAAAAACATTTTCTGCTGAACTATTCTTAACGCACGTATGATGTCTTTTCTATATTACTTATATCCTTTTAGAAAAGGTGTAAATATTTGTATTTACAAGATTCAGAAATTTTAAAAAATAACAACTTAGTTGAGCCACAATAGTATAGAAGAAGCACTGCTACATGCGACTCCCGATCCACAGATTGACCCAACCGTTGTTATACCGGGTGTCTGATCTAAAGTCAAATATAGGGAATTAACGTTGTGTGCCATTTTTAGGTATTTTGACATTTAGGTACTTCTACTCGTATAGACTATAATAAGAAAACAAACAGGTATCTATCTAAGTAATGAAGAATTTAATTGGTTTTTTATTATTAAACAACGAAAATTAATACTTAATAAAGAAAATAAATATTCAAATAACCGCCAATTTTCAACTAAACAATATCCCAGTCTGTTATAAAAAGAGTTTCTAACGTTTTGTTTTTCACCTACCTACTTAATTTGAAATCATTACTGCAAAATCGGTAAATTTTTAAATTGGTATTTTAAAGTAAAAATTTCATTTTTGGTCTTATTTTTAGAATCATTTGATGCGCAATAATTTTATCTTTCGATAGGTACCATTGCCTTTCTTGTACGTTAAATTGGCGAGCACGAATCAGCATAAATGAACAATATCATGTTAAATCTCTATATACCGAACACGGGGTATATTTATATTAAGATCTACAAATTAAAATAAATCTATATTTTATATTGAACGAGGTTACAATTTTATATACCTATAGGACATACAAACATAATTAAAGTTATGTGATAGCAACATTTTTTTTTTAACTCGAAATTAAATTTCGGCTTTATGAATTTTGTCGATGTCAAGGTGTTGCTGCGACTACCCTTGCCGTGAACACTGACATTTTTATTGCTATAATAAATTTCATGTATTGAGTCGGTTTGCTGCGTATTTAAATGATCAGTAAAACATAACAAAAGTTTTATTAAAGTGTAATGTAGCATCTGAATAACTAAAAGTAATAAAAAGTATCAATACTAATATAGGTATATTACATAAAATTGTAACGGAACTTCTGTTTGTGATTACGTTTTTTATGTTTTTTAACTTCCCATAGGAAGTTATTGTAATGGGTCCGAAAATCGAAATCAAAATGTAAAACAAATTTTTATGTTTCATGGTTACTATATTTTTACACTATTTTTAGAAAGATGTGTGTGTGTGTGTACGTACGTACGTACAGCGAACTTGATGGTAAACTTGACGTGTATGGCGGGAATAATGACGGGCGGATCGGGGCGAATAAACATAAATCACTATGGAAATGATTTGTTTTCCCACAGATTCCACTTTCGGATACTGTAGAGTAACTGCTAACAGTGGCATTTGATTTTTTCTTAGATATAGCCAACAAATCAGGGTAGCCGCAGCGTTGTCTAATATTTATTCACTACTTAATTATTGTAGATAGGTATGACGTATACAAAAGGTAATAAAAATCGTTATGATTTAATTATTTATTTGGATAATTTATTTTATTTCGAAATCGAAAACTTTACTTCTTTGGATATAATATTTTACCTTTACACTTTCACGATTTTTTCAGAAAAAAGGGGGATTTTTGATAACGCCATGTCGAGAATGATTTTAAATCCGCCTTCACAAGTCTGAATATTTTCAGCGGAATTATTATTACACGTATTAATACATAAGCTATTTTGTAAAAGAAATTAAACTTTGTGATTCAATTTTGCTAACTAATTTACGGGTCTTTTTATATAGATGGGTAACCGGTATCTGCCTGATACACTGCATGACGGCGTATGTAAGCCAGCCGTCTTACAGATTTAACATAGTTAGGTATACTTCTTATAATACGGAGTTATTGTTTTTTAAAATAAAACAAATTAATTATTTTTTTGCGTTATTTGTTATTATTAATTATTAGCGATGAGTGATCTTCGTCAATGGTTTTGGGGGTAGTAAACCTTACGACGTGTGTGTGTGTGTGTGTGTGTGTATGTGTGATCCGTACTCTGATTGTTTAATATAGCTATACTAGCGGTACCGTCCGACTTCGCCCGGGTGCTAAGAAAATTCTAAAATCATATTAATAGCTATTTTGTGTAAATCTAAGTTAACCAAATTAAATAAATTAAAGATTGAATTACAAAAAAAAATAAAAAATCATTCAAACTGAATTAGGCACCGAAAGAAATAATATATTTAAAACAAGCTGAAATTTACAACTGCAAGTGGCCGCCTGCAGCAGTATACTAACCGCTAGGACTGTAATTACAAACATTCAGCTGATTCCTAAAATCAGTAGAACTGAAAAACGTGATATAACATCTGACAGAACAATTATTAATAAAAAAAATCATACATATAGGTTTACATCTCAATAAATACGCGTCGATTGGCACCCTAACGTAGTCGATATCATTTTTAGTTCTCGAGATTTCGTCTTAGAAATACGTAAATACGTATACGTATTGAAATGTAAAATGACGTAAAAAAACAGAAGTTTGAGGAATTGAGCGAGGCGGTGATTTAGTGAATAGTGAACCATGTTGATGTATTTTATGTTTTCGTCTGAAGTTCCAAAATACCGTAATTATGAATATTCAATGTGGATTTATTATTAAACTAAACGTGTATCGAGATTTCAAGTCGATAATTTTACAAATTACGTATTCTGTAAATTAACGCTCTTTACACCTTTATACTCAAACTAGTGATGGGATTAATTTAACACCGGAAAATAAGTGATTCCAAAAAGACCTGTTATACAAAAATTACGCCGCCGTTATGAAATAACAGGTTATTAAGGAGCTGTTACTTAATAATTGGTCATTTAGTACCTGTTAATAATTTAATTCATATTACTAAATTTATCGATTTCTATAGCGGCCCGGTCAAGCTTTACGCTCGGGTGCTAAGAAAGCCCGGGTGCAATACACTACTCACTCGCTTCGCTCGTTCGCTTGAATATTATAATTACATTACTCACTCGCTACGCTCATTTGCTCGAATTATACAGTGTGTCCACAGACTCATCCTCAACATGGGGATCTCCGTTGTTATGGGAGATAGAGATTTGGTTAAATGAGACAAAATGTGCAGAATCTCCAGTACTACTACCCTGCGTAGTCAAACTTTCCATATTTTGCTTGGTTCGCGACCGACAGTTGAAAAACGAGATTTACCCATTTTCGTTTTTTGTTTATAACTCGCTTATTAAGTAAGTTGGAAAAAAAATATTTTCACTTTCTTAAGGCCCTTTTTTATGAAGATTTCAAATCTCTTTTCATATTTTTATTTACTTTTATAGTTTTAGAGATACTTGTATTAACTTTGTTTTTTTAAATACACGTCAAAGATGGCCATGACACCATTCGAAAGAGATTTTTTTTGTCTTTAATTTGATATGAGGGTTGATTGATTTATTTTCAAAAATAACAGAGTTATACGTAAAACACTGATTTTTAATAGTAGGCTATGCTAAATTAATTGATAAAACAACAGAAGGCTTAGCAAACAGTTGAAATTCGCGTTGGCTTAGTAAACGGCTGTTTTGTTTTAGCAGTCAAAGTGTAGTTTGTTGCTAATTTGTCAGTTTACTAAGTGATTTATTAAATTTACTTTTGTTATCATGGAACCATTTTGTAACAATGAAAATTTTGATTTGTTATCTTGTTACATTCATGTCACTAAAAATCGACCAGAGCTGCAGAAATGTACTTCGATCAGTATCCAGAACGAAGACAACCTCATTCGTCTATTTACAGAAACTTACGAGTAAATTTAATAAAGTATGGATCATTTAAAAAGCCGTTTACTAAGTCAACGCGAATAAGTAAAGAAGACAAAATTACTGTTCTACGATCAATTGTTGAAAATCGCTTATTTTTTATTGTTATAAAATAGTTCCATGATAACAAAAGTAAATTTAATAAATCACTTAGTAAACTGACAAATTAGCAACAAATTACACTTTGACAGCTAAAAGAAAACAGCCGTTTACAAAGCCAACGCGAATTTCAACTGTTTGCTAAGCCTTCTGTTGTTTTATTAATTAATTTAGCATAGCCTACTATTAAAAATCAATGTTTTACGTATAACTCTGTTATTTTTGAAAATAAATCCATCAACCCTCATATCAAATTAAAGAGAAAAAAAATCTCTTTCGAATGATGTCATGGCCATCTTTGACGTGTATTTAAAAAAACAAAGTTAATACAAGTATCTCTAAAACTATAAAAGTAAATAAAAATATGAAAAGAGATTTGAAATCTTCATAAAAAAGGGCCTTAAGAAAGTGAAAATATTTTTTTTCTAACTTACTTAATAAGCGAGTTATAAACAAAAAACGAAAATGGGTAAATCTCGTTTTTCAACTGTCGGTCGCGAACCAAACAAAATATGGAAAGTTTGACTACGCAGGGTAGTAGTACTGGAGATTCTGCACATTTTGTCTCATTTAACCAAATCTCTATCTCCCATAACAACGGAGATCCCCATGTTGAGGATGAGTCTGTGGACACACTGTATTAATACACTACTCACTCGCTTCGCTCGTTCGCTTGAATCATATTTATAAAAAAACCTTCGCAAATAATGCATTATTTTAGAGCAAATCGCTCAACCAACAAACAAACTCTTCAGCTTTATAATAGAGACGATACCACTACAGCAGAAGTGGGTTCTCTCTAGTATTTTATTACTAAAGTAAATGGGGCCATAACACCGTAGTAAACAATAAAATCGGGCGTGTTATGTGCTTAGACTACACGACGGAAGTTAAAACTTGTTATTATCCGAAAACCAAAATTAAATTAATGTAAATTTAGAAAGGCGTATGTATTTGATAATAATTTTTACATAATATTTGATATTTTTGATTATAATATTAAAATAGATAAGTAAGTTTAAAAGTGAGAAAAAGTGCAGCTTCTACAATATTGTTATAACAATGTAGTCATAGAATTTAAAAAATACATACTTAATTAATATGCATTTGACATGGGAACAGATCGTCGATTAAAATCTTTAACCGTGCGTATTTTTGTTTTAAATTTTCAACGATAAACTTTTGTTTCGGTTCAGTTGTAGCTATATAACAAAATAAAAAAGAATTCCATAAGTCATACATTTATAAAATCTATTTTTGAAAGGCTAGTTCAAGTCTAAAATCTGGAATATCCAACTTATTTTAACATCTAAAAACAATGTATTCTTAAAAGTTTTAGTTAGATTTGATAGAACTTTGTTATTTAATAAACATTTTAAAATACGTAATTTTTTTGTTTATGTTGTGGCGTATGGCTGGAAATAATGGGTAAATCCCGTAAAAAAGGGGCGTATGGCAACCCTGCACATAGCCAACTTTGATATATATTTGTGATTTAGAGTCTATTTAAGTATGTAGTTTAACCTCAATATGGAATGTATGCAATAAATTCATTGACCGTCTCTCCCATTTGATTCGTCGCTTCAGTGAGACTCCAAAAACGAAAAAAAAGCTCGTTGCATATTAAGAATTAGCATTCGCTAACTAGCTTCCTATAAAGATATGGGTGAACTGGAAAATCATTTATTTTTTAAATATAAAATTCATTTTGTTTAAAAAAGGTTTTTTGCCAATACCAAATTCGGTTGTTTTATTCATGCTTACATAAGACCCATCTATCATTTATTTTGCTTTAATTAAATTTCGATAACAAACTACAGCAACTTTAAGTTTTATTCATCATCCCCTCCCCCTCCAATTTATCCTAAATAACAGTGTATATGGTCATAATACTGTAAAAGATCAAAAATTATTTAAATCTGATCATGCAGGTATATGGGGTCGTTGAATGTAATTTAAACGAACAAGTTGTCATAACCGATAAAACTTACGCTACAAACAAGACGTAGGTATCCAACGCATATAATAATATGTAGAATAGAATAGAATATATTTATTATCTAATAGTGAGTAGGATTCGTCATACAAAATTAATTTTAATAATTATAATTAATCGAATAAAATCCATTAACTATATACAAACAAGATTTAATTAGTCTTTAGCTCTCTTTTAAATTTAGGTAAAGGAAGTGACTTGAACTCAGCAGGAAGAAATTTTAAAGCTTAAGTTTGGTTCAGGGAGTAAAATCAAGTTATTATAACGTTTTTGATAACTGTGCAGTATACTGTGAGTTGAGTATTAATCCCCAAAATATTTCTGAATATAACAAAGCTAGTAAAAATGTAGACAAGCGGAGCAGTTAAAATTGCATGTCTTATAAAAATAATTTTTGAAAATAATTCTTATGGCTTTCTTCTGCATTAATAAAACTCTATGGAGTTCCGATATAAACACCAAAACATTTTTCTATATTTAACATGCTGGTAGAAGTCGACATAATAAGTTGTATCGCTTAAATTAGAATTATAGCAGCTGT